>OW285244.1:33511669-34812745 GCA_935421215.2 Melolontha melolontha | reverse complement strand
CATTTGTTGATCCAAAAAATCGTCAAGTGTTTTCCACACAGTTTGGTTTTACAGACGATGCGATGATTATTTCATATTGCCCAAAGAAACGCAAGCTTGTGACGTTGATGAGTACTCTGCACAGTGAGAAAAATGTTGATAATGACAAAAAAAAACCTCAGGTAATCCAGGACTACAATAAAACAAAATGTGCCGTAGACAACATGGACAAAATGCCACGATCATACACGCATACATACTATGGAAGCTCTTGAAACCTAATTCAGCTTTTGATTTGAAAAAGAGAAGGAATTTTCTAATTGAGCTAGGAAAGGAGCTTGCAGAATACAAGGAATACAAAAACCAGAAGCATAAGAAGAAGCTGAAGCATCTACTAGTTCTGATATACCAAGAAAGAAGAAGAGATGTGATATTTGTTCATCTTCAAAAGATAGAGAAACAAGAACTTGTGCACGTTGTAAAACCAATGTATGCGGTGAACACTCAGTAGTTATATGAAAGAAATGTGTTTAACCCACTTTTACTTTTATGTAAGTCATTTATATATTTTATTTTACAATATTTACGTCTTATTATTATTACTGCTACGGTTTATTCTAATGGTTTTTTCTTATGTTGAATAAAATAAAAGTCAAATATAATAATGCTTACGCTATATTGAATTCTAAATAATCCCCGAATATTAGCTCAAACCTGGCATATAGTAATACGGGTCCAATGGACCCGCGCGGTAAGTAGTGATAGGCCCTCTTCCTGGTAGTCCTAGGGTTAAGCTACACTCCTGGACAAAAAATTCCGGACACTGAAGTAAATGTCCTGTTATCACAATTAAAATTCCTTTTTTTTTGCACAATACATGAAATATTATCTGTGAAATAAGAATTGGAAATTAAAGAAGATACAAAACATTTAATTTATTACAACAGCCAAAAGAAAAACAAAAATAATGGGGAATCAAAAAATCCAACCCAACCCAAAAATCTTGTGTCCCCTTTATTCAGATTTTATCTGTTGTGTTCTAAGGTCTTTTCAACTGTCAGTACTGACACTTATTGGTTGATTAAATGCAAGCAGAAAATATAGTCCGAGCAGTAGCTTTGAACGAAGATTCGATACATTACTATTATTTTTTTCATCGATCTTTCTATCCTTCTTATCCCTCCAGGTTACGTCTATCCATCTTTCGATATATTTCAACCACTGAAGTCTTCTTGTTTTTACTACCTGGATTATTATTGGTCCCTGAAATAAACCGTAAATTTCTTGATACTCTTTCCTTCCCGTCCAGTTTTCTTTTCTCGTAAACCTTACGCAACACCTTTCATTTTCAGGGTTTAATACTCTTGAGAATTTTTGCTCCTTGTCCACTTTCCATAGGCATACAGAGCACTCGGTTTTAATGCAACCCTTCCTTTGATTGATTAGATCTGCGTAACAAGTTTATTACTCCAATGCATATGCTACCCTTCGTCAATCTCAATTTCTTCTTCTGAGCATTTTTTATTTATATCCTAGGATATGTGAAGGAGTCGACTTGTTTATCTATTCTCGCACAGTGACTTAAATAACGTTCATACTTTTGAAAGCAGATCTAAAATTTATCGTTCTGAATACTTTAGATCACTTGTCTCATATTCTATTACCAATTATATAAGGAAATCTTAATACGAATGCTTATGTGATTTCGATGTGGATAATACGACGTCTTCAGTCTGAGAATTAATTGATTATATATATATTGATTATATCTCGTATGTTTAGTATATTCAGTAGGGATAAACAGGACTCAGACTTTAGTAAATAATTACTTGACAATATTGCCTTTAGCTTAGCAAAATTTACTTTAGCTTCGTAATATAATTAAGGAAAAATAATTTCTGGATTAATACATAGATTAACAAATAATAAAGAATAAATTAAATGCTTACTGCGTCAATTTTTAGTTCGGTATTTTAATTGCTTTTCTCGCTTTGAGTTTCACAATTTGTTGCCGAAACAGAGGAGATGAAAAGTTAAAGACAAGACGAGGGAACACTTCATTAAGACTGTAACTGTGTTTGCTTATCCCAAATAGTTTCAATTATGTATGTTCAACATGCAAAGAGAGAAAACTAATATTTAATTTGGTTTCGCGCTGTGTCGTTTTCGTAATTTGTAACAATGTCTTACACATACATTATTATACATCGTGAACAAAATCAACTGACTGCAGTTGGCTACATTAAAATCCTTAATTGTCGGAATTGAAAATGTTTGCTTTTGTACTTGTTTACCTATCATTATTGTTCAGTCTTCGTTGTTGTCTTATGTTTTTGTTACTCTTTTCTCTGCATATTCTTCCATTTACTTTAAAAATCTGTCTTTCTAAAGACAGAATAATGCTGTTTACGGTGCAACAAGACCTTTATTATTATGGTTCGTTTTCAAAGCGGAATACATTACGAAGATAGTTTGCGGCAAAATATCCTAATCAATAGCCTTCGACACATTTGAACTTCATCTCTAATAGCCTGCTTCAAAGGTTGTTGGAGAGAGGTAGCGTTTTGAAACTAGAAGTTGCCAACAGTGTGGACAGATGATATTGCAGAAGTTATTCGAAATGGAATAGAGTTTAGTCCAAATAAGTCTCTCATAAAATTATCTACTCTAATGGGAGTATTAATATAGGCATTACCATGGCATTGATACGACATTGATGCCAACTTGTCACACTAACGTCTAATGTCATTAATTATCAAGACATTTGTTATTGTGCTTATGACAAAGACCGCGATAATGAATAATAATAATAATGATATACTGTAATACCCAATAGACTAGGCCCAATCCTCAAGCAAACAGATCATCCAGCATTTTGTTGGTCACGTTTGAGAGAATATAGGTGAGTCCGTTTCAAGACGTTCGTCTTCGCGAAGGGAACAATAAATTTAACTTCGTACCTGGAGTTCATATGAGGAACCAAAACGACATCGGCTCCAATATCAACGCACTGTCAATAAGGGTTTTCATCAGTTTAGTTAAGAATTTCCTGCAAATACTCTCTAGAGATGACATGCCATGGCGTAAAGCAAATCATCCTGGGATGCACCACGTTCTGGGTAGATACCATCAATCTTCAAAAACTTACGGCGAACCCGATCCAAAGGATTAGAATCGTAAGCATAGATGGGATACCAAATTAATGAGGCGTATTCCATTTTGCTCAAAACACAAGCATGGTACAGTGATTTAAGCAAAGTGATATCTTTAAAGTATTTTGATACACGCATAATAAATCCCAGAGTTTTGTAGACATCCGAACACATATGAATTATATTGGATCTAAACATAAGATTAGAGTCAAATAAGACTCCAAGATTCTTTATTTCAGTCTTGCTGGTTAAGATCTTTAGTTAAGGTTTTTAATCAAATACGAGGACTCGCGAGGCGTAGCAGATAGAGTATAAGTGACCACGCATCATTTGTCAATGTTTAATTTAAATTTGAAACGGTCACTCCATGCAACTAATACGTCCAAATTTTGCTGTAGTTTAACGATATAGTAAGTTGTGGAAATCTATTTTTATATCATCTGCATAGGTGTCAATTTGGACTTTTATATGTGAAAACTTAAAGGACACTGTATTTTAAAAGCGAATTAATAATTTAAATGATTCATAAGCTGCGATTAAAAAGCAGTAAATAAGATCTCTACGGAGATGTTGGTGAAGGTTTTTAATAGTACCAAAAGACGTACAAATCTCTGTCTTGAATTAGGTGGAGGTAATTTTGAATTTAGCATAACACTGTAGACATTTAATACGTGTGTTAAGTATGGTGTGATGTATCTATTTATATATCCAGAACTGGCAACACTAGCGTTGCTAAGCGTCATTTGACTTATTCATCGCAAAGTTTGAGATTCTTGATGGTATACGTACTCAGAACATTTTGTCATACGAGCGCTATTTACGGCGATTTTCTACGTAGATTATCTCGACAACAGTGCATCTATAAACTCACTTCAACTTGTGGCGCTGAAAAACCATCTAAAACTACCATATATCATTGGTGTAGTGAATTAAATCATGACCGTTGTTCGCCCACGGACAAATTTCAAGAAGATCGTTCAAAACCAGTTGTCGTCCCAGAAAACATCGACGCTGTGCGCGAATTAACAATGCAAGATAATTATGTGATATGTCGTGTGATCGAAGCCCTGGGCATCAGTATGATAAACGTATATAAGATATTGCATGAATATTTAACTGTGAAAAAGATTAGTGTCGATTGGTGCAAAGAAATGCTTAAAAATACAATAGTGGTGTGTAAAAAGCTCTGCATAACATCTACACAGGTAACGAATCTTGGATATGAAAGGCTTGGGTTTGGCTAATCTTGCTATCGCAACGTTTTGGGTTTTGGGTCTTGCAATAGCAAGATTAGTCGAACCCAATAAAATTTGTTCGCACAAGAAACACCTCGAAGCAAACGGTCACCTGTTTTTTGGGGGAATTGGTTTTTTTTGGGCGTGTGGCTACAATGCCACTAGAGAATCGTAGAACGGTCAATTCTGAATGGTGCACAACAATCTGTTTACCAATAGTTTTTGGAGGATTTTGAAAAAACAATCAGCAACACAGGATCATTCTTCACAATGACAATGCGAGCTCAGGTCGGTAGAAACAACTCAATATTTGACCGGTCAAAACAGCGAATTAGCGGGTGCGTACAGGCTTGCTTTGGCATCCAATGATTTCTTTTGTTTCCGTTCGTGAAGAATAAACTAGGTAGTTATCGATTTACGACGCCAGGAGAGCCGGTTGATACGTTTAAAATGCATGTTTTTGGAGATACCATAATAGGAATGGAAACAATGCTGTGAAAATTGGTTCCCACGTGTGCAAAACTGCAGAGACTATTTTAAACATGCTTTTTTTTTAAAATTAATCTAGGACTTGTACTATATTTTGCAAATGATAAACTGAAATTCAGTTCAAGTACTCAATATTATATTGATGCCAATCTAAATATTTTATTGCCAACTGCGGACACTTGATATTGCTCACCCGGTATATTTATATTACTTTCGTCATTATTCTGCGAATAAAGATTGAACTTCTTACGAAAAATATGTAATGTATTAAGGTTTCAGGAATTCCATTAGCGGGTTTCTCAAGTTCATATTCAAGTTAGTTATTTAATTATTTTACCCCATGCCTCTTCGGGGGACTACAAAATGTATATATCAATCAAACACGTGCGCGAATAGTGGTATTCTTGACATAGAGTACTTTTTGATCCAGGTCTGACAACTCACGTTTTCAATAATTTATTATTTATCTCTAAAGGGAGCAATTGCTATTTACCTCATGTAAATTATCGATCTTTAGATGAGAGATTTAATACTTGTGAGATTGTCTCCATTATTACAAAATAAAATTTGCGAGGCTTTCTTGGATACCCCTGGACAAAAATAAAAGAAATAAATTATGTAGGTAATATATACGCTACTGCTCATGTAAATTTGATTAAGAAAGAGAAAACATTATGCTTAATTCAAGAATGAAAATATATGGTTACTACAAAAGAATAATCGAATCTAAAAAAAATATATATTTCACGAAGTATTATAGATATACAAGGATGCTTTTAAAATTCTGACAATTGCAATCCCACTGAAGCAAGCAACTGACGTGTTTTCAGGTAAAGACACGTTTGCACAGAGAAGAAATCTCTCTAAGCTGCATCCACAAGACAATGGTCGACGCAGAAGCTGGATTTTAGGAGTTATTTACGCTGTATTTTCAGACAAGTGAAAATAATCAATTTTGCGCAATCATATTTTTATGTCTTTAAATATACAGGGTGTTACAAAAATGTAGGGCTGGTTATACATAGACGGTTTCTACAACTAAAAATAAGCAAAAAAGTTTAAATAAATTTATGTCCTAAAATGGTTCGTTACTGAGTTACGGCCACTTGAGGTCTTTTTCTTTTTATTTTAGAAAAGGTTACAGAAAACGGGAGTTTCTTATGTTTCTTATAGTAAATGTTCAAAATGACCTCCACGGGAAGCAACACAAGCTCGTCGTATCATGGACTGCCTCACGAGCTGAAAAATTCCTGGTGTATTTCGAATTTGGTGGCATCCATCTTCCACTCTACGTTGAAGATCTTCTAAATTTTTGTAACATCTGAACGACTTTTTTTTTAATTCCAAATCCCTTTTGGAACAAGACAAATTCTAATAATTGGTATAAAAATGTTCCAATAGGAACAAATATGATATCTAAAAAACTTGTCATTTACGCGAATCCAATAAAATAAGACAAAACAATTATTCAGCATGTGTAGAAAGCAACAAAGAAAATAATATTAAAATTAGTACACCAAACCAAACAATTTATAATAATTGTACATTTAATAACTGTTCTCCTGCTTTCAAATAAAAACAATTATTTATTATTTATTTAAATTATTAATTTATCTTGCCAAAAAACACTCGAGCTTTTCTTTCACCGATTAATTTTCACTTTAACTCAAAATTTTTCCTATCAGTAATTTTTCTCGAAAAACTTGTGTTGCTTCCCGTGGAGGTCATTTTGAACATTTACTATAAGAAACCCCCGTTTTCTGTAAACATTTCTAAAATAAAAATAAAAAAACTTCAATTGGCCGTAACTCAGTAACGAACCATTTTAGGACATAAATTTATATAAACTTTTTTGCTTATTTTTAGTTGTAGAAACCGTCTATGTATAGCCAGCCCTAAATTTTTGTAACACCCTGTATATTTGTACTAATTTGCAATATTATTTCGTTGTTTGTTAAATTAGATTGTCATTTGTTAATTTTATCATTTTGTTTAATTTGTTGTATTTCCCGTCACACACATGATTGAACAGAGCAGTTTGAAATTCTATTTGAATGTGGTTATTCATCTTATAAAATTAAAAAAAAATTGAAAAGTGTTATGCCAGCATAAAAATAAACAAAGATTAAAACAACACAATTAGCAAATATCAAAGTTAATGAGTCCAAGAAGTCGAAGAAAAACGGTACTCCAAATAACGACCGAATTTAATCGCGGACGACAACATCCGATGTCAGATTCAGCACGGTCAAACGTAGGCTACACGAGGGAAATTTATACGGCCGCAAAGCAGTGCGAAAACGTCTTTTGCGTAGAGGTAATCGAGTGAGAAGAAGTCTACAATAGGGACGGTAGCATGGAACGAGACAATGGAACAATGGCCGAACGCCTGTGGACAGACGAGACGAATTCGAGGTGTTCGGTCAACGAAGTGAAGTGTTCGGGAGATGATCTCTTAGGTAATGAAAAAATTGTTCGCGAATGTGTTGTATCAATAATTAAAAAAAAATTAGAAGCTTGGTTTACGATTAATTGGGCAAAAACTTGTTTGTATGCAGGGTAATGATCCGAAACATATGGCTTGGATGAGTGGAAATTATTTTAGTGACTAGGACGAAGTTAGTGTTTTACATGTTGCCACCACAAAACCCCAGTCGATGAAATTATTACAAGAGTAAAATCTGTGTATAACTCCTATTTCTAAGTAACATACGAGGAGGTATTGATATCTAGTTAACCTAGACAATTTTCCTTGAACAAAACTAAAGCATAAATATAATGGCAAAAAATAATGACATTTAAAAAGTGTCACTGTTAAATCTTACGTCAACAAGTTGAAGTATTGCTGTGTAGTAAATTTTGAAAGAAAACATGTCGAATACAAATGTGAAAATCGATTAATTGGAGTATCGAGGTATCATCAAATACTTGTATTTGTAGAGGTTAAGTGGTAAGGAAATTTACGAAGATATGCTTGACACACTTAGCAATCAATGCCTGTCATATGCGACTGTCAAAAATTGGATTGCGTCATTCAAAATATGAAAACTTTCTGTTGAAGATGAGAAGCGATCAGGAAGATCGATTTCGGTGTCCACCCCCGAAAATATTAACGCAGTTCATGACATGATACTATCAGACCGTCGAATTGGGCCGAAATATATAGCTAAGGCATTAAAGATTTCATATGAGCGCGTCCATCATATAGTTCACGTCGATTTAGATATGAAAAAGATTTCTGCAAAATGGATTCCTAAATGTTTAAACGCCGAACACAAACCAGCGAGAGTGAAAGCATCACGGACAGTCTGTGCCCGTTTTGAAGGAGATCCAGATTTTTGAACCGTTTTGTTACTATAGAGGAAGCATGGGTCCGTTTCATGACTCAGAAATAAAATAGCAATCGATGAACATTTTGTTTAGCTTGATTTGAACCAATTTTTTTAAATATTTTTGATCAATTTTCGTGAGCGGTAGCGTATATTACACTGAAATCATTTTCCATTAGCAAATTTTACGTGAAATAAAAGAATACAGAATTACAAACTTGTTTTTTAATCTTGAACACTTGCAATAAAAGAGTGTTTTGTAAATATTTCTAATAAATTCACAACTAACAATAAGAAATACGTACTAAACTTTTAGTTTTGAATTTTTTTTTATTGTAAATTCACTACAATATTGTTTCATCCACCTGATGAAATCATTATATAGCAAAACAATATTGTAGTGGATTTACAATACAATTTTTGAAACTAGAAGTAGAAGTAACGAGCCATCGAAAAAATTCATAATTGGAGTAGACTGTGAAATTGGGTTGGTACTTTAGCCACTTCCACATAATGACACATTACTTGATGCTTGACAGTTTCATTTGGTTTCATTGTCAAAAAAAATTATGGCTTTGAAATGATATTACAACAAAAAAGAAAACAAATAATTTATTTAATATCGAAATCATAATCAAAATTTACATATAGCTACAGAAGTTGTTGAAAATGTTGTCCATTTACATCTAAACACAAACCAACTCTTCTCCGCAATCCAGCAAAAATTTTATGCAACATTTGCGGTGAGTTGTTGATCTCTTCAATTATGAATTGGCGTTGAATAAATCGAATTTTTGATGTATGGCCATACGAAAAAATCACATATGTTTAAATCGCAAGACCTAGTTGGATATGGGATTTCAGTGTTCCTGCTTATTATTCTGTTATCAAAAAATTCTCTGAGATATTGAAGTGTTTCTCTGGTCGTATGTGCTGTTCCACCATCTTTTTGGAAATACCCATTTTGTAATTCCTCATCATCCAGTTGATTTATGAATGAGCCTAGTATCTCATTGCGATATCGTGCAGCAGTAATTGTACCTTCAAAAAAAATGGGTACCCACCAATCTTCTTCGACATATTCCAACCCAAACACCAACTGTTTGGGGATGCAATGTTTTTTCAACAAAAAAAATGTGGATTTTCGGAGGACCAACACCTCATATTCTGTGAATTAACATATCCAGAAAGATAAAACCAGGTCTAATCCGTGCAAAAAACTGTGTTAAGGATATCCTGATTGTGTAGATTATTTTGAAACCATTGACAAAATTCCACTCGTCTTAAATAATCCACTGGATAAAGTTCATGAAAACATTGCAGCTTGTACGGATGACAATGTAAGACTTTTAATTTAAGAATGAATTGGCACGTACCATAAGATAAATTTGTTTGTTGGGTCACTACT
The DNA here is from genome assembly GCA_935421215.2 of Melolontha melolontha. Lineage (NCBI taxonomy): Eukaryota > Metazoa > Arthropoda > Insecta > Coleoptera > Scarabaeidae > Melolontha > Melolontha melolontha. Next base: position 34,803,153 of record OW285244.1, on the reverse strand, counting down.
GAAATGGATGTTTTTGGATTTTCATCAATAATATGATGAAGGGCTTCAATATTATCAGCTGTACGTTTAGATGGCCGTCCACTTCCAGTTTTTCGACCGACGGTACCAGTCTCTCTGAATAACTTTACACAATTTGTCAAAACATTGTAAAAATCATTGTAGTCAAACACTAATTCAGGATGTTCTTCACTAAAATCAGCCATGCATTCCGTAATTGAATACTGCCACTTGCCATTCACTTTCACACCTGTACGGAAGTAACATTCGATAATTTTTGCTTTTTGTTCTATGTTGAATACCATTTTTTAAATAAATTTAATTTTCTTAATAAGAGTTTTGAAAAATTTGACACAAACTTATAGCTTCAATGTCAAATAATAAATGTCATTATGTGGAAGTGGCTAAAGTACCAACCCAATTTCACAGTCTGCTCCAATTATGAATTTTTTCGATGGCTCGTTACTTATTTCTTATCGTTATAATGAAGTTTTAACAAGTATCTCCTTCGTCAATCAACGATTTAGTCGACAACTTACTCAAACAATGGAATATTTGCGATAATTTTTTGAAATTATTAATTTGCATAAAAATATATCAAATAATCGTCATCTTATTAGTAACATGAAAGAAACACCATGAAAAAGACAAAAGGATAAAACGACAAAACTAATGTATACAATTTAAGTTACGATTTTGAAGGTTATATGCTTTAGTTAATTATTGGAACACATTTACTGATCCCATATTCATACTGAGTATAGCACAAGTCATTTTTAAAAATTGAATGATGCTTGTTTTTTCAAACCAACAAAATATAAAGCGGGTACTTATATCAAAATATTAAACAATCTTTTGGAACCCTTCCTTAATGCTATTCGCGGATTTCTTACTAGTCTTGGTGTAAACTGTGTATAGAAAAAATAATTTGTGTGGTTTTCGTATGATAATAACGAGACAAACAAATTACTGGAAGACAATATCAAAGAAGAACGATCTTTTGCTTTCAGCAATAATAAGTATTCAATAACGACTGATACCTAGGCGACCATAAAAGTCAGTACGAATTATGTTTAGGTCGAAACTGGTTAAATATTGTAAAGTAGCTTTGAATATCTTAATATAGTCTGATATAAGACGCTGTGTCACTGATCTAGGTGCCAGGACATAAGGATTCTTAGAGCGACGAATTAGTCAATGAAGTTTCAAAAGAAAACTTCAGAAGTGACTAAGGATTCTTTATTCAATGGCTGCAAAAAAATGGAAGTGACCTAAAACTCAATTCCATACTTCAAGGTGTTAACTGTTAAGCTAATATAATTAGAAGCAGCGAAATATAAATTAAGAACATCACCGGCTCGTGGAAGAAGCTATACCGCATGTGTCAAATATCATTAGGCATAGGGAATACGTATGAGTACATACGATGTATATGTATATGGAAAAGCCGATCCAATACCGGCGAAGACCGCGACGGCCGGCAACGATTGTCTCCGATTGTTTCGCAAATACAAGTTAGCAGTAATCATTTGAACATCGACATAGGTACTTGTAATGCGTTCTAAAATAACATTTACGAATTGCAAGGGATTTGCTTTTCTTATTTCTTTCAGTTGATGCAGGAAATTTTGAAGCTGCGGTGCGTCGCATAAACAAAAGCGTAATTCTAATAAAATTAAAGAATAATCCTAATCAAATAAATAAAAAAGGATTCTAAAAATTATGATAAATTTTACAAGAGGTTCAAAAATTCCTCCTTGCACAGCGAGACATTGTCCTAGGCGGTCTTAGAAATTAGCTCTTACATTTGTGTGTCGGCAGTTAATGAATTCGCAGCCTCAGTTATTTTTTCTCTCAAGGCAACTAGATTTTCTGCTCTACCAGCTTCATGAGTATAAACAATATTTTTTAGATATCCCCACAAAAATAAATCATTTGGAGATAGATCGGGAGATCGCGGGGGCCATTTAATGTTTCCGGTTCCAGTAATAAGACGGTCAGGAAAAATATTTCCTAGAAATTCCTTTACCCTCACTGCATTATGTACTGGACAACCATCATGTTGAAACCAAATGATTTCCTGATTTATTCCAATGTTTCGAATGGCGGGAAGTATGTGATTTTTCAGTAATTCGAGATACTTGTCGGCATCAATAAAATAGGGGCCTATAGAATGGTCACCTAAAATACCTGCCAAAACGTTTAGTTTTTGAGGATACTGACTGCGATTTGCAAAATGCCGGTGTTGATTTTCCGAAGCCCAATATCGAAGAACAGAGGGATTGTTCTTTCCGTGTAATGGAAAAGTTGATTCATCGATGAAGAGAATATTTTTAACGAAATTTTCATCTCGATGCATCTTTTTCATAACCTCTTGACAAAACTCCATTCTCCGGAAATTGTCCTCGGGAAATATTTCTTGAGTTTTCGAATATTTGAAATATTTTAAATCATTACGTTTCCAAACACGTGAAATAGTTGTGTTACTTGTACCCAATTCCTCGGCAGCACTTCTAGTAGATCTCGTGTTATCAATTTCCACAATACTACAAATTAATATTTTTTTGTGGTGATACCTCTCTTGGTTTGCATTTCGTACAGTTATTGAGACAGAAACAAGTTTCAAATTTATTTATAATATTATAAATTGTTTGTCTGCAAGGTACAGAACGGTTTGCAAAAGTCAGCGCAAACAAATTCATGCACTCCATTGCAGACTTGCCAGCATAAAACCATTTTACTAACTGAAGGTTTTCAGTGGGTGTGTAAAGAGCCATTATACATTAATTTTATTGTACGCTTTCAAACTGTAACGGCCGCAGCTAGACTGAATGCAAAATTTACAGTCAATCTCTCATACTCTCTCAATACTCATACGTTGATTCTCTATGCATAATGAATAATTAATGATATTTAACATATACGGTGTAATATGCGTTCAAATAAATTTTACCTCTAGTAGTCCATGGCAATAAAAATGTTTGTCGTAACTTGTACTATTTTCATTTGCATCAGTTGTCAATTTGACAGACTATTTATTCTGATGTATACTTAGTTGGAACTTTTTTAAATTGTTTTGTAATTTAAAATTGATTTAAAATCGATTTCACTATTCAACACAAATCATTCATTGTTAAATCTTATTTTCGGAACGGACGTATAACGGACAATGTCACTATTTTCTTGAAGAATGCTTAGAGGAATTTAGAAATATGTTTCCAAACTTCGTCTTTGATTTTGATAGTTACACAGTTAAATATTGCACTAAGGTTTTCAGAGAAACAGGGAGTGTTATACGGAAAGGCAGTCGACGGCCGAAAAAACGTACGGAAGAGCTAGTTGACGATGTAACGCAAATTATGAATGATACACCAGGAACTTCCATACGAGTATTATCTCAACGAGTGGGTGTATTAATTGGCACTTGTCATACAATTTTGTTACATTTAGTTTCATATCGCATGAACTGTTATCAAGAAATCAAAGAAATTGACTATCCTAGAAGAACAATATTTTGTCAGTGGTTCCTAAATAATTTTGATAATGACCTTGTTGACAAAACCTTTTTTTCTGATGAATCGTGGTTTTATCTGAATGGCTATGTTAACTGGATGCGGAATACTGAGAAAGCACATGACATTTATGTTGAAACCTCACTTTATCCACAGAAAATTGGTGCATGGTGTGCGATTAATCGAAGGAAAATCATTGGCCCTATTTTCTTTAACGTACTTTAACAGGAGAAAGGTATCGACAACAAATTATTATGCCATTTATTGAACAGCTTAAAGAAGAAGAAATAAATTAGGGTTACTTTCAACAAGACGGAGCTAGAGCGCACACAGCTGGTGAAACAATTAATATGATACAGCAAATTTATCAAAATCGGTTGATAAGTTTAAACACCGAACATGAATTTCCACCAAGATCTTGTGATTTTTTACTGTGACCTTTTTTAAAGAACTCACTTTTTCGGGAACAGATACCTGCTTTTGTAGACCTTCAAATCAGAATTACTCTAAGAATTAATAAAATCGACGATATGATACTACAAAACGTTTTCTCCTCTATTAGAAAAAGATGCGAGTAATGTCTCGAACAAGGTGGTGGCCACTTTAAACAATTTTTATAAAATGTTACTTGTTTGTTGCAAATAAACGTATCTCATTCAGTTAAAAATTTTATTATTTTGACATTTGTCATGTCATTCAAATAGTTTATAACCAACAAAATTCGTATTAAGAACTTAAGTAAAAAGCTAAGACATAAATATAATTTCCATGGGCAACTTCGAGGTAAAATTTATTTGAACGCTCTTTACAACAGGAGATGTGAATCATGGAAGCACTGTATATGCAATTTGTACTTGTGAGGAACTAAAAATATTTAGAGAGAAATATTTCAGCAGGAATCTACTTGAGTCTAGAATGCTCGAATTTGCTCTGAGCTGGAGAGAAGCTGTTATGAACATCACAGGACTGCTGATTGGAAATGATGGTACTGGACTTTTGAATGCTCAACCCTAAACAGTGATGAACAATGAATGAGAAAATACTTAAATGTTATCCGAATAATTCAACGTCGAAGTAGGAAATGTTCAGAATGCTCTGCATGGTATATGATATTTTGGGCAAGAAAATGTGGGCCACAAATTCGTTCCATGCACGTTAATTGAACATCACAAAAAAAAACAAATTTGGCGAGTGCATCCAGATCTTTATCATTCCGATAAAATGGTTTCTGTTTCATGAAAAGACGTACTAATATCTTTTCATGATAAATCAACTTCTTCAAACTAGATTTCACACATGAATTAATTCCACTTATCTCAGAAACAAATAATTTGTGTGGTTTTCGTATGATAATAACGAGACAAACAAATTACTGGAAGACAATATCAAAGAAGAAATATGAACGATCTTTTGGTTTCAACAATAATAAGTATTCAATAACGACTGATACCCAGGCGACCATAAAAGTATCAGAATAATTAGTGGGTAAAACCCCACCAGTTTTGTATAATACAAAGGTATTTTTAATAATACAAAATATTTGTAAATGGGATTTAAGTAAAACACTTATACTAATTTCCAGTATATATTACACTTTATTATATATTAATAAATAGATGACATGTTTCGCTACGATGTAGCTTCTTCGGATCTTATATTACTACTAGTATATAGTACTAGTATAGTAGTAATATAAGATCCGAAGAAGCTACATCGTAGTGAAACATGTCATCTATTTATTAATATATAATAAAGTGTAATATATACTGGAAATTAGTATAAGTGTTTTACTTAAATCCAATTTACATATAATGGATTTCCAGCAAGTATCGGCCGATTCAATTAAATTAAAAAAAAATACAAAATATTATTAAAAATCTGGTGTGAAGAACACAAATAGAGGTTCACTATTAATATTTTATTAAAAAATATTAATAGTGAACCTGTATTTGTGGGGTTTTACCCACTCATGTATGTTTCAATTATTCTGATACATTACTAGAGTGGACCAATTCGGAGCGAAAGCAGAGGCGTGACTCTCAATAAACCTATTGACTAACTTTGATGATAGCGGTTTTTTTACTGTACGCTCCTTCAACATTATTAAATACACAGAATACACTTTCCTGCTGCTATTATACGTGTACACACGATGACCGTGAACAACATACTAAGTAATCGTATGTGCGATGGGGCACGCGGGAACCAATTCGTTAGTCACGCCTCTGCTTTCGCTCCGGATTGGTCCACTCTATACATTACACATGCGGTTAGTTCGTAATATGAGTGAAGACGCAAACAAAATACAGTTTCTAGAGAGACGGCTGTGTCACCTTTGGAAGAGCGTCGTTGGTTCGCATTGATTATGTGGACAGGGCGGGGTACTTCGGCTGTCTGACAACAGGCAGCGCTGAATTTACTTCTGAAGTCATCTTACTTAAATCGAACACATATTTCTACAGTTAAACTCAGAGATCTAACGTAAGGGTTTCAGCAGTTCTAGGAGCGTACAAAAATTTATACACAGAGGAAAAGTGTGTGGAAAGTTAAAAGTTTTTCACTCACTTTATAGTGAGTCTATCAAAAATCAATCTCGGAACTTTTTCAATATACCACGTATAAAATAATGACGCATTAATTTGTCCTACCTTTTAAAATATATCGATAAACTGTTAGTTGTAAGTCTATGATATATTATATAGGTAGGTCAATCTGCAATTGTGGTATTTACGTAAGAAAAAAAACATAAAAATGCAATATACAGTGTGTTTTGTTGAAAGATTACATTCAGTAGTTATACAGTTATAAAATATTGGTTTCGGATATATTGAAAAATTACGTTTCTAGCATGTTTTCATAAAGCCTTCATCTTCAAAGTCATAACTTACTTTCTATAACAGTATATAGATATTTAGAGTTGAGACGTGCGCAAGTACATTTCGCATATGTATATTTAACATAATACTCATAGTAATCGATTGTTTGGTTTGCATCATACGATAATTTCGTAAATGGATAGGATTGCGTGCAGATACTTTTCATGTTGTACTAACATTTGATATAATGATTATTAGATGTACGGCTAAGTATGTAAGCAATTTATCCAATACTATCTACTTTTATATGAGGGTCAGTCAAATTTGTTTTATTTATATTCGGAATTAGTCTCCAGTATTTTCCCAACACGGATAGGTCCTCTGAAAGTACGAGTATGTTAATAGCTTTCTCTATGGTTTTACTTCGGGATACAAGACCCAGGTCATCGGCATATCCAAACTTTTTTGTGTGTAGCATGTTAGAAATACACAGATTAAATAGGACAGGTGCAAATACCGGTCCTTGAGGTCTATTATTAAGATGTCTCATTTTAGTATTGCTCTCTTTTGTTATGAGACTTAGATATTTCATTGTATCCCCGAAAGCAAACCGACTAGTAAGGAATGGTGAATAAAAGATGAAATGGTTCCTCTCTATAGTTTACCAAAATGTTGTGTACGTAGATTTTTCTATAATTGAAGAACTGTAAATGCTGAATGCTACTTCTTTTAGTCTAAATAAAGAAGATATATCGATCCAAAATGTGTAATTTTCATCAGAAGTTAATACAGCTTTATGAGAATACAATCCCTCTTATCGTGGGTTTTACTCAAGGCACATTAAGAAAATTGCATTGGTAGACTCTTGAAGATCCGCCATATAGTTTTGACCAAAATCCCTGCGATAATTACATGTTTGGGCTATTGAAAGAATCTTTAGGACAAGATGCCAAACAATTTGTGGAGAATTGGTTAAGTAAACGTCAAACAACTTTTTTTCAAAGCGTTTTCAAAAAAATAGATACATCACTTATATCTTGTGTATGTTAGATTTTACTGTAATAAAGCGATATTATGCAAAAGCGTATTACAAGATGGGCCAATAAGAACGCAACATTTAATTCTTTAATAGAAGACATATTTTTTTTAATGAGCATTATTTTTATTGCAATTTAAAGTACATAATAAGTATGAAAAAGAATATCCAATAAATGTCAACCATCACTTTGCCAACACACTCTTATTCTTTTAGTAAAATTTTTGATCATATTTGCGCACATTTGCTGCTTAATTTCACCAATGACGCGTCTAATTTATCCTTAAGCTTATCAATTGTTGGATGGTTGGAATATGCGTGAGACTTTACAAAACGCCACAGTCAGAAATCGCATGGCGCAAAATCACATGATCTCGGTGGTAAATTTTGGTTGCCTTGGCGTGAAATGAGATGATTTGGAAATCTGTCTTGCAATAACCGTATTGTATCTTGTGCTGTGTGGTAGGTTGCTCCATCCTGCTGGAACCACATATCGTCCAGTGCTATATCGACAAATTCAGGCCACAAAAACTCTCTCAACATATTATGGTAATAGTCACCATTCACTGTAATTGCGTTCCAGGCTTCGTTCTCGAATAAATTATGGCCCAATAACTCCACCATTCCACAATCCACATCAAACAGTGTCACTTTTTGTGGATGCGTTAATTTTCTCATGAATTCGCCTAGGATTCTAATTAGCCCAAACACCACATTTCTGGCTATTCACATACCCATTCAAATGAAAGGCGTTTCATCGCTAAAAGGATTTCTTTGAAAATAACGTTAGCAAAACCCAGAAAAATGCGACCCGCTGCGCATCATCTACTGGCTTAATTTCCCGAGTTAATTGCATCTTATATGGATAAAGAAATTGCAGTCAAGGTTGTTGGATTCTCAGCAATATTTTCAGCCATTCCAGCAATATTTTCGATAGATCGTCCCAGCCGATGACGATTTGGTGTTTTCTCATCAACAACCGAAGCAGTTTCCTCAAAATTTCCAACCAATTAACCATCGAATGACTGGGTACGTATTCTCTACCAAAAATTGCACTGCGAACTGTTTCTGCGAAACTTTCCCCGTATTTAAAATAAGTTTTGATAATTACTATGTGCTGTTCATTAGTATAACGCTGCATTTTTGATAATCCGGTTATGTCAATTTGACATTTACGACATTTTGGTCGCAACATATTTGATTAAAGAAGAATACCATAAAAAACAAATGCTGCGCCTTTATTGACCCACCCATTACAAAATCCCAGATAGGAAAACGATGACGTAACCAATACAATCAAAGAGAGTAAGGAAGCCATTGGAACAGGTATGGTAAATCGAAATTACATAACAACAAGAAACCGGGTTAACAGTGGAATGAAAAATAGAAGAACGTTGGCGCAGATTTAGCTCAAGTATTAAACCCGATATATATGAGTCATAAAAGGCAAACGAAAATGATTAAGAAGCTTAGAGTAAACAACCAGAAAGTATCACAAAAGAAGTATGGACAAAATATTTTGAAGAACTGTACAAAGGAGAGGAAGACGATATAACAGCAATAAACAGAAGAAGTCACACAAAAACAACTGTAAAAAGTGTTATTAAGAAATTTAAGAACAGGAAAACGAATGCAGACCAGAATTTTCAATGAATAAATCAAATATTTTGGAGAACGTATCGCTTAAGAATACATACCGCATGTGTCAATTATCATTAGGCACAGGGAATACGCATGAGTACATATGATGTATATGTATATGGAAAAGCCGATCCAATGTCGGCGAAGACCACGACGGCCGGCAACGATTGACTCCGATTGTTTCGCAAATACAAGTTAGCAGTAATCATTTGACCATCGACATAGGTACTTGTAATGCGTTCTAAAATAACATTTACGAATTGCAAGGGATTTGCTTTTCTTATTTCTTTCAGTAGATGCAGGAAATTTTTAAGCTGCGGTGCGTCGCATAAACAAAAACGTAATTCTAATAAAATTAAAGAATAATCCTAATAAAATAAATAAAAAAAGATTCTAAAAATTATAATAAATTATACAAGAGGTTCAAAAATTCCTCCTTGCACAGCAAGACATTGTCGTAGAAATTAGCTCTTACATTTGCTAACATGTCGGCAGTTAATGAATTCGCAGCCTCAGTTATTTTTTCTCTCAAGGCAACTAGATTTTCTGTCCTACCAGCTTCATGAGTATAAACAATATTTTTTAGATATCCCCACAAAAAGAAATCATTTGGAGACAGATCAGGAGATCGCGGGGGCCAATTAATGTTTCCTGTTCCAGTAATAAGACGGTCAGGAAAAGTATTTCCTAGAAATTCCTTTACCCTCACTGCATTATGTGTTGGACAGCCATCATGTTGAAACCAAACGATTTCCTGATTTATTCCAATGTTTTGAATGGCGGGAAGTATTTGATTCTTCAGTAATTCGAGATACTTGTCCGCATTTAATATACCATCAATAAAATAGGGGCCTATAGAATGGTCACCTAAAATACCTGCTCAAACGTTTAGTTTTTGAGGATACTGACTGCGATTTGCAAAATGCCGGTGTTGATTTTCCGAAGCCCAATATCGAAGAACAGAGGGATTGTGCTTTCCATGTAATGGAAAAGTTGATTCATCGGTGAAGAGAATATTTTTAACGAAATTTTCATCTCCATGTATCTTTTCCATAACGTCTTGACAAAACTCCATTCTCCGCAAATTGTCCTCGGGAAATATTTCTTGAGTTTCTCGAATATTTGAAACATTTTGAACCATTACGTTTCCAAATACGTGAAATAGTTGTGTTACTTGTACCCAATTCCTCGGCAGCACTTCTAGTAGATCTCGTGTTATCAATTTCCACAATACTACAAATTAATACATCCCGCCGTTCTCTTTCCTCAATTTTTTGTGCTGATACCTCTCTTGGTTTGCATTTCGTACAGTTATTGAGACAGAAACAAGTTTCAAATTTATTTATAATATTATAAATTGTTTGTCTGCAAGATACAGAACGGTCTGCAAAAGTCAGCGCAAACAAATTCATGCACTCCATTGCAGACTTGCCAGCATAAAACCATTTTACTAAGTGAAACTTTTCAGTGGGTGTATAAAGAGCCATTATACATTAATTTTATTGTAGGCTTTCAAACTGTAACGGCCGCAGCTAGACTGAATGCAAAATTTCCAGTCAATCTGTATCGGAGACATTCGTCAGTCGTCGCAGTCTTCGCTGGCATTGGACTGGCTTTCTCATGTACGTATACATTGTATGTACTCATACGTTGTAATGATATTTAACACATACGATTCACCAAAATTTTGAAGGAAGGATAAATTCCTAAGAAGCGGAGAAAAAACACCACCTTATCTATCTTTAAGCAAGAAGACAGACCATATAAACTATCGATGCATCACTCTTTTTAAGCACATTTCTTAAACTACTAACTAAGCATGATTGCCTCCGAAATAAGTTCAAAATACACCATTATTCCTAATTAAAACGGACGTAGAAGGAAAAAGCGTTATTAGAAGTTTCATTCAAATCTGACTGACTCTCGTAGATAGATTTTACTAGCTTCGTAATAATATGCGGTGTACTGCGTACATTCGTTTCTCAACTCTGATAGATATTTGACAAATATACATGCTCATTCGACACCGTCTTTCATAAACATACAACAAAATCATTATCATTTTTGGTTTTGTATGATGTGCAAAGCACTCACTGGATATGACCCTGTATGCAAACACGATGTGTATGCGCCTACAACGACGTAGATGACGAAAAGCCATCGAATGAAGCTGCAAAATCAATGGTGTTGTTGATCTAGGTGTTTGATAAAATTTTTCAATGTGAAGAAACTTACCAGAACTTTCCGTTGTTGTTTTTGGACTACTCAATTCCCTGTCTTGGCTTTGCAGTTCCGAAGCTGTTGAAGAACTCGTATGACTTTGGACGGATGGTTGTTGTGAATGTAAAGGAGGTTCTAGTGCTGGTACAACTATTACAACTTCCCCATCATAGGGAGAACTATAATTTAAATGGTAGCATTATATTTGCATATAAAATCTGCGAATTTCTAAATTGGATTACAAATGCAAATTTATCACTCACCTCAATGTTACTTTTTTCTTTATTCGGTTGCCTAAATCAGAAAATCCTCGGTGCATAGGTTTTCTGGTAACTGAAACTGTGGGAGGTTCTTTAAAGTTTTTGGTTATCGGTGAACTTGGCTCTGATGATTGTTTATCTACTAATATGGGTTTGGGTTTTAGAACTGTGGTGATCATGGATGCTGTTGGAGGTGGGTGGGGTGGAGGTTGAAATCTGTCTTGGGATGATTGTTCGCAGAAAAATGGTAATGCCAGAAAACGTTTCCTATCTTCCATATATAGTTCCAGAAGTTGATCTAATTTCATTTCAATATCGTCGACCTATTTGAATTAATTAATTATTATTACATGCCCACTAGCAAACTAAATTACAATTTATAACATTTAGACTCTAACTATATGTACAGAAAATGATCTGATTTTGACAAAACCAAGTTAGTGATATATCTACATACTTTTGATACAAGTACAGGGTTATTCATTATAAATGTCCCAGCCCTTACCATAGTCATTATTGCATAAAAAAAAAAATTTGAAATAAAAGTTGTATGGTTATAGACTAATTTTATTATAACGTTAACAAAAGTACAGTGGCGTGCGTAGTTTAGGGGACACAAAAAATAATAGTTTTTTTTTAAATGAGACACCCTGTATATTATTAAATTTTTGAAAAGATCTTTTTCTTCTGATTTCAAAAATATACCATATCATACCCCTGTCTTACACCGTTCTTATGTTATTAAAGGATAAATATAGTAAATTAAACTAGTTACTATAAATATTGAAAAGTTAATATCATCAAAGAAAGCTATGAAAATCACAACTGTCATGTTTATTAAATGTCATTTCTTCATTGAAACATTCAAAATGGTTTACAGTGTAGCAGAAAAAATTCAAATATTTACTTGCTATATAGAAAATAACAAAGATAAACGTGCAACGCAAAGAGCATACAGGAAGTTGTATCCAAATCGTCCAACACCCGCAGACAATACGTTCAGACGTATTTACCAACAGGTAAATAATACCGGTAGTTTTAATAGAAAAAGGCGAGTAGTTCATGCAAACAACGAAGATCAATTAGATGTACTGCTTTATTTCGACGGTAAGCCCTCTTATAGGTATTCTTGAATAGTTTTTTTAAACACTATATTATTTTTTAGAAAATTCTGAACGTAGTATAAATAATGCAGCAGCTCATTTAAATATAAGTTACTCTAAAATACAACGTACGTTGAAAACTAACAACTACAAACCATATAAAATTTTACCAGTACAACTTTTGACAGAGGCTCATAAAAGGAAAAGGTTAGAGTTTTGCCGCCAAATGATCCAAAAGTTATATGAAGATCCTGATTATTTGACTAAAATATTATGGACCGATGAATCATGCTTTTCTACGGCTGGAGTTTTTAATAGGAAAAATCGTAGGTCATGGGAAAACAAGGAGAATAGGAAAAGATTGATAAAACCAATAAAAAAATCAGGAAGAAAAACTCGTAGTGTATGGTGTGGAATTTTCAGAAACAAAATTGTTGGACCCATATTTTATGATTTCAATTTAACTGGAGTTACCTATCTGGAAATGATTCTTCCTGAAGTTGAAAATATTCTTGTAGAGAATTTTCCGGACGTTCAACTTCAGGATATGATTTGGATGCAGGATGAGGCAACTCCGCATAATGTCCTACCTGTTAAAGAGCATTTGAACAATGTATTTCAAGTGTGGATAGAGAATAATGGAACCATATTATGGCCTCCTAACAGTCCGGATCTATCCCCTATGGACTCATATTTTTGGAGGTTTTTAAAAGACATAATATATAATAATAATGACTGTATTCAAGCATCAGAAATGGCTTGATTGTTTACATTTAGATTATTTATTTCTAATTGAAAGACCGAATTCAATTAGAAATAAATAATCTAAATGTAAACAATCAAGCCATTTCTGATGCAATTCAAAATATAATTAGACGTTTAGAATTATGTATTGAAAATAATGGTGGACACTTCGAACAACTTTTATAAGTTATTATTTATTTATTGTTGTAAAGTTATCTTTGTTATATTCGTTTTATAGGTATTATTTGTAATTTTAATTAAATGTTGACCAAAACTCATTTGTAGATACAAAACTTTTATTTAATAACTTAAAAACGGTGTAAGACAGGGGTATGATATGGTATATTTTTGAAATCAAAAGAAAAAGATCTTTTCAAAAATTTAATAATATACAGGATGTTCCATTTAAAAAAAACAATTATTTTTTGTGTCCCCTAAACTACGCACGCCACTGTACTTTTGTTAACGTTATAATAAAATTAGTTTATAACCACACAACTTTTATTTCAAAATTTTTTTTGTTTATGCAATAATAACTATGGTAAGGGCTGGGACATTTATAATGAATAACCCTGTACCTATACAATTAACAAACTGTAAATCACAATTTTTGGTTTACAGATTTGTCTGTCAATATTTCCTTAACTATGAGGGTGGATTGACAGATAAGGTCATTAACAACGCCATTGTGTGAGTAGTGGAGATAGAAACAAGTTCTAACTTGCAAACAGTAATTTCAAGGATCTTGTCTTAGCATGTACAGTAGTGTCCCTTATTTTAAAATTTTTTGAAATGTTGAAACGGTACCCTCTCATTTTTTTCCATTGGACTAGAAAATAACTCTCGTAAAATTTTTCGCCTCCCCGACCACGCCTTCCCTAAGCGACGGGGCTCTGAAGATAGCACTATGAATTGTCGTATGATTTCGATTTGTTTGAATCTGCAATGCTTTTGTTTATTGCTATGATGAAGAAATTTAATTTAGTAGAACATAGATGGAGGTAGCCCCATGTGGAGTGGGCTATGACGCCTGCAGATCAATTTTCGCTACACAAGAAAATCGGTTGGATCTGCTTATAAGCACTGGAGTAGACCTCATTTAGGTGTTTTTAAGTTTTTTGTTTTAAAATTTTTACGGTGCTCTACCATTTTCTGCTATTTGACGTAAATATAACTCATGCAAATTTTTACGCCCGCACGACCACGCCTTCCCTATGGTGCGGGCCCTAAAAATGTTTCTTTATTCTTTAATAACTTTTTTTAAATTTCTTTTTTTAACAAGTTTTTATTTAAATAAAACTAAACAATATCACGAGGAAAACGTAACATTAAGATAATAATTAAAAATAAGAAATTCATCTAAAAAAATAAAAGTATAAAATTAAAATTAAAGCTTAATTAAAAATTAAAATTAAAAAACGAAAGCTTTAATTTTAATTTTATACTTTTATTTTTTTAGATGAATTTATTATTTTTAATTATTATCTTAATGTTACGTTTTCCTCATGAAATTGTTTAGTTTTATTTAAATAAAAACTTGTTAAAAAAAAGAAATTTAAAAAAGTTATAAAAGAATAAAGGAACATTTTTAGGGCTCGCACCATAGGGAAGGCGTGGTCGTGCGGGCGCAAAAATTTGCATGAGTTATATTTACGTCAAATAGTAAAAAATGGTAGAGCACCGTAAAAATTTTAAAACAAAAAACTTAAAAACACCTAAAAGAGGTCTACTCCAGTGCTTACAAGCAGATCCAACCGATTTTCTTGTGTAGCGAAAATTGATCTGCAGGCGTCATAGCCCACTCCACATGGGGCTACCTCCATCTATGTTCTACTAATTTAAATTTCTTCATCATAGCGATAAACAAAAGCATTGCAGATTCAAACAAATCGAAATCACACGAACAATTCATAGTGCTATCTTCAGAGCCCCGTCGCTTAGGGAAGGCGTGGTCGGGGAGGCGAAAAATTTTACGTGAGTTATTTTCTAGTCCAATGGAAAAAAATGAGAGGGTACCGTTTCAACATTTCAAAAAATTTTAAAATAAGGGACACTAATGTACAGTCTCATTTTCCTGTGTATCGTTGTTGACTAACAGTGTTATTTATCATGGGTTCGATTTCTGAGATGCGTACCAAGCAACGATCCGTTATCGAATTTTTAACTCTGGAAGGTTGCGTGCCCATTGAAAGTGTTTGAAAGATGTTTATCACAACATATAGATTATATATCTGGTGTACCTATATTGTGTAATCTGGTGTTAGAAAAGAAGAATTTTAAGAAACAGTAACCTTAATAGATGAGGACACTTGATGTATGAAAGTCATCAGGTCATTTGCTATACAGATGACATGGTGATAATAACAAGAAAGGAAGATGAATTCATGGAAATAACAAAAAGGCTGACAGAAGCGGCGTGTAAGATGAGTTTGGAGATAAATCAGGTGAAAAGTAAAATAATGAAAATTGGAAACCAACGTAATAATGGATCTGTAAAGTAAGGATTCAAAAAGGAAGTTTGGAATTTGAAAGAGTGGAAGAATTTAATTACCAGCCAGCTGCCAAGAAGAAAAACAAGTCAATAAAAGTGCAGGAATCAAACCACCTAATCAGGTCAAAGCACCTATCGATAAAAACGAAATTCAGAATTTATAAAACTATTTTAAGATTTACATTATTATATCGCTGTGAGACATGGGTGATAAATAAAAATCGGAAAAAAATCCTTGGAGGAAAAAAAACGGGAGAACAAAACAAAACATAAGAAGAACGAACGAAAAAGTGTATGACATATATCGAGGACCAAAAATAGCTGAGGTAATAATAGCTGGGAAACTGAGGTGGCTGGGACATTTGGAAAGGGTGACGGATTATAGTATACCAAAACAAATAGCATGGAGAGAGCTTGTCGGCAAGAAGAAAAGAAGAAGACCAAGAAAAAGATGGAGGAAAGCAGTGCTAGATAACTTGAGAGAAAAAAATGTGGTAAACTAGAAGATAAAAGCGAGAATCGAAGACTATGGAAAAGTATTACTTTCAGATTTCTGGTTGTTCCCAAAGTTGAAGGAGGTGTCGCAATGTCAAAATTTTTCGTCAAACACTGAAGCTTGGGCTGTTATTCGCAAATGTATCCACAGTATAAACTAGGAAGTTTGTCATGGACAGAATGAAGAAATGGATTCAGCGTTTTGGAGAAATGTCTTCTAATAAATAGAAATTATGTGGAAAAATAATTATATACATTGGCAGTGCAATAAGTTTATTTCATTTTGAGACTAGTTTTATTATTTTGTCTTCTCTTATTTTTATTTTATAGAGTTGGAAATCTCATATATCAGTCCACCCTTTTTTCCAACTATCTTCTACCTTTCATCGTCCCTCTTTATCTTGTAACTTTCAATATCTTGAAATATTTGCTCCTCTTATTGCTCTTATAATGTATGAGGATTATTAATTTAAATTTCCTTTAATTGATTAATGTATAAATATATAATATTGGTTTATCGTTGTGCAATATCGTGCGATATTTGTGTTAGAAAAAGAAATTTGTTTGAGCACAAAAATCATATCCGATATTTTATTTGCACCAATCTATAATATATGTGAAATATTTACCATACATCCATGATGTTACAAAAATAGTTGGAAAATTTATACCAATGTAAACGTCATGAATATTCAACACGTATTGGAACTTGACAGAAACACATTTTATGGATATGATATTCAAATGTAAAAATAACAGAAATGAAACATCGTATATTTCATAGAAATACAAACTTCATTTAAAATAAATGGGATTTTTGTAAATGTATTTATTTGCTTGCTTTTCTTTGCTATTGATCATTTTGTTTGTTCAGTGGCGTTCACCTTTTTTTTTATTCTATTTTCTTTTCGTTAAGTTTGAATAGCGAGATTGTCAAAATACAAAATTGTTAACAGCAGAATACACGCCGCTAGATACAAGAGTACGTACTTGGGAATTTAAGCATTTCGAATACAAAAGAATATTAGAAAATCAATTTCTACTGTAAATATTTATACATAAGCGAATATTGAATAAATATGCATACATAAAATAAAGGTAGCTATATTTCAGGATGTAAAAATACTGTTTTTATATATGTATAATCTAAGAGATATAAGAAAAAAAGGAAGGATATCTTACTCAGTTGTAGTACTGGTGGAAATAAAAACGTGTTAGTCAAAATGGGTCGTTTCAGACATGTAGTCGATTTGCAATTTAAAAGTAAAAAAATATATATTTTTGGGTTTTGAATGTACGTAGTCGTGTCTGTGAAACAACTTATTGTGATTTAAAATTAGTTCTGTCAGACATCTGACACCAGATTACTTATCATCAAGCCTGTCAAAGCGCTACATGTCATATGCGTTACATTAACTGGTAATTTGCTTTAATATCTTCACAGTGTTCACATAATGGTGTGTTAATACTGAAATAAGGTCAGTGGACGGTCGATGAGCCGTAGCGGAGGAGGATCAGCAATGTATTTCCCACGGCCGTAGTTAATATTGAGTTATCGAAGTGTACGTATGTTAGAACCTCTGCTGTGTTAGTTGGAACGTATTAATTTTAATAATAAAGTATGTCGCACGTGCGAAAGACTAGAAAACCTTTAAATGCGCGCCAAGTGTAAAAGTTTATTGGTGAATTTGGTGATTTATTCTACGATAGAACGAAAGTAATGTGTAAAGTATACGATAAATCGTTATGTGCTGGAGCAAATTCGGCTGTACACGTCACGTGAATTTTGTGTAACATCGAAATAGAAAACAGGGAGTGACCTTGAAAACTAAATTTAGATGTGATTTATTGTTAATGTTGATAGTCTGTAATATTCCGCTTCAAATATTAGATAAACAACCATTTAGAAAGCTTTGGCACAAAGACAATCCACAGATCCAGTTTCTCGATTAACTACGGTATTGGTAAATACCGTAGTTAATCGAGAAAATGAGCTCAAAACGGGTAATTTGTAAAAAAGCAGTACTACTAGTTTGAGATTTTTTCTAATATTATGGATTACAATATCGAAGATCATCGCGATTTTATCTTCTCTCTATTTCAAGTCATTTAGTAAAGTCAAATATACAGTGTGAGCCTAAAGTTATGGTCCGTTCAAAATAGGTTTAGATTTTTGACAACTTTAGCATTTCCTGGAGGTTAAACTATGATATTTTCTAGAATATAAATGACAGGATTGTTTTTAGGAGGAAAAATTACATAGGGCTATTGACTTGCATGAAAGAGATAAAGAAATATATGCTACCTAAATTCCTTTTATTTTTTAACTTTATATTTGATATTTTCGCATTTTTTAAAGCTAATACTAATATTTTCTCGTATTTTGAAGTAAATACATCTTGCATTTTATCAAGAGTTTATCTTTAAAGCGCTTTTATAAAAGAGTTATTGTTCACTGAACTTTTGGCATCTGCATTCGTAAATGGTTTTTAGACGTGTACCATATAAATCAATAAAATATGTTTAGAATGATTTGTAATATTATACAGGGTATCCTTGTAATAAAGCGACAACGTAAAATGGAAACATGTAATTATATAGAATATAAATCAAAGATATTCATGACAGCAATAACCGTCCTTCGTAGATAAAGCAGAAATTATTTAGAGTTGAATGACGGTATTTTTGAACATTTATTATAAGAACGCTATCATTACCAAAATATTAATGTATTGAAAAATACCATACATTCAACTCAAAGAGTCCAAAAATTTTCTGCATCGTCTATGAAGCTTTTTGCTCTCCTGATATGTATGTTAATATATGTTATGTTTAGTTAGGCTATAACTTGAAAACAAATAAAAATGGGATAGCAAAATTTCAGTTTTGTTACATTATTTTCATGTGTACAATACACTCCTGGATATTGGTCCGTTCCCTCCTACTCACCCCGTAGATATAAACGAGGACAGTTCGGCAACGACAATATTCATAGTCAATTACGAAGCGAACCCCTAAATTAACAACCTCCTGAAAATTCTATTAAATTGAAAATATTCAGATTGTGTAAAAATAATAAATACCTCTATTGAGGTTATACACACACACAGACAGATATGTTGACATACGTAACAGCTGTATAGATATGTTTACAAACGTAACAGCTGTCGATGTTATAAAAACTATGACATTGTTATATGCTCATGCTCATGAAGGTCAATAACTTCAATATATTTACGTACGAAATCAGCTGTTTATAAACTTTTAGAACTGGCCTAAATCAGCTATTTAATGCGTATTACATAAACGTTTTCTTTTTGTTACGAGAAGTAACAAATATGAAATATTAATCTGGATATAAAAAACCGCTATTGTAAACATACGCTGCAACGTTCATGTTTATAAAAACGCTAGAAGATAACATTGTGTATAAGTTTTGTATGGTAAGCGTTCGACAATCTAGTACGAAAGTCAGCTGTTAAAAATTTATAAATGTGAATGTTTAAAGACGATCTATTAAAAGAACATGTAAAGATGTATGCTCTATGGGCATTTAACGTCCTATTTGGTAACAATCTATCTTTAATCGAAGATATCATATCGACCTATAAAACGTACGTAATGATCGACAACTGACTGAATTGAAGAGAATACTTAAAGCGAGACTGACAATAACAAAACTATTCTTTTTGTCATTGTCGGTCAGCTTTAAGATCTCTGATACTTTTGATAATATAGTCGGTCGCACAGTGACGTGACAATTTTTTTTTTAAATATGTTCGTCATTTCTTTTCTCACTTATAGGTGGGAATTTTGGATTTATATTCTATATAATTATGTCTTTCCATTCAAGGGTACCCTATATATTTTATTGAATAATTTTGTCTTTATAAATATTTGCATAAAACCGAAGAATTTGCATTACTTATTAACACACAAATCCACAATACGTTTCCGCTATTAAACTTCCTAAACATTGGAAATTGTGATTACAAACCTGTCTCTCTACTTTAACCACCCTAGATGCAAGGCTGATTTTGGACGCGTAAACGTCCTTCGCTTTAGAACCCTGTTTCCCAAGTATCTGATCTAATCTGAAATTCAAAACGCCGAAATTAAGTTCCAGGAAATTTATATATATACGAGGAATGTACAGTATTTACTGTCCCTAGTAAAACAGAAATAAACATTACACAACAACACCATTCATTCGTTGTTTATCTGTCAAACAAAGTGCCAAAGTCGTGTAGCTGTATTTGTTAAAAAGTTGTCTTGAGTTAAAATAGAAGCTGCTCAAAGATTTTGAAAAATGGAGAAAAACGAATTTCACGCTGTCGTTAAATATCTGCAAAAGAGAAGTTTAGCGCCACAACAAATTTATGAAGATATGGTTTTAGTGTACTTGGGGAAAATGCTGGAAGAATTGGTCTCGAGAATTTCGATGTGGAAGAACAACTTGCGAACATGCAAAAGGTGCTGGTCGGACCCAAACTGTGTGAAAATTTGATCGTGTCTGTGACTTGATTAAACAAGATCGTCGGTTAACTAGTAGACGTTTAGCAGAGATAACAGGCTTTTCAAACGGTACAATTGGAACAATAATCAATGACTATTTGGGACTTCATAAGGTGTCTGCAAGATGAGTACCCCGAATTTTGACACCCGAACAAAAGCGAGAGAGAGAGAGTCACGACTTCAGATGCGAATTTAAAATTGTTTAACAGTGAGCCAAAAAAAGTTCTGAATCGCTTTGTTACCGTTGATGAAACCTGGGTTCATCACTTCGATCCCGAGTCGAAAGTCCAAAGCAAGGAGTGGCGACATCGAGGATCTCCACCACCATGGAAGTTTAGGGTCCAACCCTCGGCGGGTAAGATTATGGCCACCATTTTCTGGGATGCCAAGGGAATTTTATCAATTTATTACCTGGAATGCGGACATACAATCACGGGCTAGTATTACGCTACTCTAATTAAAAAGGAAGAGGAAATTTGGTGCGTGGAAGTTTACTTCATCAGGATAATGCTCCAGTGCATAAGAGCTTTGTTTCGTTAAGTGCAATTAACAATGCAGGTTTCGAGGTGATGGAGCATCTACTATACTCACCTGACCTAGCTAATAGTGATTTTTATTATTTCCAAAACTTCGGGGGACCAAATTTAATAGCGATGACGAGGTTATGACAGCAGTTGAAGAATTCTTCTGTGATCAAGACTCCGAGTTTTTCAAAAAGGTGTAAATATGTTAGAACTTAGGTGCAATAAATGACGTCAAGTGCAGGGTGAATTTGTTGAAAAATAATATTGTTTTATATGTAGAGACAATAAATACTGTACATTCCTCGTATATACTTTTCTTAGTATTATTATTTCCTTTTTTTCGACACCAAAACATGCATTGGTAAGAAAAAGAATACACAAAAAAAAAAAGAAAAAAGGAACCAGCACGAAAACAGATTCGATGTGTTTGTTATAAAATACTGTTGATTATGATGTGTTATATAAAAGGTTAATTTGTGATTAAAAGAAGTAAAGTCAATAGTTATCACATGCAAACATATATCGGGTGTCCGTTATTGATGAAGTGACATTTGTTAAATTTAGGAAATGTCTTTGCTTAGTACTTGGCATACTGAGAATTATTGTTATTGTCAATTGGTGTTTGACATCTTTTGCCATAGTTGTACGTGCCTGTTTTTCCATTAGCTTTTATTATAATTTTTTCGTTCACTATTCATTCTTGTATTAATTAATTTTTCATTTATACAATATAACACTGAATAAAGTATACCGAAATTTAAATAGTTATTTTTGTATCTAGAACGTGAAATTTTACTTTTGCGTTCAAGAACGGAAAATATCCATTCGAGAACGCAAAAGCATTTCGCGTTCGGAATACAAACAATATTTTTCGAAAACTGCAATAAATAAGACAATTGTTATGCACAACAATTGAATTTATATTTGAAACCGTTTGAAACATCTTTGAAGCAAAACAGTTTAGGTGCGGTGACTATCATAACGATAGCAACCTAATAAACAATAAATATTAGTTGCTTGAGAAAGTAAGGAGCGATCATTAAAATTTTCACTCGTAGCTGGCCGTGTACATAAAAATTATGTGGTAGCTTTAGTCATTAAGATGTTATTTCAAACATCTGTCAGTGTCAAATATATATTTTAAAGTTTCATCAAAAGAAAAAGTAATGGCCTTTAATGATATGCATAAAGCGTTTATGGTAGAATGTTACTTCCTGACATCTCAAAAAATTTATGGTATTTGGCAGCATTCAATAGAAAATTGCCTTGCGGAGTTTGAAGAGAGATATCCAAATACTGTTCCTAGCTATAAAACTTTCCGTGATACGCTAATGCATTGTGTAAATCTTTTTCGTCAAACAGGCAGTATTTTAAGGAAAAAAGGAAGCGGTTCGCCTGTCAAGAGAAGTCGCGGCGTAATTGAAAATGTCAGACAAATTATTAACGAATCTCCTCAAACATCTATTCGCAGAGTTTCGCAACAAGTAGGGCTTTCGTATGGAACATGTCAAAAAATTTTTAAAAATGACTTGCACATGTATCCATATAAATTAACTTCTGTACAAAATCTATTACCTACGGATTATGAAAAAAGAACACAATTTTGCCAATGGTTTATTCAAATAATGACAGACAATATTTTAAATCATACTTTTTTCACCGATGAAGCTTGGTTTTATTTGAAAGGTTATGTTAATTCGCAAAATATGCGTATGTGGTTCAGTGAAAATCCTCATTTCAAGGGAGAAGTTCCTCTACATCCAGAAACAATAGGCGTATGGGTAGGTATGAGTCGTCACCGATTAATAGGACCAATATTCTTTGAGGGCACGATAACATCGGTGAAATATCGTAACGAAATTCTCAGTGTTTTTACTAATCAATTGACTAATGATGAACTCCAGGTCGGATATTTTCAACAGGATGGGGCTACATCTCACGTTACACTTGAAAATATTCAGTTTTTGCAACAATTTTATGGCGATAGGATAATAAGTAGAAATACAGCGATCCCATATCCACCACGATCGTGTGATTTAACAGTCATGGATTTTTTTTGTGTGGCCATATATAAAGAATATTATTTATGAAACACCAATTAATAATCTACAAGAGTTAAGACATAAAATTATAGAAAAATGTGAACACATCAATAACTCACCGCAAATACTGATCAATGTTTTCAATGCTCTACGAAATAGAGTGCGATTATGCTTGGTGGAGAATGGTCAACATTTTACAATTTTTATAATATTCTATTACTTTGTATAAAAATTATAAATATATTTAATATAAAAGTCAGCATTTCAAATTATTTTTTAACAATCATGACGTTTGAAATTATAATGACAGATCTCCTCTAATAACTTAAGTTAGGACATACTTTTTGTGTACATGGCTTACTTGAGCGAAAATTTTAATGATCACTCGTTAGTTTTAGAATTATATATTGTAATTCATATTCTAAGAGTGTTTAATTCAAAATGAGCTAGGAAAGTGAAGACGAGCATTTACCAGGGGAAGTATTAGAAGCGGCACAAAGTGTTTCACAATTAATCTCCAAAAAATCTTAAATAAGTTTCGGAAAAATGGACATTTGTTTTATGTTCTAGAACGAAAAAGACTTTTTCGTTCTAGAACGTAAAAGTATTTCACAGCTAGGTGACAAAAAAGACTCACTGCGTCAACTGAAAATTACATAATTACATAATTTGCTATGATAAAGAAATTTTAATTATTGGTATGTTTGAGATGTTCTGCTTGGACTTGTAAGGCAATCTGTATCTGTCCTGCAAGTTTCTGAACATTTCCCTGATAGCAGAAAGTGGTACTTCAGCCAACATTCGCCACTTCATTATGACTAATATAACGCTTTCTTAAGTGCAAACATTTCACTTTCAAAGTTGAATAATCCAAGGTTTCAAAATTTTTTAGAGAAATATACGAAACTGTCAGTTCCTAGTCGCTCAACTACAAGAAAAAAGTATATTAATCTTTTGTTTGAGGAAACTACGATGAAAATTAAGGAAACAATAGGTGAAAATTATATTTTTGTAGTCGATGAGACAACAGACAGTTGTGTACGCTATATTGCCAACTTATTGATTGGTATTTTAAATGAAAGTTGCGCCGGCCAAGCTTTTCTAATTGGCATAGAAGAGTTGGAGGAAACAAACAAGATTTATGAACGATAGTTTAACGAGGTTTTATTTGCTAAATGTCGTTCCAAGTGACAATGTATTACTGATGTTATTGGACGCTGCGACATATATGGTGAAGTCAGCCCAGAATTTTAAAATTTTTTCCCCGGATCTGATGCACGTAACATGTTTGGCCCATACTGTTAACAGAGTAGCAGAAATGCGTTACATATTTCCAGATATGAATTCATTGATGAATTTGACAAAAAAAGTATTTATTAAAGCACCTTTAGGGGTTCAAGTAAACAAAAATAAGTTACCTGGTCTGGAACTGCCACCACAACCCATAAACAAGATGGGGCACGTGGCTTGATGCCGCTGTATTTTATGAACAGATAAGAGAATTCATTCTGCCCTTTTCAAACGACTCGATAACAATTGCAGGTTGCAAATACAAGGGGGTATTGATATATAGTTAGCCTAGACCGATTCCATGGTTAAAAAACTTTGTGCGATACCATAGCAACGAGAAATAACATTAGAAGTGTCAGTGTAAAGTATCACGTCAAAAAGTCAAACCAAAGTTGCGCAATAAAATTTGAAAAAAAGGATGTCGATCGAAATTGTGAAAATCGAAAATTTGGAGTATCGAGCCGTCATCAAGTACCTGTATTTGAAGGGGTTAAGAGATTTACGAAGATATGCTTAATATGCGACCGTGAAGAATTGGATTGCAAGCTTCAAAAGGGGTAAATTTTCCATTGAAGTTGAACACCAATCTAGAAAGGCTAGTTTCTGTGTTCGTCCCCGAAAATGTTGATGCAGTTCATGACATGATTTTGTCAGACCGTCGAATTGGACTAAAACGAATATTTGAGGCACTGAATATTTCATATGAACGCGTCCATCATATAGTTCACGTCGATTTGGACCCTGAGAAGAAATTCTGCAAAATGGATCCCCAAATGTCTGAATGTTGACCAGAAGCGTGCTAGGGTGGAAGCATCGCTTTCAATCTGCTCTCGGTTTGAAAGTGATGCAGACCTTTTAAGCCGTATTGTTGCTATGGATGAAATTTGGGTATATTTCTACGACCCAGAAACAAAGCAACAATCGATGAAATGGAAATACTCTGATTCTCCAAGGCCTAAGAAATTTCGCGTTCAAAAATCTGCTGCAAAAGTTCTTGCTTCAGTTTTTTGGGATTGCCATGGAGTAATCATAATTGATTTTCTGAACAAGGGTAGAACAATAACTGGGAATTATTATTCGACGTTACTGACCGCTCTACGAGAAAAAATTATGGAGAGAAGACGCGGAAAGTTATCCAAAGGTGTCTTGTCTTTACAGGACAATGCCCTTGCACACAAATCGCATGTTGTCATGCAAATAATTCGTGATTTAAGGTTCGAATTACTCGAACACCTAACTTATTCACCAGATATGGCTCCGTTCGACTATCATGTCTTTCTTCAACTTAAAAAAAAATTTAATAGGTCGTAAATTATCTTTCAACGAAGAGGTGATAGAAGCTGTGGAGGCCTGGTTTGCAGAGCAAGATAAAAATTTCTTTTTGAAAGGTCTAGGGGCGTTGCAGGATCGCTGTATTAAGTGTATTAATTTTGAATAATAAAATATTTAGACAAAGGTATTTTTAATAATATAAAATATTATTAAAAATCTGGTGTGAAGAACACAAATGCAGGTTCACTATTAATATTTTCTGTGAACGTGTCCGAATATATCCTATCCCCAGAGACGTAGATACGTATTTCGCTTTTCTACAAGCTCATCGGTACGCCCCTGGTGTTCTTCACACCAGATTTTTAATAATATTTTATATTATTAAAAATACCTTTGTATTATACAAAACTGGTGGGGTTTACCTACTCATGTATGTTTCAATTATTCTGATAAATATTTAGACTTTCAAATTTTGTTTGCTTCTATAGTAGGTTAAGAATGTTTCAATACATCTTCGTATATACTAAATAAATCGCAAATGCACCAAGAGTTAGCTTTTATCAAAGCAAACTATAGTTTTATTAGTGAAACGTATGCGCCAATTATATCAGTTGACGTTGAGCGAAGCTTTTCAGCTTAGACGGATTGCAGAAGATCATTTTTAGTTGAGAATTTAGAAATGCATTTAATTGTAAATGTTTCCAATACAATACAAAGGCAAATATAAATACAAAGAGTTACATTGTTTAGCTTACTTATTCTCAATATTATTATAGATGTATTTTGTAAAATTTCGAATAAAATATTGATGTAGTACATATTTGTGGTATCTCTAAATTTACATTGACATTATTTCATATTTTGACAATAATTTAGTTGTGTCTATCACTTAAACTTTTCTTACAAGATGTCCCGTATCGTTATGTTCAAATTTTAGGAGTGTAAAGTAGACTTCATTTCAAGTAACAAAAACGCAAAACTTGTATATCCATTTTTATTTGTTCCAAAGTTACAGATCTATGAGTGTGATTGTCAGATCATGACAAAAAATGTAATCTTAAAGTCAATACAAACTGATTTTATTTAAAAAAAAATTATACGATTCAATAACAGGCCTGTGATTGTTAACGTCGCATAATAAAATGTTATCTTAAAATAAGTAAACACGTGTCGTAGTGCATACAGTAATTTCTTGGAGATCTACAAGAAAGAGTACTGGAAATTGATTTATGATAAAGAAGGTTCGTACTTATTTCGTAAGTGCTGAATCATGAATATCATACAATAAACAAATGTTCAGATGACTGTTAACGTTGCATTTTTTAATAAAGGAGATTACATTACGTTTCAGTTCATTAGTGAGTGGACACGTTTTCTTTATTCAAAATGCCTTACCGATTTTCTTCTCAAGAGTATGCGGACATGCATTTTGGGTATGGCTACTGTAACGGCAGTGCACGTCAAGCAGTTATTGAATACCGACATCGGTTTCCCGATAGACGCATTCCTCATTACAGAACGTTTCTGGTATACAGACAATTTCGGGAATGCGGACTGCGTGATTATCTTTTCGACCTAGGAGTAAATTTGCCAGCAGACTTAGAGGAAGAAGCAGTAGCTATTGTTACAAGCGATCCAACTCTCAGTGTACGTGGAATCGCTAGACAACTAGGAGTGCCACGAACGACAGTTTGGCGAATTTTAAAATATGAGGGCTTATATCCATATCTCTATCGCAGGGGACACGGTTTCCTTGAGGCAGACCACTATGCTCGTCTAGTTTATTCTACCTGGATATGAAGACAGTCACGGCTTCATTTTAATTTCTGCAGAACAGTCCTCTGGACACATGAATCTACGTTCACGAGAGCTGGTGTTACAAATCTGAGAAACCTGCGCAAGTGGTTATCAGAAAATCCCAATGCTATACGCCCATCTAAATTTCAACATGAATTTTCTATTAACGTTTGGGCGGCCCTAATCGATGACTGTTGATAGGTCCCTGGGAGGTTAAATGCGGACAATTACCTTCAATTTCTTATTGACGAACTGCCAGATCTTTTAGAGAATGTCCAACTGAATGTTCGACGAGACATGTGGTTTCACATGGATGGGGCACCACCACATTTCAATTGCTGTCCGAAATTGGGTTAACGTCAATTATCCAAGATGGATTGGTCGAGTTGGTCCTGTTGCATGGCCACCCAGATCACCCGATCTTAATCTCCTTGACTTTTATTTATGGGGGTGCATGAAAAATTTAGTCTACGCGCAAGTTTGGAACACAAGAGAAGAGTTGTTGGATCGTATTCATTTGGCTGCCGAGCAAATCCGACAAAATAAGTATGAAATTCGGATAAGTACTTCTTCTGTTGGCTTACGGGCACAAGCCTGCATTCAACAAGGAGGTGGACATTTCGAAAATATTATTAATTGAACTTTTTTAAATAAAATCAGTTTTTATTGACTTTGGGATCACATTTTTTTCATGATCTGACAATCACATTCATAGATCTGTAACTTTGAATCAAATAAAATGGATATACAAGTTTTGCGTTTTTGGTATTTGAAATAGAATTCTACTTTACACTCCTAAAATTTGAACATAACGATACGGGACACCTTAAATTTTTGCATATTTTAATAAAAGTTCTGCATATTTTTATCGAATTTTGGAAATATATATGTGCATATAAGGCAGTTTCCGTGTGCATATAATTCCCAGCTTTACTCATTATATTTTGATTTAGCTCTTACAACACAAAGGTGTTTTCGCATCAAAAACTTGGTTTAGCCATATGCTGTTCACATCTGCATTCAAACATGAACGTACTCACCTTTAAAGGAAACGGTATTATTTTCTGGAATAAAGCACTTTGAAATTTGGCTACACGTTAAAGAATATAGTGCAATTTTTTGTTTGGAACGCAGCACAATTTATCTAATTTTCTTAAATAATTGTAATTTGCAAATATTGGCAATAAACATTACGAAAAGTAAGAGTATTATGTTTGACTTTATCAAACAATTTTTATATTTACGTCAAAAATAATTACCGGATAGCACGCTAATGTTAATTATTGCTGTCGAAATCAAATGCTGTGGTACAAACATAATTAAAATTTGGCGCATGCTGCCAGCTTAAAAAAATAGCGGACACCCGATGTTTGTTAATTAACAATAACAAATAAAAGTGGAAAAAAGTAAAAATTGATCCCATTAATTTGGACTCTATTACAAGCATACACTTCAACAGTGAAACGAGGTGGTCAAATATGCTAAAAAAAAAAAAACAGCCCTAAAAGATCAATTCTTTTAGCGTTGTGATTATGATGCAACCATAGACTTAATTAGTAAGTAAACGCTTTTTGTTAATTTAACCGTGTAATTATGTCAGTTGTTGCAACTCTTTCCGAAAAAGTTAAAACGAATTTATTCCGTGTCAGAACCAAATTCGGTTATAATTGCCTTCACTCAGGGGATACTCAAATGCTAATTAAGAATTGGGATAGGTAAAGGGATTACGGTAGTCTTGTGGAATTAATGTAAGCAATACAGATGTACGTAAATTTTATTTACGTTACTGTTTCTTCTTTAGAAATGGTTAATACAGAAATATTAATGCAATTTTTTAATGAAAGCATAAATTTTAAATTTTTATAATCTGAAATGTGTGTCTGTATAATTAGTTATTACAGTTACTTCTGTAGTCGATTTGTGAATCGAACAGAGAGATTGATGAAAACCTTCTTTGTAAATAATCCTCCAAACTTGTGTACATAGACAATCAGAGAAGTCTGACCTTGGAAAATTACGCCAAATTAATATGTAATGTGTTAAATATCAACACACTTATTAACCTCTTTTATAGAAAGTAGCCCAGGTTATCCTAATTTTAAAAACTTGTAAACTAGCAGAGGAAATAAGATCTTATAGAGAAGACCTGTTAGTCTGCTAACAACAATAGCAAAGATCATGGACAAAACTTGCTGGTATTCTAATAATGCTGGATTTCTAATAATTTGTTAAATAATACTTAACCATCAGTTTGGTTTTAGAACTCATTATGTAACTACTGAATAAAGCTACTGATCGGTAAGTAAATACATTCAATAATCTTTAGAAGATAAGATATACTGGTTTCGATCAGATTTAATAAAGCAGTCTCTTTTTTTCACATAACGTTTTGATAATCCTTAAATTCTACTTACGAAATGGATTTTGTGCAATACCGAGATGAAACAATCTTCCCTACATCTAATTAATGCTAGCGTTCCTTAAGGAAATGTATTTGGACTGGTTCTTTACCTCATTTATACAGCAAATCTTTCTACATCCAAAGATGTTGTAACAGAGAGATATGCTGACAACACAGGCGTATTAAAATACTGATAATTCATGCCTTAACATCCCCAATACCTTAACGCCATTTACAGAGAGTATAGGCAGACCATGAGTTATGAGTGACTTAAAATGTTTAGCTATTGGCGTTTACCTTAAACGAGAAGGAATACCACGAATATATTTTCGGACGGCCGAGCCTCGGATTCGATCGCGGGATTTACAGCACAATATTAGGACACTAAAGCCAAATCACTGCATGTAAGCATTTGTTGGTAAAACTTTATGCAATACAAACTTGGTTATATAAGTGACGTATATGCAGATTAATGAAACTATCTGTCATCTCGCATGAACACCAACTACAACAATAGAATGATGTTATATACTTAGGAATGTATCTAGATTGCGGACTAACTTGGCGAGAACTCCTAAGACCTAAAGCAAACTGCACTGGATAGTTGAACTAAGATCTAAACTATTATTGGATAACAAGATGCTAGTTTACAGTATTCTGAAATTCATCTAGATTTATAGTATTTAGCTGAGAGATTCGAAGTGAAATCTAACATTGAAATACTGTAAAGATTCTAATTCAAAGTATTTAGACTAATAACTAACGTTTCCTGGTACGTACCAAATTCCTTCGAAGTCTGCGATATTTAAATAATGACCATCAAGGAAGAAATAACAAAATTTGCTTAAAAATATGATTGACTAAGAGATCTTCTTAATAGGTTGGCTAAAATTTGTTGAATGAGCCAACCACAAAAAAACTTAAAAGACATACTTTTTACGATTTGCTAAGTTGATTTTTAAGTCAATCAATCCCCTAGATCAGGGGTTTCCAAACAATCCGTTTAGGGAATATATGTACCGGAGCCTTAGATAAATCAATTTTTGTTAAATTCGAGCTTCTATAAGTGAATATTACTGAACATTAATTTTCATGGTAATGATTACTAAGCTTCGATTTTTTTGGATTAGGTTTCAATTTACGAAAGGAGCAAGGAGATTGTTCGATTTTTTCTGAAGAGTCTTTCAGAACATATAGAAGCTCTAAATATGTTGTTTTTATTTAAAAAATGTTCCAGAGTATATGCCAAGTATTAACATCAAAATGTTTGGAGAATTATCGCAGTCTTGAATTCTTCAAATTGCTTGGCTTTTACAAGAAGAGACTCTTTCTCAAAGTGAAGCAAAGTTATTATTTTAAAAATGCAAGCAGGTTCTTTGTTACCAGTACAATACGTACAGCTGTTGGAATCATACATTAGTCAACGTACCTTCCGAGTTAAGCAAGAAACCGAATATTAGGAACTTCAAACGATAAATGCAGGAGTGCATCAAGACAGTCTACTGGGACCAGTGCTTTATTTATTATATACATGCGATATTCTAGTAGCAGAAAATATGAAACCAGTTGCATTTTCTGACGATACTGCAGTCCTTAACTGTTGGAAACATCATAGAAGAAACAGCTGCCAATCTTCAAGGCACAATAAATGACATAAACGCATGGACAAGACAATGGCGCGTCAAGTTAAATGAAAGTAAATCTGTTCACATCAATTTCATGAACAGAAAAATAGATTACTAACCAATGGCTTTGAACAACAAAACAATTCCAAGCAAAAAAAAACAAATACTTGTGACTCAACCTGGATGTCAAGCTTAAATGGAAAGAACACATTTAAACCAAGAGGGAACAATTACTACTGAAATACAAAAATATGTACTGGCTGTTGCGCAGAAATTCGCAGCTGTCTAGGCATATGGCCTTTAGCTGTGGGGTTGTACTAAAGAAACCAGTTGCAACTGCCTTCAAATATTCCAAAACCGAGTGCTAAGTAACCTCGTCAATGCTCCTTGGTCTGCTCGGAATGAAGATTTTCACTGAGAACTACAGGTGAGGACAGTAAAAGCAGAAATCAAGAAAATTGCCAGGAGTCATGAGGAAAGGCTCCACAAGCATCCAAACATTGAAGTGCTTCAACTCTTAGACAAACAGGACCAATTCGCAGCTGTCAGGGCACATGGCCTTTAGCTGTGGGGTTGTACTAAAGAAAGCAATTGTAATTGCCTTCAAGTATTCCAAAACCGAGTGCTTAGTAACCTGGTCAATGCTCCTTGGTCTGTTCGAAATGAAGATCTTCACCGAGAACAACAGGTCAGGACAGTAAAAGAAGAAATCAAGAAAATTGCCAGGACTCATCAGGAAAGGCTCCACAAGCATCCAAACGTTGAAGTGCTTCAACTCTTAGACAATCAGGACCAATTCGCAGCTGTCTGGGCATATGGCCTTTAGCTGTGGGGTTGTACTAAAGAAAGCAATTGTAATTGCCTTTAAGTATCACAAAACCGAGCGCTAAGTAATCTCGTCAATGCTCCTTGGTCTATTCGAAATAAAGATCTTCACCGAGAACTACAGGTCAGGACAGTAAAAGATGAAATCAAGAAAATTGCCAGAAGTCATGAGGAAAGGCTCCACAAACATCCAAACATTAAAGTGCTTCAACTCTTAGACAAACAGGACCAATTTTCAGCTGTCTGGGCATATGGCCTTTGGCTGTGGGGTTGTACTAAAGAAAGCAATTGTAATTGCCTTCAAGTATTCCAAATCCGAGTGCCAAGGAGCCTTATCAATTCTCCTTGACATGTTCGAAATGAAGATCTTCACCGAGAACTACAGGTCAGGACAGTAAAAGCGGAAATCAAGAAAATTGCCAGGAGCCATGAGGAAAGCCTTCACAAGCATCAAATCAAAACATTGAAGTGCTTCAACTTTTAGACAAACAGGACCAATTCGCAGCTGTCTGGGCACATGGCCTTTAGCTGTGGGGTTGTACTAAATTGCCTTCAAGTATTCCAAAACCAAGTGCTAAGTAACCTGGTCAATGCTCCTTGGTCTGCTCGAAATGAAGATCTTCACCGAGAACTACAGGTCAGGACAGTAAAAGAAGAAATCAAGAAAATTGACAGGAGCCATGAGGAAAGGCTTCACAAGCGTCAAAACATTGAAGTGCTTCAACTTTTAGACAAACAGGACCAATTCGCAGCTGTCAGGGCACATGGCCTTTAGCTGTGGGGTTGTACTAAATTGCCTTCAAGTATTCCAAAACCGAGTGCTAAGTAACCT
This sequence comes from Melolontha melolontha, assembly GCA_935421215.2. Taxonomy (NCBI): domain Eukaryota; kingdom Metazoa; phylum Arthropoda; class Insecta; order Coleoptera; family Scarabaeidae; genus Melolontha; species Melolontha melolontha. The sequence continues at coordinate 34,769,715 of OW285244.1, read as the reverse complement.
GGTCAATGCTCCTTGGTCTGTTCGAAATGAAGATCTTCACCGAGAACTACAGGTCAGGACAGTAAAAGAAGAAATCAAGAAAATTGCCAGGAGTTATGAGTGAAGGCTCCACAAGCATCTCAACATTGAACTGCTGCAGCTCTTAGACAATCAGGACCTAGAGCGACGGCTCAAGAGAACCAAATATTTTGAGCTTGAGTAATATTACAGTGATTAGAGAAAAGCAACTGTATATCATACTTAAAAAAAAAGGTTTTTTGTTAGATTGTGTTCGAAAAGTTGGAAGGGTTGGAAGATTTAGAAATTAAAAAAAAATAAATTATAATTATACTTTATTAAATAAACAATAAATTCTAGAATAAGTCTATAATAATGGAATCAACTTAGACATTGTAATAAACACATTAACACAAGTGTATGTGTAAAATATCTCTTATGAATCCCTTTTAATTGAAACGAAGAACATATCTCGACATTAGCATATGAATGTAATGCATGCAAGGAATCGTGTTAAGAACGGGTTGTTTTGATTAATTTTTTTTTGTGATGTATCCCAACTGGGGCTTTAGCTTGAAATTTGTCAAAACCGCTTTAGGTTTTAAAGTAGAATTTAGCGTATTTAAAGTGTTCTCGTGTTGTTTTGGACAGAATTGTTGATTAGATGTAGTATCGACTTCTCAGATATTAATCTTCCGTGACTTTATTAACAGTAATATTAACAATATTAATGCGGCTAACGCTTCAATTAAAAACAATTCATACTGTGTAATGAGTACATATAGGATTATGAAAAAATGAATGTAATTGATAATTAACGGAAAAAAAAATGATGGGGGAAACTTCATTATTATCGTTCAGGTACACCTCTTACCTGAACTGCAAATTTCTCACTCTATTCAAAAGATCTGCATGCCCAGAAGAATACTGCTCAATCACATCTTTAACGTCATACGGTTTCAACGCTTCTCTAAACTTCTTTCGTGCCACAAAATACTTGAGCTAATACAGACAGAGCACTAACTCAGTCGATATTATTAAAAAGAAATTATCTTTTTTTTAAATTTGATCTCTAAATACTTTTGTACGTATGTATGTACATTCTATAGTTTGTTCTGTTATTGGTTTAAAACAGCTATTGTTATTAATATAATTTGAGTTATTAATTAATAAGGAGGTACACCTTTCATATTTTTACTATCGACCACTAGATGGTGTTTTTGACATATTGTCATGGATTTTTTCCCCGAAGAAAGAAATTAAAAGAAACCATAAAAGACAATATATTTATGTACATTTTATTTCAGAAGGATATTTATAAAGAGTTGATATTTTATATAAAAATTTATTATAAAGTGTATTTTTGTCCACAACTGTAGGATGTACGGGTCTATGTGATGTTTGCAGTTCCCGCAAATTTGGAAGTTATATAATAAATCAAAACAGCTACAATATATATATATATATATATATTGTAGCTGTTTTGATTTATTTTTATGTTAGGTAGGGGTATTATGCCGTTTCCTGGTTCCTCATGCTTGTAGAGATTTAGTAGTTTTTGTGCAGATAGGTCGTGTTTCATTTGTAATTGGATAGAACTTAATTTTATTCAATATAAATCTTGGATAATTACGGTGTGTGTTTTATTAGTGGTTTGTTGTGTTAAATTTCATTCTCGAGTTTTTTTTACGAGTCTTTAAACTTGTAAATTTATAAATTTATTAGACCTATCTGAAAAAAGTCTCTCGTTTTTGTGAATTGGATACATTAATTAATGTATGTATATTTTTCTTAACATAATTTAAGTATTTAGGAGAGCTCAATAAGTCAGTAATTTTAGATTTGTAAAATTGTTGTAATCACATGAATATCAAGAAACTTATCAGATATTATTGGAAAGTTTTTTTTTTTGTCAAATAAAATATTTTAGTACGTTAGTAGGCGGGAAAACTTATTTGCTGTATGTATGTGTGCGCATGAATTAATTTTTGGTTGCGTGTGAAAATAGATAATTTTCTATTTTTGACGTTTGATTTGGGGTTAACGTAATTGTTGATATCTGATAATTTTGTTTATATTTAATTAGAAATTTGCTCGCGGTCAATTTTGGTGAGTTTTTTTCGCTCCTGCTTTCATTTAGTATCAAAGTTTTTCTCACCATCTGTTTCATTATTATATGTTTCAGTTCGACTTTATACTCTATAAAGTCGGTTTTTCTTTTTTTGTGGGATTAAAATAGTGAGGGGAAGATTCTTGTTTTTGTTCCTTATACCCTGTGTTTTATTTTTGGTGCGACGTACCCTACGAGGGTAGACCTGCAGATCAAAGAGCTCTAGGAAGGTGACCCAACTGAGATAGTCCGGCAAAGCTACTGTGGATTGTGAACCTAAGTCAATTAAGCAATTAACATCACAATCCATTGCAATATGTAATAACTATATTCTTAAAATTTGACATTTGTCAATGAGAAATCCGCGATAATTTAATAATTGAAACAGTAGTTTGTTGACAGTGACAGTTTTAATTATTATTATTTAATGATTACTTGATGATTTTTTACGATTATAAAAAAAGGCCCAATCCACGAGAATGTATTATATCGCTTTGGTCAACTTTTGGTATCGAAGCATCATCAGAGAAGACAGTTTACAATTGGTTTGCAGAATCTCGTCAGTCGTGCCTCAGTGAGTGATTAATCACGTAAAGATCGACCAGAAACTGTTGTGATTCCAAACAACATCGATGCTGTGCGGAAAATGATAGGACACGATCGACATGTGACTGACAGTGAGGTAGAGGCATCTCTTGGCATTTCGCAGACTGCAATTCCTTCGATTTTACATGAACGTTTATTTGTAAAAAAAATATGTACCAGATGGATTCCACATAACTTGACCGAAGCACAGAAAGCAGCTCGTGTCAATTGGTGTAAAGAGATGCGCAAAAAATTCGACGTAGGAACCGTAAAATCGTCACAGGTGCGTATGAGTATGAGCCGGAAACCAAGCAACAATCTACTGTATGGTATATGTTCCAAGACGAACCGAACCCCATAAAAGTTGTTTGTCCAAGGAGCACTTCCAAGAGAATGATTGCTTCTTTCTTCGGCTGTATAGGACACATCGCAACAATTACTTTAGAGGATCGAAAAACTGTTAACGCTGAATGGTATACAGTAATTTGTTTGCCAAAAGTTATAGACGAAATCAGGAAGAGCAACCGAAAACATCGCATTATTCTTCATCACGACAATGCGAGTTCATACAGCATGTCTAACAGTTGACTATTTGAAGGAGAACAGTGTTGAAATAATGTCTCATTGTCCATATTCACATGACTTGTCGCCGAAGGATTTCTTATTGTTCCCAACTGTGAAACAAAAAATGCGTGGACAGCTATTTTCAACACCTCAAGAAGCAGTCGAAGCCTTTGAAAACCATGTTCCTGAGATACAACCTTCAGAGTGGAAAAAATGTTTTGAGAACTGGTTCGTAGGCATGCAAAAGTGTATAGACCATAAAGGCGAATATTTTGAAAAACAATAAAATAGTCTGTTCCCAAAAATTTTGTTTTCTACCCAGATTTTGCAAAAATATAAAAGGTGATCCTCGTATTTACAATCTTTAAGAGTATATTTTGTTGCGAAATACGATACAAGCGCGAATAACTTTAAAACAATTTACAAATAACAAGTAGTAGTGAGATTTTCAAAGGCGATTTTCGTAACTTTAAAAACTTTGCTGGCGAAAAAGAAAACTTTCTTCGAAAGTTGGCGATTTCCCTAAAACCTCACGAAAATCTAAATAATTCATAAACGGCTAATTTTAGGAATTCGGAACCGTAACACGAATTATTATTAAATAATTCATAGAATCTCATCTGTTTAAATTAAGCGGAAAGTATAATGAAAAAGAATGTTGTGAGAACGAAATGCCACTTAGGTGTCTCGGATTCGTGTTGTTTTTGACGAAATACTTTGAAGCCGTCTAAACTGAAATACTAGCTAAACAATGGTAATTTTAAATAAGTGTTTATAAGGAAATAATTCAGTGAAGTGTGTTAGATAGCATGGGAAATTCTCTATATTTTTTGCATGTATTTTTTAGCGAAATGTTCAAGTCTAAGCCGATTTGACATTGCTTTTATTGTTCGGAATAATATTTTGGTAAATAATGGTATATTATCAATAGAGTGGACCAATCCGGAGCGATATTGGTAAATATTTCATATAAAAGCCGAAAAACTCCAATAATTTATCAATTAATATACCGCCTGATTCTGAGCAAACGCAACGATGCGAACGTATGAATATTTCTCCCGCTTCGAATACAATTCCCCTGAACGCGTTTAGCCAATCACAAACCAGTCTGTCGCGCAACCATTTAACAACTAATGTCACAAATTAGTGTCACCACTGTCACCCTATACGGAGTCTCTTAAGCGTTTGAATAGTGAAAATAAGAAAATAAGAAAAGAAAATAGACATTACTGGTTCTGTACAAAATTTAAAACCATTATTCCCAAATCGCAGAGTTCCTAATGATACGTTCATTTTAGTATGCGCTGCAATAGAACTAAATTCAAATTTGACAGTTAGCGATATTTCCAACGATTTAGGCATATGCTGCTCTTCCGTTAACCGCATACTAAAATTAAATGGTTTTCGTAATTATAAATATTCCAAACATCATCAATTATTTTACGGCGATGAGTTTAAACGGATGAATTTCCGTTATTATATAATTAATTTCTCATTATGAACAATTTATTTTATTATCTGTAAGAGTAAATTTTTCTTAACATTACTAGAATTTAATTTAGTTTTTATTTATTTCTGAAGTTTATTTAGTTTACTATGAACAGTTTTTGTGACCTTTATTATTAAAATTTAATTTATTAAATCTCTTGATGCCTTATTTGCAATTTTCTTAAACGCTTATTAATAATTTCATTACGCTTTGTAGAATAACGTATTGCAAGTTATTCATTACCATAACACAGGACTAAACAATTTATAGTCCTTTAATAGTAATTTGGTAATCGGATAATTTTTCTTACGCGGCTCCATAATATGTAAGTATGTATGATATATGACATTGATGTTGACACTCCTACAGCATTCAGGGGAATTGAACTCGAAGCGGGAGAAATATTCATACATTCGGATCGTTGCGTTTGCTCAGAATTAGGCGGTATATATATATATATATATATATATATATATATATATATATATATAAATATAATAACTTCGTGACCTTGGTATGATATGGTAAACCTAATCAGTAGGCGATTAAAGGTCTGTATATTACTTCAAAATATATGTATTTAAAAAACTCTACATGTTTCGGCTGTATACGCCTTTATCAAGAGAATACAAAATATGAATGACAGGATATAAATGTCATTTATATCCTGTCATTCATATTTTGTATTCTCTTGATAAAGGCGTATACAGCCGAAACATGTAGAGTTTTTTAAATACATATATTTTGAAGTAATATACAGACCTTTAATCGCCTACTGATTAGGTTTACTATATATATATATATATATATATATATATATATATATATAAGTAAAAATTTCATTAACGGGTGAGCGGTCTGTCAAGTAAAAATAAAACTCCTTTATTCCACTCTATATTTCTCATAACGCATTGGTTACTTCATCAGGAGTGTAATTCAGAGTTAAAATTTAGTAAATAACGGCACTAAACATGTTAAAATTCGTCAAATTGTTAACATTGTTAATTTGTTTTATGGTTCCACTCAAAGAATGATTCGTGAAGATTTAAGGCACCGAAAGGTCGCGGCAAAATGGATTCCAAAACTGATGACCAATTTTCTTTGGAAGTACAGGTACAGTGCATAAACTATATGATTTTGTTGAAGCGAAGGTACCGGAATCTTTAATTTGGATAGAAATCTGCTTCCTGGAATAGCAGACGCAAAAAATATTTTTGACTGATGATTACGGAAAATGGTCTTAATTTTGTCAGTGTACTTGGGTATGTATAGAAGAGATTTATAGATGCATTGCCCCATGTTTGCATTGTTGTTGGTGTTGTTATTTATGGATGGCGGAGTATTATTATTGCCAGGTTTATATTGTTTATAAGTGGAGAACAGCAATCTATTAATGAGATTTTTTGCGTAATCATTCTTAATTAGAATGTTATGTAGATAACGAAGGTTCCCAATTGTGAACTGTTGGCGGCTTATGTTAGAAATTTAATATTTCATAGCAAGAATAAGATTAATTTTGTATTTCATAGGCCAATTGTAGTTTGTAGTTAAGTAATCGGTTTGTGTTAGATGGCTTACGATATCATTTACGTTTCAGAAAATTTTTGATTCTGTATATACTGGTGTCCAGAAATGGCAAGACTCCGTCTTTTTCTATTTCAAATGTGAATTTGGGACATTTTTTCTGGTAAAGAACACGCCTCATATAAGCATTGGAAGAGAAAACCAAAGGAGAATTGTAATTTCTTAGTAATGTTCTTAAGTATGTGGTTTATAACTATGTCTGTAATAATAAGTGATGAAGGACTATCCATTGGAGTGCCCTGAATGTGTTGAGAGAAGATATTACTATAAAGAAAGTAAACTGACTAAAAAACCAATTCAAGAACATTTAGAAATTCTGATTTGGGTTTTGGTGCTGTCGGGTTCGATAAGTAAAATTTCGACTACTGAATTTGTAGGAATATAAGTGAATAGACTCTGTTCATTAATATGATTTTCATCTAACCCTGCAAAATAATTGCCCACTGGTTTTTGCAGATTTTTTTGCGTCCGAGAAAATCTTTTAATTTAGGGAATAGACGAAAGACAGAGGGTGCTAGGTATGGCGAATATGGGGGGTTCGGAACTAATTCAAATCCTAATTTTCAATTTCTTTTGCAGAAATCGTTCTTAGTAATTCCAGTACGTTTTTCAGCGATATCTGTCTTTAAACGGTCTAAGATATTTGCGTAATATTCACTATTTAAAGTCTTGCCCTCTTGAAGAACTGAAGTCTATCAACAATATTCCGTTTGCATCCCAAAATACTGATACCATCACCTTTTCCCCCGATAAAACTGTCTAGGCTTGGTTTGGAATTGGTTCTCTACGTTTGGCCCATATCTTCGACTGTTGTTTAGATCCGGGTATATAATAATGAACCAATGTTTCGTCACAAGTAACACATCACCGCAAAAAAATTTGTAGCGTTTTATTCAAAAATTTCCAAATTATTCATCGATATTTGACAGCAAACGCGTCATTGTTCCGTTCTCAGCAAACGCGGCACCCGTCTTGCCAGATCAAGTTCTTCGTGCAAAATATAAAGCACCAGTTCCTTTGCAATGCTCGCTGCCTCGGCTATTTCTATCTCTTCGAATTGCCCGCCACTTAGCAACAAATCATGCCATGCTTAAATTCATTTCCTCATTTTCTTACGAAGGAAAACCTTCATCCAATATATCTGGCATATCATCATGGTTTTCGGTAAAGGATATGCCTTTCTTTAAAAGATACTTAATCACTGTACGATGTTCAAAGTAATCTATTTACATTCAATCAGTAGCAGGGTAAAATGAAAAAAATTGTCTACGAAACAAGACAAGGCATCGGTTGTCAAAATGTGTGTATTTTTTTATTTCACGACCTACTCTAGACTCTAATTCCTAAAGTATTTTAAATTTCTGTTCCCTATTTAGAATTAATTCTATTAAGAAGGCTCAGATAATGGTAAACACCTAGAGATAAGGAAGAAAAGAAGAGTTTTGCAACAATGCTTCTTTTTATAGCGATACATTCAACCACTGACGTCCTGCACCAGGACAATTCATTGTCACACACTGTACAACTGACTCGTGATTTTTTACGTAAAAATAATGTAAAACTCATCGAACATCCACTCTATTCGCCTGATTTGGCAATGTGTGACTTCTGATTGTTCTTCCACCTGACAATAAGCTCACGTGGTCCACGTTTCGAGTCGGTAAACGAGATTGACGAAGCAATTCATCATTTTTTGATAATATACCAAAAGATGGCTGCAAGCTTTTCATTTATGGAAGGTTCGATTACAAAAGTGCATTGATGCTGGTGGGGAGTACTTTGAACATGAATAAATTCATTTTCTAATACGACTTGTAGTTTTCTTGAATTTCAATAATTTTGGCGTGTCCCTCGTATATACGATTTTCCGCGTTTTTTTAAATTAAATTAAGCACATTAGGTTCGTTAACTGAAATTTTAGCTACAAGTAAATTCTAGCAGTTTTCAAAGAAGCAGGAAAGTATATTATGTTTCTAAGAACCCACAATTTTAGCCAAAAGAATATATGGTTAACTGATTGATATACTTTTTTGTAACACCTTGTATAAATAAACAGTCGTTTATATACTTGAAATATAAAAATTTAGAAGTAAAATTATGTAATTATTATTAATTACTAGAGACCGCACGCGGCAGGCCGAAAAAAATACGATGGCCCATATAAATAGTCTATAACATCGCTAAGTACAACAAGCAGTTATTGAATAGCACTATTCATTCGCTTAATCGTACATCTGTTTTTGGTCATTGAATTGTGACGCAGTTACAGATTGAATAACATTGCGGCAATTGTGTATGGGGACAATGCCTCAGAATCTAACTGCTAAATTCGCTGAAATAAAAGAATATTTCCAGTATGCGCCTATAACTAGTTGCGATGTAGACAGGACGTTTTCTATCTACAAGGAAGTATTTCCTTTAAAGAGAACAAATTCTGCGGAAGAGAACCTTGAGAAAGTATTGCTAGTAAATATTAATACTCCTTTACTCAACTTGAACTACAAAATGGACAAATAAAGATGTATTTCGTATTTTACACATCACCACTTGTTGGTTTCCCAATTATATAAATAAAATTAAAAACTTTTTAAAAATACAAATTTTCAATGGTACTCCCGTGGGCGGTCTCGGCCTCTCGTGTGCGGTCCCTATTAATTACTTAATTCCGTTTATATTTTGGAAAAATTGTGTGTCTGAATGAATGGAAGTTTAATAGAAAATTAAATTAAATTTTTTATTGTAGATTAAAATAAAATAAGAGTGCACGAAGGTGGAATTAATTTTATCAAGACGATTTCCAGGAATGTTTTTGACTCATTAAAAGTACATCAAAGGATTATTTTCAATGAAAATTGATGACGCAACAGTTTGCGATTTGCGTAAAAATACAAAGTTTCTCAGTCTTCTGCATAAAACTCACAGTGAAAAGAAGAAATGTGAAAAAGGAACTAGATATTGATCTATCATAGGATTTATAGAGCTACTATCTCTAGTTACTCTTTTATGTATGTAAATGCTTGTAGTTGCCGATATTTTACATGCATTCGCGGCATTTCTTGCGGGACACTTTGAGATGTTAATTTTTGTAATGGTATAAAAGGAATGATTTAGTATTTGACATATAAAATATTCAGTACATATACCGATGTCATCCATACTTCGCCTCACAGGAAATGTTAGTTTTAGATTCAACTAAACTTCGAAAGTAAGAAGAAATATAGCATGGAAGTGCTTTTCCTACTTTTTACAAAAAAATATACGAGAGAAATACCCTATGAGATATATTTACAAAACCATTGATTATAATGTCAGTGTCGAAAGCAGCTTATTTTATTTTGACAAATCACCTGTCGATGTTGAAATAGTAAATTAATTAGTACGAAGAGTTTGAAAGACGTGTATAATCTTAGTCGAAGAGTAATTCAATATACGAGGTTGCTCCACCTCTGACACACAATAAAAAATTGGCAAATATCTTCTTTTATTTTTCAAAATAGTTTGCATTAAGTTAACACATTTTTCCCGTCAATGTTCTAGCATTTAAAATTCTTCTCGAAACAAAGATTGTTCAACCACTGATTTACCGCACATATCACATCATTATCTGATGGAAATCGTTTATCACGCAAGTATTCTTTAAGTTTTGGAAACAAGTTGGTAATCGTTGAGGGCCAAATTTGGATGCTGAACTAATTCGAAGCCTGCTTGAGCTATTGCAGCTGTTACAATAGCGGACCTGAGAAGAGAACACTTTTGTGCAACTTTCCCCGACATTTCTCTTTTATCAAGTCACGTAATTTGGGAATTAAATTGGTATAATAAGTACCTGTAGTTATGGCCCCTTTCCACAGGAAATACGGATAGCATAACCTTCCCTGCTAAAGGTTGCATCTTGAATTTTTTCGGCGGTGGTAAACCTTGATATGTCCACTCTTTACTCTGTATTATCGTCTCTACATCATAATGATGCATCCAGGACTTGTCAACTGTAACTAATCTTTCAATAAAATTTTCTTTGTCGTGTCTATATCGCGTTAAAAGGCTACAGTAAAGGTCTTTTCGAGTTTTCTTGTGTGCATCTGTTAACATTCGTGGTACAATTTTTTCATGTTCAATTCGACTGTAATTATATTATATATCACATGGTACACGGCACATGGTACATGGCACATGGGCTCTCCACCTGCATATTCGTCTGCACACGACTGTCTACTACATTTAAACTCACGACAGCACCTTTTAACTATATCATATGATACTGCAGATTCCCCTAATGCATCCACCAAATCTTGCTGAAATGTAGCGATAACTAAAATTGCAGAATATCGAGATTTCATTCTTCAAAGTAGTTCCATTGGGAGTGCAAACACCAATTCTAGTGCTTCTGTCACGAAATAAATGCCTTGTTTTGTTAACGTGTTCAGAATCGTGTCAAATCTTCGCTCCTTTAACTTGATTTGTTCAAGTTCCCTAAGATTTGTAGGAGCAGGTATCTGACACTTAACTGATCGTCTTCGTGCATCCCATAGATGCATTATGGGATTTATATCTGGTCTTTTTAGTGGCAAGTCCATATCAAATTTAAGTATTTACGAATCGAAGGTAATCCAGTGTCTGTCTAGCAACGTGGGGCCAAGCGGTATTTTGCATAAAGTTGAATTGTCCCCGATAAATGAAAAAAAAAGGCATCACACGTTCTTCTAAGATGTTTTATACGTAAAAATGCGCATTCATGGATCTCCTCCGTAAAGAGAGAGCAAATCTGTGCCATCGAAAGAAATTCCCCTACAGAAAATTATTGATCTACCACAAAATCATCGGAGAGATATTGCACGCTGCATACTTCTCTCCTGGCCTTCGCCAGACTCGTTCATCTCCATCTGGCGAATTAAGACCTATTCTTGTTTTATTTGAAAATAAAACTCACTTCCAGTCGCCAATGGTCCAATTTACGTGCTTCCTTGCAAAATACAGTCTAGTAACTCTATGTTCCCTGGAGATCAATGGTGGAATAGTTGGTCTTCTACTGTACAATCTTCCTTCGCTAAGTCTTTTCATGATTTGTCGTTCAAAAATTGCTACATTTCGAGCTGCTATTAGAGATCTGATTAGGTCTAAACTGGTAGAACGCCTGCTTCTTAAAGCGACTTGACGCATCGACCTAAGAATTCCCTTGGATTACGTTTGAAGTCAAATTTTCTCCTGATACTTGGATGCGAGCGCGCATTCGATCAGCATTAAGCAAATGCGGTATACATCTCGCGAATAGCTTTTTCATATTTAAATGTTCATGCAAAATGTTGCATACCAATTCGGTTGAAATTTCTACTTCATTAGCTATCTACTGCTCACCGATTTTGATGTGGCCGGTAGAAGTACCGCCCTCGAGATGCGCACGAAATTCATAGGTAGGGGAACCTCTGGCATCCCTTATTATCCCTTACTACGTCCCAATGTACGACTCGCACAAAGAGTTTGCATTTCATTTTTCCGAATACTGTCTCTATCTAACACTGACCTTACTTGACGCACGTACCAATTCTCCCACCGGCCACATCAAAATCGGTGAGTTGTACGTAACTTTTCCTCAGTTTCTTTAATTGTTTTTCCACGTTCAAAATAATGTTTAATTAACACTCAGAATCCTTTTTTCTCCATATTTACACAACGACGAAAACAATTTTCTCTAAATGAGTATAAAACACAACTTATGTGTCAGATTTGTTTGAAATTTTGACACTCTTCCGTCAAATATAATCAATAAATCACGCAGGCTTCTCTAATCTCTCAATTTCTCTCTATAACTTTCTATTACCCTATGTCCATTATATCCTCCCCTTAGACAACATTTTCGAATTTAAAACCAATTAAATCCCCAAAAAAATCCGAGTAAATTCTCTATAAATTTATTTTAAATATTTATTATTTCCTTTCTATATGTTAATTTCATTATATTTTTCCCATATACATGGAGAGTATTATACATATATGTTTGTATTTGTCTCAGATATACAAGTGTCCCGTATCGTTATGTTCAAATTTTAGGAGTGTAAAGTAGACTTCATTTCAATTAACAAGAACGCAAAACTTGTATATCCATTTTTATTTGTTTCAAAGTTACAGATCTATGAATGTGATTGTCAGATCATGAAAATATCTGATTTTCTTTAAAAAAAGTTGTACAATTCAATAACAGGCCTGTGATTGTTAACGTCGCATAATAAAATGTTATCCTAAAATAAATAAACACGTGTCGTAGTGCATAAAGTATATTCTTGGAGATCTATAAAAAAGAGTACTGGAAATTGATTTATGATAAAGAAGGTTCTTACTTATTTCGTAAGTGCTGAACCATGAATAATCATACAATAAACAAATGTACAGATGACTGTTAACGTTGCATTTTTTAATAAAGGATTACATTACGCAACAGCTTATTAGTGAGTGGACCGTTTTCATTATTCAAAATGCCTTACCGATTTTCTTCCCAAGAGTATGCGGACATGCATTTTGTGTATGGCTACTGTAGCGGCAGTGCACGTCAAGCAGTTATTGAATACCGACATCGGTTTCCCGATAGGCGCATTCCTCATTACAGAACGTTTCTGGAAGTACACAGACCATACCGGGAATGCGGACTGCGTGATTATCTTTTCGACCGAGGAGTAAATTTGTCAGCAGACTTAGAGGAAGAAGCAGTAGCTATTGTTACAAGGAATCCAACTCTCAGTATAAGTCGAATCCCTAGATGTCTAGGAGTGCCCCGAACGACAGTCTGGCGAATTTTAAAACGTGAGGGCTAATATCCATATCACTATCGCAGGGGACACGGTTTGCTTGAGGCAGACCACTATGTTCGTCTAGTTTATTCTACCTGGATATTAAGACAGTCACGGCTTCATTTTAATTTCTGCAGAACAGTCCCCTGGACAGATGAATCTACGTTCACGAGAAGTGGTGTTACAAATCTGAGAAACCTGCACAGGTGGTTATCAGAAAATCCCAAAGCTATACGCCCATCTAAATTTCAACATGAATTTTCTATTAACGTTTGGGCGGCCCTAATCGATGACTGTTGATAGGTCCCACGGAGGTTAAATGCGGACAATTACCTTCAATTTCTTATTCACGAACTGCCAGATCTTTTAGAGGACGTTCAACTGAATGTACGACGAGACACATGGTTTCACATGGATGGGGCACCACCACATTTCGGAATTGCTGTCCGAAATTGGGTTAACGTCAATTATCCAAGATGGATTGGTTGAGGTGGTCCTGTTGCATGGCCACCCAGATCACCCGATCTTAATCCCCTTGACTTTTATTTATGGGGGTACATGAAAAATTTAGTCTACGCGCAAGTTTCGAACACAAGAGAAGAGTTGTTGGATCGTATTCACCTGGCTGCCGAGCAAATCCGACAAAACAAGTATGAAATTCGGATAAGTACTTCTTCTGTTGGCTTACGGACACAAGCCTGCATTCTACAAGGAGGTGGACATTTCGAAAATATTTTTAATTGAATCACTTTTTATTGACTTTAGGATTACATTTTTTTTCATGATCTGACAATCACATTCATAGATCTGTAACTTTGAAACAAATAAAAATGGATGTACAAGTTTTGCGTTTTTGTTACTTGAAATGAAGTCTTTACACTCCTAAAATTTGAACATAACGATACGGGACATGTTGTATATAAAATCAATAATTTCTATCCTGTTTTTGTTGTACCTTTGAAAAACTGCTTCCACGGGCAATTAGTTTTTCCAATTCTTCATTACTCCAGTGTCAATTAATTATGAATACAGGAAATCAGATAAACCTATGAATATTCCTTGTTTTTTTCAAGTAATGCTGTATAATTTACGTTCGATATTTACATACGATGAGATATTCTTCTCTCTCTCAGATTTAATGTTGTGTATGTAGTAAGTATAGATATCTGTAGCGAAAACTATTTTTATAATCTAATACCAATTATTAATAACCATTTTGGTTGATTATATTTTCATGCAAATTCGAAAATCATATCTTAAAATTTCATCCTATTCTTCTTTGAACTGAGGATATGTGCGCTTAAAGATGTTATAACAGCTTTCTTTTTTTGTAAAAGGTGGTTAAGAGGCGTTGTTATAACATTTATATACATGAAAGGGAAAATGTGAGGTTTAAGAAAATAGATCACAGGCAGGCAAGGAAATATATGTTAAGTTATCCAACAAAGAAGGGTCCCAAATGTCTGACGTCGATTTTGATGAATTTGCTTTCATAGATGTGTGGTTGGAAAAAATATTGAAAACGTTTTCTTTCTTAAATGAATGTTACGCTGGTACAATACGAAATTAAATTCCCCCAAATACTAAATACAAAAGAGTATCTATGTAAACATTGTAATTTGCTAGTACAGTTTGCATTCTGAATAATTAAAGAAAACGAAATATGACTGCTAAAAATGTTTAATTTTCTTGTACCTAGAGCAAATACGAGAGGGTATTTTGACGTTAGAGTGACCTCAATGAAATACGAGAGATTGTTGGAAAATTTCGGTAAAAGCTTTTTCGGCATAGTCTCTTTCGTCCGTCAGATATCACTTATTAAATAGTGCCACCTTATAGGACGAAATTTGCTATATCTTGTAGGCGATTTCAGCGTAAATGTATATACAGATACAAATCTGTTCTTAAAAAGATTTGTATCATTTGTATTACATTGCTTCACTAGCTTGACTGATGACGCCTATAGATGGCAGAAACACGTGTCTTAAGCAGAAGTAAATGCTGAAAATATGAGTTGTATTGTCCATGTGTACAGTTACAGATATGTATATTGCATGTCTGTTTCATTTGCAACAAATGCGTAATACGTGCATAACGTATTGATATACTTAAACCTTTTTGTATATGAAGAAAACAATTAATAAGCAAATAAACGGTTTTATTATTTTTCTAAATATTCACCATTAAATTCTATGTACTTTTGCATTCGTTCAAACTAATCATTGAAGTATTTACGCCACCCTGAAGTTGGCGTATTCAAAATATGTGATTTGAATGCAGTGATGGCCTCTTCTAGACAGGAAAAACGGTGGTTCCGCATTTTTTTTTTATTGTTGGAGACCTTGAGGTCAAGTCAATATTAGTTCGATGAGACATTCATTTAATGCCTTTACTTCTCAAATAATCGATTTTTGCACGAGCAGTATGGTGAGTAGCAATATCATGATGAAGGATTATTGCAGGTTCAGGGTTTCTTTTTCGCTATTCATCAATAACTTCGGGTAAGCAAATTGTTCGCATTTACAGTTAGAAGATTCTCCAGAATAATTGTAGCGACACAACTACATTTTGCTATGAAACATGCAATAATTTGTTTAGGCGTGATTCGCGTTGGAACACCCTTTCTTGGCAATTCATTTTGAAGCACCCAAAGATTCTCTTAATGATTCTCTCTTCTGGTGTAGATCTAAAATGGTAACTTTCCTCATTGGACAGCAGAGTGCACGTAGAAAATATTTTGGTTTTTTATGTCTTTGGGTTAGCAGAGTTAAGAATCGGCACCGGGTTAACTTTTAGAAAGGTCATAATTCAAGGAAAACAAAATATAATCAACGTTTCCAACTTTGCATATCAAGTTCCTTTTGTTTTAAATCGAGATGGATTTTGGCTACTTTACACGCAAAATTTCCTGGGATTTGAAAACAGGAATATTTAATGGTCCTCGGATAAATATGCTTATTAAAGATTCACCATTTGCTGCATCACTAAACGAGATTGAATCTAATGTTGGGTGTTCATTTGTTCAAATAGTACAACATTTTCTTGGAAATCATAAGGAAGAGAATTACATAGGATTAGTGGAAAATAACAAACTTTAATGTTCTCGATTGGAACATGAGTATAAGAATTCACTGTCTCCACAAACACTTGGATCGGGTTCTACAAAACCTAGGTGATTTTAGTGAAGAAAAGGGGGAAAGATTCCATTACTACATTAAAACTACTACTTCTAAGTTGTCATCAATAGCAGTATTAATATGTTGGTGATATAGTGCTCTGCTTGTGTAAAGTGTGGTGTCACTGCTCCGTGTATAATGCTTTTTCTACTGCTAATAAAGACAATTTAGTTGTCGAAATACGTATCCAGGATTCGAAGCTATATTATGATAAGAATTTTTAAAATAACTTTTACAGAATAAGCCAAAGTCTTTAATTTATTCAGAATTCTTAATATTTCAAAGTTGAAATCAAAACAATTCGTTTATGATCAAGAGGTTGCGCTAAAAAAATATGTGATGTGGTGTTTATGTATATCATTTCAGTAATATAAACGTTTAGTTGGGTATCACTTTTGGTATCGTTCTATGTACGGTCCAAAATGAAGTTGGAACGTATTTTCTGAAGTGCGTCTGGTCGGTACCATCACTGCAATGTTTTTTGTAGTGAGTTTGGAACAAACCTATAGAATACAATCGTTGTCATACATCTTCAATATTTAAGATTTTTTAGCAGCTTTAATGTACTTTTAATTACATTTTAAATGCCAGTAAAAAAATATGAACCACAACCCAAAATACAGCTTGCCGTATTACGGATTGCTGAAGTCCACATGGCGAGCGATATGAAATTAAGAAGATTCCCTACATTATTGAATTATTATTATAAATATTTCCTTAATTTTTGTAATAACAATATTCAATATAGAAGAAAAAAAATAATAATTAATTTCAAAAAATGATAGAAGATGGATTACAAAAATTAGCCAATCTCTTAGGCTAAATATATAATCAATACTGGTTTGGAAAATGTTGTTGAAGGATTTCTAATATCCCATTAAATAAGAAATAAATCATATAAACATAAACGATGAAAATAACAAGATAGTCCCAAATTTTTAATACTTTAAAAATATAGGAATAGATTTTATTTTCATACATTTTCATATTTGTACACTTTAAAATATTAGCTTATATATATATATATATATATATATATATATATATATATATATTTATATATATATATATATATATATATATTTATATATATGTATGGTGGAATTCAACGTGTATGTTGATGGTGAATAGCACTATGTATCAATAACTTACTACACCTTGTGTAGAATTAGGGTGTCGTTTTGAAGAAAAACACTGTTTTGGTTGTGTGATGTTTCGGTCTTGGATTTAGACCTTCCTCAGACCTGTTTTTTATTAAGAAGCAAACAAAAAAGGAATGTAAACAAATTTGTCAATATGTTGTCATTGTATAAAATAAAATGTATTACAAATACTTACATAACCTAAAATATATGGGCATTTGTTTGTAATACTACACACACGAGCCTGTTATCGTGGCCTCTACATGTTACTATCATCTCTATGTCAATGATGATAAAACTAACAAAACACTAAACTTTTAATACACTATTACATATACTGCAAACTAAAATCAGTCAGACAGGCTTGAAATCTCTTTATATTGTGTGCCGTGTGAATTAATTTTATCGCTAAAACATATTTCTCAGTGCACGTATATCAGTAAAATGTGTGTTAACATGTTCTACTAGAAATCGGAACAAAAATAAAAAATAAAAAATTTAAAAAAATATATATAAATCACAAAAACCCAGAAAAAAACAGAAAAACAAAAACACAAAAAGCACGACGCACAACCAAGGCTAAAAAACCCCATACGCATAAACAGGAAAAAATACTCGCCCTCACACGAACATGCATTAAACACAGCTTATCGTAAATGCCAAAAGTTTTTAAAATTGCACAAAGAGATCATAATTACCAGATCCGACAAGAGCAACGCCACAGTATGCATGTACAAAACAGATTATGACAACAAAATGACAGAACTCTTAAGCGACCAAAATATATACAAGAAACTTAACAGAGATCCCACATGCGCTTATGAAAGAAAAACAAACCAGCTAATTAAAAACCTAAAAACTAAACACTATATCACCGAAGACACATACAAAAATCTTATAAAAAATAATTCGGAAGCGCCCAGAATATATGGAGTACCAAAAGTACACAAACCGGGAAATAAATTAAGACCAGTAGTAAGCAGTGTTGAAAGCCACACCAAACATTTAGCCAAGTATATATCGAACATCCTAGAGAAGTCTTTCACCACCTACAATAACAGCAAAATTAGAGACACATTTGAGTTTGCACAATATGCCAACAACCTAGAAATACCGGAAAACCATGTGTTGGTGTCGTTCGATGTGATTAGCTTGTTCACTAACATCCCCATAGATACAACGGTAAAAATAATACAGGAAAATTGGCAGTTGGTACATCCCAACACCAACATGCCAAAGACGGTTTTCATGGGCGTTCTAGAATGGATCTTTGACAGCGTGTATTTCTTATATGAGGGAGAATATTACGCGCAAATACACGGAACGCCAATGGGTTTGTCGTTGAGTTCCGTGTTGGCTGATATTGTGATGAATACCATCATAAAATACGTGGTAGAGAAAATCGATTTTCAATTCCATTTCATTAAACAATATGTGGATGACCTCATCTGTTGCATTCCAAAAGACAGGATCAACACCACCTTAGAAGTATTTAATAGCTACAGCAACAAATTGCAGTTCACGGTCGAGACGGAGCACAATAAAACAATACCTTTTTTGGACACACTAATCATAAACGATAATAGTATCCTAAAGTTGAGATGGTACAGAAAACCGTCAAACATGAATAGACTTTTAAATTACCATTCCAATTGTCCCAGGAAGTATAAGGTGAATTTGATCAAGGCGTTCAAAAACAGGATAATGAAGATTTCACACGCAGACTATATACAACACGATTTACACACATTGAGACGGATACTGCTACAGAATAACTACCCCAGCACATTAGCGAGCAAAATTATCTTCGCCACAGGTGTAGAGAGAGACCAAATATCAACAGATATTACCAACGAAATACCACAAGGCGTCAATGGGGACAGCGAGACCAGGTATGGAAAACTACAATACATCCCACACCTAACTAACAAAATAAAAAACGTTTTCCAAAACGTGGTTACAGTAGCGTACACAACAGCCGTCCCCGGTTCCAGATTGTTCACGAAATTAAAACATCCAATACCGGTGGACATGAACAACAACGTCATATATGCAATACCGTGTAGTTGCAACTCGTTTTATATAGGGCAAACGAAGCAAAGATTGAAAAATAGATTGACGCAGCACGACAGCGACAGTAGAGTCAAACCACAGGCATGCGCATTGGCAAGCCACATAGCGTCGACACACCACCAACCGAGATACAAAGATGTCAGAATAATTTTCAAAGAACCAAACTACACAAGACGACTATTCCTGGAAACTCTAACAATAAAGAGCGTACAATATAATCTAAATACTAAAGCCGACTCCCTCAGTTTCAGCAATATCTACATACCACAATTACAACATATAACACCGGGTATACAGAATAAGTTCACATAATAAGATTATAGAATGTGAGGGCGAGTATTTTTTCCTGTTTATGCGTATGGGGTTTTTTAGCCTTGGTTGTGCGTCGTGCTTTTTGTGTTTTTGTTTTTCTGTTTTTTTCTGGGTTTTTGTGATTTATATATATTTTTTTAAATTTTTTATTTTTTATTTTTGTTCCGATTTCTAGTAGAACATGTTAACACACATTTTACTGATATACGTGCACTGAGAAATATGTTTTAGCGATAAAATTAATTCACACGGCACACAATATAAAGAGATTTCAAGCCTGTCTGACTGATTTTAGTTTGCAGTATATGTAATAGTGTATTAAAAGTTTAGTGTTTTGTTAGTTTTATCATCATTGACATAGAGATGATAGTAACATGTAGAGGCCACGATAACAGGCTCGTGTGTGTAGTATTACAAACAAATGCCCATATATTTTAGGTTATGTAAGTATTTGTAATACATTTTATTTTATACAATGACAACATATTGACAAATTTGTTTACATTCCTTTTTTGTTTGCTTCTTAATAAAAAACAGGTCTGAGGAAGGTCTAAATCCAAGACCGAAACGTCACACAACCAAAACAGTGTTTTTCTTCAAAACGACACCCTAATTCTACACAAGGTGTAGTAAGTTATTGATACATATATATATATATATATATATATATATATATATATATATATATTTAGTGTTAATAAGAATTAAAATTTATTTCTTATTTATTTTATTGGCCGTGTCATAATATTAAAATAATAGACATTTTCTTGGTTTAGCGACCTTTAATGAATTTCAGTTTTTTTACTACGACGTTTCGACTTTTTTTATATAATTAAGTCTTTTTCAAGTGATTAGAACTAAAAAATTAATACAACGAAACGTAAGAAATATATTTACAATTTGTATGAATGAATTAAAATTAAAATAATAATTAAAGTAAAGAAAATTAAAGGATACAAAACTCACCAATTTATTTCGTGTTAAAACACATATTTTGTGTAAATGTGTATGGTCAGACATGTCGACCTTTTTAGGGTCGAACCGCCTTTCTCGGAATATTTAGTGTAACTAAATGTCTTGGTGCAGAAATGAAATTGTTTATTTCGTTTTTAAATTAGTTTGGTCAGGCCATATGTTTGGGAAAATACAGTATATTTAGATTGGGGAAAAATTTTTTTTTGTGTGGTTGGGGTTGTCTTCTATTGTTTAATGAGCGGATAATAAAGTTTAGAAAGGCAATCAATCTCGTTACGATCGTTGATTGTTTTGTTGTTTTTGAATATATGAATCATTTCTAAGACCTCCCTAGCCTTTGTATTTTTTTGTTTGGTTATTATGTTTGTATTTTCAAAATCAAAATTATGTTTTAATGTTATCTGGTGTTTTTTTAAAGCTGTCTGATTTTTTGCGTATTTGTGTCCTTTTAATCTTTCCTGTAGTAACTGTTTTGTTTCGCCTATGTATACTTTGTCACAGTCTTTGCAGGGTATGTTATATATTGTATGTGATTGTTTAAGTGTTGGTGTTGAGTCTTTTAGTTTTGTGTGCAGGAATTTTAGGTTTCTTCCGCTTTGATGTGCTATTTTAAAATTAAATGGTTTAAATATATTGTTTAGTTTTTCGGATAATTCAGTTATATAGGGTGTAGGGATATATGTTAATTCATTGGTTGTTTTATTTATATTTTGGCATTTAGTTTTGTTATATATTTTATTAAGTCTATGTTTTATAATGTTTTGAATAAATTGTGGTGGATAATTGTTTTCTGTTAAAATTGTTTTTACTTTTTTCAGTACTGTTGGTCTGAAAACTGGATTGGTGAGATTTAAAGCCCTATCCACTAACGCTGTTACAACATTTTTTTTTATGGGATAGGGGTCGGTTTGAATAAAAGTTTACGTATCTGCCGGATGTGATTGGTTTAGTGTACCATTTTGTTTGTATGTTGTTTGTTTTTATTAGTGTTAAATCTAAGTAGTTTATGGAGTTGTTTTTTTCTATTTCAATGGTACAGTTTAAATTTGGATAGAAGTTGTTGAAGCTATTTTGTACATTGCTTATTTCCTTTTCTGGTAACATCATTATGCAGTCATCGACATATCTTTTTTCCTTGCTTTAATTATTATTTTAATTTTAATTCATTCATACAAATTGTAAATATATTTCTTACATTTCGTTGTATTATTTTTTTTGTTCTAATCACTTGAAAAAGACTTAATTATATAAAGAAAGTCGAAACGTCGTAGTAAAAAACTGAAATTCATTAAAGGTCGCTAAACCAAGAAAATGTCTATTATTTTAATATATATATATATATATATATATATATGTACATATTTCGTCGAATGTTTTCGCGGTCGTTTGATAGAGTGTATCGAATGGTCCCGCTCCTTGCGATTGGCCCGTCGGTTGTTCTGTCACTTTCGGCTAATGATCGGTCGGTTTGTGTTCAGTCCGTGTTAGTGTAACTGGTCTGTCGTGAGTTATTATCATTTTACCGCAGATTACACATAAGCGACGAAATGATAATAACTTACAACAGACCAGTTACACCAAGACAGACTGAAAAGAAACCGACCGACCAATAGCCGAAAGCGACAGAACAACTGACGGGCCAATCACAAGGAGCCAGACACGGGTACCCACTGCTACGGGACAATATAATACGAGCGGCACAGGAAATCGACGTACTCTTGAAGTTATCGCAGCGAGAAAATCCTTAAGAAAAGGTGAAAGTGATGTCATTGAAAGGTCTGGAAGAAAGTTGTCTCTTCTCAAGACGAAATCATCCAAACGCGGCGAAATATTCCGAAGAACAACGCTTCATATATACATAAATTAAGTACTTACGGAAATTAATGTATTTCCATCTGCTCTTAAAGTGACCCGCCGAGGAAGCATACGATTTTGATGGGAAATATTGGGTTAAAAAAAATGAAGAATTAACTTAAGTAACAGAGTTTAATTTTTCTGAATTCCCCAAAAAACAATTATCCTTTCCATACATGTTCTAACGGCAAAGACTCCCGGTCTAATTATATATATTAAAGTAAAACAGACCTTAAATCACTGACCAACTAAATCTCTTATAATATACAAAGGTTAAGAAATAATTATCTTTATATGTATATTATATATATGAAAATAAAATCTAAATCTCTAAAGTGTTCAAAATTTGGGGTTAATAATAATAAGAAGAATTCACGCCTTAACACCCTACAACAGCTTGACGCTAATTACAGGGAGCATTAGCAGGCCATGAGGAGCGACTTAAGATATTTAGCTGTCGGCATTCACCTTAAACGAGAAGGAAAATCACGAAAAGCTTCTCGGACAGCCCAACCCCGGATCCGATTTCGTGACTCGGCATGATAAGTCATTGTGTTACAACTTATCAGTCAGTTATCGTGTTTATCTTCATAATTTATTATTTATCTCCTATTTAATGGAATATTAGAAACCATGGAAGTTATATTGTAATAGTGCCTATGCATTTTAACAGCCACCTGTCTACGACACTTTCCATACCGATATAACTTATACATGTAGTAGGAAATCGAATGCTGGACATAGCATTTTTTTTTAATTTATCTTTTGTAATTTTTTTAAATTAATTATTACTTCTTTTTTTCCACGTTGATTATTATTATTACAGAAATTAATTATAATAATTAAATAATTTTAACTTTCGCATCACTCGGTATGCGAACTTTGGCAACCCAAAATACAGCAAGTTGTATGTTGGGTTATGGATCATATATTTATACTGATATTTAAAAACTAAATAGTACATGATTCAATATTCAAGTATTATATTTATGAGATATTGATCAAGATAGATGAAGCGAGTTATTGAAAACACACATAAATGTGATTATAGAAAAAATGACAGCCAATAAAAGTGAGGTTATACAGAAAAAACATTAATTATACAAGCATAAAACGTGCGTCGTTATTTAGCGGCAGTTAAACATCACTTATGCTAGGTTTAATTATTAGTTATGTGAATGTGTCGGCTAAACATTGTCGACACATCCTCATCTGTTATGTACAATCTTTTTTTTTTTGCTTTCGCTCAGAACTGTGTACTACCTATTTTGTATGATTTTCACTCTGCTTAGTAAATCAACATGGCCAGCTGAGTATTGTTCAATCACATCTTTGACATCATATGGTTTCAAAGCTTCCTTAAACTTACGCCTGGCTACAAAATACTTTATCTAAATCATAACGAAACACTAAATCAATAAATTGCTTCTTATTAAACACAACACACATACGTATAAATTTTCAATGAAGAGAGGTATATATAAATTTTAAATGAGACACTTACCTTTCTAATTGCCCGAATAGCCCCTTTATGTTGATTAGTTAGTTGAATGAAACGTGGTTCTTCGTCTTCATCTGCAATTTTAATTAGATTAATGTTCGGTTAAATATCCTTTAATTCGTTTTGCATAATTTAGAGATATTCCTCGTTATATATGCTGATTAGGTGCAGCTGACACGATTCAAGGTATATCGTTGTTTTATTTTAAAATTCTACATTCTACAGGAGTATGATTGGTTATAAAGTGAACGATACCCTTAGCTAATATATTTAGTTACAATGAAAATCTTGAAAGTAACTCTAAAGGTACTAAATTACATCGATAAAATAAAATAAAATTTTCTGGTTCCCATATACTTATATGCAAAGCTTTATAATACAGCCGCCAGTACATGTTATGTTCGCAAATCAGAAAGATGCTTGTTAATAAATTTCATTTGACATACTGTTTGTTGTATTCATTTGAAAACGGAGAAAATGAATCGGTTATGACGAAAAATTTGTGCAAAATTGTCTTCCACGATGGTTCACAAAGTTTAAAGAAAAGGTAAATTCAGTTTGGATGATCTCCAAACTGAATCTATTGTGATGTGAGTTATCGGCCGCTCGCGTCAGACGGTGATGTCACCCACCGAACACACCATTAGACGCCGGAAGCTTCGAGAAGCGAAGCGAAGAATCCGGATAATTCTTGACTTCCCATAAGATATAAATATAGCGCTTGGCAGGGATTGGACACATTGAAGCTGAAGTCACGGCGGTTTTGTTATCAACTGTTATTTAGTGTATTTTATTATTAATATAGTGTTTTAATTATCGTTAGTTTTATACAAAAAGGTTTTGTTTAAGTATGACAATACGTTAAGCACGTATAAAGCGTTTGTACAATATGAAACAAACATGTAAATAATTTACATATCTGTAACTATGCACATGGACAATACACCTCGTATTTTCAGCATTTACTTCTGCTTAATACATATGTTTCTGCCATCTAGGCGTCTTCAGTTAAGCTAGTGAAGCAATGTATACAAATTAATACAAACCTATTATAAACAACTGGTTTGTATCTGTGTTTAAATTTACTGAAATAGCCCGCATAGATCAAGCAAGTTCCGTCCTTTTTTTTGTATATTTACCGCCATCTGGCTGGTTGTTAATGGACTACATCTACATACGTATTTTATCGTTTCCCGTAGCAGCTCGAACGATAGGTAGCCCTCCAGACAAAGTCTCTTTCGCCCGTAAGATGTCAATTATTAAATAGTTGTCTTCTTATAGGACGGAACTTGCTTGATCTATGCGGGCTAATTCAGTAAATTTAAACACAGATACAAACCAGTTGTTTATAATAGGTTTGTATTAATTTGTATACATTGCTTCACTAGCTTAACTGAGGACGCCTAGATGTCAGGAACATATGTATTAAGCAGAAGTAAATGCTGAAAATACGAGGTGTATTGTCCATGTGCATAGTTACAGATATGTAAATTATTTACATGTTTGTTTCATATTGTACAAACGCTTTATACGTGCTTAACGTATTGTCATACTTAAACAAAACCTTTTTGTATATTTACCGCCATCTGGCTGGTTGTTAATGGACTACATCTACATACGTATTTTATCGTTTCCCGTAGCAGCTTAGCTGTTCGAACGATAGGTAGCCCCCTAAGAGACTTTGTCTGGAGATAAAGTCTCTTTCGCCCGTAAGATGTCAATTATTAAATAGTTGTCTTCTTATAGCACGGAACTTGCTTGATCTATGCGGGTTATTTCAGTAAATTTAAACACAGATACAAACCAGTTGTTTATAATGGGTTTGTATTAATTTGTATACATTGCTTCACTAGCTTAACTGAGGACGCCTAAATGGCAGAAACATATGTATTAAGCAGAAGTAAATGCTGAAAATACTAGGTGTATTGTCCATGTGCATAGTTACAGATATGTAAATTATTTACATGTTTGTTTCATATTGTATCGTTAGTTTTATTTAAAAGAAACCGAAAGACACGTTTATCACACTATGCTATGTGATAACGCAATATGCATGTATATGCAAATACTCTCGGACGAGGTTATATCCTCGTTCCCTTTAATACAAAACAAGTGTTTAATAAACACGACCTCAAGCATGTATATATTATGTATACATACTGCGGTAGGCCAGGGTTTGTTATGGCCTAATTAACTCTCCGAGGACTTCTCTATTATATATATAGACTGTAGGATAAGTAAAAGGAATTCAGAATGATTCAGTATCTGATAGAGAACTAGACAGACAATATCTGGAATAGTAATAAGTCAGAATTGTATCTATTTATAATGTACATAGTTTGTTAACCAATTTCTAAGTGTTGATTAAATTATAAGATGTTACCCGAACTTCGAGTGTATCATTTACAACGATAAGTCGCCCTACCTGCTAATCTGTGTGGCTGCCCAACGGCCCACGTTACATGGCGATCTCTGCCTACCTACGGTTCAGGACCATTCTGCCAGTCGTGTAAGACTGCAAGGAACATGTAGGAAGCTGGAACGAACCAGAGAAGAAAGGAAACCTACAGTTTGGCAGGTCAAATCAAGAAATGGGCAATGACGCGACGAAGGAACGGAGGAAAGCATCTCCAAGAGCAAGCAGAAGCTCCACACGAAAGAAGAAACGCAGGTATTCTATTAAAGTAAATTTTAACAAAGACAAATATTACGGCGTATAAAAATAAAGTGCAAGACGTTCATGAATTACGTACATTTCGCGAGTGAAAATGTTTATTTGTTTTATAAGAGACAGTAATATTGATTTAATCCAAGCATACCATGTTATTTATGTTTATGTCTACTTACGCAAGAATGCAGAAGTTGCAAAGCGCGTACCATACGTTTCTTTATGTAAAGGTCAAGTTTATTTAAAAAAAAAATTAATATGTACTACGTAACTTAGAGAGATTTCGGCCGTACACTTCGCAATTTTGTTAGTAATGCAAAAGTTTAAATATATTTTTTGTTTAGAAGGCGCACATATATATATATATATATACAATTATGTTATATTTCTTTTAACAAGTTTAATTACGTGCATAAAAAATGCATGCGTTGTACTTTTTAATAAGCGCCATATATTGCATAGTTTACAAACAAAATTAAAAACAATAACTTGTATATTCAAACGAATCACCAGTAAATAAACATCGAATTCAAATTGAAAATATGTATGTATCGACAAGATAGTTTAGTAATACACGAAGTCAAGGTCACTGATAAAATGCAACACAATGTTTATTTTGTAAACGATCGGATAAGTGACATTGAAGGAAATATTGTTGACATATTCAAAAAAAATTTTCGCTAACAAAAGAAAATAATTTTAAATTAAGAAACCAATATACGAGGAGTAGTGTATTAATTTTATTGGTAAAGATTCCGAAATTTTTGTCACAAATGCCTTAGAAATTGATTCCAATGCCATAATGGTTAGTAACGGCACGATACGATAGCATCCTAATCACGTCTGGAGCTCTATAAGACGACAGAGACCTATCGATTGTACCTTTACGACACCAACTACAGTGCAACCTACAGGACAGATCATCCTAGAGTTGTGGACTTGGCGAAAACATTAACCAACCGAATCAGACGAACTTCAAAGTAGGAGAAAGGCAAAAAAGACTCCAATTCGCCCCTAGGTCGTGACGAAGCAAGCATGCGCTTCCAGGAAGTGATCCTGCACGACAAAGAACGCTCTCAGAATTTTTTTTTTAGAGACAGTTATAACAAAAGTGTCTTTTGTTAACTGGTCTCAAGTTTTTCTAGATTGAAGAAAAGGCTTACAGCATAAGGGAATTACCGCTGCACGAGCCCCCTTACTGTAGTCAGAATAAGCTTCACAAGATAGTTCTGCGCAGGAACATGACAGACACGAAATATGTGCTGTCCAGGGAAATACACGAAAGAGTGATTTCCAGTATAATTTTTTCCATGGAGGAAAATAGATAGAAAAACGGAGAGTCGATTTATTTTAAAGTATGGTTGGAAAGGGAGAATAAGAATTGGGAGCGCACAAAATTGAAGACAAACAATCATGTATAAGGAATCGAAAACGAACAATCAAGACAGAGAATCGAATGCGAAAAATTGGAAATTAGAAGCAAGAATTGCAAATACGAAGTAAGTCAACTATTAGATATATAAGAACACATGATATAGAAATAAAATACTAAAAGCGAACAGACTAACAAGATTGAGACAGTGTACAAATTACAAAGGCCAAATTAACGATTATTATCAATTACTGATTATTATCAATTAACGATTATTATCAATTAATGTTTATTATCAATTAATTATTATTATCAATTAACGATTATTAATAATTATTATTTTTGCAACAATGTAAAAATGTACTATGAAAATTTATTTAAAGTTTTACAATCTATGTTATATATTTATCATTACAGTTTATTCGTTTATATATTTATTCGTTAAATATCTATTATTATAAATTGTATTATTGTATTGTATTGTATTACTGTATTGTATTGTATTATTGTATTATATTGTATTATTGTATTGTATTGTATTATTGTATTGTATTGTATTATTGTATTGTATTGTTGTATTGTATGGTATTTTTGTATTGTATTATAATATTGTAGAATAGGAATAAGGAAGGTAACCGGAGAGAAAGGTTTTAAAGAAAAGCAAACACCTTAGTGTTGGTTTTCTTTAAACCCTAAGGAGGGTGGTGTGATAACGCAATATGCATGTATATGCAAATACTCTCGGACGAGGTTATATCCTCGTTCCCTTTAATACAAAACAAGTGTTTAATAAACACGACCTCAAGCATGTATATATTATGTATACATACTGCGGTAGGCCAGGGTTTGTTATGGCCTAATTAACTCTCCGAGGACTTCTCTATTATATATATAGACTGTAGGATAAGTAAAAGGAATTCAGAATGATTCAGTATCTGATAGAGAACTAGACAGACAATATCTGGAATAGTAATAAGTCAGAATTGTATCTATTTATAATGTACATAGTTTGTTAACCAATTTCTAAGTGTTGATTAAATTATAAGATGTTACCCGAACTTCGAGTGTATCATTTACAACGATAAGTCGCCCTACCTGCTAATCTGTGTGGCTGCCCAACGGCCCACGTTACAGCTATATCAATAGCATTTGGAAAAATATTTGTTTTCAAATACAACCTCTGTATCGAGAATAATTTATTATAATGGCTCTATTTTATATCTGGTGGTGGGAGAATGATTTATGAAGTGTCAATCTTCTTAAATAATCTGCAAAGACATTCTATTGATTAGAAACCAAGAGGCGAAGCAATTGAGCGACAGTTGTTTGTATAAGTCAGTCAATCAAGGTTATGTGTTAAAATGCATAACTGGAATAAACGGTGACAGCATGGCAAAACACGTTTTAAGGGCAGAACCTGATGGCAGTCGGGAGATAAGTAAACCGATTCTGAGATGGATAAATGCATGACACTTTAAAACTGCAATCGTAATAATTTCCAGGAATTTGCAGACCAATATCAATACAGATCTTTGATTTTTCCAAATTCTTTCACTTCGTGATTGTATTGCAACATAAAAATCAAGCCATTGACTGATTATTTGAGCAATTCGATGTGAAAATGTTGATGTCATCAATGCTGATACTGTTACGGCTTCATTTTCAGCCCTTAAGAACAAAACCTGATGGGAGTCAAGAGATAAGTTGATAGAAACTAAGATGATAAATCTAGCAGAATCAGACAATGGCTACAAGTCCAGAAATGGTGGATAAAGTCCATAATTTGATGCTAGTTGACCAATTATTGAAAGCGTTAGAAATAGCATAGGTAACGGTCATTTCAAAGGAACAGGTGCTTTATATTTTGCACGAAGAATTTGATATGAGAAAGTTTTCGACAAGATGGGTGCTGCGTTTACTGACAATGGAGCAAAAACGTGTTGGCAAATATCGATGAATACTTTTTAAACGCAACAAAACAGATTTTTTTTGTACCGATTTGTTCCTTGTGACTACGAAACAGGTTCATTATTATACATCCGAATCTGAACAACAGTTGAAGATGCGGACAAAACGTGGAGAATCAACTCTAAAGAAGGTCACGATAGTTTTATCGGCGGAAAATGTGATGGCATTGGTATTTTGGGATGCAAAAGGAATATTGTTGATAGACTATCTTCAGAAGGGTAAGACCGTAAACGGAAAATATTACGCAAATCTTCTAGATCGTTTGAAGACAACTATCGTTGAAAAGCATCCAGGAATGACTAAAAGAAACGTGCTTTTTCACCATGATAACGCAGCTGTGCATTCCAGTATTGTTGCTGCAAAAAAAAATAGAAGAATTTAGGTTTGAATTAGTACCGCATTACCGTATTCCCCAGACCTAGCACCATCTGACTTTCAACTATTCCCTAAATTAAAAGATTTTTTTGGAGGCAAAAATTCTGCACAAAGGAAGAGTTAACTTCAACAGTGAACGATTATTTTGCAGGGTTAGAAGAAAATCACTTTCGAGACGGAATAAAGAAGTTTAAATATAGTTAGACTAAATCTATGGAATTAATAATAATAATATACTTTAATACCCAACAGGCTAGGCCCAATTACAAGGTACATTATAATTATAATTAAATGACATGGAAGTGCAATCAAATGCAGTATAGATAGAAATAGTGCTGTCCATCCGCGAGCCAGCCTCAAGTAAATTGATCATCCTGCATTCTATTGGCCACGTTGGAGAGAATATAGGTAGGAGTCCGTCTCAAGACGTTTGTATTCGCGAAGGGAACCATAAATGTAACTCCGTACCTAGAGTTCATACGAGAAACCAAAAACGACATTCGCGCCAATATGAACGGGCAGTCAATAATGTTTTCCATGAGTTTAATAAGGAATTTCCTACAAATATTATCTCTTCTTACGCTTAGTGATGACATGCCATGACGCAAAAGCAAATCATACTGGGATGCACCACGTTCCGGGCAGATACCATCAGTCTTGAAAGTGAGGTACTCCAAAAACTTACGGTTAACACGGTCCAAAGGAATAGAATCGCAAGCATAAATGGGATACCAAATTAAAGAGGCGTATTCCATTTTGCTCAAAACATAATCATGATACAGTGATGTCTTTAAAGTATTTTGATATACGCATAATAAATCCCAAACTTTTGTAGACCTCGGAAGACATATGGATTATATGGGATCTGAACGCAAGATTAGAGTCAAATAAGACTCCGAGGTCCTTTATTTCAGATTTACTGGTTAAGATATTGTTTTTAATAAAATAAGAAGGCTAGTGAGGCGTAGCAGAACGAGTATAAGTGACCACGCAGCATTTGTCGATATTTAATTTAAGTTTGAAACGGTCACACCATGCAACTAATACGTCCAGATTTTGCTGTAGTTTAACGATATCACCAGTTGTGGAAATCTCAGAATATATTTTTATATCATCTGCATAGGCGAGAATGGGACACTTTACTTGGAAAACGATATCATTCATAAACAAAACAAATAGCAAAGGACCCAAATTTGATCCCTGAGGAACGCCAGAAGGCAGAACAAAATTATTGGAGGAGAACCCATTAAAGGTCACGTAGCATTTTCTTTGAAATAGATAAGACCGAAGAAGACTGATAGAAGTTGGAACGAGACCAAAAGATCCCAACTTATGAAGTAAAGTCTTATGATCAATTGAATCGAAAGCTTTGGGTAGGTCAGTATAAATTACATCAGCCTGACATCTGCCGTCCAAAACCTCACCAATATGCTGAACAATCGACGCCAAATTGGTGACAGTAGATCTATCCGTGACAAAACCATGCTGGTTCGGTGCGATATGAGAGCGCGTGCCACTAAATAGCCTGGTGTATAATACCTTCTCATACAGTTTGGCGAAGTTAGAAATAATAGAGATGGGCCTGTAATTATTAATCAACGCACGATCTTCTTTCTTATGCACAGGGATAATTCTTGTGTTCCTCCACCGATCAGGAAAGATATTAGTTGTTATAGATAGAGTAATAAGTAATTTCAGAGGATATGCCAGGACAAATCTACAGTCACGTATTAAAAAAAGTCGGTAAGGAATCATCTGCAGTGGTGCATTTGTTAGGAAAACTGGTCATTAAATCGATTAACTCATCCTCGGAGGTCAACGAAAAGGAAACGGGTAGGGAACGGTAATCCGATCCATCACAAGTGAACCCTGACAAGGAGGTTGGCACAGTAGAAAACGCATCCGCTAAGGCATCTACAATAGTACTGGGATCCGAAAAATCATTACCATTACTGTCATTAAGTGAATTAGGTATCCTACTGCAGCGCTGTGTATTGCGAAGGAAACTCCAGAGATTAGAAGGGGTTGTTTTGATTGAATGCTCCATTGCAGAAAGATAAGATGTATAATTATCCTGAATTTTCACCTTTGCTATAGTACGAAGACGTTTGAATTCATTGTAGGAGTCAATATTTTGAGTTTTGATCCACTTTTTGTGATAGTAGTTCTTATTATTGAGAATAGAGATTATTTCAGATGAAAACCAAGGCGGGTAAGAGGATCCAGATTGGACCTTGCGAGGCACATATAGATTCAATACAGCGCATAATGTATTGTAAAAAGCATCGAGGGCTAAGTTGACGTCAGAATAATGTGTCAGAAAAGTCCAATCGAGTCCAATCAAGAGGAGATTATGTAGAAAAATAAAGTTCGTTTATTTAAATTATCCCTTTGTTTCTACACGATCGTGCGAATTAACATGGCCTCGTATATGCCGTGTTACAAGCGGAAGACAAATTAAACATTTGTAACTGAAGCTTAAAGCTTTGATAAATTGTTTGTGTTATTATTCACTTCAATAAAATTTATACTTTCTTAACAATTCAATATTATTTCTGTATAACTAATTTAGGAAGACCCTGTATATGAAATATGTCATGGAATTTCAGATTTTTTTTTCTATATTAACAATTATAAAAATACATTTAGCGATAAGCACCTATTGCTGTCGTACATATCTCTGCGTGATTGTCTATACGCGTTTGTGCCAATCATAAATTAATCTCATCGAAATCCCCGCAATAATTTTTCCCGCATCGCTTAAGCTGGCATGTATGGTAGGGTTTTGATAAGCGTTGATAGGCGCGTGTATGTTTTTTTTAATTGTCTGTTAATTGTTTATTAATTGTTGAATTACACGCGATGAATTTGCTAAAAAAAAAATTTAGATAACCAGTCGATACATAAATTTGTAACACTTTTCGTTTCTAGGATGTTAGCGCCTTCAAAGAAAAATTGCTTGGCACATGTCAAAGTTATTTTAATGTCTTGTTATTGCTTAATGATTAGTTTGTGAATTTGTGAACTTGTGATACTCGTAAAAGAAAATGACATATTTTGTTTGATTTCAACTGAGAATTTGAATCGAAAGCAATTAAAAAAACCATTTGTATCGTCTAGGGAGAAAATGAAAAATTTTCTAGATTTAAACAGTACTTGAACAGCTATAGTAGATCTAGAAAGCTCCTAGTGGAATAATCTCTTAAGTAATTTAATCCCTGGTAGAGATAAATTATCAAGTTTTTTAGTGGGAGACATTTTCCGGAATCGACCACTAGATGGAATTTGGCGTATATTTCAATATGATTGTCTTAAATTTTGATATTTAGTTTGATAAATACCACTGACAGGAAAACAGTAGGCTGGGTAATTTTGAATTAATAGCGTTTCAAAGAAATTAATTTAGTGAAAGAATTTCTAGTGAACATTGTCGTGCGATGATTTTTTATGATTTTGAATGTGGCCTAACTCAACAACAATGCATTGATCGACTTCATTTTACCTTTGCTGATGAAGAACCATCCAAAATCACAGTTTATGGCTGGTTTGCAGAAATTAAGCGTGGACTAGTGTCAGTGACGAATTTCGCGAAGACTGTGAATCAACTGGTGTTGTTCCCGTAAACATCAATGCTGTGTGGGAAATGATTGAAGAGGCATCATTAGGTATTGGCAAAAGTAAAATACAAACGATTTTACATCAGCATTTAGTAGTGAAGAAATTTTTCAGTTTTTGGATTCCGTAAAATTTAACCAAAGCTCAAAAAATGGCTCGCGTGAGTTGGTGCAAAAAAATGCTTTAAAAGTTCAATCGTGGTACTTCTGCCAACGGAATACAGTATCGTAACAAGTGACGAAACCTAGTTATATTCATACGAACCGGAAACAAATAACAATAGACTATTTGGGTGTTCCAAAGTGAACCAAACAAACAAAATTTGTTCGTGCACAAAGCGCTTCAAAAAAAATTATTGCTTTTTTCTTCCGTGAAACTGGGCCTGTTACTACCGTTGCTCTTGAGGTTCGAAAAACAGTAAACACTGATTGGTATACAACAATTTGTTTGCCGTCGTCGATGAAATCAGAAAAAAAAGACATCAGCGCATCATCCTTCACCACGACAACGCTACCTCTCACACAGCACATCAAACAGTCGATTATTTAAAGGAGAATAACATTGAATTAATGACTGATTGTCCATATTATTCTGACATCTAATGACTGTCATGTCCGGCTATGGTTTCTATTAGTCATAACTCAAAAATTATAGCTTAAATAAAAAATTTGGTTATACAGTATTATTAAGCATATAATTACTTATAACTTTCTCCTTTACATATTTTTTCTAAAGTCAATAATAACAGAGATATAGGCGCCGGACGAAATAACAAAAAAATCATTTTTGCGATATATAGTTAGCCATGCATTTTTTCAAAAAAAAACAAAAAGCTCATTAAATTGAGCTCGTAAAACTGCAATTCTTTCCCCATTTAATTGTCTCTCTATCTCCGCTAGTTCCGAGATCCACATGCTAAACATCGGAAAAAACTCACCCTGTATATAAATATATATGCCTTATCAGTGATTGTTTTATTTTCTCTAATTTGAAGGAATATTTAGAAGGAATTAATTTGGCAGAAGAACAATTTTTTACTCTAAAGGCATTAAAATAAATAAAAATAAAATAGTTTTAAACGTCCTATTTATTTCATTCTGTATTTCGAACAGATCCCTTTGTGGATAGTAAGTTATATTTTCCGTAATTTTATATCAATCTTAACAGTCCTAGTTTAGGAAATAGATAGCTATATTCAAAACCCTATAAAATAATAAAAGAAATAATATAAACCAAACACTGGTCCGAACCTAAAACGTAATTTAGTGCTCGGTGTGAAGTGCTTTTTTTATAAATGAAACGCTGTAGCAATTTTTCAATACCAATAGATCCAAAACTATTGCAATTTCAAATCGAATCTTCCGACAGGGTGAATGTAATAAAATCGATAACAAAAAGAATACAAAAAAAAATAATGAAATAACCTACCATCAGAATTCTTTTTGTATAGAGTTGTTTCAGCAACTGAATCCTCACTGTGGCTGGCGTTCAGATGTCGATTGCCGTTACTGCTTCCAGTTCCTGAAGCCATTAAAAATTTAATTACAATTGAAACCAAGCCTGTCTGAATAAGGGTGTTTTCGCTTGTTTTTCTAGAGTCTAACCTAGATTTTCCGAAGATGCATTAATGTCTGCGAAACTGCGACAGGCTCCTCTGGGCGAACCCTTATGCATCGATGGGGAATGCAAAGACGTGCTCTTGTGCCTTCGAATTGTTGGTAAGCGGCTAACGAATGAGGCGTTATGTTTAAAACTACTCGATACACGCCTGAAAAGTACGATTAACTATTAAGAATTAAATTTATATTATATTTGTCACTTAGTCTATCCTTCTGATGTCTAAATGGTTATATTGCATTTTATAATGGTTGCAAACTATTCCTGAATTGCAAATATGAGTTTAAACAAAGTTTTCAAGTTTTTACAAATACAAATTTGCCTTCAAAAGGCCTTCAAAGTGTTTCTGCAAATAAATTTTTTTGTTATTTTATGATTTTATGTGGATCATGTGTTTTTTTAGCATGAATTTATAATTAAATGAAATAATCAATGTAATTAAAAGCCAATATCGCTACCAGTCTTGTACTTTAAATGCAAACAAACGAATTTTACCTCCGTAGCATTGATGAAGTGATACCTACGATGATATAGGTAATATTATATTACAAATGTTACGTTAATATACAAGGTGTCACACAAAAAACGTTCCAAGCTGTAAGTCTGTTATTTATATTTCGATTTTCATGAGACAGGTACCAAATGAAATGGTTATTACTAGAGACCGGACACATCGGGCTGAAATGACGTCAATACGACGGACGATATAAATAATCTACAACATCTGTAAGTGCATCATGCAGTTATTGAATAGCACTATTCATTCGGTTAACCGCACACAAGAAATAGATGTGCAGTTAACCGAATGAATAGTGCTATTTAACAATTGCGTGATGTACTTACGGATGTTGTAGACTATTTATATCGTCCGTCGTAATGACGTCCATTTCAGCCCGATGTGTCCGGTCTCTAGTTATTACATTTACTTTTTTCCAGCGCCATCTTCAAATCTTAGCGATTGTCAATTTTTTTTGGAATTGCACGGTATATATTTTTTTGCATCATTGGATAAATATTTTTTTTTCTGAGTCTATTTATGTACAATACATAGATTTTAATTGTACATTTAGAAGAGAAAAAAATAATTAAACATTTTCCGAACATACTCTTGAAGTCACTTGTGTTATACTGTAGTATGCCATGAAAAAGTAAGTGTTAAAAATAACGCATTGCTAGTATGTAACTAATTTTAATTCAATTTTAATTTAATTTCACAAATAACGAAATTAAAACAAATTCAAAACTAAAAATTTTTACATTACAAATATTGTCCGAATAGATTATCGTCATGCTCAATACAATACTGGCATCTCCTTATAATACCATGGGTGGCATTTAATACGAAATTATTAGGTACAATATGACCTGTTTAATCCGAACAGTCAATAATCCGAACAACAGATACTTGAAATTATAGTCCGAGAAATGCCTCTTCAATCCGAACATCGAAGTAATTCCTGTTGCGTAAATTTCCTTTGCTTAGATTTTTTATACAGTAGATCGTTGATCGTTGCATGTTCCAATTTGCAAAATGACTTCTAAAAGAAAAGACGTTACATTGTTGAAAAAAGAAAAAAATGAGCTTATTACCGATTTAAATGCGGGTCATACAATGACTGCTTTATCATTAAAGTACAAAGTGGGAAAATCAACGATTTGCGACGTCAAAAAGAACAAAGAAAAATATATGATTGTTTCGGCCTTTACTTGATGAAATTCCATTATAACTATTAAGATAAAATAAAACAAATTTTATGAATTTCACTTTTTAATTATCACTGTAACGAGTCGTTTCGCACCAACTTGGGCTTCGTCAGACATATAACTAACTTATTTACAAAATATTCTTTTATATTAAACACAAGTAAACAGTAACAAGCAAAAACACATGTTTTATTTTAAAAAATAGTCAGAGGGATGGGTGCTTTTTATTACGGGATGTCTATACAAAACTTTCGCTACGGTTTATAAAAAAAAAAAAAAAATGTACTGTTCTTAAGTAATAAAACTAAAGGTTTACATTATATTACAGGGATAAAGAATTCTATGGAAAAATACAAAAATACTATACACTATGTAACTGTCTGCAAATCAAATAAATAGATTAAGTAAGGGTGAATTATTTGTTTCTAATTGATCATTTAAGATCTTGTCAGTTTTCTTTATTTTATTGATTTCCAGTGACTCTAATAAATTAAGTTTTTTGCCCTTATTTTCTATATGTAATATTTTAAATTCTTTGTTAAAAATGTGGTTCGTTGAATTGATATGAGACGCATATGAAGAGTCACTTTTATTATTTCTAAATGAAGAAAAATGTTCTTTGACGCGTACTTCAAACGATCTGCCTGTCTGTCCGATATAAGTCATAGGGCAACTACTACGGTAGTTGCCCTATGTCTCATATCAATTCAACGAACCACATTTTTAACAAAGAATTTAAAATATTACATATAGAAAATAAGGGCAAAAAACTTAATTTATTAGAGTCACTGGAAATCAATAAAATAAAGAAAACTGACAAGATCTTAAATGATCAATTAGAAACAAATAATTCACCCTTACTTAATCTATTTATTTGATTTGCAGACAGTTACATAGTGTATAGTATTTTTGTATTTTTCCATAGAATTCTTTATCCCTGTAATATAATGTAAACCTTTAGTTTTATTACTTAAGAACAGTACATTTTTTTTTTTTTTTATAAACCGTAGCGAAAGTTTTGTATAGACATCCCGTAATAAAAAGCACCCATCCCTCTGACTATTTTTTAAAATAAAACATGTGTTTTTGCTTGTTACTGTTTACTTGTGTTTAATATAAAAAAATATTTTGTAAATAAGTTAGTTATATGTCTGACGAAGCCCAGGTTGGTGCGAAACGACTCGTTACAGTGATAATTAAAAAGTGAAATTCATAAAATTTGTTTTATTTTATCTTAATAGTAACAAAGAAAAAATTTTATCATACGGCGCCACATCCAGTTCTTTATCCAATAAGCGTAAAACGTTCAAAGTGAGTGCATATCCCGATGTTGATAAAGCGGTTTATACCTGGTTTATTCAGGAAAGATCTAGAGGTATGTACCAAAATGAATGACTTATATCTATGTACGTAAAACTTAAAGTATTCTAGGTGTCCCAATATCGGCAGAAATTTTATGACCCACAACAATGATAATTTTAATGCTAGTTCCGGATGGCTTGATAAATTTAAATGGAGGTATGGAATTTGACAATTGCCAATTACAGAAGAAAAATTGTCTAGTGATGAGGCAGCTGTAGAGACATTTAAACATTTTCTTCGAAATGAAATCGAGGAAATGCAGTTGTCTCATTACCAAATTTACAATGGAGGCGAAAGCGGAGTTTTCTATAAATTACTTCCTTAAAAAACACTTGCTCACCAAGCGGAAACATCTGTTCCAGGCAGAAAAATGAGTAAGTAACGAATTACATTTATGCCTTACTCTAATGCTTCTGGAACGCTTAAAATGAGATTGTTAGTGCTGGGCAAATCGCAGAAACCAAGGGTTTTTGGAAATGAATCACTACCAGTGATGTGCCAAGTGCAGAAAAAGGCCTGGGTTACCAAAGAAATTTTTAAAAATTGATTTTATGGATATTTGTTCCGAAAAAGAATGGAAACGTCCAGTTCCACGTTTTCAGAAAATTTTCTGGGCACTACTTTTGGTTTGGTGAAACTTCCAAATCTTCTTAAATTTTCTTAGTCGGCTAAACTTACGACGTTCTGAAACTTCTCTTTCCGGAAAACGTTCCATTTAATTTGCAACGCCTGAGTTCTTATTTCATTCAAAATAATCTTATAGCATGTCAGTAAGTTGATTGAAATTCTGATTTATTTAAAAAATGTGAAAATATGCAAGCTTAGTAATGAAAAGTTAAAGATGACAGTTACATATTGCTGTGTTCTTTTCTAACCGAGATAAAGTGAATAATTAAATAAAGCTGAAAAAAGCAATGAAAAATTTAAAACAGGTAAATTCTGAATAAAACAAATCTCATAGTCATTTCATGTAGAGTTTCATGTTATTTTCAGTAAAAAAGGTTTTAATATACAACAATACAGATCGTGTTAAAAAAAACACATCTGTGTATATTTAGTAAAGTTATATTATATGTAAAATGTCATGTAAATTAGTATATCTCTTTACGTTCAGGTTTATAATTGTTAATAACTTAGAATTTAAATCATGCTATATATACCAATTTATAAAATAGTAAGATTCATAATCAATACTTGAATTTTGATACGACTCTTTAGATACGTAAACGTTGTCTATTGTAACTGTTAAGATGCATGTGAAACGTGTGAAATCTATTAAAGTTTTTTAAAGTATCAAATATATATTATTATTTGATATGCATCACAAATTAGAATTAACATTTTATGATATTTATTTATAAGGATAAGCATTCCATTCGTTAAAAAAAATGTGTATTATTAATACATTGAAACAATTCAGAGGATTTAGAATATACCAGATGGAGTCCAATATAATATTTGTTTATTCATTAGAAATTAATATGTTTGTATATACAATACTCTTCTATATATATACAGAAGAGTTTCTCAAAAAGAGGGGACACTTATCGAAATATCGTTTGAAAGCGGTGATTTCAAAATAAAATTTTGCTTAAATCTTTATAATTTTGATATCTTTTAGTTATAAAAGAAAATAGAAGTATAATTCAAAATCTTTGTTAAAATATTTGGCACTTCTCGCATTTTATTTAACAACCAACCACAAAAGTCTGTTCTTTTAATGAAATCATCCTGATTTAAATCCATATCGTATAGATGATACTTATGACTTCTTAAAATTCTTCGTACGCTCCAATCTTCAATAGCTGTTACCTTTGAAATACCGTCTATACTTATATGTGGATTTTCCTGTATTGTTAATAATACGGCCAATTCGCTTTTTTCATTGATTACTGCTTATTTATTTCTCTCTTCTTGTAGGTTACACTACCAGTTTCTGTAAATCTCTCTAATAACCTTTCAAATGCTTCCGGTCTTGGCTTTCTTTCAAGGTTTTGAAATCTCTCTGCATATACTCTACTTGCTAGGAGACAATTTCTTGTACACTCCCTAAGAATAAATATCATATTCCATTTCTTGAATACTAAAATTAGTCATTATAGCAATTTCTTTTAAAGATTGAACGAAATACTGTGTAAGATGGAACGAAATTTTTGACAACTTGGTTACTAAGTATACAAGCTTAAAACTGACACCAGATAACTTGATCAGCAGTGAATCTATTGAAAATGCTATATTACTTTATATTAATTTAATGTTTGCTTTCACCGTTGAGTGAAAATCAACTGTTTCTCGTACTTAATGGGGTTTCTTCTTGTTATAGACCATTTATGGATAATTTGTTGAATATCTGATCTTACAAAAGGTTTAAAAGCGCAAATTAGCTACTAAAAATACAAGCATTTTTCATTAATTCAACTGTAAAAAGAAATAATTAGCAGATGATCCATCCTAGGTGCATCAAATGAGGTATCAATAGAAAGCGTAGTAAAAGGGCTTTTCAATGAGCTAAAAATATACAGGGTGTTCCATTTAAAAATTACGAGATTTCTTAGATTTTGCGAAATTGTGAACACCCTGTATAACGCGAGCTGTTTCAGAATTTATTTCAAGTAGTAACGAAAGTGCATACTAGTAGAAAATATTCTATTCTACTGGTTTCGGATCTTTTGATTTTCCTTATGCAGAATAGCCTACTGAAATGTATCAATTTATCAAGTAAAATAATTATTTACACAGAAACTATCAACTTTAGACCCATACAACATTATATTGATGTAACCAGCTTTCAAGCGCGGATCATTTTATCTATTAATAAACAGGGTGTTCCATTTAAAAAATGCAACTTTAGTCTGGCATTTCCATCTGTATAAAACAAAATATTTTTAAAACGTGCGCTTGATGGTACGGAAGAATATCCGATGACTAAATATTTGACTAACTTTCAAATACGCGTGTAATCTTCCGTCCCCGCTTCGTTGACGGACCCTGTATATATATATGTTTTAACTAGATTCCGGGTTTTCTTCCGCGTTTCCACTGTCTGGTCTTCGTAAAGACCGGTGCTGGTTTCTGGATGACGTTTTGGCAAAATCACATTTGCCATCTTCAGGTCTGCGATAACTGTCTGCTTCTGGTTACTCGTAAACTTTACGAGTAACCAGAAGCAGAAGTAGACAGTTATCGCAGACCTGAAGATGGCAAATGTGATTTTGCTGAAACGTCGTATATATATATATATAAATATAATATTTTCGTGACCTTGGTATGATATGGTAAATTCAATCAGTCGGCGATTAAAGGTCTGGTTTACTTCAAAGTATATTTATTTAAAACAACCCAACATGTTGATAAAGGCATCATTGCCGAAACATGTAGGGTTGTTTTAAATATATATTCTTTGAAGTAAACCAGACCTTTAATCGCCGACTGATTGAATTTACTATATATATGTATATATGTATATATATATATATATATATATATATTTATATGTAAAGGTAATTATTTCGTGACCTTTGTATGTTATGGTAGATTTAGTTGGCGAATGGCAGTATATTAATATACTGCCATTTATATTTTCAATTCTGTGAGAAAGGCATCACTTGCCGAAACATGTAATATTGTTTTAAATATATGCATTTTTAAGTAAAACCAGACCTTAAATTGCTAATTGAACTAATTGAATCTACGATAACATACAAAGGTCACTAAATAATTATCTATATATATATATCGTTTAGTTTATTTTATTTAAAAAAAAGCTAAGAATGTATCTATATCAAGCCGAATTTGATCACATGTATAATAATGATAATGTATAATAATGAACGAAGACATTCAAAATTTTGAAGTCTAATTAAAAGATTTGTATACTATATTTTATTAAAATTTGATGACATTTTAAACATATAAGAATTAATGTATAATTTAACAAAGTGTGAATAATAAATTTATTTCTTCTAAATTTAACTAAAATTGATGTATTGCACATCGATAGATTCAGGAAAACAATCTCTATCCAATGATGCAAAAAAAATGTACCGTGCAATTTGAAAAAAACCAAAAAATTGACAATCGCTAGAAATTTAGCAATGTGTGACTTTCGGTTATTTTTTGGGCTTAAACGCAATTTGCTGGGTTCGAAGGTTCTCGTCTGAGGAAGATATTGATACCGCAGTATTCCGAAAGAAGATTGGTTGGAAGCTTTTTAAACAGTGGAAAGAAAGAATGGACAAATGTATCATTACTAAAGGAAATTACTTTGAGCATATTTAACGTAAAATCCTAGAAAATATTAACCATGTTTTTTATTCTTAATAATTTCAACTTGTCTCTCATATTGTGTTAACAAAACTTTTTCCAATTTAATATTTTGTTTGCCTATTCTTTATTAATCAATATGCTTATTAAAGTGTGAAATAGTCCCGTCTCTCATGCAGAGACGGTTATGCATAAAACTATTTTAACGGCTAACTACATACTTACATAAACGAATAAGCGGTATTTACTACTAACAGAAAAATTAACAAATTCTAGCGCATTTTCAATGTAAGAACATAAAATTGTCAAATTTTACGAACGAATATTAAAATTATTAAATATTACACCCGTCAATCTATTAACTTTACGGTCAATTAAAGCATTTTATTACCAGTAATAATAATCCATTATATGCGACGCTTATATGAAATTTTTGCGTCAAACTTGTCGGTAATATAAAATGCTTGTGAATTTTAAAACTTAACGATATGAACTTGATAATTTATAACAACTTCGTTGAAAACGTGTCTGCAATTTTGGTAAGTTATAGTTGAATAAAGTTTAATTTGAGCTTGAACACACAATAATTTCTTATTATTATCGGCCTGCCATAACCGCGAACTTCTTCGGAACTTTTAAATGTACTTTGTATAAAATGTTTGAGAAAGAAATATACGAGGATAGTCGGAAGTGTTCTTGGCTTAATATCTTAAAGCAAATTTTACATAAGGTCACGATGAACTTCCTAATTTTTTAATCAAGGTGTGCGTATCTATTCTACGAGGTAAATCCAGAAAATTCCGTTTGTACTTTTTGCCGCGGGGTCGCTGCGATCGCAGTTCCGCGCCTGCACGACAGATGCTCTGTGTCAAGGAGAAGAATATGGCGCCATTTTGAGATCGCTGTTTGTTGTGTACGCTTTGTAGTGCTTGTTTAGAATGGCGTCGTTGATTGATATTCCAGTCGCCTGTGAAATTAGATCTGTTATTCGTTTTCTAAATGTGCAGAACATT
Organism: Melolontha melolontha; assembly: GCA_935421215.2. Classification (NCBI taxonomy): domain Eukaryota; kingdom Metazoa; phylum Arthropoda; class Insecta; order Coleoptera; family Scarabaeidae; genus Melolontha; species Melolontha melolontha. The sequence goes on along the minus strand of OW285244.1, from coordinate 34,725,617 downwards.
AAATCAGTTGATATTCATCGACAGATCTCCGAGGTTTATGGAAAAATGTAATGAGTGATTCAATAGTGAGAATATGGGTGCGATAGTTCAATGAAGGACATGATCAAGCGATGAAGAACGAAGTAGGCGTCCATCTTTGGTTACTGATGAACTGGTTCGTGCAGTTGAAGCAAAGATTGAGGAAAACCGTAAGTTTGCAATTTCCGATTTTTCTATGATCACTTACTCACTTACTCAGGAAGTCGTTACTGTAGAACTGGGTTTTTGAAAGCTGGGTACCAAAAACACTAACAGAGCAACACAATTGTTTTTTGTGTTGTGGTGGCGACTTTCTGAGGCAGATAGTGACTGTGGATGAGACTTGGATTGCTTACGATAACCTCGAAACTAAACGACAATCGATGGAATGGAGGTTCACTTTCTCGTCAACAAGAACTGAAGCCAAGCAAATCTACAGTGTTTTGGGATAGACGAGGCATTTTACTGGTGAATTTTTTACAGTGAGCTGAAACAATCAATGCAAATGTTTACTGCGAGATGCTTAGGAACGCGCGTCGCGCAATACAGAACAAGCGCCAAAGAATGCTCACAAACGATATTATTTCGATTCATGGCAATTCCCAACTTCATACTGCGAATCTGACAACTCTTACATGGCTTTGACTGGGTCCTGTTTGACCATCCTCTGTACAGCTCTGACCTCGCCTCTAGCGACTTTCATCCCTTTTTGCATCTGAAACCGTTTCTTGGTGGTAAACACTTCATTATGAGCTCAAAGAACATGTTACCACATGGTTGACATCGCATACAAAAGGCATACAAAAACTTGTGCCATGCTTATGATAAATACCTACAAAATGGTGGAAACTATGTAGAAAAATAGATTAAGGTTTTTAGATTGTTTTGCAATAAATAGTTTTTCCCTACTGGATTTCTTTAATTACCAAAACGGAACGTACTTTCTAGACTTATCTCGCATACATTCCACAACATATAGTTTCGTGACTGCATCCTATACACATCAACTTTTCAGGGAAATGTGGAAAATAACTAAAGTCAACCTGATTTTTAAAAAGAAGAGCAAGTTTGAAATCACGAACTATAGACCAATTTATATTTTGTCTAATTGTTCGAAGATCTTTGAACCTTTGCTATACAATCTACTATATAATTGTGTGGAGCGCTACATCTCAACGCAACAGCACGGATTTATATCGGGGAGATCGACTATTAGGTAGAGATCTGGCAGAGATTATCCAATCTATTAGTTCCTGCACTGATTCACATGACCAAGTTGATGTACTATAGACTGACTTTACGAAAGCTTTTGAATTTGTTCAACTTCAATTCATCTGTCGTCTACTTAATAGCATCTTACCAATCGCTCCAGTTATGTTTGTTATAATGGGTTTTACTCCAGTACATTCCACGGTAGCCCCAGGCGTTCCGCAGGGTTCGAACCTAGGTCTACTACTGTTCAATATTTACATTAATGATTTCTTATAGGGTTCGAACCTATGTCAACTACTGTTTAATATTTACAATAGTGATCTCTTCTATCTTCTCCGTTGCCGTGTCCTTGGCGTTCCACAGGTCTTGAACCTAGGTCCACTACTGTTCAATATTTACATTAATGATCTCTTACAGGGTTCGAACTTAGGTCCAAAAATATTTGCGAAAGTCTCTTCTATATATATGATTGTGAAGAACTTCAGAGTGATTTAAGTTTAATCAGTGTCTGGTGTTACAAGAATAAAATGAAGCTTAATATTAAAAAATGTATAGTTGTAAATCACTTACGGAAATAGATTTTAGGTGGCATAGATGATTTAGAGAAGACAGAGGAGGTGTGAATGATAATATAAGTTCAGGCCGATCAACTGGAACCATGATTAAACAAAAGGAACTGTTTGATTTCGTGAAAAGTTCGAAAAAATCTTCATTGAAATTCACTGTAATAATACACCGTATTTTAATTGAGAAACTTGGTCTTAGGGAGCTAAATTCCAATTTTGTTTCATATTGACAGGCAGATGATCAAAAATTATATTAAAATATTACAAAGACATTTTTGGAAGAACTTGAAGAGGCAAAATCTTAAAAACTATAGTAACTGGTGTTACTAATATGTGGTTTTCTTGAAATCAAGCATCAAAGCGCTGAATCAAAAAAATCTTCCTTGCAGAAGTCAAGTATCGAAACAATACCAATCATTTCTTATTATTTCAAGGCAATTATCCTAGTCATTGTATTTCTGTTGAAGTAGAATATTTGCAAAAAACAAAATAATTTTTATCAAGGTTCTTGAAATGTTTTTGTCTTTTTGAAAGTCATTTCAACAATTTTTGGGATATACGGTGTAGGCTATTTAGGAGAAATTGCCCAGTCAATCTAAAGACATCTTCCAGTAAAGCACTTAAAAGCTGCGAGATCTTTGGCGCAGATGTATCACTTCACAGGAAGACTATATTCTAAAATATCATGTTCATGCATAAGTATCTTGAAAAACACATACCAACTGACACAAACGACTGTTAAACAACATCTGAGCGTCCAAAATGGTTGAAATTTTCAATTGTAGCACCAGAATGATTTTGACGATTACTGCCATCTTCATGTTGAGGCTCAAAACATTTCGGAGTACCCTCCCAATAACATTACTCCTCTTTTTCTTGGAATATTGTAATATTTTTTTAATAATTAAAATACTGGTTTAATTTGAGCATCCCTCGTAATAATAAAAGTCAAATTTACGCATTCCAAATAAGAAAATATTTAATTTCAACTTTCTTCGTAACATGCATGAAGTATCAAAAAATACAAAAATTATCACTAATAAATTAAGTTAAAAACGTTTGGTGTAGTTTCACAAAGTTCGAATTATTCCTCCATGTACATTTTGCCTTGCGGCGTCATCAAGAAGTTAACTAAAGTTAAACTTTAGTTCATCTTCTGGTGATGCCACAAGGGGAAATGTACATAGGGAAATAAATATAATTTTGTGAAATTATACACCGTGTGTTTTTCGTTCATTACTCATTAAAAAATGAATGAAGGATTATTGAAAAAGGAGGGGATATCAAATTTTGATTTGAAACAAACTTTGCAAAGTTAAGAAGTTCGGATAGAATGCGTCAGAAAAGGGGGGCAACTTAAAACCGAGCCTTTTCAATATCGTAAATGTAATTAATGCCGAAATACGAAGTGGGAAACAGCTATTTCAATATACTGCGCTACACGGATAATGCGGTTGTGATAACATGATAGAAATGACTCCTGTACAAATTGAAAACAATATTTTAAAAATTAAACATGCTTGTATCATACAAAATAATACAAATCTGTATAAAAACAAATTTGTATCTGTATATGCATGGACAGACAGTACGTATTTACCAGCTTTTGCTTCAACTACCAGACGCATGCGTTTCTGTGTAACCACTTTGTCAATGATAGATTTACGAAGCAAAAGACTGTAGTACACTTGCGGTCATGTAGTAAGTTTTGTCCTATCCGAAGACAACAGATAACCTCTTGCCATCTGACGGACAAAACCGACCACGCCGTTGCAAAGTGTTCTTCTCGAATAGCGAAGCTATTACTGATAAAGAAGAAAAATACGCATATTACTGTGAGTCCATTAACTCGTCGCCAGGTGGCGTAGTATAGCAAAAAATAGATTGCATGTCGATGCGATAATTCATATCAAGCTTTGATACAAAATAATACAAATCTGTATAAAAACAAATTTGTATCTGTATATGCATGGACACACAGTACGTATTTACCAGCTTTTGCTTCAACTACCAGACGCATGCGTTTCTGTGTAACCACTTTGTCAATGATAGATTTACGAAGCAAAAGACTGTAGTACACTTGCGGTCATGTAGTAAGTTTTGTCCTATCTGAAGACAACAGATAACCTCTTGCCATCTGACGGACAGAACCGACCACGCCGTTGCAAAGTGTTCTACTCGAATAGCGAAGCTATTACTGATAAAGAAGAAAAATACGCATATTACTGTGAGCCCATTAATGGCTCAGTAATATGCGTATTGCATATACAGATACAAATTTGTTTTTATACAGATTTGTATTATTTTGTATCAAAGCTTGATGTGATTTATCGCATCGACATGCAATCTATTTTTTGCTATGCTTGTATCAACTGAAAAGACTTAATTTACGGTAAATTCTAAAAATTATGAGATTTAAAATATTCGTATCCTAAATACGTATTTCGACAACTTAGTTGTCATCATCAGTAGATAAAAGCACTAATCAAAGTGTTGAACATGGGGACAGTAAAGTTAACATATACATGCGCACAACTTTACACGGCGTCCACGTATACACTGATAGACAAACTAAAATTACGTCAACTTCTCCTTCTTAAGAAAACGGCAACACCATGTGTTTATTCTCACGCCCTCAATCGTTTCTATCTCTTTTTTAAGAATGAAAAAGATAACTGCATGGGATAGGACCGTTGTCCGAGTTAAACGTATTAAATTTGTTTTTAACGATATGAATGCTTTCGTATGCGTCGAGATTTTTGAGCTTGTCGATGTTTTCGATAAGTTTTTAACCCTTTTACCGAGACGTTATGATCCGTGTTCAATGCATGATTTGCCAGGCTCGATTTTTCTGGTCTATTAAATTTAATATGTGTATGTGTTCTTAGCGGATTGTCTTTTTTAAATTCGATTTTCTAATTAATTTGTTAATTATTTCTATGTCAAAGCCATTATACCTCGCGATGTTTTTAATCTTCTATTCGTATCTCTCTTTTTTTAACGGAAAGTTTACTAACCCATTGACTAAGAAATTAAAAGAAGCTGTCTTATGTTGAAAACTGATTTAAATTCCGCTGTGATGAATCTATTGACATTGGTTTCTTTCCGGAAAATATCGATTTCTATTTTATGCTTATTTCTAATTACTAATGTATCTAAAAATGGTATCCTATCATTGTACCATAACAGTGAATTTAATAGTCGGAAATTTCAAATTTAACTGTTTAACGAACAAGCCCAATTCATATTTCCGTGTATCAAAGTAAAGTTGTGCACGTTTATATGTGTTACACTGTGCTCCATATTCGACATTTTGTTTGGTGGTTTTTACCTACTGATGATGACAACTTAGTTGTCGAAATACGTATTTAAGATACGATAATTAATTGTGGGTTTTATATCTTTTTTTGAGTTTTTATTTAATCACAGTCTCCAAAAAAAGATTTAAAATAATCTGTGAGTAAATCGTATGTTAAGTTATAACTTAAGGAAGAACTCAGGAAGAAAGAAAACAAAATCTGTGGGCAGACCTATTGTAATATACGCTGGCGCGAAATTGAAATCAAAAGATAAGGAAATCAGAACAACCAAACTGAAAATATTTAGAGCTGTCAAAGGTATCACACTTAGAAACAAGTTAAAAATCAAAGCTATAAGAGAAAATTGGAATACACGATATATTTAGATAAACGAGATAAAGATGACAGTTTTGGGGGACAATATAGATAACATCTTGTAAGATGAATTAAAATACACAAATCTGCGTTAAGAGTGACACTTTTTAAAATTTTAATTTCCAGTTTCTAATATATTTTTTCTATTTTGCGTTCGAAATGAACTCATTATGAAACCCAAAACAGTATCGAAATGAACTCATTATGAAATCCAAAACAGTATCGAAATGAGCTTCATTTCGATACGCTTTTTTTCATTTTTCAATGTTGCCGTTGTTCGAATACAGAAATAAATATCATTGCTGTCATTTGATTTTAAGAATTTATGTATATTTGACAGATATTATATATTTTCGTATTTTACACAAACAACGTATGTTGTACACAACTGACAACAACATATATATGTTTCTATGTTACTCATGTTTATATTTTTAAATGAAGTATCAAGTAATGTTAACGAAAATTAGTAAATAATATGTAATATAATATACTTCGCGGATAGCAAGATTTAAATTTGAAAATGTCAAGTATCAATGTGACCAACTGCATGCTTTATATAAAAATTAAACTCTGAACTTTCAAATTAAATAATTCCAATTTAAGCAATTTATTAATGTAAAAAACGCAAAATAGAAAAAATAGTATAAAAAACTCGTTTCATAAGGCCTTTTGCCGCACTCGCTCTTTAGAAAACTCGCCGCTATCGCGGCTCGTTTTCTAAACTGATCTCGTGCGGCAAAATAGTGCCTTATGAAACTTGTTTTTTAATATACTATTTTCTATTTTGCGTTCGAAATGAACTCATTATGAAACCCAAAACAGTATCGAAATGAGCTTCATTTCGATACGCTTTTTTTCATTTTTCAATGTTGGCGTTGTTCGAATACAGAAATAAATATCATTGCTGTCATTCGATTTTAAGAATTTATGTACATTTGACAGATATGATATATATCCGTATTTTATACAAACAACGTATATTGTATACAATTGTCAACAACATATATATGTTTCTATGTCACTCATGTTTATATTTTTAAATGAAATATCAAGTAATGTTAACGAAAATTAATAAATAATATGTAATATAATATACTTCGCGGATAGCAAGATTTAAATTTAAAAATGTCAAGTATCAATGTGACCAACTGCATGCTTTATATAAAAATTAAACTCTGAACTTTCAAATTAAATAATTCCAATTTAAGCAATTTATTAATGTAAAAAACGCAAAATAGAAAAAATAGTATAAAAAACTCCTTTCATAAGGCCTTTTGCAGCACTCGCTCTTTAGAAAACTCGCCGCAAGCGGCTCGTTTTCTAAACTGATCTCGTGCGGCAAAATGGTGCCTTATGAAACTCGTTTTTTAATATACTATTTTTGTGTGCTTCCAAGTGTGAAAATATCCAGTACAATTTGCAGTTTCATCATGCAGCGACTCACGATTCCTGAACGTTTAGCAATCATTAAAAAATTTTACCGCCACTTTGGTAAAATCACCAGAGAATTGGGTAGGCATCACCGTTTCTCTATTCAGGCTATACGCCGCACTGTGGCCAAGTTTGAGCGGGATTTCACTCTACACGACCAGAAGCCACCAAGACGACAATGCAAAGCGCGAAGTGAGGAAATATCGCTGCAGTAGCGGCCAGTATTGTGGAGGAGCCGAATTTGTAAGTTTCAAGACGATCTTAACGATTGCGGCTATCTGAGACATCAACTTGGCGAATCTTGCGAAAGGATTTGGCCTTGTATCCATACAAAGTTGTATTGACCCAAGAATTGAAGCCAAACGTTCACAGATTACGCCGTGAGTTCGCTGATTGAGCCGTACAGCAGTTGGAAGCTGATCTTGAATTCAGTGGAAAAATCGTTTTTCCACTGAAATCTTAGTGGCTTCGTCAATACGCAAAATTGTCGTTATTGGAGCGAGCAGAACCCACAAGTGTTCCAAGAGGTGCCATTGCATTCAGAAAAACTCACTGTGTGGTGCGGTTTATGACGTGGCGACGTCACTGGACCTTATTTCTTTCGAGATGATGAGAGAAGAACTGTTACCGTCAATGGTAACCGCTACAGATCCATGTTACACGAATTTCTGTGACCAGAACTTGAGACCATAGATATTGAAAATATGTGGTTTCAGCAGGATGGCGTTACGTGCCACGCAGCTGATGCTATGCTCGATTTTCTGAGGGAGAAGTAAGGCGATTGGATCATCTCAAGATGTGGATTTGTTAAATGGATTTTTTTCTTTGAGGCTACATCAAAGCTGACAAGCCACAAACTTTGGAACATTTGAAAGTGAACATTGGTCAAGTTATGGCAGACATAACGCAACTAATGTTGGACAAAGTGATTAACAATTGGAGCCATCGTGTGCGTTAGTGTATTCAAAGCCGTGGTGGACATTAGAACGATATTTTATTCAGAACATAACTGCAATGTCTAAGCTTCAAAATAGAGCGCAATTTACTTTGATACGTTGAGTCGTTTATTTTTTTTAATTTTAAAAAGTATCACTCTTAATGAAAGACCCTTTATTAGAAGGCCTCCGAAATGGTGGATAGTTGGTCATCAATATCGGGGATCAATACATAATCCTATTTAAAAAAAAAAGAAAGAAAAAAGGAAATCATAATAGAAATACATTTTTCACATCATTGAATAGAGAAAGATTTCTAGTTTTAGAAGCACATTAAGAAGTCACATTCAATGATATTCGTCAAGGCTATTTGTTATAAAATGACGATACTCCAGAAGTCGTTTTGAGATGTGAGCCAATTATTCAAATGCAACCTGAATTTCGTTGTGGATTTAATAATAAGTGGATGTAATAGTTTCACCATACCAGTGACATAAAGAAATTGTAGTAGAAGATTGTATACAAGGTGTCCCATACCGTTATATTCAAATTTTAGGAGTGTAAAGTAGACTTCTTTTCAAGTAACAAAAACGTAAAACTTGTATATCCATTTTCATTTGTTTCAAAGTTACAGATCTATGAATGTGATTGTCAGATCATGAAAAAAAATGTAATTCTAAAGTCAATAAAATCTGATTTTATTTAAAAAAGTTCAATTAATAATATTTTCGAAATGTCCACCTCCTTGTTGAATGCAGGCTGGTGTCCGTAAGAAAACAGAAGAAGTAATTATCCGAATTTCATTTGTCGGATTTGTTCGGCAGCCAGTTGAATACGATCCAACAACTCTTCTCTTGTGTTCGAAACTTGCGCGTAGACAAAATTTTTCATGTACCCCCATAAATAGAAGTCAAAGGGATTAAGATCGGGTGATCTGGGTGGCCATGCAACAGGACCACCTCGACCAATCCATCTTGGATAATTGACGTTAACCCAATTTCGGACACCAATTCCGAAATGTGGATGTGAAACCACATGTCTCCGTCGAACATTCAGTGGGACATCCTCTAAAAGACCTGGCAGTCCGTCAATAAGAAATTGAAGATAATTGTCCGCATTTAACCTTCCAGGAAGAACGACAGAACCAATCAACAAGTCATCGATTAGGGCCGCCCAAACGTTAATAGAAAATTCATGTTGAAATTTAGATGGGCGTATAGCTTTCGGATTTTCTGATGACCACCTGTGCAGGTTTCTCAGATTTGTAACACCACTTCTCGTGAACGTAGATTCATCTGTCCAGAGGACTGTTCTGCAGAAATTAAAATGAAGCCGTGGCTGTCTTAATATCCAGGTAGAATAAACTAGACGAGCATAGTCGTCTGCCTAAAGCAAACCGTGTCCCCTGCGATAGTGATATGGATATAAGCCCTCACGTTTTAAAATTCGCCAAACTGTCGTTCGTGGCACTCCTAGTTGTCTAGCGATTCGACGTACAGTGAGAGTTGGATCCCTTGTAACAATAGCTACTGCTTCTTCCTCTAAGTCTGCTGCTAATTTACTCCTCGGTCGAAAAGATAATCACGCAGTCCGCATTCCCGAAATTGTTTGAGTACTTCCAGAAACGTTCTGTAATGAGGAATCGGGAGGAATCTCACTAATAAGCTGTTGTATGAACTGAAACGTAATGCAATCCTTTATTAAAAAATGCATCGTTAACGGTCATCTGAACATTTGTTTATTGTATGATATTCATGGTTCAGCACTTACGAAATAAGTAAGAACCTTCTTTATCATAAATCAATTTCCAGTGCTTTTTTTGTAGATCTCCAAGAAATTACTGTATGCACTACGACACGTGTTTATTTATTTTAGTTAACAATCACAGGCTTGTTATTGAATCGTAACGTTTTTAAATAAGTCAGTTTGTATTGACTTTAGGATTACATTTTTTTCATGATCTGACAATCACATTCATAGATGATACGGGACACCTTGTATGTGTATTACCAAAAAGCATTTATGGTTGTCGCATATCAGATAAAAATGTTGAGGGTATCCGTGGTTATTTTGCAAGGAGCCTATGTAATCTATAATATACAATAACATTAAATTTAGAGTTTCGCAAAGGAAGGGACGAATTCCAAAAAAATAAGGCCACGAAAGTTGCAGTTACTGTAGGTATTACATCCTCAAGTTCATAACAAAACGTTTTAATTTACCCCTGCAATTCCGTATAATATGGAAGATTATTTTTTCCAGATTAATCAATATTTCAACCCTTCAAAATTTTGTATAATTATCGAATATGAAAGAACCTCAAGCCATTTGTAAATTAATTTCTCCAGAAAATTATGGCTGGAATTTTAAATTTTTTAAAGCATGTAAAACAGTTTCCCTTAATTCAAGAAGATTTGAATGACTTAATTTTTATTTAAGATGGGTCTTCGCTTTACCGCTATTTGTTCAATATCATTCCAGAATAAATGGATTGGAACATATGAATATCAAGATCATGTTATTTATCTATGATCTCTCAGGGCACCAGACGTATACATAAAAGAAAAGATATTTGTTCCATTTCTGTGTGCTACTTTTCAATATCTAGGATATTAAATTAATGAAACTATGAATTCAATAACTGACGGCCACTTGGTCGGTGTCTGTCAATAAATGGACCCTATAAGCATAAAAATTTGCGCATTGTTTCAGTCCAATGATGTGAATGTATTTCCATCGCTTACAATTTATTGGAAATAAAAATTTCAAATCCGCTTCTCCTTTTTTAATAACTCTGTATTCGGTAAAGAATAAAACAGTACAATCAATTAACAGTTTACAAAAACTATTTTAATAACTATTCCGCTCTAAATATACTTGAAAAAAAATCACAAAAAACTAAAACTACTTTTACGCCCTACATGTTACGTGACCTATTAAAATCGTGCACTCTGAAGTACTTTAACAGCCGTACATTCACATGCAAATAAAAGAAAAGTACATTTAGCACCCGCAGATGAGGGTGTTCTTCTGTTTAAACTTACATAACAGAGGAAATAGTTTGGATCTTCTCGACTACTTTTTCAGATTCTTGTGTCTTAACTCTGCTGTGCAAGCGGAGAAGAGAAGTATTATATATATAGCAAGCAATAAAGGGTAAATGTTAAATACATCAAATGTAGCAGGCGCTCAGTGAATTAGAAACTTATATTTTAATATTTGTTTAAATTGAGAAGTTAATATAAACAGTAATATCGTGACTGATGACGCCTAATAGTAGATGGCAGAAACACGTGTCTTAAGCAGAAGTAAATTTTGGAAAATACGATGTGTATTGTCCATGTGTACAGTTACAGATGTGTATATTGCATGTCTGTTTCATTTGTAACAAATGCGTAAAACGTGCTTAACGTATTGATATACTTAAACCTTTTTTGTATATTTCCTGCCATCTGGCATCGTGTTAATGGACTTTCACCTATATACGTATTTTTCTTCCCTTCTGTACCGGCATAGCCGGTCAAGGGAAGGGTTGCCATTTTCGGCATAGTCTCTTTCGTCCGTCAGATGTCACTAGATTATATGGTGCTATCTGATAGGACAAAATTTGCTATACCTTATAGGCGATTTAAGCTTTATTTACTTCACTAGCTTAACTGATGACGCCTAATAGTAGATGGCAGAAACACGTGTCTTAAGCACAAGTAAATGCTGTGCTCCATGTGTACAGTTATAGATGTGTATATTGCATGTCTGTTTTATTTGTAAGTAATATCGTAATAATATTGGTGAGCGATGAGAATAGTTTCGAAAAGAATATTCAAAAAGATAATCAAATCCAGGAGATTGAAGACGATGACCAAGAAAGATCTGGATGACCAGATTGTGAAGTGTATGTCTAGCAATGAGATTACTGTCAAAATATAGAAGGAAATGAAAAAATCAAATAAATGAATATGTAATTTTAAATTCGAAATCTGTAAAGACAAAGAGACATGAGAAGAAAAAGAAGAAGAATCTACAGAAAATGATAACAAAAGCTTTACTACATCGTAAAGCATCCACCAGAATGATTCATCAAACGCTCTAAGAACAGTAGATAAAAATATCACATATGACGTTGTAGATTCTATTAAATTTAATATGTGATATGTGTTCTTTAAAACGGGTTATTATTAAGCGTTTCGTTTGTCCTGTATATTTCAAATTACAATTGTCGCAATTCATTTCGTATATACCTGATTTCAAATTCAAATTAACTTTATCTTTGGTATTACCTAGGAGATTTTTCATGGTGTTTTCTTCGAATAAATAAATCATTATCCATAATGATTACGAAAGGCCGGATTACATGCAGTTCTCATAAATTTGCGTATTTGCATAATATATGCATTTTGTATATTATTTGCATATTTTGTAGTAATTCAGCATTTTTGCATATTTTAAGTATCCGAGTTTTATTTATTTACTAAATAAAATTTATTATAGGCATTACTAAAAATATGTCGTAAATGTAACGAACAAACAAAAATTAAACAGCCATCTTTAAATTAAAAATAGCATTTTATTAAGCCTCTTCCCGTTACTTTTCCGATAAGCGTCTCCAAGAATTTATTAATGCTCTTTCCATACATCCAGGCCGAGACAAAATTCCAGGAAAAGTGAATACCTTAAAACTTCTAAATAAATACAAAAATACATTTTCCCAGAAAATTAGGAGTATATGTGTTTCTTTTCTATTCGGAGAAATTTGTTCCCATATTCGAAAGTAATTTTATTTTAAACATTTTACGTTGGCTTTTCGAAGTGTAAACTTGTGAGTTATGATATATAATAGCAAAAATGCCGAAAATAGCGACTGTGCCTAAATGAATTGCACCTTATTCAGAATTGCGTATGGATGGTGAAAAAGTGTTTTGCGTAACATGCTGCAAGATTGTGAGTAAAATTTTAAGTTAAGTAGTGTTAAGAACGTATCATTACGAATTCAGTTTTACAAACAACATCTACCCGGTGTTCCGCTTCCTCCTCAACCAGTAATCACACGATGAGGAACGTCGTTGGAGGCTGCTATTTTTCATGAAAATCATTATGAAGGAATAAAAACAATTATTATGGATCTTGATAGGATGCACAATCTGTGATAGACGCCCAAAAGCTGTATTCGAGTAAAGAAATACCTCAACAGTTGTCGTTTATTAAAGCCAATTACAATTTTATTTCCACTTCTATATTGCAGTTGGAAAAGCAATTTATGTCGCTAATCGAGAGCGTTGAAATAATAAACAAATTTGAAAAGTCAGTTTTGATGTTAAAGGAGGAGTGGGACAGTCCGTGTACGAAAATTTTGTAAGTGTAATAGGAAGCAAAGAGGGTTTTAAAAAGCTAAAGGACATTGCTAAAATCTTGTGTGGTGATTCAGTAGAAAATATTGAGTTGACAATAGATGATATTTCTAATTTGAAATATGCTCCTATAACAAGCGTCGACGTAGAACCTTTTCAATATATAAATACATGTTTTCAGACAAGCGTCACAATTTTTCTGTTGAAAACTTTGAGAAAAATGTGATTGTAAATTGTTTTTATAGTTAATTATGTTGTAAAATGTTCTAAATAAAATTGTAGTAAACATAATACAATATTTTTTTCTACAGTATTCTATTTTCTAACATTCCTCGTTTTTTTTACCTGCATATTTTTCATAATAAAGTGCATATTTAGGCTAAAACATCTGCATATTTATGCGCATATTTTCATTTTTTTTTTTGCATATAATCCGACCTTTAATGATTACACAGTACATACACTCGGCTAGCAAACTAAAATTAAGAGAAAAATGATAAAAATGGTAAACAAAATAACATACAAATTACTCTGTGACTGACTGCAAAAAGGCTTATACAGGATGGCGCACAGCCGACTGATACATTTTAAATCACTGTTGGTGTAGAAATATTTATTTTAAAACAACGAAATATGAATTTTATAATTACAAAAAACACCAAATTTTAGTTTTTAAATAGTACATCAGACAGGTGGCCGCCATCATTGTCGATACGTTGATGCAAGCGATTCACAAAGCTGTTAAGTACCCTATGTTGTAACTCTTGATCAATTGTGTTAATTGTTTCGCGTATTGCATTCTTTAATTCAGCAATTGTTCTAGGGCGATTTTTATACATAAATTGCTTTAAATAGCCCCACAAGGAGAAATTCGAAGCAGATAAGTCTGGTGATATTGGTGGTTACACAGTTTCCGCATTGCGAGATATGACATGACCGAACATCTATCTAACAGCTTGTATGCTTACACAGAAGTATGGGCAGTTGCACCGTCTTGTTGCTAATAAATTTCTGCTCGATTTATACCAATTCTTCTTAGCTTCATCTGCATGACATATCGATGTAACGTGGAGAGTTGACTGAGACAGCTTGTTCGTTTTCGTTTTCATAAAAATATGACTCCACCACTCCAAACGTTCCAATGCCATACCGAACCGTAACTTTTGGTGAATGTAAAGGTGTTTCGTGGATTTGTCTGGGGTTGTTTTGAGACCAAAAACGCATATTTTGTTTATTGACCCAGCCCGACAGATGAAAATGTGCTTCATCAGTCATAAATAGAGCTGGGGATGTTTGCGGTGTGCCAGGATAGTATTCAGTTAAACGCACGAATATAATGACCTTGTTTCGATCGGTGATGCATGCGTGATTTTATTGCTTTACATGCATTCGCTATTTATATCACTTAGGTATGTCAGTTATGTGTACTGTATATAAATAACACACTTACCTTATTTACGATTATTATAGCATAGCGCCAAGTGGATAAGACTTGCAGTAAGTTTGTAGCATTAGATACGTTTCCATATTTGTAGCGGTGAGCGATGTACGCCGTGATGAATAAATTTTTTTATATTTTGAGAAAGACCGCTCGACATCTACGGATGTAACACACGCACAATTAAAATAATCTTTATAGATAGAAACCGAATCTACACTTGCACCATTACTAATTTGTTTTAATCTGGTAAAATCAAAATCATTGTTTATCACACTCTCGAACTTTTCTATTACATTAACATTTTTGTTGTCATTTACTGCGCATAGCTGGGCGTGTACATCGTCCAGTATTTGCAGTGACTCCGCTAACGATAATGCAGTATTTTGAAATTTCTCGATTGCGTTAAACAATCCTATATGATTGTTATAAATAGTTTGTAAATCTGCATCAAGGGAAGGGTTTTGAAAGAGTCTCTGGCTTTCCTTAATGGCTACAGCTTCGGCAGGATTGAATTGTAGAACCACAGATTTTATTTGTTGGAAATACTTGGCATAATAAAATGCCACCTTTAACCAACTTCCCCAACGTGTAAGGATTGGCTCTGGTGGTTCGGGAATACCAGGGCACCGACTGTGAAACTCTCGAATTCGTTTGGGAGATTTTAGAAACACTTTTTTTGTGGTTGCTATTAATGCATCCACCTCTGGATAACATTGCCGAATAGTTTGTGCCACAAGGTGTAAAGCATGAACTTTACATGTCACATGCAAAAGTCTCTCACAATCTGCTTTAAGAGAACGGCCTACAGAACGCATTGTCGCAGCACCATCGCTCATAAACATCAGGAGTTGATTAGTTGAAACTTGAAATTTTTGTAGCGTATCGAGCACTACCTTCGAGCACTACCTTCGTAATTACTTCGCTAGTGCACTTTTCCAATCTTTTGCTGGCTAATAAAATGGGAAATGTTGATTTGACAGGATCTAGTACACGCACTATAATATTCACAATAGAATGTTTTTTTCGATCTGTCGTTTCGTCGACACATACCCATAACTGTTTATCATTTACTACTGCTTTCATTCTGTTTTCAATGTCCTCACGCACAATTGGTAAATAGGTGAGTAACGTTCTCCGTGACGGTAGCTTTATGTTGGAATTGTATTTATTCCAAAAGTCGTGAAAGGCTTTTTTATCTAGCAGGTGAACTGGCACATCGCAGACGAATAGCATTGTCAATAAATCGAAAATGAATTGCGTTTTAGACAGCATATTATTTTTTTTGTCTTTGTGGTGTACACTTTCAACATGTCTTTTACAGTCGTATTTGTCCCAGCAAAGTAACTGTTTAACGCATAATTTACAAACCACTTTTGCTCCATTATAATACAAATCGGGAAAGTCTCGGATAAATTTCTTCACGTCGTTATACAATGGGCGCTTTCTTGGCTTGGGCACGTCCGTCATACTTATTAAATAGAGCTCAAGACAACAGACGATCACGTTGCCAGTTCACGACTAACTAAAGTGTTTCGCTGCATCGTGTTTATACGCTGGTGGGGATGCACTACATACGGTCCTGCCGTACCGCAAACATCCTCAGCTCTAGTCATAAATAACAAATTCAGTCTGTCTGGATTTTCGTTTAGAATTTCCAACATTCTGTTACAAAATGTTATGCGGTTTATTCTATCCTGCGCAAAAAGTTTCTGGACTATCTGAAGCTTATAAGGATGAAACTGTTCTTCATGAAGAATTCGTTGCAAGATTCTCCTCGAGATCCCAAGAGCCTCTGACCTGCGCCGTGTTGAACGCTGACGATTTTGTTGAACTGACGCTCAAATTCTTACAATATTCATAATGGCGCGAATTCTTCGTATAGCACCGTGTTTTACATTAAATAAACTACCCGTATTTTCCAATTTACCAACCCATGACAATATTGTATTCCGTGAAGGTAATGCTGGGCGCGGTTGAATACCGAAATACCGTTGAAAATTGCGTCTTGTCTGTGTAATGGATTTAGTCTCATAATAAAACAGAACTGCCACTGTACGATGAACTAAGGTCCATTGCTCCATTATAATTACTAAACATTAACTTGAAAACTTACACTAACTGTTGCGAATAGCAAAGTTTTGTTTGCACTGTCACTTTGACAGAAAACAAAAAACAAAATGTATCAGTCGGCTGTGCGTCATCTTGTATAAAGATAATAGTTTTCAATCATTTTCAAACTTTCATTATTTCTCATCAAGAATTCTCTTAATCAGATAATCTTCAGTGAGAGGTGGTTCTTAAGAAGAAGTGAACATGAGTAACATTTGCAAACTTTATTTGTCTCTAATCAAGAATTAGTTCCTCAGACAATATTTATAGAAAAATCGCATTGAATCCTTGTCATCCTTTAAGGAGAAGAGATTATGGGAGATACAAAGATGTCTAATTTACTAAATAAAACACTTGGTATATTTGTTTCACAAAATGTATTTAAAATATATCTGACATATGTTTCGACTTATACAGTCATTCTCAAAGAGTCATGTAAACTAAGTGAAAAGAATACTCCTACCAATATTTATGGCTTATTTTTTAAAAGTTTTATTACAGCATCGATTGTGGGGGTATTTGAAAAATCCAATTGCGTGTTTGTGACCTGTCTGTTGAGATTTATGGCTTTTTTTATTTCTAAAATTTCTAAGAAGTCAAGCCTTTTACCCTTATTACAAGAGTGTAAAAGTTTGAAATTATTAGCATTAAACAGATGAGAATTTTGAATACAGTGTTCCGCGAATCCCGTGGTCATATTGCCATGTAGAATAGAACTTCTGTGCTCTTTGATACGTTCTTTTATAGAGCGTCCTGATTGGCCAATGTATACCGCGTCACAATCACTGCAAGATAATTCATACACCCCTGACTCATCACGCAATTCTGTTTTTCGTTTATTGTTAACTAGAATATTTCCTAAATTGCATTTATTTACTAGGATGACATTTAAACCTAAAAGAACGTATCAAAGAGCACAGAAGTTCTATTCTACATGGCAATATGACCACGGGATTCGCGGAACACTGTATTCAAAATTCTCATCTGTTTAATGCTAATAATTTCAAACTTTTACACTCTTGTAATAAGGGTAAAAGGCTTGACTTCTTAGAAATTTTAGAAATAAAAAAAGCCATAAATCTCAACAGACAGGTCACAAACACGCAATTGGATTTTTCAAATACCCCCACAATCGATGCTGTAATAAAACTTTTAAAAAATAAGCCATAAATATTGGTAGGAGTATTCTTTTCACTTAGTTTACATGACTCTTTGAGAATGACTGTATAAGTCGAAACATATGTCAGATATATTTTAAATACATTTTGTGAAACAAATATACCAAGTGTTTTATTTAGTAAATTATTAATCATGTTTCACCAAGAGCCAACCGTGAATTCTATACATTATATTAAAACAAAGATGTCTGTTTAATGAAACCAGTCAAACATCCTTTGGCTGTCATGTTATGGGAGTGTATTTTTGAATATGGCCCTGGACTGTTGTATTTTGTAAATACACAATAATGCACCATACTTGAGCAGTCTTCACTTCCATCTCATCACGCAAAATTGGTCGAAAATTCAATCGTGAAAAAATATATTTCGAAGTATTTATGGTAGAGATGACTTCTGTAGGAAATTATTGGTCTGTCTTGAAATCGCCAACGCAAACAATGACATACTACTTAAAAGAATAGTTATAGAAATTGAAGCAAACGATGATGATGTTAAAATCATGTTTAACTGTAGTAATAGCTTACTCAAAAGAGTTATTAATTGCCGAAAGTCAAAGGTCGTAATACAAAATATTAGGCAATTATGCCAATGTATGTTATTTTATGTCAATTTGTTTAAATAATAAACGTTATATAATAAATAGGAAGTATTTTTCCTCCTAATTCTTTTGGCAAAATCAGTATTTCTAATTCACTAAACACCAACTGTATATACAAATAGCGATATTTAATTACATACATCAATGTCTCTTTGTATTAGTGTTCTTTCCAACCTCGATTTTATGTTTTAAAAAATAATACTATTCAAATACTACAATATATTACAGTATTTGCTATCTCTTCCAAAATATGAAGTTTAACACTCAACATACAGTCTTGGCTATCAGTATCATACTTATCAGTAATTATTATTATTATTTAAAAATACAAAATCTTCTGGGATGATATTTTATTATTATCTAAATATGTTATATAATATTTTGTTGCAAATTTAAAACTTGTCGTCTTAAATTTACAAGATATGTTAAAACGATATATTCGTAAGGAATCAATCTCCATAGATTGGTATTTCACGTAAAGATTAGAGTTGCGAATATTGTTCGTATAACAGAATCGAACGCGTCAATAGCTACGTGAAGCAGACTAGCGTTTGAAGGCATTCAAACGCTAGCCTACTTAGAGATGAAGATGGCTGAGATTTCGTTGAAACGTCGAGATAGAGTTTATTTTCAGAACAAAATCCACACGGAACAATATCCGAAAAACCATTTTGATATTATACAATATTATACAATATTATCTGTTAAAGTGTTCTTTTTTATGGTTATTTTCAACGTCTAAGATCTTCACGTAGACAAAATTAAATGTATGGTTAAGATCAAGTGCATGGGATACCAGTGCACAAGATTTCTTTCCAATACGGACATCACTTTTATGCAGTGTGATAGCCTTTGGGACGTCTGACCTATATAAACGCCACAACAATCTACAGGATACCATGTTCGGATTGTTGTTGCGTTTATATAGATCAGATATCACAGTGGCTAAAACAGCGTATCACACAGCATAAATATTGTATTGGAAAGAGATCTTGTGCACTGGTGCACCATGCATTTGATCTTGACCATACATTTAATTTTGTCAACGTTAAGATTTTAGACGTTGAAAATAACCATAAATAAGAAGCTTTTTAGAAATACTCCACATTAACAGAGACACAACTAACGTTAATTATAGGTCTGATAGTAACGGACTAAGTATTTTAATGTACTCGGTTTGGCGGTTAGTTGACCATTTAAAAAATTTGTTAATTGGTCCTTGTATTGTTAAATTTATAGTGTATTGTTTTTGGTTTTGATATTCTTGTAGACTTTAGTTTTTTGCTATATATTTTTTATATTTGAAAGTTTACCTATATATGCTTTTTAAAGGTTGATGTGAAACCATGTATCTACAGTTACCCGAACGTATTACATTTAAATTAATCAATTTTAATATGTCTATGTACGTTACTTCCATTTTTTAACTCCACATTCTGTGAGTACTTTGCTATTGCTGTATACATTACTTTATTGAATGTCTTGTTCATTAATCTTGTAGCATTTCCTGAAGCTGCAACAAACGCGTTGCGACATATAGAGACCGAAAATAAATGAGTTTTAATTGACAGACCGCTAGCCCATTTTTATTTGTATTATTAATATATATATATATATATATATATATATACATATATATATATATATATATATATATATATATATATATATATATATACATATATATATATGAACTTCGTGTGAATGAGAATTAATAATTATTAAATCTCATTTTACATGTGATTGTCGCTATAATTTGTTGCATTTAATTCTACAAATCGGCAAATCACTTTTGCCCTAGATTGTAGACGCAACAAGCCGCGACATCAACTGTACAAGTTGTCAGCACAAATGAAAAATTTTGTGAAAAACTTATCTGCGCGGAATGTGCATATATCGATATTTCACTGTTTTTTACAGATCATCAGTGCACCTTACCGAAGACAGACATGATATTCACTTCTATACTACGTGTATATATATACGAACTGTAATGAACTTCATGTGTATGAGAATTAATAATTATTAAATCTCATTTTACATGCGATTGTCGCTATAATTTGTTGCATTTAATTCTACAAATCGGCAAATCACTTTTGCCCTAGATTGTAGACGCAACAAGCCGCGACATCAACTGTACAAGTTGTCAGCACAAATGAAAAATTTTGTGAAAAACTTATCTGCGCGGAATGTGCATATATCGATATTTCACTGTTTTTTACAGATCATCAGTGCACCTTACCGAAGACAGACATGATATTCACTTCTATACTACGTGTATATATATACGAACTGTAATGAACTTCATGTGTATGAGAATTAATATTTATTAAATCTCATTTTACATGCGATTGTCGCTATAATTTGTTGCATTTAATTCTACAAATCGGCAAATCACTTTTGCCCTAGATTGTAGACGCAACAAGCCGCGACATCAACTGTACAAGTTGTCAGCACAAATGAAAAATTTTGTGAAAAACTTATCTGCGCGGAATGTGCATATATCGATATTTCACTGTTTTCTACAGATCATCAGTGCACCTTACCGAAGACAGACATGATATTCACTTCTATACTACGTGTATATATATACGAAATGTAATGAACTTCATGTGTATGAGAATTAATAATTATTAAATCTCATTTTACATGCGATTGTCGCTATAATTTGTTGCATTTAATTCTACAAATCGGCAAGTCACTTTTGCCCTAGATTGTAGACGCAACAAGCCGCGACATCAACTGTACAAGTTGTCAGTACACGTAGTATAGAAGTGAATATCATGTCTGTCTTCGGTAAGGTGCACTGATGATCTGTAAAAAACAGTGAAATATCGATATATGCACATTCCGCGCAGATAAGTTTTTCACAAAATTTTTCATTTGTGCTGACAACTTGTACAGTTGATGTCGCGGCTTGTTGCGTCTACAATCTAGGGCAAAAGTGATTTGCCGATTTGTAGAATTAAATGCAACAAATTATAGCGACAATCGCATGTAAAATGAGATTTAATAATTATTAATTCTCATACACATGAAGTTCATTACAGTTCGTATATATATACACGTAGTATAGAAGTGAATATCATGTCTGTCTTCGGTAAGGTGCACTGATGATCTGTAAAAAACAGTGAAATATCGATATATGCACATTCTGCGCAGATAAGTTTTTCACAAAATTTTTCATTTGTGCTGACAACTTGTACAGTTGATGTCGCGGCTTGTTGCGTCTACAATCTAGGGCAAAAGTGATTTGCCGATTTGTAGAATTAAATGCAACAAATTATAGCGACAATCGCATGTAAAATGAGATTTAATAATTATTAATTCTCATACACATGAAGTTCATTACAGTTCGTATATATATACACGTAGTATAGAAGTGAATATCATGTCTGTCTTCGGTAAGGTGCACTGATGATCTGTAAAAAACAGTGAAATATCGATATATGCACATTCCGCGCAGATAAGTTTTTCACAAAATTTTTCATATATATATATATATATATATATATATATATATAGTATTTTCGTGACCTTGGTATGATAAGGTAAACTTAATTAGTCGGCGATTAAAGGTCTGGTTATTACTTCAAAGTGTATATATTTAAAATAATCCTACATGTTTTTTATATCCTTGACAAAGGCATCATTGCCGAAACATGTAGGATTATTTTAAATATATACACTTTGAAGTAATAACCAGACCTTTAATCGCCGACTAATTAAGTTTACCTTATATATATATATATATATATATATATATATATATATATATATATATCCATGAAACAAGTTTGAGCCTGTTTGCAAGTTTAAGTTCCACGAGACTGACGATGTTGCAAGCGTATGTCGCTTATACATCGTATATAATCGAGTGGTGTTCTAATTTGTTAAGAACGAAGCTCTCAATCATGACGACATCTAAGAGAATCTAAGAATGTTCGACAAATTACAGGATCATCAAAATTTCTTTATCC
The DNA here is from genome assembly GCA_935421215.2 of Melolontha melolontha. Lineage (NCBI taxonomy): Eukaryota > Metazoa > Arthropoda > Insecta > Coleoptera > Scarabaeidae > Melolontha > Melolontha melolontha. The sequence continues at coordinate 34,703,127 of OW285244.1, read as the reverse complement.
AAGATGTCGCAAAATACTATTGTAGAATTCTATTTTTATATTGTAAATTTAGGATGACCAGGAGTTATGTTTTGATGGAAACATGAACTAGTTCACAGTGATGGAATTTAATTAATTTATTTTTGGAATTTATCTATTTTTGATCCAGTTCGTGAAAAATAAAATACGTGGTCAGCAATTTTCGACTACAGAAGAAGCGATTGATGCGTTAAAAATGCATGTAAATATCTTCCGAACAGGATAATGCTTTTATCGAGGACGCAATAATGAGTTGAACTGAGAAATCTATTGGGCGTGGTACAAAGAGCACTGCGCTCAAATGCTTAGACTTATTGGCGCTCAACCCAAAGAATTAGAATTAGATTAGATGTGGTCAACTATTTTAGACATCAGAAGAAGAGGTTGATGCGTTTAAATTCACGTTTTGAAGATACCTCAATCGGAATAGAAAATGTGCTGTGAAAATGTATTCAAACGTATGCAAAAGTACTTGGATGAACACGCAGAGTATTTTGAAAAACAATCAATCATTTTCAATGATAAATATTTGTTTTTGTTTGTTATTCCGGATACGTATACAGGCTGATTCATTTTCGGCCCTCACCATGGGGATCTCTCTTATTATTGGAGATAGAGTATAGGTTTAAATGTGGCAAAGTTGTTAAATTTTGTGTTTGTTACAAATCCGTATAGAAAATAGACCTGTGACAAATGACCTTCGTTATTTAAAAAAAAAACGCGAAAACCCCATTTTCTTCTTTTACCTGTAGCACCGACATTTGGCCTTGTAGAGAAAAAATAAAAGACATCCTTGTGGCCATTTCTAAACCTCTATCCAGTGGTGTACTCTAAATTTTTATACGACGTTTCGTTTCTTTCTGGGCATCATCAACTATCTAATTTCTTATAGGCGCCATATTGGATTTAGACATCTTCAGAAAGAGTTTTTTCTTCTGATTTCAACCATGTACCACATGCTGACTATAGTTTTTGACATTAGGTTTTATTTGAAAGAATAAATTATAAGATTAAATAAGGTAGCCTTTCGAATTTCAATCTGTCAAACATTTCATTTATTGTTCATTAATAATACAAAAATGTCATACACTAACGAAGAGAAACGAGATATGATAAGTATTTTTTATTGCCGATTGTCGATTTTCCCTGTTTTGACGCCAAGACTATATGTAATCGGACTCGCTGATTACGATAATCCAAACTAGAGTTCGCTATCTCCTTTGGTTCTCGAGATATTTACGAAAAAGTGTCGACAGGTCAAAAGTACAAAAACGAAATCGCGAATTTTTAGCGGAAAATCGTTCAGACCGTCTTCTTTAGCGCCCCCGAAAACCTTAGGGAAGATTTTGAGTAGAAATTCGAGATTGAAAATTTTTGAAAATCGCGAAAATTTCGCCAAAATATGATCCTCGATTTCGACGCCTCTCTGTATCTTGGAAACCAGCTGGCTCTAGATGACCTATCCTATACTGCCCGACAGGTTTTGGCGCTCTGAATCGACTGGTCTAAACCAGAAAGCTCTAGGACGCCTACTTCTCGAGTTATGCCAGTAAAACCGTAAATTTCGTAATCGAAAATGTCGATTTTGCAAAAATTCGCGAAGCCGTAGCGGCCAAACAGTTGGTCCTAGACTGGCACATTGTATACGCGTTTTAATCCCAATGACGATATCTTTAATTTGTCGCAAGATTTGCGACGATCGGATGAGAAATGAGGGAGTTATGGCGTTTTGAAATTTTCGCGATTTTTTTTGAACCTCAGGCGATGAAATTTAGAAATTTCAAAAATGTCGATTGGCGATTTTCCCTGTTTTGACGCCAAGACTATATGTAATCGGACCCGCTGATTACGATAATCCAAACTAGAGTTCGCTATCTCCTTTGGTTCTCGAGATATTTACGAAAAAGTGTCGACAGGTCAAAAGTACAAAAACGAAATCGCGAATTTTCAGCGGAAAATCATTCAGACCGTCTTCTTTAGCGCCCCCGAAAACCTTAGGGAAGATTTTGAGTAGAAATTCGAGATTGAAAATTTTTGAAAATCGCGAAAATTTCGCCAAAATATGATCCTCGATTTCGACGCCTCTCTGTATCTTGGAAACCAGCTGGCTCTAGATGACCTATCCTATACTGCCCGACAGGTTTTGACGCTCTGAATCGACTGGTCTAAACCAGAAGGCTCTAGGACGCCTACTTCTCGAGTTATGCCAGTAAAACCGTAAATTTCGTAATCGAAAATGTCGATTTTGCAAAAATTCGCGAAGCCGTAGCGGCCAAACGGTTGGTCCTAGACTGGCACATTGTATACGCGTTTTAATCCTAATGACGATATCTTTAATTTGGCAGAAGATTCGCGGAGATCGGATGAGAACTGAGGGAGTTATGGCGTTTTGAAATTTTCGCGATTTTTTTGAACCTCAGGCGATGAAATTTAGAAATTTCAAAAATGTCGATTGTCGATTTTCCCTGTTTTGACGCCAAGACTATATGTAATCGGACCCGCTGATTACGATAATCCAAACTAGAGTTCGCTATTTCCTGTGGTTCTTGAGATATTTACGAAAAAGTGTCGACAGGTCAAAAGTACAAAAACGAAATCGCGAATTTTCAGCGGAAAATCGTTCAGACCGTCTTCTTTACCGCCCCCGAAAACCTTAGGGAAGATTTTGAGTAGAAATTCGAGATTGAAAATTTTTGAAAATCGCGAAAATTTCGCCAAAATATGATCCTCGATTTCGACGCCTCTCTGTATCTTGGAAACCAGCTGGCTCTAGATGACCTATCCTATACTGCCCGACAGGTTTTGGCGCTCTGAATCGACGCTCTGAATCGACTGGTCTAAACCAGAAAGCTCTAGGACGCCTACTTCTCGAGTTATGAAAGTAAAACCGTAAATTTCGTAATCGAAAATGTCGATTTTGCAAAAATTCGCGAAGCCGTAGCGGCCAAACGGTTGGTCCTAGACTGGCACATTGTATACGCGTTTTAATCCTAATGACGATATCTTTAATTTGGCACAAGATTCGCGGAGATCGGATGAGAACTGAGGGAGTTATGGCGTTTTGACATTTTCGCGATTTTTTAGAACCTCAGGCGATGTCAAAAATGTCGATTGTCGATTTTCCCTGTTTTGACGCCAAGACTATATGTAATCGGACCAGCTGATTACGATAATCCAAACTAGAGTTCGCTATTTCCTTTGGTTCTCGAGATATTTACGAAAAAGTGTCGACAGGTCGAAAGTACAAAAACGAAATCGCGAATTTTCAGCGGAAAATCGTTCAGACCGCCTTCTTTACCGCCCCTGAAAACCTTAGGGAAGATTTTGAGTAGAAATTCGAGATTGAAAATTTTTGAAAATCGCGAAAATTTCGCCAAAATATGATCCTCGATTTCGACGCCTCTCTGTATCTTGGAAACCAGCTGGCTCTAGATGACCTATCCTATACTGCCCGACAGGTTTTGACGCTCTGAATCGACTGGTCTAAACCAGAAGGCTCTAGGACGCCTACTTCTCGAGTTATGCCAGTAAAACCGTAAATTTCGTAATCGAAAATGTCGATTTTGCAAAAATTCGCGAAGCCGTAGCGGCCAAACGGCTGGTCCTAGACTGGCACATTGTATACGTGTTTTAATCCCAATGACGATATCTTTAATTTGGCGCAAGATTTGCGACGATCGGATGAGAAATGAGGGAGTTATGGCGTTTTGAAATTTTCGCGATTTTTTTGAACCTCAGGCGATGAAATTTAGAAATTTCAAAAATGTCGATTGTCGATTTTCCCTGTTTTGACGCCAAGACTATATGTAATCGGACCCGCTGATTACGATAATCCAAACTAGAGTTCGCTATTTCCTTTGGTTCTCGAGATATTTACGAAAAAGTGTCGACAGGTCAAAAGTACAAAAACGAAATCGCGAATTTTCAGCGGAAAATCGTTCAGACCGTCTTCTTTAGCGCCCCCGAAAACCTTAGGGAAGATTTTGAGTAGAAATTCGAGATTGAAAATTTTTGAAAATCGCGAAAATTTCGCCAAAATATGATCCTCGATTTCGACGCCTCTCTGTATCTTGGAAACCAGCTGGCTCTAGATGACCTATCCTATACTGCCCGACAGGTTTTGACGCTCTGAATCGACTGGTCTAAACCAGAAGGCTCTAGGACGCCTACTTCTCGAGTTATGCCAGTAAAACCGTAAATTTCGTAATCGAAAAATGTCGATTTTGCAAAAATTCGCGAAGCCGTAGCGGCCAAACGGTTGGTCCTAGACTGGCACATTGTATAAGCGTTTTAATCCTAATGACGATATCTTTAATTTGGCGCAAGATTCGCGGAGATCGGATGAGAACTGAGGGAGTTATGGCGTTTTGAAATTTTCACGATTTTTTTGAACCTCAGGCGATGAAATTTAGAAATTTCAAAAATGTCGATTGGCGATTTTCCCTGTTTTGACGCCAAGACTATATGTAATCGGACCCGCTGATTACGATAATCCAAACTAGAGTTCGCTATTTCCTTTGGTTCTCGAGATATTTACGAAAAAGTGTCGACAGGTCAAAAGTACAAAAACGAAATCGCGAATTTTCAGCGGAAAATCGTTCAGACCGTCTTCTTTACCGCCCCCGAAAACCTTAGGGAAGATTTTGAGTAGAAATTCGAGATTGAAAATTTTTGAAAATCGCGAAAATTTCGCCTCGATTTCGACGCCTCTCTGTATCTTGGAAACCAGCTGGCTCTAGATGACCTATCCTATATTGCCCGACAGGTTTTGACGCTCTGAATCGACTGGTCTAAACCAGAAGGCTCTAGGAAGCCTACTTCTCGAGTTATGCCAGTAAAACCGTAAATTTCCTAATCGAAAATGTCGATTTTGCAAAAATTCGCGAAGCCGTAGCGGCCAAACGGTTGGTCCTAGACTGGCACATTGTATACGCGTTTTAATCCTAATGACGATATCTTTAATTTGGCGCAAGATTCGCGGAGATCGGATGAGAACTGAGGGAGTTATGGCGTTTTGAAATTTTCGCGATTTTTTTGAACCTCAGGCGATGAAATTTAGAAATTTCAAAAATGTCGATTGTCGATTTTCCCTGTTTTGACGCCAAGACTATATGTAATCGGACTCGCTGATTACGATAATCCAAACTAGAGTTCGCTATTTCCTTTGGTTCTCGAGATATTTACGAAAAAGTGTCGACAGGTCAAAAGTACAAAAACGAAATCGCGAATTTTCAGCGGAAAATCGTTCAGACCGTCTTCTTTACCGCCCCCGAAAACCTTAGGGAAGATTTTGAGTAGAAATTCGAGATTGAAAATTTTTGAAAATCGCGAAAATTTCGCCTCGATTTCGACGCCTCTCTGTATCTTGGAAACCAGCTGGCTCTAGATGACCTATCCTATACTGCCCGACAGGTTTTGACGCTCTGAATCGACTGGTCTAAACCAGAAGGCTCTAGGACGCCTACTTCTCGAGTTATGAAAGTAAAACCGTAAATTTCGTAATCGAAAATGTCGATTTTGCAAAAATTCGCGAAGCCGTAGCGGCCAAACGGTTGGTCCTAGACTGGCACATTGTATACGCGTTTTAATCCTAATGACGATATCTTTAATTTGGCACAAGATTCGCGGAGATTGGATGAGAACTGAGGGAGTTATGGCGTTTTGAAATTCTCGCGATTTTTTTGAACCTCAGGCGATGAAATTTAGAAATTTCAAAAATGCCGATTGTCGATTTTCCCTGTTTTGACGACAAGACTATATGTAATCGGACCCGCTGATTACGATAATCCAAACTAGAGTTCGCTATCTCCTTTGGTTCTCGAGATATTTACGAAAAAGTGTCGACAGGTCAAAAATACAAAAACGAAATCGCGAATTTTCAGCGGAAAATCGAGTTCAGACCGTCTTCTTTAGCGCCCCCGAAAACCTTAGGGAAGATTTTGAGTAGATATTCGAGATTGAAAATTTTTGAAAATCGCGAAAATTTCGCCAAAATATGATCCTCGATTTCGACGCCTCTCTGTATCTTGGAAACCAGCTGGCTCTAGATGACCTATCCTATACTGCCCGACAGGTTTTGACGCTCTGAATCGACTGGTCTAAACCAGAAAGCTCTAGGACGCCTACTTCTCGAGTTATGAAAGTAAAACCGTAAATTTCGTAATCGAAAATGTCGATTTTGCAAAAATTCGCGAAGCCGTAGCGGCCAAACGGTTGGTCCTAGACTGGCACATTGTATACGCGTTTTAATCCTAATGACGATATCTTTAATTTGGCACAAGATTCGCGGAGATCGGATGAGAACTGAGGGAGTTATGGCGTTTTGACATTTTCGCGATTTTTTAGAACCTCAGGCGATGAAATTTAGAAATTTCAAAAATGTCGATTGTCGATTTTCCCTGTTTTGACGCCAAGACTATATGTAATCGGACCAGCTGATTACGATAATCCAAACTAGAGTTCGCTATTTCCTTTGGTTCTCGAGATATTTACGAAAAAGTGTCGACAGGTCGAAAGTACAAAAACGAAATCGCGAATTTTCAGCGGAAAATCGTTCAGACCGCCTTCTTTACCGCCCCTGAAAACCTTAGGGAAGATTTTGAGTAGAAATTCGAGATTGAAAATTTTTGAAAATCGCGAAAATTTCGCCAAAATATGATCCTCGATTTCGACGCCTCTCTGTATCTTGGAAACCAGCTGGCTCTAGATGACCTATCCTATACTGCCCGACAGGTTTTGACGCTCTGAATCGACTGGTCTAAACCAGAAGGCTCTAGGACGCCTACTTCTCGAGTTATGCCAGTAAAACCGTAAATTTCGTAATCGAAAATGTCGATTTTGCAAAAATTCGCGAAGCCGTAGCGGCCAAACGGCTGGTCCTAGACTGGCACATTGTATACGTGTTTTAATCCCAATGACGATATCTTTAATTTGGCGCAAGATTTGCGACGATCGGATGAGAAATGAGGGAGTTATGGCGTTTTGAAATTTTCGCGATTTTTTTGAACCTCAGGCGATGAAATTTAGAAATTTCAAAAATGTCGATTGTCGATTTTCCCTGTTTTGACGCCAAGACTATATGTAATCGGACCCGCTGATTACGATAATCCAAACTAGAGTTCGCTATTTCCTTTGGTTCTCGAGATATTTACGAAAAAGTGTCGACAGGTCAAAAGTACAAAAACGAAATCGCGAATTTTCAGCGGAAAATCGTTCAGACCGTCTTCTTTACCGCCCCCGAAAACCTTAGGGAAGATTTTGAGTAGAAATTCGAGATTGAAAATTTTTGAAAATCGTGAAAATTTCGCCAAAATATAATCCTCGATTTCGACGCCTCTCTGTATCTTGGAAACCAGCTGGCTCTAGATGACCTATCCTATACTGCCCGACAGGTTTTGACGCTCTGAATCGACTGGTCTAAACCAGAAGGCTCTAGGACGCCTACTTCTCGAGTTATGAAAGTAAAACCGTAAATTTCGTAATCGAAAATGTCGATTTTGCAAAAATTCGCGAAGCCGTAGCGGCCAAACGGTTGGTCCTAGACTGGCACATTGTATACGCGTTTTAATCCTAATGACGATATCTTTAATTTGGCACAAGATTCGCGGAGATTGGATGAGAACTGAGGGAGTTATGGCGTTTTGAAATTCTCGCGATTTTTTTGAACCTCAGGCGATGAAATTTAGAAATTTCAAAAATGCCGATTGTTGATTTTCCCTGTTTTGACGCCAAGACTATATGTAATCGGACCCGCTGATTACGATAATCCAAACTAGAGTTCGCTATCTCCTTTGGTTCTCGAGATATTTACGAAAAAGTGTCGACAGGTCAAAAGTACAAAAACGAAATCGCGAATTTTCAGCGGAAAATCGTTCAGACCGTCTTCTTTAGCGCCCCCGAAAACCTTAGGGAAGATTTTGAGTAGAAATTCGAGATTGAAAATTTTTGAAAATCGCGAAAATTTCGCCAAAATATGATCCTCGATTTCGACGCCTCTCTGTATCTTGGAAACCAGCTGGCTCTAGATGACCTATCCTATACTGCCCGACAGGTTTTGACGCTCTGAATCGACTGGTCTAAACCAGAAGGCTCTAGGAAGCCTACTTCTCGAGTTATGCCAGTAAAACCGTAAATTTCCTAATCGAAAATGTCGATTTTGCAAAAATTCGCGAAGCCGTAGCGGCCAAACGGTTGGTCCTAGACTGGCACATTGTATACGCGTTTTAATCCTAATGACGATATCTTTAATTTGGCGCAAGATTCGCGGAGATCGGATGAGAACTGAGGGAGTTATGGCGTTTTGAAATTTTCGCGATTTTTTTGAACCTCAGGCGATGAAATTTAGAAATTTCAAAAATGTCGATTGTCGATTTTCCCTGTTTTGACGCCAAGACTATATGTAATCGGACTCGCTGATTACGATAATCCAAACTAGAGTTCGCTATTTCCTTTGGTTCTCGAGATATTTACGAAAAAGTGTCGACAGGTCAAAAGTACAAAAACGAAATCGCGAATTTTCAGCGGAAAATCGTTCAGACCGTCTTCTTTACCGCCCCCGAAAACCTTAGGGAAGATTTTGAGTAGAAATTCGAGATTGAAAATTTTTGAAAATCGCGAAAATTTCGCCTCGATTTCGACGCCTCTCTGTATCTTGGAAACCAGCTGGCTCTAGATGACCTATCCTATACTGCCCGATAGGTTTTGACGCTCTGAATCGACTGGTCTAAACCAGAAGGCTCTAGGACGCCTACTTCTCGAGTTATGAAAGTAAAACCGTAAATTTCGTAATCGAAAATGTCGATTTTGCAAAAATTCGCGAAGCCGTAGCGGCCAAACGGTTGGTCCTAGACTGGCACATTGTATACGCGTTCTAATCCTAATGACGATATCTTTAATTTGGCACAAGATTCGCGGAGATTGGATGAGAACTGAGGGAGTTATGGCGTTTTGAAATTCTCGCGATTTTTTTGAACCTCAGGCGATGAAATTTAGAAATTTCAAAAATGCCGATTGTCGATTTTCCCTGTTTTGACGACAAGACTATATGTAATCGGACCCGCTGATTACGATAATCCAAACTAGAGTTCGCTATCTCCTTTGGTTCTCGAGATATTTACGAAAAAGTGTCGACAGGTCAAAAATACAAAAACGAAATCGCGAATTTTCAGCGGAAAATCGAGTTCAGACCGTCTTCTTTAGCGCCCCCGAAAACCTTAGGGAAGATTTTGAGTAGATATTCGAGATTGAAAATTTTTGAAAATCGCGAAAATTTCGCCAAAATATGATCCTCGATTTCGACGCCTCTCTGTATCTTGGAAACCAGCTGGCTCTAGATGACCTATCCTATACTGCCCGACAGGTTTTGACGCTCTGAATCGACTGGTCTAAACCAGAAAGCTCTAGGACGCCTACTTCTCGAGTTATGAAAGTAAAACCGTAAATTTCGTAATCGAAAATGTCGATTTTGCAAAAATTCGCGAAGCCGTAGCGGCCAAACGGTTGGTCCTAGACTGGCACATTGTATACGCGTTTTAATCCTAATGACGATATCTTTAATTTGGCACAAGATTCGCGGAGATCGGATGAGAACTGAGGGAGTTATGGCGTTTTGACATTTTCGCGATTTTTTAGAACCTCAGGCGATGAAATTTAGAAATTTCAAAAATGTCGATTGTCGATTTTCCCTGTTTTGACGCCAAGACTATATGTAATCGGACCAGCTGATTACGATAATCCAAACTAGAGTTCGCTATTTCCTTTGGTTCTCGAGATATTTACGAAAAAGTGTCGACAGGTCGAAAGTACAAAAACGAAATCGCGAATTTTCAGCGGAAAATCGTTCAGACCGCCTTCTTTACCGCCCCTGAAAACCTTAGGGAAGATTTTGAGTAGAAATTCGAGATTGAAAATTTTTGAAAATCGCGAAAATTTCGCCAAAATATGATCCTCGATTTCGACGCCTCTCTGTATCTTGGAAACCAGCTGGCTCTAGATGACCTATCCTATACTGCCCGACAGGTTTTGACGCTCTGAATCGACTGGTCTAAACCAGAAGGCTCTAGGACGCCTACTTCTCGAGTTATGCCAGTAAAACCGTAAATTTCGTAATCGAAAATGTCGATTTTGCAAAAATTCGCGAAGCCGTAGCGGCCAAACGGCTGGTCCTAGACTGGCACATTGTATACGTGTTTTAATCCCAATGACGATATCTTTAATTTGGCGCAAGATTTGCGACGATCGGATGAGAAATGAGGGAGTTATGGCGTTTTGAAATTTTCGCGATTTTTTTGAACCTCAGGCGATGAAATTTAGAAATTTCAAAAATGTCGATTGTCGATTTTCCCTGTTTTGACGCCAAGACTATATGTAATCGGACCCGCTGATTACGATAATCCAAACTAGAGTTCGCTATTTCCTTTGGTTCTCGAGATATTTACGAAAAAGTGTCGACAGGTCAAAAGTACAAAAACGAAATCGCGAATTTTCAGCGGAAAATCGTTCAGACCGTCTTCTTTACCGCCCCCGAAAACCTTAGGGAAGATTTTGAGTAGAAATTCGAGATTGAAAATTTTTGAAAATCGTGAAAATTTCGCCAAAATATAATCCTCGATTTCGACGCCTCTCTGTATCTTGGAAACCAGCTGGCTCTAGATGACCTATCCTATACTGCCCGACAGGTTTTGACGCTCTGAATCGACTGGTCTAAACCAGAAGGCTCTAGGACGCCTACTTCTCGAGTTATGAAAGTAAAACCGTAAATTTCGTAATCGAAAATGTCGATTTTGCAAAAATTCGCGAAGCCGTAGCGGCCAAACGGTTGGTCCTAGACTGGCACATTGTATACGCGTTTTAATCCTAATGACGATATCTTTAATTTGGCACAAGATTCGCGGAGATTGGATGAGAACTGAGGGAGTTATGGCGTTTTGAAATTCTCGCGATTTTTTTGAACCTCAGGCGATGAAATTTAGAAATTTCAAAAATGCCGATTGTTGATTTTCCCTGTTTTGACGCCAAGACTATATGTAATCGGACCCGCTGATTACGATAATCCAAACTAGAGTTCGCTATCTCCTTTGGTTCTCGAGATATTTACGAAAAAGTGTCGACAGGTCAAAAGTACAAAAACGAAATCGCGAATTTTCAGCGGAAAATCGTTCAGACCGTCTTCTTTAGCGCCCCCGAAAACCTTAGGGAAGATTTTGAGTAGAAATTCGAGATTGAAAATTTTTGAAAATCGCGAAAATTTCGCCAAAATATGATCCTCGATTTCGACGCCTCTCTGTATCTTGGAAACCAGCTGGCTCTAGATGACCTATCCTATACTGCCCGACAGGTTTTGACGCTCTGAATCGACTGGTCTAAACCAGAAGGCTCTAGGAAGCCTACTTCTCGAGTTATGCCAGTAAAACCGTAAATTTCCTAATCGAAAATGTCGATTTTGCAAAAATTCGCGAAGCCGTAGCGGCCAAACGGTTGGTCCTAGACTGGCACATTGTATACGCGTTTTAATCCTAATGACGATATCTTTAATTTGGCGCAAGATTCGCGGAGATCGGATGAGAACTGAGGGAGTTATGGCGTTTTGAAATTTTCGCGATTTTTTTGAACCTCAGGCGATGAAATTTAGAAATTTCAAAAATGTCGATTGTCGATTTTCCCTGTTTTGACGCCAAGACTATATGTAATCGGACTCGCTGATTACGATAATCCAAACTAGAGTTCGCTATTTCCTTTGGTTCTCGAGATATTTACGAAAAAGTGTCGACAGGTCAAAAGTACAAAAACGAAATCGCGAATTTTCAGCGGAAAATCGTTCAGACCGTCTTCTTTACCGCCCCCGAAAACCTTAGGGAAGATTTTGAGTAGAAATTCGAGATTGAAAATTTTTGAAAATCGCGAAAATTTCGCCTCGATTTCGACGCCTCTCTGTATCTTGGAAACCAGCTGGCTCTAGATGACCTATCCTATACTGCCCGACAGGTTTTGACGCTCTGAATCGACTGGTCTAAACCAGAAGGCTCTAGGACGCCTACTTCTCGAGTTATGAAAGTAAAACCGTAAATTTCGTAATCGAAAATGTCGATTTTGCAAAAATTCGCGAAGCCGTAGCGGCCAAACGGTTGGTCCTAGACTGGCACATTGTATACGCGTTCTAATCCTAATGACGATATCTTTAATTTGGCACAAGATTCGCGGAGATTGGATGAGAACTGAGGGAGTTATGGCGTTTTGAAATTCTCGCGATTTTTTTGAACCTCAGGCGATGAAATTTAGAAATTTCAAAAATGCCGATTGTCGATTTTCCCTGTTTTGACGACAAGACTATATGTAATCGGACCCGCTGATTACGATAATCCAAACTAGAGTTCGCTATCTCCTTTGGTTCTCGAGATATTTACGAAAAAGTGTCGACAGGTCAAAAATACAAAAACGAAATCGCGAATTTTCAGCGGAAAATCGAGTTCAGACCGTCTTCTTTAGCGCCCCCGAAAACCTTAGGGAAGATTTTGAGTAGATATTCGAGATTGAAAATTTTTGAAAATCGCGAAAATTTCGCCAAAATATGATCCTCGATTTCGACGCCTCTCTGTATCTTGGAAACCAGCTGGCTCTAGATGACCTATCCTATACTGCCCGACAGGTTTTGACGCTCTGAATCGACTGGTCTAAACCAGAAAGCTCTAGGACGCCTACTTCTCGAGTTATGAAAGTAAAACCGTAAATTTCGTAATCGAAAATGTCGATTTTGCAAAAATTCGCGAAGCCGTAGCGGCCAAACGGTTGGTCCTAGACTGGCACATTGTATACGCGTTTTAATCCTAATGACGATATCTTTAATGTGGCGCAAGATTCGCGGAGATCGGATGAGAACTGAGGGAGTTATGGCGTTTTGAAATTTTCACGATTTTTTTGAACCTCAGGCGATGAAATTTAGAAATTTCAAAAATGTCGATTGGCGATTTTCCTGTTTTGACGCCAAGACTATATGTAATCGGACCCGCTGATTACGATAATCCAAACTAGAGTTCGCTATTTCCTCTGGTTCTCGAGATATTTACGAAAAAGTGTCGACAGGTCAAAAGTACAAAAACGAAATCGAGAATTTTCAGCGGAAAATCGTTCAGACCGTCTTCTTTACCGCCCCCGAAAACCTTAGGGAAGATTTTGAGTAGAAATTCGAGATTGAAAATTTTTGAAAATCGCGAAAATTTCGCCAAAATATGATCCTCGATTTCGACGCCTCTCTGTATCTTGGAAACCAGCTGGCTCTAGATGACCTATCCTATACTGCCCGACAGGTTTTGACGCTCTGAATCGACTGGTCTAAACCAGAAGGCTCTAGGACGCCTACTTCTCGAGTTATGCCAGTAAAACCGTAAATTTCGTAATCGAAAATGTCGATTTTGCAAAAATTCGCGAAGCCGTAGCGGCCAAACGGCTGGTCCTAGACTGGCACATTGTATACGTGTTTTAATCCCAATGACGATATCTTTAATTTGGCGCAAGATTTGCGACGATCGGATGAGAAATGAGGGAGTTATGGCGTTTTGAAATTTTCGCGATTTTTTTGAACCTCAGGCGATGAAATTTAGAAATTTCAAAAATGTCGATTGTCGATTTTCCCTGTTTTGACGCCAAGACTATATGTAATCGGACCCGCTAATTACGATAATCCAAACTAGAGTTCGCTATCTCCTTTGGTTCTCGAGATATTTACGAAAAAGTGTCGACAGGTCAAAAGTACAAAAACGAAATCGCGAATTTTCAGCGGAAAATCATTCAGACCGTCTTCTTTAGCGCCCCCGAAAACCTTAGGGAAGATTTTGAGTAGAAATTCGAGATTGAAAATTTTTGAAAATCGCGAAAATTTCGCCAAAATATGATCCTCGATTTCGACGCCTCTCTGTATCTTGGAAACCAGCTGGCTCTAGATGACCTATCCTATACTGCCCGACAGGTTTTGACGCTCTGAATCGACTGGTCTAAACCAGAAGGCTCTAGGACGCCTACTTCTCGAGTTATGCCAGTAAAACCGTAAATTTCGTAATCGAAAATGTCGATTTTGCAAAAATTCGCGAAGCCGTAGCGGCCAAACGGTTGGTCCTAGACTGGCACATTGTATACGCGTTTTAATCCTAATGACGATATCTTTAATTTGGCACAAGATTCGCGGAGATCGGATGAGAACTGAGGGAGTTATGGCGTTTTGAAATTTTCGCGATTTTTTTGAACCTCAGGCGATGAAATTTAGAAATTTCAAAAATGTCGATTGTCGATTTTCCCTGTTTTGACGCCAAGACTATATGTAATCGGACCCGCTGATTACGATAATCCAAACTAGAGTTCGCTATTTCCTTTGGTTCTCGAGATATTTACGAAAAAGTGTCGACAGGTCAAAAGTACAAAAACGAAATCGCGAATTTTCAGCGGAAAATCGTTCAGACCGTCTTCTTTACCGCCCCCGAAAACCTTAGGGAAGATTTTGAGTAGAAATTCGAGATTGAAAATTTTTGAAAATCGTGAAAATTTCGCCAAAATATAATCCTCGATTTCGACGCCTCTCTGTATCTTGGAAACCAGCTGGCTCTAGATGACCTATCCTATACTGCCCGACAGGTTTTGACGCTCTGAATCGACTGGTCTAAACCAGAAGGCTCTAGGACGCCTACTTCTCGAGTTATGAAAGTAAAACCGTAAATTTCGTAATCGAAAATGTCGATTTTGCAAAAATTCGCGAAGCCGTAGCGGCCAAACGGTTGGTCCTAGACTGGCACATTGTATACGCGTTTTAATCCTAATGACGATATCTTTAATTTGGCACAAGATTCGCGGAGATCGGATGAGAACTGAGGGAGTTATGGCGTTTTGACATTTTCGCGATTTTTTAGAACCTCAGGCGATGAAATTTAGAAATTTCAAAAATGTCGATTGTCGATTTTCCCTGTTTTGACGCCAAGACTATATGTAATCGGACCAGCTGATTACGATAATCCAAACTAGAGTTCGCTATTTCCTTTGGTTCTCGAGATATTTACGAAAAAGTGTCGACAGGTCGAAAGTACAAAAACGAAATCGCGAATTTTCAGCGGAAAATCGTTCAGACCGCCTTCTTTACCGCCCCTGAAAACCTTAGGGAAGATTTTGAGTAGAAATTCGAGATTGAAAATTTTTGAAAATCGCGAAAATTTCGCCAAAATATGATCCTCGATTTCGACGCCTCTCTGTATCTTGGAAACCAGCTGGCTCTAGATGACCTATCCTATACTGCCCGACAGGTTTTGACGCTCTGAATCGACTGGTCTAAACCAGAAGGCTCTAGGACGCCTACTTCTCGAGTTATGCCAGTAAAACCGTAAATTTCGTAATCGAAAATGTCGATTTTGCAAAAATTCGCGAAGCCGTAGCGGCCAAACGGTTGGTCCTAGACTGGCACATTGTATACGCGTTTTAATCCTAATGACGATATCTTTAATTTGGCACAAGATTCGCGGAGATTGGATGAGAACTGAGGGAGTTATGGCGTTTTGAAATTCTCGCGATTTTTTTGAACCTCAGGCGATGAAATTTAGAAATTTCAAAAATGCCGATTGTCGATTTTCCCTGTTTTGACGACAAGACTATATGTAATCGGACCCGCTGATTACGATAATCCAAACTAGAGTTCGCTATCTCCTTTGGTTCTCGAGATATTTACGAAAAAGTGTCGACAGGTCAAAAATACAAAAACGAAATCGCGAATTTTCAGCGGAAAATCGTTCAGACCGTCTTCTTTACCGCCCCCGAAAACCTTAGGGAAGATTTTGAGTAGAAATTCGAGATTGAAAATTTTTGAAAATCGCGAAAATTTCGCCAAAATATGATCCTCGATTTCGACGCCTCTCTGTATCTTGGAAACCAGCTGGCTCTAGATGACCTATCCTATACTGCCCGACAGGTTTTGACGCTCTGAATCGACTGGTCTAAACCAGAAGGCTCTAGGACGCCTACTTCTCGAGTTATGCCAGTAAAACCGTAAATTTCGTAATCGAAAATGTCGATTTTGCAAAAATTCGCGAAGCCGTAGCGGCCAAACGGCTGGTCCTAGACTGGCACATTGTATACGTGTTTTAATCCCAATGACGATATCTTTAATTTGGCGCAAGATTTGCGACGATCGGATGAGAAATGAGGGAGTTATGGCGTTTTGAAATTTTCGCGATTTTTTTGAGCCTCAGGCGATGAAATTTAGAAATTTCAAAAATGTCGATTGTCGATTTTCCCTGTTTTGACGCCAAGACTATATGTAATCGGACCCGCTAATTACGATAATCCAAACTAGAGTTCGCTATCTCCTTTGGTTCTCGAGATATTTACGAAAAAGTGTCGACAGGTCAAAAGTACAAAAACGAAATCGCGAATTTTCAGCGGAAAATCATTCAGACCGTCTTCTTTAGCGCCCCCGAAAACCTTAGGGAAGATTTTGAGTAGAAATTCGAGATTGAAAATTTTTGAAAATCGCGAAAATTTCGCCAAAATATGATGCTCGATTTCGACGCCTCTCTGTATCTTGGAAACCAGCTGGCTCTAGATGACCTATCCTATACTGCCCGACAGGTTTTGACGCTCTGAATCGACTGGTCTAAACCAGAAGGCTCTAGGACGCCTACTTCTCGAGTTATGCCAGTAAAACCGTAAATTTCGTAATCGAAAATGTCGATTTTGCAAAAATTCGCGAAGCCGTAGCGGCCAAACGGTTGGTCCTAGACTGGCACATTGTATAAGCGTTTTAATCCTAATGACGATATCTTTAATTTGGCACAAGATTCGCGGAGATCGGATGAGAACTGAGGGAGTTATGGCGTTTTGACATTTTCGCGATTTTTTAGAACCTCAGGCGAAATTTAGAAATTTCAAAAATGTCGATTGTCGATTTTCCCTGTTTTGACGCCAAGACTATATGTAATCGGACCCGCTGATTACGATAATCCAAACTAGAGTTCGCTATTTCCTTTGGTTCTCGAGATATTTACGAAAAAGTGTCGACAGGTCGAAAGTACAAAAACGAAATCGCGAATTTTCAGCGGAAAATCGTTCAGACCGTCTTCTTTACCGCCCCTGAAAACCTTAGGGAAGATTTTGAGTAGAAATTCGAGATTGAAAATTTTTGAAAATCGCGAAAATTTCGCCAAAATATGATCCTCGATTTCGACGCCTCTCTGTATCTTGGAAACCAGCTGGCTCTAGATGACCTATCCTATACTGCCCGACAGGTTTTGACGCTCTGAATCGACTGGTCTAAACCAGAAGGCTCTAGGACGCCTACTTCTCGAGTTATGCCAGTAAAACCGTAAATTTCGTAATCGAAAATGTAGATTTTGCAAAAATTCGCGAAGCCGTAGCGGCCAAACGGCTGGTCCTAGACTGGCACATTGTATACGTGTTTTAATCCCAATGACGATATCTTTAATTTGGCGCAAGATTTGCGACGATCGGATGAGAAATGAGGGAGTTATGGCGTTTTGAAATTTTCGCGATTTTTTTGAACCTCAGGCGATGAAATTTAGAAATTTCAAAAATGTCGATTGTCGATTTTCCCTGTTTTGACGCCAAGACTATATGTAATCGGACCCGCTAATTACGATAATCCAAACTAGAGTTCGCTATCTCCTTTGGTTCTCGAGATATTTACGAAAAAGTGTCGACAGGTCAAAAGTACAAAAACGAAATCGCGAATTTTCAGCGGAAAATCATTCAGACCGTCTTCTTTAGCGCCCCCGAAAACCTTAGGGAAGATTTTGAGTAGAAATTCGAGATTGAAAATTTTTGAAAATCGCGAAAATTTCGCCAAAATATGATCCTCGATTTCGACGCCTCTCTGTATCTTGGAAACCAGCTGGCTCTAGATGACCTATCCTATACTGCCCGACAGGTTTTGACGCTCTGAATCGACTGGTCTAAACCAGAAGGCTCTAGGACGCCTACTTCTCGAGTTATGCCAGTAAAACCGTAAATTTCGTAATCGAAAATGTCGATTTTGCAAAAATTCGCGAAGCCGTAGCGGCCAAACGGTTGGTCCTAGACTGGCACATTGTATACGCGTTTTAATCCTAATGACGATATCTTTAATTTGGCACAAGATTCGCGGAGATCGGATGAGAACTGAGGGAGTTATGGCGTTTTGAAATTTTCGCGATTTTTTTGAACCTCAGGCGATGAAATTTAGAAATTTCAAAAATGTCGATTGTCGATTTTCCCTGTTTTGACGCCAAGACTATATGTAATCGGACCCGCTGATTACGATAATCCAAACTAGAGTTCGCTATTTCCTTTGGTTCTCGAGATATTTACGAAAAAGTGTCGACAGGTCAAAAGTACAAAAACGAAATCGCGAATTTTCAGCGGAAAATCGTTCAGACCGTCTTCTTTACCGCCCCCGAAAACCTTAGGGAAGATTTTGAGTAGAAATTCGAGATTGAAAATTTTTGAAAATCGTGAAAATTTCGCCAAAATATAATCCTCGATTTCGACGCCTCTCTGTATCTTGGAAACCAGCTGGCTCTAGATGACCTATCCTATACTGCCCGACAGGTTTTGACGCTCTGAATCGACTGGTCTAAACCAGAAGGCTCTAGGACGCCTACTTCTCGAGTTATGAAAGTAAAACCGTAAATTTCGTAATCGAAAATGTCGATTTTGCAAAAATTCGCGAAGCCGTAGCGGCCAAACGGTTGGTCCTAGACTGGCACATTGTATACGCGTTTTAATCCTAATGACGATATCTTTAATTTGGCACAAGATTCGCGGAGATTGGATGAGAACTGAGGGAGTTATGGCGTTTTGAAATTCTCGCGATTTTTTTGAACCTCAGGCGATGAAATTTAGAAATTTCAAAAATGCCGATTGTCGATTTTCCCTGTTTTGACGACAAGACTATATGTAATCGGACCCGCTGATTACGATAATCCAAACTAGAGTTCGCTATCTCCTTTGGTTCTCGAGATATTTACGAAAAAGTGTCGACAGGTCAAAAATACAAAAACGAAATCGCGAATTTTCAGCGGAAAATCGTTCAGACCGTCTTCTTTAGCGCCCCCGAAAACCTTAGGGAAGATTTTGAGTAGATATTCGAGATTGAAAATTTTTGAAAATCGCGAAAATTTCGCCAAAATATGATCCTCGATTTAGACGCCTCTCTGTATCTTGGAAACTAGCTGGCTCTAGATGACCTATCCTATACTGCCCGACAGGTTTTGACGCTCTGAATCGACTGGTCTAAACCAGAAAGCTCTAGGACGCCTACTTCTCGAGTTATGAAAGTAAAACCGTAAATTTCGTAATCGAAAATGTCGATTTTGCAAAAATTCGCGAAGCCGTAGCGGCCAAACGGTTGGTCCTAGACTGGCACATTGTATACGCGTTTTAATCCTAATGACGATATCTTTAATGTGGCGCAAGATTCGCGGAGATCGGATGAGAACTGAGGGAGTTATGGCGTTTTGAAATTTTCACGATTTTTTTGAACCTCAGGCGATGAAATTTAGAAATTTCAAAAATGTCGATTGGCGATTTTCCTGTTTTGACGCCAAGACTATATGTAATCGGACCCGCTGATTACGATAATCCAAACTAGAGTTCGCTATTTCCTCTGGTTCTCGAGATATTTACGAAAAAGTGTCGACAGGTCAAAAGTACAAAAACGAAATCGAGAATTTTCAGCGGAAAATCGTTCAGACCGTCTTCTTTACCGCCCCCGAAAACCTTAGGGAAGATTTTGAGTAGAAATTCGAGATTGAAAATTTTTGAAAATCGCGAAAATTTCGCCAAAATATGATCCTCGATTTCGACGCCTCTCTGTATCTTGGAAACCAGCTGGCTCTAGATGACCTATCCTATACTGCCCGACAGGTTTTGACGCTCTGAATCGACTGGTCTAAACCAGAAGGCTCTAGGACGCCTACTTCTCGAGTTATGCCAGTAAAACCGTAAATTTCGTAATCGAAAATGTCGATTTTGCAAAAATTCGCGAAGCCGTAGCGGCCAAACGGCTGGTCCTAGACTGGCACATTGTATACGTGTTTTAATCCCAATGACGATATCTTTAATTTGGCGCAAGATTTGCGACGATCGGATGAGAAATGAGGGAGTTATGGCGTTTTGAAATTTTCGCGATTTTTTTGAACCTCAGGCGATGAAATTTAGAAATTTCAAAAATGTCGATTGTCGATTTTCCCTGTTTTGACGCCAAGACTATATGTAATCGGACCCGCTAATTACGATAATCCAAACTAGAGTTCGCTATCTCCTTTGGTTCTCGAGATATTTACGAAAAAGTGTCGACAGGTCAAAAGTACAAAAACGAAATCGCGAATTTTCAGCGGAAAATCATTCAGACCGTCTTCTTTAGCGCCCCCGAAAACCTTAGGGAAGATTTTGAGTAGAAATTCGAGATTGAAAATTTTTGAAAATCGCGAAAATTTCGCCAAAATATGATCCTCGATTTCGACGCCTCTCTGTATCTTGGAAACCAGCTGGCTCTAGATGACCTATCCTATACTGCCCGACAGGTTTTGACGCTCTGAATCGACTGGTCTAAACCAGAAGGCTCTAGGACGCCTACTTCTCGAGTTATGCCAGTAAAACCGTAAATTTCGTAATCGAAAATGTCGATTTTGCAAAAATTCGCGAAGCCGTAGCGGCCAAACGGTTGGTCCTAGACTGGCACATTGTATACGCGTTTTAATCCTAATGACGATATCTTTAATTTGGCACAAGATTCGCGGAGATCGGATGAGAACTGAGGGAGTTATGGCGTTTTGAAATTTTCGCGATTTTTTTGAACCTCAGGCGATGAAATTTAGAAATTTCAAAAATGTCGATTGTCGATTTTCCCTGTTTTGACGCCAAGACTATATGTAATCGGACCCGCTGATTACGATAATCCAAACTAGAGTTCGCTATTTCCTTTGGTTCTCGAGATATTTACGAAAAAGTGTCGACAGGTCAAAAGTACAAAAACGAAATCGCGAATTTTCAGCGGAAAATCGTTCAGACCGTCTTCTTTACCGCCCCCGAAAACCTTAGGGAAGATTTTGAGTAGAAATTCGAGATTGAAAATTTTTGAAAATCGTGAAAATTTCGCCAAAATATAATCCTCGATTTCGACGCCTCTCTGTATCTTGGAAACCAGCTGGCTCTAGATGACCTATCCTATACTGCCCGACAGGTTTTGACGCTCTGAATCGACTGGTCTAAACCAGAAGGCTCTAGGACGCCTACTTCTCGAGTTATGAAAGTAAAACCGTAAATTTCGTAATCGAAAATGTCGATTTTGCAAAAATTCGCGAAGCCGTAGCGGCCAAACGGTTGGTCCTAGACTGGCACATTGTATACGCGTTTTAATCCTAATGACGATATCTTTAATTTGGCACAAGATTCGCGGAGATTGGATGAGAACTGAGGGAGTTATGGCGTTTTGAAATTCTCGCGATTTTTTTGAACCTCAGGCGATGAAATTTAGAAATTTCAAAAATGCCGATTGTCGATTTTCCCTGTTTTGACGACAAGACTATATGTAATCGGACCCGCTGATTACGATAATCCAAACTAGAGTTCGCTATCTCCTTTGGTTCTCGAGATATTTACGAAAAAGTGTCGACAGGTCAAAAATACAAAAACGAAATCGCGAATTTTCAGCGGAAAATCGTTCAGACCGTCTTCTTTAGCGCCCCGAAAACCTTAGGGAAGATTTTGAGTAGATATTCGAGATTGAAAATTTTTGAAAATCGCGAAAATTTCGCCAAAATATGATCCTCGATTTAGACGCCTCTCTGTATCTTGGAAACTAGCTGGCTCTAGATGACCTATCCTATACTGCCCGACAGGTTTTGACGCTCTGAATCGACTGGTCTAAACCAGAAAGCTCTAGGACGCCTACTTCTCGAGTTATGAAAGTAAAACCGTAAATTTCGTAATCGAAAATGTCGATTTTGCAAAAATTCGCGAAGCCGTAGCGGCCAAACGGTTGGTCCTAGACTGGCACATTGTATACGCGTTTTAATCCTAATGACGATATCTTTAATGTGGCGCAAGATTCGCGGAGATCGGATGAGAACTGAGGGAGTTATGGCGTTTTGAAATTTTCACGATTTTTTTGAACCTCAGGCGATGAAATTTAGAAATTTCAAAAATGTCGATTGGCGATTTTCCTGTTTTGACGCCAAGACTATATGTAATCGGACCCGCTGATTACGATAATCCAAACTAGAGTTCGCTATTTCCTCTGGTTCTCGAGATATTTACGAAAAAGTGTCGACAGGTCAAAAGTACAAAAACGAAATCGAGAATTTTCAGCGGAAAATCGTTCAGACCGTCTTCTTTACCGCCCCCGAAAACCTTAGGGAAGATTTTGAGTAGAAATTCGAGATTGAAAATTTTTGAAAATCGCGAAAATTTCGCCAAAATATGATCCTCGATTTCGACGCCTCTCTGTATCTTGGAAGCCAGCTGGCTCTAGATGACCTATCCTATACTGCCCGACAGGTTTTGCCGCTCTGAATCGACTGGTCTAAACCAGAAGGCTCTAGGACGCCTACTTCTCGAGTTATGAAAGTAAAACCGTAAATTTCGTAATCGAAAATGTCGATTTTGCAAAAATTCGCGAAGCCGTAGCGGCCAAACGGTTGGTCCTAGACTGGCACATTGTATAAGCGTTTTAATCCTAATGACGATATCTTTAATTTGGCACAAGATTCGCGGAGATCGGATGAGAACTGAGGGAGTTATGGCGTTTTGACATTTTCGCGATTTTTTAGAACCTCAGGCGAAATTTAGAAATTTCAAAAATGTCGATTGTCGATTTTCCCTGTTTTGACGCCAAGACTATATGTAATCGGACCCGCTGATTACGATAATCCAAACTAGAGTTCGCTATTTCCTTTGGTTCTCGAGATATTTACGAAAAAGTGTCGACAGGTCGAAAGTACAAAAACGAAATCGCGAATTTTCAGCGGAAAATCGTTCAGACCGTCTTCTTTACCGCCCCTGAAAACCTTAGGGAAGATTTTGAGTAGAAATTCGAGATTGAAAATTTTTGAAAATCGCGAAAATTTCGCCAAAATATGATCCTCGATTTCGACGCCTCTCTGTATCTTGGAAACCAGCTGGCTCTAGATGACCTATCCTATACTGCCCGACAGGTTTTGACGCTCTGAATCGACTGGTCTAAACCAGAAGGCTCTAGGACGCCTACTTCTCGAGTTATGCCAGTAAAACCGTAAATTTCGTAATCGAAAATGTAGATTTTGCAAAAATTCGCGAAGCCGTAGCGGCCAAACGGCTGGTCCTAGACTGGCACATTGTATACGTGTTTTAATCCCAATGACGATATCTTTAATTTGGCGCAAGATTTGCGACGATCGGATGAGAAATGAGGGAGTTATGGCGTTTTGAAATTTTCGCGATTTTTTTGAACCTCAGGCGATGAAATTTAGAAATTTCAAAAATGTCGATTGTCGATTTTCCCTGTTTTGACGCCAAGACTATATGTAATCGGACCCGCTAATTACGATAATCCAAACTAGAGTTCGCTATCTCCTTTGGTTCTCGAGATATTTACGAAAAAGTGTCGACAGGTCAAAAGTACAAAAACGAAATCGCGAATTTTCAGCGGAAAATCATTCAGACCGTCTTCTTTAGCGCCCCCGAAAACCTTAGGGAAGATTTTGAGTAGAAATTCGAGATTGAAAATTTTTGAAAATCGCGAAAATTTCGCCAAAATATGATCCTCGATTTCGACGCCTCTCTGTATCTTGGAAACCAGCTGGCTCTAGATGACCTATCCTATACTGCCCGACAGGTTTTGACGCTCTGAATCGACTGGTCTAAACCAGAAGGCTCTAGGACGCCTACTTCTCGAGTTATGCCAGTAAAACCGTAAATTTCGTAATCGAAAATGTCGATTTTGCAAAAATTCGCGAAGCCGTAGCGGCCAAACGGTTGGTCCTAGACTGGCACATTGTATACGCGTTTTAATCCTAATGACGATATCTTTAATTTGGCACAAGATTCGCGGAGATCGGATGAGAACTGAGGGAGTTATGGCGTTTTGAAATTTTCGCGATTTTTTTGAACCTCAGGCGATGAAATTTAGAAATTTCAAAAATGTCGATTGTCGATTTTCCCTGTTTTGACGCCAAGACTATATGTAATCGGACCCGCTGATTACGATAATCCAAACTAGAGTTCGCTATTTCCTTTGGTTCTCGAGATATTTACGAAAAAGTGTCGACAGGTCAAAAGTACAAAAACGAAATCGCGAATTTTCAGCGGAAAATCGTTCAGACCGTCTTCTTTACCGCCCCCGAAAACCTTAGGGAAGATTTTGAGTAGAAATTCGAGATTGAAAATTTTTGAAAATCGTGAAAATTTCGCCAAAATATAATCCTCGATTTCGACGCCTCTCTGTATCTTGGAAACCAGCTGGCTCTAGATGACCTATCCTATACTGCCCGACAGGTTTTGACGCTCTGAATCGACTGGTCTAAACCAGAAGGCTCTAGGACGCCTACTTCTCGAGTTATGAAAGTAAAACCGTAAATTTCGTAATCGAAAATGTCGATTTTGCAAAAATTCGCGAAGCCGTAGCGGCCAAACGGTTGGTCCTAGACTGGCACATTGTATACGCGTTTTAATCCTAATGACGATATCTTTAATTTGGCACAAGATTCGCGGAGATTGGATGAGAACTGAGGGAGTTATGGCGTTTTGAAATTCTCGCGATTTTTTTGAACCTCGGGCGATGAAATTTAGAAATTTCAAAAATGCCGATTGTCGATTTTCCCTGTTTTGACGACAAGACTATATGTAATCGGACCCGCTGATTACGATAATCCAAACTAGAGTTCGCTATCTCCTTTGGTTCTCGAGATATTTACGAAAAAGTGTCGACAGGTCAAAAATACAAAAACGAAATCGCGAATTTTCAGCGGAAAATCGTTCAGACCGTCTTCTTTAGCGCCCCCGAAAACCTTAGGGAAGATTTTGAGTAGATATTCGAGATTGAAAATTTTTGAAAATCGCGAAAATTTCGCCAAAATATGATCCTCGATTTAGACGCCTCTCTGTATCTTGGAAACTAGCTGGCTCTAGATGACCTATCCTATACTGCCCGACAGGTTTTGACGCTCTGAATCGACTGGTCTAAACCAGAAAGCTCTAGGACGCCTACTTCTCGAGTTATGAAAGTAAAACCGTAAATTTCGTAATCGAAAATGTCGATTTTGCAAAAATTCGCGAAGCCGTAGCGGCCAAACGGTTGGTCCTAGACTGGCACATTGTATACGCGTTTTAATCCTAATGACGATATCTTTAATGTGGCGCAAGATTCGCGGAGATCGGATGAGAACTGAGGGAGTTATGGCGTTTTGAAATTTTCACGATTTTTTTGAACCTCAGGCGATGAAATTTAGAAATTTCAAAAATGTCGATTGGCGATTTTCCTGTTTTGACGCCAAGACTATATGTAATCGGACCCGCTGATTACGATAATCCAAACTAGAGTTCGCTGTTTCCTCTGGTTCTCGAGATATTTACGAAAAAGTGTCGACAGGTCAAAAGTACAAAAACGAAATCGAGAATTTTCAGCGGAAAATCGTTCAGACCGTCTTCTTTACCGCCCCCGAAAACCTTAGGGAAGATTTTGAGTAGAAATTCGAGATTGAAAATTTTTGAAAATCGCGAAAATTTCGCCAAAATATGATCCTCGATTTCGACGCCTCTCTGTATCTTGGAAACCAGCTGGCTCTAGATGACCTATCCTATACTGCCCGACAGGTTTTGCCGCTCTGAATCGACTGGTCTAAACCAGAAGGCTCTAGGACGCCTACTTCTCGAGTTATGAAAGTAAAACCGTAAATTTCGTAATCGAAAATGTCGATTTTGCAAAAATTCGCGAAGCCGTAGCGGCCAAACGGTTGGTCCTAGACTGGCACATTGTATAAGCGTTTTAATCCTAATGACGATATCTTTAATTTGGCACAAGATTCGCGGAGATCGGATGAGAACTGAGGGAGTTATGGCGTTTTGACATTTTCGCGATTTTTTAGAACCTCAGGCGAAATTTAGAAATTTCAAAAATGTCGATTGTCGATTTTCCCTGTTTTGACGCCAAGACTATATGTAATCGGACCAGCTGATTACGATAATCCAAACTAGAGTTCGCTATTTCCTTTGGTTCTCGAGATATTTACGAAAAAGTGTCGACAGGTCGAAAGTACAAAAACGAAATCGCGAATTTTCAGCGGAAAATCGTTCAGACCGTCTTCTTTACCGCCCCTGAAAACCTTAGGGAAGATTTTGAGTAGAAATTCGAGATTGAAAATTTTTGAAAATCGCGAAAATTTCGCCAAAATATGATCCTCGATTTCGACGCCTCTCTGTATCTTAGAAACCAGCTGGCTCTAGATGACCTATCCTATACTGCCCGACAGGTTTTGACGCTCTGAATCGACTGGTCTAAACCAGAAGGCTCTAGGACGCCTACTTCTCGAGTTATGCCAGTAAAACCGTAAATTTCGTAATCGAAAATGTAGATTTTGCAAAAATTCGCGAAGCCGTAGCGGCCAAACGGCTGGTCCTAGACTGGCACATTGTATACGTGTTTTAATCCCAATGACGATATCTTTAATTTGGCGCAAGATTTGCGACGATCGGATGAGAAATGAGGGAGTTATGGCGTTTTGAAATTTTCGCGATTTTTTTTAACCTCAGGCGATGAAATTTAGAAATTTCAAACATGTCGATTGTCGATTTTCCCTGTTTTGACGCCAAGACTATATGTAATCGGACCCGCTAATTACGATAATCCAAACTAGAGTTCGCTATCTCCTTTGGTTCTCGAGATATTTACGAAAAAGTGTCGACAGGTCAAAAGTACAAAAACGAAATCGCGAATTTTCAGCGGAAAATCATTCAGACCGTCTTCTTTAGCGCCCCCGAAAACCTTAGGGAAGATTTTGAGTAGAAATTCTAGATTGAAAATTTTTGAAAATCGCGAAAATTTCGCCAAAATATGATCCTCGATTTCGACGCCTCTCTGTATCTTGGAAACCAGCTGGCTCTAGATGACCTATCCTATACTGCCCGACAGGTTTTGACGCTCTGAATCGACTGGTCTAAACCAGAAGGCTCTAGGACGCCTACTTCTCGAGTTATGCCAGTAAAACCGTAAATTTCGTAATCGAAAATGTCGATTTTGCAAAAATTCGCGAAGCCGTAGCGGCCAAACGGTTGGTCCTAGACTGGCACATTGTATACGCGTTTTAATCCTAATGACGATATCTTTAATTTGGCACAAGATTCGCGGAGATCGGATGAGAACTGAGGGAGTTATGGCGTTTTGAAATTTTCGCGATTTTTTTGAACCTCAGGCGATGAAATTTAGAAATTTCAAAAATGTCGATTGTCGATTTTCCCTGTTTTGACGCCAAGACTATATGTAATCGGACCCGCTGATTACGATAATCCAAACTAGAGTTCGCTATTTCCTTTGGTTCTCGAGATATTTACGAAAAAGTGTCGACAGGTCAAAAGTACAAAAACGAAATCGCGAATTTTCAGCGGAAAATCGTTCAGACCGTCTTCTTTACCGCCCCCGAGAACCTTAGGGAAGATTTTGAGTAGAAATTCGAGATTGAAAATTTTTGAAAATCGCGAAAATTTCGCCAAAATATAATCCTCGATTTCGACGCCTCTCTGTATCTTGGAAACCAGCTGGCTCTAGATGACCTATCCTATACTGCCCGACAGGTTTTGACGCTCTGAATCGACTGGTCTAAACCAGAAGGCTCTAGGACGCCTACTTCTCGAGTTATGAAAGTAAAACCGTAAATTTCGTAATCGAAAATGTCGATTTTGCAAAAATTCGCGAAGCCGTAGCGGCCAAACGGTTGGTCCTAGACTGGCACATTGTATACGCGTTTTAATCCTAATGACGATATCTTTAATTTGGCACAAGATTCGCGGAGATTGGATGAGAACTGAGGGAGTTATGGCGTTTTGAAATTCTCGCGATTTTTTTGAACCTCAGGCGATGAAATTTAGAAATTTCAAAAATGCCGATTGTCGATTTTCCCTGTTTTGACGACAAGACTATATGTAATGGGACCCGCTGATTACGATAATCCAAACTAGAGTTCGCTATCTCCTTTGGTTCTCGAGATATTTACGAAAAAGTGTCGACCGGTCAAAAATACAAAAACGAAATCGCGAATTTTCAGCGGAAAATCGTTCAGACCGTCTTCTTTAGCGCCCCCGAAAACCTTAGGGAAGATTTTGAGTAGATATTCGAGATTGAAAATTTTTGAAAATCGCGAAAATTTCGCCAAAATATGATCCTCGATTTAGACGCCTCTCTGTATCTTGGAAACCAGCTGGCTCTAGATGACCTATCCTATACTGCCCGACAGGTTTTGACGCTCTGAATCGACTGGTCTAAACCAGAAAGCTCTAGGACGCCTACTTCTCGAGTTATGAAAGTAAAACCGTAAATTTCGTAATCGAAAATGTCGATTTTGCAAAAATTCGCGAAGCCGTAGCGGCCAAACGGTTGGTCCTAGACTGGCACATTGTATACGCGTTTTAATCCTAATGACGATATCTTTAATTTGGCGCAAGATTCGCGGAGATCGGATGAGAACTGAGGGAGTTATGGCGTTTTGAAATTTTCGCGATTTTTTTGAACCTCAGGCGATGAAATTTAGAAATTTCAAAAATGTCGATTGTCGATTTTCCCTGTTTTGACGCCAAGACTATATGTAATCGGACCCGCTGATTACGATAATCCAAACTAGAGTTCGCTATTTCCTTTGGTTCTCGAGATATTTACGAAAAAGTGTCGACAGGTCAAAAGTACAAAAACGAAATCGCGAATTTTCAGCGGAAAATCGTTCAGACCGTCTTCTTTACCGCCCCCGAGAACCTTAGGGAAGATTTTGAGTAGAAATTCGAGATTGAAAATTTTTGAAAATCGCGAAAATTTCGCCAAAATATAATCCTCGATTTCGACGCCTCTCTGTATCTTGGA
Source organism: Melolontha melolontha (assembly GCA_935421215.2). Classification (NCBI taxonomy): domain Eukaryota; kingdom Metazoa; phylum Arthropoda; class Insecta; order Coleoptera; family Scarabaeidae; genus Melolontha; species Melolontha melolontha. The sequence continues at coordinate 34,674,047 of OW285244.1, read as the reverse complement.
AACCAGCTGGCTCTAGATGACCTATCCTATACTGCCCGACAGGTTTTGACGCTCTGAATCGACTGGTCTAAACCAGAAGGCTCTAGGACGCCTACTTCTCGAGTTATGAAAGTAAAACCGTAAATTTCGTAATCGAAAATGTCGATTTTGCGAAAATTCGCGAAGCCGTAGCGGCCAAACGGTTGGTCCTAGACTGGCACATTGTATACGCGTTTTAATCCTAATGACGATATCTTTAATTTGGCACAAGATTCGCGGAGATTGGATGAGAACTGAGGGAGTTATGGCGTTTTGAAATTCTCGCGATTTTTTTGAACCTCAGGCGATGAAATTTAGAAATTTCAAAAATGCCGATTGTCGATTTTCCCGGTTTTGACGACAAGACTATATGTAATCGGACCCGCTGATTACGATAATCCAAACTAGAGTTCGCTATCTCCTTTGGTTCTCGAGATATTTACGAAAAAGTGTCGACAGGTCAAAAATACAAAAACGAAATCGCGAATTTTCAGCGGAAAATCGTTCAGACCGTCTTCTTTAGCGCCCCCGAAAACCTTAGGGAAGATTTTGAGTAGATATTCGAGATTGAAAATTTTTGAAAATCGCGAAAATTTCGCCAAAATATGATCCTCGATTTAGACGCCTCTCTGTATCTTGGAAACCAGCTGGCTCTAGATGACCTATCCTATACTGCCCGACAGGTTTTGACGCTCTGAATCGACTGGTCTAAACCAGAAGGCTCTAGGACGCCTACTTCTCGAGTTATGCCAGTAAAACCGTAAATTTCGTAATCGAAAATGTAGATTTTGCAAAAATTCGCGAAGCCGTAGCGGCCAAACGGCTGGTCCTAGACTGGCACATTGTATACGTGTTTTAATCCCAATGACGATATCTTTAATTTGGCGCAAGATTTGCGACGATCGGATGAGAAATGAGGGAGTTATGGCGTTTTGAAATTTTCGCGATTTTTTTTAACCTCAGGCGATGAAATTTAGAAATTTCAAACATGTCGATTGTCGATTTTCCCTGTTTTGACGCCAAGACTATATGTAATCGGACCCGCTAATTACGTTAATCCAAACTAGAGTTCGCTATCTCCTTTGGTTCTCGAGATATTTACGAAAAAGTGTCGACAGGTCAAAAGTACAAAAACGAAATCGCGAATTTTCAGCGGAAAATCATTCAGACCGTCTTCTTTAGCGCCCCCGAAAACCTTAGGGAAGATTTTGAGTAGAAATTCTAGATTGAAAATTTTTGAAAATCGCGAAAATTTCGCCAAAATATGATCCTCGATTTCGACGCCTCTCTGTATCTTGGAAACCAGCTGGCTCTAGATGACCTATCCTATACTGCCCGACAGGTTTTGACGCTCTGAATCGACTGGTCTAAACCAGAAGGCTCTAGGACGCCTACTTCTCGAGTTATGCCAGTAAAACCGTAAATTTCGTAATCGAAAATGTCGATTTTGCAAAAATTCGCGAAGCCGTAGCGGCCAAACGGTTGGTCCTAGACTGGCACATTGTATACGCGTTTTAATCCTAATGACGATATCTTTAATTTGGCACAAGATTCGCGGAGATCGGATGAGAACTGAGGGAGTTATGGCGTTTTGAAATTTTCGCGATTTTTTTGAACCTCAGGCGATGAAATTTAGAAATTTCAAAAATGTCGATTGTCGATTTTCCCTGTTTTGACGCCAAGACTATATGTAATCGGACCCGCTGATTACGATAATCCAAACTAGAGTTCGCTATTTCCTTTGGTTCTCGAGATATTTACGAAAAAGTGTCGACAGGTCAAAAGTACAAAAACGAAATCGCGAATTTTCAGCGGAAAATCGTTCAGACCGTCTTCTTTACCGCCCCCGAGAACCTTAGGGAAGATTTTGAGTAGAAATTCGAGATTGAAAATTTTTGAAAATCGCGAAAATTTCGCCAAAATATAATCCTCGATTTCGACGCCTCTCTGTATCTTGGAAACCAGCTGGCTCTAGATGACCTATCCTATACTGCCCGACAGGTTTTGACGCTCTGAATCGACTGGTCTAAACCAGAAGGCTCTAGGACGCCTACTTCTCGAGTTATGCCAGTAAAACCGTAAATTTCGTAATCGAAAATGTCGATTTTGCAAAAATTCGCGAAGCCGTAGCGGCCAAACGGTTGGTCCTAGACTGGCACATTGTATACGCGTTTTAATCCTAATGACGATATCTTTAATTTGGCACAAGATTCGCGGAGATCGGATGAGAACTGAGGGAGTTATGGCGTTTTGAAATTTTCGCGATTTTTTTGAACCTCAGGCGATGAAATTTAGAAATTTCAAAAATGTCGATTGTCGATTTTCCCTGTTTTGACGCCAAGACTATATGTAATCGGACCCGCTGATTACGATAATCCAAACTAGAGTTCGCTATTTCCTTTGGTTCTCGAGATATTTACGAAAAAGTGTCGACAGGTCAAAAGTACAAAAACGAAATCGCGAATTTTCAGCGGAAAATCGTTCAGACCGTCTTCTTTACCGCCCCCGAGAACCTTAGGGAAGATTTTGAGTAGAAATTCGAGATTGAAAATTTTTGAAAATCGCGAAAATTTCGCCAAAATATAATCCTCGATTTCGACGCCTCTCTGTATCTTGGAAACCAGCTGGCTCTAGATGACCTATCCTATACTGCCCGACAGGTTTTGACGCTCTGAATCGACTGGTCTAAACCAGAAGGCTCTAGGACGCCTACTTCTCGAGTTATGAAAGTAAAACCGTAAATTTCGTAATCGAAAATGTCGATTTTGCAAAAATTCGCGAAGCCGTAGCGGCCAAACGGTTGGTCCTAGACTGGCACATTGTATACGCGTTTTAATCCTAATGACGATATCTTTAATTTGGCGCAAGATTCGCGGAGATCGGATGAGAGCTGAGGGAGTTATGGCGTTTTTAAATTTTCGCGATTTTTTTGAACCTCAGGCGATGAAATTTAGAAATTTCAAAAATGTCGATTGTCGATTTTCCCTGTTTTGACGCCAAGACTATATGTAATCGGACCCGCTGATTACGATAATCCAAACTAGAGTTCGCTATTTCCTTTGGTTCTCGAGATATTTACGAAAAAGTGTCGACAGGTCAAAAGTACAAAAACGAAATCGCGAATTTTCAGCGGAAAATCGTTCAGACCGTCTTCTTTACCGCCCCCGAGAACCTTAGGGAAGATTTTGAGTAGAAATTCGAGATTGAAAATTTTTGAAAATCGCGAAAATTTCGCCAAAATATAATCGATTTCGACGCCTCTCTGTATCTTGGAAACCAGCTGGCTCTAGATGACCTATCCTATACTGCCCGACAGGTTTTGACGCTCTGAATCGACTGGTCTAAACCAGAAGGCTCTAGGACGCCTACTTCTCGAGTTATGAAAGTAAAACCGTAAATTTCGTAATCGAAAATGTCGATTTTGCGAAAATTCGCGAAGCCGTAGCGGCCAAACGGTTGGTCCTAGACTGGCACATTGTATACGCGTTTTAATCCTAATGACGATATCTTTAATTTGGCACAAGATTCGCGGAGATTGGATGAGAACTGAGGGAGTTATGGCGTTTTGAAATTCTCGCGATTTTTTTGAACCTCAGGCGATGAAATTTAGAAATTTCAAAAATGCCGATTGTCGATTTTCCCTGTTTTGACGACAAGACTATATGTAATCGGACCCGCTGATTACGATAATCCAAACTAGAGTTCGCTATCTCCTTTGGTTCTCGAGATATTTACGAAAAAGTGTCGACAGGTCAAAAATACAAAAACGAAATCGCGAATTTTCAGCGGAAAATCGTTCAGACCGTCTTCTTTAGCGCCCCCGAAAACCTTAGGGAAGATTTTGAGTAGATATTCGAGATTGAAAATTTTTGAAAATCGCGAAAATTTCGCCAAAATATGATCCTCGATTTAGACGCCTCTCTGTATCTTGGAAACCAGCTGGCTCTAGATGACCTATCCTATACTGCCCGACAGGTTTTGACGCTCTGAATCGACTGGTCTAAACCAGAAAGCTCTAGGACGCCTACTTCTCGAGTTATGAAAGTAAAACCGTAAATTTCGTAATCGAAAATGTCGATTTTGCAAAAATTCGCGAAGCCGTAGCGGCCAAACGGTTGGTCCTAGACTGGCACATTGTATACGCGTTTTAATCCTAATGACGATATCTTTAATGTGGAGCAAGATTCGCGGAGATCGGATGAGAACTGAGGGAGTTATGGCGTTTTGAAATTTTCACGATTTTTTTGAACCTCAGGCGATGAAATTTAGAAATTTCAAAAATGTCGATTGCCGGATTGTCGATTTTCCCCTGTTTTGACGCCAAGACTATATGTAATCGGACCCGCTGATTACGATAATCCAAACTAGAGTTCGCTATTTCCTTTGGTTCTCGAGATATTTACGAAAAAGTGTCGACAGGTCAAAAGTACAAAAACGAAATCGCGAATTTTCAGCGGAAAATCGTTCAGACCCGTCTTCTTTACCGCCCCCGAAAACCTTAGGGAAGATTTTGAGTAGAAATTCGAGATTGAAAATTTTTGAAAATCGCGAAAATTTCGCCAAAATATGATCCTCGATTTCGACGCCTCTCTGTATCTTGGAAACCACGTGGCTCTAGATGACCTATCCTATAGTGCCGACAGGTTTTGACGCTCTGAATCGACTGGTCTAAACCAGAAGGCTCTAGGACGCCTACTTCTCGAGTATGAAAGTAAAACCGTAAATTTCGTATCGAAAATGTCGATTTGCAAAATTCGCGAAGCCGTTGCGGCCAAACGGTTGGTCCTAGACTAGCACATTGTATACGCGTTTTAATCCTAAGACGATATCTTTAATTTGGCACAAGATTCGCGGAGATTGGATGAGAACTGAGGAGTTATGGCGTTTTGAAATTCTCGCGATTTTTTGAACCTCAGGCGATGAAATTTAGAAATTTCAAAAATGCCGATTGTCGATTTTCCCTGTTTTTGACGCAAGACTATATGTAATCGGACCCCGCTGATTACGATAATCCAAACTAGAGTTCGCTATCTCCTTTGGTTCTCGAGATATTTACGAAAAAGTGTCGACAGGTCAAAAGTACAAAAACGAAATCGCGAATTTTCAGCGGAAATCGTTCAGACCGTCTACTTTAGCGCCCCCGAAAACCTTAGGGAAGATTTGAGTAGAAATTCGAGATTGAAATGTTTGAAAATCGCGAAAATTTCGCCAAAATATATCCTCGATTTCGACGCCTCTCTGTATCTTGGAAACCAGCTGGCTCTAGATGACCTACTCCTATACTGCCCGACAGGTTTTGACGCTCTGAATCGACTGGTCTAAACCAGAAGGCTCTAGGACGCCTACTTCTCAGTTAGAAAGGTAAAACCGTAAATTTCGTAATCGAAAATGTCGATTTTGCAAAAATTCGCGAAGCCGTAGCGGCCAAACGGTTGGTCCTAGACTGGCACATTGTATATGCGTTTTAATCCTAATGACGATATCTTTAATTTGGCACAAGATTCGCGGAGATGGGATGAGAACTGAGGGCGTTATGGCGTTTTGAAATTTTCGCGATTTTTTTGAACCTCGGGCGATGAAATTTAGAAATTTCAAAAATGCCGATTGTCGATTTTCCCTGTTTTGACGCCAAGACTATATGTAATCGGACCCGCTGATTACGATAATCCAAACTAGAGTTCGCTATTTCCTTTGGTTCTCGAGATATTTACGAAAAAGTGTCGACAGGTCAAAAGTATAAAAACGAAATCGCGAATTTTCAGCGGAAAATCGTTCAGACCGTCTTCTTTACCGCCCCCGAAAACCTTAGGGAAGATTTTGAGTAGAAATTCGAGATTGAAAATTTTTGAAAATCGCGAAAATTTCGCCAAAATATGATCCTCGATTTCGACGCCTCTCTGTATCTTGGAAACCAGCTGGCTCTAGATGACCTATCCTATAGTGCCCGACAGGTTTTGACGCTCTGAATCGACTGGTCTAAACCAGAAGGCTCTAGGACGCCTACTTCTCGAGTTATGAAAGTAAAACCGTAAATTTCGTAATCGAAAATGTCGATTTTGCAAAAATTCGCGAAGCCGTTGCGGCCAAACGGTTGGTCCTAGACTGGCACATTGTATACGCGTTTTAATCCTAATGACGATATCTTTAATTTGGCACAAGATTCGCGGAGATTGGATGAGAACTGAGGGAGTTATGGCGTTTTGAAATTCTCGCGATTTTTTTGAACCTCAGGCGATGAAATTTAGAAATTTCAAAAATGCCGATTGTCGATTTTCCCTGTTTTGACGCCAAGACTATATGTAATCGGACCCGCTGATTACGATAATCCAAACTAGAGTTCGCTATCTCCTTTGGTTCTCGAGATATTTACGAAAAAGTGTCGACAGGTCAAAAGTACAAAAACGAAATCGCGAATTTTCAGCGGAAAATCGTTCAGACCGTCTACTTTAGCGCCCCCGAAAACCTTAGGGAAGATTTTGAGTAGAAATTCGAGATTGAAAATGTTTGAAAATCGCGAAAATTTCGCCAAAATATGATCCTCGATTTCGACGCCTCTCTGTATCTTGGAAACCAGCTGGCTCTAGATGACCTATCCTATACTGCCCGACAGGTTTTGACGCTCTGAATCGACTGGTCTAAACCAGAAGGCTCTAGGACGCCTACTTCTCAAGTTATGAAAGTAAAACCGTAAATTTCGTAATCGAAAATGTCGATTTTGCAAAAATTCGCGAAGCCATAGCGGCCAAACGGTTGGTCCTAGACTGGCACATTGTATATGCGTTTTAATCCTAATGACGATATCTTTAATTTGGCACAAGATTCGCGGAGATGGGATGAGAACTGAGGGAGTTATGGCGTTTTGAAATTTTCGCGATTTTTTTGAACCTCGGGCGATGAAATTTAGAAATTTCAAAAATGCCGATTGTCGATTTTCCCTGTTTTGACGCCAAGACTATATGTAATCGGACCCGCTGATTACGATAATCCAAACTAGAGTTCGCTATCTCCTTTGGTTCTCGAGATATTTACGAAATATAATATAAACGAAAAAGAATCGACAGGTCAAAAGTACAAAAACGAAATCGCGAATTTTCAGCGGAAAATCGTTCAGACCGTCTACTTTAGCGCCCCCGAAAACCTTAGGGAAGATTTTGAGTAGAAATTCGAGATTGAAAATGTTTGAAAATCGCGAAAATTTCGCCAAAATATGATCCTCGATTTCGACGCCTCTCTGTATCTTGGAAACCAGCTGGCTCTAGATGACCTATCCTATACTGCCCAACAGGTTTTGACGCTCTGAATCGACTGGTCTAAACCAGAAGGCTCTAGGACGCCTACTTCTCAAGTTATGAAAGTAAAACCGTAAATTTCGTAATCGAAAATGTCGATTTTGCAAAAATTCGCGAAGCCGTAGCGGCCAAACGGTTGGTCCTAGACTGGCACATTGTATATGCGTTTTAATCCTAATGACGATATCTTTAATTTGGCACAAGATTCGCGGAGATGGGATGAGAACTGAGGGAGTTATGGCGTTTTGAAATTTTCGCGATTTTTTTGAACCTCGGGCGATGAAATTTAGAAATTTCAAAAATGCCGATTGTCGATTTTCCCTGTTTTGATGCCAAGACTATATGTAATCGGACCCGCTGATTACGATAATCCAAACTAGAGTTCGCTATTTCCTTTGGTTCTCGAGATATTTACGAAAAAGTGTCGACAGGTCAAAAGTATAAAAACGAAATCGCGAATTTTCAGCGGAAAATCGTTCAGACCGTCTTCTTTACCGCCCCCGAAAACCTTAGGGAAGATTTTGAGTAGAAATTCGAGATTGAAAATTTTTGAAAATCGCGAAAATTTCGCCAAAATATGATCCTCGATTTCGACGCCTCTCTGTATCTTGGAAACCAGCTGGCTCTAGATGACCTATCCTATAGTGCCCGACAGGTTTTGACGCTCTGAATCGACTGGTCTAAACCAGAAGGCTCTAGGACGCCTACTTCTCGAGTTATGAAAGTAAAACCGTAAATTTCGTAATCGAAAATGTCGATTTTGCAAAAATTCGCGAAGCCGTTGCGGCCAAACGGTTGGTCCTAGACTGGCACATTGTATACGCGTTTTAATCCTAATGACGATATCTTTAATTTGGCACAAGATTCGCGGAGATTGGATGAGAACTGAGGGAGTTATGGCGTTTTGAAATTCTCGCGATTTTTTTGAACCTCAGGCGATGAAATTTAGAAATTTCAAAAATGCCGATTGTCGATTTTCCCTGTTTTGACGCCAAGACTATATGTAATCGGACCCGCTGATTACGATAATCCAAACTAGAGTTCGCTATCTCCTTTGGTTCTCGAGATATTTACGAAAAAGTGTCGACAGGTCAAAAGTACAAAAACGAAATCGCGAATTTTCAGCGGAAAATCGTTCAGACCGTCTACTTTAGCGCCCCCGAAAACCTTAGGGAAGATTTTGAGTAGAAATTCGAGATTGAAAATGTTTGAAAATCGCGAAAATTTCGCCAAAATATGATCCTCGATTTCGACGCCTCTCTGTATCTTGGAAACCAGCTGGCTCTAGATGACCTATCCTATACTGCCCGACAGGTTTTGACGCTCTGAATCGACTGGTCTAAACCAGAAGGCTCTAGGACGCCTACTTCTCAAGTTATGAAAGTAAAACCGTAAATTTCGTAATCGAAAATGTCGATTTTGCAAAAATTCGCGAAGCCATAGCGGCCAAACGGTTGGTCCTAGACTGGCACATTGTATATGCGTTTTAATCCTAATGACGATATCTTTAATTTGGCACAAGATTCGCGGAGATGGGATGAGAACTGAGGGAGTTATGGCGTTTTGAAATTTTCGCGATTTTTTTGAACCTCGGGCGATGAAATTTAGAAATTTCAAAAATGCCGATTGTCGATTTTCCCTGTTTTGACGCCAAGACTATATGTAATCGGACCCGCTGATTACGATAATCCAAACTAGAGTTCGCTATCTCCTTTGGTTCTCGAGATATTTACGAAATATAATATAAACGAAAAAGAATCGACAGGTCAAAAGTACAAAAACGAAATCGCGAATTTTCAGCGGAAAATCGTTCAGACCGTCTACTTTAGCGCCCCCGAAAACCTTAGGGAAGATTTTGAGTAGAAATTCGAGATTGAAAATGTTTGAAAATCGCGAAAATTTCGCCAAAATATGATCCTCGATTTCGACGCCTCTCTGTATCTTGGAAACCAGCTGGCTCTAGATGACCTATCCTATACTGCCCAACAGGTTTTGACGCTCTGAATCGACTGGTCTAAACCAGAAGGCTCTAGGACGCCTACTTCTCAAGTTATGAAAGTAAAACCGTAAATTTCGTAATCGAAAATGTCGATTTTGCAAAAATTCGCGAAGCCGTAGCGGCCAAACGGTTGGTCCTAGACTGGCACATTGTATATGCGTTTTAATCCTAATGACGATATCTTTAATTTGGCACAAGATTCGCGGAGATGGGATGAGAACTGAGGGAGTTATGGCGTTTTGAAATTTTCGCGATTTTTTTGAGCCTCGGGCGATGAAATTTAGAAATTTCAAAAATGCCGATTGTCGATTTTCCCTGTTTTGACGCCAAGACTATATGTAATCGGACCCGCTGATTACGATAATCCAAACTAGAGTTCGCTATTTCCTTTGGTTCTCGAGATATTTACGAAAAAGTGTCGACAGGTCAAAAGTACAAAAACGAAATCGCGAATTTTCAGCGGAAAATCGTTCAGACCGTCTACTTTAGCGCCCCCGAAAACCTTAGGGAAGATTTTGAGTAGAAATTCGAGATTGAAAATGTTTGAAAATCGCGAAAATTTCGCCAAAATATGATCCTCGATTTCGACGCCTCTCTGTATCTTGGAAACCAGCTGGCTCTAGATGACCTATCCTATACTGCCCGACAGGTTTTGACGCTCTGAATCGATTGGTCTAAACCAGAAGGCTCTAGGACGCCTACTTCTCAAGTTATGAAAGTAAAACCGTAAATTTCGTAATCGAAAATGTCGATTTTGCAAAAATTCGCGAAGCCGTAGCGGCCAAACGGTTGGTCCTAGACTGGCACATTGTATATGCGTTTTAATCCTAATGACGATATCTTTAATTTGGCACAAGATTCGCGGAGATGGGATGAGAACTGAGGGCGTTATGGCGTTTTGAAATTTTCGCGATTTTTTTGAACCTCGGGCGATGAAATTTAGAAATTTCAAAAATGCCGATTGTCGATTTTCCCTGTTTTGACGCCAAGACTATATGTAATCGAGACCCGCTGATTACGATAATCCAAACTAGAGTTCGCTATCTCCTTTGGTTCTCGAGATATTACGAAATATAATATAACGAAAAAGAATCCGACAGGTCAAAAGTACAAAAACGAAATCGCGAATTTTCAGCGGAAAATCGTTCAGACCGTCTACTTTAGCGCCCCCGAAAAACCTTAGGAAGATTTTGAGTAGAAATTCGAGATTGAAAATGTTTGAAAATCGCGAAAATTTCGCCAAATATGATCCTCGATTTCGACGCCTCTCTGTATCTTGGAACCAGCTGGCTCTAGATGACCTATCTATACTGCCCAACAGGTTTTGACGCTCTGAATCGACTGGTCTAAACCAGAAGGCTCTAGGACGCCTACTTCTCAAGTTATGAAAGTAAAACCGTAAATTTCGTAATCGAAAATGTCGATTTGCAAAAATTCGCGAAGCCGTAGCGGCCAAACGGTTGGTCCTAGACTGGCACATTGTATATGCGTTTTAATCCTAATGACGGTATCTTTAATTTGGCACAAGATTCGCGGAGATGGGATGAGAACTGAGGGAGTTATGGCGTTTTGAAATTTTCGCGATTTTTTTGAACCTCGGGCGATGAAATTTAGAAATTTCAAAAATGCCGATTGTCGATTTTCCCTGTTTTGACGCCAAGACTATATGTAATCGACCCGCTGATTACGATAATCCAAACTAGAGTTCGCTATTCCTTTGGTTCTCGAGATATTTACGAAAAAGTGTCGACAGGTCAAAAGTACAAAAACGAAATCGCGAATTTTCAGCGGAAAAATCGTTCAGACCGTCTTCTTTACCGCCCCCGAAAACTTAGGGAAGATTTTGAGTAGAAATTCGAGATTGAAAATTTTTGAAAATCGCGAAAATTTCGCCAAAATATGATCCTCGATTTCGACGCCTCTCTGTATCTTGGAAACCAGCTGGCTCTAGATGACCTATCCTATAGTGCCCGACAGGTTTTGACGCTCTGAATCGACTGGTCTAAACCAGAAGGCTCTAGGGACGCCTACTTCTCGAGTTATGAAAGTAAAACCGTAAATTTCGTAATCGAAAATGTCGATTTTGCAAAAATTCGCGAAGCCGTTGCGGCCAAACGGTTGGTCCTAGACTGGCACATTGTATACGCGTTTTAATCCTAATGACGATATCTTTAATTTGGCACAAGATTCGCGGAGATTGGGATGAGAACTGAGGGAGTTATGGCGTTTTGAAATTCTCGCGATTTTTTGAACCTCAGGCGATGAAATTTAGAAATTTCAAAAATGCCGATTGTCGATTTTCCCTGTTTTGACGCCAAGACTATATGTAATCGGACCCGCTGATTACGATAATCCAAACTAGAGTTCGCTATCTCCTTTGGTTCTCGAGATATTTACGAAAAAGTGTCGACAGGTCAAAAGTACAAAAACGAAATCGCGAATTTTCAGCGGAAAATCGTTCAGACCGTCTACTTTAGCGCCCCCGAAAACCTTACGGAAGATTTTGAGTAGAAATTCGAGATTGAAAATGTTTGAAAATCGCGAAAATTTCGCCAAAATATGATCCTCGATTTCGACGCCTCTCTGTATCTTGGAAACCAGCTGGCTCTAGATGACCTATCCTATACTGCCCGACAGGTTTTGACGCTCTGAATCGACTGGTCTAAACCAGAAGGCTCTAGGAACGCCTACTTCTCAAGTTATGAAAGTAAAACCGTAAATTTCGTAATCGAAAATGTCGATTTTGCAAAAATTCGCGAAGCCTAGCGGCCAAAACGGTTGGTCCTAGACTGGCACATTGTATATGCGTTTAATCCTAATGACGATATCTTTAATTTGCACAAGATTCGCGGAGATGGGATGAGAACTGAGGGAGTTATGGCGTTTTGAAATTTTCGCGATTTTTTTGAACCTCGGGCGATGAAATTTAGAAATTTCAAAAATGCCGATTGTCGATTTTCCCTGTTTTGACGCCAAGACTATATGTAATCGGACCCGCTGATTACGATAATCCAAACTAGAGTTCGCTATCTCCTTTGGTTCTCGAGATATTTACGAAATATAATATAAACGAAAAAGAATCGACAGGTCAAAAGTACAAAAACGAAATCGCGAATTTTCAGCGGAAAATCGTTCAGACCGTCTACTTTAGCGCCCCCGAAAAACTTAGGAAGATTTTGAGTAGAAATTCGAGATTGAAAATGTTTGAAAATCGCGAAAATTTCGCCAAAATATGATCCTCGATTTCGACGCCTCTCTGTATCTTGGAAACCAGCTGGCTCTAGATGACCTATCCTATACTGCCCAACAGGTTTTGACGCTCTGAATCGACTGGTCTAAACCAGAAGGCTCTAGGACGCCTACTTCTCAAGTTATGAAAGTAAACCGTAAATTTCGTAATCGAAAATGTCGATTTTGCAAAAATTCGCGAAGCCGTAGCGCCAAACGGTTGGTCCTAGACTGGCACATTGTATATGCGTTTTAATCCTAATGACGATATCTTTAATTTGGCACAAGATTCGCGGAGATGGATGAGAACTGAGGGCGTTATGGCGTTTTGAAATTTTCGCGATTTTTTGAACCTCGGGCGATGAAATTTAGAAATTTCAAAAATGCCGATTGTCGATTTTCCCTGTTTTGACGCCAAGACTATATGTAATCGGACCCGCTGATTACGATAATCCAAACTAGAGTTCGCTATCTCCTTTGGTTCTCGAGATATTTACGAAAATAAGAATCGACAGGTCAAAAGTACAAAAACGAAATCGCGAATTTTCAGCGGAAAATCGTTCAGACCGTCTACTTTAGCGCCCCCGAAAACCTTAGGGAAGATTTTGAGTAGAAATTCGAGATTGAAAATGTTTGAAAATCGCGAAAATTTCGCCAAAATATGATCCTCGATTTGACGCCTCTCTGTATCTTGGAAACCAGCTGGCTCTAGATGACCTATCCTATACTGCCCAACAGGTTTTGACGCTCTGAATCGACTGGTCTAAACCAGAAGGCTCTAGGACGCCTACTTCTCAAGTTATGAAAGTAAAACCGTAAATTTCGTAATCGAAAATGTCGATTTTGCAAAAATTCGCGAAGCCGTAGCGGCCAAACGGTTGGTCCTAGACTGGCACATTGTATAAGCGTTTTAAATCCTAATGACGGTATCTTTAATTTGGCACAAGATTCGCGGAGATGGGATGAGAACTGAGGGAGTTATGGCGTTTTGAAATTTTCGCGATTTTTTTGAACCTCGGGCGATGAAATTTAGAAATTTCAAAAAGCCGATTGTCGATTTTCCCTGTTTTGACGCCAAGACTATATGTAATCGGACCCGCTGATTACGATAATCCAAACTAGAGTTCGCTATTTCCTTTGGTTCTCGAGATATTTACGAAAAAGTGTCGACAGGTCAAAAGTACAAAAACGAAATCGCGAATTTTCAGCGGAAAATCGTTCAGACCGTCTTCTTTAGCCGCCCCGAGAACCTTAGGGAAGATTTTGAGTAGAAATTCGAGATTGAAAATTTTTGAAAATCGCGAAAATTTCGCCAAAATATGATCCTCTGATTTCGACGCCTCTCTGTATCTTGGAAACCAGCTGGCTCTAGATGACCTATCCTATAGTGCCCGACAGGTTTTGACGCTCTGAATCGACTGGTCTAAACCAGAAGGCTCTAGGACGCCTACTTCTCGAGTTATGAAAGTAAAACCGTAAATTTCGTAATCGAAAATGTCGATTTTGCAAAAATTCGCGAAGCCGTTGCGGCCAAACGGTTGGTCCTAGACTGGCACATTGTATAGCGTTTTAATCCTAATGACGATATCTTTAATTTGGCACAAGATTCGCGGAGATTGGATGAGAACTGAGGGAGTTATGGCGTTTTGAAATTCTCGCGATTTTTTTGAACCTCAGGCGATGAAATTTAGAAATTTCAAAAATGCCGATGTCGATTTTCCCTGTTTTGACGCCAAGACTATATGTAATCGACCCGCTGATTACGATAATCCAAACTAGTTCGCTATCTCCTTTGGTTCTCGAGATATTTACGAAAAAGAGTCGACAGAGGTCAAAAGTACAAAAACGAAATCGCGAATTTTCAGCGGAAAATCGTTCAGACCGTCTACTTTAGCGCCCCCGAAAAACTTACGGAAGATTTTGAGTAGAAATTCGAGATTGAAAATGTTTGAAAATCGCGAAAATTTCGCCAAAATATGATCCTCGATTTCGACGCCTCTCTGTATCTTGGAAACCAGCTGGCTCTAGATGACCTATCCTATACTGCCCGACAGGTTTTGACGCTCTGAATCGACTGGTCTAAACCAGAAGGCTCTAGGACGCCTACTTCTCAAGTTATGAAAGTAAAACCGTAAATTTCGTAATCGAAAATGTCGATTTTGCAAAAATTCGCGAAGCCGTAGCGGCCAAACGGTTGGTCCTAGACTGGCACATTGTATATGCGATTTAATCCTAATGACGATATCTTTAATTTGGCACAAGATTCGCGGAGATGGGATGAGAACTGAGGGAGTTATGGCGTTTTGAAATTTTCGCGATTTTTTTGAACCTCGGGCGATGAAATTTAGAAATTTCAAAAATGCCGATTGTCGATTTTCCCTGTTTTGACGCCAAGACTATATGTAATCGGACCCGCTGATTACGATAATCCAAACTAGAGTTCGCTATCTCTTTGGTTCTCGAGATATTTACGAAATAATATAAACGAAAAGAATCGACAGGTCAAAAGTACAAAACGAAATCGCGAATTTTCAGCGGAAAATCGTTCAGAACCGTCTACTTTAGCGCCCCCGAAAACCTTAGGGAAGATTTTGAGTAGAAATTCGAGATTGAAAATGTTTGAAAATCGCGAAAATTTCGCCAAAATATGATCCTCGATTTCGACGCCTCTCTGTATCTTGGAAACCACGTGGCTCTAGATGACCTATCCTATACTGCCCAGACAGGTTTTGGACGCTCTGAATCGACTGGTCTAAACCAGAAGGCTCTAGGACGCCTACTTCTCAAGTTATGAAAGTAAAACCGTAAATTTCGTAATCGAAAATGTCGATTTTGCAAAAATTCGCGAAGCCGTAGCGGCCAAACGGTTGGTCCTAGACTGGCACATTGTATATGCGTTTAATCCTAATGACGATATCTTTAATTTGCACAAGATTCGCGGAGATTGGATGAGAACTGAGGGAGTTATGGCGTTTTGAAATTCTCGCGATTTTTTTGAACCCTCAGGCGATGAAATTTAGAAATTTCAAGAAATGCCGATTGTCGATTTTCCCTGTTTTGACGCCAGGACTATATGTAATCGGACCCGCTGATTACGATAATCCAAACTAGAGTTCGCTATCTCCTTTGGTTCTCGAGATATTTACGAAAAAGTGTCGACAGGTCAAAAGTACAAAAACGAAATCGCGAATTTTCAGCGGAAAATCATTCAGACCGTCTACTTTAGCGTCCCCGAAAACCTTAGGGAAGATTTTGAGTAGAAAATTCGAGATTGAAAATTTTTGAAAATCGCGAAAATTTCGCCAAAATATGATCCTCGATTTCGACGCCTCTCTGTATCTTGGAAACCAGCTGGCTCTAGATGACCTATCCTATACTGCCGACAGGTTTTGACGCTCTGAATCGACTGGTCTAAACCAGAAGGCTCTAGGACGCCTACTCTCAAGTTATGAAAGTAAAACCGTAAATTTCGTAATCGAAAATGTCGATTTGCAAAAATTCGCGAAGCCGTAGCGGCCAAACGGTTGGTCCTAGACTGGCACATTGTATATGCGTTTTAATCCTAATGACGATATCTTTAATTTGGCACAAGATTCGCGGAGATGGGATGAGAACTGAGGGAGTTATGGCGTTTTGAAATTTTCGCGATTTTTTGAACCTCGGGCGATGAAATTTAGAAATTTCAAAAATGCCGATTGTCGATTTTCCCTGTTTTGACGCCAAGACTATATGTAATCGGACCCGCTGATTACGATAATCCAAACTAGAGTTCGCTATTCCTTTGGTTCTCGAGATATTTACGAAAAAGTGTCGACAGGTCAAAAGTACAAAAACGAAATCGCGAATTTCAGCGGAAAATCGTTCAGACCGTCTACTTTAGCGCCCCCGAAAACCTTAGGGAAGATTTTGAGTAGAAATTCGAGATTGAAAATGTTTGAAAATCGCGAAAATTTCGCCAAAATATGATCCTCGATTTCGACGCCTCTCTGTATCTTGGAAACCAGCTGGCTCTAGATGACCTACTCCTATACTGCCCGACAGGTTTTGACGCTCTGAATCGACTGTCTAAACCAGAAGGCTCTAGGACGCCTACTTCTCAAGTTATGAAAGTAAAACCGTAAATTTCGTAATCGAAAATGTCGATTTTGCAAAAATTCGCGCAAGCCGTAGCGGCCAAACGGTGGTCCTAGACTGGCACATTGTATATGCGTTTTAATCCTAATGACGATATCTTTAATTTGGCACAAGATTCGCGAAGATGGATGAGAACTGAGGGTGTTATGGCGTTTTGAAATTTCGCGATTTTTTTGAACCTCGGGCGATGAAATTTAGAAATTTCAAAAATGCCGATTGTCGATTTTCCCTGTTTTGACGCCAAGACTATATGTAATCGGACCCGCTGATTACGATAATCCAAACTAGAGTTCGCTATCTCCTTTGTTCTCGAGATATTTACGAAATATAATATAAACGAAAAAGAATCGACAGGTCAAAAGTACAAAAACGAAATCGCGAATTTTCAGCGGAAAATCGTTCAGACCGTCTACTTTAGCGCCCCCGAAAACCTTAGGGAAGATTTTGAGTAGAAATTCGAGATTGAAAATGTTTGAAAATCGCGAAAATTTCGCCAAAATATGATCCTCGATTTCGACGCCTCTCTGTATCTTGGAAACCAGCTGGCTCTAGATGACCTATCCTATACTGCCCAACAGGTTTTGACGCTCTGAATCGACTGGTCTAAACCAGAAGGCTCTAGGACGCCTACTTCTCAAGTTATGAAAGTAAAACCGTAAATTTCGTAATCGAAAATGTCGATTTTGCAAAAATTCGCGAAGCCGTAGCGGCCAAACGGTTGGTCCTAGACTGGCACATTGTATATGCGTTTTAATCCTAATGACGATATCTTTAATTTGGCACAAGATTCGCGGAGATGGGATGAGAACTGAGGGAGTTATGGCGTTTTGAAATTTTCGCGATTTTTTTGAACCTCGGGCGATGAAATTTAGAAATTTCAAAAATGCCGATTGTCGATTTTCCCTGTTTTGACGCCAAGACTATATGTAATCGGACCCGCTGATTACGATAATCCAAACTAGAGTTCGCTATTTCCTTTGGTTCTCGAGATATTTACGAAAAAGTGTCGACAGGTCAAAAGTACAAAAACGAAATCGCGAATTTTCAGCGGAAAATCGTTCAGACCGTCTTCTTTACCGCCCCCGAAAACCTTAGGGAAGATTTTGAGTAGAAATTCGAGATTGAAAATTTTTGAAAATCGCGAAAATTTCGCCAAAATATGATCCTCGATTTCGACGCCTCTCTGTATCTTGGAAACCAGCTGGCTCTAGATGACCTATCCTATAGTGCCCGACAGGCTTTGACGCTCTGAATCGACTGGTCTAAACCAGAAGGCTCTAGGACGCCTACTTCTCGAGTTATGAAAGTAAAACCGTAAATTTCGTAATCGAAAATGTCGATTTTGCAAAAATTCGCGAAGCCGTTGCGGCCAAACGGTTGGTCCTAGACTGGCACATTGTATACGCGTTTTAATCCTAATGACGATATCTTTAATTTGGCACAAGATTCGCGGAGATTGGATGAGAACTGAGGGAGTTATGGCGTTTTGAAATTCTCGCGATTTTTTTGAACCTCAGGCGATGAAATTTAGAAATTTCAAAAATGCCGATTGTCGATTTTCCCTGTTTTGACGCCAAGACTATATGTAATCGGACCCGCTGATTACGATAATCCAAACTAGAGTTCGCTATCTCCTTTGGTTCTCGAGATATTTACGAAAAAGTGTCGACAGGTCAAAAGTACAAAAACGAAATCGCGAATTTTCAGCGGAAAATCGTTCAGACCGTCTACTTTAGCGCCCCCGAAAACCTTAGGGAAGATTTTGAGTAGAAATTCGAGATTGAAAATGTTTGAAAATCGCGAAAATTTCGCCAAAATATAATCCTCGATTTCGACGCCTCTCTGTATCTTGGAAACCAGCTGGCTCTAGATGACCTATCCTATACTGCCCAACAGGTTTTGACGCTCTGAATCGACTGGTCTAAACCAGAAGGCTCTAGGACGCCTACTTCTCAAGTTATGAAAGTAAAACCGTAAATTTCGTAATCGAAAATGTCGATTTTGCAAAAATTCGCGAAGCCGTAGCGGCCAAACGGTTGGTCCTAGACTGGCACATTGTATATGCGTTTTAATCCTAATGACGATATCTTTAATTTGGCACAAGATTCGCGGAGATGGGATGAGAACTGAGGGAGTTATGGCGTTTTGAAATTTTCGCGATTTTTTTGAACCTCGGGCGATGAAATTTAGAAATTTCAAAAATGCCGATTGTCGATTTTCCCTGTTTTGACGCCAAGACTATATGTAATCGGACCCGCTGATTACGATAATCCAAACTAGAGTTCGCTATTTCCTTTGGTTCTCGAGATATTTACGAAAAAGTGTCGACAGGTCAAAAGTACAAAAACGAAATCGCGAATTTTCAGCGGAAAATCGTTCAGACCGTCTTCTTTACCGCCCCCGAAAACCTTAGGGAAGATTTTGAGTAGAAATTCGAGATTGAAAATTTTTGAAAATCGCGAAAATTTCGCCAAAATATGATCCTCGATTTCGACGCCTCTCTGTATCTTGGAAACCAGCTGGCTCTAGATGACCTATCCTATAGTGCCCGACAGGTTTTGACGCTCTGAATCGACTGGTCTAAACCAGAAGGCTCTAGGACGCCTACTTCTCGAGTTATGAAAGTAAAACCGTAAATTTCGTAATCGAAAATGTCGATTTTGCAAAAATTCGCGAAGCCGTTGCGGCCAAACGGTTGGTCCTAGACTGGCACATTGTATACGCGTTTTAATCCTAATGACGATATCTTTAATTTGGCACAAGATTCGCGGAGATTGGATGAGAACTGAGGGAGTTATGGCGTTTTGAAATTCTCGCGATTTTTTTGAACCTCAGGCGATGAAATTTAGAAATTTCAAAAATGCCGATTATCGATTTTCCCTGTTTTGACGCCAAGACTATATGTAATCGGACCCGCTGATTACGATAATCCAAACTAGAGTTCGCTATCTCCTTTGGTTCTCGAGATATTTACGAAAAAGTGTCGACAGGTCAAAAGTACAAAAACGAAATCGCGAATTTTCAGCGGAAAATCGTTCCGACCGTCTACTTTAGCGCCCCCGAAAACCTTAGGGAAGATTTTGAGTAGAAATTCGAGATTGAAAATGTTTGAAAATCGCGAAAATTTCGCCAAAATATGATCCTCGATTTCGACGCCTCTCTGTATCTTGGAAACCAGCTGGCTCTAGATGACCTATCCTATACTGCCCGACAGGTTTTGACGCTCTGAATCGACTGGTCTAAACCAGAAGGCTCTAGGACGCCTACTTCTCAAGTTATGAAAGTAAAACCGTAAATTTCGTAATCGAAAATGTCGATTTTGCAAAAATTCGCGAAGCCATAGCGGCCAAACGGTTGGTCCTAGACTGGCACATTGTATATGCGTTTTAATCCTAATGATGATATCTTTAATTTGGCACAAGATTCGCGGAGATGGGATGAGAACTGAGGGAGTTATGGCGTTTTGAAATTTTCGCGATTTTTTTGAACCTCGGGCGATGAAATTTAGAAATTTCAAAAATGCCGATTGTCGATTTTCCCTGTTTTGACGCCAAGACTATATGTAATCGGACCCGCTGATTACGATAATCCAAACTAGAGTTCGCTATCTCCTTTGGTTCTCGAGATATTTACGAAAAAGTGTCGACAGGTCAAAAGTACAAAAACGAAATCGCGAATTTTCAGCGGAAAATCGTTCAGACCGTCTTCTTTACCGCCCCCGAAAACCTTAGGGAAGATTTTGAGTAGAAATTCGAGATTGAAAATTTTTGAAAATCGCGAAAATTTCGCCAAAATATGATCCTCGATTTCGACGCCTCTCTGTATCTTGGAAACCAGCTGGCTCTAGATGACCTATCCTATACTGCCCGACAGGTTTTGACGCTCTGAATCGACTGGTCTAAACCAGAAAGCTCTAGGACGCCTACTTCTCGAGTTATGCCAGTAAAACCGTAAATTTCGTAATCGAAAATGTCGATTTTGCAAAAATTCGCGAAGCCGTAGCGGCCAAACGGTTGGTCCTAGACTGGCACATTGTATACGCGTTTTAATCCTAATGACGATATCTTTAATTTGGCGCAAGATTCGCGGAGATTGGATGAGAACTGAGGGAGTTATGGCGTTTTGAAATTCTCGCGATTTTTTTGAACCTCAGGCGATGAAATTTAGAAATTTCAGAAATGCCGATTGTCGATTTTCCCTGTTTTGACGCCAGGACTATATGTAATCGGACCCGCTGATTACGATAATCCAAACTAGAGTTCGCTATCTCCTTTGGTTCTCGAGATATTTACGAAAAAGTGTCGACAGGTCAAAAGTACAAAAACGAAATCGCGAATTTTCAGCGGAAAATCGTTCAGACCGTCTTCTTTACCGCCCCCGAAAACCTTAGGGAAGATTTTGAGTAGAAATTCGAGATTGAAAATTTTTGAAAATCGCGAAAATTTCGCCAAAATATGATCCTCGATTTCGACGCCTCTCTGTATCTTGGAAACCAGCTGGCTCTAGATGACCTATCCTATACTGCCCGACAGGTTTTGACGCTCTGAATCGACTGGTCTAAACCAGAAAGCTCTAGGACGCCTACTTCTCGAGTTATGCCAGTAAAACCGTAAATTTCGTAATCGAAAATGTCGATTTTGCAAAAATTCGCGAAGCCGTAGCGGCCAAACGGTTGGTCCTAGACTGGCACATTGTATACGCGTTTTAATCCTAATGACGATATCTTTAATTTGGCGCAAGATTCGCGGAGATTGGATGAGAACTGAGGGAGTTATGGCGTTTTGAAATTCTCGCGATTTTTTTGAACCTCAGGCGATGAAATTTAGAAATTTCAGAAATGCCGATTGTCGATTTTCCCTGTTTTGACGCCAGGACTATATGTAATCGGACCCGCTGATTACGATAATCCAAACTAGAGTTCGCTATCTCCTTTGGTTCTCGAGATATTTACGAAAAAGTGTCGACAGGTCAAAAGTACAAAAACGAAATCGCGAATTTTCAGCGGAAAATCGTTCAGACCGTCTTCTTTACCGCCCCCGAAAACCTTAGGGAAGATTTTGAGTAGAAATTCGAGATTGAAAATTTTTGAAAATCGCGAAAATTTCGCCAAAATATGATCCTCGATTTCGACGCCTCTCTGTATCTTGGAAACCAGCTGGCTCTAGATGACCTATCCTATACTGCCCGACAGGTTTTGACGCTCTGAATCGACTGGTCTAAACCAGAAGGCTCTAGGACGCCTACTTCTCAAGTTATGAAAGTAAAACCGTAAATTTCGTAATCGAAAATGTCGATTTTGCAAAAATTCGCGAAGCCGTAGCGGCCAAACGGTTGGTCCTAGACTGGCACATTGTATATGCGTTTTAATCCTAATGACGATATCTTTAATTTGGCACAAGATTCGCGGAGATTGGATGAGAACTGAGGGAGTTATGGCGTTTTGAAATTCTCGCGATTTTTTTGAACCTCAGGCGATGAAATTTAGAAATTTCAGAAATGCCGATTGTCGATTTTCCCTGTTTTGACGCCAGGACTATATGTAATCGGACCCGCTGATTACGATAATCCAAACTAGAGTTCGCTATCTCCTTTGGTTCTCGAGATATTTACGAAAAAGTGTCGACAGGTCAAAAGTACAAAAACGAAATCGCGAATTTTCAGCGGAAAATCATTCAGACCGTCTTCTTTAGCGTCCCCGAAAACCTTAGGGAAGATTTTGAGTAGAAATTCGAGATTGAAAATTTTTGAAAATCGCGAAAATTTCGCCAAAATATGATCCTCGATTTCGACGCCTCTCTGTATCTTGGAAACCAGCTGGCTCTAGATGACCTATCCTATACTGCCCGACAGGTTTTGACGCTCTGAATCGACTGGTCTAAACCAGAAGGCTCTAGGACGCCTACTTCTCAAGTTATGAAAGTAAAACCGTAAATTTCGTAATCGAAAATGTCGATTTTGCAAAAATTCGCGAAGCCGTAGCGGCCAAACGGTTGGTCCTAGACTGGCACATTGTATATGCGTTTTAATCCTAATGACGATATCTTTAATTTGGCACAAGATTCGCGGAGATGGGATGAGAACTGAGGGAGTTATGGCGTTTTGAAATTTTCGCGATTTTTTTGAACCTCGGGCGATGAAATTTAGAAATTTCAAAAATGCCGATTGTCGATTTTCCCTGTTTTGACACCAAGACTATATGTAATCGGACCCGCTGATTACGATAATCCAAACTAGAGTTCGCTATTTCCTTTGGTTCTCGAGATATTTACGAAAAAGTGTCGACAGGTCAAAAGTACAAAAACGAAATCGCGAATTTTCAGCGGAAAATCGTTCAGACCGTCTACTTTAGCGCCCCCGAAAACCTTAGGGAAGATTTTGAGTAGAAATTCGAGATTGAAAATGTTTGAAAATCGCGAAAATTTCGCCAAAATATGATCCTCGATTTCGACGCCTCTCTGTATCTTGGAAACCAGCTGGCTCTAGATGACCTATCCTATACTGCCCGACAGGTTTTGACGCTCTGAATCGACTGGTCTAAACCAGAAGGCTCTAGGACGCCTACTTCTCAAGTTATGAAAGTAAAACCGTAAATTTCGTAATCGAAAATGTCGATTTTGCAAAAATTCGCGAAGCCGTAGCGGCCAAACGGTTGGTCCTAGACTGGCACATTGTATATGCGTTTTAATCCTAATGACGATATCTTTAATTTGGCACAAGATTCGCGAAGATGGGATGAGAACTGAGGGAGTTATGGCGTTTTGAAATTTTCGCGATTTTTTTGAACCTCGGGCGATGAAATTTAGAAATTTCAAAAATGCCGATTGTCGATTTTCCCTGTTTTGACGCCAAGACTATATGTAATCGGACCCGCTGATTACGATAATCCAAACTAGAGTTCGCTATCTCCTTTGGTTCTCGAGATATTTACGAAATATAATATAAACGAAAAAGAATCGACAGGTCAAAAGTACAAAAACGAAATCGCGAATTTTCAGCGGAAAATCGTTCAGACCGTCTACTTTAGCGCCCCCGAAAACCTTAGGGAAGATTTTGAGTAGAAATTCGAGATTGAAAATGTTTGAAAATCGCGAAAATTTCGCCAAAATATGATCCTCGATTTCGACGCCTCTCTGTATCTTGGAAACCAGCTGGCTCTAGATGACCTATCCTATACTGCCCAACAGGTTTTGACGCTCTGAATCGACTGGTCTAAACCAGAAGGCTCTAGGACGCCTACTTCTCAAGTTATGAAAGTAAAACCGTAAATTTCGTAATCGAAAATGTCGATTTTGCAAAAATTCGCGAAGCCGTAGCGGCCAAACGGTTGGTCCTAGACTGGCACATTGTATATGCGTTTTAATCCTAATGACGATATCTTTAATTTGGCACAAGATTCGCGGAGATGGGATGAGAACTGAGGGAGTTATGGCGTTTTGAAATTTTCGCGATTTTTTTGAACCTCGGGCGATGAAATTTAGAAATTTCAAAAATGCCGATTGTCGATTTTCCCTGTTTTGACGCCAAGACTATATGTAATCGGACCCGCTGATTACGATAATCCAAACTAGAGTTCGCTATTTCCTTTGGTTCTCGAGATATTTACGAAAAAGTGTCGACAGGTCAAAAGTACAAAAACGAAATCGCGAATTTTCAGCGGAAAATCGTTCAGACCGTCTACTTTAGCGCCCCCGAAAACCTTAGGGAAGATTTTGAGTAGAAATTCGAGATTGAAAATGTTTGAAAATCGCGAAAATTTCGCCAAAATATGATCCTCGATTTCGACGCCTCTCTGTATCTTGGAAACCAGCTGGCTCTAGATGACCTATCCTATACTGCCCAACAGGTTTTGACGCTCTGAATCGACTGGTCTAAACCAGAAGGCTCTAGGACGCCTACTTCTCAAGTTATGAAAGTAAAACCGTAAATTTCGTAATCGAAAATGTCGATTTTGCAAAAATTCGCGAAGCCGTAGCGGCCAAACGGTTGGTCCTAGACTGGCACATTGTATATGCGTTTTAATCCTAATGACGATATCTTTAATTTGGCACAAGATTCGCGGAGATGGGATGAGAACTGAGGGAGTTATGGCGTTTTGAAATTTTCGCGATTTTTTTGAACCTCGGGCGATGAAATTTAGAAATTTCAAAAATGCCGATTGTCGATTTTCCCTGTTTTGACGCCAAGACTATATGTAATCGGACCCGCTGATTACGATAATCCAAACTAGAGTTCGCTATTTCCTTTGGTTCTCGAGATATTTACGAAAAAGTGTCGACAGGTCAAAAGTACAAAAACGAAATCGCGAATTTTCAGCGGAAAATCGTTCAGACCGTCTTCTTTACCGCCCCCGAAAACCTTAGGGAAGATTTTGAGTAGAAATTCGAGATTGAAAATTTTTGAAAATCGCGAAAATTTCGCCAAAATATGATCCTCGATTTCGACGCCTCTCTGTATCTTGGAAACCAGCTGGCTCTAGATGACCTATCCTATAGTGCCCGACAGGCTTTGACGCTCTGAATCGACTGGTCTAAACCAGAAGGCTCTAGGACGCCTACTTCTCGAGTTATGAAAGTAAAACCGTAAATTTCGTAATCGAAAATGTCGATTTTGCAAAAATTCGCGAAGCCGTTGCGGCCAAACGGTTGGTCCTAGACTGGCACATTGTATACGCGTTTTAATCCTAATGACGATATCTTTAATTTGGCACAAGATTCGCGGAGATTGGATGAGAACTGAGGGAGTTATGGCGTTTTGAAATTCTCGCGATTTTTTTGAACCTCAGGCGATGAAATTTAGAAATTTCAAAAATGCCGATTGTCGATTTTCCCTGTTTTGACGCCAAGACTATATGTAATCGGACCCGCTGATTACGATAATCCAAACTAGAGTTCGCTATCTCCTTTGGTTCTCGAGATATTTACGAAAAAGTGTCGACAGGTCAAAAGTACAAAAACGAAATCGCGAATTTTCAGCGGAAAATCGTTCAGACCGTCTACTTTAGCGCCCCCGAAAACCTTAGGGAAGATTTTGAGTAGAAATTCGAGATTGAAAATGTTTGAAAATCGCGAAAATTTCGCCAAAATATAATCCTCGATTTCGACGCCTCTCTGTATCTTGGAAACCAGCTGGCTCTAGATGACCTATCCTATACTGCCCAACAGGTTTTGACGCTCTGAATCGACTGGTCTAAACCAGAAGGCTCTAGGACGCCTACTTCTCAAGTTATGAAAGTAAAACCGTAAATTTCGTAATCGAAAATGTCGATTTTGCAAAAATTCGCGAAGCCGTAGCGGCCAAACGGTTGGTCCTAGACTGGCACATTGTATATGCGTTTTAATCCTAATGACGATATCTTTAATTTGGCACAAGATTCGCGGAGATGGGATGAGAACTGAGGGAGTTATGGCGTTTTGAAATTTTCGCGATTTTTTTGAACCTCGGGCGATGAAATTTAGAAATTTCAAAAATGCCGATTGTCGATTTTCCCTGTTTTGACGCCAAGACTATATGTAATCGGACCCGCTGATTACGATAATCCAAACTAGAGTTCGCTATTTCCTTTGGTTCTCGAGATATTTACGAAAAAGTGTCGACAGGTCAAAAGTACAAAAACGAAATCGCGAATTTTCAGCGGAAAATCGTTCAGACCGTCTTCTTTACCGCCCCCGAAAACCTTAGGGAAGATTTTGAGTAGAAATTCGAGATTGAAAATTTTTGAAAATCGCGAAAATTTCGCCAAAATATGATCCTCGATTTCGACGCCTCTCTGTATCTTGGAAACCAGCTGGCTCTAGATGACCTATCCTATAGTGCCCGACAGGTTTTGACGCTCTGAATCGACTGGTCTAAACCAGAAGGCTCTAGGACGCCTACTTCTCGAGTTATGAAAGTAAAACCGTAAATTTCGTAATCGAAAATGTCGATTTTGCAAAAATTCGCGAAGCCGTTGCGGCCAAACGGTTGGTCCTAGACTGGCACATTGTATACGCGTTTTAATCCTAATGACGATATCTTTAATTTGGCACAAGATTCGCGGAGATTGGATGAGAACTGAGGGAGTTATGGCGTTTTGAAATTCTCGCGATTTTTTTGAACCTCAGGCGATGAAATTTAGAAATTTCAAAAATGCCGATTATCGATTTTCCCTGTTTTGACGCCAAGACTATATGTAATCGGACCCGCTGATTACGATAATCCAAACTAGAGTTCGCTATCTCCTTTGGTTCTCGAGATATTTACGAAAAAGTGTCGACAGGTCAAAAGTACAAAAACGAAATCGCGAATTTTCAGCGGAAAATCGTTCAGACCGTCTACTTTAGCGCCCCCGAAAACCTTAGGGAAGATTTTGAGTAGAAATTCGAGATTGAAAATGTTTGAAAATCGCGAAAATTTCGCCAAAATATGATCCTCGATTTCGACGCCTCTCTGTATCTTGGAAACCAGCTGGCTCTAGATGACCTATCCTATACTGCCCGACAGGTTTTGACGCTCTGAATCGACTGGTCTAAACCAGAAGGCTCTAGGACGCCTACTTCTCAAGTTATGAAAGTAAAACCGTAAATTTCGTAATCGAAAATGTCGATTTTGCAAAAATTCGCGAAGCCATAGCGGCCAAACGGTTGGTCCTAGACTGGCACATTGTATATGCGTTTTAATCCTAATGATGATATCTTTAATTTGGCACAAGATTCGCGGAGATGGGATGAGAACTGAGGGAGTTATGGCGTTTTGAAATTTTCGCGATTTTTTTGAACCTCGGGCGATGAAATTTAGAAATTTCAAAAATGCCGATTGTCGATTTTCCCTGTTTTGACGCCAAGACTATATGTAATCGGACCCGCTGATTACGATAATCCAAACTAGAGTTCGCTATCTCCTTTGGTTCTCGAGATATTTACGAAAAAGTGTCGACAGGTCAAAAGTACAAAAACGAAATCGCGAATTTTCAGCGGAAAATCGTTCAGACCGTCTTCTTTACCGCCCCCGAAAACCTTAGGGAAGATTTTGAGTAGAAATTTGAGATTGAAAATTTTTGAAAATCGCGAAAATTTCGCCAAAATATGATCCTCGATTTCGACGCCTCTCTGTATCTTGGAAACCAGCTGGCTCTAGATGACCTATCCTATACTGCCCGACAGGTTTTGACGCTCTGAATCGACTGGTCTAAACCAGAAAGCTCTAGGACGCCTACTTCTCGAGTTATGCCAGTAAAACCGTAAATTTCGTAATCGAAAATGTCGATTTTGCAAAAATTCGCGAAGCCGTAGCGGCCAAACGGTTGGTCCTAGACTGGCACATTGTATACGCGTTTTAATCCTAATGACGATATCTTTAATTTGGCACAAGATTCGCGGAGATTGGATGAGAACTGAGGGAGTTATGGCGTTTTGAAATTCTCGCGATTTTTTTGAACCTCAGGCGATGAAATTTAGAAATTTCAGAAATGCCGATTGTCGATTTTCCCTGTTTTGACGCCAGGACTATATGTAATCGGACCCGCTGATTACGATAATCCAAACTAGAGTTCGCTATCTCCTTTGGTTCTCGAGATATTTACGAAAAAGTGTCGACAGGTCAAAAGTACAAAAACGAAATCGCGAATTTTCAGCGGAAAATCGTTCAGACCGTCTTCTTTACCGCCCCCGAAAACCTTAGGGAAGATTTTGAGTAGAAATTCGAGATTGAAAATTTTTGAAAATCGCGAAAATTTCGCCAAAATATGATCCTCGATTTCGACGCCTCTCTGTATCTTGGAAACCAGCTGGCTCTAGATGACCTATCCTATACTGCCCGACAGGTTTTGACGCTCTGAATCGACTGGTCTAAACCAGAAAGCTCTAGGACGCCTACTTCTCGAGTTATGCCAGTAAAACCGTAAATTTCGTAATCGAAAATGTCGATTTTGCAAAAATTCGCGAAGCCGTAGCGGCCAAACGGTTGGTCCTAGACTGGCACATTGTATACGCGTTTTAATCCTAATGACGATATCTTTAATTTGGCACAAGATTCGCGGAGATTGGATGAGAACTGAGGGAGTTATGGCGTTTTGAAATTCTCGCGATTTTTTTGAACCTCAGGCGATGAAATTTAGAAATTTCAGAAATGCCGATTGTCGATTTTCCCTGTTTTGACGCCAGGACTATATGTAATCGGACCCGCTGATTACGATAATCCAAACTAGAGTTCGCTATCTCCTTTGGTTCTCGAGATATTTACGAAAAAGTGTCGACAGGTCAAAAGTACAAAAACGAAATCGCGAATTTTCAGCGGAAAATCATTCAGACCGTCTTCTTTAGCGTCCCCGAAAACCTTAGGGAAGATTTTGAGTAGAAATTCGAGATTGAAAATTTTTGAAAATCGCGAAAATTTCGCCAAAATATGATCCTCGATTTCGACGCCTCTCTGTATCTTGGAAACCAGCTGGCTCTAGATGACCTATCCTATACTGCCCGACAGGTTTTGACGCTCTGAATCGACTGGTCTAAACCAGAAGGCTCTAGGACGCCTACTTCTCAAGTTATGAAAGTAAAACCGTAAATTTCGTAATCGAAAATGTCGATTTTGCAAAAATTCGCGAAGCCGTAGCGGCCAAACGGTTGGTCCTAGACTGGCACATTGTATATGCGTTTTAATCCTAATGACGATATCTTTAATTTGGCATAAGATTCGCGGAGATGGGATGAGAACTGAGGGAGTTATGGCGTTTTGAAATTTTCGCGATTTTTTTGAACGTCGGGCGATGAAATTTAGAAATTTCAAAAATGCCGATTGTCGATTTTCCCTGTTTTGACGCCAAGACTATATGTAATCGGACCCGCTGATTACGATAATCCAAACTAGAGTTCGCTATTTCCTTTGGTTCTCGAGATATTTACGAAAAAGTGTCGACAGGTCAAAAGTACAAAAACGAAATCGCGAATTTTCAGCGGAAAATCGTTCAGACCGTCTTCTTTACCGCCCCCGAAAACCTTAGGGAAGATTTTGAGTAGAAATTCGAGATTGAAAATTTTTGAAAATCGCGAAAATTTCGCCAAAATATGATCCTCGATTTCGACGCCTCTCTGTATCTTGGAAACCAGCTGGCTCTAGATGACCTATCCTATACTGCCCGACAGGTTTTGACGCTCTGAATCGACTGGTCTAAACCAGAAGGCTCTAGGACACCTACTTCTCGAGTTATGAAAGTAAAACCGTAAATTTCGTAATCGAAAATGTCGATTTTGCAAAAATTCGCGAAGCCGTTGCGGCCAAACGGTTGGTCCTAGACTGGCACATTGTATACGCGTTTTAATCCTAATGACGATATCTTTAATTTGGCACAAGATTCGCGGAGATTGGATGAGAACTGAGGGAGTTATGGCGTTTTGAAATTCTCGCGATTTTTTTGAACCTCAGGCGATGAAATTTAGAAATTTCAAAAATGCCGATTGTCGATTTTCCCTGTTTTGACGCCAAGACTATATGTAATCGGACCCGCTGATTACGATAATCCAAACTAGAGTTCGCTATCTCCTTTGGTTCTCGAGATATTTACGAAAAAGAATCGACAGGTCAAAAGTACAAAAACGAAATCGCGAATTTTCAGCGGAAAATCGTTCAGACCGTCTACTTTAGCGCCCCCGAAAACCTTAGGGAAGATTTTGAGTAGAAATTCGAGATTGAAAATGTTTGAAAATCGCGAAAATTTCGCCAAAACATGATCCTCGATTTCGACGCCTCTCTGTATCTTGGAAACCAGCTGGCTCTAGATGACCTATCCTATACTGCCCGACAGGTTTTGACGCTCTGAATCGACTGGTCTAAACCAGAAGGCTCTAGGACGCCTACTTCTCAAGTTATGAAAGTAAAACCGTAAATTTCGTAATCGAAAATGTCGATTTTGCAAAAATTCGCGAAGCCGTAGCGGCCAAACGGTCGGTCCTAGACTGGCACATTGTATACGCGTTTTAATCCTAATGACGATATCTTTAATTTGGCACAAGATTCGCGGAGATTGGATGAGAACTGAGGGAGTTATGGCGTTTTGAAATTCTCGCGATTTTTTTGAACCTCAGGCGATGAAATTTAGAAATTTCAGAAATGCCGATTGTCGATTTTCCCTGTTTTGACGCCAGGACTATATGTAATTGGACCCGCTGATTACGATAATCCAAACTAGAGTTCGCTATCTCCTTTGGTTCTCGAGATATTTACGAAAAAGTGTCGACAGGTCAAAAGTACAAAAACGAAATCGCGAATTTTCAGCGGAAAATCATTCAGACCGTCTTCTTTAGCGTCCCCGAAAACCTTAGGGAAGATTTTGAGTAGAAATTCGAGATTGAAAATTTTTGAAAATCGCGAAAATTTCGCCAAAATATGATCCTCGATTTCGACGCCTCTCTGTATCTTGGAAACCAGCTGGCTCTAGATGACCTATCCTATACTGCCCGACAGGTTTTGACGCTCTGAATCGACTGGTCTAAACCAGAAGGCTCTAGGACGCCTACTTCTCAAGTTATGAAAGTAAAACCGTAAATTTCGTAATCGAAAATGTCGATTTTGCAAAAATTCGCGAAGCCGTAGCGGCCAAACGGTTGGTCCTAGACTGGCACATTGTATATGCGTTTTAATCCTAATGACGATATCTTTAATTTGGCATAAGATTCGCGGAGATGGGATGAGAACTGAGGGAGTTATGGCGTTTTGAAATTTTCGCGATTTTTTTGAACGTCGGGCGATGAAATTTAGAAATTTCAAAAATGCCGATTGTCGATTTTCCCTGTTTTGACGCCAAGACTATATGTAATCGGACCCGCTGATTACGATAATCCAAACTAGAGTTCGCTATTTCCTTTGGTTCTCGAGATATTTACGAAAAAGTGTCGACAGGTCAAAAGTACAAAAACGAAATCGCGAATTTTCAGCGGAAAATCGTTCAGACCGTCTTCTTTACCGCCCCCGAAAACCTTAGGGAAGATTTTGAGTAGAAATTCGAGATTGAAAATTTTTGAAAATCGCGAAAATTTCGCCAAAATATGATCCTCGATTTCGACGCCTCTCTGTATCTTGGAAACCAGCTGGCTCTAGATGACCTATCCTATACTGCCCGACAGGTTTTGACGCTCTGAATCGACTGGTCTAAACCAGAAGGCTCTAGGACGCCTACTTCTCGAGTTATGAAAGTAAAACCGTAAATTTCGTAATCGAAAATGTCGATTTTGCAAAAATTCGCGAAGCCGTTGCGGCCAAACGGTTGGTCCTAGACTGGCACATTGTATACGCGTTTTAATCCTAATGACGATATCTTTAATTTGGCACAAGATTCGCGGAGATTGGATGAGAACTGAGGGAGTTATGGCGTTTTGAAATTCTCGCGATTTTTTTGAACCTCAGGCGATGAAATTTAGAAATTTCAAAAATGCCGATTGTCGATTTTCCCTGTTTTGACGCCAAGACTATATGTAATCGGACCCGCTGATTACGATAATCCAAACTAGAGTTCGCTATCTCCTTTGGTTCTCGAGATATTTACGAAAAAGAATCGACAGGTCAAAAGTACAAAAACGAAATCGCGAATTTTCAGCGGAAAATCGTTCAGACCGTCTACTTTAGCGCCCCCGAAAACCTTAGGGAAGATTTTGAGTAGAAATTCGAGATTGAAAATGTTTGAAAATCGCGAAAATTTCGCCAAAACATGATCCTCGATTTCGACGCCTCTCTGTATCTTGGAAACCAGCTGGCTCTAGATGACCTATCCTATACTGCCCGACAGGTTTTGACGCTCTGAATCGACTGGTCTAAACCAGAAGGCTCTAGGACGCCTACTTCTCAAGTTATGAAAGTAAAACCGTAAATTTCGTAATCGAAAATGTCGATTTTGCAAAAATTCGCGAAGCCGTAGCGGCCAAACGGTCGGTCCTAGACTGGCACATTGTATACGCGTTTTAATCCTAATGACGATATCTTTAATTTGGCACAAGATTCGCGGAGATTGGATGAGAACTGAGGGAGTTATGGCGTTTTGAAATTCTCGCGATTTTTTTGAACCTCAGGCGATGAAATTTAGAAATTTCAGAAATGCCGATTGTCGATTTTCCCTGTTTTGACGCCAGGACTATATGTAATTGGACCCGCTGATTACGATAATCCAAACTAGAGTTCGCTATCTCCTTTGGTTCTCGAGATATTTACGAAAAAGTGTCGACAGGTCAAAAGTACAAAAACGAAATCGCGAATTTTCAGCGGAAAATCATTCAGACCGTCTTCTTTAGCGTCCCCGAAAACCTTAGGGAAGATTTTGAGTAGAAATTCGAGATTGAAAATTTTTGAAAATCGCGAAAATTTCGCCAAAATATGATCCTCGATTTCGACGCCTCTCTGTATCTTGGAAACCAGCTGGCTCTAGATGACCTATCCTATACTGCCCGACAGGTTTTGACGCTCTGAATCGACTGGTCTAAACCAGAAGGCTCTAGGACGCCTACTTCTCGAGTTATGAAAGTAAAACCGTAAATTTCGTAATCGAAAATGTCGATTTTGCAAAAATTCGCGAAGCCGTGGTGGCCAAACGGTTGGTCCTAGACTGGCACATTGTATACGCGTTTTAATCCTAATGACGATATCTTTAATTTGGCACAAGATTCGCGGAGATTGGATGAGAACTGAGGGAGTTATGGCGTTTTGAAATTCTCGCGATTTTTTTGAACCTCAGGCGATGAAATTTAGAAATTTCAAAAATGCCGATTGTCGATTTTCCCTGTTTTGACGCCAAGACTATATGTAATCGGACCCGCTGATTACGATAATCCAAACTAGAGTTCGCTATCTCCTTTGGTTCTCGAGATATTTACGAAAAAGAATCGACAGGTCAAAAGTACAAAAACGAAATCGCGAATTTTCAGCGGAAAATCGTTCAGACCGTCTACTTTAGCGCCCCCGAAAACCTTAGGGAAGATTTTGAGTAGAAATTCGAGATTGAAAATTTTTGAAAATCGCGAAAATTTCGCCAAAATATGATCCTCGATTTCGACGCCTCTCTGTATCTTGGAAACCAGCTGGCTCTAGATGACCTATCCTATACTGCCCGACAGGTTTTGACGCTCTGAATCGACTGGTCTAAACCAGAAAGCTCTAGGACGCCTACTTCTCGAGTTATGCCAGTAAAACCGTAAATTTCGTAATCGAAAATGTCGATTTTGCAAAAATTCGCGAAGCCGTAGCGGCCAAACGGTTGGTCCTAGACTAGCACATTGTATACGCGTTTTAATCCTAATGACGATATCTTTAATTTGGCACAAGATTCGCGGAGATTGGATGAGAACTGAGGGAGTTGTGGCGTTTTGAAATTCTCGCGATTTTTTTGAACCTCAGGCGATGAAATTTAGAAATTTCAGAAATGCCGATTGTCGATTTTCCCTGTTTTGACGCCAAGACTATATGTAATCGGACCCGCTGATTACGATAATCCAAACTAGAGTTCGCTATTTCCTTTGGTTCTCGAGATATTTACGAAAAAGTGTCGACAGGTCAAAAGTACAAAAACGAAATCGCGAATTTTCAGCGGAAAATCGTTCAGACCGTCTTCTTTACCGCCCCCGAAAACCTTAGGGAAGATTTTGAGTAGAAATTCGAGATTGAAAATCGCGAAAATTTCGCCAAAATATGATCCTCGATTTCGACGCCTCTCTGTATCTTGGAAACCAGCTGGCTCTAGATGACCTATCCTATACTGCCCGACAGGTTTTGATGCTCTGAATCGACTGGTCTAAATCAGAAGGCTCTAGGACGCCTACTTCTCGAGTTATGCCAGTAAAACCGTAAATTTCGTAATCGAAAATGTCGATTTTGCAAAAATTCGCGAAGCCGTAGCGGCCAAACGGTCGGTCCTAGACTGGCACATTGTATACGCGTTTTAATCCTAATGACGATATCTTTAATTTGGCACAAGATTCGCGGAGATTGGATGAGAACTGAGGGAGTTATGGCGTTTTGAAATTCTCGCGATTTTTTTGAACCTCAGGCGATGAAATTTAGAAATTTCAGAAATGCCGATTGTCGATTTTCCCTGTTTTGACGCCAGGACTATATGTAATTGGACCCGCTGATTACGATAATCCAAACTAGAGTTCGCTATCTCCTTTGGTTCTCGAGATATTTACGAAAAAGTGTCGACAGGTCAAAAGTACAAAAACGAAATCGCGAATTTTCAGCGGAAAATCATTCAGACCGTCTTCTTTAGCGTCCCCGAAAACCTTAGGGAAGATTTTGAGTAGAAATTCGAGATTGAAAATTTTTGAAAATCGCGAAAATTTCGCCAAAATATGATCCTCGATTTCGACGCCTCTCTGTATCTTGGAAACCAGCTGGCTCTAGATGACCTATCCTATACTGCCCGACAGGTTTTGACGCTCTGAATCGACTGGTCTAAACCAGAAGGCTCTAGGACGCCTACTTCTCGAGTTATGAAAGTAAAACCGTAAATTTCGTAATCGAAAATGTCGATTTTGCAAAAATTCGCGAAGCCGTGGTGGCCAAACGGTTGGTCCTAGACTGGCACATTGTATACGCGTTTTAATCCTAATGACGATATCTTTAATTTGGCACAAGATTCGCGGAGATTGGATGAGAACTGAGGGAGTTATGGCGTTTTGAAATTCTCGCGATTTTTTTTAACCTCAGGCGATGAAATTTAGAAATTTCAAAAATGCCGATTGTCGATTTTCCCTGTTTTGACGCCAAGACTATATGTAATCGGACCCGCTGATTACGATAATCCAAACTAGAGTTCGCTATCTCCTTTGGTTCTCCAGATATTTACGAAAAAGAATCGACAGGTCAAAAGTACAAAAACGAAATCGCGAATTTTCAGCGGAAAATCGTTCAGACCGTCTACTTTAGCGCCCCCGAAAACCTTAGGGAAGATTTTGAGTAGAAATTCGAGATTGAAAATTTTTGAAAATCGCGAAAATTTCGCCAAAATATGATCCTCGATTTCGACGCCTCTCTGTATCTTGGAAACCAGCTGGCTCTAGATGACCTATCCTATACTGCCCGACAGGTTTTGACGCTCTGAATCGACTGGTCTAAACCAGAAAGCTCTAGGACGCCTACTTCTCGAGTTATGCCAGTAAAACCGTAAATTTCGTAATCGAAAATGTCGATTTTGCAAAAATTCGCGAAGCCGTAGCGGCCAAACGGTTGGTCCTAGACTAGCACATTGTATACGCGTTTTAATCCTAATGACGATATCTTTAATTTGGCACAAGATTCGCGGAGATTGGATGAGAACTGAGGGAGTTGTGGCGTTTTGAAATTCTCGCGATTTTTTTGAACCTCAGGCGATGAAATTTAGAAATTTCAGAAATGCCGATTGTCGATTTTCCCTGTTTTGACGCCAAGACTATATGTAATCGGACCCGCTGATTACGATAATCCAAACTAGAGTTCGCTATTTCCTTTGGTTCTCGAGATATTTACGAAAAAGTGTCGACAGGTCAAAAGTACAAAAACGAAATCGCGAATTTTCAGCGGAAAATCGTTCAGACCGTCTTCTTTACCGCCCCCGAAAACCTTAGGGAAGATTTTGAGTAGAAATTCGAGATTGAAAATCGCGAAAATTTCGCCAAAATATGATCCTCGATTTCGACGCCTCTCTGTATCTTGGAAACCAGCTGGCTCTAGATGACCTATCCTATACTGCCCGACAGGTTTTGATGCTCTGAATCGACTGGTCTAAATCAGAAGGCTCTAGGACGCCTACTTCTCGAGTTATGCCAGTAAAACCGTAAATTTCGTAATCGAAAATGTCGATTTTGCAAAAATTCGCGAAGCCGTAGCGGCCAAACGGTTGGTCCTAGACTGGCATATTGTATACGCGTTTTAATCCTAATGACGATATCTTTAATTTGGCACAAGATTCGCGGAGATCGGATGAGAACTGAGGGAGTTATGGCGTTTTGAAATTTTCGCGATTTTTTTGAACCTCAGGCGAGGAAATTTAGAAATTTCAAAAATGTCGATTGTCGATTTTCCCTGTTTTGACGCCAAGACTATATGTAATCGGACCCGCTGATTACGATAATCCAAACTAGAGTTCGCTATTTCCTTTGGTTCTCGAGATATTTACGAAAAAGTGTCGACAGGTCAAAACCAGAAGGCTCTAGGACGCCTACTTCTCGAGTTATGAAAGTAAAACCGTAAATTTCGTAATCGAAAATGTCGATTTTGCAAAAATTCGCGAAGCCGTAGTGGCCAAACGGTTGGTCCTAGACTGGCACATTGTATACGCGTTTTAATCCTAATGACGATATCTTTAATTTGGCACAAGATTCGCGGAGATTGGATGAGAACTGAGGGAGTTATGGCGTTTTGAAATTTTCGCGATTTTTTTGAACCTCAGGCGATGAAATTTAGAAATTTCAAAAATGCCGATTGTCGATTTTCCCTGTTTTGACGCCAAGACTATATGTAATCGGACCCGCTGATTACGATAATCCAAACTAGAGTTCGCTATCTCCTTTGGTTCTCGAGATATTTACGAAAAAGTGTCGACAGGTCAAAAGTACATAAACGAAATCGCGAATTTTCAGCGGAAAATCGTTCAGACCGTCTTCTTTAGCGCCCCCGAAAACCTTAGGGAAGATTTTGAGTAGAAATTCGAGATTGAAAATTTTTGAAAATCGCGAAAATTTCGCCAAAATATGATCCTCGATTTCGACGCCTCTCTGTATCTTGGAAACCAGCTGGCTCTAGATGACCTATCCTATACTGCCCGACAGGTTTTGACGCTCTGAATCGACTGGTCTAAACCAGAAAGCTCTAGGACGCCTACTTCTCGAGTTATGCCAGTAAAACCGTAAATTTCGTAATCGAAAATGTCGATTTTGCAAAAATTCGCGAAGCCGTAGCGGCCAAACGGTTGGTCCTAGACTGGCACATTGTATACGCGTTTTAATCCCAATGACGATATCTTTAATTTGGCGCAAGATTTGCGACGATCGGATGAGAAATGAGGGAGTTATGGCGTTTTGAAATTTTCGCAATTTTTTTGAACCTCCGGCGATGAAATTTAGAAATTTCAAAAATGTCGATTGGCGATTTTCCCTGTTTTGACGCCAAGACTATATGTAATCGGACCCGCTGATTACGATAATCCAAACTAGAGTTCGCTATCTCCTTTGGTTCTCGAGATATTTACGAAAAAGTGTCGACAGGTCAAAAGTACAAAAACGAAATCGCGAATTTTCAGCGGAAAATCATTCAGACCGTCTTCTTTAGCGCCCCCGAAAACCTTAGGGAAGATTTTGAGTAGAAATTCGAGATTGAAAATTTTTGAAAATCGCGAAAATTTCGCCAAAATATGATCCTCGATTTCGACGCCTCTCTGTATCTTGGAAACCAGCTGGCTCTAGATGACCTATCCTATACTGCCCGACAGGTTTTGACGCTCTGAATCGACTGGTCTAAACCAGAAGGCTCTAGGACGCCTACTTCTCGAGTTATGCCAGTAAAACCGTAAATTTCGTAATCGAAAATGTCGATTTTGCAAAAATTCGCGAAGCCGTAGCGGCCAAACGGTTGGTCCTAGACTGGCATATTGTATACGCGTTTTAATCCTAATGACGATATCTTTAATTTGGCACAAGATTCGCGGAGATCGGATGAGAACTGAGGGAGTTATGGCGTTTTGAAATTTTCGCGATTTTTTTTAACCTCAGGCGAGGAAATTTAGAAATTTCAAAAATGTCGATTGTCGATTTTCCCTGTTTTGACGCCAAGACTATATGTAATCGGACCCGCTGATTACGATAATCCAAACTAGAGTTCGCTATTTCCTTTGGTTCTCGAGATATTTACGAAAAAGTGTCGACAGGTCAAAACCAGAAGGCTCTAGGACGCCTACTTCTCGAGTTATGAAAGTAAAACCGTAAATTTCGTAATCGAAAATGTCGATTTTGCAAAAATTCGCGAAGCCGTAGTGGCCAAACGGTTGGTCCTAGACTGGCACATTGTATACGCGTTTTAATCCTAATGACGATATCTTTAATTTGGCACAAGATTCGCGGAGATTGGATGAGAACTGAGGGAGTTATGGCGTTTTGAAATTTTCGCAATTTTTTTGAACCTCCGGCGATGAAATTTAGAAATTTCAAAAATGTCGATTGGCGATTTTCCCTGTTTTGACGCCAAGACTATATGTAATCGGACCCGCTGATTACGATAATCCAAACTAGAGTTCGCTATCTCCTTTGGTTCTCGAGATATTTACGAAAAAGTGTCGACAGGTCAAAAGTACAAAAACGAAATCGCGAATTTTCAGCGGAAAATCATTCAGACCGTCTTCTTTAGCGCCCCCGAAAACCTTAGGGAAGATTTTGAGTAGAAATTCGAGATTGAAAATTTTTGAAAATCGCGAAAATTTCGCCAAAATATGATCCTCGATTTCGACGCCTCTCTGTATCTTGGAAACCAGCTGGCTCTAGATGACCTATCCTATACTGCCCGACAGGTTTTGACGCTCTGAATCGACTGGTCTAAACCAGAAGGCTCTAGGACGCCTACTTCTCGAGTTATGAAAGTAAAACCGTAAATTTCGTAATCGAACATGTCGATTTTGCAAAAATGCGCGAAGCCGTAGCGGCCAAACGGTTGGTCCTAGACTGGCACATTGTATACGCGTTTTAATCCCAATGACGATATCTTTAATTTGGCGCAAGATTTGCGACGATCGGATGAGAAATGAGGGAGTTATGGCGTTTTGAAATTTTCGCGATTTTTTTGAACCTCCGGCGATGAAATTTAGAAATTTCAAAAATATCGATTGGCGATTTTCCCTGTTTTGACGCCAAGACTATATGTAATCGGACCCGCTGATTACGATAATCCAAACTAGAGTTCGCTATCTCCTTTGGTTCTCGAGATATTTACGAAAAAGTGTCGACAGGTCAAAAGTACAAAAACGAAATCGCGAATTTTCAGCGGAAAATCGTTCAGACCGTCTTCTTTACCGCCCCCGAAAACCTTAGGGAAGATTTTGAGTAGAAATTCGAGATTGAAAATTTTTGAAAATCGCGAAAATTTCGCCAAAATATGATCCTCGATTTCGACGCCTCTCTGTATCTTGGAAACCAGCTGGCTCTAGATGACCTATCCTATACTGCCCGACAGGTTTTGACGCTCTGAATCGACTGGTCTAAACCAGAAGGCTCTAGGACGCCTACTTCTCGAGTTATGAAAGTAAAACCGTAAATTTCGTAATCGAAAATGTCGATTTTGCAAAAATTCGCGAAGCCGTAGCGGCCAAACGGTTGGTCCTAGACTGGCATATTGTATACGCGTTTTAATCCTAATGACGATATCTTTAATTTGACGCAAGATTCGCGGAGATCGGATGAGAACTGAGGGAGTTATGGCGTTTTGAAATTTTCGCGATTTTTTTGAACCTCAGGCGATGAAATTTAGAAATTTCAAAAATGTCGATTGGCGATTTTCCCTGTTTTGACGCCAAGACTATATGTAATCGGACCCGCTGATTACGATAATCCAAACTAGAGTTCGCTATTTCCTTTGGCTCTCGAGATATTTACGAAAAAGTGTCGACAGGTCAAAACCAGAAGGCTCTAGGACGCCTACTTCTCAAGTTATGAAAGTAAAACCGTAAATTTCGTAATCGAAAATGTCGATTTTGCAAAAATTCGCGAAGCCGTAGCGGCCAAACGGTCGGTCCTAGACTGGCACATTGTATACGCGTTTTAATCCTAATGACGATATCTTTAATTTGGCACAAGATTCGCGGAGATTGGATGAGAACTGAGGGAGTTATGGCGTTTTGAAATTCTCGCGATTTTTTTGAACCTCAGGCGATGAAATTTAGAAATTTCAGAAATGCCGATTGTCGATTTTCCCTGTTTTGACGCCAGGACTATATGTAATCGGACCCGCTGATTACGATAATCCAAACTAGAGTTCGCTATCTCCTTTGGTTCTCGAGATATTTACGAAAAAGTGTCGACAGGTCAAAAGTACAAAAACGAAATCGCGAATTTTCAGCGGAAAATCATTCAGACCGTCTTCTTTAGCGTCCCCGAAAACCTTAGGGAAGATTTTGAGTAGAAATTCGAGATTGAAAATTTTTGAAAATCGCGAAAATTTCGCCAAAATATGATCCTCGATTTCGACGCCTCTCTGTATCTTGGAAACCAGCTGGCTCTAGATGACCTATCCTATACTGCCCGACAGGTTTTGACGCTCTGAATCGACTGGTCTAAACCAGAAGGCTCTAGGACGCCTACTTCTCGAGTTATGAAAGTAAAACCGTAAATTTCGTAATCGAAAATGTCGATTTTGCAAAAATTCGCGAAGCCGTAGTGGCCAAACGGTTGGTCCTAGACTGGCACATTGTATACGCGTTTTAATCCTAATGACGATATCTTTAATTTGGCACAAGATTCGCGGAGATTGGATGAGAACTGAGGGAGTTATGGCGTTTTGAAATTCTCGCGATTTTTTTGAACCTCAGGCGATGAAATTTAGAAATTTCAAAAATGCCGATTGTCGATTTTCCCTGTTTTGACGCCAAGACTATATGTAATCGGACCCGCTGATTACGATAATCCAAACTAGAGTTCGCTATCTCCTTTGGTTCTCGAGATATTTACGAAAAAGAATCGACAGGTCAAAAGTACAAAAACGAAATCGCGAATTTTCAGCGGAAAATCGTTCAGACCGTCTACTTTAGCGCCCCCGAAAACCTTAGGGAAGATTTTGAGTAGAAATTCGAGATTGAAAATTTTTGAAAATCGCGAAAATTTCGCCAAAATATGATCCTCGATTTCGACGCCTCTCTGTATCTTGGAAACCAGCTGGCTCTAGATGACCTATCCTATACTGCCCGACAGGTTTTGACGCTCTGAATCGACTGGTCTAAACCAGAAAGCTCTAGGACGCCTACTTCTCGAGTTATGCCAGTAAAACCGTAAATTTCGTAATCGAAAATGTCGATTTTGCAAAAATTCGCGAAGCCGTAGCGGCCAAACGGTTGGTCCTAGACTAGCACATTGTATACGCGTTTTAATCCTAATGACGATATCTTTAATTTGGCACAAGATTCGCGGAGATTGGATGAGAACTGAGGGAGTTGTGGCGTTTTGAAATTCTCGCGATTTTTTTGAACCTCAGGCGATGAAATTTAGAAATTTCAGAAATGCCGATTGTCGATTTTCCCTGTTTTGACGCCAAGACTATATGTAATCGGACCCGCTGATTACGATAATCCAAACTAGAGTTCGCTATTTCCTTTGGTTCTCGAGATATTTACGAAAAAGTGTCGACAGGTCAAAAGTACAAAAACGAAATCGCGAATTTTCAGCGGAAAATCGTTCAGACCGTCTTCTTTACCGCCCCCGAAAACCTTAGGGAAGATTTTGAGTAGAAATTCGAGATTGAAAATCGCGAAAATTTCGCCAAAATATGATCCTCGATTTCGACGCCTCTCTGTATCTTGGAAACCAGCTGGCTCTAGATGACCTATCCTATACTGCCCGACAGGTTTTGACGCTCTGAATCGACTGGTCTAAACCAGAAGGCTCTAGGACGCCTACTTCTCGAGTTATGAAAGTAAAACCGTAAATTTCGTAATCGAAAATGTCGATTTTGCAAAAATTCGCGAAGCCGTGGTGGCCAAACGGTTGGTCCTAGACTGGCACATTGTATACGCGTTTTAATCCTAATGACGATATCTTTAATTTGGCACAAGATTCGCGGAGATTGGATGAGAACTGAGGGAGTTATGGCGTTTTGAAATTCTCGCGATTTTTTTTAACCTCAGGCGATGAAATTTAGAAATTTCAAAAATGCCGATTGTCGATTTTCCCTGTTTTGACGCCAAGACTATATGTAATCGGACCCGCTGATTACGATAATCCAAACTAGAGTTCGCTATCTCCTTTGGTTCTCCAGATATTTACGAAAAAGAATCGACAGGTCAAAAGTACAAAAACGAAATCGCGAATTTTCAGCGGAAAATCGTTCAGACCGTCTACTTTAGCGCCCCCGAAAACCTTAGGGAAGATTTTGAGTAGAAATTCGAGATTGAAAATTTTTGAAAATCGCGAAAATTTCGCCAAAATATGATCCTCGATTTCGACGCCTCTCTGTATCTTGGAAACCAGCTGGCTCTAGATGACCTATCCTATACTGCCCGACAGGTTTTGACGCTCTGAATCGACTGGTCTAAACCAGAAAGCTCTAGGACGCCTACTTCTCGAGTTATGCCAGTAAAACCGTAAATTTCGTAATCGAAAATGTCGATTTTGCAAAAATTCGCGAAGCCGTAGCGGCCAAACGGTTGGTCCTAGACTAGCACATTGTATACGCGTTTTAATCCTAATGACGATATCTTTAATTTGGCACAAGATTCGCGGAGATTGGATGAGAACTGAGGGAGTTGTGGCGTTTTGAAATTCTCGCGATTTTTTTGAACCTCAGGCGATGAAATTTAGAAATTTCAGAAATGCCGATTGTCGATTTTCCCTGTTTTGACGCCAAGACTATATGTAATCGGACCCGCTGATTACGATAATCCAAACTAGAGTTCGCTATTTCCTTTGGTTCTCGAGATATTTACGAAAAAGTGTCGACAGGTCAAAAGTACAAAAACGAAATCGCGAATTTTCAGCGGAAAATCGTTCAGACCGTCTTCTTTACCGCCCCCGAAAACCTTAGGGAAGATTTTGAGTAGAAATTCGAGATTGAAAATCGCGAAAATTTCGCCAAAATATGATCCTCGATTTCGACGCCTCTCTGTATCTTGGAAACCAGCTGGCTCTAGATGACCTATCCTATACTGCCCGACAGGTTTTGATGCTCTGAATCGACTGGTCTAAATCAGAAGGCTCTAGGACGCCTACTTCTCGAGTTATGCCAGTAAAACCGTAAATTTCGTAATCGAAAATGTCGATTTTGCAAAAATTCGCGAAGCCGTAGCGGCCAAACGGTTGGTCCTAGACTGGCATATTGTATACGCGTTTTAATCCTAATGACGATATCTTTAATTTGGCACAAGATTCGCGGAGATCGGATGAGAACTGAGGGAGTTATGGCGTTTTGAAATTTTCGCGATTTTTTTGAACCTCAGGCGAGGAAATTTAGAAATTTCAAAAATGTCGATTGTCGATTTTCCCTGTTTTGACGCCAAGACTATATGTAATCGGACCCGCTGATTACGATA
This sequence comes from Melolontha melolontha, assembly GCA_935421215.2. Taxonomy (NCBI): domain Eukaryota; kingdom Metazoa; phylum Arthropoda; class Insecta; order Coleoptera; family Scarabaeidae; genus Melolontha; species Melolontha melolontha. The sequence goes on along the minus strand of OW285244.1, from coordinate 34,630,174 downwards.
ATCCAAACTAGAGTTCGCTATTTCCTTTGGTTCTCGAGATATTTACGAAAAAGTGTCGACAGGTCAAAACCAGAAGGCTCTAGGACGCCTACTTCTCGAGTTATGAAAGTAAAACCGTAAATTTCGTAATCGAAAATGTCCTAGACTGGCACATTGTATACGCGTTTTAATCCCAATGACGATATCTTTAATTTGGCGCAAGATTTGCGACGATCGGATGAGAAATGAGGGAGTTATGGCGTTTTGAAATTTTCGCAATTTTTTTGAACCTCCGGCGATGAAATTTAGAAATTTCAAAAATGTCGATTGGCGATTTTCCCTGTTTTGACGCCAAGACTATATGTAATCGGACCCGCTGATTACGATAATCCAAACTAGAGTTCGCTATCTCCTTTGGTTCTCGAGATATTTACGAAAAAGTGTCGACAGGTCAAAAGTACATAAACGAAATCGCGAATTTTCAGCGGAAAATCGTTCAGACCGTCTTCTTTAGCGCCCCCGAAAACCTTAGGGAAGATTTTGAGTAGAAATTCGAGATTGAAAATTTTTGAAAATCGCGAAAATTTCGCCAAAATATGATCCTCGATTTCGACGCCTCTCTGTATCTTGGAAACCAGCTGGCTCTAGATGACCTATCCTATACTGCCCGACAGGTTTTGACGCTCTGAATCGACTGGTCTAAACCAGAAAGCTCTAGGACGCCTACTTCTCGAGTTATGCCAGTAAAACCGTAAATTTCGTAATCGAAAATGTCGATTTTGCAAAAATTCGCGAAGCCGTAGCGGCCAAACGGTTGGTCCTAGACTGGCACATTGTATACGCGTTTTAATCCCAATGACGATATCTTTAATTTGGCGCAAGATTTGCGACGATCGGATGAGAAATGAGGGAGTTATGGCGTTTTGAAATTTTCGCAATTTTTTTGAACCTCCGGCGATGAAATTTAGAAATTTCAAAAATGTCGATTGGCGATTTTCCCTGTTTTGACGCCAAGACTATATGTAATCGGACCCGCTGATTACGATAATCCAAACTAGAGTTCGCTATCTCCTTTGGTTCTCGAGATATTTACGAAAAAGTGTCGACAGGTCAAAAGTACAAAAACGAAATCGCGAATTTTCAGCGGAAAATCATTCAGACCGTCTTCTTTAGCGCCCCCGAAAACCTTAGGGAAGATTTTGAGTAGAAATTCGAGATTGAAAATTTTTGAAAATCGCGAAAATTTCGCCAAAATATGATCCTCGATTTCGACGCCTCTCTGTATCTTGGAAACCAGCTGGCTCTAGATGACCTATCCTATACTGCCCGACAGGTTTTGACGCTCTGAATCGACTGGTCTAAACCAGAAGGCTCTAGGACGCCTACTTCTCGAGTTATGCCAGTAAAACCGTAAATTTCGTAATCGAAAATGTCGATTTTGCAAAAATTCGCGAAGCCGTAGCGGCCAAACGGTTGGTCCTAGACTGGCATATTGTATACGCGTTTTAATCCTAATGACGATATCTTTAATTTGGCACAAGATTCGCGGAGATCGGATGAGAACTGAGGGAGTTATGGCGTTTTGAAATTTTCGCGATTTTTTTTAACCTCAGGCGAGGAAATTTAGAAATTTCAAAAATGTCGATTGTCGATTTTCCCTGTTTTGACGCCAAGACTATATGTAATCGGACCCGCTGATTACGATAATCCAAACTAGAGTTCGCTATTTCCTTTGGTTCTCGAGATATTTACGAAAAAGTGTCGACAGGTCAAAACCAGAAGGCTCTAGGACGCCTACTTCTCGAGTTATGAAAGTAAAACCGTAAATTTCGTAATCGAAAATGTCGATTTTGCAAAAATTCGCGAAGCCGTAGTGGCCAAACGGTTGGTCCTAGACTGGCACATTGTATACGCGTTTTAATCCTAATGACGATATCTTTAATTTGGCACAAGATTCGCGGAGATTGGATGAGAACTGAGGGAGTTATGGCGTTTTGAAATTTTCGCAATTTTTTTGAACCTCCGGCGATGAAATTTAGAAATTTCAAAAATGTCGATTGGCGATTTTCCCTGTTTTGACGCCAAGACTATATGTAATCGGACCCGCTGATTACGATAATCCAAACTAGAGTTCGCTATCTCCTTTGGTTCTCGAGATATTTACGAAAAAGTGTCGACAGGTCAAAAGTACAAAAACGAAATCGCGAATTTTCAGCGGAAAATCATTCAGACCGTCTTCTTTAGCGCCCCCGAAAACCTTAGGGAAGATTTTGAGTAGAAATTCGAGATTGAAAATTTTTGAAAATCGCGAAAATTTCGCCAAAATATGATCCTCGATTTCGACGCCTCTCTGTATCTTGGAAACCAGCTGGCTCTAGATGACCTATCCTATACTGCCCGACAGGTTTTGACGCTCTGAATCGACTGGTCTAAACCAGAAGGCTCTAGGACGCCTACTTCTCGAGTTATGAAAGTAAAACCGTAAATTTCGTAATCGAACATGTCGATTTTGCAAAAATGCGCGAAGCCGTAGCGGCCAAACGGTTGGTCCTAGACTGGCACATTGTATACGCGTTTTAATCCCAATGACGATATCTTTAATTTGGCGCAAGATTTGCGACGATCGGATGAGAAATGAGGGAGTTATGGCGTTTTGAAATTTTCGCGATTTTTTTGAACCTCCGGCGATGAAATTTAGAAATTTCAAAAATATCGATTGGCGATTTTCCCTGTTTTGACGCCAAGACTATATGTAATCGGACCCGCTGATTACGATAATCCAAACTAGAGTTCGCTATCTCCTTTGGTTCTCGAGATATTTACGAAAAAGTGTCGACAGGTCAAAAGTACAAAAACGAAATCGCGAATTTTCAGCGGAAAATCGTTCAGACCATCTTCTTTACCGCCCCCGAAAACCTTAGGGAAGATTTTGAGTAGAAATTCGAGATTGAAAATTTTTGAAAATCGCGAAAATTTCGCCAAAATATGATCCTCGATTTCGACGCCTCTCTGTATCTTGGAAACCAGCTGGCTCTAGATGACCTATCCTATACTGCCCGACAGGTTTTGACGCTCTGAATCGACTGGTCTAAACCAGAAGGCTCTAGGACGCCTACTTCTCGAGTTATGAAAGTAAAACCGTAAATTTCGTAATCGAAAATGTCGATTTTGCAAAAATTCGCGAAGCCGTAGCGGCCAAACGGTTGGTCCTAGACTGGCATATTGTATACGCGTTTTAATCCTAATGACGATATCTTTAATTTGACGCAAGATTCGCGGAGATCGGATGAGAACTGAGGGAGTTATGGCGTTTTGAAATTTTCGCGATTTTTTTGAACCTCAGGCGATGAAATTTAGAAATTTCAAAAATGTCGATTGGCGATTTTCCCTGTTTTGACGCCAAGACTATATGTAATCGGACCCGCTGATTACGATAATCCAAACTAGAGTTCGCTATTTCCTTTGGCTCTCGAGATATTTACGAAAAAGTGTCGACAGGTCAAAACCAGAAGGCTCTAGGACGCCTACTTCTCAAGTTATGAAAGTAAAACCGTAAATTTCGTAATCGAAAATGTCGATTTTGCAAAAATTCGCGAAGCCGTAGCGGCCAAACGGTCGGTCCTAGACTGGCACATTGTATACGCGTTTTAATCCTAATGACGATATCTTTAATTTGGCACAAGATTCGCGGAGATTGGATGAGAACTGAGGGAGTTATGGCGTTTTGAAATTCTCGCGATTTTTTTGAACCTCAGGCGATGAAATTTAGAAATTTCAGAAATGCCGATTGTCGATTTTCCCTGTTTTGACGCCAGGACTATATGTAATCGGACCCGCTGATTACGATAATCCAAACTAGAGTTCGCTATCTCCTTTGGTTCTCGAGATATTTACGAAAAAGTGTCGACAGGTCAAAAGTACAAAAACGAAATCGCGAATTTTCAGCGGAAAATCATTCAGACCGTCTTCTTTAGCGTCCCCGAAAACCTTAGGGAAGATTTTGAGTAGAAATTCGAGATTGAAAATTTTTGAAAATCGCGAAAATTTCGCCAAAATATGATCCTCGATTTCGACGCCTCTCTGTATCTTGGAAACCAGCTGGCTCTAGATGACCTATCCTATACTGCCCGACAGGTTTTGACGCTCTGAATCGACTGGTCTAAACCAGAAGGCTCTAGGACGCCTACTTCTCGAGTTATGAAAGTAAAACCGTAAATTTCGTAATCGAAAATGTCGATTTTGCAAAAATTCGCGAAGCCGTAGCGGCCAAACGGTTGGTCCTAGACTGGCATATTGTATACGCGTTTTAATCCTAATGACGATATCTTTAATTTGACGCAAGATTCGCGGAGATCGGATGAGAACTGAGGGAGTTATGGCGTTTTGAAATTTTCGCGATTTTTTTGAACCTCAGGCGATGAAATTTAGAAATTTCAAAAATGTCGATTGGCGATTTTCCCTGTTTTGACGCCAAGACTATATGTAATCGGACCCGCTGATTACGATAATCCAAACTAGAGTTCGCTATTTCCTTTGGCTCTCGAGATATTTACGAAAAAGTGTCGACAGGTCAAAACCAGAAGGCTCTAGGACGCCTACTTCTCAAGTTATGAAAGTAAAACCGTAAATTTCGTAATCGAAAATGTCGATTTTGCAAAAATTCGCGAAGCCGTAGCGGCCAAACGGTCGGTCCTAGACTGGCACATTGTATACGCGTTTTAATCCTAATGACGATATCTTTAATTTGGCACAAGATTCGCGGAGATTGGATGAGAACTGAGGGAGTTATGGCGTTTTGAAATTCTCGCGATTTTTTTGAACCTCAGGCGATGAAATTTAGAAATTTCAGAAATGCCGATTGTCGATTTTCCCTGTTTTGACGCCAGGACTATATGTAATCGGACCCGCTGATTACGATAATCCAAACTAGAGTTCGCTATCTCCTTTGGTTCTCGAGATATTTACGAAAAAGTGTCGACAGGTCAAAAGTACAAAAACGAAATCGCGAATTTTCAGCGGAAAATCATTCAGACCGTCTTCTTTAGCGTCCCCGAAAACCTTAGGGAAGATTTTGAGTAGAAATTCGAGATTGAAAATTTTTGAAAATCGCGAAAATTTCGCCAAAATATGATCCTCGATTTCGACGCCTCTCTGTATCTTGGAAACCAGCTGGCTCTAGATGACCTATCCTATACTGCCCGACAGGTTTTGACGCTCTGAATCGACTGGTCTAAACCAGAAGGCTCTAGGACGCCTACTTCTCGAGTTATGAAAGTAAAACCGTAAATTTCGTAATCGAAAATGTCGATTTTGCAAAAATTCGCGAAGCCGTAGTGGCCAAACGGTTGGTCCTAGACTGGCACATTGTATACGCGTTTTAATCCTAATGACGATATCTTTAATTTGGCACAAGATTCGCGGAGATTGGATGAGAACTGAGGGAGTTATGGCGTTTTGAAATTCTCGCGATTTTTTTGAACCTCAGGCGATGAAATTTAGAAATTTCAAAAATGCCGATTGTCGATTTTCCCTGTTTTGACGCCAAGACTATATGTAATCGGACCCGCTGATTACGATAATCCAAACTAGAGTTCGCTATCTCCTTTGGTTCTCGAGATATTTACGAAAAAGAATCGACAGGTCAAAAGTACAAAAACGAAATCGCGAATTTTCAGCGGAAAATCGTTCAGACCGTCTACTTTAGCGCCCCCGAAAACCTTAGGGAAGATTTTGAGTAGAAATTCGAGATTGAAAATTTTTGAAAATCGCGAAAATTTCGCCAAAATATGATCCTCGATTTCGACGCCTCTCTGTATCTTGGAAACCAGCTGGCTCTAGATGACCTATCCTATACTGCCCGACAGGTTTTGACGCTCTGAATCGACTGGTCTAAACCAGAAAGCTCTAGGACGCCTACTTCTCGAGTTATGCCAGTAAAACCGTAAATTTCGTAATCGAAAATGTCGATTTTGCAAAAATTCGCGAAGCCGTAGCGGCCAAACGGTTGGTCCTAGACTAGCACATTGTATACGCGTTTTAATCCTAATGACGATATCTTTAATTTGGCACAAGATTCGCGGAGATTGGATGAGAACTGAGGGAGTTGTGGCGTTTTGAAATTCTCGCGATTTTTTTGAACCTCAGGCGATGAAATTTAGAAATTTCAGAAATGCCGATTGTCGATTTTCCCTGTTTTGACGCCAAGACTATATGTAATCGGACCCGCTGATTACGATAATCCAAACTAGAGTTCGCTATTTCCTTTGGTTCTCGAGATATTTACGAAAAAGTGTCGACAGGTCAAAAGTACAAAAACGAAATCGCGAATTTTCAGCGGAAAATCGTTCAGACCGTCTTCTTTACCGCCCCCGAAAACCTTAGGGAAGATTTTGAGTAGAAATTCGAGATTGAAAATCGCGAAAATTTCGCCAAAATATGATCCTCGATTTCGACGCCTCTCTGTATCTTGGAAACCAGCTGGCTCTAGATGACCTATCCTATACTGCCCGACAGGTTTTGATGCTCTGAATCGACTGGTCTAAATCAGAAGGCTCTAGGACGCCTACTTCTCGAGTTATGCCAGTAAAACCGTAAATTTCGTAATCGAAAATGTCGATTTTGCAAAAATTCGCGAAGCCGTAGCGGCCAAACGGTTGGTCCTAGACTGGCATATTGTATACGCGTTTTAATCCTAATGACGATATCTTTAATTTGGCACAAGATTCGCGGAGATCGGATGAGAACTGAGGGAGTTATGGCGTTTTGAAATTTTCGCGATTTTTTTGAACCTCAGGCGAGGAAATTTAGAAATTTCAAAAATGTCGATTGTCGATTTTCCCTGTTTTGACGCCAAGACTATATGTAATCGGACCCGCTGATTACGATAATCCAAACTAGAGTTCGCTATTTCCTTTGGTTCTCGAGATATTTACGAAAAAGTGTCGACAGGTCAAAACCAGAAGGCTCTAGGACGCCTACTTCTCGAGTTATGAAAGTAAAACCGTAAATTTCGTAATCGAAAATGTCGATTTTGCAAAAATTCGCGAAGCCGTAGTGGCCAAACGGTTGGTCCTAGACTGGCACATTGTATACGCGTTTTAATCCTAATGACGATATCTTTAATTTGGCACAAGATTCGCGGAGATTGGATGAGAACTGAGGGAGTTATGGCGTTTTGAAATTTTCGCGATTTTTTTGAACCTCAGGCGATGAAATTTAGAAATTTCAAAAATGCCGATTGTCGATTTTCCCTGTTTTGACGCCAAGACTATATGTAATCGGACCCGCTGATTACGATAATCCAAACTAGAGTTCGCTATCTCCTTTGGTTCTCGAGATATTTACGAAAAAGTGTCGACAGGTCAAAAGTACATAAACGAAATCGCGAATTTTCAGCGGAAAATCGTTCAGACCGTCTTCTTTAGCGCCCCCGAAAACCTTAGGGAAGATTTTGAGTAGAAATTCGAGATTGAAAATTTTTGAAAATCGCGAAAATTTCGCCAAAATATGATCCTCGATTTCGACGCCTCTCTGTATCTTGGAAACCAGCTGGCTCTAGATGACCTATCCTATACTGCCCGACAGGTTTTGACGCTCTGAATCGACTGGTCTAAACCAGAAAGCTCTAGGACGCCTACTTCTCGAGTTATGCCAGTAAAACCGTAAATTTCGTAATCGAAAATGTCGATTTTGCAAAAATTCGCGAAGCCGTAGCGGCCAAACGGTTGGTCCTAGACTGGCACATTGTATACGCGTTTTAATCCCAATGACGATATCTTTAATTTGGCGCAAGATTTGCGACGATCGGATGAGAAATGAGGGAGTTATGGCGTTTTGAAATTTTCGCAATTTTTTTGAACCTCCGGCGATGAAATTTAGAAATTTCAAAAATGTCGATTGGCGATTTTCCCTGTTTTGACGCCAAGACTATATGTAATCGGACCCGCTGATTACGATAATCCAAACTAGAGTTCGCTATCTCCTTTGGTTCTCGAGATATTTACGAAAAAGTGTCGACAGGTCAAAAGTACAAAAACGAAATCGCGAATTTTCAGCGGAAAATCATTCAGACCGTCTTCTTTAGCGCCCCCGAAAACCTTAGGGAAGATTTTGAGTAGAAATTCGAGATTGAAAATTTTTGAAAATCGCGAAAATTTCGCCAAAATATGATCCTCGATTTCGACGCCTCTCTGTATCTTGGAAACCAGCTGGCTCTAGATGACCTATCCTATACTGCCCGACAGGTTTTGACGCTCTGAATCGACTGGTCTAAACCAGAAGGCTCTAGGACGCCTACTTCTCGAGTTATGAAAGTAAAACCGTAAATTTCGTAATCGAACATGTCGATTTTGCAAAAATGCGCGAAGCCGTAGCGGCCAAACGGTTGGTCCTAGACTGGCACATTGTATACGCGTTTTAATCCCAATGACGATATCTTTAATTTGGCGCAAGATTTGCGACGATCGGATGAGAACTGAGGGAGTTATGGCGTTTTGAAATTTTCGCGATTTTTTTGAACCTCAGGCGAGGAAATTTAGAAATTTCAAAAATGTCGATTGTCGATTTTCCCTGTTTTGACGCCAAGACTATATGTAATCGGACCCGCTGATTACGATAATCCAAACTAGAGTTCGCTATTTCCTTTGGTTCTCGAGATATTTACGAAAAAGTGTCGACAGGTCAAAACCAGAAGGCTCTAGGACGCCTACTTCTCGAGTTATGAAAGTAAAACCGTAAATTTCGTAATCGAAAATGTCGATTTTGCAAAAATTCGCGAAGCCGTAGTGGCCAAACGGTTGGTCCTAGACTGGCACATTGTATACGCGTTTTAATCCTAATGACGATATCTTTAATTTGGCACAAGATTCGCGGAGATTGGATGAGAACTGAGGGAGTTATGGCGTTTTGAAATTTTCGCGATTTTTTTGAACCTCAGGCGATGAAATTTAGAAATTTCAAAAATGCCGATTGTCGATTTTCCCTGTTTTGACGCCAAGACTATATGTAATCGGACCCGCTGATTACGATAATCCAAACTAGAGTTCGCTATCTCCTTTGGTTCTCGAGATATTTACGAAAAAGTGTCGACAGGTCAAAAGTACATAAACGAAATCGCGAATTTTCAGCGGAAAATCGTTCAGACCGTCTTCTTTAGCGCCCCCGAAAACCTTAGGGAAGATTTTGAGTAGAAATTCGAGATTGAAAATTTTTGAAAATCGCGAAAATTTCGCCAAAATATGATCCTCGATTTCGACGCCTCTCTGTATCTTGGAAACCAGCTGGCTCTAGATGACCTATCCTATACTGCCCGACAGGTTTTGACGCTCTGAATCGACTGGTCTAAACCAGAAAGCTCTAGGACGCCTACTTCTCGAGTTATGCCAGTAAAACCGTAAATTTCGTAATCGAAAATGTCGATTTTGCAAAAATTCGCGAAGCCGTAGCGGCCAAACGGTTGGTCCTAGACTGGCACATTGTATACGCGTTTTAATCCCAATGACGATATCTTTAATTTGGCGCAAGATTTGCGACGATCGGATGAGAAATGAGGGAGTTATGGCGTTTTGAAATTTTCGCAATTTTTTTGAACCTCCGGCGATGAAATTTAGAAATTTCAAAAATGTCGATTGGCGATTTTCCCTGTTTTGACGCCAAGACTATATGTAATCGGACCCGCTGATTACGATAATCCAAACTAGAGTTCGCTATCTCCTTTGGTTCTCGAGATATTTACGAAAAAGTGTCGACAGGTCAAAAGTACAAAAACGAAATCGCGAATTTTCAGCGGAAAATCATTCAGACCGTCTTCTTTAGCGCCCCCGAAAACCTTAGGGAAGATTTTGAGTAGAAATTCGAGATTGAAAATTTTTGAAAATCGCGAAAATTTCGCCAAAATATGATCCTCGATTTCGACGCCTCTCTGTATCTTGGAAACCAGCTGGCTCTAGATGACCTATCCTATACTGCCCGACAGGTTTTGACGCTCTGAATCGACTGGTCTAAACCAGAAGGCTCTAGGACGCCTACTTCTCGAGTTATGAAAGTAAAACCGTAAATTTCGTAATCGAACATGTCGATTTTGCAAAAATGCGCGAAGCCGTAGCGGCCAAACGGTTGGTCCTAGACTGGCACATTGTATACGCGTTTTAATCCCAATGACGATATCTTTAATTTGGCGCAAGATTTGCGACGATCGGATGAGAAATGAGGGAGTTATGGCGTTTTGAAATTTTCGCGATTTTTTTGAACCTCCGGCGATGAAATTTAGAAATTTCAAAAATATCGATTGGCGATTTTCCCTGTTTTGACGCCAAGACTATATGTAATCGGACCCGCTGATTACGATAATCCAAACTAGAGTTCGCTATCTCCTTTGGTTCTCGAGATATTTACGAAAAAGTGTCGACAGGTCAAAAGTACAAAAACGAAATCGCGAATTTTCAGCGGAAAATCGTTCAGACCGTCTTCTTTACCGCCCCCGAAAACCTTAGGGAAGATTTTGAGTAGAAATTCGAGATTGAAAATTTTTGAAAATCGCGAAAATTTCGCCAAAATATGATCCTCGATTTCGACGCCTCTCTGTATCTTGGAAACCAGCTGGCTCTAGATGACCTATCCTATACTGCCCGACAGGTTTTGACGCTCTGAATCGACTGGTCTAAACCAGAAGGCTCTAGGACGCCTACTTCTCGAGTTATGAAAGTAAAACCGTAAATTTCGTAATCGAAAATGTCGATTTTGCAAAAATTCGCGAAGCCGTAGCGGCCAAACGGTTGGTCCTAGACTGGCACATTGTATACGCGTTTTAATCCTAATGACGATATCTTTAATTTGACGCAAGATTCGCGGAGATCGGATGAGAACTGAGGGAGTTATGGCGTTTTGAAATTTTCGCGATTTTTTTGAACCTCAGGCGATGAAATTTAGAAATTTCAAAAATGTCGATTGGCGATTTTCCCTGTTTTGACGCCAAGACTATATGTAATCGGACCCGCTGATTACGATAATCCAAACTAGAGTTCGCTATTTCCTTTGGCTCTCGAGATATTTACGAAAAAGTGTCGACAGGTCAAAACCAGAAGGCTCTAGGACGCCTACTTCTCGAGTTATGAAAGTAAAACCGTAAATTTCGTAATCGAAAATGTCGATTTTGCAAAAATTCGCGAAGCCGTAGTGGCCAAACGGTTGGTCCTAGACTGGCACATTGTATACGCGTTTTAATCCTAATGACGATATCTTTAATTTGGCACAAGATTCGCGGAGATTGGATGAGAACTGAGGGAGTTATGGCGTTTTGAAATTTTCGCGATTTTTTTGAACCTCAGGCGATGAAATTTAGAAATTTAAAAAATGCCGATTGTCGATTTTCCCTGTTTTGACGCCAAGACTATATGTAATCGGACCCGCTGATTACGATAATCCAAACTAGAGTTCGCTATCTCCTTTGGTTCTCGAGATATTTACGAAAAAGTGTCGACAGGTCAAAAGTACATAAACGAAATCGCGAATTTTCAGCGGAAAATCGTTCAGACCGTCTTCTTTAGCGCCCCCGAAAACCTTAGGGAAGATTTTGAGTAGAAATTCGAGATTGAAAATTTTTGAAAATCGCGAAAATTTCGCCAAAATATGGTCCTCGATTTCGACGCCTCTCTGTATCTTGGAAACCAGCTGGCTCTAGATGACCTATCCTATACTGCCCGACAGGTTTTGACGCTCTGAATCGACTGGTCTAAACCAGAAAGCTCTAGGACGCCTACTTCTCGAGTTATGCCAGTAAAACCGTAAATTTCGTAATCGAAAATGTCGATTTTGCAAAAATTCGCGAAGCCGTAGCGGCCAAACGGTTGGTCCTAGACTGGCACATTGTATACGCGTTTTAATCCCAATGACGATATCTTTAATTTGGCGCAAGATTTGCGACGATCGGATGAGAAATGAGGGAGTTATGGCGTTTTGAAATTTTCGCGATTTTTTTGAACCTCCGGCGATGAAATTTAGAAATTTCAAAAATGTCGATTGGCGATTTTCCCTGTTTTGACGCCAAGACTATATGTAATCGGACCCGCTGATTACGATAATCCAAACTAGAGTTCGCTATTTCCTTTGGTTCTCGAGATATTTACGAAAAAGTGTCGACAGGTCAAAAGTACAAAAACGAAATCGCGAATTTTCAGCGGAAAATCGTTCAGACCGTCTTCTTTACCGCCCCCGAAAACCTTAGGGAAGATTTTGAGTAGAAATTCGAGATTGAAAATTTTTGAAAATCGCGAAAATTTCGCCAAAATATGATCCTCGATTTCGACGCCTCTCTGTATCTTGGAAACCAGCTGGCTCTAGATGACCTATCCTATACTGCCCGACAGGTTTTGACGCTCTGAATCGACTGGTCTAAACCAGAAGGCTCTAGGACGCCTACTTCTCGAGTTATGCCAGTAAAACCGTAAATTTCGTAATCGAAAATGTCGATTTTGCAAAAATTCGCGAAGCCGTAGCGGCCAAACGGTTGGTCCTACACTGGCACATTGTATACGCGTTTTAATCCTAATGACGATATCTTTAATTTGGCACAAGATTCGCGGAGATCGGATGAGAACTGAGGGAGTTATGGCGTTTTGAAATTTTCGCGATTTTTTTGAACCTCAGGCGATGAAATTTAGAAATTTCAAAAATGTCGATTGTCGATTTTCCCTGTTTTGACGCCAAGACTATATGTAATCGGACCCGCTGATTACGATAATCCAAACTAGAGTTCGCTATTTCCTTTGGTTCTCGAGATATTTACGAAAAAGTGTCGACAGGTCAAAAGTACAAAAACGAAATCGCGAATTTTCAGCGGAAAATCGTTCAGACCGTCTTCTTTACCGCCCCCGAAAACCTTAGGGAAGATTTTGAGTAGAAATTCGAGATTGAAAATTTTTGAAAATCGCGAAAATTTCGCCAAAATATGATCCTCGATTTCGACGCCTCTCTGTATCTTGGAAACCAGCTGGCTCTAGATGACCTATCCTATACTGCCCGACAGGTTTTGACGCTCTGAATCGACTGGTCTAAACCAGAAGGCTCTAGGACGCCTACTTCTCGAGTTATGAAAGTAAAACCGTAAATTTCGAAATCGAAAATGTCGATTTTGCAAAAATTCGCGAAGCCGTAGCGGCCAAACGGTTGGTCCTAGACTGACACATGTATACGCGTTTTAATCCTAATGACGATATCTTTAATTTGGCACAAGATTCGCGGAGATTGGATGAGAACTGAGGGAGTTATGGCGCTTTGAAATTTTCGCGATTTTTTTGAACCTCCGGCGATGAAATTTAGAAATTTCAAAAATGTCGATTGGCGATTTTCCCTGTTTTGACGCCAAGACTATATGTAGTCGGACCCGCTGATTAAGATAATCCAAACTAGAGTTGGCTATCTCCTTTAGTTCTCGAGATATTTACGAAAAAGTGTCGACAGGTCAAAAGTACAAAAACGAAATCGCGAATTTTCAGCGGAAAATCATTCAGACCGTCTTCTTTAGCGCCCCCGAAAACCTTAGGGAAGATTTTGAGTAAAAATTCGAGATTGAAAATTTTTGAAAATCGCGAAAATTTCGCCAAAATATGATCCTCGATTTCGACGCCTCTCTGTATCTTGGAAACCAGCTGGCTCTAGATGACCTATCCTATACTGCCCGACAGGTTTTGACGCTCTGAATCGACTGGTCTAAACCAGAAGGCTCTAGGACGCCTACTTCTCGAGTTATGAAAGTAAAACCGTAAATTTCGTAATCGAAAATGTCGATTTTGCAAAAATTCGCGAAGCCGTAGCGGCCAAACGGTTGGTCCTAGGCTGGCACATTGTATACGCGTTTTAATCCTAATGACGATATCTTTAATTTGACGCAAGATTCGCGGAGATCGGATGAGAACTGAGGGAGTTATGGCCTTTTGAAATTTTCGCGATTTTTTTGAACCTCAGGCGATGAAATTTAGAAATTTCAAAAATGTCGATTGGCGATTTTCCCTGTTTTGACGCCAAGACTATATGTAATCGGACCCGCTGATTACGATAATCCAAACTAGAGTTCGCTATTTCCTTTGGTTCTCGAGATATTTACGAAAAAGTGTCGACAGGTCAAAAGTACAAAAACGAAATCGCGAATTTTCAGCGGAAAATCGTTCAGACCGTCTTCTTTACCGCCCCCGAAAACCTTAGGGAAGATTTTGAGTAGAAATTCGAGATTGAAAATTTTTGAAAATCGCGAAAATTTCGCCAAAATATGATCCTCGATTTCGACGCCTCTCTGTATCTTGGAAACCAGCTGGCTCTAGATGACCTATCCTATACTGCCCGACAGGTTTTGACGCTCTGAATCGACTGGTCTAAACCAGAAGGCTCTAGGACGCCTACTTCTCGAGTTATGAAAGTAAAACCGTAAATTTCGAAATCGAAAATGTCGATTTTGCAAAAATTCGCGAAGCCGTAGCGGCCAAACGGTTGGTCCTACACTGGCACATTGTATACGCGTTTTAATCCTAATGACGATATCTTTAATTTGGCACAAGATTCGCGGAGATCGGATGAGAACTGAGGGAGTTATGGCGTTTTGAAATTTTCGCGATTTTTTTGAACCTCAGGCGATGAAATTTAGAAATTTCAAAAATGTCGATTGTCGATTTTCCCTGTTTTGACGCCAAGACTATATGTAATCGGACCCGCTGATTACGATAATCCAAACTAGAGTTCGCTATTTCCTTTGGTTCTCGAGATATTTACGAAAAAGTGTCGACAGGTCAAAAGTACAAAAACGAAATCGCGAATTTTCAGCGGAAAATCGTTCAGACCGTCTTCTTTACCGCCCCCGAAAACCTTAGGGAAGATTTTGAGTAGAAATTCGAGATTGAAAATTTTTGAAAATCGCGAAAATTTCGCCAAAATATGATCCTCGATTTCGACGCCTCTCTGTATCTTGGAAACCAGCTGGCTCTAGATGACCTATCCTATACTGCCCGACAGGTTTTGACGCTCTGAATCGACTGGTCTAAACCAGAAGGCTCTAGGACGCCTACTTCTCGAGTTATGAAAGTAAAACCGTAAATTTCGTAATCGAAAATGTCGATTTTGCAAAAATTCGCGAAGCCGTAGCGGCCAAACGGTTGGTCCTAGACTGGCACATTGTATACGCGTTCTAATCCTAATGACGATATCTTTAATTTGGCACAAGATTCGCGGAGATTGGATGAGAACTGAGGGAGTTATGGCGTTTTGAAATTCTCGCGATTTTTTTGAACCTCAGGCGATGAAATTTAGAAATTTCAAAAATGTCGATTGGCGATTTTCCCTGTTTTGACGCCAAGACTATATGTAATCGGACCCGCTGATTACGATAATCCAAACTAGAGTTCGCTATTTCCTTTGGTTCTCGAGATATTTACGAAAAAGTGTCGACAGGTCAAAAGTACAAAAACGAAATCGCGAATTTTCAGCGGAAAATCGTTCAGACCGTCTTCTTTACCGCCCCCGAAAACCTTAGGGAAGATTTTGAGTAGAAATTCGAGATTGAAAATTTTTGAAAATCGCGAAAATTTCGCCAAAATATGATCCTCGATTTCGACGCCTCTCTGTATCTTGGAAACCAGCTGGCTCTAGATGACCTATCCTATACTGCCCGACAGGTTTTGACGCTCTGAATCGACTGGTCTAAACCAGAAGGCTCTAGGACGCCTACTTCTCGAGTTATGAAAGTAAAACCGTAAATTTCGAAATCGAAAATGTCGATTTTGCAAAAATTCGCGAAGCCGTAGCGGCCAAACGGTTGGTCCTACACTGGCACATTGTATACGCGTTTTAATCCTAATGACGATATCTTTAATTTGGCACAAGATTCGCGGAGATCGGATGAGAACTGAGGGAGTTATGGCGTTTTGAAATTTTCGCGATTTTTTTGAACCTCAGGCGATGAAATTTAGAAATTTCAAAAATGTCGATTGTCGATTTTCCCTGTTTTGACGCCAAGACTATATGTAATCGGACCCGCTGATTACGATAATCCAAACTAGAGTTCGCTATTTCCTTTGGTTCTCGAGATATTTACGAAAAAGTGTCGACAGGTCAAAAGTACAAAAACGAAATCGCGAATTTTCAGCGGAAAATCGTTCAGACCGTCTTCTTTACCGCCCCCGAAAACCTTAGGGAAGATTTTGAGTAGAAATTCGAGATTGAAAATTTTTGAAAATCGCGAAAATTTCGCCAAAATATGATCCTCGATTTCGACGCCTCTCTGTATCTTGGAAACCAGCTGGCTCTAGATGACCTATCCTATACTGCCCGACAGGTTTTGACGCTCTGAATCGACTGGTCTAAACCAGAAGGCTCTAGGACGCCTACTTCTCGAGTTATGAAAGTAAAACCGTAAATTTCGTAATCGAAAATGTCGATTTTGCAAAAATTCGCGAAGCCGTAGCGGCCAAACGGTTGGTCCTAGACTGGCACATTGTATACGCGTTCTAATCCTAATGACGATATCTTTAATTTGGCACAAGATTCGCGGAGATTGGATGAGAACTGAGGGAGTTATGGCGTTTTGAAATTCTCGCGATTTTTTTGAACCTCAGGCGATGAAATTTAGAAATTTCAAAAATGTCGATTGGCGATTTTCCCTGTTTTGACGCCAAGACTATATGTAATCGGACCCGCTGATTACGATAATCCAAACTAGAGTTCGCTATTTCCTTTGGTTCTCGAGATATTTACGAAAAAGTGTCGACAGGTCAAAAGTACAAAAACGAAATCGCGAATTTTCAGCGGAAAATCGTTCAGACCGTCTTCTTTACCGCCCCCGAAAACCTTAGGGAAGATTTTGAGTAGAAATTCGAGATTGAAAATTTTTGAAAATCGCGAAAATTTCGCCAAAATATGATCCTCGATTTCGACGCCTCTCTGTATCTTGGAAACCAGCTGGCTCTAGATGACCTATCCTATACTGCCCGACAGGTTTTGACACTCTGAATCGACTGGTCTAAACCAGAAGGCTCTAGGACGCCTACTTCTCGAGTTATGAAAGTAAAACCGTAAATTTCGTAATCGAAAATGTCGATTTTGCAAAAATTCGCGAAGCCGTAGCGGCCAAACGGTTGGTCCTAGACTGGCACATGTATACGCGTTTTAATCCTAATGACGATATCTTTAATTTGGCACAAGATTCGCGGAGATTGGATGAGAACTGAGGGAGTTATGGCGCTTTGAAATTTTCGCGATTTTTTTGAACCTCCGGCGATGAAATTTAGAAATTTCAAAAATGTCGATTGGCGATTTTCCCTGTTTTGACGCCAAGACTATATGTAATCGGACCCGCTGATTACGATAATCCAAACTAGAGTTCGCTATTTCCTTTGGTTCTCGAGATATTTACGAAAAAGTGTCGACAGGTCAAAAGTACAAAAACGAAATCGCGAATTTTCAGCGGAAAATCGTTCAGACCGTCTTCTTTACCGCCCCCGAAAACCTTAGGGAAGATTTTGAGTAGAAATTCGAGATTGAAAATTTTTGAAAATCGCGAAAATTTCGCCAAAATATGATCCTCGATTTTGACGCCTCTCTGTATCTTGGAAACCAGCTGGCTCTAGATGACCTATCCTATACTGCCCGACAGGTTTTGACGCTCTGAATCGACTGGTCTAAACCAGAAGGCTCTAGGACGCCTACTTCTCGAGTTATGAAAGTAAAACCGTAAATTTCGTAATCGAAAATGTCGATTTTGCAAAAATTCGCGAAGCCGTAGCGGCCAAACGGTTGGTCCTAGACTGGCACATGTATACGCGTTTTAATCCTAATGACGATATCTTTAATTTGGCACAAGATTCGCGGAGATTGGATGAGAACTGAGGGAGTTATGGCGCTTTGAAATTTTCGCGATTTTTTTGAACCTCCGGCGATGAAATTTAGAAATTTCAAAAATGTCGATTGGCGATTTTCCCTGTTTTGACGCCAAGACTATATGTAATCGGACCCGCTGATTACGATAATCCAAACTAGAGTTCGCTATCTCCTTTGGTTCTCGAGATATTTACGAAAAAGTGTCGACAGGTCAAAAGTACAAAAACGAAATCGCGAATTTTCAGCGGAAAATCATTCAGACCGTCTTCTTTAGCGCCCCCGAAAACCTTAGGGAAGATTTTGAGTAGAAATTCGAGACTGAAAATTTTTGAAAATCGCGAAAATTTCGCCAAAATATGATCCTCGATTTTGACGCCTCTCTGTATCTTGGAAACCAGCTGGCTCTAGATGACCTATCCTATACTGCCCGACAGGTTTTGATGCTCTGAATCGACTGGTCTAAACCAGAAGGCTCTAGGACGCCTACTTCTCGAGTTATGCCAGTAAAACCGTAAATTTCGTAATCGAAAATGTCGATTTTGCAAAAATTCGCGAAGCCGTAGCGGCCAAACGGTTGGTCCTACACTGGCACATTGTATACGCGTTTTAATCCTAATGACGATATCTTTAATTTGGCACAAGATTCGCGGAGATCGGATGAGAACTGAGGGAGTTATGGCGTTTTGAAATTTTCGCGATTTTTTTGAACCTCAGGCGATGAAATTTAGAAATTTCAAAAATGTCGATTGTCGATTTTCCCTGTTTTGACGCCAAGACTATATGTAATCGGACCCGCTGATTACGATAATCCAAACTAGAGTTCGCTATTTCCTTTGGTTCTCGAGATATTTACGAAAAAGTGTCGACAGGTCAAAAGTACAAAAACGAAATCGCGAATTTTCAGCGGAAAATCGTTCAGACCGTCTTCTTTACCGCCCCCGAAAACCTTAGGGAAGATTTTGAGTAGAAATTCGAGATTGAAAATTTTTGAAAATCGCGAAAATTTCGCCAAAATATGATCCTCGATTTCGACGCCTCTCTGTATCTTGGAAACCAGCTGGCTCTAGATGACCTATCCTATACTGCCCGACAGGTTTTGACGCTCTGAATCGACTGGTCTAAACCAGAAGGCTCTAGGACGCCTACTTCTCGAGTTATGAAAGTAAAACCGTAAATTTCGTAATCGAAAATGTCGATTTTGCAAAAATTCGCGAAGCCGTAGCGGCCAAACGGTTGGTCCTAGACTGGCACATGTATACGCGTTTTAATCCTAATGACGATATCTTTAATTTGGCACAAGATTCGCGGAGATTGGATGAGAACTGAGGGAGTTATGGCGCTTTGAAATTTTCGCGATTTTTTTGAACCTCCGGCGATGAAATTTAGAAATTTCAAAAATGTCGATTGGCGATTTTCCCTGTTTTGACGCCAAGACTATATGTAATCGGACCCGCTGATTACGATAATCCAAACTAGAGTTCGCTATCTCCTTTGGTTCTCGAGATATTTACGAAAAAGTGTCGACAGGTCAAAAGTACAAAAACGAAATCGCGAATTTTCAGCGGAAAATCATTCAGACCGTCTTCTTTAGCGCCCCCGAAAACCTTAGGGAAGATTTTGAGTAGAAATTCGAGACTGAAAATTTTTGAAAATCGCGAAAATTTCGCCAAAATATGATCCTCGATTTTGACGCCTCTCTGTATTTTGGAAACCAGCTGGCTCTAGATGACCTATCCTATACTGCCCGACAGGTTTTGATGCTCTGAATCGACTGGTCTAAACCAGAAGGCTCTAGGACGCCTACTTCTCGAGTTATGCCAGTAAAACCGTAAATTTCGTAATCGAAAATGTCGATTTTGCAAAAATTCGCGAAGCCGTAGCGGCCAAACGGTTGGTCCTACACTGGCACATTGTATACGCGTTTTAATCCTAATGACGATATCTTTAATTTGGCACAAGATTCGCGGAGATCGGATGAGAACTGAGGGAGTTATGGCGTTTTGAAATTTTCGCGATTTTTTTGAACCTCAGGCGATGAAATTTAGAAATTTCAAAAATGTCGATTGTCGATTTTCCCTATTTTGACGCCAAGACTATATGTAATCGGACCCGCTGATTACGATAATCCAAACTAGAGTTCGCTATTTCCTTTGGTTCTCGAGATATTTACGAAAAAGTGTCGACAGGTCAAAAGTACAAAAACGAAATCGCGAATTTTCAGCGGAAAATCGTTCAGACCGTCTTCTTTACCGCCCCCGAAAACCTTAGGGACGATTTTGAGTAGAAATTCGAGATTGAAAATTTTTGAAAATCGCGAAAATTTCGCCAAAATATGATCCTCGATTTCGACGCCTCTCTGTATCTTGGAAACCAGCTGGCTCTAGATGACCTATCCTATACTGCCCGACAGGTTTTGATGCTCTGAATCGACTGGTCTAAACCAGAAGGCTCTAGGACGCCTACTTCTCGAGTTATGCCAGTAAAACCGTAAATTTCGTAATCGAAAATGTCGATTTTGCAAAAATTCGCGAAGCCGTAGCGGCCAAACGGTTGGTCCTAGACTGGCACATGTATACGCGTTTTAATCCTAATGACGATATCTTTAATTTGGCACAAGATTCGCGGAGATTGGATGAGAACTGAGGGAGTTATGGCGCTTTGAAATTTTCGCGATTTTTTTGAACCTCCGGCGATGAAATTTAGAAATTTCAAAAATGTCGATTGGCGATTTTCCCTGTTTTGACGCCAAGACTATATGTAATCGGACCCGCTGATTACGATAATCCAAACTAGAGTTCGCTATCTCCTTTGGTTCTCGAGATATTTACGAAAAAGTGTCGACAGGTCAAAAGTACAAAAACGAAATCGCGAATTTTCAGCGGAAAATCATTCAGACCGTCTTCTTTAGCGCCCCCGAAAACCTTAGGGAAGATTTTGAGTAGAAATTCGAGACTGAAAATTTTTGAAAATCGCGAAAATTTCGCCAAAATATGATCCTCGATTTTGACGCCTCTCTGTATTTTGGAAACCAGCTGGCTCTAGATGACCTATCCTATACTGCCCGACAGGTTTTGATGCTCTGAATCGACTGGTCTAAACCAGAAGGCTCTAGGACGCCTACTTCTCGAGTTATGCCAGTAAAACCGTAAATTTCGTAATCGAAAATGTCGATTTTGCAAAAATTCGCGAAGCCGTAGCGGCCAAACGGTTGGTCCTACACTGGCACATTGTATACGCGTTTTAATCCTAATGACGATATCTTTAATTTGGCACAAGATTCGCGGAGATCGGATGAGAACTGAGGGAGTTATGGCGTTTTGAAATTTTCGCGATTTTTTTGAACCTCAGGCGATGAAATTTAGAAATTTCAAAAATGTCGATTGTCGATTTTCCCTATTTTGACGCCAAGACTATATGTAATCGGACCCGCTGATTACGATAATCCAAACTAGAGTTCGCTATTTCCTTTGGTTCTCGAGATATTTACGAAAAAGTGTCGACAGGTCAAAAGTACAAAAACGAAATCGCGAATTTTCAGCGGAAAATCGTTCAGACCGTCTTCTTTACCGCCCCCGAAAACCTTAGGGACGATTTTGAGTAGAAATTCGAGATTGAAAATTTTTGAAAATCGCGAAAATTTCGCCAAAATATGATCCTCGATTTCGACGCCTCTCTGTATCTTGGAAACCAGCTGGCTCTAGATGACCTATCCTATACTGCCCGACAGGTTTTGATGCTCTGAATCGACTGGTCTAAACCAGAAGGCTCTAGGACGCCTACTTCTCGAGTTATGCCAGTAAAACCGTAAATTTCGTAATCGAAAATGTCGATTTTGCAAAAATTCGCGAAGCCGTAGCGGCCAAACGGTTGGTCCTAGACTGGCACATTGTATACGCGTTTTAATCCTAATGACGATATCTTTAATTTGGCACAAGATTCGCGGAGATTGGATGAGAACTGAGGGAGTTATGGCGCTTTGAAATTTTCGCGATTTTTTTGAACCTCCGGCGATGAAATTTAGAAATTTCAAAAATGTCGATTGGCGATTTTCCCTGTTTTGACGCCAAGACTATATGTAATCGGACCCGCTGATTACGATAATCCAAACTAGAGTTCGCTATCTCCTTTGGTTCTCGAGATATTTACGAAAAAGTGTCGACAGGTCAAAAGTACAAAAACGAAATCGCGAATTTTCAGCGGAAAATCATTCAGACCGTCTTCTTTAGCGCCCCCGAAAACCTTAGGGAAGATTTTGAGTAGAAATTCGAGACTGAAAATTTTTGAAAATCGCGAAAATTTCGCCAAAATATGATCCTCGATTTTGACGCCTCTCTGTATCTTGGAAACCAGCTGGCTCTAGATGACCTATCCTATACTGCCCGACAGGTTTTGATGCTCTGAATCGACTGGTCTAAACCAGAAGGCTCTAGGACGCCTACTTCTCGAGTTATGCCAGTAAAACCGTAAATTTCGTAATCGAAAATGTCGATTTTGCAAAAATTCGCGAAGCCGTAGCGGCCAAACGGTTGGTCCTAGACTGGCACATGTATACGCGTTTTAATCCTAATGACGATATCTTTAATTTGGCACAAGATTCGCGGAGATTGGATGAGAACTGAGGGAGTTATGGCGCTTTGAAATTTTCGCGATTTTTTTGAACCTCCGGCGATGAAATTTAGAAATTTCAAAAATGTCGATTGGCGATTTTCCCTGTTTTGACGCCAAGACTATATGTAATCGGACCCGCTGATTACGATAATCCAAACTAGAGTTCGCTATCTCCTTTGGTTCTCGAGATATTTACGAAAAAGTGTCGACAGGTCAAAAGTACAAAAACGAAATCGCGAATTTTCAGCGGAAAATCATTCAGACCGTCTTCTTTAGCGCCCCCGAAAACCTTAGGGAAGATTTTGAGTAGAAATTCGAGACTGAAAATTTTTGAAAATCGCGAAAATTTCGCCAAAATATGATCCTCGATTTTGACGCCTCTCTGTATCTTGGAAACCAGCTGGCTCTAGATGACCTATCCTATACTGCCCGACAGGTTTTGATGCTCTGAATCGACTGGTCTAAACCAGAAGGCTCTAGGACGCCTACTTCTCGAGTTATGCCAGTAAAACCGTAAATTTCGTAATCGAAAATGTCGAGTTTGCAAAAATTCGCGAAGCCGTAGCGGCCAAACGGTTGGTCCTAGACTGGCACGTTGTATACGCGTTTTAATCCTAATGACGATATCTTTAATTTGGCACAAGATTCGCGGAGATCGGATGAGAACTGAGGGAGTTATGGCGTTTTGAAATTTTCGCGATTTTTTTGAACTTCAGGCGATGAAATTTAGAAATTTCAAAAATGTCGATTGTCGATTTTCCCTGTTTTGACGCCAAGACTATATGTAATCGGACCCGCTGATTACGATAATCCAAACTAGAGTTCGCTATTTCGTTTGGTTCTCGAGATATTTACGAAAAAGTGTCGACAGGTCAAAAGTACAAAAACGAAATCGCGAATTTTCAGCGGAAAATCGTTCAGGTTTCGGTTTCGCGAATAGTTTACTTCAACTAATCTCCTCTTATTGGAGTCACAGACCTAATTACGTCTACTATAATGGCTTTCAATCTAGGTAGTATGCTCATTGTCAGGATTTCCCTAAGGATCTACTCTAGGACCATTATTATTTAATTATTAGTGTATTCTTGGATTGTACAGTGCTAGCATACATGGACAATCTCTAGAGTTTTGTCGTTGAATGATTGCAAGAATCGCTAAGTAATCTTCATTTAGTTGGTCAGTGGTATAATCCGGGAAAACACGTTCGAAGTAACGAACCTCAAATCGATGTTGATTTGCTTTTTTAACACTGATGGCATCCTGCACAAAGAATTTCTCCCATCAGGTGAAACAGTTAATGGACGATTTTATTGCCATGTTCTTCAGCTATTAAGAGAAAATATTCGACGCAAGCGGCGTGCCAAATGGCGCAACAATTTGTGGAGCTTACACCACGACATTGCACCAACCCACACCTCACTTGTTGTGTGTCAGTTTCTAGCCTCAATGAAGGCGGCAGAACTACTGCCCTCACCCCATTCCCCAGGTCCTTGTGACTTCTTCCTGTTTCTGAAGTTGAAATTAAAACTCAAGGAGCGCCGTTTTGAGACGATTAAAGGAGATCCAAACCGAATCGCAGGCAGTGCTGAACACGTTAACACTCGAATACTTCCAACACAGCCTCCAGTCTGTGTCTGTCGGTGTCTGTTGGTACAGCACCAACAGACACCGACAGGCAGCGTTGCCAGAAGCATAAAAATAAAAGTACTCGGCCGAAGACAAGAAAGTTACTGATCTAGAGGTAAAAGTACTGCCGACTTAAAATGAGTAGTTAAATTAATTTTCAATTATTTGCGAAGGTGAAGTAAATTTAAATAAAAACAATTGTCTTAATATTTAACTTTTTTATTTAACAATTCTTTCAAAATTCATACAGAAAATCTTCGCCTTTTTATTTATTTTTTAGTTACTTCTACTATATCTATGATAAAACCACACAATAAAATATAAAACCGCTGCAAGAGGTAAAGTACAAGGATAAGTTTACATATGCTGCCATCTATCATCTTTAATCAGGATCAAAAAAATTCGGTGAAAAGAATATTTTATTCAATCGTATGATACTGTATTCATGGATTATATCAATAAATATTTCTAAAACGACAAAATATGTTCTGAATATGTCGCACAAAAAAGTACTGATGGAGGAAAAGTATCACTGAAGTATTGTTAGGGGTAAAAAGGTACTGATTTCAGTACTTTGGTACTGACACTGGCTCTGTAGGTGTTTTTCGGTGTCTGTCGGTGTTTGTCAGTGTCTGTCGATGTCTGTCGGTGTCTGTCGGTGTCTAACGCCGTCTGTCGCTATCTGTCGATGTCTGTAACTGTCTGTCGCTCTCTGTCGGTGTCTGTCAGTGTCTGTTGGTGTCTGTCGGTGTCTGTCGGTGCCTGTCGGTGTCTGTCGGTCACTGGCGGCATCTGTCGGCGTCTGTTGGTGTTTGTCGGTGTCTGCCGGTGTCTGTCAGTGTCTGTCATGGACAATTCACTGGGATCGGTATACTCATGCGGAAGGACAGTACTTTGAAGGGGATGGTATTGATTAAGTTGTAAGAACAATTTATTTAGTTTTTTTTCATTCCTTTCCGCGATTCATCAATTGTGATATTGACGGGAGCTATAAAAGTTATAAGAAGCCATTTTTTCAGCATCAAGAAAATACGAAAATAAGACTCTAATGTTTTCATAAATTTTGTTTTTCATTTATCTTCATTTACATGCGTCCAAACTTTCATTAGTTTCAGAAATACAAAGACATAAACGTGCGTCGTAAATGGGAGTATTTTTCACTTGCTCAATCTAATCCGACACGAATGTAGTTTATTTAAATAAATCAATACAACACAGACTTATCCTTCGTATATATTTTGCTGTATAAGAACTAGAAGAGGTCGTAACATTCCAGGCGTTTTTTTTACGGCTACATCCCCACAAAGACGTATATAAAACCAGATAAATAATATGCATATGTATGTGTTTACTTATCTATTGGTTCGATTACTTCACGCCTTTATTTACGTATATTGAAATATATACACATTTCTATATACGAGGTGTGGTGATGTAATTTCAGACATGGCTATATGATGAAATCACATAAGTTTTCATGTTTTAACATGTTTGAACTAATTTAGCGGTGTTTCAATAACAATTTCATTTAAAACAATTCCGCCATTTGGTCTATGATAAACATCAAGTGCCATATTTGGTGAATATCATGTTGAAGCATTGCCATTTACAAAATGATGCGCTATTCTCTCGATCAACATTTATTAATTATTAAAACGCATCATCAAAATGGAGAATATTACTAACTGTAAATTACATAAAATTGCGAATACACTACCGAAATTCTCGTTTCAAATTCTCAATTTGATGAAAAAATTTGAAAGATCGTTTTCTCCCAAAGACAAATTCCAGTCGTTCACAAGAAAATTTAGCCACAGTTAGGCAAAATGTGTGACAGGACCCAAACACCTCTATACGGCATCGTTCTCAACAATTAGCCGTGCCACCAACTACCTTTGATCGAATTTTACATAAAGATCTTCACCTCCTAGGTCTACAAGATTTAATTAACGTAAGAATTGAAGCCGATTGACCATGCTGCGCGAAGACAGCTTGTTGAATGGACGTTGGAAATAAAACTGCTTTTCATCACGAAATAGTCTTCTCTGATGAAGTTCATTTTTACTTGGGAGGCTACGTTAATTAGCAAAATTGCCGAATTTGGGGAGAAGAATAATTACATACCATTCATGCCATCAACATATCCTCGTAAAGTGATAGTTTGGTGTGGATTTAGATCACGAGGTCTGATTGGGGCATATTTTTTTTCAAAATGACGCTGGTGAGACAGTCGCGATTAATGGTTTTCGTTATTATGAAATGGTAACTAATTTTTTTTGGCGCCAATTGGAGAGTGCTAAGGTGGAGGTTACTTCCAACAAGGCCTGCCACACAGCGGGCATTTCTTTGGATGTATTTCAAGAGTCAAGTCTAAGACAATCTTCAAACAATTCCAGAAGACCTATAGAATGAAATCCAATCTCTGAACATCACTGAAATAGAGCTGATATTATACCAAAATGTGTTGAAGAACTGAAAAAGAGTGAAAACCTGCCAGCGCAGTCGTTGAGGACTTTGTATAGCAACTGCTCATAAGGAGTTCTCCAAACAAGATGACTAATTCCTATTTACTTGACCCGATATTCTTCTGAACTTATTTCGGGATTTTAATAATAATAATAATAATAATAATAATAATAAACCGTTTATTAACCCAACAGAATACATCCAATTATGGGGTTATAAATATAAATACATGTATATAAGAATTAAACATAAAGTGCGTATCAATGGAAAAATTATCCTAAACTAAATTAAATCTAAGAAGTAAAACAAATGCATTCTTTCACAGAAACCAAATACCTGCAGTAATTATCGCCAAATACATCTAAATTATAATTACATGAATTATATAAATGGCACATTCTATAAAGTGGGGAGTTTTTATATGAATTAGTTGCAGCCTGTCTCTTTAAGAAAGTAATTGAGTTTCTAGTGTTGAAATGAGGAATATAAAACCGAAGCCGTGACAAAAACACCGGATCATCTATAATATTATGAACCAACTTATACAAATGTAGTAACGCAATAATTTTTCTATTATTAGATAAACCATTAAAACCAAATTGTTCCAGCAAATTATCATATGATAAGGCAGAATATACACCATGCCTTTTGAAATACAAATATTTTAAAAATCTCTTCTGTAGTGACTCAAGCAGGTTAACATATTTCAAGTACGCTGGTGACCAAACTACACAACAATACTCAAGCCTGCTACGAACCAAGGAATTATACAAAATAGTAATGGTGTCAATATTTACAAAGTCTTTGCAAGATCGCATTATAAAACCTAGCAATTTGCAGCAGTGAGAATAAATATGAAAGATATGTTTATTAAAGGTTAATCTACTATCAAATACTACTCCCAAATCTGTAATCTCCGTATATCCCTGAAGATTTACACTGTTAATTTCATAGTTGTATTCAACATTGACAGCTTTTCGAGAAAATGTCATTACTTTACATTTTCCAATATTAAGATTTATACAATTTCTTTGACACCAAGCACACAATTGATCCAAATCACTCTGCAGGATATCACAGTCAGCAGAAGTATTTATTATCCGATAAATTTTTAAATCGTCAGCATAAAGTAAACAGGTAGAATCAAATTTATCACACACATCATTTATAGATGTGGACAACAGTGGACCCAGATTCGAACCCTGTGCAACTCCACCCCGGGCAAGATAAGTTCGTGACCTGATTCCCTCATATTCAACGTATTGCTGCCTCCCAGTTAAATAACTTCTGAGTAAAAGCAGGTAGTCGGTATGGAGTCCAAACCGCTCCAACTTCCGCAGAAGTATATGATGTTGTACACAATCAAAAGCTTTACTAAAGTCTGTAAAAATGACATGAACCTGTTCTCGCTCAGCAAGGGCCTCAGATACTAGCTGGGCAAAGTTGCTTAAATTGGTCGCAGTTGATCGGCCTTTCAAAAATCCATGCTGATTATTACAGATATATGGCTTTACATGATTATAGATTTCAGTGTACAGTATCATCTCAAAAATCTTAGCAAAGTTGGGGATCAAGGAAATGGGCCGATAATTTCTTTTATCCGCACGCGATCCAGACTTAAGCACAGGTGTCACTCTCGCTCTTTTCCACTCATCCGGGAATACCCTCTGACAAATGATTGAATTGTAAATGAGTGTCAGCGGCTTTAACAAACACTCAGCACAATCCTTCACGAAAAATGAAGGAATAGGAATTTTCTTGAATTATATTCTATATTCTTCTACCTCTGGTGTACAGGGTTATTCATTATAAATGTCCCAGCCCTTACCATAGTTATTATTGCATAAATTTAAAAAAATTTGAAATAAAAGTTGTGTGGTTATAAACTAATTTTATTATAACGTTAACAAAAGTACAGTGGCGTGCGTAGTTTAGGGGACACAAAAAATAATTGTTTTTTTTAAATGAGACACCCTGTATATTATTAAATTTTTGAAAAGATCTTTTTCTTCTGATTTCAAAAATATACCATATCATACCCCTATCTTACACCGTTCTTAAGTTATTAAATAAAAGTTTTGTATCTATGAATGAGTTTTGGTCAACATTTAATTAAAATTACAAATAATACCTATAAAACGAATATAACAAAGATAACTTTACAACTATAAATAAATAATAACTTATAGAAGTTGTTCGAAGTGTCCACCATTATTTTCAATACATAATTCTAAACGTCTAATTATATTTTGAATTGCATCAGAAATGGCTTGATTGTTTACATTTAGATTATTTATTTCTAATTGAATTCTGTCTTTCATAACTTGAATACAGTCATTATTATTATATATTATGTCTTTTAAAAACCCCCAAAAATATGAGTCCATAAGGGATAGATCCGGACTGTTAGGAGGCCATAATATGGTTCCATTATTCCCTATCCACACTTGAAATACATTGTTCAAATGCTCTTTAACAGGTAGGACATTATGCGGAGTTGCCCCATCCTGCATCCAAATCATATCCTGAAGTTGAACGTCCGGAAAATTCTCTACAAGAATATTTTCAACTTCAGGAAGAATCATTTCCAGATAGGTAACTCCAGTTAAATTGAAATCATAAAATATGGGTCCAACAATTTTGTTTCTGAAAATTCCACACCATACACTAAGAGTTTTTCTTCTTGATTTTTTTATTGGTTTTATCAATCTTTTCCTATTCTCCTTGTTTTCCCATGACCTACAATTTTTCCTATTAGAAACTCCAGCCGTAGAAAAGCATGATTCATCGGTCCATAATATTTTAGTCAAATAATCCGGATCTTCATATAACTTTTGGATCATTTGGCGGCAAAACTCTAACCTTTTCCTTTTATGAGCCTCTGTCAAAAGTTGTACGGGTAAAATTTTATATGGTTTGTAGTTGTTAGTTTTCAACGTACGTTGTATTTTAGAGTAACTTATATTTAAATGAGCTGCTGCATTATTTATACTACATTCAGAATTTTCTAAAAAATAATATAGTGTTTAAAAAAACTTTTCAAGAATACCTATAAGAGGGCTTACCGTCGAAATAAAGCAGTACATCTAATTGATCTTCGTTGTTTGCATGAACTACTCGCCTTTTTCTATTAAAACTACCGGTATTATTTACCTGTTGGTAAATACGTCTGAACGTACTGTCTGCGGGTGTTGGACGATTTGGATACAACTCCCTGTATGCTCTTTGCGCTGCACGTTTATCTTTGTTATTTTCTATATAGCAAGTAAATATTTGAATTTTTTCTGCTACACTGTAAACCATTTTGAATGTTTCAATAAAGAAATGACATTTAATAAACATGACAGTAGTGATTTTCATAGCTTTCTTTGATGATATTAACTTTTCAATATTTATAGTAACTGGTTTAATTTACTATATTTATCCTTTAATAACATAAGAACGGTGTAAGACAGGGGTATGATATGGTATATTTTTGAAATCAGAAGAAAAAGATCTTTTCAAAAATTTAATAATATACAGGCTGTCTCATTTAAAAAAAACAATTATTTTTTGTGTCCCCTAAACTACGCACGCCACTGTAGTTTTGTTAACGTTATAATAAAATTAGTCTATAACCATACAACTTTTATTTCAAAAATTTTTTCTTTTATGCAATAATAACTATGGTAAGGGCTGGGACATTTATAATGAATAACCCTGTACATGCTATTCTCTGCCGCCCAGAAATATTAATATTTTAAAAGGGAACTACATTTTAAAAAACGGCTCTCGAAACTGTTGAGTTTAATTAGAAAACATGGTTAGAGCCGACTCGAGTAATCTTTCTGTTTACCTATGTACATTATCTTGATGGATAATACCCAAGTTAGATCAGCTTGCCTATATACCTCATTAGCATCTTGTAAATTCTGGTTATTTCAAAAGTGAAAGAATGCACTGGATAGACGAAGATTTTCTAATATAACTAAAATTTAATAGGAGTTAAAGGAATTCCGAGAATTGAACTGTCACACATTGTACATTACGATTTTGCTACATAAGAGAATTTATTTTTAATTTTAATAAGTACGTTTATCTACTGCATACATATGCGAATGAAAACCAAATGAAGTTTCATTTATTCAAAATGGATCTTTTTGAATGAATACTTTACTGTTATATTTGTAATCTTCATAATGCATCAAAATATTTCATTTCCCTTGCACAATATACGTACTAGCCATGCAAATTTATGTTAGTCATCTTATTTTTACAGAAATTTCTTGGATCTGGCACGGAATAAACAGTCAGAATATAATCTTGATACCCATTACCTCTCAAAGAAGTTTCGCCAATAATGGAGAAAACTTAAAAATAGAATTATAAAGAACGTTTTATTTCATTGAAAAATACTACTCAACTAATAAAAATGTTAGATTATAACATTTTATTATATAAAATGTCTAAGTATACTTGCAGATGACAAAATGAAAATGGTGTTGCACCCCTCCACTATTCTCTCATAATAATCGAATATGTTCACGTAATCGCACTTGTTACTGCCAGTGAGTTTATGTACGATAACGATCGTGAAAGATGTTACGTAAATTTAAATAATAATCTGCAAAATGCCACGTGGGAAATCAGTTCGTATTGCATAACGTACATTTACAAGTACGCAATATTGAAAGGAGGGTACGTTAGCAGAGAAATGAAAGGAAGATTAAACATATCCAAATCGACGGTAAATAACACAATTCGCAAATTCTAATAAAGGAGAATTGGAAGGTTGTACGTGCTTGGATCCGTCGCATCTAATTACATCGACCGATGATCTACAACTTCAGGTAATGAGTAAGAGAAATCGGAGAAAAACAGCGATTGAAATTGGACGCGAAGTTAATCACGGATGACCACACTTAATTTTAGGTGCAGGTAGGTTAAACGCAGACTGCAAGAAGGAAACTTAAATACACGGTCACATAACAGCGCGAAATAAACTTCTTCTAAGTATAGGTAATAATCGAATAAAAAAATGATGATTACAGAGAGCACGAAGAAGCTTCAACCCATATATATATATATATATATATATATATATATATATATATTATATGTTTGAACTGGATTCCGGGTTTTCTTCCGCGTTTCCACTGTTTGGTCTTCGTAAAGACCAGTGCTGGTTTCTGGACGACGTTTCGGAAAAATCGCATTTGCCATCTTCAGGTCTGCGATAACTGTCTACTTCTGCTTCTGGTTGCTCGTAAACAGTTTACGAGTAACCAGAAGCAGAAGCAGACAGTCACTGGGACATCCTCTACAAGACCTGGCAGTTCGTCAATAAGAAATTGATGGTAATTGTCCGCATTTAATCCCCAGGAAGAATGACAGGACCAATAAACAAGTCATCGATTAGGGCCGCCCAAACGATAATAGAAAATTCATGTTGAAATTTAGATGGGCGTATAGCTTTGGTATTTTCTGATGACCACCTATGCAGGTTTCTCAGATTTGTAACACCACTTCTCGCGAACGTAGATTCATCTGTCCAGAGGACTGTTCTGCAGAAATTAAAATGAAGCCGTGACTGTCTTAATATCCAGGTAGTATAAACTAAACGAGCATAGTGGTCTGCCGCAAGCAAACCATGTCCCCTGCGATAGTGATGTTGATATACGCACTCACGTTTTAAAATTCGCCAAACTGTCGTTCGTGGTACTTCTAGTTGTCTAGCGATTCGACGTACACTGAGAGTTGGATCCCTTGTAACAATAGCTACTGCTTCTTTCTCTAAGTCTGCTGGCAAATTTACTCCTCAGTCGAAAAGATAATCACGCAGTCCGCATTCCCGAAATTGTCTGTGTACTTCCAGAAACGTTCTGTAATGAGGAATGCGCCTATCGGGAAACCGATGTCGGTATTCAATAACTGCTTGACGTGCATTGCCGTTACAGTAGCCATACACAAAATGCATGTTCGCATACTCTTGAAAAGAAAATCGGTAAGGCATTTTGAATAAAGAAAACGTGTCCACTCATTAATAAGCTGTTGTATGAACTGAAACGTAATGTAATCCTTTCTTAAAAATGCAACGTTAACAGTCATCTGAACATTTATTTATTGTATGATATTCATGGTTCAGCACTTACGAAGTAAGTAAGAACCTTCTTTATCATAAATCAATTTCCAGTACTCTTTTTTGTAGATCTCCAAGGAATTACTGTATGCACTACGACACGTGTTTATTTATTTTAGGATAACATTTTATTATGCGACGTTAACAATCGCAGGCCTGTTGTTGAATCGTATAACTTTTTTTAAATAAAATCAGTTTCTATTGACTTTAGGATTACATTTTTTTCCATGATCTGACAATCATATTCATAGATCTGTAACTTTGAAACAAATAAAAATGGATATACAAGTTTTGCGTTTTTGTTACTTGAAATGAAGTCTACTTTACTCTCCTAAAATTTGAACATAACGATCCGGGACACTTGTATATATATATATATATATATATATATATATATATATATATATACATGTATGTCAGATTTAAATTATTTTAAATATGTATATACATATTAAAGTAAAACAGGCAACAAAATCTACTATAATATACAAAGGTCCAGAAATAATTATATATATACGAGGCATGTTTTTTAAGTAAGTACCGTTTTGAAATTAAAAAAAGACGTGCAAAGATATCTCAATAATTTTATTTTTACATGAAAGCCTGTACCTTAATCTACTTTTCTACATAATTTCCTTCAATATTGAGGCACTTGTCATAACGTTGTACCAGTTTGTGAATACCCTCCTCATAGAAGTCTGCCGCCTGACTTGTTAACCACTGCATCACAACTGTTTTGACTTCGTCATCGTCTTGAAGACGCTGGCCGCCCAGGTGATTCTTCAAGTGCAGGAACAGATGGTAGTCACTGGGCGCCAGATCAGGGCTGTACGGAGGATGATCTAGAGTTTCCCATTTAAAAGATGTGATGAGATCTTTGCTCTGATTAGCCACATGCGGAGGGGCATTGTCATGCAGCAAAACGATGCCCTTGCTCAACTTGCCTCGTCTTTTGTTCTGGATTGAACGGCGCAGATTTTTCAAGGTCTCACAATAAGCTGCTGCATTGATTGACTCATTACGAGGCAGAAATTCCACAAGCAATACTTCTTTTCTGTCCCAAAAAACTGTGCACATGATTTTCCGGGCAGAAATTGTTTGCCTAAACTTCACTTTTCCGGGTGAATCTGAATGCCGCCATTCCATGGACTGTTGCTTTGATTCAGGTGTGACGTAGGCCACCCATGTTTCATCGCCCGTAACAATTTGGCTTAAGAAATCATCACCGTCGTTGCGGTACCGCTCAAGGAAAGTTAATGCACTGCCTAAACGTTTGGTTTTGTGCACATCCGTCAACATTTTCGGTACCCAACGTGAGCACAATTTTCGATAATTCAAGCGCTCGCTCACAATGCCATACAAAACACTACGCGAAACATTAGGAAAGCCATCACACAAGGAGGACATCGTAAAGCGTCTGTTTTCTCTCACCTTATTGTCCACTTCCTGCACCAAACTTTCATTAACGACCGAAGGACGCCCACTCCGTTGTTCATCATGCACATTTGTGCGGCCATCTTTAAATGCTCTCACCCACTTTCTTACCATTCCATCACTCATAATGTTTTGTCTGTAAACTGCACAAATCTCACGATGGATATCGATCGGTTTTAGGTCTTTAGCACTAAGAAATATTATAACAGCCCGTACTTCACAGTCGGCGGGACTCACGATTATCGGAGGCATCTTAAACACTCAGTAAACAACGTAGACAAGGTAGAATCAGACGGTAATGACGTCAGTGCGTAGGCAAGAGATGTAGGTACCCGGTGCGCATACGCAGAACGCCGACCGCAGCGCTGCGGTCGCGGTGTGGAAAAACGGTACTTACTTAAAAAACATGCCTCGTATATAACATTTTGTCGTATCTCATACAGAAGAAGCACTTTGTTAGTGAGTAAGATTACCTTTCTATATTATTAGCATTTTCAAGGCATGTTTCATTTTTCAAAACTAAAAGTATAGCAAAAAATTTTCTATCCAAGCAGGACTGAATTCCAGAAGATGAAATTTCAACTAAAAAATTTTCAAACTTTTTGACCTATTCATGCGACGATTCAGGGACACGCTGTATGTTAAGAATTTTTCCGACCCAGTTTCAAGTAGTAAAATATAGAGGTTTCGATTTATGTTTCTAAATTGCCATTTTTCTTAATTAATAACCAACAATACATTTTCAATTCCAATTTAAATAAATACATTTTTATACATTTAATATAATATATAGTTTTAATTGTTATAAGGGACATCTTGAAGTAGATAGACAAAATTCTAGTAGATACAGCATGAACATTTATTATTTAATGGAACGAAATGAATGAATGTGTATTATTTGTTTATATTGATTTATTTTATTAACACAAGTATTTTTTTAAATGACTAATTGTCTCAATGATTTTCCCTGATTCCTATAAGAGACCCGAGATATAAATTTTAAAATGCTAGTAATTATATGTAAATATCAGCTACCATATTAGGTGGAGGATCATACATAATTTGGCGCCCAGCGTGGGGCGTCGAAGAGATGTATGTATATGTTATTATACATTAATATTACGGCACTCAATGAGGTTTCGCAAGGATGAATAGAATTCGTTTATAATAAAAACTGTAGTGAGATCTACAAATATGCCGAATTGTAAGTTTAGATCGTCAACCTTTTTCTTCAGAGAAGTACAATAATTAAAAAATAAAAAGTTAGTGAAAATATATCATATTTGCGTGTTCATAACAAATGGACGATATTAACTTCGTTTACGTTTTCAAACAGTTGCAAAAATGTTTTAATTAATTTATGTGGCAATAAACACAATTTTCTACTACTATACTCGCATTGTATAAAGAATTAAAAAGGAACAAGCAAATAAAATTCAAGTTTTGACTTAAGTAAAACACGCACGTATATAACATACATATGTATGCCAGATTATTATGTAAACATAGTTTAAGCAGGGGCGGCTCGTGATGACGTATTTTGGTTTGCAGTACAATGATACGAGTGCCTCGTGTGTTTTCGGTGTTTACTAAGCAAACGTTACAGTTAGTACACGAGAATACACGAAGCACTCGGATCATTGTACTGCAAACCAAAATACGTCGTCACGAGCCGCCCCTGAGTTTAAGTATGCGGTTAATATAAAAAAGACACTTAATAAAATATACAAACACGTAGTATATAACCATTATGATTAATAAGAAAATAATCGGTTTTGGGAACATCTGAAAGGTATATTTAGATCGGGAAGTTTATTTGAGTAATTTCTTGTACTGCTTGGAAAGATATTGAGAGACAGAGACAGAGAACGCTTATATTATTCAGTAGCTTCTGGTTAACAGATCCCCGAGTTAACTCTAGTGAATTCAAGCAACATTAGTATTAAACACGGTTTAAGAGTTGTGGACCTTACGGGTACTATTTTGCATTTAAATTTCAGTTACTATTTTGTACATATTTATTATTAATATCGGAGATCGACCCCAAGTGTCAGTTACACATCTACAGTACACATATGTCAGGCGGTGTCTGACAGACACCGATGCTAATTAACTGTAATTAATTGCTAGAGTGAGAGGCACGAACAACCCATATTAAAACTGAGATAGAGTGCTTAGTATGTATACGATGTCGGTTTAATAGAGAATAGAACACAGATCAATTAAAATTGTTCTAATCATTTAGTTTAGTACAGGCTCTTGTGGGATTATTCTGATTGTATATAACACTCTCATTTGCTAGTGTGCAGTGTTGTCGGTTTTTGCTAAAGCAAAGAGTGAAATAATATGCATCATTTACTATTTTTTAGTGTCAAAAGTCACTATCTTTTGTGTTTATCTGTTTATTTTTGACCTTTTGCATTTTATTTTTAATAGCTCTCATTGTAAAAACAAAATATTTTTACAACTACAGTAGACTAGCGATTATCCGAGTCCCGGTCAACCGAGCCTCCGGGTTAACCGAGTTAGTGCCCATCCCTATACGTTGGCACATTGAGCGCGTTTATCAATCTTAAAAGATTAAGAAAGCAGGTGATATACAACAGCTTTGTATATGCCTAGTATCTGTTTTGAAGATTATTTGGAACTAAAAAGTATCAAAATCAATGCTGAAAAGTATGGAAGCAACAAGAATAACCGTTACCATAACAACCGGATAACTAGTAGCGTAGTCTTTCTGATAATGTATAGTTTATTTCAAATTATGAGAATATAACTTTGAACGGCTCTAATGCTTTTATTGCACCACCTTCTGTGATGATAATTATTATACCTGGTCTCCTTATTGAACGGGTACGGTTTACCTATTTGCAACGTATGAATCTAGGGGCCGTATTGACTATAAATTAGGTCCCTATAATATAATAATAAAACGCTGTTAATTTCAAGTACATAATAAAAAATATCTGTACATTGGGTTTATATACAAAGAAAAAATTACAAATCGTGTGGCAACATGTGTAGTGAATACATATAGATATATAAAGCTAATTTATTTGTAATACACAATAAAATTTTTATATGTCACCGCATTTCATAAATCATCTGTGATTGAGTCGTCTTGCAAATCGGTGTCTGTGTTTGAATCGTATTGCAAATTTATAATCAAAGGTGCTACTATTTTGTACATGCGCATATATTCGTCCTCTTTTGCTATTGCGTGTTTAACAGCATTTTTCCAATTTACAGCAGTTATATGTTCCATAGCATTTTTTTATGTGTGTTACACTGCTTTCACTAAATTTCAGTGTTTGATTTGTTCGTCTTATGGTATTTTTCAGTTGGGCCCATATCAATTCAATGGGATTGAAAATGCAATGGTATGGTGGTAAACGCAAAATTGTATGTCCTGCTTCTTTGGCTCTGTTATCCACATAATAATCCTTTAAATATTATTTTGTCTTTATCACCTCTATTAATTGTTTTTTTTTGTATAATGATCCTCAAAATATAAATCATTTGCTTCTAAAAATGTTTTAATATCTTTCTTATTATTACATTTTGTAGGAACTTTGGTTAGCTGTCGAGAATGATACGGAGCGTTGTCTATCACTATCACACTATCTTTTGGTAAATTTGGCAGCAAAGTGTCAGAAAACCATTCTTCAAATAAAGATGAGGCCATATCTTCATGGTAATCTAAACTTGAGGATTTAACATTTTTAGCAGATAATAGCGGCTGTCCGATCCATCCTTTTTCTGACCCAGCAGGAAGAATGATTATTCTCTTCCCTCTCGAAACCGGCGCGTCCAACTGACACATACTTGAACTATCCACCCAACCTTTGCAAATTGTGTCATGGGTGTCATACCACGTCTCGTCTAAATAACATATGAATCGTACTTCCTGTCTATACCTTCTAATTGCTGTTAAGTATTCATATCGAAGTTTCTGTAACCTCGGGCTTTCCATAATTGTGCGACGTTTGTCTATAGTGCCAAACTTAAAACCAGCTTTCTTTAGCGTCCGCCACAAGATTGCTTTAGAACACCGAATATTTTCATCACTGATTCCTTTATGTAAGCAGTCAAGTGTAGATACAACATTTCCTCTGTAGAAGGAGTATACTTGCTGCCTAATAGTATCAATTTCATACTCTTCAATTTTTCTCGGTGCTCCTTTGTCACTTCTTTGCTTTCGAGGCCCTGCGTTATTCTTAATTATTTTATATATTGTTCCAAAAGGCACCTTGGTTAATTGCGACGTTCGTTGAATGTTCTGGGTTTGTAGTTCGTTATTTTCTTACATCAGGGTATGATAGACATTGAAAATTATCTGTTTTGCATCTTCTGATATATGCTTTCTCTGTCGTGCTCCAACAGTATTATCATTATCCACATCATAATCACTAACACTTTCAGCAAAAGGTCGCTACATGTTCGTTAAGTAAAGAGAGAAAATCAAATATGTATACAGCAGTAAAGATTAACAATAAATGATAAATAGACTTAATGTTAGATACAAAATAATACAAATCTGTATAAAAACAAATTTGTATCTGTATATACATGGACACACACATGGACACATGACACATCAATGTTAGATGTAATATATACCAACTCTCCTAACTATATTTACTTAAATTTTGTTTAATAAATATAAGCACTTATTTCAAATTGTAATTTAATGACTATTTAACTATATATAATAACTATATATTCAAATTAACAACTGCTGGTACTTATATTATTATTAAATTTTATGTCATCTAAATTGCAGTAATTACAATTTACTTAAATTTTGTCATTACGGACCTCAGCAGTTTGTTTGCGTAAAAGATAATCGTATTGAGCGGCCAGGTAGTTATTGCCGCAGGTGGTGAAATAAAAGCATTAGAGCCGTTCAAAGTTATATTCTTATAATTTGAAATAAACTATACTAAAACGAACGCTCTTCAATCCGGATGTTGAAGTTGAGTTTGCTTTTTAATGTGTAGATTAAAGCACCTAATAAGACATGATAATATTTCAATATATTTCAATAATATGATTTCTTTTAAATTAACTCCTAAACTCTATCAAATAATCCACACATTTACATAGTTTCAAGTAAAATTTTATTTGATCCTACGTGTTCAAACTATCATGAAAAGCATTGTATATTTATCCTCGGTATTTTAGTCGGTGGTCTTGTATTTTTCGTTGAGAGATTTAATTCTTATTCTCAACTTCTTAAAATTAACATCAATATTATGTAATTTGTTTGATAACCGTGGGAGAAAATAATGTTAAAATCATACTGCTCTTTTCCAAAATCTAATTACCAAAGTCACCAAAACTGACAGGTTGTCAAAATATATTCCAGCATATCTCCTGATTAGATATTAATGCGACCTTATAAGAGAAAAGTAACTCAATATCATAATTACTAAAACATTTAACCTCAAGGTTTCTTCCTCTTGATCTACATTAATGCAGTTTTAATGTTCGCTTAATTGTATTAGTAAATATATTCAGTGTTTAACGTTTACTTACTAAAGTGTTCAAGATATACGTATACATATACACAATACGTACGCGCGCACCTTTTCGTCAGATCAGCAGAGTTTTAATAAAACGTACGAAAACGGAAGATAACAAGACGTCGGTAAAGGAAACCAACAAAGAAAATTAATCATTTTACTGAAATACACTGTTAGTACATAGTAGAAACAAAGTAAATGGCGTTTTGATAGAAACATAAAGGAATCAAAGGAAAAACTGTGAGTTATTATGTAATGAAATCGTAGAACACTCGCTAGGTTTCATCTGATTCTAGAAAGTACAATAGTACAATAGTACAGTTGTTACTTGTAATAATAAACTACTCAAAAATGAATAGGGAATTAGATCTTTTTTTAACAGATCTAATTAATTCGATTAAATTTAACGTATTTTCTCAAACTATAGATAAATTAGAAGGCCCACAGTCGTTTGTGGACATTTTATTTGGTAAATGCCTTTTCTGTGTGATAAAATATTGAATCTTGTATTTTAACCTTAAATTAATTTAGAGTACAAAATTATAAAAATCGCATTTTTTGACAAGTATTATTCATTTTAAACGTCATTTCACATTTTCACGATGCCAAGACGTCATTTAAATAAAGAAACTTTTGATTTAATTGCGTTATTGCATCAGCGAGGGCAATCTGGAGCAGAAATTGCCGCAATTTTTAATGTGTCTCCAAGTGTTGTTAGTAGGGCTCTAACAAGATTCCAACAGGTAGGATCTGCAAGGAGAAGACCCGGTAGTGGATCTGAGAGGAAAACAAATCAGAGACAAGACCGCTACATACGAATTCAGACAAGGATGAATCCGTTTAGAAGTGCTGTATGGTTGCAAACACAGTTACGTGCCGCCACTGGAGTTAGAGTTTCGGATCAAACCATCAGAAACCGTCTGAGGGAAATGGATCTTTATAGCTGTGAGACGCCCAAAATTAACTAATGCCAATAGAATGGCTAGAAGAACTTGGGTTAACCAACGACTAGCAGAAAATTTTCAATGGGAGCATGGTTTATACACCGCTGAATCCAGATTCTGCTTATTTAGTGATAATCGTAGAGTAAGGGCCTGGAGAACTCGAGGAGACCGTTATAGACGCGAGTTTACAAAAGCTGTGGTGCCTTTTGGCGGCGGTGGTATCATGGTGTGGGCGGACATTAGTTTGAATGGACGTACGAACCTCCATCTCTTTGAAAACAATGTCAATGGACACATATACAGAGATGACATTATTCAGCAATATTTGGCCGACTTTCGTGAGGCTGTGGATGAAAACATGGTTTTTATTGATGATAATGCAAGACCTCATCGTGCACAAATTGTAATGCAAGCAATAAATGACCTCCATATTAACCATATACCTTTACCACCAACGTCTCAAGACTTGAATCCAATTGAGCACATTTGGGACAGACTTCAAGAACAGCTCAACGAACATAATCCACCCCCAGTTAACGTGCAACACTTGCGGGAAATTTTACCGCTGTGTTGGAGAAGAGTGTCACAAGAACACATTAATAATTGCATTATGAGTATGCCCCGAAGATGTACAGCTGTGAGAGATGTCCGTGGCCATTATACACGATTTTAGAATTAATTGTTACAGAAAAATGTTTATTTTAGCTATTGTTAAAAATGTTGCTTATTTCATTTTTGATCATTTCTTAGTAATCTAACGATTTTTCTGAATAAATATACTTGAAAATTTTAAATTGTTGTGTACAATTATGTATCTAATATAATACACTACAAATATTTACCCATACTATCTAAAAAATACAAAAAAGTAAAAATTCCTTATTCATTTTTGAGTAGTTTATAATGCCAACAAAACATATTGCCAACTCAAACAATATATATTTTCACATTTAAATGATGTATTTATAAGATTTCATTAACCCTTTCGCTCACGAATTTTTATCTGTTTTTCCAAAAATTTTTGACAAGTAAGTTTGTTAACAGGATATAGTCAGTATAGAGACCGTGATGGTGATTATGCTGTTAACTAAATAGATAGAAAGATATTCTTGTGACTGATATCTTAGAACATGTCCAAGAAAATAATTTAGAAAAATATTTCGTTGTTTGTGATACGATTCGCAGTAATTTTTGCTTTAAAAAATAAATTAGTGTTGATATTACAACGTGTACTATTAAATGTAAAGATGTGGTTTAGATTAAGCAAGATTCAAAATCAGTTTTCTATCTCTGAAACTTTATTGATTCATTTTATTAATTTCATAATATAATTATTTGCAGTAATTAGTGTTGATGTAAATATTTCTTAAGTAAATAACATTTTGCAAAGGCCGTAAGCTAAATGTATGTAGCACATTTACTTGTGAAAGGACAAATAAAAAGTTCTCTTAAAAATTCCGGTTTAATTACACAGTCTGCAGTTTTATCGAGGGATAAAAAGAGGTTTTTATTATCTTTGGGAAAAGACGGATCTTATTACGGAAAAGGTTAAAGAAGATATTCTGTATTGTTTACGCGAACAAAGTTCTAGTCTATTGAAGGTAAATATGGTTTACAAATTCATTACTTTTATAGAAAAGTATATTAAAGAAAATTGTTCAGTTTTGCTATTAAGTTTAAACAAGTTGAAAAGAACACAAGTGTTTATTAATTTTTTTCAATTCTAATCTGAAAATTAATCAAATATGAAAAGTACTTACGATGGTGGGCTTGGTAGTGGTATTTGATGGATCTTCCACGTAGCTACTGACAAAGAGTGTTCGTCTGCTGCATAACACCTCCACAAGGACTGAATAAGCATAGCGGCTGGTTGTCTTCTCCTAATCATGTGCTTTTGCCTCTGCTGCTGTTGTACTTTCAATGCAAAACCGGAGCCCAGTATTCCCTGATGATGATGTAAATTGAAAATCTCAAGAATCCATTGAAATTTGAATTACTTACAGCTGGTAATGCAAAGAATGAGATTCCGAGCAGTGCACAAAAGGACGCAATTATCTTGCCTTGCCAGGTTTCAGGTACCATATCACCATATCCAACGGTGCATAAAGTAATCTGTGTAAAAATATAAGTTGGAAGTAATATGGAAGTGATATGGAATATGGTGTTTCATTTTATTTAGAAATCAGTGTTGTACTTCATTCTTCAGAGATCCAGTTACTCAAAATTATATGGAAAATTCTGGTGATGGCCTAAGAATAATGATCTTTTGATATTGTATACATATTGTGGATGTATATTTACATTATGTGACTTGAATGA
This sequence comes from Melolontha melolontha, assembly GCA_935421215.2. Taxonomy (NCBI): domain Eukaryota; kingdom Metazoa; phylum Arthropoda; class Insecta; order Coleoptera; family Scarabaeidae; genus Melolontha; species Melolontha melolontha. The sequence goes on along the minus strand of OW285244.1, from coordinate 34,587,299 downwards.
AAGGCCAAGCATGTTTCGAGCAGATAGAAAGTTTTAAATTTAAATGCATACAGCAGATTTTAGCTTAGTATCTTCTTGTTTGTGGTAGGGATAACATTTAGGGCGAATAATATAAGTAAAGCATATTTAAAACATGTGGGTATTCATCGAAGAGGCTCCAAGATGATTATAACAGCGGCAGCCGTAAATTTGAAAGGTTTTAATGATGAATTTATAAGACAAACTTTCGGGTCGAATTTATTTAGAACAAAATTCAAATTATCACAAAGACAAGTATTATCTGAGATGAAAAAATGAATATAAAAGTCAAATCAACGATACTTAGATAACAATAGTTTGAAGCGAGAGCTGCTTATAGTAACTGGTCAAATATTCTGTTTAATTGCAAAAGTTCTTTCTATACTTGGAAGCCAGATCTTTGCAGAAGCTCTGTGTGGGGTTGTTTTAGTAGACAAGGCTTTGAAATGCGGTGCCTCGCACACAAAGATTTTCAATGCTTTAAGGATAATTAGGTTATATTAAAAAAGGGTTTTCTACTTTAAATGTCAAGATGGCTTTAGGACAATTCAAGGTGCTATTTGTTTGCAAGAAGACAGCATCTTTAAACGTCGTAATCGGATTTGTGCTTACTGAAAGGAGAAAGACGTTATGGGTTGATTGGCAGTCAGACAATATTTTTGCAACTCCTGGCTACTATACATGGATCCACGTGCTTCAAAATCTTCCAACCATGGCTTGTCTCAGGACCGAATGACAAAAAGTCTCGCAGAAACCATTCAAAATATTCGTTGTTATAAGAAGATAACGTTTCCAAATTTCAAAGTTGGATTTGTGTGACTAGAAAAAAGCAAAACAGCGTTACAGATGGATTGGCTTTTTAGTCGCTGGATTTGAAATCAATCCAAGTTTGCTGGTGTAAGACGACACTAACCTCAAATTCTGAAGTTGGATTTGGAAGAGGAACAACTTTATGGATGGGTTCGTCTTTTTAATCACGAAAATGCAGGAAACTTGGTAGTTACTATAGACAAATTTCCAAATTTCAAATTTGGATTTGTACTACTCAAAAAAAGCGAAACAGAATTACAGATGTATTGGACTTTTAATCGCTGGATATGAAATCAATCGAAGTTGGCTGTTGTAAGAAGATTACTAACCTCAAATTCTGAAGTTGGATTTATATGACCCGGACGAGGAGGAACAACTTTGTGGATTAGTTGATCTTTTCAATCAGGAAAATGCAAAAGACTTGGTAGTTACTATAGACAAATTTCCAAATTTCAAAATTGGATTTATACTACTCGAAAAATAGGAAACACTATTACGGATGTATTGGCTTCTTAATCGGTGGATATGAAATCAATCGAAGTTGGCTATTGTAAGAAGGCACTAACCTCAAATTCTGAAGGATTTATATGACCCGAATGAAGAGGAATAACTTTACGGATGATCTTTTCAATTACTAAATGTCGATGAAAATGCAGAAAACTTGGTAGTTACTATAGACAGATATTATTAAACTATTACACACAGTAATTATGACTAGATTATTACTAGCTGTAAAGTGTATTTTTTGTATGGTTTTGTATATGCTGTTTCGTTATTTGCTTATAATTTTTGTACACATTGTATACATGAATATGAAACAATATAATTTTATCACATAATAGCTTCTTTGTTGTTAAAAATTATTAGTCTATTTTGACTCTATAAATACCATAAAATTTAATAGGGCTTCTAATTAATTACTTTGTGTATTTTCTATCATTTTAGTGATAATGAACTGAATCGAGCTGATAGATAATTTACATTGTTTCCTCTTCTTACTTACCACGCCCCACCAGAGAGCTTGAGCGAAATTGGAAAATTTCTTATTTACGTCTTTTTCCGCAAGGAATACTAAAAACGAAGCAAAAATTAAGCCGAGAAATCCGATGTATAGAGTAGTTATGAGTTCCTGTAAATAAGACGTTTTTGCGTTAAACATACATAAGACATCGATGTGTGGCGTATAAACCTGTCTGTGAGCGTAAACTACGGATCCTAATAGTTTCCACGTTCCACCCCTGCGGTCCATACGCACCATACGTAAGATTTGGAAGAAACGGAGTCCTCGAAGAGCGCTCGCGGCAAATACTTGACCACCAGAGCCCATCGCCAGGACAACTATGGAAGCGATTATGGTTATTACATCTATAAAAATAGACAAATTATGACGTTAGTGCTACTGATGTTCGGGATATTCCTTGCGAGATTTCTTTTACCGATTATACAGAAGGGTCGACGGAGGAACTTAAGGCGACCTATATAACCTTGGTAGCGGGAACGACAACCTGAAGACCATAATCTGAAATACGAAAAAAGATCCTGTTTTTGAAGTATATAAAAAGATGTAGACATCCATATCTAATAGTGGGTAGTTATATACAAGGTGTGACAATTTAATCCTCGATATTATCGCTTAATATCACCTATGACGTTACAAGTTTCGAAATCACGTTTAAAATCAACAGTTGCGAATGGTAATGGTGAAAATGCTATGAAAAAGTGGAGTTTGTTTAAGTGGCATAGACGGGCGAGAAGATGTGATGGACGAACCTAAAAGCGGACAGCTAAAACTGCAACGAACGAATTTAACAAATATTAACAAAGCACAAGAAGCAATACCCTCCAACAGGAGTGTCAGATTGATAGCTCAAAAATTGCAGATTAATCAAGAAGCATTTAGATTAATTTTACCTGAAGAATTGTGTTTGGATACAAAAATTTCTGCAGTTTCTGCAATCAATTGTCCAAAATACGATTATCCATTTAGATTATTCTCGCATTTACCTGATCTAGAACGAGGATTTTCTAATATAATTGATAACTAATGTACTATAACATAGCTCTTCAACGGTATTCCAGAAAATTAGTTTCAGTTTCAACTCCGTTGGTTCACGTCGTCACCGTTCGGGGTCTACTAGTCTCTAGCGTCTGTCTGCTAACTGTGTACGACAGTGTGTTGCGTTAACACTTTTTAAATTTCAGTGAGTGCTAGAAATTTAAAAAAAATTGAAAATACAGCCCCTTGCGAAATTAAGTCCATGATTCGATTTTTAAACGCAAGAAATATACAACTATGTGATATTCATCGTCAAATCAAAGAGATTTAAGAAGACAATATTATGGATGAATAAACTGTTCGGCGATGGTGTCGAAATTTCAACTCGAGTAGAGAGAATTTCCATATTTCCATGACGGTTATGAAAGATTTTCTGTATGTAGTTGACGAATATTTAATGTACGTAGAGACCTCGCATGCTTACTAATGAGCATAAGAACTCTATGGGTGTGGGTTGGAGTATTATTTTAGTTAAGGAGACTCATTTCTGACTCACATTGGTACTGAGGACGAAACGTTGGTTTCTTATGCGCCATAGGAGGGCAAAAATCGCGGTTGGTCACCAATTAAACCCAATAAATTCAAGAAATAATGTATGGAACCTAAGTTTTGAGAAAAAGTTTTGACGAGGAATGTTATTACCAAAAATGGTCCAAACTAGTTATCACTGGGCTAGAAAAGATGCTCGTTTGTTAGTTACTATGGTGACATGTAAAATTTGTCCGAAATAGTTTCGAAAGATGTCATACAAGATTGAAATACGAAAGTCTATATATAATATAGTTGGACGAGTACCTAAACGCGATATTTTTAATATTTTTCGAGACCAAAATATTGGACTGTCAACCATTTACCGCACAATTAAGTAATGTGAAGAAGGTATGCCATGCGTGAATTTACCGAAAAGTGGACGACCTCCAGTTTTGGCCCCACATGAAATAAACAGACTCATCCAATCTGCCCAAGACAGAGCTGGGACGTCTACGCGCACTTTAGACCGTAGATTTGGAATTGCGCATGGGACTGTTGGCAGAATTTTGACTAAAAATCGATTAGAATATCGAAAAAGAAGGAAGTGTCCCAAACACACCGCAACCCAGCTAGAGAGAATCCCCAGATGCTGCCGAACATTAGGGCGTCAACATTTTATTGGCAACAGAGTTATTGTTTGTGACAATGAGAAATATTTCACATTACCCAAGTCGGAAATAAAGGGTAACGATGGTTTTTACACGTCAAATATTGCAAATTGTCCTGGAAACGTAAAATTCAAACCGAAAGCGAAATTTGCCGACAAGATTATGGTCTGGAGCGCTATTTCTCAAGAAGGAATTTCAAGACCTTACGTTGGGAGAGTTAGAGGTAAAGCTGTGGATGCAAACGTGTATATTCGCAAATGTCTATCTAAATGGATAAATTTCATCAATGCTCATAATCCAAATGATGTAATATTCTAGCCCAATCTGGCTTCATACCATTATGTTAGAATCATTCAGAACTAGTTAACTAAATTATGTACATAAGGAAGACAATACCCCAACGTACCCCAGGCGCGCCCCATTGAGGAATTTTGGGCACTATTAAGCAGGAAAGTTTATGACAAGGATTGAGAAGCCCAAAATGAAGCACAATTACGGGCCAGAATATTCCAGAAGATCTGAGAAGTGAATATGAACGTCGTCCAGAGAATAATTGGGAGAATACTACTAAAATTGCGCGTCATTGAGAACCATGGGCCCTTATCAGTTTTGTGAAATTAGTTTTTGTATGCCGCAATAGTGTATAATAATGTCCCAATGTTTATGTTTTAATAAAATTTTTACTACTAATTGATTTTTACCTTTGATTTTTTTCTCAAAACTTATGTTCCATACGTTAAGAGCCAATTCGAAAACTCGCGGTAACTGTCTCTGTAACTGAAAGTGAATATTGTTTATTTATGCGTCAAGTAGGTATCGTTAACGTTGTGTGCAATTCAGACACGGCGTCGAGGTCTGTTGTCTAGTGTTAGGTTAGGTTCCTCCAAACCTCAAACTGCGAAGAAAATTCAACTTCTTCAACAGTTTAAGTGCGAACTGTTCGATTATCTACCTTACAATCTAGATCTCCGACGCATTTTGGTTTTCATCTTTCTCCGAAATTGAAAAACCTTTTTTTTACTGTAATGAAGAATGTTGTTACTTTATTTACGGAATTGGTAGCGAAGGAATATTAGATTAGGATACAAAAACTCATTTTAAAGTATGTTTGTTCCAAAAAATCTTTCTTGGTTGTTTTTTAATTACGCGTACTACTTTCCGTATGCTCCTCGTATGTTTCTTTAAATGTGCATCACCGAGACTTAATTACCACACCTTGTATATAGTTTATTTTTCGTAATATCCAAAAAGGTTTCATTTATTTATGAAGGAATCTATTGATAATAAAGAATGTTCTGAGAAGTTATAATGAAATCTACCTAGCTATGAAAACAATATGCTATCGTGACAATTTTCCTACGTCAAGTTTCTGTGACATTTTCTAGTATCATCTTTAAGTTTGGTTCCACTCGCTCAACATCGTTACTTTTGCATTCGTTTAAAGAAGAGAAAATGATTTGCGACTTGAACACACAAGCTCCATGTAATTTTTATCAAAAGAAGAATATTCATGAGACAATGGTGAAAGTGTATGGAGAAAATAGCCCATCTTATTTCTAAAGGTCAAATTTTGGTGTAAGCAGTTTAAATGGGACAGAGAATCAATTAATGATGACCCAAAGTGTGACTGACCGCCGAGAAAATGTTTCAGTTATTACTAGATAAATAGTAATATCAGAAACGAGTTCTAAAATTCTACCCGAAGAATTTTGCAATGAGCAGGTGTCGGCTCGATGGATTCCCAGGCTGCTCAGTCTCAAACAAAAATTGTGTAGTCTGTAGTTGACTGTTTTATCTTAAGATGAAGACCTTTAAATAGAATTGTAACCAGGGATGAAACTTGCGCCCAAGAAGGCAAATACGCAATTTTTTGCGGGAAAATTGACGACCACGGCTTTCTGGGACACGAACGGGATTCTCTTAATTGAGTATATGCCAAAAGGGACTACAATAACAGAAAATGTCTACAAAGACACAATTAAGGACTTGAACACGGCTATACGTGAAAAAAGATCGCACAATTTTGCTCAGAAAACTTTGCTTTTACACGAGAACTGCAGGTTGGATAAGGCACAAATTATTCAAGCAGTAATTAGTGAATATGGCTTTGAGGAATTACAGCATCCACCCTACGGTCGCGATCTCGCCCCCTGTAACTATGATCTCTTTCCAAAACTTCTCTGTGGGGTTGTATTTTGCGGAATTACTAAAGGAATTTCTTTTTCGAAGACATAGCGTTATTAAAGAAACGCTGGAATAAATGTGTTAGTGCTAATGGTTCTTACGTTGAAAAACATTTTTTACTTGTTTTCTAACTCGTTCCGTTCATAGCTAGGTAGATAACATAAAAAACTCGCCTCGAAATTAGGAGTATGTTTCATCATTTCAAGATTAAAATAAAAGAAATACCTCTTGTAAACAAATTTTGGGGAATAAATTAACCGTGGATAGATACAGGATGGGGAAAAAGTACTGTATATCGCTTGCAACTTTTGAATGAGCAATTTAATTAAAAAAAATACTTATACAAAAGATGATTCATGTATTTGGCATCACTTGGTAGCATTTTGAGTTGACTATTTTAATGCAATGCCAACTAACATTTTTTTCTTAAATAGCGTCATATATTTTTTTTGCATATTTAAACGACATTTTTTTTGTGTATGTAATGATATGCAATTTATAGGGGATTATACAGGCTGTCCCCTGAGGTAACCGACAAACTTACACAATGAGTTCTAGAGGTGATTTTGAACAAAAAGTTCATATGCAGTTTAACTTATTTTTTTTTTGTTCTTTAGATTTCAACAAAAGAAGAGAACTGTTTCAGAAATGTATTTAATCATGAAATTACATAACAAACTAATAAACAAATATTATAACAGTTGCTCGAAATGTTCGCATCTTCTTTCTAAACATGTTGCTGGTCTTTGGGCCATATTTTGTTTCCAAGTAGTATCTGTAAGTTCATTTCGCAAGGAATCTACACCTGCAACTATTCTTTCGATCAATTCCTCCCGATTGTTTCGCTTACCGTTATACTAAACGCGATCTTTTAGAGAACACCAAAAGAAAAAGTCCAAGAGCAAAAGGTCAGGAGAACGCGTAGGCCATAATACAAGGTCTCCTCTGCCTATCCACCGTCCAGGAAAATTTTAACATGTGCTTCTTCGGCTAAAATATTGCTTTAAAATTCAAGATTTAGTTATAAAAATATTTATAAAAGTTCTTGTAAACATGGATACTTTGATACATGTAACGTACAGTCATGGTCAGATAAATGTAGTATAACCTCAATTTCATATGTCAAAAAAAATTAAAATTTTGTTGTTGTAAGACGGGGTTCAGCTTAAGTAATGACTGGTAACATGTTTAGAAAGAAGAGACGAACATTCCGAGCAATAGATTTTTGTTATGTAATTTCATGATACAAATACATTACTGAAAGAGTTTTCTTCTTTTGTTCAAATCTAAAGAATAAAAAAAATTAAGCTAAAGTGTATATGAACTATTTTGTTCACAATCACATCTAGAACACATTGTGTAAGTTTGTCGGTTACCTCAGTATAAGAAATCTTTTAAGAAAGTGGTCAAAAACCTTCATTATTGTCAAATTATGAAACTTTAATGAAATGAACAAAAAAAAAACATTGTTAAAATGTAGTGTTATTGTAATGTACAAACAGAAACGGTGAGTTTATTTAAAAACCAGGAAAAAATTAATTGTTTAAGTGGTCAAAATTGGCACAATTTACTGCCAAACAATGACCTAGTCGGTCTCTAAACCCTTGAAAAACATTTTGGAGTGTAATTAGTGAAAGCCTATTGGCTGAATTCGAAGCTGTAAATCCTCGAGATTATTGGGTCGAGTTCGATAGACTTCAGTCTTTAAATGGCCCCACATAAAAAAATCCAAAGTGTTTAAGCAGCTTTTGATAGGACACCAATCCACCTGCCTAAGGAACACCTTATTTAAGTACTCTTACTACTGCTCCAAAATTAGGTGGAGCACATATCATTATTTGAAACTAGAGTTGAGGTTGAAATTTTGAAATTCTCCGCAACATCTAATAATACGTTGAGACCCTTATCTCCGTCATTTACTGTACGTGTTCGGTCGGTTTTTGGAGAGTGTTTAACGGTACCCGTTTAACGGTAAACCGTTTTACAATACGACTTATAGTTGTTTGGTTAATCGAAATCCGCTCAGTATACTTATTATTAAATTAATTACGTATAGTAAACGCCAATTGGCGAGAGGGGGTTAAGTCCGCGCAGGATTAAAAGCAGTGGGGAGATTTGTATTTGGTTTTACATCAAATGTCAGATAATTCTAACCTCTGAGTCTGTATCACTTTATGATCCCCTAGCAAAGACATTATGTTCCGTCAAACATCAATGACAAATGTATTCTGACAATTACTTGAGTGGTGGAGGTGGACGTTTTTAAAAACGGCTTCTGCGCACCCCCTCCTCGCGCCAACTTAATTGGCGCTTGCTATACATCAGCTTGCGTACGTTTTCTACAACCGTAACCAACTATAATTAAAACTACAATTCGTTCTTTTTGTGATAATTTTTCCATTTTGTACATAAATTAACGTTTTACAACCGAATAAATGTCAAAGTTTTATCAAATGACGCGTGATTGCCAAGTTTTTTCAAATTATGCCAATGTTGACATTTAAAAACAGAATAACTTATTAAATCAAGTTAACTGAACAGTCACTAGTAATCATAAAGGTTTTTGACAATTTTATTTAAAATTTTCTTATATAACCCCCTATAAATTGCATACTATTAAACTACTCAAAAATGAATAGGGAATTAAATATTTTTTTAACAGATCTAATTAATTCGATTAAATTTAACGTATTTTCTCAAACTATAGATGAATTAGAAGGCCTACAGTCGTTTGTGGACATTTTATTTGGTAAATGTCTTTTCTGTGTGATAAAATATTGAATCTTGTATTTTAACCTTAAATTAATTTAGAATACAAAATTATAAAAATCGCATTTTTTGACAAGTATTATTCATTTTAAACGTCATTTCACATTTTCACGATGCCAAGACATCATTTAAATAAAGAAATTTTTGATTTAATTGCGTTATTGCATCAGCGAGGGCAATCTGGAGCAGAAATTGCCGCAATTTTTAATGTGTCTCCAAGTGTTGTTAGTAGGGCTCTAAGAAGATTCCAACAGGTAGGATCTGCAAGGAGAAGACCCGGTAGTGGATCTGAGGGGAAAACAAATCAGAGACAAGACCGCTACATACGAATTCAGACAAGAATGAATCCGTTTAGAAGTGCTGTGTGGTTGCAAACAAAGTTACGTGCCGCCACTGGAGTTAGAGTTTCGGATCAAACCATCAGAAACCGTCTGAGGGAAATGGCTCTTCATAGCTGTGAGACGCCCAAAATTAACTAATGCCAATAGAATGGCTAGAAGAACTTGAGTTAACCAACGACTTGCAGAAAATTTTCAATGGGAGCATGGTTTATACACCGATGAATCCAGATTCTGCTTATTTAGTGATAATCGTAGAGTAAGGGCCTGGAGAACTCGAGGAGACCGTTATAGACGCGAGTTTACAAAAGCTCTGGTGCCTTTTGGCGGCGGTGGTATCATGGTGTGGGCGGGCATTAGTTTGAATGGACGTACGAACCTCCATATCTTTGAAAACAATGTCAATGGACACATATACAGAGATGACATTATTCAGCAATATGTGGCCGACTTCCATGAGGCTGTGGATGAAAACATGGTTTTTATTGATGATAATGCAAGACCTCATCGTGCACACATTGTAATGCAAGCAATAAATGACCTCCATATTAACCATCTACCTTTACCACCAACGTCTCAAGACTTGAATCCAATTGAGCACATTTGGGACAGACTTCAAGAACAGCTCAACGAACATAATCCACCCCCAGTTAACGTGCAACACTTGCGGGAAATTTTACCGCTGTGTTGGAGAAGAGTGTCACAAGAACACATTAATAATTGCATTATGAGTATACCCCGAAGATGTACAGCTGTGAGAGATGTCTGTGGCCATTATACACGATTTTAGAATTAATTGTTACAGAAAAATGTTTATTTTAGCTATTGTTAAAAATGTTGCTTATTTCATTTTTGATCATTTCTTAGTAATCTAACGATTTTTCTGAATAAATATACTTGAAAATTTTAAATTGTTGTGTACAATTATGTATCTAATATAATAAATACACTACAAATATTTACCCATACTATCTAAAAAATACAAAAAAGTAAAAATTCCTTATTCATTTTTGAGTAGTTTATATTGACGAGAAAAATGTCTTTTAAATATGTAAAAAAAAATACATGACGCCATTTAAGAAAAAAACAAAAATATATTGGTCTTGCATTAAAATAGCGAACTCAAAAAAAAAATTAATGCTACCAATTGATGCGAAATATAATATGAACCATCTTTTGTATAATAAATTTTTTAATTAAATTGCTCCATTCAAAAGTTACAAGCGATATACAGTACTTTTTCCCCACCTGTATTTTATTTAAGTATTTGAATATACCTCAGGCTAAATTCAATAGTAAACCAAACAACGACGACGGATTCCATGTAGAATAAAATATTTCCGGCTATCTCTTCGAAATCTTCTATAGTGGAAAATACACTCAGCGTTAGACACATAAATACCATACAAAACCTGAAAATAATAACAATTACATATATACAAGGTCGCTATCTACATTATTCACATTTCAATTTCGTTCGTTTCCATACATATGTGTACATTTTCACTTCGCATATGTTATACAACTAATTATCGAGTTAAAATACACATCCATAGCTGGTGCTGTAAAGAGCACTTCTTTTATAAATTCAGCGTTTTTTTTCGGCGGTCATGGCTGTGGTAACTACCAAATTCTGATTGTTTGCTCCCAGTTACGTGATTTATAATCCTCTATCAACAAAATGCGTATAATGCCTTTTTTAACATTAATGGAATTGTTATTTTGTGAGCGGCATTTGTATGATGGTACGCAGTTAATTAATTTGCAACGTCCAACATATGGCGCCATATATTCATTTTTTTATATTTGTTTTGTCTAAATTTTATCGCACAGTGAATTAATAACGTTTATCAGTATCCGGAACGTAAAAATTTAAAGGAAAATTATTCATTGTCTTTTATTACTTGACTAGAAAATATAATAATATTATAATTCCTGATAATAATAAGAATAATAAGAATGTAGACGAAAATTCCCGGCTGCCAAGAGGAGAAGCGGGTAGTGAAATAAATTTATTGTTACTATTATCGGGATAAAATAAAACAAATTGTAATGAATTTCACTACTTTTTACAAAGTTAGAATCGTTTCGCTCACACATGAGCTTCGTCAGACATACAAGTGTTGTTACGATAGTGTTGTAACGATACAAGTATCGTTATCTTCAAATTTTAGCAGTGTAAAGTAGACTTCATTTCAAGTAACAAAAACGCAAAACTTGTATATCCATTTTTATTTGTTTCAAAGTTACAGATCTATGAATATGATTGTCAGATCATGAAAAAAGATCCTAATCCCAAAGCCAATACAAACTGATTTTATTTAAAAAAAATTATACGATTCAATAACAGGCCTGTGATTGTTAACGTCGCATAATAAAATGTTATCCTAAAATAAGTAAACACGTGTCGTCGTGCATACAGTAATTTCTTGGAGATCTACAAAATAGAGTACTGGAAATTGATTTATGATAAAGAAGGTTCTTACTTATTTCGTAAGTGCTGAACCATGAATATCATACAATAAACAAATGTCCAGATGACTGTTAATGTTGCATTTTTTAATAAAGTATTACATTACGTTTCAGTTCATACAACAGCTTATTAGTGAGTGGACACGTTTTCTTTATTCAAAATGCCTTAGTGATTTTCTTCTCAAGAGTATGCGGATATGCATTTTGTGTATGGCTACTGTAACGGCAGTGCACGTCAAGCAGTTATTGAATACCGACATCGGTTTCCCGATAGGCGCATTCCTCATTACAGAATGTTTCTGGAGGTATCCAGCCAATTTCGGGAATGCGGACAGCGTGATTTTCTTTTCGACCGAGGAGTAAATTTGCCAGCAGACTTAGAGGAAGAAGCAGTAGCTATTGTTACAAAGGATCCAACTCTCAGTGTACGTCGAATCGCTAGACAACTAGGAGTGCCACGAACGACAGTTTGGCGAATTTTAAAACGCGAGGGCTTACATCCATATCACTATTGCAGGGAACATGGTTTGCTTGAGGCAGACCACTATGCTCGTCTAGTTTATTCTACCTGGATATTAAGACAGTCACGGCTTCATTTTAATTTCTGCAGTACAGTCCTCTGCACAAATTAATCTATGTTCACGAGAAGTGGTGTTACAAATCTGACAAACCTGCACAGGTGGTCATCAGAAAATCCCAAAGCTATACGCCCATCTAAATTTCAACATGAATTTTCTATTAACGCTTGGGCGGCCCTAATCGATTGCTTGTTGATTGGTCCTGTCGTTCTTCCTGGGAGGTTAAATGCGGACAATTACCTTCAATTTCTTATTGACGAACTGCCAGGTCTTTTAGAGGATGTCCTACTGAATGTTCGACGAGACATGTGGTTTCACATGAATGGGGCACCACCACATTTCTGAATTGCTGTCCGAAATTGGGTTAACGTCAATTATCCAAGATGAATTGGTCGAGGTGGTCCTGTTGCATGGCCACCCAGACCACCCGATCTTAATCCCTTTGACTTTTATTTATGGGGGTACATGAAAAATTTAGTCTACGCGCAAGTTTCGAACACAAGAGAAGGGATGTTGGATCGTATTCACCTGGCTGCCGAGCAAATCCGACAAAACAAGTATGAAATTCGGGTAAGTACTTCTTCTGTTGGCTTACGGGCACAAGCCTGCATTCAACAATGAGGTGGACATTTCGAAAATATTATTAATTGAACTTTTTTAAATAAAATCAGTTTTTATTGACTTTAGGATTGCATTTTTTTTCATGATCTGACAATCACATTCATAGATCTGTAACTTTGAAACAAATGAAAATGGATATACAAGTTTTGCGTTTTTGTTACTTGAAATGAAGTCTACTTTACACTCCTAAAATCTAAACATAACGATACGGGACATCTTGTATAACTAACTTATGGACATATCTCTACATAAATATAAAGCAACAAGCACATGTTTTGGATAGTTGAAGTCTTATTACTTATATGTCTATGAACAAAAACTGTCACAAAAATATTTAACTACGGTTTATACAATACTGTTCTTAAAGTAATAAAACAGAGAAATTAGTCTTGCTGTTGTCCAGAGGATGATGGGACAAACCAGAAGAAAACTGACGATTATCGAAGATAATGGCCCACTATCAATAATTTGGAGATTGAAGTATTTATTGTTAATTGTTGTAATATATAGTTTTTAAAATAAAACAGTTGTGAGAAAATTATCAACATCTAAAATTTTTCCGAAAACTTTGGTATATGTTCTTAACATGGTTAAGAACATATTTCCACCACTGCGAACATCACTCTCTGAGACAAGTATGGAAACTTACTTAAGCGTTGCACACAGTGTTATAATTACTTGTAACAGTATAGTGCATTTCTTATCATTTACATTGTATTATTATTATTTTTATTGCACTTTGTTACAATGCGTACGCCTATGGCACCTAGTGATTTTCTGACAGTCTAATTTACAATTACTGCATACTTTCTGCGAAATGAATTCCCAACATATTCATATTATATTGATTTGGTTAGCTTTCAAGTGTCAAGATTATTATAAACGACAGTGTATATCATACACTTATTGACATCGATTGTAGACTGGGATTAATCTAAATCAAATTCGAATCGCGGCCTCTAAGCTTCACATCAAGACTCTTGTAAGACTGCGACGATTTTCAATATAAAATAAATATCGACGATACTTATGTGGAGAATCGAAACCCAAGCATCGCGAAACAAAAACAAGATGTAAAATTGTAAATGTGTTTCTCAAATTTTTGTTGATGAAAATCATAAATGATAAATTGTATTTAAAGATTTTCGTTTCCTGACATTTAAAAAGTGGTCTAGACGTCGCATTTGCAGATATTTCATTTTGATTTTTTCATGCAGGTTTCAATTTCAGTAAACAGTACGGAATTATTTAAAAAGAGTCACACTATCGATTTAATTTTTTCGAAATTGCTTATATCTTGCTCTTGTAAACTAATCATGTCAACAGATTATCAAGATGAAGGCGATTAACAGCATATACCGGATGTATTTTTTATCATGAAAGTTTCAAATATCTCGGAAAATAAACAGTTCACGAAAAAATGTCTAGATTTAAAATATATCAATTCAATGGAGGGAATACATTATAGACTGTCTCAATCTTATTATGAGTACATATTTAATAGGAATATTGCATCTCTTATTATCTTTATTAATTTGTTATTATAACTAGAGCAGACCAATTTCCGTGCGCGCCATGAGCGCCGATATGGGAGTGTAATTCGTAATATATTAGAATAGGGACGCAACATGAGCTTGTTACCGATATAAGTATAGAAGTAGAGACATTTATTCTATCAGAAATAATTAAATATACATTTGGTTTTCTGCTATTAAAGTAATATGCATAAACACACGAAAAATAAGAATAGTACATTATATAGCAGCGTTGTATGTACCTATAAATAAAATGGAAAATGTATGAAATCAGTGATTGTGTGCACGAGAGAGGATTTAAAAAAACACTTGCTGTTTTAAGCGTCTTCCAAGGATTGACAAACTGGAGAAACTCGATTGTATATTTTCAAGGTTATTTCTGAAAAACATGTCCGCCGTGAGGAAAAAATATGTTTATATTTATTTATTTATAGTTACTGCTATCTATTGCAAGCGTTTTAAATATAGATATGCATACTATCTGTAGTTCTGATAAATCTGATAACCTAATACATATTTTATTGCAGTTTTCGCTGTACTTATGGACTTCAAAGGCTCCAAAAGCGTACTGAAATCTTTACATAAAAGAACTAATAAAAAAAATCCTATAATATTGAACATCATTGAACGCTTTCGATATCTAAGAAAAAGCATGTAAAAATTCAATTCTATTGGATCAAAGGACATTCTGTCATAGAAACAAATTTAGTAATGGATGCTATAAATAGTAATAACATGCTGACGAGAAAAGTACCACCTAATGATCTTATTGCTCATGTTAAAACCAAAATATTGAAAGATGATTGGTAAGCATATTGGAAGCATTTATATACTAATAGGATGGGACACAACGCAAAAATACACCCAAATGTAACTTAACTATTCGATAATGGCATAAGAAACATAACATTTACACAAACTAAAAATCATCGAATTAGCTAAATGTACGTGTAGGTTTTCGCGGTCGTTCTCTAGATGCAGATCTCGGTTTCCGGGTTAGAACAACGTCGAGTTAGGCATAATTGCCAACGTTTCGTCCACTGTTTCAAGGGACATCTTCAGGGCTGTACGTAGATGTTCGTCGTTTCGCAGTAGCTTGAAGAATGCTATGACAGTATGAGTCTTGAATTTTGATTTGCGGTCGAAGATGCCTCCATTTCCACACCGTTGTTATGTATCTCCCAGGTTTGTGATGTGTTTGAGTCTGATTAGTAATCGTGCGTTGTTGTGTTTTTTTTGTGCGGTCATGTGTTTTGTATGTGCAGTCTGTGCGTCAGTCGTGTTTTTGCGTTTAAGTCGTGTGTGTTTGTTTGTTGGTCATCATCACATTTTTTTTGCGTTTCAGTTGTGTGTGTGTTTAATGTGTTTTATTGTAAAGTGTTATTATTGTCTGTGTTTGTTTTACGAAGTATTGTATTTGTTCGTTTGTTGCGTTTGTCGAGTGTAATGTTATTAGCATATTGCCTAAGGCAAGTGCTAATTCGTCAACTGTGTTAAGTGTTGTTTTGTTTTGTCTTTGAGTCCAGGGATTATTTGTTGGGGGTGGTGCTGGTATGTATTTAGGTTTGGGTGCAGTTTTGTTTGCTGGTTGTTAGGATTGTTAGGACAGTTGATGAATGTGGATAGGTGAGGACCACCGCAGTTTGCACACTTTGGTGGGGTTGTTTTTGTCTTTGTACATAAGTGTGTCGAGTGTTCGTCGCCGCATTTCATGCATTTGTAGTTGATGTCACAGTTTCTTTGATGATGTCCGAATGTCTGGCATTTGTTGCATTGTATAATGTCTGTCCGTTTATTTAAGGGTTCTATTTTGATTGCAAGTCCGCAGCAGTCGCGTAAGTTGTAAATTGACTGGTACTCTCTCGTCAGTTCGATTAATGCCAGTGGTGCAGGTATGCCGTGTTTACCGTTGATTCTTTTAATTTTTAATGTCGGGTAACCTTGGTCAGTCAGATCGTCGGTGATGTCAGTGTCTGTGATAAAGGTTGGAATGCCACGCATAACTACCTTTAATGTCTTCTCGCTTCTTAGTTGGAATGTATAGTATTGTATTTGTTCGTTGTCGAGTGTGTGTTTAAGTGTACGGTAGTCATTGTCAGTTGTCGGTTCGATGTGTATGCCTTGTCTCACTAGTTTGTTTTCTACTGTGTTAATATTGTTTGTTTTCAGTATGTGTCGTATGTGTGCCCATTTGTCTTTTTCCGTGATAATTATTGGTGCGATTTTGTGTGTTTTACGTGTTTCTGTTTTTGTGTTATGTGTGATGTTGGTTTTGTCACTTACCCTGGGTGTGCTGTTTGATGTTGACGGTTGTGGAGTGAACACGGAGGTTTCTTCTTCCATTTTTTCCTTGGTTTTTGTATTGAGGGCGTCGTAAGAATTTTTTATTTCTATCGGTGTACTTGCGTGTTCTGTTTTTTGTTTCTTCGCTGTTTTCTTCGGGCTTATGAATGCGTCGGTGATTATTTTTTCGGTTGTCGGTTTTATTGGGTTTGTTTCTTCTGTGTGATGTGTGTTAAATGTAATTGTTGCAAATGGATTTTCGCGATCAACCATAAATATTTGCGATTGATCGCGAAAAAGACGTTGGATTTCTTCTTCGTCGGTGGTATCTTCAATTATAGTTTTAGCGTCTAGTAATTGCTGCTCGGTGCATCTTCTTTTGATGGTTGGTCTCAGCTCTAGGTTAGTGATTTGAATAATGTTATCTGCTCTTTCTCCGGCCATTTCTTCCGGGTTCGTATTGACGTTGTATTGTCGTAAGTGCTCTCAACTGCGATGTTGCGAGAACAGATATCGCAGTGAGAATGCGCTATGACAGAGACCGGCACGGCACAACTTATATAGGGGGGACCGGGTCAGATGGTGGCCTGCTATTGGCTGGGGACAATGAGCCAATGGCATGCGTCGTCGTGTGGGCGTGCTAATTCTTAGTAGAGTTTGCCAGGTCGGATGTAACGTATACCCATCGTCTCTATTGAGATTGCGGGGATGTTTGTAAATTTCAATAGATTCACGGATTTTCCTAGGGAAATAATGCGATTCACGGGACAGAAGCTTGACATCTTTGAACTAAATAGAATTTTATGACCGGAGTTGAGTTTGTGTTCTGCCAGCGCTGAACCGGCTGTATGTAACAGTCTAGTACAGCGTTCATGTTCGGACACATGCACACCGACTGGCCGCTTAGTTTCGCCAATGTACACACTGCGACATGAACACGGAATGCGATACACTCCTTGTGCTTGGAGCGGAGATATTTTGTCTTTAACCGAGGGTAAGATGTCCGAAACTTTAGAATGGGGTCTGAAGACAGCTTTGATTTTATTTCTATGTAGAACCTTTCCTATATGGTCGGTGATACCTTGAATACACGTTAAGAAGGCGGTTACCGTATATTCAAGGTATCACCAAACTTGTGTATTTTTTATTCGATTTCATTTTTATAAATATTTCACTGCATATTACTTGTATATCTATTCTAATTCTGTCGTAATTTCTTGAATGCCACGAGAAGGTTCGAATTCTTTTCTCCTAAAGACGCTGATATCGTAACGATGTATTAAACTTGTGTTCGGAGCATGTGTATATTTGAAAATATCGGTAACGAAATTTATTTTAAGAAGCCAGAGATAAAAGGAGAAATAAGCAAGGTATGCATATTTCGATTTCTCTTGCAATACATCAAAAGTCTGTCCTGAACTGGAAAATTCTTGTTGTTGTATATTCCTTTCCAAATTGTTTGGAAAATATGACTTTGGAACGATTTCTCTTTGATATAATTTATTTTTTGACGATTATTTGCTGGCATTGCTTGCTCCTTTCGAGAATATTTAAGCTTTCTTTTAAAGAATTTCAGAAGCTATCGTTTTTTATAAATATGTTTCATGTTTGAATGGCTGTGTAACTTAAAAGCTTGATAATTTATACTGGAAGACACATTGCAGTTCATTGGAAATAACTTCGAAACCCTATTTTAGAAATATGTAATTTCAGCAACCTTTCAGTAACCTCCTCTTAAGTTTTTATATATTTTAATTGACACAAGTTATGGATGTGTTTTTAATGTAATTCATAAATTATTATTTTAAAATAAGAGTAACTTTCTTACCAATTTATTACATAAAATTAAAAAAATTAATCATGTAAAAATATTATTAAAAATCGGCTGTGGAGAATACAATAAAATTTTATATCGGAAAGAAAATTTCACAACAAATAACTATAACAAGTGTTCATTTGAACAGCCAATCTAGGTTACTTTGAAATTTTGATAGAATAAGACGCAAATGTATTAGTATGTGTTTGTTGTTCCGTAAACGTAAATCCAAATGACATTTGATAATGTCAATCACAAATATCAGTTAGTGCATAAAATAATCGTGCATCGATTCTGGTTTAAATAAATTGCTTCTCAGTTTTAAAATGGCTTTCACTTTAGAACATAACATTTTTTTAGTCCAGGCTTATTTTCGAAGTGGTAATAAAATTGATGGTTTATGGGTTTATTCAGTTCAAGATTGCATGGTAGAATTTCAAGTTGAGTTTCCACATATTGTAATAGATTATATACAATTTACGAATACTTTGGATACCGTTAGTTTTAATTAAACTAACCCAGCTTTAATTAAAACTAACGGTAATTTAAAACACTATATTAACAATAAAATAAAATACACTAAATAGCACTTAAAACTAGTAACTAATAATAACAGTATTTATTTCAATATTTATTTCACAGTATTTATTTATAACGGGTGCGCCACGGGAAACCGACGTTTTTGGCATAGGTAGTACTAAAGCGGAAGGGGTCGGAGGGGGTAGCCGAGGCCTTCAGCGGCCTCCCATGACCTTGCAGTTTGTGAATAGTTATGGTTTAGTTTCAATGATGCCGCTGTGGACTGTGTAGCATTATGATTGTTGGCGAATCAACGTCTCTTTCGTCGAAGGTTTAACTTTCCGAGCCATGGAGACATACCGAGCCGGAACACCATTTTGCGATGGGTTAATGCCCTTCGTACAGGAGGCAGTTTAATGAAAAACAAGCCACCTGGACAACGTCGCATAATTCGAACTCCGGAGAACGTGGAACGTGTAAGGCAGGCTATGTTCCGTAGCCCAGAGCGTTCAGCGCGTCAACAATCTGCAGCACTACGAATGTCCAACACTTCAGTATGGCGAATTTTCCATCAAGATTTACGTTTTCACCCATATAAACTTACAGTTGTGCACCAGTGGAATGAGGCCGACTATCCACGACGTGCAGCTTTTGCTGAAGCGATGCTCCAACTTTTGCAAGATGCGCCTAATGCGGTTTTGATAATGAGCGACTAGGGTCATTTTCACCTTAACAGTGTGAATCGTCAAAACATCCGATACTGGGCCTCTGAAAATCCACAAACTCTACATGAAACACCACTACACAGTTCCAAACTTACGGCGTGGTGCGGCATCGGGAAGTTCGGTGTCATAAGGCCCTACATTTTTGGGGAAAACACTGTGACCGTGACAGCTGCTCGTTACGTGAATATGGTTAACAACTTCTTGAGAACTGAGTTGAGAAGACGACGAATAAATCTGCGAAATGTTTGGCTACAACAGGACGCAGCTACGGCTCATATTGCCCGCGTGTCTATGGCTGCTGTTAGATAACTGTTCCCTAATCGCATTATCTCCAGATTCGGTGATTTGCCTTGGCCCTTTCGCTCTCGAGACCTTTTAATGTGTGATTTTTTCTTGTGGGGGTATCTAAAGTATCGCGTGTATGAAACCAAACCGCGTACACTGGCCGAACTGCGACAAGCGATAGAGCAATACAACGCTCAGAACGATCGTCACCTATTGGAGAGAGTGGAAGCTAACTTCAGGGAGCGTCTCCACATTTGTCACCGTGAAAATGGACACCATCTTAATGATATTATTTTTCGTACATAGATAACTCAACTCAAACTGTTCTGACCTACTTATTTGTGCCAATAAAATTTTTTTAAACCTTAAAATAGTAGAGTACCGTTCATTTGAAAAACGTCCGCTTCCCCTGGCGCACCCGGTATATCAGTATTTATTTATATCACAGTACTCATTGTCGGTTGCTGGTCGTCTCACCTTATCCCTCCATCTTGGAGGGGTTATATAGGCCTACACGCATTCGAGAATAATTCCGGACCCTTTTGCGGAGCTCCAGAAGACTTGATGATGTGTTACGCGAGTAATGTCATTGCCAGATCATCGCTCGCCTGACGTATCACCGGATGACTCACATCACAATATATTGGGCAGGGCTCCATTGGTTTATTCATCAAGAAACGCAAATGATTTATTTAGCGATGTTTTTATGGAATTAATTAATTTATTTATTTATGTATTGTTGTATTGTCACATAGTCAAAATTTTGTTGTCCTATTTAGATTAATCTGTTGGGCAAAATAAATTATTATTATTATTATTAAAAGGAATGTATACTGGGCAAACACGCACTATCACTGAACTAATATTGGTAGGATAATGGAGTTTTTTTTCCGTTCATGGTGCTCTTAAAAGAAAGGTGTATTGATCGCCTACGCATCAATGTAATTTATAAGAAACAAAATGACATATTACATCTAATAAAGATATGTAAACGTATTTATTTAATCTTTGTACACCCTGTATTTTAAAGGGATTTGTACACTGAGATTTTATTTAACACAGTCGAATCACATTTTAAGCTTTGTAAGTTTATATTATCTAAAGCTAGGGTTACTTGGGTAATTTATTGATGCTACCTAGTATCAGGTTTATGTCAAAACGTGGTCATTAAGAGGTGGGAGAAAGTAATGTTACCTAATACCGCCGCTTTATATTTTGTAGCGTTTAACAATTTACAGAAACAGCAACTTACACCAGCATGTGGTAAAATATCGCTTCTACCCCTCTGGGTCTTTCCAAAAAGTTATATACCCGACTCTGCAGACGACGGTAGCGGGCATCTCGGCGTGATGCTCTGTAGTTGAGCGGCTTTCCGAGAAGACTCATTCGGGGTTGAGTCAAACGGCCGTGCTTCTGACGTATCGTCAGGCTGTAACAACAAGATAAAATACAAAATCCAATCGATACTCCATAAATTAATTACTGTATTTAGGACAAGAATAGGCTATTCCATGATACAAGGGTGGTTTGACGGGAGTGTATCTTTTCAATGAAATTCTTATTTTAAGACAAAAAATATGTTTTATTTTTCGACATAATACACTTGAAAGTCCGAATTTTTTCGAACAATCCAAAAAGTAATCTTTTGGCAACAAAAATATGCAATTGCCTCGGTTATCACCTCTTCATTTGTCCGAAATCTCTTTCCACCGAAACATTTTTTAAAATCTGGATATAAAAAGTAATCATTGGAAGTCAGATCTGGCAAGTATGGCGGGCCAGACAGCAATTCGTAACGCAATTCAACAAATTTTGTTGAAGCAACAGCGGACGAATGGGTAGCCGAATTATCGTAATGATGATGAACAACCCTCCTGTTCTTTAACTAATTCTTTCGTTTTTTCTTCGGTTCTGCATCAAAATGTGTCACCAAATTAGCATAATATTAGCTAGCTATTTTTTTTCCTTTTTTTAAATAATCAATAAAGATATTGATTATTTAAACAGAACACAGATCAAAGATGGAAAGAACACTACAGCTGGCATCCCAACACCTTGAGGAATTAAACAAGGGGATAGTCTCAACCCATTTCTCTTCAACTTTGTAATGGATACAATAATAACAGATGTAACATTTTTAAACTTGGGATACAGAATGAATAGTAAGGCAATCAGCATGGTATGTTATGCCGACAATACAGTGATACAGAAAATGAGAACGACCTGCAGAGAAAGCTATTTAGATTCCACCATATCAGCAAGCAACTCAATATGAACATATCAAGGGAATCACTCAGATGCAAGCTGGTAATAGCGAACAAACGGGTAGAGCAAGTTATGCAATTTAAATATCTCGGCATAGACTTTTCTAGTGCTCATGACCGAGTAAAGGATTTAAGGAGCCTGATTAACAAATCAGCTATAATATCAGGCTGCCTAAGGGAAACTGTATCGGTCAACCCTTATATGCGGATTAAAATATACAAGACATGCGTAAAGCCGATAATGGGGTATAGAATAAAAGTAAGAGAGGATACCAGCAAAACCAAGAGTATGCTTTAAATCATAGAAATAACTACATGAGCACTAAGAAGGATAGTCGGGAAAACAAGAACAGATCGTGTAAGAAATATTGACGGCTAAAAGCAGTGTGATTAGAGAATGCAATCCCGAGCATGTCTTTAAATCCCGGGATTACGGGATTTTTGAAGCGTAGTCTCGGGATCCCGGGATTAATCCCAGGATTAAACTATGTGGTTTCTAATTGGGCTCAAATGAAAAAAAAAATTAAGTAATTTCTTAAAAATTACTTATTAATATTGTTGCATAACACAATACACAATATACTAAAATAAGGAACAAAAAAGAATACAAAAAACTATTTATAATTTCGAAAATACAATCGCAGAAATATCAAAACATCCAATGTTTGACTTCCAAGCTTGCTTCGTAGTTTATTGCCAACATAAGCAGCAGCTGAAAACGCTCGCTCAGGTTCTACACTTGTTGGAGGAATAGATAATAGATATTTATATAATACAAAGATATTTTTAATAATATAAAATATTATTAAAAATCTGGTGTGAAGAACACAAATACAGGTTCACTATTAATATTTTTTGTGAACGTGTCCGAACATATCCCTCCCCAGAGACGTAGGTACGTATTGCGCTTTTCTACAGGCTCGTCGGTACGCCCCTGCTGGAGAAAGGATACTTGAGACACATTCACAAAAAAGAACCACATCGCCAAATCACAGAAATTATCCAGATCGAGCGTAGAAGTAAATTCAGCGCTGCCTGTTGTCAGACAGCCGAAGTACCTCGCCCCGTCCACAATAACCAATGCGAACCAACGACGCCCTTCTAAAGATGGCGCAGCCGTGTCCCTAGAAATTGCATTTCGTCTGTGTCTTCACTCATACTACGGACTAACTGCATGTGTAATATCAGATGTTTCAATTATTCTGATAGATATTTATATGCTAATTCTAAGTGATATTCACGAACTCCTCCATTTTCGAAAAGGCTCATTTCGCGTCTAATACTATTTACCAACCCTGATTCATTTTATACTTCAGGATATGGGGATTTCATGCTCTTATTAATTTCCAGCTGTAACTTTTCCTTTAGTGTCAATTGGGGTTGGGAGGCTTGTTGCCTTGGCTCATCATCTGTTTGTGATCCTGACCTTTCTTCCTCTTCCGTGTCATCTCGACTATTTAGTCTTTTAACAATACTCTCTATTTGATGTCCACTCGTCGAAAAATATACTGAATCTTTCACCTGCACTTTTCAAATATTTTAATTCTGCAGTTACTTGCTTTCTGATTTTCTCACTGCAATTCATAACACGCTTTCGAATTGTGACGGCTGATTTTGGTAAATCCGTGTATTTCGCTAAGAGCAATTTTCTCAAATCGTCTGAAGTTATGAATACACTGAATGGACATCCATCTAATGCAATCATTCTTGCCAAAACATCATCCAGGCTATCGTCGGCACTTTTAGTAAAATAATCTTCTAACTTTCGTTTAGCTGGCGGCGGTCCTGTGTTCAGATTTTCAGAATCTTGACTTGTTGAAGCTGTTAAACGATTAACGTCAGCTAAAATCTTAATGTTATGTTTTGATGACAAATGTGTATGTAATCCCTTAGTCGATCCACCCAAAGTCTTGAGAATGGCAGGGCATCGCTTACATTTAGCACTATTCCCGTCTTTCGCAACTAAAAGATAACTTCACGCTGACGACGTATCACTGCTTTTTATGTTTAACAAAGTCTCCCGCCATTTAAAATAACTTTTTCAGATAACTGACTTTAAAATTTAAATGACATAACCTGTGTAACCTTGTCGCTGGTAGAATAATAAATGAAAAAAAGTAAATCCTAATAAGCGTATTTATATTTTCGTACAGGGAATCCCAGACGGGGAATCCCTCGCAATAATATTATGATATATCATATGAGGTGATGCGGTGATTCCCCTGTTGGACCATTGGGGAATTACTTTAACAGTATTGTATTGAAGTATGCCGGGCGGGGAAGTCCCTTCTAAGTTACATATTATTTGGGCTGTACCTGTGTAGTTCTTTTATCGTACGGCGTACCTAAGGTTGATTTTTTGTCTTTATGTAATAAGTGCCCTTAATATAATATAGGTAAGGTCATTGTCAAGGCGCAACGGAATACGGAATGCAAACTGGCAATCCCGAAAATCCCGAGATTAGCCAAGTACAGTCCCGGGACTTACGGGATCAAAACCCGACCGGGATCCCGGGATTGTATTCTCTAAGTGTGATGTACAAGATATAGTATAACTTAATACATATACAAAAACAAGATATAGTATAACTCAATACATAATGTAGTAAAAAACAAAATATTAGATCTGTTTGGTAAATTTTGGAAATCAAAAAAGCACTGAAAAATAATTTCTTCTTTACTAATACACAGGTAGATTTCTCGAATACTCCCTTCCCTATTTGCTTCGAAGTGCTTTGTGCGCGAACAATTTGTGTTGGGTTTGGCTCATCTTGAAAGACCCATACAGTAGACTGCTGTACTTTGGGCTCATACGTGTAGATCCATGATTCGTCACCTGTTACGATGTCATTGACGTGTTTTCAAGCACCCCGATCGTATTATTTTAGCAATTGTCAAATTATGTGGGATCTAAAGCGAACAAATTTTTTTAACGGCCAAATGTTCATGCAAAATTGAATGTATACTGGTCAAACTAATACCCAAGGATACCTCTATCTCACGATAAATCACATGACAATCTTGCTATATCAGTTCATGCACAGCACCAATGTTCTTCGGAACAACAACTGATTTTGGACGACCTACACGAAATTCCTCAGTCAACGATTAGGTCAGTGATTCATCGCCAAAAGTCGAACCTGTATGCCAAAACGTTCTAAGCAAGTATTCTGCCAAAAATATCGAACTTTAACGATAGAGAGATCGGTTGTCACATGGCAGCACCAGAATCTCCTATTGCCGAAATATAAAAGACATCCCTCGTAATACGAATCATTATAATACAGAATGGGTAGATATTAAGTTCTTGTGCTTTAGATAAGGAGTTTTCCTGTTGCTTTATTTCTTTTGGTACGGTTGATATCGATCGTCCTACCAAATTTTGATTTTTCCACCAGACATTTTTGTGTCTAATTGTTAAATTACATTGTTACTAATATTTCATTGCCATTATTCACAAATTTAATTTGATTGATTTTGTTTCTATTCTGATATTTTTCAAATATGCTGTAACTGAATAAAACATTACAGAAATGTGTTTCAGTTTTGGGCAAAAATACATATTTTAATTGGAAAATAATAAAAAAAAGATCACTTTGAACGCCTAGGCGCTTGGGGGATTAAGAAGGACTTAAAATAATAATATATACAGAAGAAAAGGTAAGAGGATAAACAATTAGAATTAATGGTGTCAGTATAAATCAGGAAAATCCTTTTATCTGCATGCATATACTTTACATCTGGTACGATATTTCTTCAGGCAGTATTCTTAGAAGACTGGTACGCTTTTTCTTGGAATAAACCGCACTCGACGCAAGGGTTTACCACGACTAGATATTTGCAGGCAGTGACGTGCCTTAAAATTATTCTCGTTGTATTCTTTAGTCGTTGTTTCATTATGTTTAATTATCGTTGTTTCATTAAGTCACAGTCTAAGTTTAAGTTTCGAAACAATTGTGCCCCCGATTCAGTCGATTGTCGATCGTTACATGTGTACAAGTGTACATTCCATATTATTTATTTACACTTACGTGTTCGATTAAAATTAGATTGTTACTAAATTCTATATAATTTTTGCATTCTCTGTACGCTGTTTTTATTTATTTCAAGAACAGCCTGTATAATACGTTTCATGCTAGCCCGGAGGATCTGTCAAAATAAAAATGTCAAAAACATAATTTAAACCCTTTTTAATACTGCATATATCCCTCGTTTGTTCGCGAAAAAAAAGTTAGTTACCGAATTCACGGTTAGGAAATCGAAACATGAAAGGAACTGGAAAAAAATCATCAAACATTTTGATCCCTAAAATACGAATTTACATGAACGCAAAGGTATTTGACGAAGTACCTATGTAGTTTGCGTGAAAATGTTTTCCATCTCGTTCCAATAGATGAGAACTTCGCATTTCGTTTTTATCACAAAAACGCGACAATGTGGTAATATCAGATTATGAAATTGCAAAGATGAAATCCGTTTGTTATTCATACCATAATGGGCTCTTTTAATTTTTTATTGGTATTTGTTTATGTTATTTTCAATGTCACATTTTCCCTGAAAAATTCACCACCATTTGAATATATTTACCGGGTGTTAAAAAAGGTTGTCGGAAATTTCATCTAATTATAGTACCGGTGGAACAAACAAAAAAGTATTAGTCAACATTCAACTGTTTCTGACATACAGGGGTAGGCAAATGTATGGATTCATTCGAATATCTTTGATATGGCTACTTAGATTTTAATAAGACTTTCCACAATTAATTAAATGCAAATTGTGGATTCGATGAGTATATTTATATCAGAATCAGACTTCCGGTTTAGCCAAAAATGATGTTAACGGGTGTACCATTATATGTATCGAAAATAATAAAATACGAAACTAACGAATACATTTTCAAGTAGGTGATCGTATTACTAATGAACAAAATAGCTTTTTCGACACCACTACCA
Organism: Melolontha melolontha; assembly: GCA_935421215.2. Lineage (NCBI taxonomy): Eukaryota > Metazoa > Arthropoda > Insecta > Coleoptera > Scarabaeidae > Melolontha > Melolontha melolontha. The sequence continues at coordinate 34,559,935 of OW285244.1, read as the reverse complement.
TCAACTATCATCTAAGGATTACTAAATTCATATACATCAAAATAATATCTAGGTCCTTCCTTTTCCGTAGTTAATATATAAACTTCCAGAATTCGGCAGAATTTGTAAACTTTCCATATTTAACACGAGCAGACCTGATCTGTTCCTTAACCAAACATTTCATTCGTTTAAACTAAATAATTCGATGAGACAATAATTTTGTTAACGTTCGTTTTCAAGTTTAACCCACTGTATAATATATTTTTATTAGCACAGGCAAGTTGTGTAACTTCCTTTAATTTCTAAGAATTCTGTATATCTGTAAATCTATTTATTGCCTGGGATTACTAATAATCGGTATTTTTCTCAAATTCATGTATTGCCATAGGGTTATTAATGAACGATTCAATAGACCCTTAATATACCTGCCATTGTTAATTAAATATATATAATAGGCTCATGATACCTAAATATGTATGTACCATACAAATCGATTAGTGAACAGAGCCTTTAATTTAGATATTCATTGTTAAGATCTCCTTTTTTAGAAATGTATAATAAATCTTATTACTCTGACAAGTAGAGATGGCATATTGATACCACATGCATAGCCGGAGATATGTCAGGTGATATCGGGTTTGATATCGGCAGCTAGTCGTGCGAATGAAAGGAACCTTGAATTGAAAATTATTATGCAGTCGCGTCGTGTATAAATTTGCCAGATAATGAATTCACTGATTATTCATAATGCGGTAAGTGTTTGTGTATGTTTTATAAGTTTTTTCTTATTATTTAAATTAAATGCAAAATTGCATGCGTAGCCGCTGGTATGTGTGTCGAATTTGCAATCTCTACTGACAAGTGACGATCTGGAAATGCATACTTAAGTTTACTACCCACTAATACTTAATTAGTAATGACATTTCATTATTTATTAGTTAAGATTAGATCTTTAAGATAGTATCGTAAAACTTGGTTATTATTGCTTGTAGGCATAATTTCCAGGAATTAGATAACACAAAATTTCCCGTTATAACGTCAAACAATCAATACGCTGTTAACATGTATTAGTTAGGGGTAGTGGTATATTTTTACCTACTTGTAAAACAGAACAGAAGAGATTAAACTCAACATAAGTATAAGACGCACAGTCTTACAGTATCACTCAGAGTTTCATAACATAAGTGTAATTAAAATCACATCAGCGAAATTCGTTTATTTTAATATATCATTATGTCTCTGTTTTTAACATTTTCCAATCTGTAAATATTATTTTGATTTCACTTAAATTTCAACGAAGGATAAAGTAATATATTATTGGAAAAAAAAACTCGATAAAACGTCGCAAATGCTTTATAATGCTTCAATAACTAGAGAGTATATCGAAACAAAAGAATGACATTTTAGAATCTCCAGGAAAAGTGAGAAAAATGCTATGTAAATATTTAAAATACTTTTCTGTTTCTACCTGCGTATCAAAAAAAAAGAGACGGATATATCCGTAATTAAATTTGTGATTCTATTTATACTGGAACTACTTAAAAAATAGTAAATATTTTAAATAAGGCAGGTTGAAATTAAATCCTAATAAAAATAATTAAAAATATCTAGACTGTTTTTGAGCAATAATTATACTTTGTCTGATAACTAACTAATTTGTGTGAAGTTAAATTTAACTTTTTTAGTTTCAAAATACGATTGTAACGCAAAAAAATTTATCGTTTTAGCATGAGTCATAGTTTAAATAACAGTTTATATACATATACTATGTATAATAATTCTTCATCCACTTATTGTTTGTTATTTTGCGTAACAGAGATCATTAGTTTATTTAATCATTCAATACGTTTCATCAGAAATAGCTCAGAGATCTTTTTTTTGAAATCGCCTCAACAAATTAATCTTTATAAAACTAATATCAGACTAGAAAAAATGGAAATAAAGTGATGCCATATGTGTAAAACCTGGAAATAATTAAAATTGCTTCAAATTTCCAAAGTTCTGGGAATTGTGCTCTAATTAAATTACGTAGAACTTATAGGCAATGCTATTGGTGATAGACAAGTTTTGACATGTTTACGCAGGTATCCCAGTGTGACCAGATTTAGTATATTTTGACGATTTTTTTGACCATCAGTATTTTTATGGGTTTATTACCGGAAGTTATTATTTTTGGGTATATTTTGGATCAAATGTATCCAACATCGTAATCAATTGTCCCTGCGAACATGGATTTTTAGGGAACTACCCGAAGATATTCTTCGACTTCGATTTATATCTATTTCACAGCAAGTTGCAGAAAGTACAGGACAGACTGCCTTTTTAAAGTTTATAGACCATACAAAACAATTAGTTTTGTATGAAAAAGTCGTGTAGTTGATCTAGAATGTAGAAGACTGCCATTATTATAATACACTGCTCAAATTAGGGGAACACTTTTTTCAAAACCTGTAACTTTTTAAATAATAGTTCAAGGCAAATAAAATTTGGTATGCTTTAACGGCATATATTTAAATTTAAAAAAAAATCAAAAACAAATTTACAACTCTTAGTTACTTCTAATTTGCACTTAAAAGTGTAAACTAATAACGCAAATAAAAATGGAAAAAATTTCAAGTATGCTTTGAATTGACGTATGAAAGCCTACTAAAGATGACAGATGAATTCAGTTGTCAATATTTGTTGATTAGAAGTAGAATGAGGAATCTTAGTGAAGTGCAAGTTGCCTTTATTCAGCACGGCCAATTTATTCGACATGTTAGCAGGGACCTTAGAGTCACTCCTTCTGTTATTCAGCGTTTATGGAATCGGTTTCTGGTGATTGGCCAATATGTCAAAAGTGCTGGACAAGGTCGAAATCGAAAAACTCAAAATCAAGACCGATATTTTGTCCTTTCCTCTCTACGTAAGCGTATTTCCATAGCAAGAGACCTCCAAAACGACCTAAGACCAGCACATGGAATAGAAATATCTGATCGAACTGTTAGAAACAGATTAAAAGAAGCGAATTTGAAACCAAGAAGACCTGTCCGCGCACCACGCCTCACGCAGCATCACAAAACAGCGCGAATGAGGTTTGCTCTGGATCACAGAAATTGGCAACATCGTCACTAGACGCCTATACTGTTTACAGACGAGTCCAGATTTCATTTAACTCGTTGCGACGGTCAAGTACGTGTATAAAGACGTCCGGTGAACGCTATTCATCCGCTACTATACAGGAAGTGGATAGATTTGGTCTTGGATCTGTGATGGTTTGGGCTGGAATCGGTGTAGACAACAGAACTGATCTTGTTGTGGTTCCTAATAGACTAAATGCAATGACTTACATCGAAAATGTCTTGGAGGGCTATGTGGTGCTTGGTGCATATGGAGTCGGTCCTAATTTCATCCTAATGCAGTATAATGCAAGGCCACATACCGCCGGCATCACCAGAAACTTTTTACAAGACGTAGAATTCAGGTCATGGAATGACCGGCGTCCTGACCTGAATCCTATAGAACACGTGTGGGATCAGCTTGACTGACATGTTCGCAAGCGCCCTAATCCACCACTAACCATACAAGAACTGACACAAGCCCTGATTGAGGAATGGGAAAGCATACCCCAAGAATTTCTTCGCAGACTCGTGCGAAGCATTCCACGCTGGTGTGAGGAAGTGATTCGTGCTCGTGGAGAGCACGAATGGAGTGTTAAACCTCACCAATCCACTCTCATCGATACTATGATAGTCGTTTTCATTTTGTTTTGCGTTATTAACTTACATTTTTAAGTGTACCTTAGAAGTAACTAAGAGTTGTAAACATTGTTTTTGTAATTTTCTTTAGTTAAATATATGCCGTTGAAATATGAATACCAAATTTTATTTTCCTCGACCTCTTATTTAAAAAGCTTTAAAAAAGCTTTAAAAAGCTTTACAGGTTATAAAAAAATGTTCCCCTAATTTTTTTTAAGCAGTGTAATAAAAAGGGTCGATCTGGCTGGTGGATGTATGGTATTTTTTATGGTTTTGACATTTAATTTTAAATTTCAATGGTATTAGTAAAGTTACCAAAACTACTTATCTACCTGGTGATTTCCCCAAAATTATTTAATTTTTGTGGTTATATAAATAGAGCACGTCAAACTTTTTTTATTTCACTTCGCGCCTCCGTACAATGCTTGTTATAAATATGTCTATAATCTGTTTTTTAACAAGAGAGACAATATTTAAAATGGCCCGCCAAAATATACACTTACGATTGGCTAATTGCCGGTCTGGTTTACACTACCCATTATTAATATTTGGTAATTTAATGCCGCTGTATTGTAGACACAATTGATCGAGTAAATATTTTTGTTAAGTATTTTCCGATTATTTTTTTGTGTTTCTGTAATGTTTAGACAACAAAATAATTTCTTTTTTCCAAGAAAGCGTGCTGCCTTGGAACGTGGGCATTTGTCTGTACAGGAAAAGCAAGCTATATTGAACATCTACAAGGAGATTATTTCTAGCGATCCTACAATAAAGAAAACACGGATTAAACTGTAAATGTCATACACTTTAGGTAACATACATAAATATTTCTCAAGTGTTTACCGTATTATTCACGAATACAAAGCGAACCAACTAAGTTCACAATCACTAAAACGGTTAGGAAGAAAATCTTTGCTATCTAATACATTTGACTAGAGTGTTAAATACATGATAAGAAGAACGGTACATATTTTTTTTTATGATGGAGAACTTCCTACGTTAAACACAATTTTTAATAAAATAAAGAAAAATGAAAATACAGACTGTCCCGTAAAAAACGCCAACATTCATAATTCCGTTATTTATTGTCCGGTTTTATTTAAACAAAAAGTAAATTTAATAGCATCAAAAACACTATAAGATAGCAGTGTTTTATTTGTTTTCAATTGTTTTCATTAATGTCAAACGACAGTCAAGTTTTTTATTTTAAATGGCAACATATATATTTTTGGCTATATTCGGATTGTATTTTTTTTTCTGAATTCAACGATGTATAACATGTTTATTTTTAATAAACGTTTATTGCAAAAAAAAACTTTATAAATTTCATCTTTGTCTTCCATTATTTATAAATATTCGAATGTGTCATGAAACAATGGAAATGTAAGTATTATAAATATTATTATAAGAAACCAAACACTTTACAATAAATGTTGAAATTGCCCGCCACCTTGTTCAACACATATCGCACATCTCCTAATTACTCCTAAAGGTCGCATTTAAAAGACAAGCGGCAGGTACTTCTTGACAAGTGTTAATAATTCTTTGTCTTAAAATGTCAACATTTTCTGGAGTTGTTAAATAAACTCGATCTTGTAGATAAGCCCACAACCAAAAATCGAGGGGCGTAAGATCCGGTGAACGCGCAGGCCACTCGATAGGACCGAATGTTCCTATCCACCTATTTCCAAATTAGGTGTTCAACAAATCAGTATTTACTCTGGCGTTGTGCGCGGGAGCCCCATCTTGTTGAAAAAATATTCTATTTTTTTCGTGTAATAAAGTGTAGTATTTTTCTTGATTTAAGCAACCATCTATGAAAAATGGCACAATTAATTGATCACCTAAAATGCCACACCAAACATTTACGTTGAAACGTCTTTGAAAATTATTTTCAATTACAAATCTCGGATTGTCTGCACTCCACTATCGATGTATGTTTCTATTAAAAATACCGTTGTTGCTAAAAGTGCATTCATCAGACCAAATTATCCTTCTGTAAAAATTCGGGTCTTGTTCTAATGCATTTAAATAAAAACGACAAAACTGGATTCTTCGGCCAGGATCATTTTGTTCTAATGCACTTTTTAATGAACTTTTCGAGCTATGTACGGTTTAAGTTTGTGTTTTCTTAAAATACCATGAACTGTAGTTTTTGATACCCCAATATTATGTGCAATTTCGCGAATCGAAGTTCGTGAATTTTGCTGTACTGCAAGAAGAACATCTAATTCCTTATCTTCGGAGAATTTCCGTTTTTGTGTTTTTGGTTTGGTAAATGATCCATAATTTCTTAAATTCTTTTCAATTCTCTGAAATATTTTCGAACCTGGAACTTCTCTGTCCGGAAAACGAGCACTGTACCGACGAACTGCTTGAAGGCGATTTTTATTACATTCAAAGAACACTTGTAACATGTCCGTTAATTCATTGTTATTCATTTTTAACGAAAATACGCTTTTTGTTGCGGCAAAACGTTCAAACAGGATAATACAGAAAACTTAATAAAGTCAAACTGACACTTAAGGCACATTGACATAATGCTAGTGGACTGGGCCAAGTCTACTATAATGAAAGATGAAATTTATAAAGTTTTTTTTATTTTTTATTATTAGGAGATGTGCGATATGAGTTAAACAAGGTGGCGGGCAATTTCAACATTTATTGTAAAGTGTTTCGTTTCTTATAATAATATTTATAATACTTACATTTCAAATGTTGCATGACACATTCGAATATTTATAAATAATGGAAGACAAAGATGAAATTTATAAAGTTTTTTTTTTTGCAATAAACGTTCATCAAAAATAAACATGTTATACACCGTTGAATTCAGAAAAAAAAATACAATCCGAATATAGCCAAAAATATATATGTTGCCATTTAAAATAAAAAACTTGACTGTCGTTTGACATTAATGAAAACAAATAAAATACTGCTATCTTATAGTGTTTTTGATGCTATTAAATTTACTTTTTGTTTAAATAAATCCGGACAATAAATAACGGAATTATGAATGTTGGCGTTTTTTACGGGACAATCTGTATACCTCAAATAAGTCGTTCAACTTTATTTAAACTAATGAAGATGCTTAATTTTAAGTGAGTTGTGGTATTAAATTAAATAAGTGTTTTACAGACTGAGCCAATAAGTTTGAGGACAAGTTGAATTTCCCCCCGTTTTTTGTTATCTTAGGTTCGTCAAAGTGACTGTAAATCTTCGAAAAACATATTTCGGCATATTGCATAGTTGACTCGCGTTTGGAAGTGTTTGGCGTCGTTATAAATATAAACTATTCTGCTTTTCATTCAGTTTCTGCATAAGCTTTTTTGTTAGATTTTATTAGAACTGTTTTTTTTTCAAAACAAGCAGGGAAGTTGTGGCGAAAGAACGGTAAAAATTCGGAATAAAACATTAGAGGTTATATAGTAGTTTTTTATTGTCCTTTTATTTGTTATAGACAACATGCCTTTATCCGAGAAGCAAAAGGCATTCATTTTGAAAGCTCATTATCGAAGTGATGTGCGTAATGAGGATGGAACATTGTCATACGCGATAGATTGTATCTATTCAACAGTTTGAAGAATAATTTTCTGATTTACATGTTCCATATAAAATGTTTGTCCAGGACAAGGATCGAATTGTTTTGCACTTTGAAAATAATAATTGTGTTTGCAAAAAGAAATCAACCGGTTGACCAAAAGTTCTTGTCGAAGAAACTGTAAATGATTTACGACAGGGAATAGAATAAAGTCCAGCTAAATCATTGATAAAATTAAGTGCTCAATCAGGTAACCTTCACTAAACTTTCATTTAATATTACTACATTAAAGTTAATTTTAGTAAAGTTGAAGATATCACTAACATCTTTAATTATATTTCACTGTATACCAAATTTGTTCTATAGGTGTGGCTTATTCAAATTGTCGTAGAGCTTTGATAAAGAATCTACATATGCACCCCTACAAAGTGACAGCTGTGCAGCAGTTATTACCTATTGATCATGGACTGCGTATTCAATATTGTGAATGGTTTAACAATCAACTGAATAATGCCGGATACTTTAAATCTAGCATTTATGATGAAGCATGGTTTCATTTGTCAGGCTACATAAAGAGTCAGAATTATCGAGCATGGGCAACAGATAATCCACACACCTATGTCGAACATAGTCTGCATCCATTGAAGATAGGCGTATGGGTTGCATTGTCACGGCGCAGAATAATTGGACTATATTTTTTCAATGACACAATAAATGCTGAACGGTACCGAACAAACATATTACAGCCATTTATAGAGGAATTACATGCTGACGAACTTAGGAATGTCTATTTTCAGCAAGATATCGCACAACCACATATAGCTAATTCGACTATCATTTTTGCAACAATTTTACGATGAAAGACTAATCAGTAGAGGAATCTGGCCACTACGATCACCTGATTTGACACCATTAGATTTCTTTTTGTTTGGATATTTAAAAAATAAAATATTTGAAAATCGCCTACATAATTTGGAAGAATTGCAAGATGCTATTGTTAGAGAAACAAGAAATATCACTGCGAATACTTTGACAGCGTTATTTGAAAATATGAACATACGTGTAAATCTGTGTTTAACAAGTGATGGTGGTCATTTTCAACATTTTTTGTAACATTGTTTTAACATAACATTTTTTATCAATGAAAAGCATGCTAGATCACAGAATTTTTCCAGTTGTGTTATAAAATCTAAGCAAATTACATTTCATTTGTGGGTGTCTCTTCATCAAATATAAAATGAAACTAGATTATTAGACCACTGATGCTTTTAAAATCAAAGCTATGGTAGTAGAGGGATTTGCATTAATATTCCTTTTTTACCGCGTAATTCTTGTAATTCTTATTTTGTTGAGGTACGGGCATATCAAATGCAAAATCAAACTAGATTGTTCATCCACTGATATTTTTAAAATCATATCTATGTAGTAGAGGGATATGCATTAATTTTTTTTTTACCGCGGTAATTCCAATATTTTGTTATCGCACGAAAATACTAATTAATATCAACGCGATTGCGTCTCTTTCGTTTGTAGCTTTTTTTTTGCAAATATGAAAGTTATTAAACAATTTTACTATATACTGAATTGTGAGGGATAATTTCGCAGTCATTTTAGAAAGTTCTGTTTGCTTTCCACTTTACTACGTAATATTAAATTGTTATCATTCAAAATTATACGTTTGTGACAGACTACATACACTGTCACCAACCATTATCAAAAAGTATGGCCGTCTCTAATAATGAAAATTTTTGAAAGCACGTTACAACTAAAAATGATAAAAATAACAAAATATTAAAATGAATTGTTTTGCTATTATATTATTTAATTATCGATAATTGCTTTGTAACTTAGGGAAAGTTACAGAATGGTACACTACAGTTTGTTTGTCTCAAGTTCTATATCAACGAAAATCGCTCGGCTTTACTCTGCTGCTCGAATGATTGAATATTTGAATGATCAAAGCATTAAAAGGATAGCTCCTTTGTCATATATAGTCTATATCTGCCACATAATGATTTCTTTTTATTTGAAAATGTTAAGGATAAGTTACGGGGTTTTACGTTTGTCACAGACGTTGACATATAAAAATGAAATACGCAATCTGGCGCAGAAAAATTGGAGAAAATGTATATATATATATATATATTGAAGAAAGTTCGTATTTTCTTGGCCGTGGTTATAATACCAGATAAAGAATAAGTGTTTCTTGGGAATGGCGGCCGGGTAATTGAAACAATATCTAATTTTGTTTATGTTTCGGTTCTATATTTTTCACAACGGAAATATTTATTTAAATTTTAGAAAGGTGAAAGTAGTGTTATATTAAATGTACTTACACTATACTGTATTGTTTGATTACATTTCAACTATGACTAACTGTGTTATTTTTTTCTGATGTAATTATTGAACAATAATAAGGCAAGAAATATATTAGAAAGCATCCATATACAAAAAACAAAGATTCCATTTCTGACAGAACAGATGTAAACAACTTCTCGACAATATATCTGACCATTATATAAACACCCCGTATACTCAAAGTATAAACACACAAAAATGAATTTAAAAAAACACATGCCCGAGAACAGATTAAACTAAACTATGTGGGACACTACCTACACACCACCCGTCAAAAAACGATAATAAACAAGATAATAAAAAAAAATTCAAAATCGCGAAAATTTCGCCGAAATATGGCGTCGGATCTCGACGCCTTTCGGTATCTTGGAAACTAGCTGCCTCTAGGAGACCTATCCTACATTGATGGACGTGTTTCGACACGCTGAATCGACTGGCCCAATCCGAAAGGCTCTACGATGCCTACTTCTTGCGTTATGCCAGGAAAACCGTAAATTTCGTAATCGAAAATGTCGATTTTGCAAAAATTCGCGTCGCCGTTGCCGCCAAACGGTTGGTCCTAGTGTGGCACTTTGTATGCTTGTTTTAATCCTCTCGACGAGATCTTTAAATTGGCGCAAACTTCGCGGCGATCGGATGAAAAGTAAGGGAGTTATGGGATTTTTAAATTTTCGCGATTTTTTTGAACCCCAGGCCATGAAATTTAAAAATTACAAAAATGGCGAGTGTCTATTTCCCCTGTTTTGACGCCAAGCCTGTATGTAACATTGGACCCGCTGATTACGATAAACCAAACTAGAGTTTGGTATCTGCTTTGGTTCTCGAGATATTTACGAAAAAGCGTCGACAGGCCAAAGTATAAAAACACAAAAAATAATAATTGTGTTTGCAAAAAGAAATCAACCGGTCGACCAAAAGTTCTTCTCGAAGAAACTGTAAATGATTTACGACAGAGAATAGAAGAAAGTCCAACTAAATCATTGAGAAAATTAAGTACTCAATCAGGTCACCTTCACTAAACTTTCATTTAATATTACTACATTAAAGTTAATTTTAGTCAAGTTGAAGATGTGTTTTTCAATATCACTAACATCTTTAATTATATTTTACTGTATACAAAATTTGTTCTATAGGTGTGGCTTATTCAACTTGTCGTAGAGCTTTGATAAAGAATCTACATACGCAGCACTACAAAGTGACATCTGTGCAGCAGTTATTACCCATTGATCATGGACTGCGTATTCAATATTGTGAATGGTTTAACAATCAACTGAATAATGACTATACTTTAAATCTAATGTTTATGTCTGATGAAGTATGGTTTCATTTGTCAGGCTACATAAATAGTCAGAATTATCGAACATGGGCAACAGATAATCCACAACCCTATGTCGAACATAGTCTGCATCCATTGAAGATAGGCGTATATCAGAATAATTGAAACATACATGAGTAGGTAAACCCCACCAGTTTTGTATAATACAAAGGTATTTTTAATAATATAAAATATTATTAAAAATCTGGTGTGAAGAACACAAATGCAGGTTCACTATTAATATTTTCTGTGAACATGTCCGAATATATCCTATCCCCAGAGACGTAGATACGTATTTCGCTTTTCTACAAGCTCATCGGTACGCCCCTGCCTTTTTTCTGTGAATGTGTCTGGAAATATCCTTTCTCCAGCAGGGGCGTACCGATGAGCTTGTAGAAAAGCGAAATACGTATCTACGTCTCTGGGGATAGGACATGTTCACAGAAAATATTAATAGTGAACCTGCATTTGTGTTCTTCACACCAGATTTTTAATAATATTTTATATTATTAAAAATACCTTTGTATAGGCGTATAGGTTGCATTGTCACGGCGCAGAATAATTGGACCATATTTTTTCAATGACACAATAAATGCTGAACGGTACCGAACAATCATATTACAGCCATTTATAGAGGAATTACATGATGACGAACTTAGGAATGGGTATTTTCAGCAAGATAACGCACCACCACATATAGCTATTTCGACTATGGAGTTTTTGTAATAATTTTACGATGAAAAACTAATCAATAGAGGAATCTGGCCACCACGATCACCTGATTTGACACCATTAGATTTCTTTTTGTTTGGATATTTAAAAAATAAAATTTTTGAAAATCGCCTACATAATTTGGAAGAATTGCAAGATGCTATTGTTAGAGAAACAAGAAATATCACTGCGAATACTTTGACAGCGTTATTTGAAAATATGAAAAGACGTGTAAATCTGTGTTTACCAAGTGATGGTGATCATTTTAAACATTTGTTATAATATTAACATTTATTTTAATATATTTTAACATAAGATTATGCGGTTTATGTCAGAATAAAAGAAACTTCTTATTTGGGTTTATACCACTACCCTATTTTTCATGTTTAATGTATTTTTATTGTACCAAGTGTTATTTGTTTATGTTTTTTATCAATAAAAAGTATGCTAGATTATAGAATTTTTTCAGTTGTGTCTTAGCAGATTAAATATTTTCTTAATATTGTACCTTTAGCACCCCTTTAAAAAATGTTCATTGAGACGCTAATGAGTTTACGACAGGTTGGCCAGTTTAAAAGAATTAAAAACTTGCGGGAAATTCAACTTGTCCTCATTCTTATTGGCTCACCTTGTATTTAATATAGTGTATGTATTCAATCTATTATTTAGACAAAACATGGCTTAATGAAGGGCACATAAAAGTAAAAATGTGGGCAGATATTAATGTTTATAACACGCAGACAAGCATTTATAAATGGTGTAAATACCAGTCTGAGAAAAAAGTAAAGTAAGGAATTATTTTACATATTGACTCTAAAAACGGTTTCGTTGACGATGGGTTGTTGGCATTTAAGGGATGAAAAACTGCTGAATACCGGGATGAAATGGCTGCAAACGTTTTTGAGGCGTGGTTCAGTAACACTAAAATTATCTGACAATAGTATAATTGGCAAAAAGTGAAGAACATGTAATCAAAGAGGAAGATAAAACGTGTAATTTAGATGGTTTAATAGATGAGCCGTTTATTATTCTCTTGAAAATCGTGACAGTAGCGACAGTGATTTTAATATGGACAATGATAGTGATTCTACGTGTATTGAATTTAAATCGAATAATATTCTTATATTTTGAATGTAAATCAAAATCAGTATGAAATATTTAAATCAATTTAATCAACCTTTTGGAATTGGACATTGTACAAGGTGGTCCATAAAGATATTAACTTTTTGAATAGAATTAAAAGCAATACAAATTGATCTACTTGAACAAATTTATTTTTAAGGCTTACAAAAATTACGGGAAATTTATTTTTTTTAAATTACGTTATCTAAATGTGCCCCATTTGTGTCCAGGCACTCTTGAAGACGACCTCTCCAATTTTCCATAACGCGGCGGCAAGTGTCTGCAGTTATGCCTTCGATTTCCTGTCGAATATTGTTCTTTAGTTCCTCCAGAGTGGCAGGGCGGTTGCTGTACAATCTACTTTTGAGGTAACCCCATAAAAAAAAATCACAGGGACTCAAGTCAGGGCTTCGGAGGGGGGGCACTCAATATCCCCTCTTTGAGAAATCAGTCTTCCCGGAAAAAGCCCCTGAACGACAGGCAAAGAAAGATTGGAAGTGTGGCAGGTGGCTCCGTCCTGTTGGAACCAGGTGTTCTGAGTGTATCCTTCAAATTCTTGAAGAGCAGGAGTGAGGAAAGTTTGAATCATATCTACATAACGCCGAGAATTTACAATGACTGTGCGACCTTGTCGGTCTTCGGAAAAAAAAGGGCCAATTATTCCGGATGCCGACATTGCAGCCCATACTGTGACCTTCGGACTATGCAAAGGCCTTTCATGTTTCCGTTTAGGGTTTTCACTACTCCAGTAGCGACAATTTTGAGTATTGACGTGGCCATTTAGGTGGAAATGGGACGCATCGGAGAATAAGATGTCGACTGCTGCTGGAATTCGGTTCCTTATTTCGTTAGCGAATAAAACTCTATTAGCGGGATCTGTAGCCTTCAGTTCTTGCACTATTTGAACCTTATACGGATGCATGCCTAAATCTTTGTGAAGAATGCGAAGCACCGAGGTTCTCGTCACATTTAAAGCAGCTGCGCGCTTTCGAGTTGATACGGTTGGTTGATCGCGCACAGACTGACTCACTCTCTCGATGTTCTCAGCGGTTATCGCCGACCTTGGACGTCCTAAAACGCGCTTATTTAACGTTGAACCAGTTTCCTCAAACTTATTAACCCATTGCTTAATCAGCTGAATGCTTGGACATTGCTGAATATCGTGCAAATTGAAGTGTTGTCAATATCTACGGCGCGCAATGGTGGCAGAATTGTTGTTACGGTAATATTCGCGCACACAAAACGAGCGCTCCTCTCCAGTGTAGCGCTGCATGATGACTAAGTTTCCCAGAGCCGAGCTATCGTTTAAGACCAACCCCACCTCTCTACCTTGCGTATAAAATTTTCTACATCACAAGCAAATATAAACAACTTTTTGGACCACCTTGTATAATCAATAAATTTTAGGCTTATTAAGTGTAAAGTTGTAAAATAATATAACTTATAGAGAAAAATGTTATCAATTAATTATTTATTTACGTACAAGTAATTAAATTTGTCCCAGCAATATTTAACAACGAATATTCTTTCTGTTGTAATTTAATCAATTTATTTATTTACTTACATATTTTTTAGATTATCACATCTAATATAAAATTTCTTAAATGAATGAAATTTTTATGTAAATATTTATTTTATGTATTGCAAATATAAATCAAGTAATAAAATAGATATTAAAACTACTGCCATTTATTTTTTCGCAGCTGTGATTTATAATGCAGTTTAGTTAAATATCGAAGTGTAAATAGCAAGTGCTACTTAATTTCATAGTAATTTATCATTTAAATTTGCCGCCAAAATTGGTGTCTGTGAAATATGCCTAATGCGATGCGAGTTGAGGCGGTTTGTCTCTCTTATTAAAAAACAGAGTATAGTTTTTTTTTTACATTAAAGAAAATATACAACATCAATAATGCAATAAATGCATGCAAATTCATGCTCTTCATACAAGTTTCTAAAAAATTTGTGTTTATTTGTTTTAGTGTAGAAAACCCGTTAGATCTGCCAAATATTAACAAATTTACATGCATAGACGCTAATAAAACGCACAAATTAAATAATGTACACAAACTAGAATTGTGGAATAAATAATTTATCGGTTCGGCTTGTCTGTTATGTATTTATTTTATTTAGTAATTTAAATTTACACATAAACGTTTTTAAAATGTTAAAGTTTTCCAGGACAATGAAAAACCGAATATACGTTACCTATACATTAACAAAAATACACTGCTCAACTTTTGAACTGGTACACTTACAAGAACATATGTAAATAACAATTTACTACTTTTTGAGCAACACTTTCTTGCTTGGTTGATAGTATATGGTTCTGAGAAACACTTTTAAGGCGAAGAATTAAAAGTATAAAACTTAAATAGCGAATTTCAAATGTTTTAATAGAAAAATAGCAAAATCTTCATTTTAGGTATTACAGAAAAGTTTGCTTTGGAAAGAAAAGATAACCAAACACTTAAAGATTAATAATACGTGGGACCTCCTCTAGCTCTTATGACCTGGCAACGTCTTGGCAAGCTGGAAATCAAATTCCGAATGTAATGGTGAGGAATATTTTGCCATTCTTCCAAAACGGCAGTTCGGAGCTGATGGTGATTGTTTGGATCCACTCCTCGTGATCTTATCAACCTCTTCAGGTAATCCCATACGTCCTCTATGGGATTAAGATCTGGAGAGTTCGCTGGCCAATCCATGTGCGTAATATTGTTCTCTTCAAAAAATGCATTGATTTGTCTTGTTCTAGGAGGACGCGCGTTATCATCAACAAACACAAAACCATCGCCTATTTCATTAGCAAATGGCAACACTACAGGTTGTAATACCTCATAAAGATACCTGAAACTATTCATTGTAGCATTTCCAAGCATAACCAATTCAGTACGACGAGTCGCAAAAATACCTCCCTAAACAGTAATTGAACCACCTCCATAAGCTTGATGGTAAGTCACGTTGTTCTCAATATAGCGTTCTCCTCTGTTTGTCCAAACTCTAACTCTTCCATCTAAGCTATGGAGATGCACTCTGGTCTCGTCACTGAATAAAAAACGACCCCAATCTTCAACATTCCAATTTGCATGTTGATGTGCCCACCCTAGCCTTCTTCTGTTGTGGGCCCTGGTCAACAATGTGCATTTTTTAGAAGATCTGGACCTTAAATTTACCCCATGGAGCCTTCTTCTTACTGTTTGAATGGATACTTGAGTACCTGTTGCATTCAATAACTGAATTTGGAGTGTTCTTGCAGTAGAAAATCTATTCCTTCGACACTGAACCGTAATAAAACGGTCCTCCCTGACTGTTGTACTGCGATTTCGCCCTCCGCCGGGTCTATGTTGGACAGATTCAGTATCATTAAAACGCATTCGAACTCTACTGATCACATTGTGGCTCACATTGAAATGGGCTGCAACAGTTCTTAGCGATGCACCAGTCATAAATATTCCCATAGCTTGGCTCATCTCTTCAATACTTAAACGCCTTAATGGCATCCCTAAAATGCAATCAACCACTCTGCATTGAAACTTATTCGAGAAATTCGCAAAAATTCTCTTAAAACTTGATAAAAGTATAAGCGTCCGCGAGCTCAGTAACTGCACTTATGACAGATAATAACAACAAACAACAATGGTTTGCATTCCGAAAGACAGCCCTGATTATATAGGAAGTCATGCCTAACGCCTACGAAGGGTTCTTTACTTTTACTGCAGTGTACCAGTTCAAAAGTTGAGCAGTGTATATAAGGAATTATGATGAATGATCCTAAATTTCAATTAAAATGAAATACCAAAACAAACATTAAATCGGTGTCTTGTTTCGTGTAGAAACAGTGCGCAGTATTGTGCGATATTTGCGACAAAAAAAGAAATGTGATCGTATCATTTGGTGTACGTACTGTGATACAGTATCTGATTAGTAATTAATGAGCCATATAAAAGGAGTCAGCAGTAAAATATATTTAATTTGTTTTTTTTAAGTTGGTAATCCTTCAAAACATAATTCTCAAAATTTGTTTTCTTTCAATCATAAAGACGCTTGGCTATTTGAGTAGAAATAAAATTATTTTTAGTTTAATTTTGAAACACGAAAAAAGTGGGGTGCCCATCAATGATTACGCCCTTATTTTAAAAGAACAAAGCTAACTATGAAATCAAAGCAGAATCTGTTTAAAGAGACCAATCTCCAGCGAGTGCGGCGATAAAATGATAGATAGCAAAAGATGCCTGTAGTCTAGATATGATTATCAGAGTACATGATAAGATACTACATATCCCTCGAGTAAAAGTGCATAAAATAGCAGAGGCTCTACACATCTCATCTGGATCAATGGTTTCATTTGTTGACGAAGAAGATTCTCCCAAAACACATTTCATATATTGGAATGGCTACAATTTATCAAAAGGATTTTGAATTGGCCAAACACTAAAAAAAATTTCTTTGGATTTACTCACTGAAGATTAAAAACTCTTCCAAAAACATAGCTCTTATGTTACAAAGATTGAAGTCGAACACTCAAATATCTTCGGATTTAATCATTGGAGACTAAAGAATCTTCCCAAAAGAATGTTTCCAAAAACCCAGTTATTGTATTGAAATTGCTGCAGTTTATCAAGTGGCTTTTGAATTGGTCAAAGATTGATCATATTCTATGAATTTAGCTTCTTAAGACTAAAAACTCTTTCGAAAACACAAACCTTTTGTTGTAAGGACTTCTGTGTAGGAGAATTATAAATTGATGGAATATTTATCATATTCTCTAGTCTAAATTATTTAAGTAACTAAGAAGTTTTTCCAGAACACATTTGGTGTGTTACAAAGACTAAAGTTCATCAAATAGGTTTTGAATTCGTCAAATACTCTTTTTATTCTCTAGATTTCCCCATCAAAAGCTACAGACTCGTCTGAAAATTAAACGTAATTTTGGAGTTACAAATAACTTAAGTCCGTTACGAATGAAGGTTTGTAAAAAGTGGACATTTCTTTAATGAACTTTTAAAGATACTGGTATTATAATCATTAGAGTTTATATAATGACCTTTATTAAATCTCAAATACGTTTTCCAATTAGTGCTATGTAACCTTTAAACTCTGTGCATTTCATCCAATTGTGGTAATGAGAAAGAAAATAAATACTTTGAAAATGTCATGACGTAATAAAATCGCCATTAATTTAATGATCGAAACGACTGCTTGTCTATTTATGGGTTAATAAATACATCCCCTTTCATATGAAGAGATGCATTTAATAGTAATTACACATAATACAAGACAGTTATGTTCAATCCACCAGAGATTAAAGATTCTGCATAAAAAATAAAAGAAATATTCGTAAAAAGATATTAAATAAGTTTGTTACGAATGAAGATTTGCAAGAAATAATTTTTCCGCCACGGGAATGAGAAGGAATGTGTACCCTTCAAGTCAGTGAAGTTAAGATATGATTCGATGGACTCTTCAAGCGGAATAATATCAGTTGATGAAACCTGAATACGCTATTATACACGCGAAATGAAGCAATGATCGAAATAATTCCAGTAAAACACGCATTACAATGTGGTTATAATTCGTAACATAAACAGTATGGTGACGTTGCCCTAGGCAATCGAATTAAATGAGTTCCTTATTTAGTTTTGTAGCGGAAATAAGTAAATTGAATGTGTTTAATTGGTTGGTTGGATGGTTTAAGTTTAATTGATAATAAATTTCTAAAGACTTTAATGTTATGGTTATGGTACACTCAAAGACTTTAATAGAAGCAAAACCAAGGTGTTCAAGACAATAGAGCCCTTGAAATTATTCAATTATCAAAGCTAGACCAGAAGTCGCTGGAGTATATGGGTTTAATATGATCAATATATTACGTGAATTTTATTGATGATGTTGAAAAGGTTTAGTGGAAGTTTCTGAAAATTATTTATTTTCGTAAGCATGGTATATATCGTGAAAGAGGTTACTTATATCAGGAATTACTCCAAGAATTCAATGTAATAACCTTGCAGGACACACGCACAATATCACCGTTGCTTTTCGGGTTTAAGCTCATTATAGGTGTTATCCTTCTATCTCTACTGAATCTCTCAGTTCCCCAATTTCCCTCAAGGCATTTTAACCTTTTTTATGTCCCCAAGTTTCGCTCACTATATCATCAACATTCGCCTGTGATTAATATAACTTGTACAGGGTGCGGCAAAATAAGCTCCCTATTTTTTGACGTAAATAAAAAAAGCATTTTTCCAGATAAAACAATTTTATTTCTACCAACTTATTCTTTAACACGGGATTTTTTTTACTTGGTTTTGAAAATAATATCTGACAAATGGTGGCCGTGGCTGTTGATACACTGCTGCAAGCGAACATTGAAGCACTCGTGGACTCTCGCAAGCATCGCTTGAGGTATGCGATGAATTTCCTCGCGAATTGCTTCTTTCAGGTCTAGCTGGTTTCTGGGAGGATGTTTGAACACCTCAGCCTTCAAGTAACCCCATAAAAAAAATCACAAGGCGTTAGGTCAGGGGATCGTGCTGGCCACGCAATGTCCCCTTCCCGAGAAATCAATTTGCCTGGAAACATTTCCCTCAAAACATTCATTGTCACCCGAGCAGTATGGGATGTGGCACCATCTTGCTGGAACCATACATGCTCGAAAGCCCTGTCTTGCAATGCTGGTTGAAAATAATTCTGAATCATGTCGGCATACCTGTTGGAGTTCACAGTAACCGTAACGCCATCAACTTCAAAAAAATATGGACCGATGATTCCAAGTCGTGAGATAGCGCACCACACAGTTGCACGCTCACTATGAAGAGGTCTTTGGTGAATGACATGGGGACTGTTTTCACTCCAGTAACGAAAATTCTGCTTATTAACATTGTCAGACAAATAAAAATGTGCCTCGTCACTAAAAAAAAAACAATGCTGTCTGGTGGAAGACTTTCCAAGATGAGTTGACATGCTTCCGTGCGACTCTGGCAATCACGTTGTGACAGGTCTTGCACAACAACCATCTTGTAAGGATGGAAATGAAGATCCTTGTGTAGGATTCGACGAACACTACGGTCAGACATTCGAAGGGCGGCTGCATGTTTACGAGCTGATCTTTTAGGAGACTGCAAAACTGATTGTCTAACCGCATTGATGTTTTCGGGTGTACGGGCACTACGAGGTCTTCCACCCCGTTTTTTCACAACAGAACCAGTCTCTCTAAAGTTTTTTACCCACAACAAAATAGACTTTCTGTCCGGTACCGACTCACGCGGAGGAATTTGATATCGCGTTCGAAAAGCACGCTGTGCCGGGACAACCGACTCATTGTTGCGAATGAACGCTTCGACCGCATAAGCTCTGTGCTCGTTCATCCACGCCATGATGGCGACTGGTGCCTACGTGCCGAATGCAACGTCCTCTCCTGCGTCGACTGCTGCTATCCCCACTACTCTAAGTGTCTCCAGTTACTTACTACCGAGCATCGAAAATAGGGAGGTTATTTTGCAGCACCCTGTACAATGAACAACATAATCAAAAGGCTAGACACAGATATTTTTAATCTAAATTACAATCAATTTGTCACTAGTATTAATAATCACTTCACATTGCTGTAATTGCATCTGTGTTTATTCTATTTTATAGTTTTGGTATAGTTATAGGACCATTTTTACTTTTTTTTCTGCAACAAATACTCACTTAATTTTATTTAGTATAAATATTGTACGAGGGACACCTTTTATATTTTTACAATCAACCACTAGATGGTGCTTTTGACATATGTAATCACTATATTCTTAAAGTTTGAGATTTGACAGTGACAGTTTTAAGACAGTTTGTAAAATAATGGAGATTACTCGTGAAGGTTTTCGTTAGATGATTTTTTACGATTATAAAAGAGGTCTAACTCCACAAGAATGCATTATATCGCTTCGGTCAACTTTGGGTAATGAAGCACCATCAGAGAATACAGTTTAATTGGTTTGCAGAATTTCGTCATGGTCGTGCCTCAGTGAGTGATGAATCAAGTAAAGGTCGACCAAAAACTGTTGTGCTTCCAAAATACATCGATGCTATGCGAAAAATAATAGAACACGATCGACATGTGACTTACAGTGAGGTAGAGAAATCTCTTGGCATATCGCAGACTGCAAGTCATTCGATTTTACATGAACATTTATTTGTAAAAAAAAATTAGCTGAAATGTCTTCAAGCATATTTTACTTATCACCAGATTTAGCTGCAACAAATTACCCTTTATTGGACGCTTTCTTAAATGCAAGAGAATTTCTTAAAGGAAGAGAACAGATTGGAGGCGCTATCAGAACCTTCTTCAGTTCTATGATTCAAATTTCTTTTACAAAAATGATATTCACTCGGTTATTATTCGTTGGCTTAAACACATATAGGCAGCTAAGAATTATTTTCAATAATTAAAATTCATTTCCCAAGAACTAAATAGTTTTAAAATTTTACTCACTAAATTCAACGATTTAAATACACCAGGAAAAGAGTTTGAGAAGAATACTGAAAATTTCAAATTGGTGGATTCAGTACCGACAAATTTTCTTATTTCTAACAAGCTATTAAAAGATTGACATAATAATATTAATTGACAAAAACAGAAAGAAATTAAAATAGAAGTAATAAATGCTAATGTAAATTACACGACTCTACAAAAAAATTTTCGTTCTTTGTCCTAAAGTTTATTTGATGATTTTTCGGTTAATTATGCACAAAAACGAAAAGAAAATAGCTTTTTTGGTATAAAGTTTGCTTTTATGATAGTTATAGTAATAATACTCATTTCTTATTTTTTTATAAACTTGAATTAATTTTAATGCATTCAAAAATACCGCGCGATCAGAGTGGGGTTTTTACGATCATATAGTGCCGCTAGATGGCACTCGAGTGATAAACAACGATCAGATGTTTTGTACAAGTCTAGAAAAACTTAAAATGTCGTCGCGAAAGTGTAAATATAATGCTGATGCATTTTGTTATATATGTGGTCAATTTATTAAAGTTCGAGACGTAAAATACGAACTAAAGACATCTGGCATTCTCTGTGAAGCCTACCAAGCATATTTTGACTGTCCTGTTCGGCATCAAGACAAGCCATGGGCTCCACATGTTGCTTGTAGTTATTGTAAAAGATGTTTGGAAGGTAAGCAATTTTTAATTAAGCGGTGAATCAAATATAATAAACATATTAATTTTTATTTCTAAATTTTAGGTTGGTATCGAGGTGAGAAGAGGTCCATGAAATTTGCAATACCAAGGATCTGGCGACAACCAAAAGACCACGTCAATGACTGCTACTTTTGCATTGTGAATCCGAGTAAAAGACGTAGAGGTAAAAATGCAAAACCTATCGAATATCCTGACCTTGAATCTTCTTCTGCTCCAATTGCACACGACCTGACACGACCAGTACCTGAGCCACGGAAAAAATTATCAGAAAAGTAGCTCATCTCTTAGTTCTAATAAAAGTAATTCTGATAAGGAGTTTTCACTTACACCAGAACAACCAAAACACCATCTTATTACTACAGAAGATTTTAACGACTTGATAAGAGATTTAAATTTGCCAAAAAATAAAGCAGAGCTTTTAGGCTCTCGCTTAAAACAGTGGAATTTGCTTGATGATGTTAATATCACGGATCAGCGGACTAGGCATGAAACATTCTCAACTTTTTCACAAAATAAGATGGACTTTGTTTATGCAATGTCATAAAAGGTATGTTCGAAGAAATTGGCATACCCTGTGTTCCTAGCGAATGGCGTTTATTCATTGACAGCTCTACAAAAAGCTTAAAAGCTGTTTTATTACACAACGGAAAAAATTCCCATCTCTTCCAATCGCTCACTCAGTACATCTTAAAGAAAATTATGACAGTGTTAAAATCTTGCTTGAATCTGTAAAGTATCACGAGTATAACTGGCAGCTGATTGGAGATTTTAAAATGGGATTTTTAATGGGACCACAGAGCGGATATACAAAGTATCCGTGTTATCTGTGCTTATGGGATAGCAGAGCGGATGCTAAGCACTATATTCAACGGTCATGGCTTGTAAGAACAGAACTTTGTGTCGGAAAACAAAACGTAACCTTTGAGCCGATTGTTGAAGCGGAAAAAGTGTTAATGCCACCTCTGCACATTAAGTTAGGGTTGATGAAACAATTTGTTAAAAAACTGGATGAACCTTCAGAAGCTTTTGGATACTTGAAAAAGTTTTTTCCGAAGAAGCAAAAGTTAAAGCTGGGGTTTTTGTTGGTCCGCAAATTAGACAGATTTTCGCCGATGAAAAATTTACAACGTTGCTGAATTGTACTCAAAAAGCGAGTTGGAACAGTTTTAAAGCAGTAGTTTCTGGATTTTTAGGAAATAAAGCTGAAAACTACGAAAAGTTAGTTGCGGATATGCTAAACAATTTTAAGGCCATGGGCTGCAGGATGTCATTAAAAGTACAATTGCTGCATGCTCATTTAGATAAATTTAAAAACAACACGGGAGCGTATTCAAAAGAGCAAGGAGAACGTTTTCATCAGGACATGAGCTTCGAACAACGTTATCAAGGCCAATACAATGAAAACATGATGGGAGACTATATTTGGGGTTTATTGAGAGAAAGTACTTATGAACATAAAAGAAAAAGTAAAAGCGTGCACTTTTAAATTATTTTCCACTTCTTTGTAAGTTACTTTGACAGTAAAACTTAATAAAAATAATAAACATATTTATTTGAATGGTTTCATCTTCAATTAAAAATTAAAACCACAGATTTTGACAAATATCGTTCAATCGGTCTCCTAAATACAAAAGCAAACTTTTTCATGTCTTATATTTTTTTTCGTCTAATTACGACTTAAAATATCGAAATTTTATGCTTTAATGTCAAAGTCAAATTTTGTGTTGACCCGTGTTATCGGATATGTCAAGAGTAAAAAAAAAAATATATAATAATGAATCAATTAAAAACATCCCACTTACCTACTGAATAAAGGAAGTGATTGGTGTTGAGAAAATTGTAAAGTCATAAGATTAACAAATTATGAATCGCCCTAACAAACTCTAGAACAGACAGGAAATAAGAACAACCACGCAAAATTTGCAGTCAAAGGAAAACATATAATAATGAATCAATTAAAGACATCTGGCCACCTACTGAATAAAGGAAATGATGCATGTTGAGGAAATTGAAAGGTCACAAGATTAACAAATAATGAATCGCCCTAACAAACTCAGAACAGACAGGAAATAAGAACCACCACGCAAAATTTGCCGTCAAAGAAAAAAATATAATAATGAATCAATTAAAGACACCTGGCCACCTACTGAATAAAGGAAGTGATGGATGTTGAGGAAATTGTGAGGTCACAAGAATAACAAATCATAAACCGCCCTAACAAACTTTAGAATAAAAAGGAAATATGAACCACTACGCAAAAACAATTTTTAAATCTGTGTAGTAGGTAAAGTTAAAGACGCAAAAACGAATTATTTGTAGTTCTAATTAAAGTTTTTATATAAAAACGAAGTTATCTTCATTTCCTACCCAGCACATTTACGTCAACTTGGATACTATAAATACCAAAATAACATGGAAATTCAAAATAATCTTGTGTAGCATATGGCGTAAGAAATCTTAAACTCAAAGCTTTTAAAACGATAAAATCTCTTATTAAAGTAAATCCTTGTGTATATAAAGTTTTTTGCGGAAAGAAAATATCAATTTTAAGCGAATTCCGTTGGCCCAAGTGAAATTTGAAACCTCATATTAGGTATCCAACCTTCTCCCTCAACACCATTCAGCTGTTAAAGAGGAGGAGACGCGGAAAATAATCTAGAAGCGTTAACGAAAATAAATGCAATAATAAAATAATGTATTTTTTTAAGAAGTTTTATATGTAATCCTTAAGACGGTACAGGCAATTGTCAGAAAGTTTACATGTAGATACGAGGATAGAATAAAATTTTCTCGTCCGGACATATAAATGGAAGTTAAAGTATGAAATAAACTTTATTTTATGAAGTTATAATCTGTTACTATATAATCTGCTAACCGTCATTCACTAATGTACATTCAATACCATGAAAAAAAAAAAAATATACTACCGTGCACTTAAAACAACACAGAAAATAATTTATAAACCTTATTTTTCACAATAAAAGAACAAATAAATAATATTCACGTTGCTCTGAAAATTCTATGTGATATGCATTTATAAAATTTCACTTTAAAAGATGATAGAGAAATACATTTAACTTACATACAAGTCTCCTTTATGCCAGACCACCTGTTAAAATTAAATAAGTAATACAGTTTTAGGCGATAATTAATGATATTATAAATAATTTAATTCATATTATACATTATTAGAAATTTTCTTTAAAGTTAGATTCTTATTACTAATGAAAACGATGTTAAAATACAATAATTATATTACACATATTCGTTTCTTAGTAGGCCTGTCTCTTATAGAGCCTCCAGCAGTTTCGCAGATATTTTGACATCTTCAGAAGGAACTTCTGCTTCTTGTTGTAGCTAGAAATGAACTGACATAAGCTTTTTCGCCATTTACGGATACCCTCTACATGTTAATCGTATAGTGGAGGGGGTAATGTGAGTAGGTGGGTAGGTAGTTAGTGTTCGACGAATCAAATTGTACCGTGTTTGGATTGCAGTTCGAGTGGGTGCATATTCTGTGTGTTTAGTTCCTGATTTCCATGTATTTCCTCGCTTTTGCTCTTTCGTCTCTTTCGTTAAAGTTATTCGCACGTTTTTCTATTTATATAGCTCTTCTTTACTATCGCCTTTTTTTCTGAATATGTCGTGGGTATCGACCAAAGTTCAGTTTGATTCACCCACATATTACAAGAACATCTAATTTGGAACCTCGAGTAGATTCCATCGATTTGTCCGTCAAAAAATTCTAGACGTTTTACAGAAATTATAAGGGATAAGAATGTGAGGCTGTATGATTTGTTAGTATGTTTTGATGTGGTACTATTACTGCCAACCTCCCTATACGAGCAATCCCTTGAAGTGCCAGCAAACGTCGCAAGAAGCTTATACCGATTCCAATTCAGATGAAAAGCTGAATTACTTCATTGATTCTGATGATTAATTAAATTCCTTTGATCAGTTTATGATGGTGTTCTATTATTAGCACAAACAAATATTGTATTTGTGTGAAATAACATCACATAAATGCACAAATAGAATAGTTAATAATACTGTCATACGCACGCATATACGGGTTAGGCAAATACTAATATCTTAGATACGGGCTACTTAGATTTTAATACAATTTTCCACATGTAAGTTAATGCAAATAGCGAATTCGAAGGATGTTAACTTTTTAATTTTAAATGAAATACCCTATATATTTTTACGAATTTCAATAGCGCTCTGCTTTGGAAGCTCAGTAATAATAAGCTTTGGTTGGCGCCCTTTTGTTCAAGAACGACAGAGATATTTAATTAAATCGAATAATGCTAATTTTAATGAGAACAATAAAAATTAACAAAAAAAAATATTAAAAAAAAATCAATATCAGTTAAGGCGAAGTACTAACAGAAAATAAATCTGTGATAGAAAGATGGAAAGAATACTTTGAAGAAATGTTAAGTGATGGAAATGATATACAGAATGAAATAATGAACGAAATAAATGAAGAAGAAGATAAAATAAATCACAACATATATGATGAAATAACAATGGAAGAAGTGCAAACAGCAATAAGAAAATTGAGAAATAAAACGGCACCAGGATATGACCAGATAACGTCAGAGATGATCAAATACATGGGACAGAAGGAAACTGAAATGTTAACGGAAATATACAATAAAATATGGAAAGAAGAAAAGATACCAAAAGACTGGCAAATTGCGCAAATATTAACTTTATATAAAAAGATAGATAAAAGAGAATGTTGTAATTATAGAGGATTGACACTACTAAGTACGGCTATGAAAATATTACAGCAAATAGATAAGAGAATCAAACTAATTGTGGAAAGGACATTACATGAATCGCAGAGTGCATTTCAAAGTGGAAGAAGTATTCAGGATCATATATTCACGATCAAACAACTAACACAATACAGTACCTAGGCAAATAGTGTGGAAAATCTTAAGTGAAAGAGGACTAGATCGTAAACTTATATACGGATAATAAGAACAATTTATAGTAACAACATAAACCTAGTTATCAATAATAATATGAAATCAAATACATTCACAACGCAAAGAGGGGTGAGACAGGGAGGAAGTCTAAGCCCTACATTGCTTATTTTGTTTATGGACAACATAATAAAGGAATGCTCGAATAAAGTGAAAAAATTATATGTAGAAAGCTGGGAACATACAACGGATAGATATATCGGAGGGCGTCTTTGCTAATGACATAGTCATAACTCCTAAAAGTGAGAAATATCTACAGAAGTATTTGGACATATGGAACATGACACTCAAGAAGGACGGAATGAAGATGAATGGCAATAAGACAAAAGCCATGGTGATAGGAGAAAAACGAGAAGATATAAATATACAAATAGATGAGATGAAAATAGAACAAGTACATATCTTCGACTATCTAGGAGTGACTATAGATGAAAAAGGAACAGAAGAGATCGTAATTAACAATAGAATACAGAAAGCCATAAACTATTTTACGCAATGAACAAGAAATTCATAGACAAGAAAGAAATAACGAGAGGAACTGAGATGAAAGTATATAAGGCTATATATAGACCGATATCGACTTTTGGATGTGAATCTTGGGTGCTAAGCGAAACACAGAAAAATAGCATACAGGCATTAGAAATGAAGTATTTGCGGAGAGTTAGAGGTGTCACGAAATTAGATAGAATTAAGAACATAGATATTAGAAAGGACCTAGGAATTGATTCAATACTGCATTTTATCGAACAACTACAATTGGGCTGGTGGGGATACATGTAACGAATGACTGAGGAAAAAACAGTAAGGCGAGTGTAGGAAGCAAAAATCTAAAGAAATAGAAGGAAAGGCAGACCTCGGAAGTCATGTAATGGACTAATGGCGGAAATACTTAAGAAAGTGGATACATCATGGACGCAAGCAAGAACATTGGCTAGAGACAGAAGAGAATGGAGAAAATTCGTACAAACATATTAATAGTTTATAGTGACAATGTATATAAAATTTAAAAGAAATTATCGACCGTACTATATTGGATAAAATAAATTAAAAGCGGGCAAGCGATCTGTCAATTAATTTTTTTGAATTCTACATTTTTATCTCCTGAAGAAGCAACAAAGTCGTTGCGAAATATAGAGATAATTAATAAATGAGTTTTTAATTGACAGACCGCTTGGCCACTTTGAATTTACTTTATCCAATATATATATATATATATATATATATATATATATCAGTTAAGAAAGTTTTCGGTATGATGACCGTTCACTTCTTGACAATATGCAAGTCTGTGAAGAAATTCTTCAATGACATTTGCCAAAGACGTATTAATTACATTATCTTCGATGGTCCTCAATTTTTTCTGACTTGTCCAATCATCCTCTGGACAACAGGAGGATGAATTTCTCTTTTTTGAAAAATTCGACGACGTAATTTGGTCTTCATTTGCAGCTTCCCATCCATTTTCGTACACTTTTCTGACCAATATTGACCAATATTCCTATATCGGCCGAATCTGAGATACATTGGGAGGATTGTCTAATTTAGGAACAAAGTTTATGGTGCGTTATACCAGGCTGTAGTAACTCTAGTATAATGGCATGAAGCTAGATCAGGCTAAAACATTATATCATAATTGCCATGATGTGTATTTAAAAACTGAAGCAATTTAGAAAGGCATCTTTGAATGTAAAGTGGTGCAGTTAAGGCTTCTACTCAAACACGACCAATGTACTGCTGCGAGATAAATTCCGGCTTCGGAAATGCACACCATATTAAAACTTTGTCCTCAAATTTAGATTTAGCATAGTCTGGTGTGTTTTCTCTGTCGTCGGTATAAAAATCGTCGTTTCTCTTCATCTCTGAATCGGACGAGGTGAAATATTTCTCATCATCCATTACAATCAGTTTATTGACAAAATGGATGCGCCTCAACGCACAACAACATTATTCTTACTAACTGGGTCGTGGTACATTTTGGTGCTTCCCTTCGTTTTCGAAACACTACGTTATTTCGGGGAAATTGTTGGAAAAACAATGGTCTTTGAAATTCCGAATCTTCGACCTATTTTTCGCTGAGAAACTCCAACTCTGTCCATAACGACTTCAAGCATTATTTGTTCCCTCACTTAGCTCAAAATTCTTGGTCGAAAACTTTTGGTCAAATTCCTTCTTCATATTGCTTTATGGTCTGATAAATTGTCGATAAATAAATATCTTGTTCACGATAAATGGCAATAATACCACGCTTGGGCATTCGCCCAATAAATGCTTATAAGCAACTTGTGACAGATACAACCCGACATGAGAAAAGGTGACATGATTAAGCAAATTTCTCAAGTACTAGGTAACTTTATAGAGTGAAATATATGTGCAAAGTATATTGCATGTTATATATGTTACATATATAACATATCCCCGTCTTACAAGATATGATTGTAGGAATGTCAAGACTGACAGTATATCGGGTATACAGTATACAAGAAAACAGGGAAAACTTCAGAGCCAAAAAAGATAACTAGTAGACATTGTGTACTGGAATCTTTTGATGAGACTGTCAAAACTGCTGTTCGTCAAATAGTTCACAACATGTTTCGACAAAATGAACTGCCCACGCTAGATAAAGTGCTGGCTCAAATAAATAATAGCAGGGAACTGCCAAATATGAGTCGCTCAACATTGTACCGTTTAATGAAGTAACTAAATTTTAAGTGAGAATATTTATAGTAGGTATGTTTACATATCTAAATATAACTGTGCTAAATAAAGGGTGGGCAAATTTGAGGTTAGGAATTAAATTGGCTTAAAAACACAATTTTTGTTTGACAAATTCAGTTTTATTGATACTAATGTAAAGTAGAAATATGGGAATTAATAATGGAATATGATGTCGGGCAAATGTCCACCTCTAGCACGTCGTCAGACGTCCGCTCTTTTCACAAAATTTTGAACCACATTTTGCAAAAAAACTTCGCTTATCTCGGCAATGCAGAACCGAATTTCATCTTTCAGAACGTCAGTTGTTTGTGGTTTGTTCACGTAAACCCGGTCTTTCAAATGGCCCCAAAGAAAATAATCAAGCGGCGTTAAATCACAAGAACGAGGCGGCCAATTGACATCGCCAAATCGAGAAATTACGCGACCGGGAAATTTCTCATGCAATAACTGAATTGTTTGGCCGGCTGTGTGGCTTGTGGCGCCGTCTTGCTGAAACCAAAGGTCACCGATGTCAACATTAACCAATTGTGGCCACAAAAAATCGGTTATCATGGTTTGGTAGCGCAGAGAATTCACGGTGAAGGCGTGTCCTTGCTCATTTTCGAAAAAATACGGGCCGATGATGCCGCCAGACCACAAACCGCACCATACGGTTACTTTCTTTGGATGTAATGGTTTTTCGAGGACTGTTTGTGGATTTTGTGAGCCCCATATGCGACAATTTTGTTTGTTTACATAACCGCCTAATTGAAAATGGGCCTCATCACTAAAGATGATTTTGTTGAAAAATGCGTTGTTTTCGTTCAGTTTTTCAAACAGCCAATTCACAAACGTTCGACGCAAACAATGGTCGGCCGGCTTTAATTCTTGAACGAGTTGAACTTTATAAGCGTGAAGATGAAGATCTTTATGCAAAATGTTGCGCAAAGTGCCTCTGGTGATGCCCAATTGTTGCTCATTCTCAACACTTTGCTGTACAGCGGCTATGTTTACATCACTACGGCCACTACGAGCGTATTGTTTTGGTCTATTGTCAGCAACAGGACCGTGAGCCTCGAATTTAGCGATTAAATTACGCACAACGGTCTCAGAAGGAGCCTGATTACGAGGAAAAGCTGCTCGAATTTTACGAAGTGATACAGTAAAATTTTCACCATTCTGATAATAAATTTTCACAATTAAAATTCTTTGTTCAAGAGTGTAGCGTTCCATGGTTAAAATTTCCCAACTTTTTACTAAATAAATTTCAAAGGATGACAGCTCATTTCTTGAAATTTCATCATTTGACAGCCAAATTAATTCCTAACCTCAAATTTGCCCACCCATTATTACAGATACCTTAAACGTGGCAGAAACAGTGTTCTTACTGAGACAGATGATATCGTAAGATGGAGACGACAATATCTGATAGATATTTCATTATACAGATCCCAGAATAGACCAATTCTCTATTTAGATGAAACCTGGTTGAATGAGGGCCATACAGTGCAGAAGATATGGATGGGCACAAGTGCTTTAAGCCATAGACAGGCTTTTGTGGAAGGACTTACAACAGGATTAAAGAATCCGTCTGGCAAGAGACGTCGCCTGATAATA
This sequence comes from Melolontha melolontha, assembly GCA_935421215.2. Lineage (NCBI taxonomy): Eukaryota > Metazoa > Arthropoda > Insecta > Coleoptera > Scarabaeidae > Melolontha > Melolontha melolontha. Next base: position 34,528,678 of record OW285244.1, on the reverse strand, counting down.
TTACATATTGGCAGTTCGGATGTATTCATCGAAAATTGTTTGTTACTGTTTGAGTGGAAGAAAACTTCTGATTATCATGAGGAAATGAATGCCACAGTATTTGAGGATTGGTTCTCTAATATATTACCTTATCTACCAGAGAATGCTGTCATAGTGATGGATAATGCACCGTATCATAGCCGCAAGGCTGAAAAGACACCAACAATATTGTGGAGAAAAGCAGACATACAAAATTGGTTACGAAATAAGATAGAGTATGAGGAGGATATGGTTAGAGCAGAATTGTTGAACTTAGTAAATATGGTCAAAAGTAAATACAATTCATATGTAATCGATGAAATTCGCGAAGTCAGAAAACAAGACTGTTCTTCGTTTACCTCCATGCCACTGCGAGCTGAATCCGATTGAACTTGTGTGGGCACAAATAAAAAATGATGTAGCTGCAAAAAATAGAACTTTTAAATTAAATTAAGTTAAGCAACTTTTACATACTGCTATTAATAATGTAACTGGAACAACTTGTCAAAAATGCATAAATCATGTTATTAAAGAAGCTCGAATGAAAGATGAAAGAACCATTCATAATTTCTCTTGGAGACGACAGTGGTAGTGCTTCACCAACGTCAGACTGAATTCAACAATCTTCAAATAGTTTATAAAATAAGATATTTTTGTTATTAACTTGTTAATCTGTTTTGATTGGAATTAATTGTCATACACTGTTACAGTAGTAGAATTTATGCTATTTTCTACTGTATTGCATATTATTTATTACATACAATGTTTATCAGTAAGGACATGTACTATTTGACCTTCTTTTTCAATAAATAAATGAAATAACATGTATTTTTTAGACAAATTTACTTATTTTAATGTGCTGTAATTACTACATTTACCATTCTGCTGTCTTAACTGTGGATTTATCTCTGAATAGTCCATATACAATTTAATTTGCTACAGATTTCATATTTCGGATTTTCAAATTTAAATTTACCGCGTAAAATTAATGTATTGGTTGTAATTAGGGCTGGGGGGGTCTGTTCAGAAATTTGCCTCTCTCTTTTTGGAATATACCATAGCTTATAAGACATTTTGCTGAACCAGATCACAAAAACTAAACTGTCATAATTAAAACAAGTTAATTGTTATATAATGAAACAGATATGCAAAATACATATCCGTCACTGTAAACATGGACAAACACCTCGTATTTTTAGCATTTACTTCTGTTCAATACATATGTTTCAGCCATCTAGGCCTCATCGGTTGAACTAGTGAAGCAATGTGTATACAAATTAATACAGATCTGTTAAACAACGGATCTGTATCTGTATCTACATTTACGCTAAAATCGACTCCAAGCTGTAACCAGTTTCGTTCTATCAGGCGACACCAATTTAATCAGTGACATCTGACGGAAGAAAGCGACTAGGCCAGAAAAGGCGATCTTCCGCTCGAATAGCAAGGCTATTACGAAAAAAAGCGGAAAAATACGTATATCGGTGCTGTCCATTAACACGCGCCAGATGGCGGTAAATATACAAAAAAAACAAAAAAAATACGGCAAAAACGTATTGATAAATATCCCTTTTTTGTATAAAGTTAATTGTGACATATGACTTAACCAAACCTCATTTAATACAACTGCAAATCAACTAAAATTTAAAACAATATCTTAAGATCGTAATTATTCATTACACAACTCTTAACGATGCAAGATTTCACTTAAGCAGTTTTCAACGATTATAACACGAATTATATTGATAAAATATAATATCTCTATAGAACTTGTTTCGAAAACAAACTAGATTATGTACACTTACTTTCACATTCATGTCTATTTTTAATCGTATTCTGTTCAAGGGAAATATTTGTATGTATTGAGGTAATCTGTTCATGTTTTGCTACATCTAAATATTCGTTCGTTGAATATTTCTCGAAGTAATTTATTCAATACCACCAATAATGCTTCCCCTCGATATTTCGATATTTTGTTTCTTCCATTGTTATTTTAAACTGCTTTTTCCTTCGATATTTACGTGTGTTTCAGAACAAAATACTCGCTTTAATTGTGAAATCGCTTCAAATCCTCTGCCCTTAGGTTTTAGTGCTTAAAAATGCATTTGTAAGGAATCAATAAATGCTTGGGGTATATTAAAAGCGGGGTGCAATTTCAATTATAGACGATTTGCGTTAATTGTATTTTAAAATTCCATCTTCGTTATTCTTTGAAACTGTTCAAAGAACACAATAAATTTATTATATACTCGTAGCATGGATCTATTAGTAAAAGAGTTCTCTTTACAGATAGATTAATTACCTATAATTCATCATTTTTTAATGTTTAATTAATCTATTAAAATTTCTGTCGTACATTATTCCTATTTTATGAAAGAAAAAGAAAGATATGAAACGTATCGACATGTCTAATTTCTGGAATTTTAGTATGACGCGCGAAGCGATGGTAGTACAGTTTTATAGCGCTAGATGGTGTGAGTTAGGTTTATACTAAGTCAGTCTGTCAAATGGTACTTTGCTAGGTAGTGACCAATAGTTTTTGTGTTTATAACGGGTGTTCAGAAACATTCGAAGTCAAGTGGGCTCTAAACAAAAAATCGTATATTTGTTGATTGGTGTTTGAACAGGCAGTGTTGAACACGTTAACACTCGAAGACTTCCAGCGGTGTTTTCAGTCACAGACAAGTCGCTGGGATCAGTGTATTCATGAAAGAGAATATTTTGAAGGGGTTGGTAGCGAATAAATTGTAAGAATAATCTATTGTGTTTTTTTTCACATTCCTGGAATTTCTGGATGACACCTCCTATTATACAACAAATTTTAAACCTAACTATGCCATAAAATCATGGATTTGTTACCGACATTTATTTTTGTAAAATAAATGATGACGCTATGGTGTTCAGTTTTAATCACTTATAGAAATCAGATGTCATGCTATGGCGGAGAACGTGTACGGTACCTTCATGTTCAGTCACGATCATCATCGTGGTATATTAAATGACTGAGCCTATACGAGCACGGTTATTAAATTCTGTTACAAATTCGGTATAACGAAACTTAAGTTGGAAGCGTTTACAGGAAAATTTAAGGTTATGTTGTGAAATGTTGAAAAACGATAAGCCTTTTTTTTAAGACAAAAAATATGATGAACTGAATGTATGAACGACAGAATACATTATATATATATATATATATATATATATATATATATATATATATATATATACATATATATATATATATATATATAGGGTGAGTCGTGAGGAATCGACCAAACTGTAGGAGTATATTCTACAGGTGAAAGTAATGTAAAAAAACTCAAATGTTGCTATCCGATTTTTATTTGTTTTCGAGTTATAGCGTAATTCAAAATAAACAAAATTTCATACATTTAAGTTTTTGTATTTTATTGGTATTATCGTTCTTTATAATATATTTTCAAAAATACCGCCATTCATTTCAAAACATTTTTTACATCGTCTACCAAGGGCGCTGGTTGCGTTCCTGATTGCGTCAGGTTGATGTTTGATATTGTCAGCAGCATTCATAATCCGTTGAATTAGTGCATCATGAGTGTCCACTTTTACTTGATACACTTCATTTTTTAACCAGCCCCATAAACAATAATCGAGTGGCGTGAGGTCTGGAGACCTAGGAGGCCAACCAATGTGACTACCACGTCCAATTCAACTCCCTAGAAACCTTTCAGCCAAATGTTGCCTGACTGCACGAGCGTAATGTGCAGGCGCGCCATAGTGCTGGTAGAAGATTTGGATTTTGATGTTTATGGGAACATCCTCTAGCAGTCCGTGCAGTTCATTTTCTAAAAAATGTAAATAGGTGTCTCCCGTGAGGCGATTATCAAAAATGTAAGGACCAATTAAAAAACCATCGATCATACCACACCACACGTTTACCGAAAATTTATGTTGAAAGTTACTTTCGACTGTTGCGTGTGGATTTTCGTCTGACCATACATGCTGGTTATGACAATTACTAATACCGTCACGGGTGAATGTCGCTTCATCCGTAAACAGTATACGCGATACAAAACGAGGATTATCATTTATCCATCGACAAAATTCCATACGTCTACGATTATCATCTCGTTGTAGGTGCTGTACTCTTTGTACATGGTATGGACGTAAGCCATGCTCGTGGAGTGTTTTTATCACCCTTGTTTGTGGAATGCCCAATTGAATACTAATTCGCCGTGAGCTGGTAGTTGCGTCTTCTTCTACTACAACCAGAATATCTTCTACTTCTTGTAATTGTTATCGACTGCCTCGTTCAGATATTATGTTTACACTGGGAAGCTTTCCGGTCGCGCACAATGTGTTGAATACACTAATAAATACAGTTTTATTAGGATGTCTGTGATGTGGAAACCGTTGACGATATTAATTAGCAGCAGCTGTAGCATTCCCATCACAAAATCCATAAACAAACACCATATTAGCATATTCTAAATTAGAATAAGTGTGTGGCATTTTAGTTTGTTACACTATAGTCGTACAAACGTCAAGTCAGTGTCACAATACCCGAACACAATGTTATAATTTACTCCAAGGTATAGGTAACATTTTTTATGATGGCAGCGCCCTCACTATATCAACGATGAACTAGAGGTAGTGACATTAGACGCATTAGGCATACAAACCACTCTACACTATTTCTCGACTGCTTTCAATGTCACTCCCGCTAGTTCGGAAAACCACGAACAGGTAGCGCTTCAGCTAGGAAGACTTCCCTATAATGAATTGCTACCGGGGTTTCATTGTTTTTACGAATCCATACATAAACATGGTATACTAAATCTACATTTTTAATTACGCTATAACTCGAAAACAAATAAAAATCGGATAACAATATTTGAGTTTTTTAACATTACTTTCACCAGTAGAATACACTCCTTGAGTTTGGTCGATTCCTCACGACTCAGCCTGTATATATATAAATTCGCTAATCTTTGTTTTATCGATCTGTTTACACTAGAACTCAAATGTTCATTCTCAATATTTTGTTATTTATTAGTGACTTCATCAGGAGATGCTACAAAATTGCTATACACACTTTACTCTTATACTAGTATATTGAAAAAGAAGACTTACAGCTAGAGTTAAGCGTCGGCAGTCTTATTTATAAATTTACACACAATTTTATCCAGCAACCCACATATAAAAAACTGGAACGTTGCATTTCAAAACACAACCAAAACTGCTAAACAAAATGAACAAAATCAGTGTAAGAGTAAGTTGTAAAAACGTATTCAAGGAAATTAACATTATGACATTATTCTAAATTATTAATTTGTCAATTAAAATTCTAATATTTTCGGAAAATTAAATGAGAACCACTATTATCATACACGTAATAGTCGTAAATTGGAAATTCCCCAATATAGATTAGCATTTACTGAAAAAATCCTAAATACCAGGCAGTTTGTACAATAGATTACCACTTAAGTATAGGCAGCTACCACGTTATGTTTGAATGCAGTATTAGGGACCTATTAATCTCGAAAGTCTTTTATTCAGCCAGGAGTTTGTTCATGATTGTGATGTATAATGTTAGTTGTTTAATATCGTTTCATCAAATCTACTTCTCCCAATTATTTTGACGTGAGTGTCATAATGAATTTCGTTAAGTTTCAATAACTTACGCATACACTTTTAATTTTCATTTATTTAGATCTAGAACATTGTTTGAGTTACTTTTTCAGATATGATATGGAACAAAGTCGAGAATGGTATCGCGAAGCAATGACGAGTTGGATTAAGGGTCATACTGATTGTATGTTCATTGCCAGTGATTCCGAAATTTATTGCAATGTCTATAAAATATCGTTAAAAAATTCCAAGGAATCGCACGTATCACTTAGCATCGCAAACACATACACAGAAATTAGACCAGTTGGAATCTGACAATTTTAACGAAGAACTCTGTGAAACTTTAATGGAGACAAATATTTCATTAAATAAACTTAGCAATCCCACCTTCAAAACATTTCTCCAAAAGTATACTGGTCGAAATGTTCTTGATGAATCCACCTTATGCAAATATTGTTTCTAAGTGCTACACGAAAGTAAGAAGCGATTTTTCAAATCAGTACCTATGGATAAGTGTCAACGAAACTGTCGATATATTATGACGCTGTGTGGTAAATGTTGTAGCTGGTGTACTACGAGTACATCCAGCTATTCCATGTAACGCATATGTAATAGCAACAAAAGTTATAAATACAGTTGATGCGGATACAGTAGCTAAAACCATTAACGAGGATTTGCACCAAATGCTTCATTCGGAAGACAGGTACAAAGAAAAAATACTTTTATTTGTTAGCGACAGTGCTGCATATATGTTAAAAGCAGGCAGACTAATAAAGGAAACATATCCTAATATGCTGCATATTACTTGTGTAGCACATGCTCTCCACAGAATCTGTAAATATCAGAGACACCTTTCCAGAAGTTAATAGACTTGTATCAGCTTTTAAAAAAGTTTTCAGAAAAGCACCATTGAGAGTATCTCTTTACAGGGAAAAACTGCCATCGTTGTCACTGCCTCCCTCTCCAGTAATAACTAGATGGGGGACATGGCTGGAAGCTACTAGTTTTTATGCAGAGAGTTTCGATAATTTACAAAATTTCGTTGCATGTTTAAATGACGATGCTCTAAGTATTTCTGAGGAACTAATAAAAAATCCAAGTTTAAAAAGTCTGTTGTACTTTCTTCAGGAACACTAGAAATTTGTCAAAACTAATCACTTATTTTGAAAATCAAAATCTAAAATTTAAAGATGGATTAACCACAGTAGATGTAGCTATTAATAATTTGAAAGATATTCCAAGTGACTTTGGATGTGGCCTTCGGCAAAAGTTAGACGGAGTTTGTAGAAAGGACGTTTTCTCTCTACAAGGATGTACTTCATTCAAAGAGAATAAATTTTACAGAAGAGAACCTTGAGAAAGTATTGCTAGTTAATATTAATACGCCTTTACTCAACTTGAACTACAAAATGAATAAAGAAAAATGTATATATGGATATTGACGCTCTTACATATTGCTATGAAGTGTGATCTTGAAATTTGCTTATTCACAATTCACGACCTATCTATCCAGCTAGGATACTCAGTCGGTTTAATTTAAAAAATGGGACTGCTTTCCTCTAAGGGCTCCAATCGGAAAAGTGGTTGTCTCTTCTATAAAAATTTATAATGCGCCAGTAAAAGAGTATTGACAAATGTTATAATTATATTTCTTTAAGTTACTTGTAAACTTCTTGAAATAAGGTTAAATAATAATAAACACAATAAAATTTAAATGAAACTTTATTACAAAAATAAAAAAAAATAAAAAAAAAATCTTTATAAAGTATAAAGATTAATATTGCCTCATTAAACAATATTATAAAGGTAAAAATAACGCATGGAAATGACAGCCGCATGCGATCAAAAACCTTTGTGACATCCGATCAAAATTAAAAATAATAAATTACAAAGAAACTTTTTAATTTCTCCCAAGAGAAACAAAATCAAAATAAACAAACTGACTTGACAGCCCGAAGCAAACTCTAACGCATGTGCAACCACATGTAAAAAAAAATGCCCTTGATAATCCAACGTACTAAATTTTACAGTTACAGAACTTTTTTTTACTAGAAATTTTAAAAATCCTTCTTGTTATTTATATCAAATATCTAAGACTAAATCTCAATACGATAATAATCATACAATTAGAAAACACAGTATTTAACTCTTTTAAATTTAATAAGATATCTTTTAATAATACATTACTTACGTAAAAAAATATATTAAAGATACATGAGTAAGAAAGTGTACAATATAACAATTACGAGATCAACAAACTCGTTAAATAGCAGTAATGAAATTAACATAGCACCAACCACAATTAAATCAAAAATAACCCGAAGTTACTTAATAAAAAGATAAAGATTAATCTTTTTATCAACACGACTTTCTTATTTCACCTAACACCTGTGTCTGAGGATACAGCAAGCACGTAGGCTTCGCATAAAAAAATACAGTATTAAAAATCGTCCACAGCAGAACAAACGGCTTGCTCCAACTGTGCAAGTTAAATGTTTTTAAAATATTTATGGGGAAAAGTCCACAGCAATATGTAAGAGAACTCAGACCACTATTAAGATTTTATTTTACTTTAAATTGTTGATTTATCCTATGCTACTGTAATCAAATGGATGAAAATAAATTATTATTATTATTATTATTATATGTATAGCTACATTTTAAACAAATGAATAAATGTTTCGGATAAAGATTAATGAAATAACCAAAACAGTGATCGTGGGTGTCCTTATTTAAATTATTATTTCGAAATAACATTAACTTAAAATATAATATGGACTTTTCATTTTAAGCGGTTTTATGTTTCAAAATAAATTATCTGAAGATATTTTATTAGCTCCAATTGTCTTATGGGCCGAAAGTACATTGGCTAATCCCTCTGCGTTCAGAATACAAATGAATTCTGCGGGGTTGGCTTTGGCATTTTCAGTTTTCTCCCTGCCCAGTCTTTTCGCCTCCGCAGGCCGTTCTGAGTGACTAACTAAATAAACCAAAACAAGGTTCACAAGTGTTGCCAACATATAGGTCTGTCCGGTGATCTCATATTCGTATGTATCTACATAATGATATGGAAATGAGTGTTAGCATTTAACTTTGGGAACATCAGCGTTATATTTTAACAAGTTTCTCTCTCTACACAGGACACATACACTCCCTTGATGGTCATCACGTTATTTTTATTTGCACCTCTGTTTTCTCACATCGTTATGTTATTTTACACATGTATGTGTTACATTAAATGTTTGTTTTTCATGATTAAACTGAGACGCAAGCTTTGGGATTTGAAAAGTAATGATAAGCTGGTGGCTGATAAATCTAAAATATGTTATATTCTCCATAAACCATGAAAATGTTCCCTAGCTACAGTGACGACAACAATATTGGGTCGTTGTATTATTTTAATTAAAATATATACATTTTTTAATGCTTTATAGAAGGTTTAGATGTCCGATCAAACTAGGGACTAATTGAGTAGGTGTTTGGGATGTTTCCTCCATTGTTTGTAGGATTTGAATAAGCCGACAGGCGATCGAAGCCTCTAGCTCTTTAAATAGTTGACCAAACAAGGTGAAAATTTAACCACAAGGGCTTCAAGTCATTTAAATTTGACTAACGAAAAAAGTTTTGGTACAGCTTGTTATCTTTAACTCCTAATGAGGTTGGAAATATGTGTATCGTTAGGAAAAGGGGCAACTATACAAGAGGTGTTTTTTCTTCTTCACAAACTTAGCAAGTCATGCTTGAAGTGTTTGTCACCGCACTGCACATCTTCCCGTCCACCATTGTTAAGCACAATTTAAAATTGATTTGCCCCACTGGAGAGTCATATGGGGTCAAATTTTCAATTTTACTTTTCACAGCCGCTTCTACCTGTGCTGAAATATAAGCAATTTCATGCACCTCATGAAGTCTTATCGGGCGATAATATCTTTTGGAGGTTTTGTCATCGATCAATTGAAGCGGAACCAAAAATGTCGTAAAAATACTTTCATCTGCACGTGGTGCATCTTGACTTTACTGCTTATACGCGGTGTATCTGAAATTGCCGTCAAAACCCCATTTAGACAATAAAAGTAATCTCGTGCTTCAAACGAAATACACTTCAAAATGCTTTGATAAGTGTTTGATAAGATCTTGTAGGCAGTTTCGTAATCTTTTAACATTAAAATCTCTGTATTACGCCTATGTAACAAGTAGATTGGAATACGGCTCTCTTATATGGTATCCTCATTACCTGCATTTGCGTCTGGCTGTGGAGAGTGTTCAAAGACGATTTTTGAAGTATCTGTCTTTCAAGTGTGACGGTTTGTATCCGGAATGAGGCACTGAATATACGTCTCTCCTGGAACGCCATTATTTGAATTCCCTGAGTGATAGACAAGAACACCTTAGTGCCAAATTTCTCCTTAATTTACTAAATGGAAGGATTGATTGTCCGTCTCTTCTGTCACAATTGAATTTTTTGGTTCCAGGACATTTAACTAGATCGTAGGACACTTTCACCGTTCCCATCGCCAAATCTAATGTGTTGCTCAAAGCACCTTTGCTGCATATGGTACACAACCTTCACAAATTCCACCCTGATTCCTTCTCTCGGTGATTTGAGATAATTTTGACTACTTTACATGTGTCTACGAATTGTCATTTGGTATTTGATTTGTACTTGAATTGTACCGCAATATCATAAAGTTTCTGGGTCCAAGATGGCATTGAAATAGAAAATATATGTCTGAACTTTATCCATATTATCATACTGGTAACTTAACCTTAATTTTTGAAAATTATTTTGATAGTGTCATCGTGACATCAATAAATATGTCATTTGATTTAATAAAGATACAATAAAACAACAAGCTCAGCTTGTATTCAAAATTTTATTAATAAAAAAAGGCAAAATTAAAGCAAATGTTGAAACTGTTGTCCGTTATTTTCAATTCCCAATGTGACACGCCTTTTCATGCTGTTAAAGGCATTTTGCAGCATTGCGGGCGTTATTAATGCACATTCGTCAATAATTCTTTGTTGCATATCTTGCAAATTAGCAACAGGAGTTTTAAATATTCTATTCTTTAGGTGAGGAAACACGAAAAAGTTCATAATTGTCAAACAAGGTGATCGTGGTGGAAACTCAACTTCCGTATGTAAACTTATGATCCGATCGTCAAAAAACTCACGAAGAAAAGCAATATTTTCTCGTGTTGTGTGTGCCGTTGCACCATCTTGTTGAAAGTATCCATATTGCAATTCATCATCATGCAACTGTTCAATAAATTCATTCAGAATGTTTCTATACCTCTCAGCATTAATTGTGAAATTAAAAAAAATAGGGCCAACAACTCTGCGGCGAGAAACTGCTAGCCAAACACCAAGTTTCGCATTATGGAGAAACGATTCAATAAAAATATGAGGATTTTCACTACTCCACATTCGAGTATTTTGGGAATTGACATACCCCGAAAGATGAAACCATGCTTCATCAGAGAAAAATGACAAATTTAGCAGGTCATCATCTTCTATTAAGTTATTTGCAAACCACTGGCAGTACGCACGACGTCTAGGGTAGTCTACCGGCAAAATAGCCTGATGTGATTGCATCTTATACGGATGCATGTGTAAGTTTTTCTTTACAATTTTCTGATATGTTCCATAAGAAAGTCCAATCTCTTGAGAAAGGCGTTTCAAAGGTTTTGTGGGTTCATTTACCATACGTTGACGAACATCATGTTCAACAACTTGTTCCGAACGAACAGGTGGTCTACCAGTGCGTGATTTATGACCCACAGAACCAGTCTCACGAAACACACCAACGCAATTGGAAAGGCAATTATAAAAATCTTTGGGAATTACAGCTAACTCTGGAAAGTGCTCTCTAAAATCATCCAAACATGCACGTTGACTGTACGCCCAAATTCCATCAATTCGCACTCCACTCCGAAAATAGGCTTCAATCATGTAGGTACGCTTTTTGCACTATATTGTAAATCATATTTGAATTTACTCGAATGTGCTGTTTCAAACTCGACGTTCAAACTTGCTTTCAGCAATTCTAACACATTAATGGATGACAGATAATGTCACTGTCAAAATAATTATAGTTATAGTTCCTAACTTAAGTTCAGACATACAATTTATATTACAAAGCCATCTTCGTCCTAGAAACTTTATGATATCACGGTATTTTTTATTTTTATTATTACTATTATTTTTTAACAGTGCCTTATACATGTAACTATTTTATGGTACACTGTATGTATTTACTTAGGATATGTTTTGTCCTGTAATTGGAATATTTCTGTTGGACAATAAAGAATATTATTATTATTATTATTATTATTCAATAAATTTTGCAGGGGTACTTCACATTTTTTTTTCCGGAGATTGAAATTTGCAGTGGATAAAAAAGTTTCTTTCTTTCTATAACTCTATAATATGGCGGATAAAAATCATGTCCGTGCTGGTTAGCTCCACTTCTAAATGTGTTGTACTGTTTCTTAGTAAAATTTCCAGAAATTAGAAGCGCCACAGATTCTAATGAATAACTTGACTCTTCATTTTCTGGAGACCTCCAATGAGTTAAAATTCGCTTCGATCGTGAAGGGGTCGTTGTGATTATTTCGTCCAGAGGCTGTGCTCCAACTGGATCACCACTTTCTCTTAGCTTCATTGATGTCGCAAATAATTCGGCAATCGATGTATCTTTCTTAAACTGTTAGTTAGATAGGCTAGTAGAAGAAAGACCAGGAATACAACAAAGAATTACATTAGGAAACTTTATGTCTTCTTGCAACTAGGCGCCTAATTTTACCAAGAAGCGATTGTTCATTCTCAGCGCACTTTTCCAATTTCGATAATAGGGAGAAAAAAAATATTCTCTGGTAAAATTTACAAGAGTCTTTGTTGCAATTTCGTCACTATTTGTTTGAAAATGCTGTTTCAGGAAATCAAGAACTCGATTTTTTCGCTAATTTTCTCGAAATTCCATAATCTTGTCGTGCAGGACCGTACGTCCGATTGGTCGATTCGCCATGGCTCCAATACGGCAATACGAAAAGAAAAACACAAGAAACTTAAAAAAAAAAATTTCACAAGAGAAAGTTCTGCGAAATGATTTTATTTATCCATGACTCGCAAACTTTTATAGGCTCTAACAATAATATCTTGACCATATTCTGTCCTAAGTTGTCGTCCTTAATGATTCTTTGACTAATTACTAGGGACCGGACACGAAATGCCGATGACTCATCGCCCAAGGGCGTACTATTGAAAATTTGTATTTTTAAATTTTATTTACATAATTGGAAAACAAACGGGTGGTGATCTATAAAATACGAAATACATTTTTATTTGTTCATTTTGTAGTTCAAGTTGAGTAAAGGAGTATTAATATTAACTAGCAATCCTTTCTCAAGGTTCTCTTCTGTAAAATTTGTTCTCTTTGAATGAAATACATCCTTATAGATAGAAAACGTCCTTTCTACATCGCAACTGGTTATAGGTGTATACTGGAAATATTATTTTATTTCAGCGTATTTAGTAGTTAGATTTTAAAGCATTGTCCCCATATATAATTGTAGCAATGTTATTAAATCTGGATTTATATTAAAACCTGCGTCTAACTTTTGCCGAAGGCCACATCCGAAGTAACTTGGAATATTTTTCAAATTATTAATAGCCACATCTAATGTGGTTAATCCATCATTTAATTTGAGATTTTGATTTTCAAAATAAGTGATTAGTTTTGACAAATTTCCAAAGTGTTCCTGAAGAAAATAAAACTTATTTTCTAAATTTGAAATTTCTATTAGTTCCTTGCACTCAGAAATACTTCGAGAATCGTCATTTAAACATATAAGGAAATTTTTGTAAACTATCGAAATATTCTGCATAAAAACTAGTAGCTTCTAACCATATTCCCCAACCATAGTTATTACTGGAGAGGGACGCAGTGATAAAGATGGAAGTCTTTCCCTGTAAAGAGCTACTCTCAATGGTGCCTTTCTGAAAACTTTTTTAAAAGCGGATACAAGTCTATCAACTTCTGGAAAGGTGTCTCTGATATACTCACAGATTCTGTGGAGAGCATGTGCTACACAAGTAATATGCGGAATATTAGGATATGTTTCCTTGAATAGTCTGCCTGTTTTTAACATATATGCAGCACTGTCTCTGACAAATAAAATTATTTTTCTTTGTACCTGTCGTCCGAATGAAGCATTTGGTGCATATTCTCGTAAATGGTTTTAGCTACTGTTTCCGCATATTTATAGCTTTTGTTGCTATTACATATGCGTTATATGGAATAGTTGGATGTAGTACACCAGCTACAACATTTACTACACAGCGTCCTAATATATCGACAGGTTCGTCAGCACTTATCCATAGGTACTGATTTGAAAGATGGCTTCTAATGCGTTCTACTGCTTTCATGTAGCACTTAGAAACATAATATTTGCGTAAGTTGGATTCATCAGGAACATTTGGGCCAGTATATTTTTGGAGAAATGTTTTGAAAGTGGGATTGTTAAGTTTATTTAATGGAATATTTGGCGCCATTAAAGTTTCACAGAGTTCTTCGTTAAAATTGTCAGATTCCAACGGATCTAATTCCTGTGTATGTGTTTGCGATGCTAAGTGACGTTTTACGTGCGATTTCTTGGAATTTTTTAACGATATTTTACAAACTTTGCAATAAATTTGGGAATCACTGGCAATAGACATACAATCAGTATGGCCCTTAATCCAACTCGCCATTGTTTCACGATGCCATTCTCGACGTTTTTCATATCATATCCGAAAAAGTAACTTAAACAATGTTCTAGATCTAAATAAATGAAAATTACGAATGTACGTAAGTTATTGAAACGTAACGAAATTCACTGGACACTTGCGTAAAAATAATTGGGAGAAGTAGATTCGATGAAACGATATTAAACAGGATCTATTACAAAAATTACAAAGTATGTAATTAACAGTTACAACAATGGAAAAAAGAAACTAACTCACCGTACTTTATTTATCTTACGAAATATAAACTAATAAATAAAATAAATTTTAAAACTCATCACGCTTCTATCTACGCCCATGAAGAAAGGAATTTAAGTGTAATATTGAACTAATTGCGTCACAATTCAACGACAAAAAACAGATGTCCGGTTAACCGAATGAATAGTGCCATTCAATAACTGCGTGTTGTAATAATGGGTGATTCATTTGGAGGTACTTTTTAGGTGGGGATTTAATGGCTGAGCGCGCATGCGACGCGTCAGCGGACTGCGCATTCTGGTTCAGTACTATTTGACATTACGTAATGGAAAGACTTAGCCCGGCACAGCGTCTACAAATAGTACAGCTTTATTACGAAAATGGGCGTTCTACAAGGAATGTGTATCGTGCGCTTAGAGCAACATATGGGCCACATAATCGGCCTACCGAACGCACAATTCGCTATACCATCAATAAGTTTGAAACTCAATTTACAATAATGGATAATACGCGACCACATAGACCTCATCCAGCACGTAGTGAAGGAAATATAGCGGCGGTAGCAGCGAGTGTACGCGAAGACCGGGAAGAATCAATTCGTCGCCGTTCTCAACAGCTTGGTTTGTCGTATGCAACAACTTGGCGTATTTTACGAAAGGATCATGGTTTAAAAGCATACAAAATTCAACTAGTGCAAGAACTAAAGGCGACCGACCTTCCGAATCGTTTCCGTTTCAGCCGTTGGACTCTTGATAAACTTGCAGAAGATCCACTGTTTTCGACAAAAATTTTGTTCTCCGATGAGGCCCATTTCTGGCTTAATGGGTACGTGAATAAGCAAAATGCCCGTATTTAGGGTGATGAGCAACCTGAAGAGATTGAAGTGCTATCATTACATCCAGACAAAACAACTGTTTGGTGTGGATTATGGGCCGGTGGAATAATTGGTCCATATTTCTTCAAAACAGAAGCCGGCCGGAATGTGACTGTGAATGGCGACCGTTATCGCGCCTTGATAAGGGACTATTTGCTGCCTGAACTTGACACCCGTGGTCTACAAGACATTTACTTCCAACAAGATGGCGCCACTAGCCATACAGCTCGTGAAACTATGGCTTTACTGCGAGAACGATTCGGTGAACATTTAATTTCACGCTTCGGACCATTAGACTTTTTTCTGTGGGGCTACGTGAAGTCTAAAGTCTACATGGATAAACCGGCTACAATTGAGGCATTGGAGGCCAATATTACTCGGGTCATTGGACAAATACCACTCGAAATGCTAGAACGCGTCATTGAAAATTGGAACAGCAGAATAGACTACGTTAACCGCAGCCGCGCACTCGCGGCCAACATTTGAGAGAAATAATCTTTAAAAAATAATAGTAAAGAATGGTTCTTTTGTATGATAATCAAGTTTCTTAAATAAATTGGCCTTTTTCATTTGTTCTTTGCTTTTGAAAAAAGTATCTCTAAATGAATCACTCATTACTTAGCGATGTTATAGACTATTTATGTGGTCTATCGTAATTTCGGCCTGATCTGTACGGTCTCTACTAATTACTTAATTCACAAGAAAAATGCATATAATTGCAGATAGGGCCCTGAGCAAACGAAAGATAAATTTTTAATACTTTTAATCGCACTAAATGATACTATTAAGATAGGATTTTCATTTATAGTCATAGAACAGTTATATTTTCAAAGAATTTTTCTGGACAAAGCCAGAAATCTAAAGAATTTAAGATGTGAACTTTACGATGTTTGAAGACGTGTATATTTAATTTGCGTGATTTATCAGTTGCAATTCCCAGGCTAAAACTTGATTTAATGTCATAAGAATATCATATCATAATTTTGGTACGACTGGGAAAACTTGAAATTATCGGTTTCGATCACGTATATCGGATCGTAAACTACTATGCGACACTTCGGCAGTCAATCCACTGCCGTCTTCAGGATGGCTCTGAGAAAGGCTGGATCTTGCCAAATTCGTATATTTTATTCCCTCATGTTGATACAACTGTTAGTAAACGCCGTTTAAAATCGCAATCCATTCCCGTTGGCAGTTGGCTGTAGGCGTTTGAATCAGTATGCGAAGAACCCGATAAATCAATCCATTGTATATATAGATTTACTTATTAATATAGCATGAACGATTATAAAGTATACGAAGTTTCTGTAAATACGAATATAGGTAAATTTCTTAAAAATTTAATTCTGCTTCTTTGTTTCCTAAGATACTAAAACGCATTTTGGTAGAAAGGGAATGTTAATATGAAATACCATGCACAAACTTCAATCATGTTTATTGAAAAAGTTGACGTTTTTTTCTCGGGCGAATTTTTTTAATTAGGAAAAGTTTCTCCTCATCCTCTACAGAGTTTAAGAAAGTATATCGACGTAAAAAAAAAATTGAAATATTTTTATACTGTAACTTTTACCAAAAGAGAATATTTTAGATAAATGTACATAATGTAAACCATATTATTAAAACTTCTTTTTACAAGAAAAGAAGAAATAGAGATGTAGAATGTAGAAATGTAGAATACGAAAAAAACGTTAAGTAAGGGTAGATAAACTTAAAGTATATACTAAACAAACTTTTAGAATATCACCAAGTTTAAGAGGTTTGGGAGAAATTTTTAAAGTAATAAATAATTGGGATGAAATGTAATTTAAAATTTAAAGCTATGTTATAAAGTTTGATTTTAAAGAAAGTACAAACATTTTGATATACGCGAGTTGATCCTTTTACTCCGCCTCTGACTCATTTATAAACCAAAACAATTATTTATCTTCACGCCGCACACAGGGACAAATTGAAAATTTAGTGCGACAAAATTATTTACTTCATATGGATTCAATAAATTTTAATAAAATTAGGTACCTCAAGGTTTTTAGGGTCGCTGATTACGAATCTGATGTTAGTTTTTAAAAATTCAAAATGGCGGATCCAATATGGCGTACAATTTTTAAAAAATTGATCGAATTCGCTTAAAACTTATTACACGGGATTTTTGATGTCAGTTTTTAAAAATTAAAAATTCAAATTTCAAAACATTAGGCCGAATTAAAAACTTAAAACGAGAATACTTATAAAAAGCGGAATTAATAATTATATTTTTTTTAAAGTTTTTATTTAAATTTGATCAACAGGTGATGGATACTACTTAAAATAATAAGAATTATAATTAATTGTTTCACATTTTTTTTTAATTATCAAGATGACATACGGGGACATAATATTAATTTTTATTTTATTCTATATTAACATCTTCATAGCCTTGGACGTCATCAAACTCCTGTTCATAATTCGCTTCTTCGTTGCCACAGAAAGTGGGCAGCCTTAGCATATTTAATACAGTTTCATTAAATTTTGCTTTACTTTTTTTACCTTTTTGTCGGTTATCGGTCACAACAGGGTCCGAAGAAACCAGAATCCAGTTAAATATGTCACTGTTGGTATTGGCTCTTGAAGTTTTTATGGAGTGATATTGTCTTAAATTTTTATACTCTTTATGACTTGCTTCAATTACATCTTCTGACAGTTGGCCTACTAGTAAAGGTAAAGATTTTATAATATCAGCTCCATGAATTAAAATTTTATGAACAGTGGCACTCATTTTGTACTAGCCATAAAGTTTAATGGCCATTTCTGCTGTTTCAAAGCAATAGTTTTTAAATACTTCTTCCTTGATGTAATGCCCACAAGAAATTATTGACAGTATATTTGCAAATCTTTCTATTGAGTCTTTATCAATTCCAGTTATTTCTGAAACGAGCGAAGGATTCTTAAAAAATGTTCGTGCAGTATTACCGTCATTGCTATTGCCTCCACCTTGTTTCGGCTGGTCAACAACAAAACCCATTTGTTCATAAAACTTAGTTGCTATTTCACCCTTTTTTTCTTTTACTTCTTGTTTTACACTCTTGCTTGCCATTTCTGTAGTTCCAATTTGTATGCTATATGTAGTAAATATTCATAACATAATTCATAATTTTTCTGAATTAAGATCAGATACATTTGCTCTTACATGTCTTTGCTTACTGCGATGAGAACTTTCTTCAAATGATTTTCTGGGTCTGCCTCGCATCTTTTGTTCTGAATGTGTTCCTACCGATAATGGAAGCAGTGGTGGTTGTATCTCCGGGAGTTTTAGGTTTTCGTCAAGCCAGTTTATGTGCTTCTTGTTAAAACGCTCATACATATAATTACACTCACGCCACTTCGTAAACATCTTTGAAACAAACATTTTAACTTCCTGTTTTATTTGTTTTATTAAATCTTCAGAAAGCTCACTAACACCAATTTTACCCAAAATATACTGTAATAGTTGTTCATTACACTTTGATGATGACAAATTATAAAATTGTTAGTTTTTCATTAAATAACTCCTTTCTCTTCATTTTCATCTTCTTTAAAGCACAGATCTCAGTACACCCAATGTAGTTACGGAATTCCCCTTTCTAATATATTTTCGTGCACACAAGTATTTTGTGAGAAGACTGCACTGAATGAAAAATTTAGCTATTGCGGTTCTGTTGGTTACAATTAAGTTACGGAATTCCCCTTTTTATATTTTTTCGTAACAGTTTAAGTATACATCAGTGGTGCACACAAGTATTTTGTGAGAAGACTGCACTGAATGAAAAATTTAGCTCTCAAAATTTAGCTCTCAAAATTTCTCTCTCAAAATTTAGGGTTCTGTTAGTTACAATTTAGTTACGGAATTCCCCTTTTTATATTTTTTCGTAAAGTTTAAGTATACATCAGTGGTGCACACAGGTATTTTGTGAGGAGACTGCACAGAAAAATTTAGAGAAAAATTTAGCGAATTAAAAAAAATGTCATTTGCATGTGGGATTTTCAGAATTAGGTGTACTACCTAAGGAAAATATGCTCTATTTATTGAAAGGGGAAACGGGGGGACCTCCACTTGACTTTTTTACACTTATTACTAATTGTTTTTTTTAACTTATATGGAAAAGTCGTGGAACTGTTTGGAACTTTTTTTATAGCTCTAGCTAAAGTAAATTTTTCAATATATTTCATAATGAAAACATTATACTATATCTACATCTATTAATAATAACTGCAAATTAAATTAGATACCTGATGCTTAAAAATATATTTGAAAAATTTTAAACTGTAAATTTACAAAAAATTGTCGAATGTAGCAACAATAAACGCTATAGATGCTGCTGACAGGTATAAGTGCGTGTAACAGATAATAATACTTTGAACGCACGTACATACTAATGTGATGCGTTAAAAAAATAAATACTTATAGGTTGATTGCGTACTGGTATATAGAACATATTAAGTGCAATAGTGGTTACATTTAACAAAATAAAAAATTCCATTTTTGTCGTCGTAATTCGGTTATTTGTCCCTACGTGCGTCGCATTGTAACCTACTATGTATAGACTAACGCTAGAAACTTACAAGTCTAAACCAGTTAAAGCGTGGCTACAGTAGACACCCGAGGTCAAGAGAGTGACATATCAGTATCAAAATGCATCGTGTCGAGCAATAAGCGGTGATTAAATAGTTACGTTTAAAAGAAATGACCGCCACTCAACTTCATCAAGATTTGGTGGATACATTAGGTATCATATGACATCGTTAAAAGGTGATGTCGTGAATTTAAATATGGTAGATAGTCGTGCACAGACGAACATGCAGGTGGAGCGCCCACAACCGTCACTACCTAAGAAATTGTTAAATAAGTCCATGATCTCGTGGTGCAAGATGTACGTGTGACTATTAAACAAGATGATTGAAGATACTGGTCTCTTATATCATGTGGTGTATAATATAATTACAGCCGAATTGAACATGAAAAAATTGTCTGCAAAATGGGTACCACGAATGTTAACAGATGCACACAAGCTAACACGAAAAGACATTTGCAGTCGTCTTTTAACGCGGTATAGACACGATGAGATGGATGAGTTTTGAAGGATGAGTCTTGGATCCATCATTATGATGTAGAGACCAAAATATAGACTAAAGAGGGGACAGATCGAGGTTCACCACAGCCAAAAAAATTCAAGGTGTAACCTTCAGCCGAGAAGGTCATGCTATCCGGACCTTGGGATGCTGAAGGTGTAATTTGAGTCGATTTCCTGCGGAAGGGGTACACAGTTCCAGGTGCTTATTATGCCAATTTAATTCCCAAATTACGTGACTTGCTAAAAGAAAAACATCGGAAGTTGCGGAGAGGTGTTCTCTTGCATCAGGATAACGCACCCAATCACAGGATCGCCTTTGCAGCAGCTGCGATAGCTCAAACAAGCTTCAAATTAGTTGAGTATCCGCCATATTCGCCAAATTTGGCACCCAGCGAGTAGCGACTTAAAGAACACTTGCGTGGTAAACGATTTCCGTCAGATAATGATGTGATATGTGCGGTAAATCAGTGGTCTGCAGAGGTTAAACAATATTTTCTTCGAGAAGCCTTAGAAATGCTAAAACATCGACGGGAAAAATGTGTTAACTTTAATGGAGACTATGTTGAAAAATAAAAGTAAGATATTTGCCAATTTTATATTATGTGGGTCAGGAGTGGAGCAAAAGGATCCACTCCCGTATACACAAAAAATTAATTAGTTTTTAATAATTAATCATTTTGACTCAAACACACCCTGTTATATACCTTTGGTAGTTCAAATAAAAGCAGCTAAATACATTTTCACATGAACAGAAATAAACGAAAAGATAATGATAGCAAATAGAGCTTATTTGCATAAAAATGTGTGTTTCGCGAACGAGTAACATGTAATAATTTAAAAATATCAAAATTACGCGTATTTATATACCAGGAATGTACTATATTTATTGTCCGTAGCATATTAAAACATGGTTATTTTTCTGTATAATCACCCTGCACTTGAAGACACTTATTCCACCTAAGTTCTAGCATAGAGACATCTTCTTCAAAAAGTCCGGTTCTTTGTCACAGAAGAGTCCTCGAACTGCCGCACAGTGTACGATTTGATTGTTCTATTTGTTAATAGATGTTTTCAAATGTATACGCTATCTTAAATTATATACTTCAAAAATTTGTTGTTTTCTTTTCATGGTTGTTGTTTAATCGGATGTGTGTTATAAATACAGCCGTAACACACATCCGATTAAATAACAACCATGATAAATTAAGATAGTGTATGCATTTGAAACCATTTATTAACAAATAGAACAATTGTTTCTATATGGAACTTGACAAAGACCGGAAATTAATAAAGGTCGAAACGTCGTTTTTTCACAAATAAATTTGTTTTATTTTATAAAGATCGCTAAAACCAAATATAATAATATAGATAAGATAATATACATATATATATATATATATATATATATATATATATATATATATATTAGACGTAATTATGATATGAAACAAAAAGGAATTGTTTCTTGGCAGTAGCGGCCAGGTACATACGAAAAAAATAACAAGGCAAGAAACATATTAGAAAGCATACTCATTCAAAAAATCACATATTCTATAAACGACAGAACAGACACAAATAACTTGTCTATAATATACCTGCCCATTTTATAACACCCCCCCCCCCCCCCCTGTATAATAACAATATAAACATTACAAGAATAAAATTAAAAAAGCACTTCTGAGAAAAGTTTAAACAAACGTATGGTGGGTGATACTACAAACATTTTCACGCGTCAAAACGATAATAAACGTATGCCCCATAAAAAATGCCTAAACCGGCAAGACACACGAAATTTAGTTTCATTTAGATTGCCTGGCCGCTACTCCCAAGGAACAAATACTTTTTGTTTTATATATATACAGGGTGTTCCCTGAAGTAATCAACAAACTTACACAATGCGTTCTAGAGGTGATTGTGAACAAAAAAGTTCATATACACTTTAGCTTAATTTTTTTTTGTTCTATAGATTTTTACAAAAGAAGAAAATTGTTTCAGTAATGTATTTAATCATGAAATTACATAACAAACTAATAAACTAATATTATAGCAATTGCTCGAAATGTTCTCCACCCCTTTCTAAAAGAATATATTGTGTATATAACCGACAGGATATTAATATTTGTTCCTTATAAGGCAATTCCAATGAACTTATAACCAAGTCCTCGTAGCTCAGTTGGTTAGAGCGATGGTCCGGCAAGCCATGGACGTGGGTTCGAGAGCCACATAGGACAAAATTTTATATATATATATATATATATATATATATATATTTTATTTAGTTTGTAACGTACTTTTTTTACAATATCTTCTCCTTTGATTTCTTGTTGCAGTTCGTCATTTGTTCTTATTCTAAACTCGTTTTGTGTATACTTTACTATTTAACAAAAACGACTGCAATTTCAAAATGTACCTTACTTTTGAATAACCCTTTACTTTAATAGGATTTGCTGTTTTAATTATTAGATTTTTGCTTAAGAATCCTGCAAAATTACTCAAAAGAAGTTAATGCCAGTGTAGATATCAATATCGAGAGGGTTTTATTACTTCCATTACGAGCGGATAATATTACGTAGTAGGTATTTTACATAGATATTAAAGTAATGCTCTAGTAACAACACCGGTTTTGCACATGCATATATACATTTGGACGGCTTATGATGAATATCCGCCGCCTTTGTGTTCATGGTTCACAAAAAAATGCATTATGGCTTGCACGTTTGAGCGAGAACAGTTTTTCTTGTGACAGTCGCCGTGCCAATCTGTCAGTTGCAAATACATAAATCATATGACAATGAATATACTAAATATATTACTTCATAGTTACTAAAGAAATTGACGAGATTAATAGGCAAATCGATATTTCTTAATGGTGTGTGGATTGAACGAAAGAAAATATTTAAAATATAAATTTCCTAATAATTATCTCAGGCATACGAACATAAATAAAAACGTTTACTTCAGGAATTAATAGTGTAGTGATTGATGACTGATTTAACAGAATAATTTGAAACATACTAGAGTGGACGTAGGTAAACTAGACACAAGAATAATCCGAATACCTGCGTGTCCAAAAGGGTTTGTTAGGTCTGTATGTAAATTAGGCGCGAGGCTTTCTTTAATGACATAAACATTAAGCGAATCGTAAATGATCCGATCATTAACATTAATCGATTATAAATGGTGCGAATATGCAAAACCAAAATTAGTTTGGTTCCGTGTTTTCCTAGTTTAGTTTATTTCATTTCTTGATAGCGAAAAGATCGGAATACACTACTGTATGTTCTTAGTTTAGTTCTCTTTTTGATAGTGAAAATATCGGAATACACTACGAAAATGTCAGTGATGAAAAGTGAACGTAGAAAGGATTTGCTTTTATACGAAAATTTCACATTTTCAAAGGACAAAGTGCTAAAAAGTGGTGAAACGTCGTTGAGATGTTGCCAAAAACGACTGCATTGTAAATCCAAAATTTACACAGTTAATAACCTAGTAACAAGAGAGCACAATGTTCACAACCATGAAGCAGACGAACGAAAGATAACAAGAAAAGTAGTTTCCAATACTTGCAAGATAAAAGCTGAAAAAGACATTTCGGAAAGGCCTTCAAAAATTATTAGCTAAGCACTAGCATCCCATTTACCACCATCTCTCACAACTATTGATGTGGGTTACATTAGACGAAACATTTATAACTGTCGCTGAAAGATACTACCAGGTCCAGTGCCTAAAAACAAAGAAGAAGTACATGGAGCTCTCAGTGCATATAGTGGAATGCTATTACCCAATAAAAATGAACATTTTTTGTTTATTAACGACATAGAAAATAATATTGTTGTCTTTACATGCGAAACAAACATTAATATTTTAACAGAAATTGATCAACTCTACATGGACGGCACATTTTCCTTTTGTCCTAGGTATTTCTTTGAATTTTTCATAATGCATGGACTGCAAAATGGCCACTATATTACCTTAGTTTTTTTGTTTGTTACCGAGTAAGACTACTGAATGCTACAAAACTTGTTTTTCTTTATTAAAGTTCAATATATATGAAAAATATCGTCGCATGTTTAATCCAAATAAAGTTTTTGTAGATTTTGAAAGGCCATACATGTAGCATTACTCAATGTTTGGCCTAATGTTGAAATTAATGGTTGCCGGTTTCACTTACACCAAGCATGGTACAGAAACATAAAGTCGATTGGATTAGGCTCAGAATATGAATCGAAAAGTCAAATTGGCAACTGGCTAAAAAACACATTGGGATTAACCTATTTAAACCCAAATTAAGTAGAGGATTGTATTGTGTTCGATATGATGTCGTACGCCACACAATGATTTGTTAGATAAATATTGTGATTATTTATTACATACATATATTATCGATAATGCAGTATTTCCCTCTTCTATGCGAGCAGAAGGAAGTGGTTCGGCAACAAGAACAACTGACATCTGAATCATAAACACTGTTACTTTATAATGCATTTCTAAATAACTTGAACCAAGGTCTATCGTGGCTTAGGTGGTAAAGAAACGGTCCGGCAAACCGTAGACCTGGGTTCAAGTCCCAACGTAGACAATATTTTTCAATTAAAAAATTTGGTATGATTTGCTTTGTAATTTGTAGACCGCAATGTTTACATCCTCACTTACTTTGCAATTACACACTAATTTGATATTTGTAAATATTTCATATAATAGCCGAAAAACTCCAAGAATTTATCAATTGATATATATATATATATATATATATATATATATATATATATATATATAATAACTTCGTGACCTTGGTATGATATGGTAAACCTAATCAGTAGGCGATTAAAGGTCTGTATATTACTTCAAAATATATGTATTTAAAAAAACTCTACATGTTTCGGCTGTATACGCCTTTTTCAAGAGAATAAAAAATATGAATGACAGGATATAAATGTCAAGTAATTAAGTTGCTATGGTTTGAATTATTCAAAGATACATTCTAGTAATAATAATAAATCATGCCTTAGTATTCCAAAAAATAGATAACAAGGTGTGAAAATATGTGTTGTTCGCTGCTAGCAATTTGTGTCTTCTTCTGGGTATGGACTTGTGTGTTGGTTGTTGCTGGCAGCTTGCGTCTCTCTATGGGTGTGTGGTTTTGTTTGAGAGCGTAAGTGTAGGGTTTTGTATGTCGGTGCGTTCGTGCGTGTGTTTAGTGATCGGTCGCATGAATTTAGAGAGGACGGATAACCAGCCGTTGCGTAGGGCCGCCAACCCTTTCCCGACAACTTCTTTACAATTCCGTGCAGTACTTCGACGGTCTGACCCCCGCCCCAACGAGGCAAGGCGCAGACAGGCGAAGCGCACCCTGCACGGGGTTGCTCATCGCAACTAAGGGAACACTCTTAGTGGCTACCTCGGTCGACGATGGTCACACTTATGCCATCTTAACGTTTTCCGCCGAAGCGGGGGCATAGCACACACGTCGAACGTGTGTGTGCTGTTAACGGCAACCTAGCCAGGTTGTCGCCCAGGACCGGTCCTAGTGGTGTGTGCATTGCGCGGCGACGAGATAGCGCCGCGTAGCATGGTTCCTCACTCTTGCTGGAAAGGCGGAATGGCACCTGACTGCCCAACGGGCAGACCCCCCTAGAGTTTTGTAGCGCATATGCTAGGCTGCAACCCAGTAGAGGACCACATCAGCAAAAAACTGAAAACAGGGATAGGCAGGGAAAAGCAAGACATGAGTTATTATTACGTATGCGCCCGTGGAGCGACTTAAGATACAAAGTTGTCGGCATTCGCTCAAAACGAGAAGGAAAACCACGAAAACCTGCTCGGACAACTAGACAGGAATCAAAACACGGAACAGTCATCATGATAAGCAAAAGTATATGATATTTAAATGATATTTAAATAACATAAGGTATATAACAAAAAAAAAAAAAATATAATATGATGGTAAATTGTAGATCGTTACAAAATTAAATTATAGTATATACTGCTAAGATTTTTTATATCATTTCTGTTGTTAATTGAATTTTTTTCCTGTTTAATACTGATCATTTCTTTAATTTGTCTTTTCACTGTGTGTTGTTCTTTATCAATTATCTGTGTGTTTTCAAAATCGAAATGGTGATCGCGTTGTAGTTTGTGTGTAGACAATGCAGTTTTGTCTGTTCTAGAGTATTTGTGGGCTTGTATTCTTTTGTATAAATATTGTTTCGTTTGGCCTATGTAGTAACTATCGCAATCGCGACATGGTATTTTATATACGACATGTGTTTCTCGATTTTTTTCTATTTTAGGTTTAAGTTTTGAAAATAAATGTTTATTAGTATTACTAAGTTTATATGTTGTAGCTATATCATATTTTTTTAAAGTGTGTTTAATTTTTTCCGATAGTTGTGGAACATATGGAATTGTGATATATGTTGTGTCATTGTTCAAATTTTTATTGGTGTCTGCAGTATCACATACTAAATACAGAAAAGATAACATCAAAAAAATTAAAACAATCCTAACTGATAATAATTATCCACCACAACTTATAGACCAAACTATTAAAAACAGAGTACACCAAATATACAACACTGCAGACACCAATAAAAATTTGAACAATGACACAACATATATCACAATTCCATATGTTCCACAACTATCGGAAAAAATTAAACACACTTTAAAAAAATATGATATAGCTACAACATATAAACTTAGTAATACTAATAAACATTTATTTTCAAAACTTAAACCTAAAATAGAAAAAAATCGAGAAACACATGTCGTATATAAAATACCATGTCGCGATTGCGATAGTTACTACATAGGCCAAACGAAACAATATTTATACAAAAGAATACAAGCCCACAAATACTCTAGAACAGACAAAACTGCATTGTCTACACACAAACTACAACGCGATCACCATTTCGATTTTGAAAACACACAGATAATTGATAAAGAACAACACACAGTGAAAAGACAAATTAAAGAAATGATCAGTATTAAACAGGAAAAAAATTCAATTAACAACAGAAATGATATAAAAAATCTTAGCAGTATATACTATAATTTAATTTTGTAACGATCTACAATTTACCATCATATTATATTTTTTTTTTTTTTTGTTATATACCTTATGTTATTTAAATATCATTTAAATATCATATACTTTTGCTTATCATGATGACTGTTCCGTGTTTTGATTCCTGTCTAGTTGTCCGAGCAGGTTTTCGTGGTTTTCCTTCTCGTTTTGAGCGAATGCCGACAACTTTGTATCTTAAGTCGCTCCACGGGCGCATACGTAATAATAACTCATGTCTTGCTTTTCCCTGCCTATCCCTGTTTTCAGTTTTTTGCTGATGTGGTCCTCTACTGGGTTGCAGCCTAGCATATGCGCTACAAAACTCTAGGGGGGTCTGCCCGTTGGGCAGTCAGGTGCCATTCCGCCTTTCCAGCAAGAGTGAGGAACCATGCTACGCGGCGCTATCTCGTCGCCGCGCAATGCACACACCACTAGGACCGGTCCTGGGCGACAACCTGGCTAGGTTGCCGTTAACAGCACACACACGTTCGACGTGTGTGCTATGCCCCCGCTTCGGCGGAAAACGTTAAGATGGCATAAGTGTGACCATCGTCGACCGAGGTAGCCACTAAGAGTGTTCCCTTAGTTGCGATGAGCAACCCCGTGCAGGGTGCGCTTCGCCTGTCTGCGCCTTGCCTCGTTGGGGCGGGGGTCAGACCGTCGAAGTACTGCACGGAATTGTAAAGAAGTTGTCGGGAAAGGGTTGGCGGCCCTACGCAACGGCTGGTTATCCGTCCTCTCTAAATTCATGCGACCGATCACTAAACACACGCACGAACGCACCGACATACAAAACCCTACACTTACGCTCTCAAACAAAACCACACACCCATAGAGAGACGCAAGCTGCCAGCAACAACCAACACACAAGTCCATACCCAGAAGAAGACACAAATTGCTAGCAGCGAACAACACATATTTTCACACCTTGTTATCTATTTTTTGGAATACTAAGGCATGATTTATTATTATTACTAGAATGTATCTTTGAATAATTCAAACCATAGCAACTTAATTACTTGACATTTATATCCTGTCATTCATATTTTTTATTCTCTTGAAAAAGGCGTATACAGCCGAAACATGTAGAGTTTTTTTAAATACATATATTTTGAAGTAATATACAGACCTTTAATCGCCTACTGATTAGGTTTACCATATATATATATATATATATATATATAATATATACGTATATCCATAGACAATTATTTCTTGACCTTTGTATGTTAAGATTTAGTTAAAATTTAGGAAAATTGGTTTCTCGTCGACGAGAAATCAACATCTTGTTAATTTAATGTTTTAATGTAAACGATTGATTTTAACATGCTTGCTAAATTTTAAGCCTGTAATTGAACTCCTGAAGAAATCACAAATCGTTATGAAATATAGAGTATAATAAATGAGTTTTTTTTATTTGACATATATGTGTATATATATATGTATATATATATATATATAGTATTTTCGTGACCTTGGTATGATAAGGTAAACTTAATTAGTCGGCGATTAAAGGTCTGGTTATTACTTCAAAGTGTATATATTTAAAATAATCCTACGTGTTTCGGCAATGATGTCAATGTCAAGGATATAAAAAATATAAATGATTTATATTTTTTATATCCTTGACAAAAAAAATCCTACCTTTTTGCCGCACCCTGTATATATATTATATTTCGCATAAACGAATCCTTGATACAAACGATTTATTGAACAATATATATATATATATATATATACGTATCTATCTATTTCGTTAGCACAAATATTGTATAATACTACGCACTATTTCTATGCAAAAACAATTTGCATTTCATATGCACCGGTTTAATAAATTTACAATTTGTTACGAATGGAAATTATCAATTAATTAAATTTTGAATTTATCGTTATATTGTAACAAGTATAGAAACAAATATAGATCATTCAATTGCCAAGTTCAGTTGCAATTACTATATTACATCGGATACGATAATATGAAGCGACATATCTTTGTAAATCAAATTCAAATGTCAAATAAATAACGGAATTATATACAATGCAGTACATTCTTCAAATATATCTATAAATAAATTGCTGGTATTGAAGGAGTATTCCAGAACACCTGGATTGTGTACGTACATATTATTACAATAACCGTGCTTATATAACAGACAGACAAGGCTTCCGTGGATAGGTTATATTGGGTCTTGCTTTAGTGGTGCTTTTATTAGCATAAAAAAGCAATTAAATTTAAATTTAAGATTTCTACGCTTCGCCGTATTTCGGCTGACGTTTTTTCGCGAAGGTTAATAGAGAATACCTGGTCATCTTGAGTATTTCAGACTCCTACATTTTCATCGTCGCATTCCGCAAAATTAAAATTTAACAATTAACACTACTTACGGTTATATTGTGATATTCTATATTCAAATAATTGAAACATTGATATAACATCGTGTACCTTTTTATATTACTACAGTTACCAAATTTGTAACTGCAGTTTCGACATTACAATGTCTTTTTTTAAGTTTTGATGTTAATAACAAATACAACAACAGTTTACACCAATTGATTTAAAAATCTTGAAAAAGGTAAAGATACATCCAAATGCCTATATTAAAAAATACAAAAATATAATACGAACTTGTAAACCACACACATTAATAATATTTTAGTTCAAAACGCCTTGTGAACTCTGCCATTGTCATGGAGAAGCATAATGTTTTGAGTAAAGTTTTGGTATCTTTTTTATTGTATGGCAGTTTTAGAATTTCAGATTGTTTCTTTATAGACGTCTCCTGTAATTGTAGTCTTTCAACATGTATTCAGTTAACAAGATTTCTTCAAGATTCTTTGAAGGTTTTGCGTCCTTGTCTTTTCTGATGATGATGTTTCCTTGTTGCTCAACTGCATGGATTCTTTGTCAGTCTCAATGATATATCCACATCTCATTACCTGTTATAATTTTCGAAAAAAAATTTTTATCGTCATCTAAAACCCCCAAGTTTTCTCCTCAGAATTGTTGCAGAAACAATTTTTGTTCGGGAGTAAGCAATTTGGGAATCCATCCTAAAGGAAAAAAGAAAGGCCAAGGAAACTTGGATCAACATAGTTGAAGAATTAGGTACAAGAAGAACAACAGTAACTGAAGTGAATATGCTGTCGACGGATAGAACGAAATGGTAAGTATGGATAAAAGAGACCGAATCCAACATTAAGAATCAAATTTATAAAAAAGCAAAGAGGATAAGAGAAGTAGAAGAAATAAACCAAATTTGGATTTCTCATAGGTGAAACTGTGAGAATTATAAGCACATTGGCTGGATCTGTGTGAGAAGTATTGCGGTTTTATTTACAAAGGTTTCAAGAAATGTGTGTGAAGTTGTCGATAGATCTAGTGTAAACGATTAACCCCAACATACTACCCTGCGGTAGACCGGCCTTAATAAAATTTTTCTGGTTGCATATTGATATTTAATGAAGAAATATTTACTAAAGAGATAAGGCGTGAGCATTTGATAAAGGTGTCAAAGTTATTTTAAATAACAATCTCTTGTGCTACACTCTACCAAATGTTATCAAGGAATGCACCAGCACACGTTTTTCCATCCAGATAATCGCTAATTTTGTTGACTACTCTATGTCCTCGCTCGATAGTAGAATGTTTTGCGTGAAAGCTAGATTGGTGATCTGGTATATGCTATTTTTTAGTAAGAAGAGGGGCTGCAAGATTTTCAGAAATAGTAACTTTTTAAACAACTTTGGTATACTGTAATTATGCATCTACGAGCATTTCATATGATTATTTATTTATCCTACATTACAAGAACAAAATTCCAAAGACTTAATTTTTTCCTTCGCAAATCAACAAAATTCCAGAAAGCGCGAACATCTCCAGGCGTCGATTGCTGCGAGAAGAAAACAAACTTATTATAGTTCTTGTCAATAGATTACTTAACATGTAATCTTAGTTCCTTGTATTTGAGATAGTTATTATTATCCTTGCTTTTTCTAAATTTGTTACAGAATCAATTTTTTTTCATTATTAATTTCTTTGTTGAAGACGGAAACCATTAACGATAATTATCGGAATGTACTAGATATTTAGGAATAAATCTGCCGCTAACGAAATGTAAAGTTTGATACAAATAGGAGAGACCATGTTCGAAATCATCTGATAGTAAAATAAACCAATCGACAGAAGAAAGGAAATCATTAATCTGGTCATAGGAAGCCTTCCCAAAATTGTATTTCCAAGAACTACCCACAGGCATTTCCGCAATATAATCATATTTCAGACCGAAACTCAAACACGTATGATAGGCTGGGTCAAAAAAAAATTTTTCTTCATTTCTTGAGAGGCTCAGTGATAAAAAGGTGCTAAATGGTATAGCTAATCTGCAAAAAAAAATTTAATACATTATTTAAAGTTTTACTGCCTCCGGATAGCGATAGAAATTTCAGAAAAAGTAGATTTTTGACTTTAATAATACTTTTTCAGTTACAAATTGTTACACTTAGCGTATAGAAGTTTAATTCACTTAATTAAATACATATATTTCGTCTTTAAATATCTCATATTAATTATATTTAAACTTAAGACATTTCTTCTGTATATTCGTTGCAAAGAGAAAGTTTTTCTATTGTCAAAATCTTGACCGACGACCTTTTTCTACCTGACCGTCTCAGAACCCTTTCGTTAACGGTCGAATTTCTTCTAGATAAATTCCATATTTTAAATTCTTAATTTAATATTATTTACATCTTCTTTTATGTATCGTGTTTGATATCGTTAGGAAGCTTATGTCACAAGGGTTATTTTAAGAATAATTATGACATTGACAGACGACGTCTTCAGGTCGCGCTTTTAATTAACTATAATTCAAGATATCGATCCCTCCCTCTACTTAGGCCATAAACAGCCCTTTTCAAAACTTTACTTTTTTTCCGATACGAACAACGATCAGGTCTTCTCGTTCGAACGTTCGAGAGTGCAACACCTCGTGTACTGTCCATGTCACGATGTCCCACCGTTCAGGTGTTCTTCCGCTTCTAAGGTAAACTGCATTGTTCTATGCATATTATTCTTTTAAGTGAATTCATATTAATTTAACTCATTTCTTATTCCCCCGGTAAAACATCGCTCTGCATATACTTGACCAAGGTATATCTTCGAAGACCACGTGGCCACCATCGCCGCAAATCAAAAGGTAAGCTCTGTATTCTTCGATACAGAGGTTATTTTATATACATATTAATTAACCCTTAATTTACTACCCCATTTAACGTTCGTTTCAGAGTATTTTTTGTGTTAATTTTAATCTACTTATTCACCACTCCACGTGTATATAGTACTTTGTTTTATTACTGTTTCACCTTTCCAGTTCAGATATTTTATATTAATTTCTCGATTACTAATTTATCGCCCCTTGTGTATATATTACTAATTTAATGACTTTACATACATCAATTTCTTTTATTTAAATATACGAGTTTCAATTTCTTATTATGTAAATATAAATACAAACTTTAAGGACGCCGCTGTGTTTTATTTTATGTATTAAGTTGTTGTATATTTATTTTGATTAACCACCATCACGCACGTCCTGGACCTTTGATGAGACTTCACCAACACCACAAATTATTGTATTACAAAATAACTAAAGTATAATTTTATATTATTTATCTTAGAATAATTTCATTATTATTATACCATAGCATACCCCTTTGGTAACCCCTTATTTGTAATAATATCTATACAAGTTTTATGCAAAATAATTCTAAGTATCGGTATATAGAGGTAATCCCGATATAAAACTGTACTTTTACAATGTGGATTCACACTGTTAAATTTCCCCAGAACACGCATTTACATATCGCTACCTTAATATAGAAAGTCCCTAACTCAATTTATTACAAATCCAATTTTTTTTTTATATTTCGATATATTAGAAGATCATCTATCGAAACATGCAAAAACCTCGATTAAAAAAAATGAGTTAGGGCATTTCTATATTAAGGTAGCGATATACAGCACTGATTCAGTCTAAAGGTTCAATTAGACGTGCCACAGCCCTAACCATATAAAACCAATCGTATGTGCTACAATGTTTTCGATTTTGGTAACATGCCGTAACGCCATAGCCGTAACCGTAGATATTAATTGAATTTTGGTTACGGCTATGGTTACGGCTATGGCACGTCTAATTGAACCTTAATACGGACAAATAAGTCATTAAAAGGAACAATAATATAAAATTCTGCTTTTTTATATATTACAAAAACTAAAAAACGTGCTGTTTTTCTATATGTTATCTAAACGGTTCAAGGCAAAAACAAAATAGGGAAATCCCCGTACAATCTTTATTTCTTACTACACGGAATTAGATGAGACAAGTGTGACGCGATCGTTAAAATAATTAGTGTTGCGTTGTAAAACGCTGTCATTTATTTGTTTATTTTATCATTTGAGAAATGGAGCGTACCAGAAATAGTTGGAGGTGTCCTTTGTTTGGTGTTTTATGTGATTTGAAAGATAATACCTTCACCAACTTATGAAGATGTGATGAAATTTTATGAGTGGACCCGTCATAGCTTAAAATATGAGAGGGAAACTAAAAAGGAGCCAACATATAAAGAAATAGATTGTATTTCTTTATATTGTAGTTGCAAGAATAATGGAAATATGGGAGAAATCGTCTATACCTACAGTAGAGGTTAAACGAATGAAGGTAATGCTACAAACATATCATTTAAAATGTAAAAATCTTTTGAAGTCTCACCAAAAAATACCTAAAAACAAGTTGGAAAAGTTTCTTTGTGAAAGTAACATTTTGTTTGATATTTCGGCATGTAAGTACAGAGATTTTCTTAAATGTGCTTGCATTAAAAACAAAAAAATACCTGAAAGAGAGCGAAGTTTTATAATAGATCAAAGAACGGTTAGACAAATGGCTATAAGTAGTGTAAATGTTGGAACAACAATACAGATTAGAAATACGACATTAAAAAGAAAGTTGTTACAAGAAAAATCTACTCTAAAGCAACAAGAAATGGCCGAAATACCTACAGATAAATTGAGTAGTGCATCTGAAACCGAATGTGTTCAGTCGGATTGTGAAGAAACACGACATTTTCAATTGCGTCCTTCAAAAACTGAAACAAAAAAGGGGCAATTGATTTTAGCTTATTATCAAAAACATGCGATAGATTTGGAGTATCAGACAGGGCAGGAGCTGCTATCGCATCTGCAGCTCTGCACACTTCGAGCTCAGTAGTTATAGACAAAAATAAACTTCGCCGAGAAAAAAAAACCAGAGAAAATATTACTTTACAACAAAGTGTTTCACAAATACCCGCTTTATATTTCGATGGAAGAAAAGACCGAACTTCAATTATATCTGAAAAAGATGGAAAGAAGTACAGGCAATGTATACTAGAGGAGCATATTTCATTAATTAAAGAACCTAACTCGAAGATTTTAGGATATGTTTCACCTTCTTCAGGCACTGCAAAGTGCATAGAACAAGAAATATTCAACTTTTTCTTGAATGCGGATATATCGATGGATTCTTTGATTGCAATTGGTTGTGATGGCACAAATGTTAATGTTGGCAAATCTGGGGGTATTATTATACGTACACTAGAAAAAAGATTGGGTAGACCCTTACAGTGGATCATTTGTATGTTTCATATAAATGAACTGCCATTCAGACACCTGTTTCAACATGTTGATGGTGGTACATCAGGACCACAGACATTTTTGGGGAAAATTGGCAAGGCACTTGAAAACTGTGAAAAAAGACCTATAGTGAAGTTTCAACCAATTCCCACGAACTTACCAGAGCTTTGTGTTGAAGATATAAGTGCAGATCAGAAGTATTTGTACAAAATAGTTAAAACAGTTTCAACGGGTATAGCTGCAAACAATTTGGCAAATAAATCACCCGGCAAAATGTCTCATGCTCGATGGCTAACACGTGCTAACAGAATTCTTCGTCTATATATTTCAGTTGAGAACCCTTCTGCAAACCATACCACTCTTGCAATTTATATATTATCAAGGTTTACGCTCCAGTGTGGTTTTTTATAAAAACTCTGCCCAGCTGTAAAGACGGACCACGACACCTTTTTAAACTAATTAAACTAAGCAGAAAAATCTACTTTTTCTGAAATTTCTGTCGCTATCCGGAGACAGTAAAACTTTAAATAATGTATTAAATTTTTTTTTGCAGATTAGCTATACCATTTAGCACCTTTTTATCACTGAGCCTCTCAAGAAATGAAGAAAAATTTTTTTTTGACCCAGCCTAATTGTATGATGATAATCAGGGCCCACCAGACAATAAGATTCTTGAAAAACTTTAACAGGTTCAGAATTAAGTAATACTAAATCTAAGATGACACTATTAGCGTTTGTTATAATGTTACATTGACGTAAACCATTAAAAACTAAATTATCATTAAAAAATGACAAGTGTACAAGTGTATTGTACAGAATGGAGAGTACTGAAGTTTTCTAAATAAATGTTTCATTTTTGTACTACAGCACCAGTCTCGTTATTTTCTGATATTACCCCGTATATACAACCAAAAGATTATTTTTGTCGGTGTTTAAAGAAGAGCGTGTACATTAGTGGGGGTTCCGGATTCTTTTCTGCTTTATAAGTTTCCTGAGAATTAATTTACGTATTTAATTTAATGTGCGATAGCTGCTATGTTAGTCGTAGTAGATCTTCGAAAGAAGTGTATTTAATGTAACAAATTATATGTTTTTTGTTTTATCAAATCATCAATGTAAATCAAAACATTAATAAAAACGATTTACCGTAATTATATGAAACAACAGACCTGTTTTCCAAAACAAAATAACACAACACAATACTCTAATCCCCATTCTTGTAAAGAGCACCTGACGGGTTAATCCGCATTTCACGTTTTTGAAAGATTCTGTTGTTTAACTGTATTTGTTTTTAACGGACACTGCCCGTTAAAAACATTAGGAAAAAAAACAATGGACTTTTCTATAAATAAGGAGCTTAGAAAAAAGCCGAAAGCGATTTATTTTAATGGAAAAACATTTTAAAATAAAGCATTTCCTAAAATCGTTTTGTCGGGGAAATTGTGAAAAATATACTAGATAACGACTACCTCACCGCGTGACTCAGGTCAGAAAGCTGGAAGCTGCATATAAACAAAAAGAAAAATTACGAACTTCACGTAAAGGTGTTATATAACTGTATTTTTTCTCTCTCTCTCTCTCTCTCTTCTGAACATCATGTAGTCATCGTTGAATTCTTATCAAAAAATTACAATTCATGCAAATGCTTTATATATTTCGTCTACCTTTCACGCTTCTTATCTTAAAATACATAATGGAACATAGTACATATATAACAGCTATTTCATAATTTATTATTTTAAAATTTATTTCCAATTTCATTAACGACGAAAGTATTCACAAACTTACAGATTGCGTCTTTATTACAATTTATTTCAATTTCTAACCGTTAACACGTATATATATATATATATATTAATATAAGGCTATCAAGGAATAAATTGGCCTTATGATAAAAACAAAATCAAATGATAAAATATAACGGATCTGGTATGTTAAATGTTTTTTTTTACTAATTAGACGAACCTAAAGTCTAATTAGTAAAAAGCCAGTTGTAACAGCCCTACGTTGGGCCGACCAAATTAATATAAAGCCATAGGGCCTTATAATAAATACAAAATTTATTGATTAAATATAGCGGAGCTGGTATATTAAATAGCCCTTAATTGGTTCGACAAATTGTAATAAAAACAGTGTGGAACAGGTCCTAAGCTGGGCTGACAAATGATATATAACATCGAGTTTATGTGACCGATTTTCTAGAACGAGGGGCAACGGTAAATTCTTCTCTGCACACACAGACACTAAACCACCCCCGACGTCGAGTTTGTCGGGTTAAAAGTAATCTGGAACCAATAATCATGCAACATGACAACACTCATTTACTCCAGAGACTGCGAAACCTGTTTGAATCGATTCCATGCCTTCCTTACTCCCCCGATCTTGCGCCTTGCGATTTAAATTCTTTTCCTCTACTCAAGAGAGACCTCAAGGGTAATCATTACAGCTCCTACGATGAGGTAAAGACAGCTTCAAGTCCTGGATTCGAGAAAAGTCGGAAGAATTTTTCAGTTACGGAATAAAAAAAAACTTGTTACACGTTGGGAGAAATGTGTCTTAACGATGAGATATGTAGAAAAATAAATACATGATTTTGAAGCTTAAGAATTGTTCTTTAATATACTTTTTCCCCAATCTTGCTATTTGTTTTTGTTCGCGCTGTACATTACTTTTCAACCTATCCTCGTATTATTATTATTATTTCAAAGTATCGTTTATATTCAGTTACCTCTTGATCAAACATTTCAATATCGATGAGCAAACTCGATGAGCAAACCTATAAGGCCTTACAGTTGTGCATATAATTAAAGTTAAAGTAATAATTAATTTTGCCCAAAAAATAAAATATATATGAATATTCACGTAGGGAGTTATAGAAGTGATTTATAGATGGCGTTAAAGTTATATTTTTACAGTTGACATAGGTGTAACTTATATGAACTTGAATGCAATAATAAAAACAGTTTATACTTAACTTCTTTTCAGCCTCCTTTACGTGCTAAAGTTATTACTAAGTGTTTTATGGGTATCTTAATCACAATGTGGCTAGCTCAGATTATCGTGAACAAGATTAACGTAAATGTAGGTTCGGTGTATTGATAGAGATAGCTATTCGTTTAAACTAAGTTATACTAAGTGAATGATTTTCCAAAGTTGTTAAAGAATAAAACAAGAGGATGTATGGTAAATATCACTGGTTTAATTAGATTCTCAAAGCATAAAAGGTAAGTTAAAGTACCATATAGTATTACATTTGCATGAAAAGTCACGTGATTCGATATAAAATAAAAGTAAGGTTAAATGTTATTATGAAATCGTTATAACTCAAATATTTAAATTAGGTAACACAAATTCAAAGTAAGAAGAACTGTATTTTTCGGTATTAAACTGTATAGTGATCAAATGCTAATATTTTAGGAATGTAAATGAAGTATAAACGATCTTTTTCGCAATGTAACTAATAAAATTTTATATTTTAGGAGATTATTAAATAAATACTCAATTTTGATGCTGGCTGTTTTTCTGTATGGATGTTGGATGTTCTAGTCTTGGTACACAGGAAAAACGGGTTCAGGTGCAGGAGAAAAGCTGGTTTTGTTCCAAATTCGGGTTGGCGTCCTTTAGAAATTGGAGTTTTGGATATCAATGCTCAGCGGTTTCAGGATAAGGTAACCTCCGTAAAAACGATGCTAGTGGATCGGGAACTTATAGGATATCTTTTTGGTAAGGTTTCGCTAATTTATTTTAGGTTTATAACACTTTATTCCTTCACACACTTTTTATAAAAATTAGACGCGTTGTACCATTTTTTAATTACCCAAGCGAACTCTCTATTGTTTTTGTTAATTCTCCAGGCATCTTATTCTGAATGTTGTTTATACTTATTTAATCTCGACAATAAATTTCTCAAAATAAAATAAATTACTACAACCAATCGTTTTGACATTTCATTAAAATTATTGTATTAATTTTACAATGGATAAAAGTTTATTTTAAATGTTCAATTTCCGCTAATTACCTATTTTCATTTGGGATAATTCCCGCCTTATCTGATTTTAAATTAGGTACAGCTATGACCATAATATGTGACATATAATTTCAATCAATTAAGTTAAATATCTTCGGGAAAATTAAAATGTATGTGAAAATGACTAAAGTGAATGGTTACAAGAAATTCAATAATTATGTGATACAAATTTGATAAATTAAAAACGCGGCATTAACTTTATTGATATGGCATGTGAAAAATGCAGTTCTAACAAAAACTTATTCTAAATTAACAATTTTAAATATTAATACTGTATTTTTGCTCTAGGCCCCTCATGTACATGGGTAGCCTCATTACAATATATATATACATATATACATATATATATATATATATATATATATATATATATATATACAGCGTTAGTAAAAAGTCCCGGAACGGTCGAATAACTTTGTTATTTGAAAATTATGATTTCTGAAATTTGGTATGGGGGTATAGTTAATATAATAGCATTTTGTGCAATACACTTAATATTTTTTTCACTTCCGGTTTAATCGGCAATACGTCCAACTTTTTTTTTTTTTAAATGGAACGGCCAGTTTTTTTAACACTATTGAATGCAAAATAAAAAACAACGTTCAGGAAGTTTTAAAATGTTTATTTTTATTCACAAGAAAACAGTTAAAAAATTAAAAAAGTGTCCTAATACAGAAAAATCAAGGTACCTGTCTATTCAGGTTGCGATTACAATAATTGTTCAAAATGCTCTCCATTTACAATTTGACAAAAATGTAAACGGTCAGTAAAATTTCTTATTGAATTTTGTATTTGTTCTGGAGTGATGCGATTGGCTTCTTGAACTATTCTCTCTTCCAATTGTTCAAGATTATGGGGACGATTTTTGTACACTTGACATTTCAAGTGACCCCAAAAGAAAAAATCTAATGGCGAGAGATCTGGCGAACGTGCTGGCCATTCGAATGCTCCTCTACGTCCGATCCAACGTCCCGGAAAAATGTCATTCAAATAATCGCGGACATTATGGGCAAAATGGGGGGGAGCTCCATCTAGTTGAAACCAAAAATGTGCATTAGGGTGATCACCTATGTTTGCATTTGGGAAGAGGGCCGCAAGTGCTGGAACAATCTCATTTCGCAATAAATTTAAGTAGACGTTGCCAGTTAAATTTCCTCTTATAAAAAATGGTCCTATGATGTTGTTTCCAACAAGACCAGCCCAGACATTCACCTTTTGAGGACGCTGTGTATGGACTTCTTCAATCCAATGCGGATTTTCAATTGACCAGTAGCGACAATTATGTCTGTTCACAGTGCCGTTGAGACAAAACGTTGCCTCATCTGAAAAAATGATGTGATCTAAAACATTAGGCTGCTGCTCGATCAATTCCGTCATTGTTTCGCAAAATTGTAGTCTACGATCTGGATCGTCTGCAGTTAACTCATGGACTTGATACATTTTATAGGCTTTCATTTTTGCTGATTTAAGAATTTTATGAGCAGATTTTTGAGAGATCTCATGAATTTGACCTAATTCTGTTGTGGACACGTGATGATTTTCTTCCACTGTAAGTAACACATTCAAACTAGTTTCTTCATCTGTTGCTGTTAATGGACGTCCCCTTCTAGGTAAATCCTTCACCTGACGAAATACTTCAAACTTTTGAATTGTTCGGCATACCGTACTTTTACTAATGTGACGATCCGGATAAACAGTATTAAACAAAATACGAACCTCTTCAAAAGAACGTTGACGATCACCGTACCCACGCATCATTAATATCTCAATTCGTTCTGATTCAGTAAGTTTTACTGCCATTTTCAAATGTGTTAATGTCTAAAATAAGTAAATTTATAGCGATGCAAAAGTTAAAACGCTTTTAAAATTGTCAAATGTGACAGCAAAAAGAATGAAAACACTAAACAACAACTATTTTCAAAGGTACCTTGATTTTTCTGTATTAGGACACTTTTTTAATTTTTTAACTGTTTTCTTGTGAATAAAAATAAACATCTTAATACTTCCTGATCGTAGTTTTTTATTTTGCATTCAAAAGTGTTAAAAAAATCTGGCCGTTCCATTTAAAAAAAAAAAGTTGGACGTATTGCCGATTAAACCGGAAGTGAAAAAAATATTAAGTGTATTGCATAAAATGCATTTATATTAACTATACCCCCATACCAAATTTCAGAAATCATAAATTTCAAATAACAAAGTTATTCGACCGTTCCGGGATATATATATATATATATATATTATATATATGATTTCACTGTTAATAAAAATAGAATTTTGGTCAATGTATCAAATAAAACGATTTATTGCTACGTAACGTTTCGAAACTGTATTTGTTTCTTCATCAGACCTAATGGAGTGTTTAAAGATTAGCCATACAAAGTAAAATATAAAAACGTACTTACATTAGCAAATTAACAATTCTTGAGCGATTTTATTGAATGAAGATATCAATTAAAATTCATATTTTAACTGTATTTACATTCGAAAAACCAACTATTACGAAAAGTACAAAACATATTAATAAGAATTTTAAAAAAAACAAAGTTTAAAATGTAATGATTTGGATATTTGTCCAGTGACCTGTCTGATGCCGACCTGTCAAGACTGAAATCTAGATCTCCTCCACTACTGCTAGGAGGACAACTTACAATGGAAAATTTCAACCCAAATGATAGATGAAGTGAATACTGGGAAGCATTGAAACTCGCTCAAGCGGCCCATATCACATCTATCCTAGCGTACCCTTACCAGGAATAGAAGTTGCTTCGTCACTCAATAGATAAAAGAACATCCCACGGCATGTGTCGTGACTCATTCTATAAATGCGGACTGACTGAGACACGCCGACTATTCACCATATTACTTGTAAGAGTGTCCTCTTACAGCATATGAAGGTGATATTGAGTGACACTCTTTGAAGCCACGGTTTCCGTATTATACTGGATCAGTGGACTTGATTTTAAAATTTAGCTCTGTTCTGTGTAGATGTATATCTTTAATCCATGTAAGCCATAAAATAACTGGCCAATATTATGCAAGTGACAAAAAATTGATTAAAAAAAAATGTTCGATCACGATAATACACCATCTTATTCATCCGCTATTACAATTGCTAAATTTGTCGAATTTGGATACGAATTGTTGCCTCATCATTGTATAAAGACGGCAGACTATGTGCCCACACTGTAAAATTTAATATAATATAATAAATTTAATATATATATATATACAGGGTGGGGCATAGGAACCAAGTGTTTTTGGTTTGAGTAGTACTCGGCCATTAGAAAAGGGAGGGGCGCGCGGTTTATTACAATCCATTCCTCGACTCAAAGCATTTCACTTTCTCAGTTGCCACTTGCCATCATGGAGAGGTGGACGCTAGAGCAACGCGTGTTCGCGTATGATTGTTTTGTTCGAAGTGGCGAGTCGGTGACTGCAGTACAGCGTGAATTTCGCGGAAGATTTAATATCCATCGTAATGACTCTGTTCCTGCCCGAGACACCATCTTACGCTGGGTCAATAACCTTCGAACAGTAGGTTCAATAATGAAAAGAAAGCCGCCCGGTCGTCAACGTACTGTGCGTACTCCTGAGAATATTGAAAGGGCGAGACAAGCATTACTGCGAAGTCCACGCCGCTCTGCACGTCGACATTCAGCTGCACTTCAAATCAGCAATCGCACTGTACGGCGGATTTTGCATGGTGACTTACATTTTCACCCATACAAAATACTGGTTGCCCAACAATTAAATGTAAGAGATTACGCCCAACGCTTGAGTTTCGCACAACAAATGCTTGAACTTGTTCAGGAGAATGAAAACATGTTGTTACTCATGAGTGATGAAGCTCATTTCCATCTTACGGGGGCCGTCAATAAACAAAATTGCCGGTACTGGGCTGACGAGAATCCACGACAGTTACATGAGATGCCATTGCATAGTCCTAAGGTAACAGTTTGGTGTGCGGTGGGAAAATTTGGCATCATTGGCCCATATTTTTTTGAAGAAAATGGGGTCACCGCTACAGTAACATCTGCGCGTTACATTCATATGGTGAATAACTTTTTCATACCTGAATTGTTAAGAAGAGGTGTGGATATTCAAGATTTGTGGTTACAGCAAGATGGGGCCACGGCACACACCGCCAGAGCATCTATGGCTGTTCTTCGCCACCTGTTTCCAAATCGTCTAATTTCGAGATTTGGTGACGTTTTGTGGCCTCCTCGGTCTCCCGACTTATCGATTTGTGATTTTTATCTATGGGGGTACCTCAAGTCACGTGTTTACGAGGCCAAACCCCGTACGTTAGACGCATTAAAGGAATAGATTCGTTATGAAATCTCCCTAATCGACAGAGACATGCTGGAAAGAGTGGAGGCCAATTTTCGTCAACGGCTGCAACAGTGTATCAATGAAAACGGACATCATATGCCAGATGTAATTTTCCGTACTTGAATATTTCAAAATGCTTTATTATTAGCTATGTTGTACTACCAATAAATTTTTTTTAGAGTAAAAACTAATAATTTTATTATCATTTCAAAAACACTTGATTCCTATGCCCCACCCTGTATATGTTTATATACTGAAAAGGATTGTTCGACGTTGAGAAATGTTATATTTGCATAGTTAAAGCGCTCTTTGTATCTGTACAATGGATCTTCAGTATTGGTAAAAAGGATGTTATATTTGCATAGTTAAAGCGCTCTTTGTATCTGTACAATGGATCTTCAGTATTGGTAAAAAGTTGCCCTAATTTTGTAAAATCTACATTTTTATCTAATACACCTTATGTGTATTATTTATTAAATTTAACAGTGTGGGCACATAGTCTGCCGTCTCTCATCAATCATATTCAACAGATCTGACTTCGACTGATTTTTTTATTGTTCTGAAACTTGCAAAAATGGTTTACTGAAAAAAGATTCAGGAAAAACGAGGAGGTGATACCCACAATAAATGCCTATTTTAACAAAATTTCGAAAAATAACTTTTTAGACGGTTTAAATAAATTGAAAAAATCACTGAGCTAAGTGTACAACAGAATTAAATGGAAATTGGGAAAAAATAAAATCTATTTTTTACTCTAAAATAAGTACTACATTAAAAAGTTACTATCCCGTCAAATTACCTTCATATTTAAATTTAAATGAGTCTTAATTGGTTAATTATCTATGGATTATATATTTTGCCAGACTGTCCTATACAGCTTATATTGGATTATTCCAAAATTTCTGATATTAT
This sequence comes from Melolontha melolontha, assembly GCA_935421215.2. Lineage (NCBI taxonomy): Eukaryota > Metazoa > Arthropoda > Insecta > Coleoptera > Scarabaeidae > Melolontha > Melolontha melolontha. Next base: position 34,484,107 of record OW285244.1, on the reverse strand, counting down.
GGAAGCGACGTTTGAGGTCGTTTGCATCAATTCAAAGAGGAGAATGCCTGCGGGCATGTACTGGCGGAATTAATTTGAGTATATTGATATTGAAATGTTTGATCAAGAGGTAACTGAATATAAACGATACTTTGAAATAATAATAATAATACGAGGATAGGTTGAAAAGTAATGTACAGCGCGAACAAAAACAAATAGCAAGATTGGGGAAAAAGTATATTAAAGAACAATTCTTAAGCTTCAAAATCATGTATTTATTTTTCTACATATCTCATCGTTAAGACACATTTCTCCCAACGTGTAACAAGTCTTTTTTATTCCGTAACTGAAAAATTCTTCCGACTTTTCTCGAATCCAGGACTTGAAGCTGCCTTTACCTCATCGTAGGAAGTGTAATGATTACCCTTGAGGTCTCTCTTGAGTAGAGGATAAGAATTTAAATCGCAAGGCGCAAGATCGGGGGAGTAAGGAAGGCATGGAATCGATTCAAACAAGTTTCGCAGACTCTGGAGTAAATGAGTGTTGTCATGTTGCATGATTATTGGTTCCAGATTACTTTTAACCCGACAAACTCGACGTCGGGGGTGGTTTAGTGTCTGTGTGTACAGAGAAGAATTTACCGTTGCCCCTCGTTCTAGAAAATCGGTCACATAAACTCGATGAGCATCCCAAAATACAGTCAAAAGAATTTTTTTGCGGATTCTTGTGTTTTGAAATTTTTCGCCTGAGGAGAAGACGGATGTCGATATTCAGTTTTGTCTGTTCTCTACCGGGTCATAATGGTGAAACCATGACTCGTGCCACGTCACGACATTTAAAAGAAAGACGTCTCCTTTGTCACGGTAGCGCTGCAAAAGTTGCTCGCAGCATTCCAATCCATGTTGTTTGTTCTACTTTGTGAGATGGCGTGGTACCCATCGTGCATAGATTTTACGATATCCTAATTGTTCAATAACGAAGCCGACACGTTCCTTGGATATTCCAATATGGTTTGCGATATACTTTTGAGTGATTCGCCGGTCATTTTGAATAAAATCGTCGACGAGTTTGCGATGTTTATCGTCTGTGGCAGTGATCGGACGTCCGCTGCGTGTTTCATCAACAATTTTGGCTTTTCTATTCGCACAACACGAAATGTTATTACCCATCGATTTACAGTAGACCTATCAACAGCATCGCCACCAAAAACATCTTTAAACGACGATGAATCTCAATTCTTAAGCAATCAAAAATTCGATAACAACACCCTGTTTAACTCGCGTTGATATAGCACTAGAATACATCTTCATACTTCCGCTCCTCAGAATACACTGGATAAATTCAACGACCTTAAAGCTGTGCATGCGTATAGAGGGGAGATGTGAAAATATACACCGGTGTACAAGCGAGAAATTACCCCCTCTGCTTTTTAGTTCAGAATGTGGACACCGATCTCAGGTAGATGGCTCCGGCGGAGGCACGCAAATTCAATATACAAAGTCTCTCGAAAATCTTTTTAATCAATATACAGAGTGTTTTCACCCATCAATATACAAGCTGTTCCAAATTTTTGTCAAGACACTAGGATCGCTTAGTCATTTCGTTCGCGCTATACAAGCATATGCGCATTGCATTTCAGCCTAGCCTCGTGATAATGGTTTATTAAGTATCCAACAATACAACCAAATATGGGCCTAAAAAAGTACACCTTGTATGAATAACAAATCAATAAATATTATAAAGAAATTAACAAAACAAGAAAATTAACATGAATATATTTTATAAAAGAATCTAAGGAACATAAATAAAAATAAAAAATCATACTTTAATCCTCGAATCAAAGAATATGTCATCAAAGTGTTTATTAACGCTTTTTGTCATCTGACAAACTGGACTTTTAACAAAAATTTTACTCCTTTACATCGGATAAGCTAAAATCACAGAGGTTCGAGATGCAAATCGAGGCACTGCAAAGCAAAATATACTATTGTGATCGGTATTTTTAGGTGGATACTCTTCAATAGCCTTAAATCTCAGGAACTTTAAATTCTTCGCTGTACACTCGCACCTTATGACAAGTGTATATAGGATGTCAAATTATTCAAGTATATTCCAGTTTACTTCGAACTAGTTAACAGTAGAGATATTTTAACATTTCCATGTTCGAAAAATATTTGGAACTACGCATCAAAATAACCAAGAGTTGCAGAAACATATCTACATATTGCAATGGATTTTTCCTTGGACAAGAAAGGAAAATGATTGAACGATATTGAACTTTTTTTGTGTAGTACATTTATTAAAATTATCTATTTCAATTTTTATGTTTATTTATTTCAGACGGGGATCGTTATAAATATATTTAATTATAAGTGATGAATTTTATTATGTTTGAATTTTTGATCCATCCTCGTATATTTAGGTTGACCTGATGATTAAAATTGCCGCTACCCCGGATATCGTATTATTATTAAAATGTGAATTGTCTGTATATTTTTGATTTTATAGTTGGAGGGGATGTCCAGGCGGATGTTAAAAATTTCATTTTTGGTTAGAGATATCTAGACTTCGACAGTGATCGGGTTGTTAAAGAATAAGATACTCAATTTTATTCTTTGTTTTATAAAATCGGGTTGTATTTTGTTTATGCAATTGTTTGAGGTGCATGTAAATGTTAATTCGATTTTTGCGAGAGTTTTGGTGATTATAATATGATCGTATAAGTAAGATATCTCTCACGTAGTTTTGTATTACCAGTGCATAGATCTATGTAAGTTCGATAAAAATATTTTATTTATATATTTGATATTGCGATTATTATCATTATTATAATTTCATGTATTTCTTGTAATAATTTTGATATTTGAAGTTAGTATATGGGTATTAGAGAAAATTGTCATGTTTTTTGTAAGGGGAGTTTTTTCTTAAAAATAATATTCTAGTACGTTTTGAATTCAAGGTTGAATTTTTTTTTTATTGTGGGTTGACCTTGTCGTGTTATTTTTCGCACGACTAAAATTCAATTTTCGCGGGTTTTGAAAACTTTGTTGTTTTTGACATTTGATTGTAGGGGTTAAAGTAGAGGTCAAACTTGACAAATTTCTCCAGTATTTATTAGTTTTATATTTGTTCGAGAGTCATAGGGGGTTTTTCTCTTTGTGCGAGTCATTATTCACAAAGAGTGTTTCCTCCCATTGCTACTGTTAATGATACTTTAGCACCCTATACACTCGGTAGAGGGATTTTTTTTTGATTTTTTTTTAATAAAAATTTGTAAATTAACTAATTGTGATCTTTCATTGACATTTATTGTTTTACTTCCAATATATATAAACTGGACAAATTCCGCAAGGAACGATCCGTGAGATGGGAGTTCGTGGATTCTACTAGACTGAATAGCCGGCAACATAAGCTGTAGTGTGAATAAAAATTAATAAGCAATTTAAAAGCAAATTCCACTGCAATATGTTAGTACTATGGTTGACAAAAGTTAGACCACTGTCAAATAACATTCCTCCTTTGACTGTCATACTAGAAGGTAAAAGGTCATTGTTAATCTTATTATTCAAACTGAAAAGTTCCTTTTTCCACACAGCACTTACTTATGACTTATGCTAAGTTCCAGATTGTTTTGCAGACACCAATTGCATATTAAATTAATGTTACTCTGCTGGCCCATCAATGCGCATATAAATATCTTTAAGTGGTCGATGTAAGCCAATCCAAAACACGTTAACGACTAAAGAAGATCGTTAATGGATAACAAAATAAGAAGCAGACACAAGTTAGGGCTTTGACCAACACCAGTATAAGAAATAAATTCGGAGGATTTAAATCCATTACAATATACATAATTAGTTCTTCCTTGCAGATAAGAAGTTATAAGAGAAAGAAAATCATCATTCAATCAAAATTTATGGTGCCTCTTCATGAATGATATCAAATGCATGAGGGCAATCGGTGTAAACAAAATCCATCTGACCGTGACCATTCAGTGTCATTGGATGAGTAAATTCTACTCAGACATCCTATTGACAGGACATATCCCTACAGAGCTCAAGAAATTCAAAATAATTGCAGTCTTGATGCCGAACAAACCCAAGAACCTTCTTGAAAGCTTTCGTCCGATAGCTATTTTTTATAATGTCACACGTATCCTCAATCATTTGCTAAATCAAATTGTATAGCCAATTTCTGATTATTTTCGTCTTTAAAATGATGAATTATAGATAAATACTTCGAAATATAATTTTGAATTAAGCAACTGCACAAATACCTGCTGAAATGCAAAAACTATTTTAAAACTAAATTTCATCTGATAGGATATCAAAGATTTCATTGAGTTACACAATACCTAATAAGTCAGGGATGGACCCTTGTATATAGAGTTTTAGTTTAAACCGTTTAGAGGTCTCCGAATGGGGAAGAAAGTCGGATTCAGTCAGGAGATGACTAAGGTGGAGGACACCGGGTTGAATAGCCAGTGAGAAAAAACTTTTTGTAGGTTGAATTTACAAGCGACCCGTACTTTGGAATACGTAACTTGTATTGTAAAAAAGGGATTTCATATTGAAAAGAGATTTAAACATTTAGATTCTTCTGAGAGCCGCTGTAGATAAAAGCTTTTGTATGTATATATGCACATGAGAAATATTACGACTAAGGATGCACATTTGCGAGTAGACGCAGCGTCGGAGTGGAAGGGACTTGGATTCGACACGCATGTATTAGTTATAAGTTTAGAGTCCGAATTATATGCAAAATATACTTTTTTTAATTATTTCATTCAGAAAACATTAAATAAACCCAGAAAACAAAATTATGGGTTTTATGGGTTTATTTAATGTTTTTTTGAATGAAATAAGGCAATTAAAAGAAGCATATATTGCAAGAGGTAACATTTTACACATTATATAATTTTATAAAAGAATTTTAGAAAAGAAAACGTCAATATGCACGACGTCTAACATCACCGGCGAAGAATGGTCAGAAAAGTAACAAAATTCGTAAAATTATCGTTTAAATTATTTAAAATCTAATATTCAATATGCATATTGCAGTGGTTTTTTCCCTGCAGAAGAAAGAAGAAAAAAGAAAAATTATATTGAACATTATTTGAATAACATTGATTTAAAAATGTATTTTATTTTATTATGTATATTTTATTACAGACAGATAACGATAAAAATTTAAATTGTAAATGATAAATTTTGTAATGTATAATTTTGTCCACGTTTGTAGATTGCTCGGGCCTAGTTTGATGTTCGAAGTCCCCGCGTGGCAGGAAGTTGTAATTATATAAATATATATATTGTCGCCAGTTTGATTTTTATTTATGTTAGGTGGAAGTGAGATGCTGCTTGCAGGACCTTCATTTAGATAGAGATTTCTTAGTTCTTGACCAGATAGGTTGTAGATTTTTATTAATATTGAACAGAACTTAATTTTGTTCAATAGTTTTGGATAAAATCGTTTTGTATTGTCAGGTGATATTTTGTTGTGATTAAATTCAGTTACGCGTTATTACGAGTCTTTTATACTTGTATAAAATATATTAAATAATCTATCTGGAATCTCTCTTAGTATAAGTTGTTTCTTGTGACGTGACGTGCACAAAAATGAAAAGTATGTACATTTTAATATTATATAGATATATTATATAGATAGATATTTAGAGATAATTTGATTTCACACAGAAGCTTCTTAAATTCAGTAATTTTAGTTTATAATTATGTTGTAATCAGACTAAAGAAATATTCTGGAAATTTATCAGATGTTTTTTTTTTATTCATTTTAAAATAAAATGTTTTAGTACGATAGAAGGTGGGGAATAGTTTTTTGTGTCATGTGATTTTTAGACATGAGTTTAAATTTTGAATGCGTGCGAAATAGATAAATTTCTATTTGACGTTTGAGGTTGATATTAATGTTGACATCTGATAAATCTTGTTTATATTTTTAGTTTATATTTTGCTCGCGGTTAAGTCATAAGAGGTTTTATCTTCTGTATTCATATTGCACCAAAGTTTCCTCTTTTACTGTAAGTTGAGTCAGTTCGACTGTACACTTTGTAAAGTCGATTTTTTTTTTGTTTTTTTTTTATTAAATCTAAAGGGGGGAAAATCTTGTTTAATTTATTTAACACCCTTTATCTTTTATTTCATACCACGTTTATATATCAATAAACTCTGAGAATCAAGAAGCTCAAGGAAGGTTTTCTCACTGAAGCTAGCTGGCAGAAAAGTTGCAGTGTGAATTGAAAGTAATTAAAAGGCACAATTCATAGCAATATGTATTTCGAATTCGCTCATTATAGTCCAGTCATTTTGTCCGAAAATAAGCCGTGAATTAGAACGAGATCTCATCAAGCCAAAATTTTTATATGTTGTTAGGGGGAGTCAGGAGTGCCTAATTTGAAGTTCTTGAACGAAATCCTTGTGACTATTTTCGGCTATTTAGAAAATAAGGGTGGATTCTTGTTTCCATTGTAACTCGGCTCCTCGTCGTTCTATGGGGAAGTTGTATGGTTAATTTTTGTTTCCTTTTTTATTCTCTACAATTTGCGTCACATGACTTTTTCACCTAACATCGTTCGTTCTCGAGATATCGGCGAAAATAGGACAAAATTTGGGGTACGAACTCTCTTATCATTTTTTTTCTTCTTTATCGTCACGCACAGCGAAAAAATGTTTATCATCAAACTTGTAGAGTACGCTCGTACCTACAATTCGATATTTTTGTTTTCCCTCCATCTGTAAAATTGCGAGTTCTAGCGCGCAGGACCCTTGAAAAGAAGGAAGACATGAATATCTTTTTGACCGGAAGAAAACAAATTTGCATTATAAATTTTATACGTGTGATTCATAATTTCACTGTCTTGTTTACCTATATTGTCTTTCAATAATTCTATTCGGAACGGGGAATCCGTTAACAACATATCTACACAATCGCGCGAGCTATAGAATCGAAACTTCGCACGGACTTGCCGACTTGTCGACTTTGCGGCGCACTAGAACGCGTAATTTTAAAGATGAAGGGAAAGCAAAAATATCAAATTGTAGATACGATCGTACTCTACACGTTTGATTATAAACATTTTTTCGCTATGTGTGACGATAAAGAAGAAAAAAAAAAAATCGAGTTTGTACCCCAATTTTGTCATATTTTCGCCGATATCTCGAGAACGGACGATGTTAGGTGAAAAAGTCTATAGCACAAATTGTACAGAATAAAAAAAAGATCCCCCAAAAAAACATAAAAAAAGTTGGCTTGATTTAATTGATTGAATTTAAATGTACTACATAATGACTGGACTATAAATCTAATTTTGCTCTCAAAATTATTATCGTTTTATTTCATTTCGACAAGGCCATAAATCACGTAAATAAAGATATATTTGTTTTGTAACATATAAAATTTAAATCTGAAAAAAAAGAAATGCACGCGTTCCAAGAACATCTGTTATGTCTAGAGCTGAGGATGTTTGCGGTACGGCAGGACCGTATGTAGTGCATCCCCACATTTAACTATTTATCTAAATATTCTCTGAAATGATTTGCCGGATCTCATAAATTAATAGAGTGATATTTTAGTATGCACTGGATATTGTTATTATACAAAATCATAATAGCCATTTGTATTTATGGATCATAAATAATAATACGCATGTATTTGTATTTGGTTGTGAATTCAATTTAAACTTAAAACGAATCGTAATATTTTAACGACAAGCCGTCCTTACAATACATGCATTCGAGACAAAGTGTGCAACTCTACGAATAACTTCCATAATTGATCGAAAATGGACATTTTGGAGCTGAAGTAAAGCCCCTATTCTTAGAAAATTTTATTACTGTCGTTAAGAACTATTATTATAAACAACAAAGGCCTTTTATTAGTGTTGAAGTTTTAGTTTCATTGAATTTCCATGTTGTAAGTAGTCAATTGTAAAGTGTTCATTCACAATATTCTAAAACAAGGTGTAAATTTAACTAAAATCCAGAAAAACACATTCTGATAATATATTACTAGATTATAAGCTGTGTTTATTACTATTTATTATATTATTTTTATAACCAAATGCAATAAAATCTACGAAAACAAAAGAAACCTCGATTTATTAAAATCTTGTCACACAGCCTTTCAAAGCCTGGCAGCACATATTTTGCATATATTTTATATATACTACCTACTTGAACTAGGTGAATGAAGTTAGAAGTTATAACTTATAACTTCTAACTTCATTCACCTAGTTCAAGTAGGTAGTATATATAAAATATATGCAAAATATGTGCTGCCAGGCTTTGAAAGGCTGTGTGACAAGATTTTAATAAATCGAGGTTTCTTTTGTTTTCGTAGCTTTTATTGCATTTGGTTATAAAAATAATATAATAAATAGTAATAAACACAGCTTATAATCTAGTAATATATTATCAGAATGTGTTTTTCTGGATTTTAGTTAAATTTACACCTTGTTTTAGAATATTGTGAATGAACACTTTACAATTGACTACTTACAACATGGAAATTCAATGAAACTAAAACTTCAACACTAATAAAAGGCCTTTGTTGTTTATAATAATAGTTCTTAACGACAGTAATAAAATTTTCTAAGAATAGGGGCTTTACTTCAGCTCCAAAATGTCCATTTTCGATCAATTATGGAAGTTATTCGTAGAGTTGCACACTTTGTCTCGAATGCATGTATTGTAAGGACGGCTTGTCGTTAAAATATTACGATTCGTTTTAAGTTTAAATTGAATTCACAACCAAATACAAATACATGCGTATTATTATTTATGATCCATAAATACAAATGGCTATTATGATTTTGTATAATAACAATATCCAGTGCATACTAAAATATCACTCTATTAATTTATGAGATCCGGCAAATCATTTCAGAGAATATTTAGATAAATAGTTAAATGTGGGGATGCACTACATACGGTCCTGCCGTACCGCAAACATCCTCAGCTCTAGTTATGTCGTATTCAAAACTAACAACACAACAAAAAAAACTCGCAAAATAAAAAATGCACGATTAAAATATCGAAATATATTTTAATATGATTCAAATTTGCCTTTGTTTATTCTGATGTTAAAATACTATCGCCTCGTAAATAACGCGCCTTCAAAAACTTTTCTCATTGTAGTAGGCTGTTTTTTAAGTAATTAAGTAATCAGAGATTGGTGCATATGTCAAGCTTTAAAACTTTAAATTCTGACTGTTGTTATAAATTCAAATTATACACGCTTATATTTTTTTTAATTATTTCATTATAATAATATAGTTACAATATAAAATATTTATTATTAAAAGCTACTATAGAACAGCCCAAAAATTAGAAAATGGAGATTGGATTTATTCCACTAGTCAGTGCATACAGGATTTCCGGCGACAATATCCTAATCTGCCAGTTACGAACAACTGCAAAAACATATTTAAGCTTATGTTTTAAATTTGGCAAAACAGGGGTAATAACTCGTAAACCTGGCGGTGGAACATCTGGAAAACGAACAGCAAATTGCATAGAGGAATATTCGCCGTCGAATGGACAACTCACCCAAAAAATTAATCGCAAAACTATCACAAGTTCATTTGTCAGTGGGAACATGTCATATATATATATATATATATATATATATATATATATATATATATATATATATTATCTCAAAAACCCTTTTACCCTAAAGGGTGTTGGGTAAGTACATTTCTACTCTAAATTATAAACAAAATTCCTCCATAATCTTCGGTTACTGGCCAGTGTTTTTGCTTCTTTCCAGCTCTTTCCCCTCTTCTGGATGCTATTTCCAATGACATCCTCCCATACTTGTCGCGGTCTTCCTCTTTTCCTTTTACACTGGACTTTGGCTTCGTATATTAGCTTTACTGGTCTAGTGTCCCCATTCGTTGTAGATGTCCCCACCAATAAATTCCATTATCAATTGTATCTCCAATTCCTCTCGTATTTGTGAATATCTCATTTTGTCCTTTCTAGTTACGCCTCTCACTTTCCTAAGATATCTCATTTCTGCAGCCTGAATTTTGCTTTTTTGTCTATTATTAAGTACCCATGATTCACATCCGTATGTCAGCACTGCTCTGTAGACTGCTTTGAATACTTTTTTCTTTGTGTTTCGTGATATTGCTTTTTTCATAATGAAGTTCTTATTCATTGCGTGATACAATTTGGTTACCTTTTCAATTCTTTCATTAATTTCTGACTCATTTTTCCTGGTGTTTTCTATCAGAACACCCAAATAATGAAACTCATTTACTTGTTGAATATTTATTCCTTCAATTTGGATATTTAGTTAAGGCATTACTTTTGTTTTATTTTTGTTTATTTATCTTATTATCTTATTTATTTATTTATCTATACTTTCTTGCAGGTTATTTCATTTTCAGCTATTAGTACTATGTCATCTACGAATGCAGCCTCAGCTATTTGTATCCTCTCTTGATTCCTCTACCCAATTTGAATTTTTTTCGTCTGCATTGAGAATTGTCTTATTACATCGTCCATAAATACAGTGAACAGTAAGGGACTTAATCCTCCACCCTGTCTTAACTCATCTCGAGATACAAATCCCTCAGATCTCATATTCCGACTTTATATTGTTCTTATATAACCTTTGGATATTTCGTATTATTTTTTTGTTGACTCCCCTTTCTTCAAGAGTTTTCATATTTCATACCTTGGTACTCCTTCAAAGGCTTTTCTCTAAATCATTAAATGCGAAACATGCCTTTTTCCCTTGTTGCAATCTTTTGTTAACTATTTGTTTTAGTGTAAATATATGATCTTGCGAGCTCCTTCCGGGTCTGAATCCACTTTGTGATTCCGATAGTGATGGTTCGATTAACGGTCTTAGCATGTTGTTAATTAACTGCTCATATATTTTGACGACTGTGTTTAGTAACATTATAGCTCTGCAGTTATTACAATCTCTAAAATTTCCGTTTTTGTATACCGGTGTTATTAGTGCCACTTCCCAATCTTTTGGTATATTTTCGTATTTCCACGCCATATTAATGATCTCCAAAAGTATCTTTGTTCCTACTTCACCAATGTTCTTAATAATTTCTGCCACTATTTTGTCATTTCCAGGAGCTTTTCCATTTTTCAATTTTTTTATTATATCAGTCAATTCTTCTAGAGTAAATTCCCATGTCATGGAACATGTCATACTATTTTTAAAAATGTTGTTTCCATATCAAATTCAGGCAGATTTGGAACAGATTTGGTTTTTGAATAATATAAATAATAATGACATTCGCGGCAAATGCTTCTTCTTTTCGGATGAGGCTTGGTTCCAACTTTCAGGATATTTAAACAAGCAAAATATGAGAATTTGGTCTGCAGAAAACCCTCATGAATTTGTGGAAACTACGCTACATCCACAAAAAATTGGCGTCTGGATAGCAGTTTTAAGAAGACGAATTATTGGGCCTATATCCCAATAATTCGTCTTCTTTCAGCAGTTATGGTTTGATTAAAAATCAAACCATAACTGCTGAAAGATATCGAAATGAATTATTAGAATCGTTTATTAATGAACTTCATGATGATGAACTTATGATAGGTTATTACCAGCAAGATAATGCACCAGCTCGCAAATCTCCAGAAACAATAGCTTTTTTGCAAGGGCTTTTCGATACAAGAATTATTAATTTTCCTCCAAGATCTCCAAATTTGACAATTTTAGACTATTTTATTTTTCCATATTTAAATAATATCATTTTCAAGACCAGACATCACACAATCGAAGAGTGGTGACATAAACTAAGAAATCCTAATAAATGGCTTTGAAAGCATGAAGCGTTGAGTTCAACTTTGTCTTCAAAATAATGGTCAACATTTCTAACCTATTTTAGTATTATTTTCTTTTAATGTTGGCTATTGTAATAAACATTTTTTCAAAAACTAAATTACTGATTATTACATATATTTACATGACATAACCAAACTATCAAAATTATACGTTTGTGACAGATTACGTGCACTGCCACCAACCATTAAAAAAACCATAGCATTCGTAATGAAGAAAGTTTTAAAGACACGTTATAATAATGCATTGACGATTAACGCTAAGAAATAAGTAATTAAACTTCTAGCTTCAAAAATTCTTTTATTGTAAATACCACTACAATATTGTTTCGCCATACAATGGCTTCATCAGTATTTCATCCACCTGATGAAGCCATTGTATGGCGAAACAATATTGCAGTGGTATTTACAATAAAAGAATTTTTGAAACTAGAAGTTTAATTACTTATTTCTTAGCGTTATAATGAAGTTTCAACAAGTATCTCCTTCGTCAATTAAGCATTGGCGATTGTTTATTTTGCACGAATTATTTTTAAGCACGTTTATTTTATTTTAAAATGACATCTCATATCTTGTAATACATGCCAATGGAACCCAAGCTCCTTCCACTCCGACTCTGCGTCTGCTCTTGAATCCTTAATTATGACGCATCGTAAGCCTGTACGTATATTCATTGAATTTTTAGAACTTCACGATGTAATTATAGTTCATTACTGTTTTAATAACATCTAGATTTTAAAATAGTGCACGGACTATTTTCAGTGGAAGATTTCAAAAGTTATTGTTTGTTAATATGACGTCACATTATATAATTAGTACATTGTATGTCACGTATCATAAAAATAAATCGTTATTATATTGATGAATCAAAAGGATACAGATCTTTTTTTAATATGCACATACAAACATCAAAAAGGCACAAAAATACTTGCTCTTCATTACACATACGTGTGTGTTAATAGGAAAAAAGACGTTTACACAACTTTTCTTGTCACATACAATAATTTATAACTCCTATAAAGAAAAAACTACATACACATAAAATTCTCAAACGTAAATCAAAAAAGCATTAACTCGCCTTTACTTCCTGTGAAATCTGGTAACGCAATCGCCAAAGGATTTTTTTTTATTCCCACCATTCTGTTGTTTCATTTTTTTTTAATTAGTAATGTTGGACTAATCGATCTAAGCCAAGGAAGTTATATAATGGAAGATTTAAGTGTGCGAGTCTGGAATTTCGATGTTTTATTGCACCCTAAAAAATGTGTTTACGAAAAAATCGAAAAACGAAAAAAAAACATCGATTTCCAGATACAGCGTGATTTCCATCCAAATAATATGTTCTGGGTGCGGCAGAATTAAGCAGTTTTGAATACAATTACATAATATAAATATGTAAAAGTCATATATGTATCTGCATACATGGGCATACACGACGTATTTAATCAATGATCATTTCAACATACAAACACATTTTGAACTTGCAAATGAGAATTAATGACTATTGAATCTCATGTCTACATGCAAATATCGCCTAATATGTCGCGTAAATTTCTTACAATTTGACTAAGTTTGTATCAGTATGCAGAACGCACACGTCACGTGGACGTAAAACACACCGTCCCGAAGATTTCAGTTGATCTTGTGTGTTGCTAATTTATGTCTGTGGTGAGGGACCCAATTCGTAGATGGCGTCCACAACATGTTTGTGGAATCTTCTTGGATTTTCCAATCTTCTAGTCACATGTGGTCTAATAAGTACGTGTCCTAAAGAAAGAAGAAACTGCTTGCGTCTGTGAGAAGCAGCCTAAGATGAAATAGAATTTTTAGTTGTCCATATGACGCGCAGAGACTAAACCAATACCGATATTACTGGTTCACCTTGAAAAAGAACACGTGATACAAGGTGTTTTCGTCAAATTGCGAAATTCTACTAGAATTCCACTTGGAACATGGCTGCCGGAGGGGGGTACAGTTATACCCCATGCATAATTTTATTCAATTTTGGGAACACATAGCATGAAATTACGACGAATTGCGCATATAATATTGATACGCATTACAAATAAAGATAACTCAGTTGGATTAGCCGAAATTACAACCCTGATCCACAAAAACAAGGAAAAATAGATGTTTGGGGTACAGTTGTATCCCCCTTAGGCATCGGAAGGTTAACCAAGTTGTGGATCTTCTAAAATTAGAATCTTTTAAAGTTTAGAATAAAAGTTTCGTTGTCTTTTCAAATCGAAATGCGACGTTTTTTTATAGATACAATCAAGATACCGAATCTGAAGCAAATGCCAAAACTAGAAAACTAAATACTTCAATTATGTAATTTACTTCAAAATTAAAATGATATCTTTGTCACAATGGGTTTATAAATGCCCGGAGTTTTAGAGAATAATTTTAATATATATATATATAAACTTAAAAAGTAACTAAAGGCATTTCTAGCAAACTCGAAACCGTATCCTTCATAGGTCAGAGGCTAAAGCCGTGGTCCGGAGAACCAATGAACGTGGGTTCGATTTACACCTAAGGAAGAAACTTTTTCAATAAAAATGTCGAATAATTTGCGTCGTAATTGTAGATAGCAATATTTACAATTCACATTACTTCGCGAAATAACATTCTAATTCAAATATTTAATATAAGACGAAATTTCAAGATTTATAAAATGACATATATATATATATATATATATATATATATATATATATATAAAGATAATTATTTCGTGACCTTTGTATGTTATGGTAAATTCAATTTGTTGGCGATTTAATGACACTATATTAATGTCATGACATTAATATAGTGTCATTTATATTTTATATTCCTTGAAAAAGGCATCATTTGCCGAAAGATGTAGGATTGTTTTAAATATATACATTTTGAAGTAAAATCAGACCTTAAATTGCCAACAAATTGAATTTACCATATATATATATATAGACAGATAGATAGATAATTATTTCTTGGCCTTTGTATAAAAAAGTTAAACGTGGCTTAATTGGTAAAGCAATGGTCCGGCAACCCGTAGACTTGGGTTCAAGTCCCTACGTAGACTAAATTTTTCAATTCAAAATTTCGTATGACTTACGTTGTAATTTGTAGACAGCAATGTTTCATTCACATTTATTTCGCAATTATATACTAATTTGATAATATTTGTAAATATTTCATATAAAAGCCGAAATAAAATCGATATATATATATATATATATAATAAATAATGAATTAATCGTGTAAACGGTCTGTCAATTAAAAAACGAATTTATTTCAACCTCTATGTTTCGTAGCCATTGGCCACTTCTTCAGGAGACTAAAAACAGAGTCAAAAATTAGCAGTGAACGTAACTTCTTCTTCTTCTTTTTGTGCCCTCTACGTCATCGGAGGTTAGCGATCACATCAGCAAAGGTCTCTCGATTTGCAGCAGCTCTAATGAGTTGTTCAAAGTTTAATCCGGTCCAGTTCCTAATATTCCGCATCCATGATAGTTTCTTTCTGCCAAGCCCACGTTTACCCTCTATCTTTCCTTCAATTATGAGCCGCAGTAGGTAATATTTTTCATTTCTCAAAACGTGACCAAGGTAAGCCAAGCCGTCTTTCGCATCTTTACTATGTGGAGCAGTTCTCGATCTTTGTGTACCCTTTTCAAAGTTTCCTCATTAGTTGTATGTGATGTCCATGGAATTCTTAGCATTCTTCGGTATGTCCACATTTCAAATGCTTCTATACGGTTCATACTGACAGTTTTCAAAGTCCATGTTTCCACTCCGTATAATAGCGTTGACCAGACGTAACACTTTGTAAATCGTATGCGTAAATTTACATTTAGCTGTTTATCGCACAGTATGTTTTTGAGTTTGAAGAAATTTTGCCTTGCCTGTTCAATTCTGGACCTTATTTCGATGTCATGGTTCAGTCTTGAGTCAATCCAGCAGCCCAGGTTCTTAAAGCGGTCAACCCTGGTCAATATTTCCCCGTCAACCTGTAGAGGTGTGGGTACGTTAGAATTACGAGAAATTAACATTAGTTTCGTTTTGCTGATGTTTATAGCCATATTAAAATCTTTACATGTCATATTCAATCTGTTGATCATGTTTTGTAATCCTATATCGGTATCCGCAATCAACACAGTATCGTCTGCATAACGGATAGTCGATATATTGACACCGTTTATTTTTATTCCGTCGTTACAACCCCTAAGCGCCTTCGCAAACAGATACTCTGAGTATATATTAAATAGTGTGGGGGACAACAAGCACCCCTGTCTCACATCTCTACAAATGTCAATGTTTCTTGAAGACAAGTTATTCTCGACTCTTATTCTTGCGGACTGGTGCCAATACAAGTTTCTGAGAAGTCTCAAACGTAACTAAACATGCTAAAATAGATTTAGATTAATCTCTTTGGTTTCACGTCAATTTTCTTTTTTTGTCTTAAAAAAATTGAAAAAAGGTTGTCGTCAAACTAAAAAATAGTCATTTTAATGCAAATCTATTTTAATATGTTTAGTTACGTTCACTGCTAATTTTTAACTGTATTTTTAGTCTCCTGAGAAGTAGCCAATGCCTAATAAATATAGAGGTTGAAATAAATGAGTTTTTTAGTTGACAAACCGCTGATGATACGAGTTACTTTGTTTAGTATATAAACACCTTTATATAATTTATTATGGTGTATTTACGTAATACAGATTCTCCTAAGGTTACCCATTATACCACTGTTCAAATATTTGATCAGATCCTAATTTCTGGCTTTTAAACATGTTCATTTGGTTTCATCTAAATTAAAAGGAAATTGCAGGTGAAACGCACACAACGCTATCTATTTTTTATAGATAAGATTTGAGCATGTTCAAAGCCAATCTCTTCTATAACATAATATTATAATTTATTAATTAATGTACTTTGCAAAACATAAACAAATATTTTTAAGAGGCTATGAAATAGATAATGTTTACACCACGCATATAAAAACACAACAATTTTCGTGATGACTATGACAAAACACGAAAAAAAGTGTAAATTTCGTGTGGAAGGCAGCAGAAATGAAATATTAACAGAATTATGTAAAAGTCTTTTGAAGGATTGTATGTATGCAAATAATGAGGTTTATTATTAGATCTCAATACGTTACATACATACACGATTGAGTGAACATTAATTTAGGATATTAAAATGCTGAAAATCAAAACAAAGTCATATGAACATTTCAAATTTACACATCGCGAAATAATAGCAAATAAAATTACTATATTTTGCGATATTAATTCCGTTCTTTTAGCTTAATTTAATAAAATATTCTGCTATGAAGAATGTGTGAAATTGCTTTTTTTTTAAATTATGTATATCACACGTACAATAATTAACATTTTGCGCAACCCTTTAGACATATATTCAGTTGCCTAAATAATCGGAACCCTTGACATTGAATCGGGTGAAATTTATGGGCTATTCTTATCAAAAATCAACTTATGGACAAATTTTCTGTATCTTATCACGTAGTGAAACGGTTGAAAAATTAAAAATTAACAAAATTATTATGGACGTTCACTTACAAAACAAATTCGTTATGAAGAGTTTGAGAATGAGCCTCCTAGTCAAAGGAGCATTTGAAATTTACACCGCGGCCTACAAGCTAAATTTAAAAAAATTATAGTTAATAAATTTTATGATCTCAGAAAGGCAGAATTACATAGAAAATTTAAAATAAAATTAATTAATATTTAGGGTCCCAAGGGAAAGAAGATTCTCCCAAAACACATTTCATGTGTTGGAAAGGCTACAGTTTATCAAAAGAATTTTAAATTGGTCAAATCCTATAATATTCTGTTGATTTACTCATTGAAGATTAAAGACTCTTCTAAAACATGGCCCTTATGTTACAGAGATTGAAATCAAACACTCAAATATCTTCGGATTTAGTCATTGGAGACTAAATAATCTTCCCAAAATGTTGCAATACACATTATGTATTGCAATGGTAACAGTTTATCAAATAGTTTTTGAATTGGTCAAATACCCATCTCATTCTATGGGTTAAGAATAGAAACTCCTCCTAAAACACAAATTTTTTGTTGCAACGACTTCTGTTCCATCTGCCATCTCTGTGACGTATTGACAACGAACGCACGCTCATTTTAAAACAATGCACATGCTTCTATCTCTTTCCAGTCTGGAGAAAAAAAATCGGAGGCCTTAGAACTTGAATGCACCTCGTACATTCCCCTCTGATAAATATTTTCATTGAAAGTGATGTGGGCGAATTACTACAAGTCAATTCATTTCTGACGTTTGCCCTTTGCATTTTAACATGTCGTATTCAGCACAACTGACATTCCTTAGTCGTATGACCTTCATTAAATCTTATGTACGTCATTTAATTGGCATTATTTAACATTTCAATTCCATACATTTCGTTCAATTACAGTAATGGGAAAGAAAATAAATGTTCGAAATGTCACGTATTAAGAAACTTCGCCATTAATTTAATGAACGAAATGCCGGTTTGTCTACTTATTGAATATATTCGCTAGTAATTTGGTGTATTGACTAGTAATTAAATGACGTAGGATAGTTCTGTTTAACATTTCCGATTTAAAAAAAAATCATTGATAATAACAACTTCGAATTTCGATCAATTCAAAGTACCAAAAGGTATATTTTTACAGCGCTGGTGTCAAAGCCACATAGCTTTACTGTCATTTTCGTGTTTATTTTATTTTATTTGATGCTATCTAGTATCTGCTTGATGACCTGAATAGATTGTCCAAACGTTGAATTCCTAGTAAAAAAGATTTAGAAAAACTCATCTGAGAAACGATATAATAGATGTACGAGGGTAAGTTGAAAAATTCGGTAACTAAAGTATAACAAAAAACAATATTTCATTGAAATGTGTTTATACGTTTATTTAGTCGATGCTCAAGTTTCTTTATACCTTCACAGTATTTATTTTCCTGGAGCTCCTCAAAACAGTGTTCAACGGCAGCAATCAGCTCATCCTAAGCAAATCTCATACCACCGAGGTGTTTCTTCAGTTTGGGGAACAGATGATAATCCGACGGAACTAAATCCGCCTAATACGGGAATGCTTAAGCGTTCCGAACTTTAGTTTGGCCAATTTTTCTTTGACAATTCCGCTCGTATGAACTGGAGCATTGTCTTGATGGAAAATAATTTTTTTATGCTTTCTTCCGGGTCTTTTTCGACGATAGCTGCCTTGAATCGATCCAAAATTTTAGAATAGTATAGTGCAGTAATCGTTTGTCCCTTTGGCAGGCACCTTTCCCGCCAATAGACTGACTTTGGCCTTTTTTGGAGCCGGTTCACCACGTTTAGTCCACTGTTTTGATTGCTTGTTTATTTTCTGGTGTGTAGTGGTGGACCCAAGTTTCATCGCACGTCACAAATTTGCGCAAAAAATCTGTTGGATTTTGCCGAAACCGCTCCAAAATGGCTGTGGAACATTCCACGCGTTTGAGTTTTTGCTGCGTTGTTAGTAAAGCGGCACCCATCTAGCACACCGCTTAGACATGTCCAATTCAACATTAAAAATGTACGACACCCATTTTCTGGAGATGCGTGTAGCCTCAGTAATATCTTGCAATATGTATCGGCCTTAAGCTTCCACAAATTTCAAAAATTTTTGCACACTTTCTGCAGAAGTGGCTGTTTTAGAACGTCCAGAACGGAGATTGCCATTTACGTTGATACGACCTTTTTTAAATTCGTTCACCCATTTGCAAACAGTCTTAAAACAAGGAGCTTCCTCGCCTAACACATTTATCATATCAACATGAATTCTCTAAGCGAAGAATACTTTTTCCACAGGTATTTAATCACTGCGCAAATTTCGATATTGTCCATTGTCCATAAGAAGTGATAAAAGTACTCTGATTTGAACCAGTGTACACAACAAATCTACTTGTCAGATCGACATAATAGCTATTTATGTAACCAGTTATGAAATGGGTTATTTTGTGTAACGAAATGGAATGTTTGCAGGACGAGCGAGCGTAGCGAGCGAGATCCTGCAAAATGACATGAGTTACACAAAATAACATTTCATAACGTGTTTCATACAAGATTTTATCTAATTTTGACCAAAACATAGATTTATAATTTTCCAGTTGATCTGACATTAAACGTCATAAGTCGTATTAAATAATTAGTGACAGTTTTCATGCTATTGATAATAATTCATTTGACTTGACAGGTGTTTGTTAATTTAAGTATAAGTAATTACTTTTATTAGCTAAATATTTCGGTGCATTGTACGAGTAAAAATGTCGGATCCAGATTCAGTTGGACTACCAAGCGATATAGAAGAGGCTGCACAAAGTGCATTATCGACTGTGATTCCACAAAAGTCGAAAGCCCAGTACGATTTGGCTTATGAAAAATTTGGGAAGTGGCTTAAAGACAAAAAAATTAAATGTGTTAATGAGAAGGTTTTATTAGCCTATTTCGAGGGAAGAAAGAATCAAAAAGCTTCAACACTGTGGACTCTTTATTCCATGTTACGAAGTGAATTGTCTTTGAAGAAGAATATTGATATTGCAAAATATGCCAGTTTACATGCATTTCTAAAGAGGCAGTCAGAGGGATACCATGCAAAAAAGTCTAATATTTTGTCAAAGGAAAACGTCTCCCGGTGTATGACAGAAGCTGAGGATAAAACATATTTAATGACAAAGGTCGCATTGATCGTTGGAATAGCTGGTGCTTGTTGAAAAAGTGAGCTAACTTTTCTACGTGTCGGGAACATTTTAGACGAGTTTTCTCATTTTGTAATAAAAATCCCTAATACAAAGACAAAAGTAACGCGCGAGTTTGTAATCACAGAAGGAAATATTGAAGGGCAAAATTTTCTTGATCTTATTAGAAAATATATTTCTTTGCGTCCACAAAACGTTAATCACGATAGGTTTTTCGTCAAATATAATAATGGTAAATGCGGGGCACAGCCAGTTGGCATTAATACAATCGGTAATCTACCGAAAAGAATTGCTCAGTTTTTGAAACTACCAAATCCCTTCTTATTTACCGGACACTGCTTCAGAAGGTCATCGGCTACCTTTTTGGCAGATTCTGGTGCGGATATTTTTAAGGTTAAACGACATGGAGGCTGGAAGTCCAATACTGTAGCTGAGGGCTATGTAGAGAATTCTATAGAAAATAAGAAAAGGATTGCCAATGATATTCTTGGTGAATCAAGCTCAAATGCACATTCCGTTTTGCATCATAACATCAGAGTACCTGCCATGAATTCTACGTGTGCAGGATTTAACCTCACCAATTGTTCACATTGTGTCATAAATGTTTATAATGCATAAAATAAAAATTTAACCAGTTTGTGTCATTTAACGTTCCCCTTTATTAACTTGAGATGAAATGATTTTTTCAAAATATTTCGTAACTAGTGATGAAATGAACTTTTCAACACTAGTTACGAAATATTTTACTTTTCGTAACTAGTTACGAAAAGTAAACCGTTTCCTAACGTTATACAGTTTTGAAAAGTGTCACTTTATGTGTCAAAATTAGATAAAGTTTAATGCGTATATCATTGAAATATCAAGGTATACAATAGCGTCAAAGATTGCTTTTACATAGCGCCATCTCATAGTTAGTTAACGAATTTTTCAGCTTACCCTCGTAGTTACAAGAGACAACACACTCTCCCCAAAATTAAGAGCAATTTGCGTGAAAAGAAAGTTTAGAGTAACAAATAAGCACGTTATGAATGAAGACTTGCAAAAAGTTGACAAACATGCTGGAGCACACAATATTATAATAATGGAAGTTTACATTGGAGAATACATTTCTTTTTAATAAATTTATTCGTTAAAAGTGAAAGCGAAATGATATAGCGCATGAGCGGAATTTGTGTTCTTATTTGTATTTGAACATCTCGTCTTGGTCATAACTTATGTTCCTTAGTCATACGTAAGAGGACCCGTCATATGTTCTCGGCCTGACAGGTTTATACAACATGTTTACACGTGTTCAAAATGTGACAACATTTGCGGATGACACTGCCATACTCTCATCATAAAAACTGCATCGAAACACCCACAAAAGTCTTAAAAAGGTATATAACCCCTTACCACAATTACTAATCGTATCCTAAATACGTATTTCGACAACTAAGTTGTCATCATCAGTAGGTAAAAATCGAAGTGTCGCACATGGGGCACAGTAAACACATATATCCATATCCACGTATACACTGACTTAAAAATAAAAATGTATCGACTAAAAATTACGACAAACTTAACCTCTCTTAAGGAAACGGCAACCACATGTGTTAAATTAATTATATAATTTAACACATTTTAAAATTAAGATTTTTGATTTCTAGTGTATTTTTTGTGTTAATTTTTCTTGTTCATATTAAAATTTGCATTAGATTTAATTAAATATCTCTTTCGGTGTTGAACAAAAGGAATGGCAAACCTTATTACTAAGCAGAGTTCTAGTGAAATTCGTAAAAATATACAGGGTTTCATTTAAAATAAAGAAGTTAATATCGTTTCCGGCTATACCGGAAGTCTGATTCGGATATAAATATACTCATCGAATTCCCGATTTGCATTTAAGTAATTGCGAAAAATCTTTTTATAGAAAAAAATTCGTTCCAGAGTAGGATTCGAACCCACGTGCACCCACGGCTTGCCGGACCATCGCTTTAACTACTAACCTATCAAAGGCAGTGATTTCGAATTTTGTAGGGATGCCTTGGGTTACATCAAGGAAACAGATGATATATACCTTGCCCGTAGTAGGCCGTTGTGCAAACTTCGCGAAGTAATGTAAATGTAAGTATGCTTTCTACATGTTACGACGCTAATTTATTTCAATTTTTTATAGAAAAAAATTCGCTCTTGAATAGGATTCGAACCCACGTGCATGGCTTGCCGGACTATCGATTTAGCCATTAACCTATGAAAGACAGTTACTTCGAATCTTTGTGGGGATGCCTTGAGTTGCATCAAAGAAGCAGATGATATACAGATTGGCGTAGTTAAAAGTAGATATTTAGCTTCAAATTCACACATATATACATATACGTACAGCAAGCGCCAATTAAGTTGGCGCGTGGAGGGGCTGCGCAGAAGCCGTTTTTAAAAATGTCCACCCCCACTACTCAAGTAATTGTCAGAATATATTTGTCATTGACGTTTGACGGAACATAATGTCTTTGCTACGGGATCATAAAGTGATACACGCTCAGAGGTTAGAATTATCTGACATTTGATGTAAAACCAAATACAAATCTCCCCACTACTTCTAATCCTGCGCGAACTTACCCCTCCTCGCGCCAGCTTAATTGGCGTTCGCTATATATGTACACACTTTTCAAGAATACTGGTAGGGATGGCTTTCACTCATGTAGTGGAGTATGTGGAGAGCGGGAATGACATTCGTTGTTCGCAGCTCGATGCGCATATTTGAGCAAACTCTCGCGAAAAACTAAAATAATTTTGTACATTTCATTTAGAATTTTTTATAAGAATTTTATTTAGTTTTCATTAATAATTTTATTTTAGTTACAATTTTTAAATAGTTTTGTTTCAGTTCAATGTTAACGCATACATACATCAATTGTTATAATAACGGCTACAATTTCTTAAAGCAAATCTGTACATCCACACTTTCATTCTGCCGGACTAAACAAATATTAAATACTGACGAATGTATCGCCACTATTGTAACTAAACTACGCCTACAGGCATTAGAGTCACATGTACGTGTTAATATCCGTGTGCTAGTGTGTGTAATACGCTTCGCAATTTCCACCGTTACTTCAGTCAATCTGTATATCTTGCCTGTAGTTGGCCGTTGTACAAATTTGTTGCATTTTTCGTGAAGTAACGTAAATCTAAATATGCTTTCTATAGATTACGACGCTAATTTATTCGAATTTTTAATTTTTTTATTTATTTATTTTTTTCTATAAAAAATTCGAATAAATTAGCGTGGTAACATGTAGAAATTTACATTTACATTACTTCGAGAAAAATGCAACAAATTTGCCTGTATAATTATTTACCTTAAACAATGTAACAAAAGTAATTTAAATCTTAATTGATTAACAATTGTTAATGCATAGTTAAGCAGTACATCAATTACAAGACCTGTAGTCACAATAAATGCTAATTGTCAATGAAAACAGATTGCTGCATTATTAGAGTTAAAAAGAAAATACGTCGTAATATTTATTTATTTATTTATTTTATTAAATACAAATGACATTTTAAACAAATTATTTTTGAGCCAAACAACATTTACCGGGTCAGCTAGTGTATTTATAAATATCTCCATTAATTTAATTACCGAAATGCGTGTTTGTCATTTGTCTGTCAATAAATCCTTTTTCATATAAGGGATATATTGACTACTAATCTGCTAATACATGGCTGTTTGCCTCAACTTTTCCACCGGATGAAGAAATACTGACGTTTCAGATAAAAAAAAGAGGAGCAAATAACATCTTTGAATTTGAATAATTTAATCATTTCCAAAAGAATATTTTTTACCGCGTTGGTGTTAAACCCACATAAGGTTAAAAGCATTTTCGTGTCATTATTTGCGACACAAATTGGAAAATATTTCCCTTAACATTGAAAACATGTTATTACGTGTATGTCTTTGAAGTTCCACTTGTAATACGCATTGAGGTGAACGTTTGAATATATACCAAGTCTTTTTTTTTCTTCAAAAGAAAGTTTACGTACTTTGCTTTTGGTCGGCAGTGAAAATTACGAGAACTAACTTAAATAAAAAAATATAATAAATCTAAATACGATTATATAAATTCGTTTTTTTCTTCAGAGGAAAGATAAAATTTCATTCCATTACGTGAGTCATAATGTATTCTAGTCTAATATGTTTGCTTACTTTATGAATTACGGTACGGGCATTGTATATACTTTTATTCTTTTATCTTTAGTTATTATTCATGAACAGACACCAACACTTTGTGTATTCAGGGTCGCTGATTGCGAATAATGAA
Organism: Melolontha melolontha; assembly: GCA_935421215.2. Classification (NCBI taxonomy): domain Eukaryota; kingdom Metazoa; phylum Arthropoda; class Insecta; order Coleoptera; family Scarabaeidae; genus Melolontha; species Melolontha melolontha. Next base: position 34,459,264 of record OW285244.1, on the reverse strand, counting down.
ACCGGAGGTAGCTATCTCTTTTATTTCTTGAGATATTCGCGAAAAAGTGACGACAGGTCAAAATCGCGCGAATTTTCAGCGGAAAATCGTTGAGATAATCTGTTTTAGCGTCCCCGAACACCCCTGGGTGCCTTTTGCGTAAAAATTCGAGATCTAAACTTTTTTGTAATCGCAAAAATTTCGTTAAAATATGACAATTTCGACTCATCTCTGTATCTTCGAAACTAAAGGCTCCAGACGACCTATTCTAGATTGTCGGGTGCATATTGATACGCTGAATCGATTGTTCCAAACAGGGAAAACTATTCGATGCTTATTATTTCAGTTATGTCCGGAAAACCGCGAATTTCGAAATTCTTTCGAAACTCGTTTTAATCCTTTCGAGAAATACTTTAAACTTCGCGGCGATCGGATTCAAAAATTCAAAAATTTCACGATTTTTAACCTCAGGCGGTAAAATTAAAAAATCCCAGAAATGGCGAGTAGCGATTATTAAAATATTTTATAGAAATAAATAATTGTTTTAAAACCGATAGGGATTGCACTGCTTAATCAAAAATATTTTATTTTCAAATTAGGTTTACAAGTTAGCTTTTGTATTTTGAATAAGAAGATTATGTAAGATTTTAGAGATGAAATGCAGCTTTCGATGGGACGTGGTGAATAATTCATTCAAAAATAAATAATCAGGATTAAGTCATCAAGAGCAGGACACCCCAAAAAAAAATTTCATGGAAATTAATCGTAACCCAAGGGCAATTAATAATTTCACTTGCGATATTATTGAATATGCGATTTGCTAGCTTAACTTTAAACTTTTCACTTACAATAAGGAAAATTATAGAAATTGTGGTGCCTTTCATAAGAATAAAGACTGCAAAAAGGCCAGTGAAAACAAATAATTTTGTAGTTGAAAAACAATCCTGAATTTTTACGGCTTGAGAAAGGAAGAAAAATATTTTTTCTAAAAATCAAGTACATCCTAAAATTTTTCCTAAAACAAAATTGCAGACAAACCACTAATGGTTTCAGAGAAGCAGAAGATTGGAAAAAATACCATAGATATTTTAGTATGGCCATAACCATTTAGACAACAAGAATTGTCAAAAATTTGGTTAAATAGAAAGGGATCCAGTGTTTAGAAAGGCCGAAGACGTCTCCAGATCAAAATATTATTGTGAATTTGTCTTTACTTATGGGCAACAGTACCATAGAGTAGAAGATTTTGTTCAGTTTGAAATCCATGAAACCAGATATCTCAGGCTTCAGTAGATTCTGTTTATAAATCCACTGCAAGAATATCAAGTGCTTATTAGTAAAATATAGGATTGTTTCAGCTTTTACTTGATGAAACTCCATTATAACTATTATCGGGATAAAATAAAACAAATTTTAATGAATTTAACTTTTTACTTTACACCGTAACGATCGTTTCGCTCCAACCTGAGCTTCATGAGACATATAACTAACTTATGGACAAATTTTTACACAAATGTACCGTAAGAAACACATGTTTTGTTTTGAATAGTTGAAGGAATGGGTACTTTTTATTACTAAAATGTCTATGCACAAAACATTCACTACGGTTTATACAATACTGTTCTTAAGTGATAAAACTGAGGGTCTACATTACGTTAAAGAGAGGTAAAGAAGTTCTATGGAAAAATACAATATATGACTGTCTGAATATCAAATAAATGAATTGAGTAAGGGTGAATTATTAGTTTCTAATTGATCATTGAGTATCTTGTCGGTTTTCTTTAATTTATTAATTTCAAGTGACTCTAATAAATTAAGTTTTTTGCCCTTATTTTCTACGTGTAATATTTTAAATTCTTTGTTAAAATTGTGGTTTGTTAAATTAATATGAGACGCATATGAAGAGTCCCTTTTATTATTTCTAAATGAAGAAAAATGTTCTTTGATGCGTATTTCAAACGATCTGCCTGTCTGTCCGATATACGTCATGGGGCAACTACCGCAAGTTAACTCATAGACTCCTGACTTTTTATTGTTATTTGTTAAATCTTTATTGTTTTTTTATAAATTTGGATAAATTGTTGTTAGTTCTATACGCTGTATTAACGTCTAACTTTCTTAAATGTTTACAAATTTTTGTGCTTGAAGAGCCTATAAACGTGATCATTTTAAATTTTTGGGTGTTATTATTCAATATTGGGTAAACTTGTGATATGGATTTTGTAAGGAGTTTTTTATTTAAAATGTTATCTATTATATTACTTTTATATCCATTGTTGATAGCTATTTGTTTAATGGATATAATGATTAGAGAACGGACGCAATTTCCATAAAACGCAATCGGCAATTGGAATTGTGTATAACGTCGCTCAGTACATCCCGGCGTAATTCAATGAAGTATTTGTTTGACTTACTCGGACACCTGGTCTCGCCGCGATAACAATGGACAAGCCAGCTATTGTATTCTGAGAATATAGTGCTTTTTAAAGTGTTTTCATGAGCGTAGATAGAAGCGGGGTTTTTATAATGTATTTTATTTATTAGTTTATATTTCGTAATATAAATAAAGTGATGGGAGTAAGTTTCTTGTTTTCATAGTTTTAACTGTTAATTACATCGTAATTTTTGTGATAGAGCCTGTTTAATATCGTTTGATTGAATCAATTTCTACCAATTATTTCGACGTAAGAGTGTGCATTGAATTTCGTTCAGTTTCAATAACTTACGCACACATTTTTAGTTTTCATTTATTTAGATCTAGAGCATTGTTTAAGTTACTTTTTCAGACATGATATGGAAGAATGTCGAGAACGGCATTGTAAAACAATGGCGAGTCGGATTGACGGTCATACTGATTGTATGTCCATTGTCAGTGATTCCGAAATTTATTACAAAATCCGTAAAATATCGTCAAAAATTCGTCACTTAGGATCGCAAACACATCTGAACTCTGTAAAACTTTTATGGCGGCTAATATTCCATTAAATAAACTTAGCAATCCCACTTTAAAAATATTTCTGAAAAAATGTACTGGTCGAAATGTTCCTGATGAATCAACTTTACGCAAATATTATGTTTCTAGGTGCTATACGAGAACAGTAGAACGCATTAGAAGCCATCTTTTAAATCAATACATATGGATAAGCGCCGACGAAACGGTGGATATGTTAGGACGCTGTGTGGTAAATGTTGTAGCTGGTGTACTACCTCCAACTATTCCCTATAACTCATGTAAAAGCAACAAGTGTTATAAATAGAGTTGATGCGGAAACAGTTGCTGAAACCATTAAGGAGAATATGCAAAAATGCTTCATTCGGACGCCACGTACAAAGAAAAAATACTTTTATTTGTAAGTGATAGTGCTGCGTATATGTTAAAAACAGGCAGACTATTGAAGGAAACATATCCTAATATGCTGCATATTACTTGTGTAGCACATGCTCTCCACAGAATCTGTGAATATATCAGAAACACTTTTCCGGAAATTGATAGACTTGTATCAGCTTTTAAAAAAGTTTTCAGAAAAGCACCATTGAGAGTAGCTTTTTTCAGGGAAAAATTTCCATCTCTGTCACTGCCTCCCACTCCAGTAATAACTAGATGGGGAACATGGCTGGAAGCTACTAGTTATTATGCTGAGAATTTCGATAGTCTAAAACATTTCGTAACACTGCTAAAGAAGGATGCTAGAAGTATTGGTGAGTGCAAGGAGCTCACACAAATCCCAAATTTAAAAAATCAGTTGTACTTTCTTCACGAACACTTTGGAAAATTGCCAAAACTAATCACTTATTTTGAAAATCGAAATCTCAAATTAAATGTCGGATTAACCACATTAGATGTGGCTGTTAATAATTTGAAAAGTATTCCAAGTGACTTCGGATGTGGCCTTCGGCAAAAGTTTGAAGCAATTCTTAATAGAAATCCAGATTTAATTACATTGCAGCAATTATGTATGGAGACAATTCCAGAAAATCTAACGGCTAAATATGAAGAAATAAAAGAATATATCCAGTATGCACCTATAACCAGTTGCGATGTAGAAAGGACGTTTTCTATTTATAAGGATGTACTTAATTCAAAGAGAACAAAATTGACAGAAGAAAACCTTGAGAAACTATTGCTAGTCAATATTAATACTCCTTTACTCAACTTGAACGACAAAATTAACAAATAAAAATGTTCCAATTATAGAAATAAAATTAAAACTTTAAAAATACAACTTTTCAACAAATACATATGTATTTCGTAATTTTATAGATCACCACCCGTTCGTTTTCCAATTATATAAATAAAATTAAATATTTTAGAAATACAGCCTTTCGCCAGTACTGCACTGGGTGGTAAGCGTGTCCGTTCTCTAATAATGATCCATATTTAGATGATTTAAATGTAATTATTCGACTATCTGTACATATTTTCGCATTTCGTGGGTCCCCAAAGTCGCCCGCACTCTGTATGTAAGGAATTAAAATTAATGTGCTTGTTGTGTTTAAAAGCTAATTACATATTCGATATCAAAAGTATCCCTTCTGCCAGAATGAGTAACCTAATTACACCCGGTAAACATACAGGAAACTATTTTACATTATCCTTTGGAAATGCAAACATACTTGTAGGCAATTTAGAAAAGCCCAACGTACTGAACGGGTTAAATTAACTAAATAATGTTTCTCAAACGCGTATTAACCATGTATATAGTACCCTAGTACGCACTTATGCGTCTTTGTAGCGATTACCTATCCTAAATACTTATTAATGCTGCCAGGTTTAGGAAACGTAATTAAATCTTAAAATTAACTTTCGTATTAACACTAATTGACAAATTAACGGCTCTAGAGGGATAAAATTGAACCATGCTTTGTATAAAAATATATCTCCCTGTAAATCTAAAATGCTATGATAGTTCCTCCCTACATAATACCTTTTGGCAGATAAATTAAAAATGCTGCTGTAAGAACACTTTTCAAGAGCCAATGTTAATCTGTAGAAGTGTCTGCCTTATTTGCCAAAACGGACTTATCACCTCTGTTAAGCGCGAGAACAGTAATTTTTTTCTGTTTTTGCTTTTTACTTTCCTTAAATATACGTGCACTTTAGTTGTTTACAATTACATAATGTTGGCTTCAAATTAACACCCTGTATATCAAAATTTTAATTATATTATTTAAACTGTAAAACTCTATTCTAAGAATCGATATCCGTTGTATTTACAAGTTTATTACCCTTTTTATTACATTATTTCCACCTTTATTTATGATCAATTACAGAACGCATTCAATAACCTGTTTTTAATCTGACAATCTATTCATAATTTCACGTTTCTTAAATAAAGTGCGATAAACTTTATAAAGATGAATAGAATTTAATCTAAACTTTGTACTCAGGTTTAAGATTAGGACTTAGTTAGCATAGTTTAAATGTATATTGCCGGGTATTATTGCAAGCAGAACTATCCACAAATACCTTAAAAATTCCCTCGAATTAAGACATCATCTGGCCGTATAATCGATACGGTTCGCATTATTGCTTATACAAGTGTCCCGTATCGTTATGTTCAAATTTTAGGAGTGTAAAGTAGACTTCATTTCAAGTAATAAAAACGCAAAACTTGTATATCCATTTTTATTTGTTTCAAAGTTACAGATCTATGAATGTGATTGTCAGATCATGATAAAAAATGTAATCCCAAAGTCAATAAAAACTGATTTTATTTAAAAAAGTTCAATTAATTATATTTTCGAAATGTCCACCTCCTTGTTGAATGCAGGCTTGCGCCCGTAAGCCAACAGAAGAAGTACATATCCGATTTTCATACTTGTTTTGTCGGATTTGCTCGGCAGTCAGGTGAATACGATACAACAACTCTTCTCTTGTGTTCGAAACTTTCGCGTAGACTAAATTTTTCATGTATCCCCATAAATAAAAGTCAAGGGGATTAAGATCGGGTGATCTGGGTCGCCATGCAAGAGGCCCACCTCGACCAATTCATCTTGGATAATTGACGTTACGTTATTGAGAATGTCCCACTGAATGTGACGAGACATGTGAAACCACATGTCTCGTCGAACATTCAGTGGGACATCCTCTAAAAGACCTGGCAGTTCGTCAATAAGAAATTGAAGGTAATTGTCCGCATTTAACCTCCCAGGAAGTACGACAGAACCAATCAACAAGTCATCGATTAGGGCCGCCCAAACGTTAATAGAAAATTCATGTTGAAATTTAGATGGACGTATAGCTTTGGGATTTTCTGATGACCACCTGTGCAGGTTTCTCAGATTTGTAACACCACTTCTCGTGAACGTGGATTCATCTGTCCAGAGGACTGTTCTGCTGAAATTAAAATGAAGCCGTGACTTAATATCCAGGTAGAATAAACTAGACGAGCATAGTGATCTGCCTTAAGCAAACCGTGTCCCCTGCGATAGTGATATGTATATAAGCCCTCACGTTTTAAAATTCGCCAAACTGTCGTTCGTGGCACTCCTAGTTGTCTAGCGATTCGACGTACACTGAGAGTTTGATCCCTTGTAACAATAACTATTGCTTCTTCCTCTAAGTCTGCTGGCCAATTTACTCCTCGGTCGAAAAATAATCACGCAGTCCACATTCCCGAAATTGTCTGTGTACTTCCAGAAACGTTCTGTAATGAGGGGAAACCGATGTCGGTATTCAATAACTGCTTGACGTGCACTGCCATTACAGTAGCCATACACAAAATGCATGTCCGCATACTCTTCAGAAGAAAATCGGTAACGTATTTTGAATAAAGAAAACGTGTCCACTCACTAATAAGCTGTTGTATGAACTGAAACGTAATGTAATCCTTTATTAAAAAATGCAACGTTAACAGTCATCTGAACATTTGTTTATTGTATGATATTCATGGTTCAGCACTTACGAAATACGTAAAAACCTTCTTTATCATAAATCAATTTCCAGTACTCTTTTTTGTAGATCTCCAAGAAATTACTGTATGCACTACGCACGTGTTTATTTATTTTAGGATAACATTTTATTATGCGACGTTAACAATCACAGGCCTGTTATTGAATCGTATAAATTTTTTTAAATAAATCAGGTTGTATTGACTTTAGGATTATATTTTTTTTCATGATCTGACAATCACATTCATAGATCTGTAACTTTGAAACAAATAAAAATGGATGTACAAGTTTTGCGTTTTTGTGACTTGAAATGAAGTCTACTTTATACTCCTAAAATTTAAACATAACGATACGGGACACTTGTATAATAGTTTGTGAGGGTAATGGCAAATTTTGCCTGCATGTAATATTTTTAAAAACAATAAGAAGAAAACTCTCATCCTAACAACAAGTAAGAGACATTAATTCGAACCACAGCACATCAACGAGCAAGAGTTCGAACACTAATACAAATCAAAATTATACACATCAAGCGTTGAATTCAATAAAGAATTATAGTTAAAAGTTCATTTTTATGATCCAACAAAAAAGAAGTCAAAACTCCTGGACACTTCTACAGAACCTCAAGAAATCTATAACGAGCAATGAATTAAGTGATTTTTACCCTTCCATGTGAAGCAATTCAAAACTGGTATTGGGATTTTAAATTCGAAGGAAAATCTTATAAACATTAAAAAAAATTATAGGAGCCAATGTCTCAGGAATATAATAAAATTTATAGGAAAAACATGCGATTCTTCTGTAAAAAGTGTTGAGTTAATAAAACTATTAACAACTCACAAAAAAACACATCGGAAGAATCATGGTTCAAGCAAATTTTTGGAAAGATTTATAACGGTGGATATAACCTGGATTCATTACTTTAATCCAGAGTCGAAAGTACTTATTATGGAGTTGTGGTTGTGCCCATTGCCTTTAGGAAAAGTTTGGGTCACTTCTTCTGTCGGCGAGATGCCAGCAATGATTTTTCGAGATTTTGAACGAATCTTTTTTGTTGATTATTTACTATGCGTGGATGCGTGCCCATGTCAATCTTTAGAAGTATTTTCGTTTATTCCAAAATAGACAAAACTGAAATGAAATCTACCATAGAATACCACCTTAAGAAAGGCTTATCAACGAAAGAAATATATGACATGAACAACGAACTAAATTATTTTTGCTCTTTCGGATGAAGCAATGTAAAACTGGTCCCGGGATTTTAAATTCGAAAGCAAAATTTTGCAAGCACGCAAAACAATTTGGTCCATATCATGGTACCTAATAGACTAGTAGACTATAGTTGGATTTATAAGAAAAGCATGCTGTTTTTCTGTAAGAATTGTTAAGATAAAATAGTATTAACAGCTAATTGGAAAGCGCGTTGGAAGAATCATCACTTAAGCAAATTTTTGGAAAGATTTGTAACGGTGGATATAACCTGGATTTATCACTTTAATCCAGAGTCGAAAGTACAAAATATGAAATTGTAGTGGATTTATATTTGAGGGACTTTTCTTGCTTCCGTCTGTTTCGAAGGTAAACTCTAATTGATTAAACACATTTTAAAATTAATCAAAATAAGAATAAATTATGCGAATATAGAAAATACGTGAAGCAAAAAAGACTGGGCAAATTGAATAGAAATTATTTCACCACGTTCATACAAATTGCATTTTGAAAGTTGTTATTCACAGCATTATTTCGATTTTCAGCACCCTTGCTACTCTCTATATGCCCCCCACAGCTGAAGGAACATTTTCAGGGGATTTTTTCTAACCACTAAGATGTAATCAATGTTAAAATTTTCGGAAGATATTGATGTCCTTGGTAAATGTACAAACATTTAAAGAGATTTTGTTATAAAATAAAATTGTTTTCTCTTATATATTGGACACAATAATCCTAATCTTCCTTCGTTATTTTCCAATTTAAAAAATAAAATAATGTAGTGGAAATCGCTCCATCAACGTTAGAGACGGCTAAGAACGGCTGTAAAAGTGATCGCATCAGAATAATAATGAATAATCGACAGCTATGATACCCTAATAAATTTTACCATAGCTACGTAGGAATATTTAATGATTTAAAATAAAAACTAAAAAATTTATTAGTTTTTATTGTTAAAATAATTAAGGAAATTACTTCAAAATTTCAAATATGGAAAGGTTAATAACTACAATACCCCATAATTATTATTGTATTCATACCTTGAAATTAGTATTTAAATATGTATTAGTAGAACGTGAGGAACATCTATTTATTTTAAGAATTAGTTTATTAAGAATTCCTCTACAAAATGGTGCACATTTCTGTAACGATATACCAAGGTAATCTTTTATATTTTGCATATAGAGCTGAAATAAAACAGTAGATAACTTTTAAAAACTTTATTGTTTTCGAAGTATTCTCCACGAAGATTAATGCACTTTTGCATGAGCTAGAACCAATTCTGGAAGCAGTTATTCCACTCGTTTGTTGGTACAGTCAAAATTGCGTTTTTGAAGACATCGACTGCGCCTTCCGACGACTGGAATTTTTGACTACACAGTCCGTCCTTGATTTTTGGAGAGGTAAAGAAATCGTTGGAATTTAGGTCGGGACTGTGCTGAGGATGGTCTAACAATTCAACGTTTTGTTGCGTTAAAAATTCAATTGTTTTGCGAGCAGTGTCCGAACTTGCATTGTCTTGATGGAGGATGATTCGTCGTTGTGAGTTACTTTCTCGGAGCTTAGCGATGACTTGCGGCAAACAAATGGTTGTATACCAATCGGCAGTAACAGTTCTTTGATCCTGTAGAGAAATTGTTGCTTTAACGACCTGCTTTCAAGACAAATATCGCGACCATCTTTTTGGAGACACTTCGCGAACGGATGACTTTTGTCTTTTGCTTTTCTTCACCTTAGAAGATCCAAATAGACGACTGGCGTTTATTTTCTGGCTCGTATGAGTAAATATAAGATTCATTACCATACACGTTTTTAGAGTTTCCCGTGTTGAAGCGGTATACAGTTTTTTTGACACCAATTCACCCCAGCTGTTTTCTGTTCTTCGATCAACAGATACACAGAATTCTTCATGCAAAATTTTTTGTATTGAGGTCTTTGAAATCCCCAATATGCCTCAATTTCGCGATATGTCACGTGAACTGGCGCATAGTATAAACGTTTTCCTCAGTGACTTCAAAAATTTGAAGCTTGGGCAATTGAAAAAACCTGCACTTGAATCGAGATTTTGAATTTTTGGTTTAAGAAGGCGTTCATACGCAATAATTTTAAATTTGGGCGATAGACGAAAGTATTTTGAGCAAGTGAATCCAAAATTGTTAATTTTTAGGTCAAGAAGGCACGTATTTCTATCAGGTTGATAATTGTTGGTTTATCAAGGCACGTATTTGTATCAAATTAACCGCGCATACCCCAAAAATTTGAAACTTGGACAATGGAAAAAGGTATTTTAAGCATAACGAATCCAAATTTGAAATTCTTAAGCCAGGAAAGGGTACATACCCAAAAATTTGGATTTTAAGCTATAGAAACGAGTGATTTGAGCGTATGAATACAAATTTCATATTCCTGAATCATAAAAGCGCGTATTTGAATCAAATTTTTTATGGATACCCAAAAATTTGAAGCTTGGACAATGGAAAAAACTACCTTAAGCATATGAATCCAGATTTGGAATTGTTAGTTTAGAAAGACGTTCATGCCAAGAAGTTTAAATTTGGGCAATAAAGTATTTTGAGCAAGTGAATCCAAAGTTAATTTTTAGCTCAAGAAGGTACGTATTTCTATAAAGTTAATATTGATGAAATTTCGGATTTTAGAAAAAGTGCTTTAAGCACATGAATCCAAATTTGTAGTTTCTGCATTATGAAGATGAGTGTTTGGATCAAATTGATCATAGAAACCCCCGCAACAGAAAAAAATATTTTGAACAAATGAATCCAAAATCATAAATTTTTTATGTGAAAAACAATTTGCGTACAAATAAAACAGCTAATTTACCAATATGTCGTACTTATAGTTAAATACGAAAGCTAATTGGTTAATAGTTTCGTATTTTTTCGATGGAACTTTTGTTAAAGATTTATATGAAATTGTAAAATTTAAAAAAGAGGATAAAGTAATTATTGGACAAATTTTATTATTTACAGCGTTAGAAAAGCATAAATTCTGTACTAAAATGGTCACCTAGCAGTCCAGACCTAAATCAGTTTGAGCTTGCGAGAGACGTGTTGAGCTGAACCAATCATCTTCAACATCTGCAAGACTGTAAACCTATTTACAAGAAACCTGGCAGTAGACGATTACAGGAACTTATTAAATTTCAAGATTGCGTGTCCTTGGATGAAGTACAAATTTATTTTATTTAAGAGATTTTAGATATTTTAAAGAATATTCTGTTTTTATTCTTTTAGGGGGAGCTTTATTTTTCTGCAAAATATTCTTTTATATTGCTAAATTGCTAAGTCACTTTCATGTATAACAACAGATGGATGAATACTTGTTGGTAATAGTATATTATTCTATGATACTTGGAGCCAAAAAGTTTTTTTATTGCTAATTATACATAGATAACAATCAAAAGCGCAAAATTAGTATATTCAAATAGTTGAACTTATACGTTTGAAGATTTCTTTCTAACACTCATTTCAAAAATTAAAATAAATTAAAAAAATTAAAGAACTTTAATCTAAGTGCTACATTAAAAAATTGCTGCTTATGCTGGATGTAATCTAACATAAAAATAATCTGTTTTGTATTCAGAATAATTATGATTGTCTTGACACCATCTCTACTGATTAATATTTACCACAGCTACGATATTTAGATGAAACAATCTTGCCGGTGTTAGACCCGAAGATAACTGATGAGCTGATGTCGTGGGAGTGCGTTGGTGGCTGAAGAACCAGAGCCATGTGCACGGTTCACTTTGAGTAGTTCACGAGTCAAAATCAGAACACGTCGGGAGACGCCATAGCGTACAGGTGAGCAAGAACTAACAGTATACGAAGCGCCTCGACGGTAGTAGACTACGCGTGCTAAATACTCGACCAAAACCGACACAAACCGACGTACTACCCGTGACATGCGCTAGGAAAACCACCAATTATACGTCTTTAAAAAGGGAAAAACTTACAAGAGCACAAAACAAAAGTAAGCAAAGATCAACAAAACTGCCGGACAAAGTTGTTAATTACTGGCAATTTTGTACGATTTTAGGATTTATATTTAGACACTGACCTTTCGGGATCTTGGATTGTTTTCGTTACTAATTCGTCGGCACCGTTGCGCGCTGGCATTACGTCAAATTCGACAGTCTTCTTGTGCGAAACTTGGACCGAGGCAGTTAACAGGGGCCGTTGCGATAAAGACGGTGAATCCGTCGGCGTTGGTGACGATGTGCCTGATGTCATTTCTAATCATTTATTAGAAAAACTAACGCTTCCTCTCTGAAAAAAAAGGAAAGATAATTAAAGTCTTTTTAAGACGCAATCGTCAAATGCACTTTGACGCAAATAGTTGCACTTATGTTACTAAAATGTGATAGTTATTGAATCAAAGTTCGCACTAGTATTTTATTTGGCATATCTATTTATATTATTGGTCTGGGAATTGAATTAGTGAATCATTCACGGGATAGAAATATTTTACAACCTGTTACCTACCAAAATAATACGCGAAACGATAGATACATCAACTTATTCAAAATAACAGTAAAGGTGTATCTATTATTTCAGAAAAGCATTTTAATGTATCTAGCTATTTTTTTCTATCTAGTTTTGGCAGTTATCGAAACTATAAAATATCTTATTATAACTAAATTATAAAAAACAAGAAAAGCATAATATGTACTAAAAAAACAATTTCATTGTCCAAACTCTAATTCTTTAAAACACTCTATATTTTGCCGGTTCCAGGTGTACCTTGGGAATTTTTAATTTCATATTAAACTAATGATTAGAGAACGGACGCATCAGGCCGAAATTACGATGGACCATATAAATAGTCTATAACATCGCTAAGTTAGCACTATTCATTCAGTTAACCGTAAATCTGCTTTTTGTCGTTGAATTGTGACGCAATTACTTCAATATTACAGTTAAATTCCTTTCTTCTTGGGCATCGATAAAAGCGTTAGGAGTTTTTATGGTTTATTTTATTTATTAGTTTATATTTCGTAAGATAAATAAAGTACGGTGAGTTTCTTTTTTTCATTGTTTTAACTGTTAATTACATAATACTTCGTAATTTTTGTAATAGATCCTGTTTTCATATCGTTTCATCGAAACTACTTCTCCCAATTATTTTGACGTAAGTGTCCAGTGATAAGCAAGTTGATAATACTAATGAAAATGACGATGAAACGATCCAGAGCAGCAGTTTTGCTGCAGGACGATATCAAAAGAATTTGAATTTAATTCGGGGGTACGGCAGGGAGATGGATTATTTGCGTCAATATTCAATATAGCTGTAGAAGGGGTTATAAGAGATTGTGGTTTTAAAGCAGCGATGCACATACCGCGGCCCGCGGGCCGCATGCGGCCCACTGTCGATATTTACGCGGCCCGCCAACGAATTTTAAAAATTGTTCGAAAAACTACAAAAGTAGGTAAGAATCCATTCAAATCAATATTTCTTAACTTTTTATTTTATTCTAACTTTTGTAATTGATATTAAGATATGTATCTTTAAGTACCTACTACTTTCTTGTTCAGGTTTACTACGTAGGACAGATATGCTCCTCGTCGTTCCAAGCATATTGTTACGAGACTATAAATCTGTCAAACCAACTAGATTACTCGAAGATTCGCGAAACACGTCGGTATTATCCCCGAACAATGTGGTAGGTTCTCGATGTTAGGTAACTCGTATAAATACAACGCATCGCCCGCTATCGGGGCAGTTAAGTTTTAACTACGGACAAGCGAACGTTATATTGTTTGAATTGTAATCTGTGAAGAATAAATATTTCGTCGTACGAACTTGGCATCCACCTACGTAACAATATAATATCAATTTTGATATGGATAAACCAGGCCCCAGTAAAAACCGTAGTCGTAAGCTTGAAAATGAAAATCGACAGTTTCAAGATATTTGGACCGAAAAATACTTTTTTATTTCATCGCATAATAAAAGTGTCTGTTTAATATGCAAGAGTAGTGTTTCTATTCCGAAGGAATATAATGTGAAAAGGCATTATGAAACCCAGCATCATACTTTTACCAAATTAACCGGCGAAAATCGAACGCAAAAAATTTCCACTTTACAAAGGGAACTAATAGGCCAGCAAGCTATGTTTACAAAACCAATTCAAGATGCTGAAACAGCTACTGAAGTTAGATTTGAAATATGTATCTCGAATAATAGCGAAAACTTGTCGGCCTTTTAAAGATGGTGAGTTTGTTAAGCAGTGTTTAGATATCGCCGCAAAGAAAATGTGTCCGAAAGATTAGTTCTCTTTTATATACGGAAATATTTCAAATATGACCACCTCAAATTTCTACTTTACTGCATGTTCTCATAAATATGGAGTCAATATGAAATCATGCCATGTAAACATCTTGTTTTGGGTAGGAAACACGTTTGTAATAATTATAACTTCAAATGAATAAATTTCGTCACGAATTTCTCTTTCAAAGTCTAAAATGCCGGATAGCAATAATTGAAACACCGATCGTTTAAAACGTCTTTAAATTAACAAAAATATCGGCGGAATAATAGTTCAACACATAGGTTTTACAAAGCCTGTGTAAATAAACTCGATAATGCAAGCCACTATATCTCTCCACTGTAACATTTATAAAGATCCACATGCATGTATATAAACCTATTTATGTGAATTCGTTCTTGAATAAAAGCAACACATACAAATAAAATAACACATTAACAATAATAATAATCATTAAAAAGCTTTTCTGACATTTTGTGTAGGTAATACGAATATTTAGTGCAAATCAGAATCTGAATATTTATTTAAAAATTGTAATCTAACATCCCTATTTATAATTTTAGCTTACCAATATGTGTGAACTCCATTTATTCGCCTTTTATTCACTTGCATAATACAATTTATTTTATCAAACGTCTACATATTTACTTAAAAATTACAATTATATATGTATACGATATTATCGACGGAAGAATCATAGTAAATTTATTGTATTATTGTGAGTCCGGCTTTAAAATATGTATGTAATAACCTATATTGCCAGTTTGCAATTATACAATTAAAAAAAAACTAATGTTTCTCATCATCATTAATTAAAAATATGTAAAGTGTATAAACACTTTACTCACATATTTAATATACTAAACTTATTTTAATCATAAGTAAAAACACAAGAGCTTTTTTTTTATCGGATAAATTTCTCTTTGTAACGAAATTATTTTGCCAATCAGTAATTTGACGAGAAAAACTTACATGAAAAAATCGCGAGACGATAGTCGAGCGATTTTTTCTAATGTAAGTTTTTCGAGCGAAATTACTGATTGGAAAAATATTGAGTTAAAAAGAAATTTATCCGAGAAAGAAAAGCTCGAGTGTTTTTTGGCAAGATAAATTAACGATATAAATAAACAGAAACAAAAATTATTTTTATTTGAAAGCAAGAGAACAGTTATTAAATGTACAATTATTATAAATAGTTTGGTTTGGTGTACTAATTTTAATATTATTTTCTTTGTTGTTTTCTACACATGTTGAATAATTGTTTTGTCCTATTTTATCGGATTCGCGTAAATTACTGACAAGATTTTCGTGATGTTCAGGGTCAATTTGGAGATAAGGTTTAATTGATGATGAAGAAGAGTGTCCTGTTATCTTTATTAATTGTTGGTCACTTACTCCTGCTTTGGCTAAGTGGGAAACAGTACTAGCACGGTTTGAATGATTGGTAATTTTAATATTGGTGATATCCAGTCCAATTTTAGATGCAGAATTTTTGGTCCAAGTAGATATCAAATTTATTCCTATTGGAACATTTTTATACCAATTATTAGAATGTGCCTTGTTCCAAAAGGGATTTGGAGTTAAAAAAAGTCGTTCAGATGTTATATTTTCTTTTCTTTTTTCTAAGAGTAATTTTAATAATTTAACCGGACAAATACTTTCATCCATATCATTTTTTGTCAACCATTTACTGTCCGTCAATTTTTTCGACCCACCTTGTGCGGTCTTCGAAAATATAGAATTATATTCAATTCTTCCTGTTGGAGTTCCATTTTGATATTTTTCTTCTTTAAAATGGTAAATTTTACATTTTACGGCTTCTCCTCCTCTCCACGCTAATTCATATGAAGCTATATGAAAGAATCTTTTTTGTAATCCCTCTGGTTCATCTATATTCCACAATTTTGCCATTTTTACTATATATTTCTTGTCTATTGGCATAGAACTTACTTTTCTTTTCTCGGGAAGAGTTTGTAATTCCCTTCGTTTACAATTTTTCGCATCGCGGGATTCTTTAAAAATTATGTCGGCAAAAGGATCAATTTTAATATTGTACTCACTGAAATATTTTTCTTGAATCATCTTCGCAGTTGAATTCCAGATTGTTTTAACCGTATATTCTTTATAATCTTCTCCGTTTTTCTTTTTCATATTATAAGCCCAATCTTTTAATATATTTGCTATTTCGTGTAAAGGAGTTGTTTCTGAAAGTTTGTAATTTCGAACTTGACAAAACTCGTTAAATTGTCTCCATATAGATGATCTTGTATTTTTGGTTGATTGCGGTATTGATTTTCTTATATTTGTTGTAATTTCTTTAGATGAAATTTCCCCAAACCGACTCATAATTATACGTTTTACGTTTAACGGTATTTAATAGTTATTACCTGTCAGCTGCCAAAATAAATTAAGTGATGCAGGGCTACTAGATATGTAACAGGAAGAAGCATTTTTATCGGAGGAAGAAGCATTTTTATCGGTGATAAAAAGCTATGTAGGTTTTTATCGCTGTCAAAGTGACAAAAATGTCACCCGCATATGGACATTTTTATATAGGAGTTAATTTATCATGTTAAAAGAAATGAACTAATTTTTCATGTATCTTGTAATTTATACTTGAAGTTAGTGCTTTGAGTTATGTTATTGTAAAGTTTATGTTAACCTTAATCTGAAAAAAGTTCGTTCTATATCTTTTCGGTAAGTGTAACAGTACCTGTGTTTGTTGTATCCAGTCAAAATAACTCCAAAAAGTATTCAAATGGAAACGGTGAGTACAATTTTAAGTAATTATCAAGTTATAATGAATCGTTATTTAATAATGGCGTGTAACATTTACCAAAAATTTTTTGTGTCAAACTTTAAATCTGTGTGTTAAATTTACTTTAAAAAGCAAACAGAAAACTGTCTACTAAAGTTGTTAGTACATATTACTCTTGGTAAATGTTTAAATTGAGAATAAGAATGAAAGATTCCGTTGAAGTTTTAATTAACCGTTATGAAGGGATGGAGCAATTAAGCGACCTTCAAAATTACGTAATGACGTTCTCCAATCTGCTGACAGATTCGGAATGAAATTACTATCGACCTTCACTACTTAAGTACTTAGAACATTTTAAATAGTACTTGCAATCATTCATAAGTTTTCTGGTAATTTGCGATGAATTATAAAAAATCACTTATTGATTAATTTAATGAACCATTAAAAACTTATAAACTGTTTTATGTAAATAGTGTTTTATTTCAAATTAAAAAGTGTACCTGTTTTTTTATTACATTCCACGTTCTAGTGTGTTTTATTAATTTGCTATACATGTGCTTTCGTTCCGTTCAGAGTTAAAAAATCAATTTTAAATACGGGAAACGATATTATGAATCGTTTAAATCACTTAACAATTGCACGAGTTTATAAGTGTATATGGACTTGTAATTAAGCGATTAAACGATTTCTGCTGGTTTGTTAAATTGAATTTCGACTTTGACTGATGTTACAAAAAATTATCGAATAAAAACATGTATTAATTTATATTCGCGACAAATAATTAAATAAAAAAATAGAATGTAACTTACTTTGAGGGTTTTTTTTATTAGTATACATCAACTGAAACAATATCACTATGATCAATAATAGCTACTTATGACTACTAAACTTTGTTTTATTTTGCAAGTGCTATTTTATATGTGTTTAAATGATATCGAATGGCAATGTCCTATTTTTATTCTTATAAAAATGCGAAGCACGTTAGAATTTTTACAATCAACTGTTCATAATAATTAGTTTCAACGACAAAGAGTAAATTGAAAATCATAGGTTATGTTCCTTTATTAACGTAGCTTATTGATAGATGTTCACTAAGAAAAAGAAGTAAAGATATTTAGAATTTTATTTCTTTTCAAATATTGTGTGGCTACACAAGCTGTCCCGTATCGTTATGTTCAAATTTTAGGAGTGTAAAGTAGACTTCATTTCAAGTGACAAAAACGAAAAACTTGTATATCCATTTTTATTTGTTTCAAAGTTACAGATCTATGAATGTGATTGTCAGATCATGAAAAAAATTTAATCCTAAAGTCAATATAAACTGATTTTATTTAAAAAAAGTCATACGATTCAATGACAGGCCTGTGATTGTTAACGTGGCATAATAAAATGTTATCCTAAAATAAATAAACACGTGTCGTAGTGCATACAGTAATTTCTTGGAGATCTACAAAAAAGAGTACTGGAAATTGATTTATGATAAAGAAGGTTTTTACTTATTTCATAAGTGCTGAACCATGAATATCATACAATAAACAAATGTTCCGATGACTGTTAACGTTGCATTTTTTAATAAAAACACGTTTTCTTTATTCAAAATGCCTTACCGATATTCTTCTCAAGAGTATACGGACATGCATTTTGCGTATGGCTACTGTAACGGCAGTGCACGTCAAGCAGTTATTGAATACCGACATCGGTTTTCCGATAGGTGCATTCCTCATTACAGAACGTTTCTGGAAGTACATAGACAATTTCGGGAATGCGGACTGCGTGATTATCTTTTCTACCGAGGAGTAAATTTGCCAGCAGATCTAGAGGAAGAAGCAGTAGCTATTGTTACAAGGGATCCAACTCTCAGTGTACGTCGATTCGCTAGACAACTAGGAGTGCCACGAACGACAGTTTGGCGAATTTTAAAGCGTGAGGGCTTATATCCATATCACTATCACAGGGGACACGGTTTACGTGACGCAGACCACTATACTGGTCTAGTTCATTCTACCTGGATATTAAGACAGTCACGGCTTCATTTTAATTTCTGCAGAACAGTCCTCTGAACAGATGAATCTACGTTCACGCGAAGTGGTGTTACAAATATGAGAAACCTGCACAGATGGTCATCAGAAAATCCCAAAGCTATACGCCCATCTAAATTTTAACATGAATTTTCTATTAACGTTTGGGCGGCGCTAATCGATGACTTGTTGATTGGTCCTGTCGTTCTTCCTGTGAGGTTAAATGCGGACAATTACCTTCAATTTCCTATTGACGAACTGCCAGGTCTTGTAGAGGATGTCCCACTGAATGTTCGACGAGACATGTGGTTTCACATGGATGGAGCACCACCACATTTCGGAATTGCTGTCCGAAATTGGGTTAACGTCAATTATCCATGATGAATTGGTCGAGGTGGTCCTGTTGCATGGCCACCCAGATCACCCGATCTTAATCCTCTTGACTTTTATTTATGGGGGTACATGAAAAATTTAGTCTACGCGCAAGTTTCGAATACAAGAGAAGAGTTGTTGAATCGTATTCACTTCGGCTGCCGAGCAAATCGGACAAAACAAGTATGAAATTCGGATAAGAACTTCTTCTGTTGGCTTACGGGCACAAGCCTGGATTCAACAAGGAGGTGGACATTTCGAAAATATTATTAATAACTTTTTTAAATAAAATCAGTTTTTATTAACTTTAGGATTAATTTTTTTCATGATCTAACAATCGCATTCATAGATCTGTAACTTTGAAACAAATAGAAATGGATATATGTACAAGTTTTGCGTTTTTGTTACTTGAAATGAAGTCTACTTTACACTCCTAAAATTTGAACATAACGATACGGGACACTTGTATATTGTCTTATTTGAAAACAATATGTTTGGCAAGGTAAGTTAGACAAATATCTTAAATATTAGTTAAAATATAAGTTGAATAAGTTTCAGAGAAACACCCAGGTAAGAAACAATTTTGAAACTTTTCTAGACTAAATAATGACAAATGAAAATTATACCCCAATCACAGAAAAACATCTAAATTATAATTTAAAAAAATCTGCTAACAATTCGGAATACACACAGTGGAATTTAAATTATAAAACTCAAAAATCATTACATCTATCTCTACCATATCATTTCTTTAAACTTCTGAACGCCTTAACATATAGTAATTTTCTTTATTTATGATAACAGTCTTTAAATACAAAGTCGTATCAAGGTGAGCACGTTAGTGCGTACCATAATTATATCTCAGCAACCAATAAACCTTTTTTTATGTGATGTTTTTGTAAAATAATCCTTATATATACATTAAAACTGACGCCTGTCAGCGTTTTTCACGAAAATGCATTGGGGCTTGGCTGGGACACCTCCCATGGTGTAAGTGGTATAAGACCTTAAGCTTTGGAACTTTTTAAGTCAGTCAATTTTGAAGTTAGAACGTGGCGGGTGGTTCCAATCGATTCCTATCGGCGAGATATACTTAAGTATGTCTCATCTATGGTATCCTTATTGAATAGGTCCAAACATTGCTGCAAAAGTACTTTGCGCATTTGATTCAGCAAATTCGGCACCCACCTTTCGCGTCCCTAATTCTTCGTGTAAGATATTTCGCTGCCTTTCTTCCGATATCCCCACGGCCTCAGCTATCTCACTCACCTTCACACGCCTATCGTCCAACACGATATCGTGCACCTTTTCGATGGTTTCCGGTGTGGTTGCTGTTTTTGGCCGTCCTTTTCACGTGAGTCATCTTCGAGGGACGTGCGACCACGTTTAAAATCAGCTGCCTACTTTTTAGCTGTTGACATTGAACTTTTGTCAACTTCGGATGAATTTCCTTAGGGGTTAATCCATCCAAAACGAAGAATTTTATGACCGCAGGATATTCAAGTTATTCCATTTTAACGAAAAACACGCAAGATGTCTACTGCGGAAATTGTGTAAACAAACTACTTGACAGAACAAGTTGAAACTTGCCATACGAATTAATGATTGGTGCACCCAGGCAGGAATCATATAAATTTTCGCTGATTGGAACACCATCTCGGTCAGGTCGAGAATTTTAGAAAGATATACAAAATACTACTGTTTTCTTTTTGTGAGTGGGACAGCCGTGTAAGAGATAAACATTATAAAATTAAGCATTGGTGTCTACGCAAAATAACTGAGCTAGGTGCCAAAAATATGACACGAGAAATATTAGTTCAGAAGGGAAAAATATTTTTACTTCCACCACACATTAACCTATAGTTTGTTTTTTAATTCCGCAAATGCGGTATCCAACGGGAAACAATTTTTTTCGCACACAATTCTTGAGATCTATGAAATCCCAAATGGTGCCTCAATTTCGCGATATATCACACGTCGATCTTCCTTGATGAGCTTGCGCACAGCATCGAAGTTTTCCTGAGTGACTGCCGTTTTTGGTGCACCTGCTCTTGGATCGTCGCTAAGACTAGTCCGTTCATGTTTAAATTCTCCATACTAACGAGGAATTGTTGACTGATGTGGTGCTTCATTACCGAAAACAGAAGCCAACTCGGCGAGGCATTCTTGTTGAGATAATTCTCTTCGAAAGTTATAAAAAATTATTCCGCGAAAATTTTCACGGTTTAATTCCATTTTTCGACAAACTTGTCAACTTCGACAGTTCGTTCTAGCTACAACACTACACGTATCGCACTGAAACTTTGGATTTAGGCTAACTATAGATAGGGGTTAATTTTTAGTACTGATCCGAAATTGGTGGAGACTGTGGCTTGAAATCTAAAACAGAAGTAAGAAAAACACCCTAACTACAATATATATCAATAAATACTATATACGTATTTCGGCAACTAAGTTGCCATCTTCAGTAGAATAACCTTAAAACTGAAAAAATGTTATACGTAGCGTTTTTGGTGAAGAGCATATCTTCTAAGGTTTACCTTAGCCAAAATCGCTACGTTTAACATTTTTTCAGTTTTAAGGTTATTCTACTGAAGATGGCAACTTAGTTGCCGAAATACGTATATAGTATTTATTGATATATATTGTGGTTAGGGTGTTTTTCTTATTTCTGTTTTAGTACTGACATTTGATTACTGGGTCCCTCTATGTCCCAGTATGCAAAACATAAAAGACCGTTAATATCACAATATTTCTACCTCCCTTATCATTGGAGCCTGATATCGAAATTCTGAGGCCAAAGCTGGATTCAGCACACCAAAATATCTAAGAAACTGCCAAACGTTTCCACGGAGGAAAAAAACTTTTAAAATGATCAACAGTGTTATTTTTGCTCCCGCCGATATCTTCTAAATGGGAAATATTTTTAAAGACGAATAAGCGAAAGACGCCACCCACATCTTCATCATCTTTAGAAATTCAGATTAAAAAGAACTGAATATTTTAAATTTTATTCGTAGATTTGATATGGAGTAGTCGATTATATTGTACGAGTAGTCTGCTTTACATTAAGAAACATCATATTACTCTCTTGAGTTTCGGCGTAAAAATTAACCACTTTAACATTCAAAATGAGATATAGTTTATTTGAGCGAATTCCGGCAAATTTTGCTGTGCAGAAATGAATTAGTTGTTTAGCGCATAGAAATTTCAACAGTTTCATACTATAGAGAATAATTCTAGCGTTACGAGTTTTAGAATATTGTTACATGTTCTGTACGTGTGTGATATGTAACGTGCCTACGATTGCCAATTTGTTATTGTCGCTGTTGTGCGATTCCGAAGTCTCCGCATATTTAGTTGTTAATCTGTTTTATAATCCCTTTAAAATCCAACGCTTCATAACATCCGGATATTGAAATTTATTTTTCAATTAAATTCGAGATTTGTGAGTTCATTGCTATTCAAATGTTATTTTTCAGTTGAATAAATGTAGGGGTTGATGGATGGTGGTGACGATAAAAATAATTTCATGCAAATTAAATTAGGTTAAACAAACTTAATTTAATTTAAGTGTTCTACAGGCCTTGAAGGCCTAAGGCATACACGAAATTGCATACCCGTCTGGAAAATATTGCGGGAAAGTGTCCCTTAAACCACATATGCATTGATGCAAGATTTGCTCACTATAACAGAAATATAAATAGAATTGTAAGTCGCGCGGTTTACCCAATAACTCTATTACTGCAGGGTGTTTCATTTGGACTATAGAATTTGACTTTTGAATAAAACCCATAATATTTGTGACACTGATGTTTTTTTATTAATCAACATACATTCTAGACTTTACGGCTAAAAATGGAAAAGAA
The DNA here is from genome assembly GCA_935421215.2 of Melolontha melolontha. Taxonomy (NCBI): domain Eukaryota; kingdom Metazoa; phylum Arthropoda; class Insecta; order Coleoptera; family Scarabaeidae; genus Melolontha; species Melolontha melolontha. The sequence continues at coordinate 34,435,882 of OW285244.1, read as the reverse complement.
TATGATTCATATATCTACCTCGATTGCTCAGGTGTGATCTTATACCTTTAGCAAAATTTTCTATAACACTATAGCACATAAACCTCTATTTCTCGAATAACAACGTTGACTACTTTCTTTGAGGTCATTAATTGTTGCTTGGCTTGTTGGCGTACATTTTCCTCTTTACATAACCCCAGAGAAAAAGTCCAGTGATTTTAAGTCACATTATCTTGCAGGCCTATTGATCTCAGAATTCCGACAGATAACACGATCTGAAAATTGAGTATGCAACAGAGTTATAGTCTCACGTGCCGTATGACACGTCGCACCATCCTGGTGAAACCACATGTTCAAATCCAAATTATTAATTTGGTGGAAAAGGAAATTGGTTAACATGTTAACGTGATAACATTTCCCATTTACTGTGATAGAATTACTTCATCTTCAAAAACCCAGAACCCAAAATCTTGAGCTTTTAGACACCTTGTTATACTGGATTCATTATATATATATGCTCTATTTTTCAATTCCTTCTTCTCCTCCAGCTTTCTGGTGTATTTATTCTCTCGTATATAGACTTCAACATTTTTGTTTCCTATCTTTGCAAAAGTGTCTCCAAATCTTTTTTTAGTATCCAGGTTTTGCTAGAGTATATCACTGGTTTTATAACTAATACATACGAGGTGCATTCAAGTTCTAAGGCCTCCGATTTTTTTTCTAACTAACTACTCACCCGAAAACTATGAAACTGGTGTTACTTCTCGACGTAATCTCCCTGCAGACGTACAAATTTTTCACAACGTTGACGCGATGATTCCATGGCCGCGGCGAAGGCTTCTTTAGGAGTCTGTTTCGACCACTGGAAAATCGCTGAAGCAATAGCAGCACGGCTGGTGAATGTGTGGCCACGGACAGTGTCTTTCATTGTTGGATACAGCCAAAAGTCACTAGGAGCCAGGTCAGGTGAGTAGGGAGCATGAGAAATCACTTCAAAGTTGTTTTCACGAAGAAACTGTTGCGTAACGTTAGCCCGATGTGCGGGTGCGTTGTCTTCGTGAAACAGCACACGCGCAGCCTTTCCCGGACGTTTTTGTTGCAGTGCAGGAAGGAACTTGTTCTTCAAAACATTTTCGTAGGATGCACCTGTCACCGTAGTGCCTTTTGGAACACAATGGGTAAGGATTACGCCCTCACTGTCCCAGAACATGGACACCATCATTTTTTCAGAAGTGGCGGTTACCCGAAATTTTTTTGGTGGCGGTGAATCTGTGTGCTTCCATTGAGCTGACTGGCGCTTTGTTTCTGGATTGAAAAATGGCACCCACGTCTCGTGCATTGTCACAATCGACGAAAAGAAAGTCCCATTCATGCCTTGGTTGCGCGTCAACATTGCTTGGCAACATGCCACACGAGCAGCCTTGTGGTCGTCCGTCAGCATTCGTGGCACCCACCTGGAGGACACTTTTCGCATTTTCAGGTCGTCATGCAGGATTGTGTGCACAGAACCCACGGAAATGCTAACACTGGAGGCGATCTGTTCAACTGTCATTCGGCAATCCCCCAAAACAAGTCTCTCCACTTTCTCGATCATGTCGTCAGACCGGCTTGTGCAAGCCCGAGGTTGTTTCGGTTTGTTGTCACACGATGTTCTGCCTTCAGTAAACTGTCGCACCCACGAACGCACTTTCGACACATCCATAACTCCATCACCACATGTCTCCTTCAACTGTCGATGAATTTCAATTGGTGTCACACCACGCAAATTCAGAAAACGAATGATTGCACGCTGTTCAAGTAAGGAAAACGTAGCCATTTTAAGTATCTAAAACAGTTCTCATTCTCGACGCTGCCGCTACAATTCCATCTGCCGTACAGTGCTGCCATCTCTGTGACGTATTGACAACGAACGCACGCTCATTTTAAAACAATGCACATGCTTCTATCTCTTTCCAGTCTGGAGAAAAAAAATCGGAGGCCTTAGAACTTCAATGCACCTCGTATTTTAATTTTTGTTCTTCTCGATACATATTGTATTCTGTGTCTTTAATATTTCTGATTACCTTTTGCGATTTTGGCTCTCACTTCCTGTTCTTCACTAGTCTTCACTTCTTTCTTCTCTATGCAATATGCATCCCTAAGAATACAAACGATTTTACTTTCTCAAATGCGTAAGTCTGCCATTCATGTGTTTGTATTTCCAATTCTTTTTCAGCTTCCTGCCCTGCACCTCCCATTACCATATATTTTGATTTTTCCTGATTTTTTCTTAGCCCATATTTCAACTTTTTTTTATGATTTGTACAAATTCTCTTTTTGATTCTGTTATTATTGTTATGACTCGGCGTATGCTAAATATTGGTGATCGGCGCTGTAAATCGTTTCATATATTTTTAACCTAATGTTTCTGTTTATGTTTTGTAAAATTAGAGTAAGTAACACAGTGGTCGACAAGTCTCCTTGTCTTAGTCCTTTCCTTATTTCAAAATCCTTTTGTTATGCTCATCCCATACTATTTTGTTGTTCGTTGTTTCCATAGTAATTTTTACCAATTTTATTGTTTTGATAGGAATCCCCAATTCCTTTAAAACCCGGTACATTTTCATATGCTTGTGTGAAATCAATTAATATTGTATGCAACGGTATTCTATATTCATAACATGACGCTTGAATTTCCATTATACCAAAAATCTGATCTATTATTTCTGTGTTGGGTCAGTATTTTATAGCATACTTTCAGTAGTGCAATTCCTATGTAGTTTTCACACTACAGTTTACTTCTGTTTTTATCAAATGGTTGCATTAAGACACTTGACTAGTCCTCAACTATCTTATCGTTTTCCCATATTCTCAATACTAAATCGCACAGTTTTTTCTGTAACTGTACTCGTCCGACTTTAATCATCTCTGCAGTAATTGTACATTCTTTTGGAATTTTGTTGTTCTTTAAACCTTTGATTATATTTCCTACTTCCTCTTTTGTCGGTACTTTTTATGTTTTCACTGTCTTCTTCCATCTCTGGTATTTGATTTTCTTCACTCTTTAAACTTTTTTAATTTTAGAAATAGAGTTTCCAAATTTCGGCTGCTTTTTCTGGTTCGCCCACCATAAACCTGTCATTATTTGCAATGTAACTGCTCCTGTTTTGTTATTCTTTTCAATATCTTTCACCTCCTGTGGTAGAAAGATCTTATTTATTTATTTTAAAGTTTTCTTCTCTTACAAAATAATTTGAAACATACTTGAGCAGGCAAAACCTCACCAATTTTGTACAATAAAAAAGTATTTTTAATAATATAAAAGACGTAGATATGTATTTCACCTTTCTACAGGATCATCGGTACGCCCTACTTGAGAAGAGACACATTCACAAATATATGAACTTGTATTGTGTTCTTCACACCCGATTTTTAATAATATTTTATATTATTAAAAATACTTGTGTATTATGTATATTATTTTATTGTTCTCTGTTTTTATTTCCTTTGATACTTCCTTTTTTCCAAAAAAATGTATCTTTAAGCATGTTAAAAATTATCCCTATCTTTCCTATTCTCTCTGCTATTGCTTTATCTATCCTTCCATTTTCTTCTATTACTGTGCCTAAATAGTTGAAACTTTTAACTTGTTCTAGTTGTCTTCCCCCTAAGCATATTTTGTGTATCTTTTCCTTTCCTGCCATTATCATCGTTTTTGTTTTGCTTATGTTAATTTTCATATTTATTTTCCTGAATTCTGATTGGTATATATTTAGATTCTGTTGTAGATTCTTTTCTGAATCTGCTACTACAATCATGTCGTCTGCGAACAATAATTCGCGTAGGGCACTTTGGTGCATTCTCCAGCTACCCACTATCAGTTTCTCACATCTCTGTTTACAATTTTTTATAACATCGTCCATTAATATCGTGAATAGAAGAGGGCTAAGAACACAACCCTGTTTTAATCCTATTTTTGTTTCAAATTCTGTTGATTCTTCGTTATGTGTTCTAACTTTATTTTTATTACCTTTATACAGGGCCTTTATTGTATCGATAATATATCCTTCTATCCCCCTGTTTTCTAGAGCTTTCCAGATGTCTTCTCTTTTAATTCTATCGAACGCCGTTTGTAGGTCGATAAAGCAGATATGTATTTCTTTTCCTTTTTTCAGAAATTTCTCTCCTAATTGTCTAACTATGAATATTAGATCTTGTGCACTTCTACCTCTTCTAAATCCATGCTGTTGTTCTTCTAGTGTTGGTTCTATTATATCCCTTAGTCTCTTTTCTAGTATCCTTGTTAGTACTTTTCCAGGTATACTAGTTAATGCAATTCCCCGATAGTTTGCACATTCTCTCATGTCTCATTTCTTATAAAGTGGTAGTATTATTGCCATGTTCCAATCTTTCGGTATTTCCTGTTTTGTTAATATATCGTTCAGCAGATTACAAAATTCAGTTGTTGCTTTATCTCCCATATATTTTATCATATCTACTGTTATTTTATCCTCCCCAGGTGCCTTTCCCGATTTCAGTTTATTAATGGCTTCTAAGGAAATAAAAACAGAGATATATAAAAAAGTAGTAAGACCTTCACTAGTATACAGTTGTGAGTCTTGGACGATTTCAGATAGAAACAAAAGCAGAATAACAGCAGCAGAAATGAGATTCCTGAGAAAAATTGAAGGAATTACAAGGAAAGACAGAATTAGAAATGAGGTAATACTACAAAGAAGGAACCTGAAACCGGTTAAGAGAGTTATTGAAGAAAGACAGCTGGGTTGGTTAGGACACTTGCACCGGATGCACGAAAATAGACCATCAAAACAGGTGTATGAAGCCAGAGTACAGGGAAAGAACAGAATAGGAAGACCTAGAATACAATGGGAAGATCAAGTACGACAGGCAGCCGCTGAACGTGGTATACAATGGTGTGAAACAAGCAACTTGGCACAGAACAGAAACTTGTGGAAGGAAAGAATAAATGCAATAGTAACTTGAAATGTAGTAATAAAATCCGACACCTAACGGTATAAGGATGTATAGTTTAAATACATAAATAAATAAATAAATAATATTTTATTGTTTCAAGGTTACGTTCAAATTTAAATGTGATAAAGATTGTTTATAATTGAATACTAAATGACTACAAGTCTATTGACATTCGTCTAAAAACTCTAAAATGTAAAAAAATAGTTCGATATTCCCAATAGTATTCTATGTATGTACGACGCACTAAGCACTTATCTGCACGTATAATAACATTCTAATATCCTCCAGATACATATCTAACGGACAGCGTAACATTCCGAGAATTCGTGAACAGGTTCCAATGTCGAAAATGTTGGTCTAATGGGTTATGGCTTTCTTTTATATCCTCTACCTGAATTCTACTTTGAGAATATTATTATTTAAAGTGTTAACTAATGTACCTAAACATCTAAAAGTAACTTAATTTCTGTTGTATTTAATAATAATATTAATAATATTTATTCCCAAACGGGAAATGACATATATAGTCCGTTCGCACGAAAATAGTACAGCGCTATGGGAATATCCGTACAGAGTTGCCACGTCTTATCATTCAAGATATTTGAATAAAATATTAACGCAAATGCGGTATAATAAGCTTGCGAAACCTAAATGAATTCCAAAACGTTCGAAGTATTAATTTAAATTATTATTAAAATAGAGATTTTAATATAATAACTTATTAAAGAAAGGATTATCATTGGGAATCATTTGGAAATTTCAGTATTTTAAGACACGGAAATTTCTTAAAGACTGCGGACTGGATCGTGATTGCCCTGAAATGTTTAAACTATGTGAATTAACACTTACTATCCCCGCTACAAGTACATCTGCAGAAGGTTCCTTTTCTGCGCTTAAATGAATAAAAATTGCTGTTAGGAATTCTACAGGACAAGAATCCGACAACATCGCACACTAGCAAATGAGAGAGTTATATACGTTAATTCTATAATCAGAAACGGATTACATCTCGTAGTACCATAAGAACCTATACTGTTTTCTAAAGTGCAAACTGGCTATAGGTTTGCGTTGTTGCAGTTGCAGTTGTAGTAATATACGAGGGACACCTTTTATATTTTCACAATCGACCACTAGATGGTGCTTTTGACATTTGATATGTAATCACTATATTCTTAAAGTTTGACATTTGTCAATGAGAAATCCGCGATAGCTTAGAAATTGAGTCAGTAGTTTGTTGACAGTGACAGTTTTAAGACGGTGAGTTTGTAAAATAATGGAGATTACTCGTGAAGGTTTTCGTTGGATGATTTTTACGATTATAAAAAAGGCTTAACTCCACAAGAAGGCATTATATCGCTTCGGTCAACTTTTGGTAATGAAGCACCAACAAGTTTACAATTAGCTTGCAGAATTTCGTCATGGTGGTGCTTCAGTGAGTGATGAATCACGTAAATGTCGACCAAAAACTGTTGTGATTACAAAAAACATCGATGCTGTGCTGAAAATTGATAGAACACGATCGACATGTGACTTACAGTGAGGTAGAGGCATCTCTTGGCATATCGCAGACTGAAATTCACTCGATTTTACATGAACATTTATTCCACATAACTCGACCGAAGCACAGAAAGCAGCTCGTGTCAATTAGTGTAAAGAGATCCGCAAAAAATTCGACGTAGGTACCACAAAATCAAGCAACAATCTACTGTTTGGGTGTTCCAAGACGAACCAAACCCCACAGAAGTTGTTCATGCAAGGAGCACTTCCAAGAAAATGATCGCTTGTTTCTTCGGCTGTACAAGACACATCGCAACAATTCCTTTAGAGGATCGAAAAACTGTTAACGTTGAATGGTATACAGTAAATTGTTTGCCAAAAGTTATAAATGAAATCAGGAACAACAACCGAAAACGTCGCATTATTCTTCATCACGACAATGCGAGTTCCCATACGGCACGTCTAACAGTTGACTATTTGGGGGAGAAAAGTGTTGAAGTAATGTTTCATTGTCCATATTCACCTGACTTTTCGCCGAATGATTTCTTTTTGTGCCCAACTGTGAAACAAAAAATGCGTGCACAGCGATTATCAACACCTCAAGAAGCAGTCGAAGCCTTTGAAAATCATGTTTCTGAGATACAACCTTCAGAGGGGGGAAAATGTTTTGAGAACTGGTTCGTACGCATGCAAAAGTGTATAGACCATAAAGGCGAATATTTTGAAAAACAATAAAATAATTTGTTCCCAAAAATTTTATTTTCTTCCCATATTTTGTGAAAATATAAAAGGTGGCCCTCGTAATTAAATAATTTGAATACGGGTGTGAAATGAAACGTTTCCGACCTGATAGATAACTATCACGGTACCTATCTAATAGAGTTTATTTTCTGAAATTATCTACCAACTCTCATTCATTAATGTAACTTCAACAAATTTTGATCCAAACTTAAAGTAACTAACTTTCGTAAATTTGCTAAGTAAGACTCCTTCGTTTTCAATCATTCAAAAGTTAGCAACAAAATCTAAACACGGTAGTACATCGATTCGAGATAATGAGCGTTCTAGAAGCGCAAAATATGTGCTGAATGATCGTAGTATCGAGGGCAAAATACGAGAGATGTTTTCAAAGTTCTGGGAATTTTGCTCTAATTAAATTACGTAGAACATATATGCAATGCTATTGGTGATAGATAAGTCTTGACATGTTTATGCAGCTATCCAGTGCAATATCGTTTAGGTTGATTCAGGTGTTCGACCGATATAGACGCATTTTCGTAGCACTGTTTGTGTAAGCATGGAAGATGGGGCTAAATCTCAAAAAGCAATAATTTTCTTTTTGTGGAAAGGGCCGTGAAAACTTCAGAAATTATTAAATGTCTGCAAGGAGTGTTTGGCGAGTCTGCAGAATCTAAAAGTATTGCATATCGATGGATCGATCGTTTCAAAAGTGGTAGAACATCATTAGAAGACGATCCACGCAGTGGTCACCCGGGCACATCGGTAAATTAAAGAAATGTTACTGCCGTGGAGAACCTACTGAAAGAGGACATACGAATAACTATTTCTCAAATTAGTGTACGCCTAGGAATAGGTGAATGAGATCTTACATGATTGTTTGGGCGTAAGCAAGGTTTCAGTCCGCTGGGTGCCAAGGCTGTTGGAACCGGAACAGAAACTCAATAGGTCTTACACTTGTCGTCAACTTCAAGAGCTATTAGTTTGCAATGTATAATAACCACTAACAAAACGTGGATTCCTTATTTCAATCCTGAGATCAAAAGTCAATCCAAAGAACGGTGTAAACCAGAAGAAGGGCCTCCACTTAAGGCGCGTGAAGTTTCGTCTGTTGGAAAGGTAATGCTTACTGTATTCTGGGATTTCGAAAGGATTATTTTTATGAATTATCTGGCGAAAGGTACTACAACTAACGCAGAATATTATTTGAACTTCCGGACCACTGCGGCAGACACTCAGAAAACGGCCTGAGAAGTTACAAACGTCCGTTATTGCAACAGTATAATGCAAGACCGCACACTGCAAGAAAAACGAAGGATGCTTTGAACGATTTACGATGGGAATTGCTTCTGCATCCACCGTATTTACCGGATCTCGCATCGAGTGATTTTCATCTGTTCCTAAACTTGAAATAACCTTTTCGTTTTGAGAGTTTAACTGACGTAAAACATGCCACAAATAGGTAGATTGAGGAGACACCGAAAAAGTTCTTTGAGAGCGGCTTAAAAAATTAATTTATCGTCGGAATAAATGTCTTCAATTAAATAGGGATTATGTTGAAAAATTAAATTGTAATATTGATGTAAATTGAGAAAATAAAAAAATTATAACTAAATTCCCAGAACTTTGGATATATCCCTCGTACATTAAACATGAGAATTTACATATGAAAAGGGATTCAGCCTTGTAGGTAACGGGATTACTAACAATCGATCAAAAACATTATTTCAAAGCAGTGTTTGGTGCTTTTCCAACGTTATCTCTCTGAATTTATGCGCTGTTTCATAACTATGGCAAAGGGCTAGATCCACAATTCAAATGCTCCGAAGAAGACAAAAACGCTTCCACATTTGAAAGGAACAGTTAAGCAAATGCTTTTAGAATCAATGCTTCAATAATTTTATTAGATAAGTTTCGTCGTGCCATATTTATGCCAAAAATTATGTAATAATTAGGGCAATCATTTTATCACTGTCTATCTAATGGTTAAATAAAATTGGTAGTCTTAACGAGGTGTACAATTCCAAAACCCTGCATTATAATCTAATTCCACATACAACTAATGAACTTTTAAATTTTATTTAAATGCACTTTAAATGCAAATTACATTTCATTTGTGGATGTCTCTTCACCAAATACAAAATGAAACTAGATTATTAGACCACTGATGCTTTTAAAATCAAAGCTATGGTGGTAGAGGGATTTGCATTAATATTCGTTTTTTACCGCGTAATTCTTGTAATTCTTATTTTGTTGAGGTACGGGCATATCAAATGCAGAATCAAACTAGATTGTTCATCCACTGATATTTTTAAAATCATATCTATGTAGTAGAGGGATATGCATTAATTTTTTCTTTACCGCGGTAATTCCAATATTTTGTTATCGCACGAAAATACTAATTAATATCAACGCGATTGCGTCTCTTTCGTTTGTAGCTTTTTTTTTGCAAATATGAAAGTTATTAAACAATTTTACTATATACTGAATTGTGAGGGATAATTTCGCAGGGATTTTAGGAAGTTCTGTTTGCTTTCTACTTTACTACGTAATATTAAATTCTTATCATTCAAAATTATACGTTTGTGACAGACTACATACACTGTTACCAACCATTATCAAAAAGTATGGCCGTCTCTAATAAGGAAAATTGTTGAAGGCACGTTACAACTAAAAATGATAAAAATAACAAAATATTAAAATGAATTTTGTTGCTATTATATTATTTAATTATCGATAATTGCTTTGTAAATTAGGGAAAGTTACAGAATGGTACACTACAGTATGTTTGTATCAAGTTCTATGTCAACGAAAATCGCTCGGCTTTACTCTGCTGCTCGAATGATTGAATATTTAAATGATCAATGCATTAAAAGGATAGCTCCTTTGTCATATATGGTCTATATCTGACACATAATGCTTTCTTTTTATTTGAAAATGTTAAGGATAAGTTACGGGGTTTTATGTTGGTCACAGACGTTGACATATAAAAATGAAATACGCAATCTGGCGCAGAAAAATTGGAACAATTTTCAAAATCGCGAAAATTTCGCCGAAATATGGCGTCGGATTTCGACGCCTCTCCGTATCTTGGACACTAGCTGCCTCTAGGAGACCTATCCTACATTGACGGACGTGTTTCGACATGCTGAATCGACTGGCCCAAACCAAAAGGCTCTACGATGCCTACTTCTTGAGTTATGCCAGGAAAACCGTAAATTTCGTAATCGAAAATGTCGATTTTGCAAAAATTCGCGTCGCCGCAGCCGCCAACGGTTGGTCCTAGTGTGGCACTTTGTATGCTCGTTTTAATCCTCTCGACGAGATCTTTAAATTGGCGCAAACTTCGTGGCGATCGGATGAAAAGTAAGGAAGTTATGGCGTTTTGAAATTTTCACGATTTTTTTGAACCCCAGGCGATGAAATTTAAAAATTACAAAAATGGCGAGTGCCTATTTCCCCTGTTTTGACGCCAAGCCTGTATGTAACATTGGACTCGCTGATTACGACAAACCAAACCAGAGTTCGGTATCTGCTTTGGTTCTGGAGATATTTACGAAAAAGCGTCGACAGGTCAAAAGTATAAAAACACAAAAAATAATAATTGTGTTTGCAAAAAGAAATCAACCGGTCGACCAAAAGTTCTTCTCGAAGAAACTGTAAATGATTTACGACAGAGAATAGAAGACAGTCCAACTAAATCATTGAGAAAATTAAGTACTCAATCAGGTCACCTTCACTAAACTTTCATTTAATATTACTACATTAAAGTTAATTTTAGTAAAGTTGAAGATGTGTCTTTCAATATCACTAACATCTTTAATTATATTTTACTGTATACAAAATTTGTTCTATAGGTGTGGCTTATTCAACTTGTCGTAGAGCTTTGATAAAGAATCTACATACGCAGCCCTACTAAGTGACAGCTGTGCAGCAGTTATTACCCATTGATCATGGACTGCGTATTCAATATTGTGAATGGTTTAACAATCAACTGAATAATGACGATACTTTAAATCTAATATTTATGTCTGATGAAGTATGGTTTCATTTGTCAGGCTACATAAATAGTCAGAATTATCGAACATGGGCAACAGATAATCCACACCCTATGTCGAACATAGTCTGCATCCATTGAAGATAGGCGTATAGGTTGCATTGTCACGGCGCAGAATAATTGGACCATATTTTTTCAATGACACAATAAATGCTGAACGGTACCGAACAAACATATTACAGCCATTTATAGAGGAATTACATGATGACGAACTTAGGAATGGATATTTTCAGCAAGATAACGCACCACCACATATAGCTATTTCGACTATGGAATTTTTGTAATAATTTTACGATGAAAGACTAATCAGTAGAGGAATCTGGCCACCACGATCACCTGATTTGACACCATTAGATTTCTTTTTGTTTGGATATTTAAAAAATAAAATTTTTGAAAATCGCCTACATAATTTGGAAGAATTGCAAGATGCTATTGTTAGAGAAACAAGAAATATCACTGCGAATACTTTGACAGCGTTATTTGAAAATATGAAAATACGTGTAAATCTGTGTTTAACAAGTGATGGTGGTCATTTTAAACATTTGTTATAATATTAACATTTATTTTAATATATTTTAACATAAAATTATGCGGTTTATGTCAGAATAAAAGAAACTTCTTATTTGGGTTTATACCACTTCCCTATTTTTCATGTTTAATGTATTTTTATTGTACCAAGTGTTATTTGTTTATGTTTTTTATCAATAAAAGGTATGCTAGATCATAGAATTTTTTCAGTTGTGGCTTAGCAGATTAAATATTTTCTTAATATTGTACCTTTAGCACCCCTTTAGAAATGTTCATTGAGACCTGATTGAGACGCTTATGAGTTTACGACAGGTTGGCCAATTTAGAAGAATTAAAAACTGGCGCGAATTTCAACTTGTTCTTATTCTTATTGGCTCACCTTGTATTTTGTAAAATTTAGAATAAAATATTGATATAGTACATATTTGTGGTGCCTTTAAATTTACATTGACAATATTTAGTATTTTGACAATAATTTAGTTATGTAACTATCACTTAATATAGAAATATGGAAATAACGACAATAACTGACTGCGTCTTTGCAGATGATCTAGTAATATTTGCAAAAAACACGACAGACCTGCAAGAAAACGTAACAATATGGAACGAAGCCCTTCAAAACCGAAACTTAGAAATTAACATCGATAAAACAAAGGTAATGGTAATTGGGAAAGAAAACAAGCAAGCATTAATAACACTGGACAATACAAAAATAGAGCAAGTAAAGACGATGAGATACCTGGGCGTAAATCTACAGAAGAATGGTACGAACGAAACCGAAATAAATGAAAGAATAGAAAAAGCAACACGGACATACTATGCTTTGAATAACAAATTTATAAGAAAGAAAGAAATATCAACTAAGACAAAAATCCTAGTCTACAAGACTACATATAAACCAATATTAATGTATGGTAGTGAGAGCTGGGTGTTAACAAGGCAGCAAAAAAGTAAAATCCAGGCGGCAGAGATGAGATTCCTGAGAGCAGTTAAAGGCATTACAAGAAGAGATAGAATACGGAATGAAATAGTGAGGGAAGAACTAAAAGTGGAATCGATCTTAAAGAGCATTGAAAGGCAACATCTGAAGTGGTTCGGACATGTAATACGAATGGAAAACCAGAGACAACCGAAACGGATATGGCTGGCAAGGACACAGGAAAAGAGGACTAGAGGAAGACCGAGAAAAGAGTGGAACAGTGTAGTGGCAGTGCTTGGAAGCCAGGGGAAAAAAGTGGAACGATGCAGAAGTAATGGCAAGAGACAGAAGTGATTGGGCAATGTTTGTTCGTAAATAAAAAGTTTTTAGACGCCTTAACACCTTCGGGTATAAGAAGGCTTTATCGATTATATATATATATATATATATATATATATATATATATATATAACTATCACTTAAACTTTAGATATTTTTGCTTATTTTAATAAAAGTTCTACATATTTTCATCGTATTTTGGAAGCATATATGCGCAAATACAGTTTGCGTGTGCATAGCTTTAATTATTAGATAGGAATAAACAATTACACAAGACAAGAAAACGAAACATCGAAATACTAAATTCAGGAATATATTCTAAATTTAAAAGACTGAAAAACATACCAAAATTTATGTCGGTAAAAAAATCGAGGTCTCTTTCGTTGAATAACCATATGGAACAATGCACATGGTTACCAGCATACCCAAAATTAAAAGGGTGTTGCTTTATTAACTTAACGTAAGCTAGCTACTGCGACTACTGCTGACGAGCGTTTAAATTGAGACTAAATACTTTATCACTCGACGCAATAACATTTTCTTGCGATCTTCTCTTCTTATAATTGGCCGTTTTCCATTTTATTCCAATATTCTTAGGTCGAGTGGGGATGAGGGTCGAAAAAGTAATTTATAACCACTTAATGTGTACAGTCAAAAACAAATAATTCCCGAAGCAACGATGATAGCGTATCTGAACGGAAAAGCTCAATTTTAATGTAAAATCACAGCAACGTGTAATCTTTTTTAAGTGTATAGTATTACCGACTAAATTTGCGAAATACGTTTTCGAATATTAATTGCAGAAAAACCTTTTTTTTTGTGTGTGTGTGTTTACATAAAAGCGCGGTCACGACGTGACGCATAGTATAAAATTCTAATTGAAATATTCCGCGAAGTTTGTATATCTTATACTTACTTAAGAGGTTGTTTCCAACTCCATATTGAAGGGGCTGCCCAAATCAAACAAACATGTTTATAATTAATTTATTTTCATATCTTTGGCTACAATAGCATAATAAAGAGCATAATGTATTAATGGTTTGTGTTATAGAACGATTTTCTTATTTATGGTCAGACTTTGAATATGAATCGACTTGAGTTTTACAGACAATTTTTAGATCTGTTTGCTCACATGTTTCAATTGTTCTATGCTGGCTTAAGCTGATGACACTAAATTGTAGTACTTATCCGTCGAACTCAGTGACGGCTCGGGGTGGTTCACACAGGGAGTGCATAATTTCAAAATTAAAAAGTGTAATACAAAAACGCTTACCCAATCCTTATAAATTTCACCGACGTACTGTTCCAGACAGGTACTGTTCATTGTAGAGTTTGTTTTGAGGGAATAGTAAATATTACACTACACAGTTTAATTACATCTGACGATAAACGAAGTCCATTTTACGTGTCTTTGACTTGCACAACAGTTGTATAACTTTTTCATTAAAGTTTGGGAAATCATTTATACATTCTTTTTCACAAGATAACATAGTAAAGGCACTTAATTTCTCTTATTTCATTGTATTTCTCAGGAAAGTTGTTATTCTCTTCAGCCGTGAAAACTGGCGTTCCGCTTCGGACGTTGTCATTGGGATTGTAATGACAATTTTTAAAAGCGTAACAACTTCATTAAAGGTGTCGCTTAATCCATCCAGCAGAAGACCTAGCAGACCTACAGCACCGACTTCTATATTTTGCCTAAATTCTTCTCTAGAATATAGAACGCTTAATTAGTTCGTAGTCTGCTTTCATTGAGGCATGGGTAAAATTTTACTGATCCTTTAAGGAAATCTTCCGAAAATTTTTTTTGAAAGGAGGAGAACTGTTTAAAAGAAATTAAGTTTGCTAATATTAAGTGCCCTGTATACCGAAATCTAGTTTTTATTTCTAGCAAAATAATATCGCACACTTCAACAGTTTCCCTCCTTCTTTGGCTACCATCAGTTACTCTTCGCCGCTTTGATGGTCGAGGAGTCAGTTCTGGGTCATTTTGTTTAACCAACTGATTATCTGTGTCAGCGATTTCGGTTCGAATTTTTCCAATAGCGCGTTCAAAATTATCTAAATTATTCTTGATTTTTAATGCATCTGTATTGACATTTTGTAATTGATTAAACAATATGTCCACATGTGGCATAATTTTATGAAAGAAAGTTAACCAATAGATAAAATTTTCCTCCTCTAAAATTCGCAAATTGGCACTAGCTCGATGAATGGTAGTTTGTAAACTAGCTTCTCCCTCGATTTGTTCTAGAGCTTCAATTATTTTTTCTCGGTGCTCATATATTGTATTCACTGTCCTAGAATTGAAGTTCCATCTTATTTTTGAAGGACGAGGTAAGCTTTTTCTCTGAAGGAATTCTTCCAATCTTACAGCTCGTTGTGGTGAAGTGGAGAAAAATGTACATAATCCCGCCAGATTGGCAAAAAAATTCTGCAATTACTACTGCTCGATGTAGCATGTGACATAATTAGATTTGTCTGATGTGCATAACAATGTACAAAATTAGCCTTTGGATACTGGTCTTGGACATGTCTTTGCACACCGTTAATAGCACCACTCATGACTGCTGCCCCATCATAGCTCTGTGCAATCAGTTTTTCTGGGTCATCAACAAGCAAACTAATTTCGTTAAGGATGGAGGCAGATAAAGAAATAGCATCATGTCCACTAGGCAGAAGAAATTTCCAAATTCTTTCGACCGGTCTCGCGTTCACAATATATCTTAAAACAACCACCAACTGAAACTGATTTTGGACACATCTGTGGTTTCATCAGCTATCACAGATATGAAGTCGGTTGCTTTAATTTCACTGGCAACTTGTTCATGATACACGTTCAACATTGCATCAAGCAGCTCATTCTGTATCGTTTTTGATAATCCCTTAAAAGCCGGTGCTGCTTCGATGTGATCTCTGAGCGATTTATCCAATTCTGCCGTAAAATTTATCAATTCCCGAAAAATGCCCTTGTTATTCGATGTTTGCTGTTCATCATGACCCCGATGTGCCAGTTCAAACGCGCCACAAAATCTAATGCAATTTATTATTAAATTTAACACATGCCTATTTTTTGTTACTTTTTCATTGTGTTGTTGAATTGTTTTTTTATGTGATGAATCTAAAACATTCTGAATGTTATTTTTTCCTAACATTCTTAGACTAAATATTTTTCAAATGCCCTTCGGAATTTTCATGTTTAATAATTTTAGCACTAAGATGAATTAAGTCTCTTATTCCGTTCTTTGACCTAGACGGTTCACCACCAAACAAAAGACACGGAAAACAAAACAAAGTATTTTTAATTTCACACCCACAAATCCAGTAATTTTTCTGATAAATATTCATTTTGAATTTTCTTATAACGTCTTTACCTTTAACAGATTGTTTATTTTCTAAACATAATTGAGGCATCGGCCGTTTAAGATTTTTTACTGCGATTTTTTCATTATACGTTAACGCGAAAACGCGTTGTTCTCTAAAAAAGACACGGAATTATTGTAACAACGCCCGAGAGCGGTCTGGTTCAGTTGCTCCAACGCTATGTATTATACGACATTGAATTACGGCAAAATACAGTTCTCCCCACCATCAATGTAATGTTAATGCCTTAACAGAGCAACAGTTGGGCTTTGCTCAGTATATCTGTGACGATGATTGGTGTATGTACGTTGTTAGCGTGCCACGTTCCTCGTCAATAACTATGAAAGTATGAATACATAATATACATAATAAATAAATACTTTCACAGTTAGTCGCCGCTTGGTTTGTTTTGTTTCATAATTCCAGGGGGTGCAATTGCTCACTTGCTCTCATTAAAGAGCCGCCACTGGTCGAACTACAGAATGATGTTGACGTCTTGCAAAATAATGTTAATGTGTTTGCGGATTGGTATAGTAAAAACAAAATAAAGATTAATGTGAACAAATGCTGTGTCGTATCTTACACTCGTAAAATTAATTAAGTGGAGTCATCATTAGGAATCGACAAAATATATTTTGTCCGGCTCACTAAAACAGTATAGTACGAGTACGGTATCTCACTCCCGTGAATATCAAAACCAGTTGTCTTTAGGTGAAGTTTAAAATTTTTAGAAGAGGAAAAAATCAGATGAAACTTAATCAGGTGAGTATGTGTATAACCGAACGGACAGGCTTTGCGGCAAAAAATATTTGAAGATTTAAACCGCTGCTCAGAACAAAGTTGTACATTTGGGTTTCAAGTAGAGATGGGCGAAATCGTTCCTTTTGTGGACTCGTTCCTTCTCGTTCCATTCTGAAAATGGAACGAGTCCAGAGGATTTGTTCCTTGGAACGATTATAACAACCTCGATGTTAAATGCCGGCGGATCGGAGTTGTAAAGTCCGACAAGTGACACATTCATTTAGATCTCGCTTTATTGGATCGGAATGATTGCCTGTTTGTTTTATTTATTATATATTTTATATATTATACATACACATACTCATGCAGCTGATAAATAAATAAATCAGCTGCATGATTATGTATATGTATAATATTTATCTAGGAAAAGCTTTTATAAGCAGGTACTTATTTTATATTTACTTGTACACTGACATCACTGACATGTTTTCATGTGAATCTTACAATAAATATAAACCTATAATACTGGTGTACAAAAATTATATTAATACAAGTTATGATTATAATTTAAAAATATTATTTTTTCTAACTTAGAAGCAGATAACCTACCTCTTCAATCTGTTAGAATTTGTCCAGTTTTTGAAAATATACGTTCACTAGGAACAGATGTAGCTGGAATACAAAGTCGACCTTTCATAAGGATATATAAATCTATATAATCATTTTTCCTGTCTTCCCACTATTTAAGAGGATTTTGATTCCTAGCTAATAAGAATTCTTGAACATATTTATAAATTTCACTGATTGCTTCTGGAGTAGGGTAGAATGTTGTTTTTATTTCCGAAATCTCATTATCAAAGTTACTCCATATGTTATCGTCTGCTGTATTTTACACTTTTTTCTATTTACAATAGGCTCACTCCGGTTTGTATTTTTCTTTTCAATTAAAGCCGCTATTTTCTGTATGATTGTTTGATAGGTATTATTATATGCTGACTCATTACTGAAACCATACTTTTTAAATCGCGGATCGAGAAATGTGGATCCCCTGTAAACTTTATTATCTTCTGTATGTTCAAATCTTTTAAGTAATTCAGCTAATACAATTTCGCACATCTTATCCGCCTCATCTGCTTCGACCGTAACCAACTGCGTTTTCATTTTGGATCTATAATTTACTAACATTTTACGAAACACTAAAATTTTTGAAATTGTCACCACTATTTCACCACTTAGTTCTTCTGTTACATCTTTGAAAGGTTTTAAGATTTTGCAGCACATTGAAAGAACTTTGAAGTCGTGATCAAACAAATTAATATTGCAGTTTGAAATAGCTAACGTTGATTGCAAAGGATCTTTCATTTTAATAATTCTATCAAACATATCATAAGTAGAATTCCACCTTGTGCTTACATCTTGTTTCAACTTAAGTTGAGGAAAATCCATTTGTTTCTGTAGATTTTGAAGTTTTGGTGTTGCAAGTGGACTTCGTTTGAAAAATTCGACAACGGCTTTTACTTTATGCTGAATGTCCCGAATTTCTTGTAACCCTTTCTGTACTATTAAGTTAAGAGTATGGGCAAGACATGATATGTGCTGGTGCTGCCACCCTGAAATGCGAACTGCTGCTGTAATATTTGCTGCATTATCAGTAACAACAGTACAAACTTCGTGGGACACTTCCCATGTGTCTAAAAGGCTCTTCATATTATTAGACAAATTTTGAGCTGTACGACTTCCTTCGATACAGCAGCACCCTAATAAAGCTGATGTTAATTTACTGTCATCGGTGAAGAATTGTGCAGTTAGCTCTTGATAAGACTGGTTACTAATAGAAGTCCATCCATCAGTGGTGATAGCAACATAATCCGTCAATAACAAACACTTTTTTACAATTTCATATACTTTTGTATGCAGTTAGGGTAAAATTATATTGGAAATAGTCTTTCTTGATGGAAGATTGTAATTTGGATTTAGCATTTTAACAAATTTTCGAAATTCAGTATCTTCTACCAAACTAAGTGGCTGATATTCAGCAACAATCATAGTGCACAGTTGTTCATCTAGCTTTTTTGAAGTTTGTGCGGGTAATGACCTTTTTTCAAAACTTGTCAAAGTTGACTGATACACTTTCCTTTTCTTTACAAGTTCGGTATTCACCTCAGTATTTTCTCTTGTTATGGCAGGTGCAATTTCTGCAGTAGCAGAAGCAACACTTTCACCAGCCTTGGACGTAGAAGGTTCATTTGGATCGGTATGCGTATGCGACGTATATTTTTCAAGTTTTTCTACTAGGGAAAATGGATGCTTGGAATGGAGTATTGAATTGCAGAAATTGCATTTAGCTGAATGATCATTCACGACAGTAAAAAAATTCCAAACTTCACTGCGCTTTCTTTTATCCATCGCGATTCTTTTTAAAAACTTATGAACTTAATACTAATGAAATCTAAACTGAACTATTAAAATAAGAACATAGAACCCCCGAGTCATTTTACATCAAAACCATTAATTGTTTGTTATACAAACACATAAATTCAAAATCCAAAATAAACAAACGTAACATATATTTCATTACGAGTCTTTACTATTGAAACAAGCCACAGACAATTGATGGAGTAGATAAGAGCCAAAATTTAAAATAAACATAAATAGAGAGACTCATGTATTAATGATTTGTTTACATTATGGAAAAATACATGGACAATATATACATTTATAATTTATATCTTAGTAAGCAAGTATGTGGAAAGACCGACAAATGCTTGACGACGTGCCGTTCTATCGTGGTTATTGATTGAATGATCTCGATGGAACGAAATAAAGGAACTACATACAGTTACAATTTCGGATTCGTTCCAATTCGTTCCACGGATGGATTCGTTCCTTTGGAACGAATCCATCCGGATCGACACATCACTACCAAGGAGGCTTCAACAGTAGTAGACCGAGATTCGAGCCCTGAGGAACACCAGAGGTAGCAGTGAAAGTGAAGGAATAAAAGCCATTATAGCAGACGCAACATGGGCGGTTATAAAGACAGGAAGCCACTTAGTAAAGCCAAATAAACTTACTTGAGATAATAATACGGTAATACAAATTAAAATTTTCAATTTAATTGAATCGGCCGATACTTGCTGGAAATCCATTATATGTAAATGGGATTTAAGTAAAACACTTATACTAATTTCCAGTATATATTACACTTTATTATATATTAATAAATAGATGACATCTGAATTTGTTAACAATTCAAAATGTTAATATAGTTAAAAAATTAGATATCATAAGTTCTCTTAAAACTATCTGTTTAGATCAAAACTATTTTGAATTTGACAGTAAGATATATTCATGTAATGATGGCCTAATAATGGGCAACCCATTGAGTCCGCTATTATCAGAGATTTTTATGGATAATTTAGAAAGTCAAATTAAAGAACATCCCAATTTTAAATATTTTATATACTGGCACAGATATGTAGATGACGTATTAGCTTGTTTCAGAGGCACAGATAGACAATTAAACCAATTTTTTGAACACATAAATAATCTACACCAAAACATTAAGTTCACCATAGAAAAAGAATCAGATCAAAGTATAAACTTCTTGGACCTTACAATTTCTAGACAAAATAATAAACATGTCTTTTCAATATATCACAAACCCTCACACACAGATGTTATCGTTCACAATAGTTCCTGTCACCCGGTAAGTCATAAACTAGCATCATTCCATTGTATGATACACAGATTAATATCAGTACCTTTAAATAATGAAAACTTCTTTAAAGAATTAAATATCATTAAACAAATAGCGCAAAATAATGGATATAACCCAAATATAGTAGATACAATTTTAAGAAAAAAGAAATATAGGAAAGCAATAGAAAATGTGTACCCAATAATAAAAGATAAACCAAGCAATTATAAATTATTGACATACATAGGACCGATAAGTGAAAAAATAGGAAAAATTTTAAGAAAAATAGATATAAATGTAGCTTATAAAACTAATAATTCTTTAGGGAAATTCATAAAAAATAATAAATCCAAGACAAGCAAAAGTAATAAATCCGGAGTATACAAACTAACATGTAAAGAGTGCCCTAAAACATACATAGGCCAAACTGGTAGGAGCTTTGAGAAAAGAATACAGGAACATTTTAAAAGTTTTATTAACAAAAAGACAAATTCCAATTATGCAATTCATTTGTTGGAAAATAATCATAGTTTCAATAAAGATTTCGAAATTTTACAGTCACAACAAAAAGGATTAAAGTTAAATTTACTGGAATCCTTAGAAATAAATAAACTTAAATATGCAGATATATTGTTAAATGACCAATTAGACCTTAATAATTCCCCGCTTTTAAACTGGTTTCATTAAATATTAAAATAACAATAATTTTAGACGATATATCGGTAAGAGACGATTCTAATGTAGACAAGTGCAACCCATTGAAATAGTTTAGAAAAAAGCCATACATTTGTGAAGAGCGTGTTCAGTAGTAATATAAGATCCGAAGAAGCTACATCGTAGCGAAACATGTCATCTATTTATTAATATATAATAAAGTGTAATATATACTGGAAATTAGTATAAGTGTTTTACTTAAATCCCATTTACATAAAATTTTCAATGTACTCCACTCGAAAATTCACTGTATATTTTTAAATACAACAGTCTAAATATAAACCAATTATGGACAATTTATTTACGATGTACTTTATTTATTTATTATTTATTTATTTATGTATTCCACTCGAAAATTCACGGTATATTTTTAAATACAACAGTCTAAATATAAACCAATTATGGACAATTTATTTATGATTATTTGATGTTTAAGTTTGCATTTGAGAATTCGATTTTATATTTTTTGACGTTTATATTTGATATGAAATTGACCTTTGATAAACTAAATTGTATTACTATGAAACAGACATGTAAATAAATTTACATATCTGTAACTGTATACTTGGACAATACCTCGTATTTTCGGAATTTACTTCTGCTTAAGACATATTGCCATGGATTTTTCCATGGAGAAGAAAGAGAAAAATAACAGAACTATATTGAATTTTATGTGAAGAACATTTATAAATTCATGTAATTTATTTTGGTGTCTATTTTATTTCAGACGGGGATCGATATAAATATATTTAATTTTAAGTGATGAATTTTATAATGTTTGAATTTTTAATCCATCCCTGTATATTTAGGTTAGTCAGATGTTTAAAGCCGCCGCCACTCCGGATATCATATTGTATTAAGTTGTATTTATTTTCTCGATCTTGATTTTATATATTAGGTGGGGATGCCCTTGCGGTTCCTGGAACTTCATTTTAGAGATTATTTGAATGTCCTTTAAGATAGGTCGGTATAAGTGAATATTAGACACGACTTAATTTTGTCTGATATATTTAAAATCTTGGATAATTTGTTTATAGTTTTTGGTGGTGCGTCGTATGTGATTTAAAAGTAATTTATCGTGAATTTACAAATCTTTTATATTTGTAATTTGATTTAATTGATACACCTATCTAAAGAAAAGGAATCTCTCATGTTTAATTGTGATGCATTAATTAATGTAGGTATCTTTATAATTATTATTAATATATTGAAGAAAGCGCTATAATTAACTTGTAAACTTTTGTGAAATTTTTTATGTATTCAGAATAATATCTAGAAAATTTGTTAGATGGTTTTTATGGAGTTTGGGTGTTTTTATTCACTTTAAATATTTCAATACGTAGGAAGGTGGGGACGAGTTTGTGTGATGTCATGTAAATGCATTCATGACAGTCAGATTTTGATTTCGCGCGCAGAGTAAACAATTCTTTACTTTGACGTTTAAATTGTTGGGTTAATATTATTGTTGACATCTGATAAATTTTTGGATATTAGTAATTTTGTTATCTTTGCTCGTGAGTTGTCATAGTGAGGTTTTTTAATGGTTTGGATCTTCATATGATATCCAAGCCTTTTTTATCCTCGATTTGCTGTGTCTTTAACAGTTCAACGTTACACTTTGTAAAGTTGATTTTTTTTTATTTTCTTTTTTTTTTAAATATAAATGTAAGGGGGAAAATGTTTGTATAATTTATCTGACACCTCGTGTTTTATTTTATGATATAACCTGCATCCGTAAGGATCGACCCGAGAGAAGTGAGCTCAAGGAAATCTACGAGACTGAACAGCCAGAAGATTAAGTTGTAGTGTGAACAAAAAAAATAATAAGCAATCAAAAGCACATTCCACTGCAATATGTTTCTGACATTTATAGGCGTCGTCAGCTAAGCTAATGAAGCAATGTATACAAATGATACAAATCTTTATAAATCTGTATCTGTATATGACATTAAGCCGAACCGCTAATTAGATATAGCAAGTTTCATTCTATAAGCTGGCACTTATTTACGAGTGACATCTTACGGACGAAAGAGACTATACCAAAGAAAGCGGTCTTTCGATTGACAAGCTATGCTCATACGAACCGAAAGGAATACGGGTAGTCCTTCTAAAACGAGCCAGGTGGCGGTAGATATACAAAAATATTTTAAATATGTCTATATGTTATATGCACGTATAAAGCTTTTGTTTCATTATGAAACAGACATGTAAATAAATTTACATATCTGTAACTGTATACTTGGACAATACCTCGTATTTTCGGCATTTACTTCTGCTTAAGACATGTTTCTGCCATTTATAGGCGTCGTCAGCTAAGCTAATGAAGCAATGTATACAAATGATACAAATCTTTATAAATCTGTATCTGTATATGACATTAAGCCGAACCGCTCATTAGATATAGCAAGTTTCATTCTATAAGGTGGCACTTATTTACGAGTGACATCTTACGGACGAAAGAGACTATACCAAAGAAAGCGGTCTTTCGATTGACAAGCTATGCTCATACGAACCGAAAGGAATACGGGTAGTCCTTCTAAAACGAGCCAGGTGGCGGTAGATATACAAAAATGTTTTAAATATGTCTTTTATTTTAGAATAATTTTATTATTATTAGCACGGCAGCCGAAACCAGAAACGTGTAAAGCCGCCGTTTGTAATTTTGCATATATACATTGTATATATATATATATATATATATATATATATATATATATATAGAAAAGTTCTGCAAGAGTTGAGAATATACAAATAATAAGTCAGCAAAAGTATCTACATACACGTTGAAACACGCACGCTGCTTTGAATTTATTCATTTGAACGTACGATCAAACTTTTCCAGCGCGCTACGAATTATTGATTAAAAAGTTTTTGTAAATTGAATCAAGTTTAGATGTTCACTCCACATCTCTAAAAAATATGTAACAAACATTTTATTAGAACAATTAAAATTTACGTTTAAAACGAGTCCTTAATATACACTGTGTCCATAAAGTATGGACACAAGCCCGTAATAACGTTATTGTGCATTATTTGACAAAATGCAAAGATAAGTCGATTAATGCTTTTTGTTAGCTATATTTAGATGCTACCATTTGGTTTTTTCCGTCGACCTTGAATAAGTTATTACGTCATTGATAATTTTTTTAAATGTCAACCCCATTTTTTTTGTGGATTTTGAAAGCCTTTACAATTCTTTATTCGATGATGTAAAAATTTTGGTATGTTACATTAGAAAATTTTTGAGTAATCATTTGTGTCCATAAAGTATGGACAAAAGCCCGTAGTAACTTTATTGTGCATTATTTGACAAAATGCAAAGATATGTCGATTAATGTTTTTTATTAGCTATATTTAGATACTACCATTTTATTTTTTCCGTCGACCTTAAATAAGTTATGACGTCATTGATATTTTTTTTAAATGTCAACCCCACTTTTTCTTTGTGGATTTTGAAAGCTTTTACAATTCTTAATCGATGTTGTAAAAATTTTGGTATGTTACATTAGAAAATTTTTGAGTAAACTGTGTTGTAATTCTAAGTTTTATTTTTGACATTTTCAGTATCAAATTTATAACAAATGCTCAAAATGTTTTCCTTCATTTTGTTGACAAAATCCTAAGCGATGATAAATTCCATTTCGCACATTCTGTAATATTTCGGGAGTGATTAGTCTGGTTTCGTAGATGATGCGTTGTCGTGAAACGTCCAAATTTTCCGGTTGTGTCGCATAGACTTTTCTAATGTAACACTAACACCAAAATGTTTAAATCATCGAATAAAGAATTGTAAAAGCTTTCAAAATCCATAAAAAAAAAATGGGGTTGACATTTAAAAAAATTATCAATGACGTCATAACTTATTCAAGGTCGACGGAAAAAATAAAATGGTAGTATCTAAATATAGCTAATAAAAAACATTAATCGACATATCTTTGCATTTTGTCAAATAATGCACAATAACGTTACTACGGGCTTCTGTCCATACTTTATGGACACAAATGATTACTCAAAAATTTTCTAATGTAACATACCAAAATTTTTACATCATCGAATAAAGAATTGTAAAGGCTTTCAAAATCCACAAAAAAAAGGGTTGACATTTAAAAAAATTATCAATGACGTCATAACTTATTCAAGGTCGACGGAAAAAACAAAATAGTAGCATCTAAATATAGCTAACAAAAAACATTAATCGATATATCTTTGCATTTTGTCAAATAATGCACAATAACGTTATTACGAGCTTGTGTCCATACTTTATGGACACAGTGTATAAATGCTTTAATTTACGCAATTTAAAAATAATATTGTTTAGCGTATTCTTCAAACTGAATGTCTTGAAGAAAATACAAGAACAAAATGCATTTAACAATAATCTCAGTTTAGAATGATTTGTATTTTGTATTGATTCATTTAGCAAGGATTATTTAAAAACAAAGTATTTGTTTGGAATCGGATGTCTCTAATGAGTAAGAAAATACATGTAATGGAAATCGCCATTTAAAACGAATACAGAAGCGATGTCCCCAGGCGTTTTAAGCATTAAACAAAATTAAATTTAAAAGGTTTTATTTTATCTTTTTAATTGTGTCCTTTATAAAGGGACAGGTATGGGGTGGAGAGTTATACATTAAGCAGTTGAAAGTTGTTTATTGTAAATTTAAAAGACATAATGTGAAAAGTTTTTTTCGTGCTTTTAATGTGAAATTTGAATTTAATTTAACGAAACGAGGTATCCAACAACAATTAAAAAATCAAAATAGACTCATGTTGAATGGTTTGATACCTTTGTTCGTGAGAATTTTTCTCCGTTGCTGTATTACCTTTTTTTGTGACTAAATTGTATAAATTAACATGTCATGCATAAATCATGCCTATGTAAAATTTAAAGTTATACAGTACGATATAGAAAAGTGTACACTCAGAACTTTTATTTGATTTGATTTTCATATTTTTTGGCAAACATATTCAGAAGGATGTAGAAAATAGTTAATCAAGATTTCAAACCAGCCTGATTGATACTCAAGGCGTAATTTACACGTCAATGCAAGATATTTATTAATTCGTGGGTACCATAGTAACGTTTGTAAAAACAATGCGTTTTTTAGTACTGAAAACAGTTTTATTTCAGTCTTTTGTATCACACTTTGTTGCAAACAAAAAAAAACATGGTTCTTTTTAATAGAAATAAAACATTAATTCTTTTATTTTTTTTCCTCGATAACGGTTCATTTTATCGACAATGAACAAGAGTACCTTTTCTTTAGCTTAATGTTCAAGGTATCCAAATTTGTTTTTTTTAACTCCTTATCATACAGGGTGTTAAAAATGTAAGCATTAGAATGTACAACCTAGTCCGCCCCTGGTAAACTAAACATGCTAATTTAAATTTAAGGGCAGTATTTTAAGAGGTCCTTACTACTGTTTATTATATTAAATTTTCATTAAATTATAATAAGTAGTTTAAAAGTTATTCAAGAAAAATTGATTTCCAGTGGCGTCCTTTAGGAGGCCGTATCTCCGTAGGGAGGGCCGCTAGGAAAAAAATTATGGGAACTTGTCATCTTATTTTTTAATGTTCTATCTGAATCCGAGAGATTTCCCACATTTTCCCGGACACATTGTATATATAGTTTCACTGTTAATAAAAATATAATTTGGGTCAATGTATCAAATAAAACGATTTATTGTTACGTAACGTTTCGAAACTATATTTCGTTTCTTCTTCAGATCTGATAAAATATTTACAAATTAGCCATACACACTAAAATATGGAAATGTACTTACATTAGCAATTAACAAATTCTAAAACAATTTCATAGGATGGATATACTAATTGAATGCACATCTTAGTTATATTTACACAAACCAACTATTGTAAGACTTAAAAAGTGCATTCCTATTAAACATGTTTAATAGGAATTTAAAAAAAAAACATATATTTGCATTGTAATGGTTCAATGTCAGGGCACTCTGTGGACACGATAATGCTTAAAACCGAAAATGCATACCTTCGAACACGGACTCGTAAAGCGATAAGGGATACAAAAATCAGATGTGGCAAAAAATATGTATAGATTTATATATGTAATTAGGTAACATTTTGAAAAGAATTAAATACGAGGACCAAACACAAAAATAGGCCAGACACGAATATTACAAAATACACCCCTGCGCATCTACAGCCCAGTACCCAGTACCTGAATTACATTTACATTTATCGTTAAACTCTTACACCAGGGGATCCTGAAAAGATACAAACTTTCTATTTAGTCAAATTAAAACAAGTTGAAACGAACTATAAATGAATTATAGACTTTGGAATAATCGAATAGAACGATCAAAGGATTGGCTTCGAATTTACATCTGAAATAACTAATTATATGATGTAATGTTTCCATAAAATTTTATTCTATTCTATAAATACCTTTTTTTTATCCTACTATCTATTGTATATTACTTTGGCAGGTGTCAACTTATTAACTGCGGAATAATAAAAATCAAAAGACAATTGTTTACTAAGGTTGACGGAAGTTTATCGTCTCGTGTAGGTTTATTACATAGTAAAACAAGTGTATTAACCTTTATGTCTTTCTAAGAGCGACAATAAAACCTCTGTTCTATATACGTTGATTATACACATACATATTACCACTGTAAATTTCAGTTCCATCATTATGGGAAACGGTGGCTGGGAATCTACGATATAACTGGTGTTTTCTTTTTATTTTGATCTCAAAAGAGCCTGAAATTAGAGTGTTATACAAATGCAGTTCCTGTAAATACTAAAATGTGCACGAGATACGCCAGGATAACATCATTTTAAGCAGTCGAGCCTGACGCGGATGTGTATCCAGTTCAAAAAAAAAAAAGAGAGGACAAGTGTTCGGAGTGGCTCTAGACTACGGTTAGGAGAGAAGCACTTGAAAAAGAACGAAGATTAAAAAAAATATAGAAAAACACGATGACAGGAATAACAAACAGCAAATTGTGAATTCATATTCACAATTTGGATGAAACAGATTTTTTTTCTATTGAAGAAGAGAACAGGTAAGAGTTAAATGCATTGTAATAAGTTTGTTTCTTTAGATTTCTTCCTATTATGTTCGATTCTAAAGTAGTGTTATTTTAATTGTCATTTAATTGTTTGCTATTTTCATTCTGTTTTAGTTGGAACATTAATGAATAAAACAAATCTCTTTCCATTTTCTGTGCTACTTGTTTTGTTTTTATCTGGCTCGTCATGGTAACAACATATATGAATCGACGAATCGACGCTTCGTGTTTTTAAATTTCATTTTCAAACTTCCGCAACTCCCATATTTCTTGTCCGAATTATTTACGGGTTGTGCCAAGTAAAAGGGCAGATTGAGATGATTAAAACTAACTTATTGATTAGACCCCCTTTGTCAATAGAAATAAAATATTTATGATACTTCAAAAGAATACATCAACGTTAGAAAATTCTATATCATTGAGCAACGTTAGACAAAAAAGTTCTTATTTTTATTTATATTCTTGTAGATGGTGAATTGATTAATGGGGTAAAATAATTTAAAAAGTATTAGATCTATTGTGTTGGGAAAGATCTAACTTTATGTACTGCTAGAGTAATTAAAAATTATAGCAAATTTTCAATTTTTTTTTAGATCCGCGATTTTTAGCCAGAATTCAAAATCTAAGGACCTTTGTGAGTGAATTTCGTATTAAATATCCTGGAGTTGGGATTACAAAATTTTCACCCTAAATTTTCTATAAGAATTATGGCATTTAAATATACAAGTGTGCCGTATCGTTATGTTCAAATTTTATTAGTGTAAAATAGATTTCATTTCAAGTAACAAAAACACAAAACTTGTATATCCATTTTTATTTGTTTCAAGGTACAGATCTATGAATGTGATTGTCAGATCATGAAAAAAATGTAATCCTAAAGTCAATAAAAACTGATTTTATTTAAAAAAGTTCAATTAATGATATTTTCGAAATATCCACCTCCTTGTTGAATGCAGGCTTGTGCCCGTAAGCCAACAGAAGAAGTACTTATCCGAATTTCATACTTTTTTGTCGGATTTGCTCGGCAGCCAGGTAAATACGATCCAACAACTCTTCTCTTGTGTTCGAAACTTGCGCGTACACTAAATTTTTCATGTATCCCCATAAATAAAAGTCAAGGGTATTAAGATCGAGTGATCTGGGTGGCCATGCAACAGGACCACCTCGACCAATCCATCTTGGATAATTGACGTTAACCCAATTTCAGACAGCAATTCCGAAATGTGGTGGTGCCCTATTCATGTGAAACCACATGTCTCGTCGAACATTCAGTGGGACATCCTCTAAAAGACCTGGCAGTTCGTCAATAACAAATTGAAGTTAATTGTCCGCATTTAACCTCTCAGGAAGAACGATAGGACCAATCAACAAGTCATCGATTAGGGCCGCCCAAACGTTAATAGAATATTCATGTTGAACTTTAGATGGGCGTATGTCTAGCTTTGGGATTTTCTGATGACCACCTGTGCAGGTTTCTCAGATTTATAACACCACTTCTCGTGAACGTAGACGTTTGTCCAGAGGACTGTTCTGCAGAAATTAAAATAAAGCCGTGACTGTCTTAATATCCAGGTAGAATAAACTAGACGAGCATAGTGGTCTGCCTCAAGCAAACCGTATCTCTGCGATAGTGATATGGATATTAACCCTCACGTTTTAAAATTCGCCGAACTGTCGTTCGTGGTACTCCTATTCGACGTACACTGAGAGTTGGATCCCTTGTAACAATAGCTACTGTTTCTTCCTCTAAATCCTGCTGGCAAATTTACTCCTTGGTCGAAAAGATAATCACGCAGTCCGCATTCCCGAAATTGTGTGTACTTCCAGAAACGATCTGTAATGAGGAATGCGCCTATCGTGAGACCGATGTCGGTATTCAATAATTGCTTGACGTGCACTGCCGTTACAGTAACCATACACAAAATGCATATCCGCATACTCTTGAAAAGAAAATCGGTAAGGCATTTTGAATAAAGAAAACGCGTCCACTCACTAATAAGCTTTGCTATTAATGCTACTAATAAGCAATAGCTTTGCTAATAAAAATACTTACTTACTAATAAGCTGTTGTATGAACTAAATCGTAATGTAATCCTTTATTAAAAAATTCAATCATCGTATTTCACCTTTCTACAGGATCGTCGGTACGCCCCTGCTGGAGAAGAGATACATTCAACCAAACATAACTACCTTGCTATCAACCAGAAATTATTAAGACAGAGCGTGAAATAATATTCAGCGCTGTCTACATAAACTCGTGGATAACATTTAGGTATCAATTGCGCCACAAGATTTAAAGCATGAATTTTACATGTTACATGTAACAGATTGCCACTCTCTTCTTTAAGGGATCCACCTAAGAAAAGCATGTTAGCGGCACCGTCACTCACAAACATTAAAAGTTGGTTTGTTGAAACTTGAAATTTGTTCAATGCGCTCAACACCACTTTTAAAATTCCATCGCTAGTACATTTTGCAACTCTTTTGGAAGAAAGTAAGATAGAAAATGACGGTTCAAATTCTTCCATTGTACATACCATCACATTCACCACGGAATTTTTTTGCCGATCGGTTGTTTCGTCTACACATAACCACAATTTTTTATCTTTCAATTCTGCTTTAATTCTTCTTTCAACATAGTCACAAGCAGATGGCATAACGTTTCTTATCGATGTCCGACTTGGTAATGTATAATCCGAATACTTGCTCCAGATGGGGACAAATACATATAATAAAACAAACACCTATATCAAATGTTAATTGTTCGCTGTATCGTTTGCCACGGATTGCAGAACAGTGTTTTATACTTTTTAGGTGGCGTTCACACTTCCACCTGCTGGTACACGCCAAATAGTCGTCGCACCTTACACACTTAATTCTATCGCTTTCGTATTCTAAATCCAGCATACTCGCTATTACGTTTTCTAGTTTCTTCGAAATACGCCGTTTCCTAAACGTATCTAAATGCGGCATTTTCTAAGTATGTGTGTACTTACATGCACTCACACCGACTCGTGGAATAATACTGAACAAGTGTGCTTTGATACGGACGCTTGAGTTTCGGTGCCGCGCGTTTCTCCCCTCTCTCGGCACTGCACTAGAAATTACCTCTCTTTGCCGAGTCTATTAATTAGTATCTAATACTTGTATGCAAATAATTTTTGAAATGAATGGAGTGTATTGATCTTTTACGAGTATATATACAGCATTTTAGAATCATTTGCTGTACATTTGGAAATTTATCCATGTTACCTATAGATTTGTTTTGGTTCCTAAAAATGAAAATGTTTTAAAACTGCATAAGATAAGATGCGCGAACACAACAAATCCTAAATTATTCAAAACTATTTAGGATTTATAAATTAATCAGAGCACAAAAAAATGATTTTACCGCCATCTTTAGTTAAATATTTAAAATCAATCAAGAAAACAGTAACCTTACTTCTGTTATTTGTTTACTCCATCTTGATATTTACGTTTTATTCTTATTTGATAGTTTTTTTTTATTTTTCATTTTTGTTTTATATTATAAAACTGTCAATACAATATACAATTCGTTTTTAGGGTGATGCGTTAAAAACTCGGCTGCGTATATTGTTTGTAAAACTATTTCATCAAAAAATAAATTTAATTTATCCATATCGAACAATATACAATTCATTTTAACTATGAAGTATTCAGAAGCGTTAAATTAAGAATTTAGGAAATATACAAAACAGACAGTGGTAACTAAAACGCATGCGTATGCAAAACTGTTCGTAGTAGTCCAAGAAAGTTCCAACTTCAAAGTAGGGACACTAATGGACGTTTTTTAATAATCCAGGATTATTTTCAAGTGAAACCAGAACACAAATTCATTTCGTCCGAAGTTGTACTCGTCAAAACGAGACCGCTTTTAAAAACTGCGCATGAGTAGGACGTCCCAGAATGCTTTTTTTTTTTGAGAACCAGAAGAAACCTTATGCTTATTATATTTGTTTCGTTCTTTAAACCTGTATTAGTGTGATCTAGTATATTTATTTTGCCCAACGTCTTTCTCTGTGTAAAATAATTGCTATTTTTAATCTCAGTGTGTCTGTATTATGTAAAATTGTATTATTTGCATTAACCCAATCACCAATATAATTATTATTGTAGCTATTACAATATTAAACTAACACGGTAAAGATCTTATACAAGATAATAACGAAAAAGAAAAAAAACCGCTTTATTTAGTGGAAATACAAAAGTAGGTTAACGGCAGAGAATTCATTACGCCAGAGGACGTCCAAATTTGATTTAATGCTTTGGACGAAATAATTGATGTAAACATAGGACTCCGGAGGTTTAATACTACATCGGAAATTGATTCCGTCTTTTGAAAAAACTGTTTTAATTTTTTTTTGCTAGATCTAATTTGATTTAATTATTACATATTGCACAAGAAGATCCCGTTTTAGTAAAATTAATGTTTTATTATCAATTATTTATATTTAGATTTTTAATACTAACACAACCCTAAATATGATAAATATAAACTGACCGGCAAAAAAAAACCGCCTACCTTAAATTTGTAGCACAATGAACGCTCCAATCATTTTATCAGTTTCTATTGAAATTGAATCCAAGAACTAACATTGTATGTGCAACATATGCAAATTTTCTTTAAGTAATAAGGCAGGTAAGGCAGTAATAAGTAAATTTAATTTTAGAAAATAATAACAGTTTAAACGAAATTTTCTCTTAACTTCTAAAAATAAAATTGGTGTTGTTAATTCTAATCCAGAACCTCATCAATAGCGTGTATGTCCTCCACGACTATCAATTACATCGCGTAATCGTCGCGGCATTGAATTAATTAAATTTCTTATGTATTCTTGTGGAATTGCTTCAAATTCTTCTTGAAGCGCAAATCTCAGCTCTTGCAAAGTATGTGGTACTACTGCGCGTCGGCGAATACGCCTCTGTAGTTGATCCCAAAGATGCTCAATAGGATTGAGATCTGGGCTACATGCAGGCCAGTTGAATGTGCGAATGCCGTGCAATATGAGGCCTTGCGTTATCATGCATTAAAATGAAGCCTTCTCCAATAAAATGGGAAAATGGAATTACAGCCTCTTCAAGAACTTCTTCCACATATCTATGCGCATTTAAAGCACCATTTTCTATGAATATAAGGTCGGTACGTGATTCTGTAGAAATACCAGGCCATACCATAACAGAACCTCCCCGGAAAGGCACCCGTTCCGAAATGGTACAGTTTGCATAGCGTTCGTTCTGTCTTCTCCACACTCGTTCTCTGCCATCTGGAGATCGTAAACAGAAGCGCGACTCATCTGTGAACAGAACTTCACTCCATTGTTGAACATTCCAATTCGCATGCAAAAGCGCGAACTGAAGGCGCGCTCTTCGTTGGCTGAGTAACTGCGTTCCAGTTGCCGGTCTCCGTGAATTCAGGCCACTCTCTCTAAGTCTTCGTCTTACCGTTCTTTCACTTATATCAACTCCTCTTACAGCTAGCAAACGATGTTGAAGTTGAACCGAAGTTGACCTACGGTCCCTTAGCGTGTTGAGGACAATAAAGCGTTCATCAACTCTAGTTGTTGCTCTTCTTCTTCCAGAACCTACTCGTCTAACAAATGTGCCAGTCTCTAAAAATATATTCCAGGCATCCGAACGGTAGTGCGTGGTATTCCTAAATGTTGGGACACATAACGTTGACTACGTCCATCTTCAATTAATGCAACAATTTGAGAAACGTCTACCACCGTTAACGGCATTGCTATTGTTACAAAACTTGTGTATTAACTGTCAAATTTGACATTGATTTTAGATAGTAACGAACTAAGCCTACTTGCAATTTTTCATTTTAAGGATATGTCCTAAAAATGTTGTGCATTATTAAAATCAGTTAATATTGTCTAGTTGGGAATTTCATCACGAAAAAATAAAATCCATCGCGTTTTATAATGAAATAAATAATATGAAGCATTTATTAATGAAATATTATCGGATAAACTAAGCAAGTGTAAACAGAAAACATATTAGACGGGTGGGCGGTTTTTTTTGCCGGCCAGTTTAGTAATCTTAAATATATGTTAAAACAACCTCTGCTTTTGTCGATCTCTCCAGTGCCTAATATGACATAGTTTGGAAGAATAGAATGATTTTCAAATTCCAAAAAACCGTCCCATGTGCTAAACTAAGCAAGCTTATTCAGAATGTGCTGGGCAATCGCCGAATCGCAGTCGACTTAACTAATCGAACTGTCAATGGCAAAACCTTGAAAAATGACCCCCCTCAAAATTTGGCTTCTGGCTCCTCTAATGAACAACATTTAAACAAATGATTACCCACTCACAAAACCGCGAAAATTTCTGTACCGGGTGTCCACTCTCATAGGCAGTTAACACTACATTCAATTATTATTATATTTTGCCATTTTTTTCTATACTAAAACAATAAATAAGTACTAAGTAATGAAGTAATATTTATTAAAAATGAATAAATTATAACAGAATAATTGAAACATAGATGAGTGGGTAAAACCCCACCAGTTTTGTATAATACAAAGGTATTTTTAATAATATAAAATATTATTAAAAATCTGGTGTGAAGAACACAAATACAGGTTCACTATTAATATTTTTTGTGAACGTGTCCGAACATATCCCTCCCCAGAGACGCAGATACGTATTTAATAATAATATTTTATATTATTAAAAATACCTTTGTATTATACAAAACTGGTGGGGTTTTACCCACTCATGTATGTTTCAATTATTCTGTTACATTACACATGCGGTTGGTCCGTAGTATGAGTGAAGACACAAACAAAATACAGTTTCTAGAGAGAAGGCTGTGCCATCTTTGGAAGGGCGTCGTTGGTTCGCATTGGTTATGTGGACAGAGCGAGGTACTTCGGCTGTCTGACAACAGGCAGCGGGGAATTTACTTCTACGCTCGGTCTGGATAATTTCTGTGATATAACAATGTGTTTCTTTTTTGTGAATGTGTCTGAAGATATTCTTTCTCCAGCAGGGGCGTACCGATGATCCTGTTGAAAGGTGAAATACATATCTGCGTCTCTGGGGAGGAATATGTTCGGACACGTTCACAAAAAATATGAATAGTGAACCTGTATTGGTGTTCTTCACACCAGATTTTTAATAATATTTTATATTATTAAAAATAACTTTGTAAAATAAATCATAGTAAATGCTCAAATAACCCCCCGTTTTGTGCTAAGTAATACCCTAGTCTGTTATAAAAAGTATATAGTACGTTTGCCAATTTTCTGTCAGTAATTCAGCAACTATTGCTTCTTTCAAAGAATTAATATCTGGATCAAGTTGTTTGTAGATTTTGGTCTTAAGATATCCCCACAGGCAAAAATTGCAAACCGCTAAATCAGGTGATCTTGCTGGCCAATTTATAGCACCACTTCTACCAATCCAGTGATTTGGAAATGAATTACTTAAGAAATTTCT
This sequence comes from Melolontha melolontha, assembly GCA_935421215.2. Classification (NCBI taxonomy): domain Eukaryota; kingdom Metazoa; phylum Arthropoda; class Insecta; order Coleoptera; family Scarabaeidae; genus Melolontha; species Melolontha melolontha. The sequence continues at coordinate 34,399,805 of OW285244.1, read as the reverse complement.
AACAACTAAACTAAAATGCGCGGGGATCAGCTATCCTGTTGAAACCAGATCTCCTGATTTTCTCTTGCAACTTCTTCCAATGCAGGTCCTACTTTCGTTATTAAAAGTTCTAAATACGTCCCTGTATTTATTTTTCCTACAATTTCAAATGGTCCAATATAGTTATTATTAAAAATTCCGGTCCAGATATTAATTTTTTGGGGATACTGAGTTCTGGTCTGTATATTAATTCTGGGGTTTTCTTTAGCTCAATATCTTGTATTCTGAACATTGGGTTCATTATTTACGGAGAAAGTCCACTCGTCAGTGAAGCATATCGATAACAGAAAATGAGGATTATTGTTTGCGCGCTCTTACATTTCGTAATAGAATACACTCCTCCGTCCTTCATCAATTCCAAAAATTTCTTGATGACATACTAGTTTATAGGGGTGATATTTGTATTTTTTTAATAGCATCCATACACCTAACTTAGATAAACCAACTTCAAAAGCAATTTACCTCAACTTATACGGTGGATTCACATTTACAATCGCCAAAACACGTTTTTCTGTACGTCAACTATTTGTCTATTTCCTGTGATATTATTGTTATTTAGAACATTTTATTATTTCAGTACAGATAATGACAACTCACCACCTCTACGTTCCAATGCTGCAGAAATGTTTTCAAGTGTTTCGAAATTTTGCAAATATTTTTTAATAGTGCTTACAGATGGTATAGGTCTATTATCAAAATTAACGGCAAATAGATCACGAACTCGTCGCAAACTACATCCGCTATAATATATTTTTACGATAAAAACTCTTTCTTTGTTTGTATAATTACTCATTGTGCCATAAATAAAGTTCAAATTAGTACTTATGCAAATAAGCAAATGGTAAAACACAAATTTGATTGAATGAAATGTCAAATTTGACGTACTGCTTTGGAATCTAAATTATTTAATTGATAGATCAGTTATTTTGCTGGTGGTGGTAGGTAACGTGAGCACCTGATAAAGATTCCTATGTTCGACTTCGAGAACGAAGAGACGGTATACATTATTTTTTATCAAATTTCTTCTGTCTTATTGTTCGTATCCTATTTTGAACTTATCTTGAATGTATCTGCATGTATTTATATCACTTTTCATACGAAATAAATAAAAAAATTGTTATCTTCTATACTTTATTGACATATTTATATAAAGTATGTCATAACGTGCAATTGTTAAGACGGAGTTGCTTTTGGGGTTATTTTCAGCATTTGAGGGATTTATGTATCCTTATGTTTCAGCAGTTCTTCTGCTACCATCATCAAGAAGGCTGCGAAAGGCTGTTTCTTGCCAAACTAATTTCTTAATTTGTCTGATATCTACATAAACCCTTCTAATAGAAATTCAAGCATATGAAGTATATAACTTTCTAACCGTCTTCATTCGAGCATCCTCCCAAATATACTAGGAAGAAATTGGTACACTTGTTTCTGATACATCACTGTAAGTTGCGCTACTGTGAAAATTTCTAAAATATCAATACTACGCATGGTCTACACAGGTGTCTATACTAGTAACATATGAAATAATTCTAGAACAAAAACATAGTTAATTCCAAGAATTTGATCAATTCTGTATTAGCGGGTGCACACGAACTGCGCAACAAATTTAATCCGTACGTAATCCCTTACACGAACTGCACAACAAAATTTTTGGGTAATACATCGGTTCTTAATCCCTAACACGAACTGCACAACAAATTTAATCCGTATGTAATCCTTAACACAAACTGCACAAGGTTGGGAGATATACAAAGAAAATACATATATTGATATAGAACAAATTTTAATGAACATGCATATAAACATAAACGAAATCAATATACAAATTACAATAAATTAGAAAAAATTACAAATTCAATGAACTTAAAGTATGAGATACACATTGTAGAAAAATAAATCTAGAGAAATCCATCAACAAGTTTTCTTGATTTTTACATAAAAACTCCATATTACTTTTCGTTGAAAACACAATAATATTGTTCTCCACATCATTTAATAAAACAAAGTCCTCGTTTTTTGACGTTTTAGTATCCATTTCTCGAACACACTGGTGAACATCTTCTATGGATTTTGGTAATTTTGGTAGACATTTAAGTTTTGCGCGATTAAGGTTGTTACGAATATATGTGGAATCTTTTGTGGTTAATGTCTCTAACATATTGGTATTAATTTCTCTTTTTATTAGTTTTGCGGGAGTTTCTGCTAAGCTCTCCTCTGCTTTCCTCTTGACGGAGTTGCTAAGTTTTTGTCTAGTTAGTACGTTTTCAGTTATCGCGCCATGATTATGAATCCCTACTTTTTTAGAAAAGACATAGTCTCCACCTACAGTAAATATTTTCGCATTACACGTTTTTTTTTGCACACCTCCAACATGTTTCACCTGTTTTTTTACTTTCACGAAACATATAATATTTAAAATTTTCGAAATCTATCAATAATTGATTACGGCGCTCGCCAAACATCACACTTAACTGCATCTTAACTTTTACAAAAATAAAGATAAACTAACATAATTAGTTGGCGACAGCCCTTTTATATAATTTACATTGTCTATAATTCTACCCCTACCCTCTACTTAACTAATTACCTACTCCAAGAAATAAAATAGATCTGTTAATCCGCATCCTTTCAAAATTTGTGCAGTTCAGTTTAGGGATTAGGTACATTTTTCATATCTCTACTACCTGCTCTTAAAATTTGCGCAGTTCGTGTGTGTCCGTATTAACAGATCTGGAAATATTTTTTTCGAACTCAAGCTCTCCCATAATAATTTCTATGGCACATATAGGATTACCGCTAAATAGCGCCCAAACTATGCGAATCTGAGGAATACGTACAAATGTCTAACTGGAAATCAAAAAAGAAATTTATTAGTAATTCATCAAAAATTTCCCAATTTTTAGGGCCAAAATTTAGTTAAAGTCGGTCCATGTCTTCGTTTATTCTATATTTACCAAAATGCAGCTTTACATTGAATATGTCGACAAGCCTATTGTGCATTTTAATTAATCAAATTATAGTTAACTAGATTGAACGTTGAACTTCTTTTAAAATAGATAATGTATTATCAAGCTATTAAGAATTGTAAATTTATTTCTAATGCATAAAAATTGCGATATTCGGAATAACAATATTTATTTAATAAAATTGAATCGATTCTGCCTTTACTTGATGTAAATCCATATCAAACGATAAAAACACACAATGTTGTATTAGATTTACACTTTATTTAATAATAATAATAAACAGCTGTTTCACCGTACAACGGTTTCTTCGGATATAGCAAGCGGTACTATAAAACATTTTACTTAAACGTAAATATTTTTTTATTTTATTACTTAATGGTATTCTCAGAAATTGGAAACCGAAATATTTTTACCCGCCTCTTTTAGTAGGGATACAAATAGATAACATAAATTATATAAGTGACACATATCTAACAAAATATTTCAATCACAAATAGGAAATAAATTCAACAGAGGGGAGGAATTAAGCTCTGTTTTGTCATTTAATAATTTATTTGAAAATTTTTGTTTATTAATTTGCATTGCTTCTAATAAATCGAGTTTCTTACTTTTGTTTTCTTCGTGTAGGATCTTGAAATTGTTATTAAAACTATGGCTTTCTTCAATTAAATGGTTGGAGTATGCTGAATCTGTTTTCCCATTTCTAAACGAATAATAATGCTCGTATATGCGCTTTTTGAACGTTCTACCTGTTTGCCCGATATATGTTTTAGTACATGTGCCACAAGTTAGTTTATACACACCTGACTTATTATGATGTGCTGTTTTACTTTTATTGTTTTTGATGTAGTTACTAATATGGTTGTTGGTTTTATATGCAATGTTTATATTTTGTTTTCTTAAAAATTTTTCCAATGGTTTATTTTGTCTGCCTAGGTAAGTAATAATTTTAAATTTCCTGTCATGATCTTTAGTAATCGGATATATATCTTGTATTGCTTTAGTTTCTCGTTTTTTGGATATTATTTTATCTATTATATTCGGGTCATAACCATTATTGATTGCAATCTGTTTTATAATGTTGTATTCTAAATTAAAGTCTTCTATTGACATGGGTATATTTAATAGTCTATGAATCATACTATAGAATGCTGCTAATTTATGTTGAATTGGGTGCATTGATTTATTATGTATTGTTGTGTCTGTGTGCGATACTTTATGGTATATCGAGAATTTTAGTAAGTTATTGTTTCTCTTAATCGTTAAATCTAAAAAGTTAATGCTATTATTCTGTTCTTTCTCTATTGTGAACTTAATGTTTTTAGTGTTCCTCCTAAAGAAGCCAATTTGCTAATTAAGAATATGCTAGAAAATAATAGAACCAACCCCACCATAACAGAAGAAATTTTATTTTTACTTTCAATTTGTGTTGATCAAAATTATTTTGTGTTTAATGATAATATTTACAGTTGTAAAGACGGATTAATAATGGGCAACCCACTTAGCCCGTTATTAGCGGATATTTTTATAGATAACCTTGAGACCACTATATTTAATAACAGTGAATTAGTTAAGAACATTTTATTTTGGCATAGGTACGTAGATGATATCTTAATTTGTTATACAGGTACAGATAGACAACTTAATAAACTTGAAGAATTTATCAACTCAATACATAAAAACATTAAGTTCACAATAGAGAAAGAACAGAATAATAGCATTAACTTTTTAGATTTAACGATTAAGAGAAACAATAACTTACTAAAATTCTCGATATACCATAAAGTATCGCACACAGACACAACAATACATAATAAATCAATGCACCCAATTCAACATAAATTAGCAGCATTCTATAGTATGATTCATAGACTATTAAATATACCCATGTCAATAGAAGACTTTAATTCAGAATACAACATTATAAAACAGATTGCAATCAATAATGGTTATGACCCGAATATAATAGATAAAATAATATCCAAAAAACGAGAAACTAAAGCAATACAAGATATATATCCGATTACTAAAGATCATGACAGGAAATTTAAAATTATTACTTACCTAGGCAGACAAAATAAACCATTGGAAAAATTTTTAAGAAAACAAAATATAAACATTGCATATAAAACCAACAACCATATTAGTAACTACATCAAAAGCAATAAAAGTAAAACAGCACATCATAATAAGTCAGGTGTGTATAAACTAACTTGTGGCACATGTACTAAAACATATATCGGGCAAACAGGTAGAACGTTCAAAAAGCGCATATACGAGCATTATTATTCGTTTAGAAATGGGAAAACAGATTCAGCATACTCCAACCATTTAATTGAAGAAAGCCATAGTTTTAATAACAATTTCAAGATCCTACACGAAGAAAACAAAAGTAAGAAACTCGATTTATTAGAAGCAATGCAAATTAATAAACAAAAATTTTCAAATAAATTATTAAATGACAAAACAGAGCTTAATTCCTCCCCTCTGTTGAATTTATTTCCTATTTGTGATTGAAATATTTTGTTAGATATGTGTCACTTATATAATTTATGTTATCTATTTGTATCCCTACTAAAAGAGGCGGGTAAAAATATTTCGGTTTCCAATTTCTGAGAATACCATTAAGTAATAAAATAAAAAAATATTTACGTTTAAGTAAAATGTTTTATAGTACCGCTTGCTATATCCGAAGAAACCGTTGTACGGTGAAACAGCTGTTATATAGTTATTATTATTATTATTAAATAAAGTGTAAATCTAATACAACATTGTGTGTTTTTATCGTTTGATTTATTTAATATCTTAGTTTACATGTCTGGTATTCTTGCCTTAATAAAAGTGTATGGGTCTTTGAATTTTGTTCTGTGGTCGAAGTTGCCTCCACTTCCACTCCGTTGTTTCGTATTTCCCAGGGTTGTGGCGTGTTTGAGTCTGATTTAATCGTGCGTTGTTGTGTTTTTTGTGCGGTCCTGTGTGTATTGTGTTTGTGTAAAGTCTGTGTGTCAGTCGCTTTTTTGCGTTTAAGTCAAATGTGTTCGTTTACTGGTCATCTCATTTTTTTTTTTTTTTTTTTTTTTGCGTTTCAGTTGTGTGTGTGTTTAATGTTTGTTATTGTAGAGTGTTATTATTGTCTGTGTTTGTGTTACAAAGTATTGTATTTGTTCTTTTGTGGCGTTTGTCGAGTGTAGTGTTATTATCATATTGCCTAAGGCAAGTGCTAGTTCGTCAACTGTGTTAAGTGTCGTGTCTTTTTGTCTTTGTGTCCATGGATTTGTTGTTGGGGGTGGTTCTGGTATGTATTTAGGTTGAGGTGTGGTTTTGTTTGTAGGATTGTTTGGATTATTGGGACAGTTTATGAAAGTGGATAGGTGAGGGCCACCGCAGTTTGCACACTTTGGTGGGGTTGTCTTCGTCTTTGTACATAGATGTGTAGAATGTTCGTCTCCGCATTTCATGCATTTGTAGTTAACGTTGCAGTTTCGTTGGTGATGTCCGAAAGTCTGGCATTTATGACATTGTATAATGTCTGTCCGTTTGTTTAGTTGTTCAATTTTGATTGTAAGTCCGCAGCAGTCGCGTAAGTTATAAATTGACTTGTACTGTCTCGTTAATTCGATTAGTACAAGAGGTGCAGGTATTCCATGTTTGCCGTTCATCCGTTTAATTTTTATGGTCGGGTAACCTTGGTCTGTCAAGTCGTCTGTAATGTCCGTTTCGGTGATAAAGGTAGGAATGCCACGCATAACTACCTTTAGTGTCTTTTCGCTTCTTAGTTGAAATGTGTAGTATTGTATCTGTTCGTTGTCTAGTGTTTGTTTAAGTGTACGGTAGTCATTGTCAGTTGTCGGTTCGATGTGTATTCCTGGTTTCACCAGTTTGTTTTCTACAGTGTTAATGTTGTTTGATTTAAGTAAGTGTCGTATGTGTGTCCATTTGTCTTTTTCGATTACTATTATTGGTGCAATTTTGTGTGGTTTTTGTGTTTTAGTTGTTGTGTTATGTGTGCTGTTGGTTTTGTCACTTACCCTGGGCGAGCTAGCTGATGTTGAAGGCTGTGGAGTGAATTCGGAAGTTTCTTCTTCCATTTTTTCTTCAGTTTTGTTTTCGAGGACGTCGTAAGAATTTTTAGTTTCGATCGGTGAGGTTGTTTCGTCTGTTTTTGGCTTCTTCGTGAATTTCGGGTATATAAAGTCTTCTTCGGTTTTGATTTCAGTTTGCATCTTGTTCTGTGTTCAGTGGTGTTTTTTTTCTTCTTTGAGCGGTTCGGTGTTTTTTTCTGGTATCCTGACTTGTATTTTTGGCTGGTTTGGATCTACCATAAATATGTTTGGCGATGTCCGTAGAATGTGCTGGATATCTCGTTCGTTGAACGTTCGGTCAATTATCTCGAATGTCTCTTCTTTTAATTCCTGTGACCAGTGGATCGTGGTGTTTGGATTAAGAATTAATTTTGTTAAAGTAACAATTCGGCCGGCCATTGCTTCCGGCTTCGTATGCCGGTATAAAGTCGTATGTTCTCTCAGCTGGTGTACTGCTCGAACAGACGACGCAGTGAGAATGCCTTAATAAAAGAACGATACGCTCTTTTATAGTTAACGTAGATTTAGTTTTTAAATACTTCAGGTATGTTTATAAACTTTTTATAAACGATATGAAATTATAATAAAAATAAGTACCTACCCCCCCTTGTTTAAAAACAGATAACTGTAGGCGTGGTTCTATTACTTTCGATCTAATTATTTAAACTTTGTTGTGCGGCACATTTTAAATTATGTAAGCTGCTTTACCGAATGAAATATTGATAGGTAAGTTTCGAACTTGATCAACAAACATACAGCACTCCTACATAGTGATATCGAATTATAGAAGTTCTGTTAATAATTATAATGCCTGTTGAGTTTGCTTTAAATCAAACAATTATCATATGGCTTGATACACCTATGAACAATAACTAATCCTGAAATGTATTTATCGCCACAAGATGTAGAGAAAATTTAAAAAAACTTACTTTCTATGTGGTTGTTAAGAATTGCGTTGGAGTTTCCACTTATTTTTTGTTGGATAATAAAAATGCACTTCTATGTTGCGATATATATGTTGCGATTTAAATGAGGCTCTGGTTCTTGCTGTTGTTGAATTGATACTCTGGTTCTTACTGTTTTTAAAAAGACTACAAGCAGGCAAAATTTGCTATCTCCCCCACAAACTATTACATAACATAATGAGAATTGTATCGATTGTACGGAGAGATGATGACATAATTCCAGGGAATATTGAGCGTCTTAGTAGATGGTACCTGCTAGCAATAATACCAGGCAATATACTTTTAAACTATGCTAATTAAGTCCTAATCTTAAACCTAAGTACAAAGTTTAGATTAAATTATGTTCTTATTAATAAACTGTATTGCTGTTCATTTAGGAAACGTGAAATCATGAATAGCTAGGGAGATTAAAAACTAGGTATTGAATTCGTTCAATAATTAAATAATAAAGCAAGGTAAAAATAGTCTGATAAAAAGGATAATAAATTTGTAAATGTAAAGGTCTCCGCTTCTTAGAATAGAGGTAAAGGTTTACAATTTAAATAAGATAATTACAATTTCGGTATACAGGGTGTCAATTTGAAGCGAACATGATTTAATTCTAAATAACTAAACTTAAGAAGAAAAAAACAAACAGTGATATCTTAAGGAATATTAACTTTTTAGTTACGAATTTTTATTTTTCAATAGAAAGTATTTTTTATGTATCATACAGGAAAAACTAACTAGTAAACATTAACATGCATTATGTAGTATTTATAAATAGCTTGTGATGGTTCCACCTATTCCGACTTTATTAAGTTTATTTTTCTTAATTAAAAATCAGAAAGCTAAAATTCAAACGTTTCATTGTTTATTGTTGTAAAGGATAGCTCATTTTATGAATTTCCTAAATAATAAATATTATTAATTATAACCTAATATTCCTTCAATCCGCTTTTCAAACGAAGTCAGAAGTGCCGTACATACGCAGATGATATCTTTTTAATGCCAAGGAATATCAAAGAGCTACAGTCCATGAAGCACCAAGCACCAAGTGGTCAATTCAGATCAATTCAGATCAATGAGAAAAAAATGTAAGTACATACAGATTACAAGTGGTCCGAAGAGTGTGTTAAAAGAAACACCCAGAATGCATTGCAATGGTTGGGAGGACTTGGCCTTTGAAGAGGTAGAAATCTGCATGGATTTGGGGGGGTGTTAATAGATGATAATAAATGCAATGAGACCAGAAAAATATATTTTAAGACTGACAAGTAATAGATGTCCAGGAGGATTTAATAATATACTTAAATCGAAAGAACCATCAAGGAAATTGAAAATAAGATAAGATAAATTAGGACTGAGACAAACTCTGACGTATGGCTGCGAATTATTGGTAATAAATAAGAATGTACAAGAAAAATTGGAGATCTGGGAGAGAAGGATAATAAGGAGGATATCCGACGGGAAGAGGACAGAGGAAGAATGGGAGAGACGAATTAATGAAGAAGTATTTATGGAGAAGCTCAGATAATACAGTTCATGAAAATGCACTGACTCCAATATCATCTGAATCATCTGAAGAGATTAGAAGAAAACAGACTTAATTAAGAATATAGGAAGGAAAGAGCTGGAAGAAAAGAGAATCTTAATCCATGATATATTCGCTATTATTAGAAATTATTTGTTGCCCTTTATCAGGAAGCTTATTAATGCTTTTGGCATAGAACTTTTTTATATCAAAACCAGCAGAAGCTGGTTTTGATATAAAAAAGTTGTTGACAAACTCTCGAAGTCGACTGTCGTTAAGAAAAAATCAAATCGTGCAAGATCAGCTGAGTATGACTGAAGGAGTAGAGTAGACCAGACAAGCTCTAAAATGTTGTCCAGCATTAGGTCTGCTGAATATTGAATGTAGCATAGTCAAACCTCACCCAGTATACCAGAGATAGAAACTATTTCAGACTCTTCCTCTACCCTCTATCCAGACTTTGCCTCTATCCTCTATCCAGACTCTGCCTCTATCCTTAACCAGATATTGAATATAGCTTCATTAGAACTTTTACGCCTTCATTAAGTTCCAAATCGGGCTTGAAAATTGAAACTTTAATATGATATAAATTATTCAATATTGAGTCGTATTTTTATCATCTATTATGATATGTTTAAGAAACTAGTCAACTTGTCGCTATGAAGGATTTGCTTTATCTTTTATGTGGAACCCAAACATCCAGCTTGCTGACCTTTCTCATCTTTTCTAAATAGCGGCATACAGTGGACTGATGTGTTTTAACTTTTTTATTTTATATCATATGGAATTTGAAAAAAGATCTTCCATTAACATCTTTGAAAGCTGATCCACACCCAAAGGTGATGCTTTGCATTTAATTGGATTCGAAGTGTATTGTGTACTATGAGCTTTTTGAATCTAACTACCTCTAAAACTGGCAATTGATGAAAAATTATCAAAACTTAGCAATGAAAAGGCATCGTACCATAATGACAATAGACTTTGTGATTGTTGACAGATGTGGAGAAAGAAAGCTTCATCAACGCCATTTTCCCCGAATATTATACCATCTGATTAACATTTATTCTTCTCTTTATAAAATTTACTTTATGAGAAACATATTAATAATTCAAAGACCCCTAATAAGTATTTGAAGCAATTCTTTGATGTGAAAAAGCAAGTTTTGTAAGAGTGTAACTTGCTTAGATTATTGATTAAATCTCTATGAATTTTTCAAGCGATCTGATCATTAAAAGCTATTATCTAGAAAGTGTTGTAACAGAAAACTATAATAGAACTTACATTAAAAAGTACTCTTTCAATTGATATTCTATTAAGTATACGTCACATGTGTAGAACTTCAATTATTTCTAATTTATAATGGAATTTGTGTAACATAAAAGAAGAAGAAATACCCTGTGTGCCTAGCATATTATCTGCTGCGGCAACCACAAGATCAATCATATTTTTAATTAAAATTCATTAGCACTTACCTTGCCGTCAGATTATTATGTTTATTTAAAAAAAAAAAAGGAATACAAAAACTGATATTATAGGTATTACTAAATTAAATTTTGCAATAATACCACGCATTCCTAAAGTATTTTTCCTTAATAGAATTAGAAAACCAAATTAGATTGATCCGGGGAAATCAATTTAATGGAAAACTTTTTACATGGACACTAGTGAATTAATCTGGCCGCTTTCGTAACAATCATTCTTCGAAAATTACACTCACGTCAATGCCTCAACTTTTTCCTGCCACGCCAACATATTTATTGGGGATAAGTGGAGGTGAATTACCGGGAATGATACAAAATTCAAACTCATTTAGGGAGTTGTAACTTCATACCTATGTTCCATTAATTTTATGTTTATCTCGTTTCAGCTGCGGAGGAGTAATTCAGGATTCAAATTGTGTAATATCATCCGAGGTAGCAGCAATAACACATTTACATTGTATGAAAGATCTTCCTCCCTTTATCCCACTGTCTCTCTCACCCTAGTTACTTCATTTATGACGTGTTGTGTTGCTGCTAAGGTAATTAAAAATTGATTTTACTGGATAGTTGCAAGAATGTAATCCAGGTTTAGGATACAATGTATTTGCTACAAGCATAAATTACACACAATTCTAATCCCAGGTTAATTATCTTTTTGGGCTGACAGCAAAATAAAAATTTTCGGGATTTCTCTGTACTTGAAAATGTTATTATTGAAGGTATTTGGTCTTCCATTCTCTAATCTTATCAATGAAATAATAAGGGAAGTAAAACCTTTAGATAAACACATGAGAACAAATACTAAAGTTAACGTTTAATCCATATTACTACAGTAAACGCGGATGTCATTAAATGATATTATTAGATGCGAAGTTGAAACCGAAAGTTTACACAAGATGCATTAGGTGTCGAAGTACGTAATAATTATAATAAAATGTTGATAATGTAATATTTTTAAAAGCAATTATTTATAAAATAACAGACAATTTATTCATTACTTATTATGACTAGAGAACGGACACGCTTACCACCCAGTGCAGTACTGGCGAAAGGCTGTATTTCTAAAATATTTAATTTTATTTATATAATTGGAAAACGAACGGGTGGTGATCTATAAAATTACGAAATACATATTTATTTGTTGAAAAGTTGTATTTATAAAGTTTTTAATTTTATTTATATAATTGGAAAACAAACGGGTGGTGATCTATAAAATTACGAAATACATATGTATTTGTTGAAAAGTTGTATTTTTAAAGTTTTTAATTTTATTTCTATAATTGGAACATTTTTATTTGTTAATTTTGTCGTTCAAGTTGAGTAAAGGAGTATTCATATTGACTAGCAATAGTTTCTCAAGGTTTTCTTCTGTCAATTTTGTTCTCTTTGAATTCTCTACATCGCAACTGGTTATAGGTGCATACTGGATATATTCTTTTATTTCTTCATATTTAGCCGTTAGATTTTGTGGAATTGTCTCCATACATAATTGCTGCAATGTAATTAAATCTGGATTTCTATTAAGAATTGCTTCAAACTTTTGCCGAAGGCCACATCCGAAGTCACTTGGAATACTTTTCAAATTCTTAACAGCCACATCTAATGTGGTTAATCCGTCATTTAATTTGAGATTTCGATTTTCAAAATAAGTGATTAGTTTTGGCAATTTTCCAAAGTGTTCGTGAAGAAAGTACAACTGATTTTTTAAATTTGGGATTTGTGTGAGCTCCTTGCACTCACCAATACTTCTAGCATCCTCCTTTAGCAGTGTTACGAAATGTTTTAGACTATCGAAATTCTCAGCATAATAACTAGTAGCTTCCAGCCATGTTCCCCATCTAGTTATTACTGGAGTGGGAGGCAGTGACAGAGATGGAAATTTTTCCCTGAAAAGAGCTACTCTCAATGGTGCTTTTCTGAAAACTTTTTTAAAAGCTGATACAAGTCTATCAACTTCCGGAAAAGTGTCTCTGATATATTCACAGATTCTGTGGAGAGCATGTGCTACACAAGTAATATGCAGCATATTAGGATATGTTTTCTTCAATAGTCTGCCTGTCTTTAACATATACGCAGCACTATCACTGACAAATAAAAGTATATTTTCTTTGTACGTGGCGTCCGAATGAAGCATTTTTTGCATATTCTCCTTAATGGTTTCAGCAACTGTTTCCGCATCAACTCAATTTATAACACTTGTTGCTATTACATATGAGTTATAGGGAATAGTTGGATGTAGTACACCAGCTACAACATTTACCACACAGCGTCCTAACATATCCACCGTTTCGTCGGCGCTTATCCATATGTATTGATTTAAAAGATGGCTTCTAATGCGTTCTACTGTTCTCGTATAGCACCTAGAAACATAATATTTGCGTAAAGTTGATTCATCAGGAACATTTCGACCAGTATATTTTTTCAGAAATATTTTTAAAGTGGGATTGCTAAGTTTATTTAATGGAATATTAGCCGCCATAAAAGTTTTACAGAGTTCAGATGTGTTTGCGATCCTAAGTGACGAATTTTTGACGATATTTTACGGATTTTGTAATCAATTTCGGAATCACTGACAATGGACATACAATCAGTATGACCGTCAATCCAACTCGCCATTGTTTTACAATGCCGTTCTCGACATTCTTCCATATCATGTCTGAAAAAGTAACTTAAACAATGCTCTAGATCTAAATAAATGAAAACTAAAAATGTGTGCGTAAGTTATTGAAACTGAACGAAATTCAATGCACACTCTTACGTCGAAATAATTGGTAGAAATAGATTCAATCAAACGATATTAAACAGGATCTATCACAAAAATTACGATGTAATTAACAGTTAAAACTATGAAAACAAGAAACTTACTCACAGCACTTTATTTATCTTACGAAATATAAACTAATAAATAAAATACATTATAAAAACCCCGCTTCTATCTACGCTCATGAAAACACTTTAAAAAACACTATATTCTCCGAATACAATAGCTGGCTTGTCCATTGTTATCGCGGCGAGACCAGGTGTCCGAGTAAGTCAAACAAATACTTCATTGAATTACGCCGGGATGTACTGAGCGATGTTATACACAATTCCAATCGCCGATTGCGTTTTATGGAAATTGCGTCCGTTCTCTAATTATGACACATGTTTAATATAAATAAATTTGTGAAAGGATTTGACAAAAAAATACGGAAAATGAGAACAACTTACTGAGAATAGTTGAAGACTAAACCTGTTAAATAAACAATAGAAGAAAATTAACTTAGATAGTAACAAAATCACTCTGAAAGCCTGCGAACCAAAACAAATGAGAAGAGGAACAATGGAGGTCGAACTTTTCTGAGGTTCTTACGAGAGGATTCATAGGATGGTATTGTTTAATGTTTATTCGTTTTTCTGTGTGCAAAAGTTTCCGAAACTAGAATAGTATATTAAAACACAAGTTTCATAAGGCACCATTTTGCCACACGATTTTCTAAAGAAAGAGTTTTTTATACATTTTTTTCTATTTTGCATTTTTACATTAATAAATTGAAATTATTTAATTTGAAAGTTCATAGTTTTATTTTTATATAAAGTATGCAGTTGGTCACATTGATACTTGCCATTTTCAAATTAAATCTTGCTATCCACGAAGTATATTATTTATTAATTTTCGTTAACATTACGTGGTATTTTATTTAAAAATATAAACATGAGTAACATAGAAACTAATATATCTTGAAATAAATGCTTTCTACATATATGACGCTAATTATTCGAATTTTTTAGTGAAAAAAAATTCGCTTTGATGCAGGATTTTAACCTACGTCCATTGGTTTGCCGGGCCACGCTTTTGCCATTAAGCTATTAAGGGACTGAAGCTCGAATCGTCGGGAACTCTTAAATTGCATTAAGAAACAGATATTATATTGTGCCCGTATTTGGCAAATTGTGCAAATCAATTGCATTTTCTCGAAGTGATGTGAATGAAATAAAATGCTTTCTACATATACGACGCTAGTTCTAGATGTCTGTTCGGTCAATATAGATTTAATTTGTATTTTTAGTTTTATTTAAATATAATCAAATAGATTTAGTTGTATTTATTTTACGTATTAATTCATAGGTTTTAATTTTGTTCTATTTGTAAATATAAAGTGTATAGGAAGGTTTTGGAGTTTCCCAAATATTTAATGTGTTAATTACCTAGGTCAGGTATTATACATTATTATATTATTATAATATACAAGTGTCCCGTATCGTTATGTTCAAATTTTAGGAGTGTAAAGTAGACTTCATTTCAAGTAACAAAAACGCAAAACTTGTTTATCCATTTTCATTTGTTTCAAAGTTACAGATCTATGAATGGGATTGTCAGCTTAAAAAAAATGTAACCTTGTGTCGCTTTATGCATTGTTTTGTTTTTCTACGGCCATAAAATTATTTATTCAATACCGGTACAACCTTCTTTTAAATCCGTTCATTTTCTGTTATAAACCTTTATAATAGCATAAGTTTTATTATTATATTTCATATATTGTATTTGCATAGTATTTAAAGTATTCATATTTTTACGATAGGTTTAGAGATTTCGGTTTATTGCATTTTTCCTGTATTCTGGGAATATTGTTCGTTATCTCTAGCCCACATCCTGTTTATTGTAATTTACGTACTTGGTATATTGCTATTAAATACCTGTAACAATTGTATTGTGTATTTAGTATTTAATATTTATTTTAGTTCCGAGTATTATAATTAAGTTTTCATGTTCATATTGTTTATTTTGATCAATTTATGACGTTGGTAAACTACAGCATATATTTTTCCTTGAAGAAGGGTAAAATATTTGAATTGCAATTTCAGTATAATCAATTTAGTTGTTTTCTCCCTCCCTTGTAATTGGCGGGGACAAAACTTTCTATGAAAAAATAAGTAAAAACAAAATTCAGTTCCAAGCCAGATCTCAGCGATATCACTACAAGAAAATATTATGTATTAGCCAATTTCTCGGTCTTTACTATTAAAATCAGATTCATGCTTTTCTATTAAGTTAAGCGGAACTCCAAGATTCAATTAATTAATAATTATCTTGTAAATAAATTAGTGTTATTCAAACTATTGCATTATTTCAACTCTTATATTTCGGTCGACACATACCGAAAATTCCTTCAAACCAGGAGGAATAAACAATGAATAATATACTGAATATAGACGAGAGCATCATACGAGGAAATATCAAAATATAACGAAATTCTTTCACAACTAGAATTTTATAACACAAATAATAGAACATGTACTTATTCTCAAGTAAGCTTTGATTTAACTTTTGACGTTTATTACAAATTAATTAGGTACTGAATTATCAGTGTTTGACGTACCCATATGCGATAAAATTTTGTGTGCGGTTGGGTGTTTTACCCAACTGAACAACTCAAACTTTTAAAATTATTAAAACTGTATACCCAGATGAGAGTTTATCACGATGTAAAGTGAGTTAAATGTCGTCATATGTTTCGTTTAATTGAACGGAATATCCAATAGGAATTGAACCGAAAACATTCTCGTTGTGTAGTAGGACACACTGCTGGAACTGTCGATAAACAAACGCCACTGACTTGGGTCATATTGTATAATGCCCATTTTAGTTAGGAAACCTGGCAGGTTCTTAACAATAAACAAATTCACACTATTCTTTAAAATATTGCACAAGATCACTTTCCCTACTACGATAAAAAGCTATCTTCGTACTTTGTTCGAGTAAGTTCTTTTTATTTAATCTTGAAGCTAGCAGTACAACACTCCCTCGATAAAGTCGTTCCTATTTCTGTATTCCACTGTGCTATAATAGCTCTTAAAATGTTACGACGACCCAGTTTGCAAATTTTTATTAGTAATCGTCGATCCTTATGATCTTATTCTGTATCATATGAGCTTATTCTCAGTCTAGCTGAACTTTTGCCTTTACATTGGACACGATAGTGCCTAAGTAGGTCCCCAACTGTTGACATAGCCAAATCTAATTCATCCACAATTCCAGGTATTTTTTTACCTCGAGAATATTTAATGATTACCAATTCACGAATTTTAACATTTTGTCGTAATTCTTGTGACCATTTTTGATTAAATTTAACAGAATTCTTTGCAAAACGGTGTCTAACAAGTAAGTGTCAAATAACTGCCAACATATGATAAGTAAACATCAAAGTTATTTATTTTTATACACGGCGACTAGATAATTCCGAAGATTTAATTGTCACGATATTGTGCAATATATTTCAATGTGTAACATTTAAATATTTATTATAAACCATAGACTTTAATGTGTTAATATAGTTCTTTAATTAAATAATTTAGTTTGTGTAAATTAACGTTTTCAATAAATTTTTGTTTGTCCGAACGTTTAGTTGTTAGGGCTTGTATATTTTAAATAAATAATATTCTTTTTATATGTAATATTAATGTAATGTAATTGGCGTTCGGAAAAAGAAAAGACAAAAAATAAGATAATTCCATTTATTTTGATGACAACCCCAGCATAATTCAACATTACTTAAAAAAGAAAACGAAATTACTAATTATATTTCTTCTTGAAATTCACCACTGTATATTATTGCATTTCCCCTCTCTCCATAATGTTTCAATTTTCACTTCTAGGAAGTTTCACCGTATTTCGTCCAATGCAATTCATTGTCAATTCCAATGGGGCTTTCGAAATTTAAAAGTGGTTTCGCTAATATAAATTTCATCCAACTTTCATCAGTACATATTTGAGTGAGAAAATTGAATTTAATCCATCTTATATTGATCGAAATTTGGCTAGAAGCAATGTATTATTTCGTTAAAAATACGATGAAATGTTATGAAAAGTAATTTTTAAATTTCAAGCCTGAATCGTATTTTAAACGATTAAATTTTGTCATTACAAAGTCATGATAGGTTTAATGTTTATTGAATGTTTCTCCTTCGTACAAATTCAGCATGTTTTTTTAATATTCTTCTTTTTCACGAATACATTTAATTCAAATAAAATACAAGTATGAAATTATTCAAATTAGTTCAACAATATTCGTACATTAGAAATTTCAAGTTTTCAAACATATAAATTTCGAAAACACATTAATATGTAAAATATGTAAAGTGTTATTGCTACAAAATATTTTCAAATGCAAAATCTGTAACTAAAAGTTTTTAAATGTAACGTTGTTGTAAATGCCAACAATATACCCGACATCATGCTAATTTAAGAAAATGAGTATCTGCAGGTATGAACTAGTAGAGGTAGAATTAGTTCATTTTAATTTTCTTTCGAATACAGAGCTGTTACTAAATAATAATTTCAAACAAAGAAATGTATTAAGAAGCATTTTTGAAGGAGTCAAGAAATAATCCGGATATTTTACGAGCGCGAAATTAGACGAACGAATGACTGTTAAGGAAGCCTTAAAGTAAGTCACATTAAAAGATATAACTTACTGGATTGCTTCAGCGTGGGATGAGGTAAAAACTACCACCATTCGAAAGTCATGGAAAAATTTATTTGGCTTGGACGGGCCACTCAAAAAAGTGCCAGAACAGGGGAATCTATGTGAACTAGTTCAACAATTGAGCTACCCATTGAAAATCAAATCAACAGCGAAGACATTCATGATTTGTGCAATGAAGATGCCCATTGAGATTAGCGATGAAGAAATAATCCATATAGTAGGCAGTACTAAAGACGGAGAAGAAGACGAAGATACGGACGAGATAACTACAAAACTATCACACCCAATGGGCTTAAAGCGATCGACGCCGCTCTTGCTTACATAAAGCAACAACAAGAGTGTACGCCACACGACATACTCGATTTTCAGCGTTGGCGTAACACAAGATCATCCAAGAGAGGACAGAGGTTAACTCAGAAAACAATCGAAGACATTTTTAAGAAATAATCGCATGTTTCTATTTGTTTACAAGCCTGTAACTATGTTAATTTTTTTTCGTTATTTTTAACACAATAGCACTTAACCTACGTATAATCCGAGTTTTCCTGTATCCGAATCAAATCCTCTTTCTCAATATTTCGTCATTTATTCATGACTTCATCAGAAGAAGCTATAAAATTGCAATATACACTTTACTCTAACACTAAAATATTCAAAAAAGAAAATTTACACCTAGAGTTAAGCGTTGACAATCTTATTAATTAATTTACATATAATTGTAACTAGCACCTCACAAATAAAACATGCAATTTACGTTTTTCACACAACTAAAACTGAAATATTTGAATTTGAACTTGACCTTTTCCACCCGCATGTCTGCATAACATGTATGGGAAAACAAATCTATCCTAATTTCTACGTTGGGTCCCTCATCCAATTGTAAAAATTTGTGTAGTAAGAAAAAAACGTCGATGTATAACAAACTATCTACATACATTGTTTTGTAACTAAAATAAATTCCCTGGTTACAGTGTTATGCACAAGAAATTAAAAATACTAAAAATGACTATTTATTTTCTGTTTAATAAATTTAAATAAATTACACTTAAACTATTGGTGTCCGTTTTAAAATTTAAAGTGCTTTTTTTCTTTCTGAACGTGTATCATTTCAAGTACTAGTCTGTTTTTATAATGATTTTCTTTTCCATAATTTGACATTGTCATAATTGAAATTGTGATTATGATTATTAAAATGTAATGGCAAAGCACAAGATTTCTTTCCAATTCTGCAATCACTCTTATGTTGACTAATCCGTTGTTTAAGTAGTTGCGACGTTTGCCCTATGTAACAATCCCCACACTCTTGACATTTTATAAACGATATTATTATGATTTAAAATGGGTGTTTTGTCTTTGGTTCGTGTAAATAAAGAATAAAGTGGTCATGTTATATTTGGCTAATTGTAAAATAATGTTGCTTAGTTATTTAAATTGTTGAACTATTTTATCAGTTAAATTTTGTATATAAGAAATTTTTCTGTAAATTACGTGACTTTTGTCTGCATTCTCGTCAGTTGGACCATCGAATGTGTTGGAATTATATATTAGTTTGTTTAATAAGTGTTTAGGATAAATAGGAGTAATTGGTGAACCCATGCGTACAATAACAGTTTGTTTATAGAACTAACAATAAGACTGCCAACGCTTAACTCTAGCCGTAAGTTTTCTTTTTTGAATATTTCAGTGTAAGAGTAAAGTTTATAGCTCCTCCTGATGAAGTCATTAATAAATGACGAAATATTAAGAAAGAGCATTTGAGTTTTACCGTAAACAGACCGATAACCTAAATATTATTGAATTTATATCAGTACGGTCAAGAAATTTTCTACTGTTTCTCTATGTTTGTGTGGGTAAATAAAATATAAAAAATACTGAAGCCTTTAATTCTATTGTTTTCGGAAATATCAGTGTGTTAGTGTATCAGAAATAAACCATTTATATTATTTCTTCGTCGGAATGATATTGCAAAATAATTTATATTACATACATACTCGCATATTCATATGTTTAGATATAGACAAAAGCTAATTCTCGTGGTGGATTGGAAGGTAACAAAGGCCTAATAATATTGCATTGTTTCTATCAAACAATAAGTTAATTAATCAAACTACAAATGCTTTGCTATTGCGTTACGTTCTGTTGTGCCACTGCCGTGGTTGGTTTTCGGTTATTGCTGAAAGTATATCTATATTTATATATACATTAATAGTAAATTACAAACCCGTGTACGCAAATTAGCATTGTAAATTGGCGGCACAACGTCTATAATATATTAGCTTTATATAGTTTGTGGTCTCTCGTTGATTTAAATGATAAACATCGCGGTTGATAACGATATTATCTATATATAATAATATATAGATTAATAATTTTTGTGTAATTGTTAAAATTATTGACAATATTATCGTGATTAATAAATAAAATAAATTTGAACAGTAGTTGTTATGTTTCATAATTAAAAATGTTAGCCTATCAGTTATAGTACCTAAATTTTACCTAAATACTTTTTAAACTATTAAGCAATTAAAATACACATAAAACTAACAATTTGTTTCGTCATCACAATGGTTTCATCAGGTACTTACAGCTAAATAGCACGTTATAAACTAAATTAAAATATAAAATCAACAAGGTTAGTATTATTATACAATGTTTTTTTAAAAAAATCTAAGAATTTACACAAATATTGTGGGTAAAAGAAATAGATTCTCTATATTATTAAATAGCTTAGGATGAAAATTTAGCAATTTCCAACTGACAGAATATTAATATCTGTTCCTCATAAGGCATTTCCCATGAACTTGAAATCAAGTCCTGGTAGCTCAGTTGCTTAGAACGATGGTCCGGCAAGCTATGGACGCGTTCAAGTCGCACCTAGTACGAAATTTTTTTAAATAAAAATTTCGAATAATTAGCGTCGTAATGTTTATATTCACATTACTTTAAAAATATTTAATATAAAGCCGAAACGCCAAGAATTTATCAAATGATATATATATATATATATATATATAATATATATTCTGAACCAATGTTACTATTAATCTATATAAATAAAAATGTAAATATTCGTTTGTTCAAAATCTTAGACCTCCGAAAGTTCTGCACCGATTGCGTTGATATTTTGACACAATTTCGCATTTGAATACCTCAAGTTTCCTTTATAAAGCATCCATCGTCTCTGATAACTTTTAATAATTTCGCAACGTTCTTGAAGCGTTAATATTGTCTTGTAATAACAAACTACAAAACTGACAAATACATGAAGGTAGTCACTGTACAGGTTTGCCAATATTTCACTTTAAAAACCTAAAGCATTAATTGTATCACCTTTGTATAGGTGCTCTTTAACACACAAAATCAGTTTAAGAAGTTATTTAAAGGCTATTCTTTTTCCGCGTCCCTTGTTTGAGCTTCATGCATAATATATCATTGTTTAAAAAGTTTTTTGAAATCAGAATTAAGTTCAGATATTCTGTGGAGATATCTCAATTTATTTTCGTAGTTTACTTGTTCCCTAACAGGAATTTTAAACCTGTTTCGAATCAAAATTGTTGTTAATTATTGTGAAACTGTTAAAAGTTAAGGACATATTAGATTCGTAGTTACGATTTAAAAAAAAAAATTAAATGATTTATTTGAATCTAACAGAGACAGAAGCATAAATCTTTCTTTCATGAGAATTTCTGAAATTTACTTTCTTAAAGTAGATTTTTAAAACTTTCTCTTGCTACATTTAATCACAATAGGGTGGCGTAGCGATGCTCGAAAACGTTTGGTCAGTGCGAGATATTGCAAGAAAGTTATATGTTAGTCCTACGCGCATTGTTAAGTTGACGCAAGAGCGGAATACGGAGCAAGCGGTGGAAAAACGTCCAGGAACTGGACAATGGAGGATTGAAGCATTGCTTCGTTACGTTCCCGCAAATGAAATTTAAGTATAAAAGAACTCTCACCAATAAGACCGGATATGGAAAAAAAATTTAAGGGTTGGCGATAAGAAGTATGTTGTGAAGTAAGTACAATGGCGTGAAAAACACGATTCGTATCAAAAAAGTACAACAAAAATATTTGCATTTTTAGAAGAGATGATGAACAAATATGTCAATTTATATTTCGAAAAATGATTCTAAGGATTGATTCATTCGCCTTGTTCGAGTCGAATAATAGCTAAGAGAAGAAGATGAGTTCAATTTTATTGAAACGTCGCCAAAGCAGTTGCTCTAAAGCTCACAGGTACTACATACAACATATATAGAGTGACCGTGAAGACATAAGGATATATACAGGGTTTCCCAGAACTGGCGCCCTAGAGCATTCTAAATTGAGATTAAAGAATTAAGACAAAGAAGAGTTTCTTACAAATAATTTTTTAATTAAACAGCAAAACCCTTGCATATTAGTATTACAAGCAGATGAAGCAAATGGATCCATCTACTTCAGCTTATTAAGCTTATAAGGATTTTTAAAAAGGAATTCACCTCATAACGTGAAGACTTTCTGTAGTCTTCACGAGATAATATCACAGCAAACGAATAAGCAGCAAAAAGAAGCTAGCTAAAATTATTAAAGATATATTGTCCCGATCAAGTGATTAATTTGAGCAAAACACGATTGTTTTGATCGAATTTACATCGTAAAGTCTGTGCAAAAAAGGAAGATCGGGCGAGTTGTAGAATTACGACCTGAGGTCAAATGTCGGGAGTTAATCGATCTCTAAGATCGCGTGCTCTTTAAAACCAATATTTTAAATAGCTGTCGGTGTGGATAACACATACAAAATCGTGGGAAACAATGACTGGATTATTAACTGAATAATTAATTAATTACACCGTAACAATAAGTAGCATTGGAATTAGATACTTAGAAAAAGATTTGTCGCACAGTGATCATGGATAAATGAAAAATACGAAGATAATATTTTATATAAAAAACTCTGATTTTATGCGCATAAGAGTTATACGGGTTTTATATATCGTGCAGTGTACGCAAGTAAAACGACTATGGCGCGCACCGATGAACTCACACACGTAAAAGCGACAAACGCTTAGTATATAGCTCGCAGGGATAGCGGAGAGAAGATACGTCAGCATAAGCGTTGACCGATATACACGCACACACATTATACGCGCTGCAGCGAGAAGGGAGCACCAGCGATATGGTGAAGAGAGGAGAGCGCTGACTGAGCGGTCGTCGCGTGATTACTTTCAAGAGCCGAGTTTACCCCGTGTCGCTCCATTAGATGTTTCACATCAAAAATCGTAATTTTTTATTGGACAGCAAAGTGAATACACTAAATATTCCTGTTTTCTTTGCCTGTGGGACAATCGTATATATATATAATCGATAAAGCCTTATTATACCCGAAGGTGTTAAGGCGTCTAAAAACTTTTTATTTACGAACAAAACATTGCCCAATCCCTTCTGTCTCTTGCCATTGCTTCTGCATCCTTCCACTTTGTTCCCCTAGCTTCCAAGCACTCTGCCACTGCACTGTTCCACTCTTTTCTCGGTCTTCCTCTAGTCCTCTTTTCTTGTGTCCTTGCCAGCCATATCCGTTTCGGTTGTCTCTGGTTTTCCATTCTTATTAGATGTCCGAACCACTTCAGTTGCTGCCTTTCAATGCTCTTTAAAATCGATTCCACTCTTAGTTCTTCCCTCACTGTTTCATTCCGTATTCTATCTCTTCTTGTAATGCCTTTAACTGCTCTCAGGAATCTCATCTCAGTCGCCTGGATTTTACTTTTTTGCTGCCTTGTTAACACCCAGCTCTCACTACCATACATTAATATTGGTTTATGTATAGACTTGTAAACTAGGATTTTTGTCTTAGTTGATATTTCTTTATTTCTTATAAATTTGTTATTCAAAGCATAGTATGTCCGTGTTGCTTTTTCTATTCTTTCATTTATTTCAGTTTCGTTCTTACCATTCTTCTGTAGATTTACGCCCAGGTATCTCATCGTCTTTACTTCCTCTATTTTTGTATTGTCCAGTATTATTGATGCTTGCCCGTTTCCTTTCCCAATCACCATTACCTTTGTTTTATCGATGTTAATTTTTAAGTTTCTGTTTTGAAGGGCTTCATTCCATATTATTACGTTTTCTTGCAGGTCTGTCGTGTTTTTTGCAAATATTACTAAATCATCTGCAAAGACGCAGTCAGTTATTGTCGTTATTTCCATATTTCTATAACCCACTGGTAATTTCTTCAGTTTGTGCTTTATCTCTTTTTGTACGTCATCCATCACTATGTTGAATAGTGCTGGGCTCAGTACACCACCCTGTCTCAATCCTTCTTTAGTTTCAAATATCTGTGACTCTGCATTTCTCGTTCGTACATAATTCTTTGTGACCCTATACATACACTCCACATTGTTTCTCAATTTCTTATTTACACCTCTTCTTTTTAGGCTTTCCCATATCGCTTTCCTTGGTACACTATCAAACGCTTTCTCTAGGTCAATAAACGCCAAGTACGTATTGCTTTGCTGTCTTTTTTCCATTATTTGTTTTATAGTAAATATGTGGTCTTGTACTCCTCTTCCCTTCCTAAAACCGCTTTGTGAATCTTCTAGCTGTGTCTCTATTTGTATTTTTAATCTTTTTTCCAGTATTCTTTCGTACATTTTGGCCATTATACTCATCATTGTTATTCCCCTATAGTTCTTACATTCACGGTAATCTCCTTTCTTGAAGATGGGTAATATCACTCCTATTTCCCAATCTTGTGGTATTCTCTCTTCTGTCCATATTTTGTTAAACAGTTTAGTTATAACTTCTATGCTTTTTTCATCCAAGTTTTTGATCATTTCCGGTGATATACAATCATGGCCTGCTGCTCTTCCTGTTTTTATTTTTATAATTGCTTCTTTTACTTCTTCTATTTTTATTTCTTGGTCACCTTCATCTGTTGCTTGGGTGGTTATTTGTTCTTCTTTTTCATTATATCCTTGTACTATTTTTTCTATATTAAGCATATCCTCAAAGTATTCTCTCCATCTGTCCATTATTTCTTTGTCATCTTCAAGTATTTTGCCCTCTTTTGATTTTATGTATTTGCTATTGTAGTTCGTATCCCTTTTAAAAGTTTTCAATACTTTATAAAATAATTTCTGATTTCCGTGGCTATCACTTTCCATTCTTTCCCCGAATTCTTCCCATGACTTTTGTTTTGCTGCTCTCACTAGTTCTTTTACCCTTGTTCTTTGCTGTTTATACCCAGCGTAGCTTTCTTCTGTTTTCACTTTGAGGTATTTCGCCCACACACGTTTTTTATATTTTATCGCATCCTTTATTTCGTCGCACCACCAGCTTGTTTGTTTTTTGTTTTTATTTATTTTTATAATTCCGCACGCTTGCTTTGCAGCTTTATGTATTTTGCTTTTTATATTTGTCCATAATATTTCCACATTATTGTCTGTGTCCAGTTTGTTTAATTCTTCCATTTCTTGCTCAATTTTTTCTTTGTATTTTGTCGCTATTTCATTTTGTCTGAGTTTATAGTTTCTTATAACCACTTTTGTCTTTTGTTTTTTGTTCTTAGTCACCATTGGGCTTTTCCTTCCTGGAATGAATATTTTTGACAGCAACAAGTAGTGATCCGAGTATATTTCTGGACCTCTTTGCACTCTAGTATCTTCGACTTCTTTCCTATGGCTTTGGTTTATTAGTACATAGTCTATGATTGATTTTTCACCCCTGCTTCTAACTTCTCGGGTGTATTTATGTATTTCTTTATGGGCAAAGAATGTGTTCGTGATTATTAGATTATTAGTTAAACAGTAGTCGATAAGTCTTTTGCCATTATTATTTCGTATTGTTTCCCCCTGCATTCCAATTACTTTTCCTGATTCTTCATCCTTTTTCCCAACTCTTGCGTTAAAATCGCCCAATACAATTAGTCTTGCATTGACATCCTCTGTTGCCTGTTCTAATTGTTCCCAAAACTCTTCTTTTTGCTTTGCTGCGTCATCCTCATTAGGTCCGTACACAATTATTATTGTTGTGCTTGCTTGTTTTTCAATTTCCATTTCTATCTTCATTATCCTCGTTGATAAGGCCTCCCACTTTCTCATATATTTAATAGTGTTTTCTTTTATTATACAACCTACTCCTTCTTTCGCTCTTTGATTCATTTCCACCCCACTATATATTAAGAGATGGCCATTTTGTACTACTTTTTCCCCTTTGCCTTTAATTTTTATTTCAGTTACTCCTAAGATATCTATGTCTGCTTTTTCAAATTCTGTAATTAGTTCCTCTTCCTTTCCCGTTATACTTCGTATATTCCATGTTGCTACTCTCCACACCTTTCCTTTCATTCTTTGTTTGCATTTTTGGGTTTTTGCCTCGCCTCTTTTTTCAGTGCTATTTATTTCTCCATCTGTTTCAGTTCCCTTCTCTTCCAGTACTTCGAGAGCATTTCCATTAATATTATTTGATTTCAGCTCGTGTCCATTTCGTTGCCTGTTCAGTTCCATACTACCGTCCTTTGTCTTTCTGGTTAGTTTTTTGGATTGTTTATTAATCTTTCAATCTTTTCCAGCATCCTTGTTTGTCTATTCCATTTCCAAGTCTCCCCATTCACCATTAGCTTTGCAAACCCCAATTTAACCTGTTTTCCATATCTCCTTTCTTCTTTTGCTTTCTGTCTAATGTTCCTCTGGATATCTCTTTCTTCTCTTGTTAGGTCTTCATTAATAAATATCTGGCTGCCTTGTCTATTTTTTAATTTACTTTTATTCTGCATGACCTCTTTTTTATTCTCTTCACTGTCTAGTTCGACTAGACATGTTTTTATCCCCAATCTACTAGCCTTTTTTATTATTATTTTCACACCTATCTCATTTTCTATTAGCTTTCTCATTTCATCTTTCAGTATATTGCCATCTCCTGTATTCATTGTCATCCCCTGTACTACTATGTTTTTCCTTCTTCTAACACTTTCCAATTTCTCAATTCTTTCATTATATAGTTTTACCTCACTTCTTAATTCATTGACTTCATCCATCACTTTTCCATTTATTTCCTTCAGATTTCTTATCTCTTTCTTGTATTCTACCTGTTCTTTCCGTAACTCTCTTATTTCGTCCTTCAATGCTTTAGTATCTTCTCCCTGCATTTTCTGTTCAGTCTTAATATCCCTTATGTCAGCGGAGAGTCCTTTCATCATTCCCATAATTTCTTTCAGCATTTCATCGTTTGTTTTTGATGGGCTTCTATATGTTTTCTTCGACTTTTTAAATGAGTCCTCTTCTAGTACGTCCGTTCTTTTCCGTTTTACATCATCAGACGTATCAGAATCCATTATCAAAATTTCCTCTTAATTTTACCTGTTACCTTACTTGAAGTCCGTCCCTGTTCTATACTTACACTATTATTGTCTCTAATCGTATAGCTCGCCGCGCAAAAAGCCCGTCCCCGGTCTCCCCGTCGGAGGTCGTGCTCCTATCGGTCAAGCCAGATGTTCAGTTATATATATTTATACAATTTATTTTATTCAGAAAAACAAACCTTTGTCTATTGTAGTTTTTTAATTTAGTTCCCGGCACTATCAAATACACTCTATCTCACTATTATTTTTACCACACGCACAGTAATTATTGTTCGTAATTTCTCAGATTATTTGAGTTTGATCACGGAACTCACTTACTTATGTATTTCTGTGTTCTTGCACAGGACCGAACAGGGACAATCGTACGAAAAATTAATACTGGGGTAGGAAAGACTGGCCGTCGACAATAACTATGGCTGTAGGAAAAGCTAACATCGTTCATGAACCATTGATAAGTCGAGAAAAAATAATTCTTCCGTCACTACATATTAAACTTGGGCTTATGAAATAGTTTGTGACAGCTTTAGATAAGAATAGTGATTGCTTCAAATATATCTTTCTGAAATCGGTCAAGATTGCCTACTTTCTCGGCGCAATTTCAGATCCCAAAATAAGCTATTCTAGTATTTTAATCTGTTGCTAACCAACCATCAGAAAACAGTCCGGGAAGGCTTTTTTCGTCCTAAGCCGGGAAAGTCGGTACCTTACCCGGACTTTGCTTCAATTTACATTGTCGTCCAGGAATGTATCGCTTTTACTACTAGATACACAATGTACTATCGTCAATCATTTCCTGGCCTCAGTACAGAAAAATTAAAAGCATGCATCTTTGATGGACCACAAATCCGTACTCTTATAAACAACGATGATTCCATAAATCACATGACTCAGATTAAATTGGAAGCATGGACAAACTTTGTATCAGTTGTCAAAAATTTTTTGGAGAATCATAAAGCTGAAAAATATTCCGAAATCGTTGACAAAATGCTTCAAAATTTCGAAAAACTGGGAACTAATATGAGCATCAAATTACATATGAAACTTGGGGTTATGAAACAGTTTATGAAAGCTTTAGATGAGAATGGGTATTTGCTTCAAATATATTTGTCAATCATTTCCTGGCCTCGGTAGAGAAAAATTAAAAGCATGCATCTTTGATAAACCACAAACAACGATGATTCCATAATTCACATGACTCAGATTAAACTGAAAGCATGGACAAACTTTATATCAGTTGTCAAAAATTTTTTGGGAAATCATAAACCTGAAAAATATTCCGAAATCGTTAACAAAATGCTTCAAAATTTCTAAAAACTGGGAACTAATATGAGCATCAAATTACATATTAAACTTGGGCTTATGAAACAGTTTGTGAAAGCTTTAGATAAAAATGGTCATTGCTTCAAATATATTTGTTAATCATTTCCTGGACTCAGTACAGAAAAATTAAAAGCATGCATCCAAACAACGATGATTCCATAAATCACATGACTCATATTAAACTGGAAGCATGGAAAACTTTATATCAGTTGTCAAAAATTTTTTGGGAAATCGTAAAGCTGAAAAATATTCCGAAATCGTTGACAAAATGTTTCAAAATTTCGAAAAACCGGAAACTAATATGAGTATCAAATTACATTATTTGCATAGCCATTTAGATAAATTTTCTGACAATCTGGATGATTACAGTGAAGCACAAGAGGAATGGTTCCACCAAGACGTCAAGTAATAGAGGAAAGATATAAAGGCCGGTGGGGCTACTGCTCGACCTTAACAAAGGGACTGTGCTGGCCAAAAATACAATAGACAATCAAATACAAAACGTTTTTCTTAAAATTCATATTTGTATTTTTTCAGTTTTTTATTATTAATTTTATTGTTTATCAGATATAATTTATAGCGTTATTTACATTTGAACTCATTTAAATAAAATCTTTTAGATATATTGGACTCTTTTGTTTAATTTTATTTAAAGTATGAATGGATTGCCTTTATCACAAAAGTGGAGTCAATTTAACAAATATTTTATTATTTTCGTATTTTGTATACCAGAATTACCTAAGATTAACTCATAAATCCCATGCCTCAGAATCAATGTCGCCCTGTGATAGAACGAGTTTGTTTGCATAAAAAGAAACTTGCATGCATATACGTACGTGAAAAATCAATTATTTTATCCTCATACTAGTGTTGTTAAATTTTAATGTTGCACTTGCGTATAAAAAAATTGGATAATGCAAACAAATACTAATATTCAAAAACACGCAAATATTTTATTAAGTTTTAACAAAGACAAATAAACCACATTTCCATCTTTTCGGTCAAGACGTATCAGACAAAAAGTTGGTAGCAACTACAGATCTATCTAAAAACACACCATAACTAAAACTCCTCGTTGATAACTTTTTTCTAGTCTTAAAAGTAAATCCTGAATATACGAATTTAAGGTACACATTTAATTGCAAACTTATCCGTGGAGGAAATTCAGTAATGTTTGTTAGATTTGTGCTGAGTTAGTATTTACTTGTGAAAGGTAATAACGATGTTTACCAAAACCGAATTTAACAATTTGAAGACAGTTAATTAGTCCGTAATTTTAAATAAATAGCGAAAGCGTTAAAATAAAAATTAATAGCACCCTTTGATATGCGATTATTAAAACTAACATGATGTACCAACCATTAATTCCTTTCTATTAGATATCATAACTAAGTACCTAAAAATCTAAAGCAGGGATGCACAGACTTCTAGGGAACAGGGGCCACTCGGGAAAATTATAAGCCAAGGACGGGCCACTACAAAGAATACTTATTAACACAAATATTTTTATTTTTCAATAATATGAATTACTACAAATGATAAAAATAAAAGAACATTCAAAAATGTTTGTTGTAATTATGTAATTGTAATGTAATCTAATCATTACAATGTAATATTTCATGTTTTATTATTTTGATGCATGACATTGCATTGACCTAACAATTTTGTTTATGTCTGGCTCCACATTACTTGTCGCCACACGTAAAATTGCTTCCAGATTTTCATTTCCAGACGGTTTCGATTTTTTGTTTTCTAAGTTTCATCACTGAAAACGTTTGCTCACAAATATACGTCGATCCAAATAAGCTTGCGCATTTCAATGCATTTATTCGCAACTCTTTATAAGCGGTTTTGTCAACGCAACGGTAAAAGTTGAGTAAATTACCTTCATTAAACTTGTATCGTAAATTATCATCATTTTGCATGTCTATCAATTCCAGCTGTATTGATTCCGGTGCATTTTCGAGTGAAATGTGGAAAGGATTGCTGAAAATGTCTAATAGAGGTCTAACTTTTTTGAAGTCTAGAAAACGATCATGAAAAGCTTGTATTAAAATATCAATTTTTTCAATATAAGCGAAATTGACATCAGTTTTATTGAA
The DNA here is from genome assembly GCA_935421215.2 of Melolontha melolontha. NCBI lineage: Eukaryota > Metazoa > Arthropoda > Insecta > Coleoptera > Scarabaeidae > Melolontha > Melolontha melolontha. The sequence continues at coordinate 34,368,534 of OW285244.1, read as the reverse complement.
TTTCTCCATAATTTTTTTGTAGTTCGAAAAATGGCTGTAATCGGCTGAAATGATTTGTGTCCTGAAAAGACTCAATTTGCATTGAAAGGACGAAACATGAGACTATAACTGCGAAATCAATTGATCTTTGCCTTGGAGTCGCGTATTTAAGACATTGAAGTGATATTTGTGATGTCTACAAGAAAGGCTTAGTCACACAGCCAATCAGGGTTGTCGAGTTCGGAGACGTCCTTTTTCTTTTCCTACAGAAATATTTTGATTTCTTCAATCAAGTTAAGAAACCGCTCTAGTGACAACACACGACATAGCCACCTTACTTCAGTGTAAAACAGGAGATCACCATATTCGCTTTCAATATCCTCGAGAAACTGTGTGAATTGTCGGTGATTGAGACCTCGTTATTTTATAAAGTTTACAGTAGGTACTACAACTTTCATCACATTTTCAAATCCCAATAATTTTGAACAGATGGCCTCTTGATGCATAATACAATGAAACTGCATTAATTCCTTGGTATCTATCTTTTTAGTTTGTAAATACTCTTTTAACATAGTTATTATCCCAGATTTACTTCCAACCATTGAAGGTGCTCCGTCAGTCGTAATTCCAGATAATTTCGTTAAATCCAAATCCATTATAGAACATTTTTTCAGAAGAGCTTTGAGCATGTCACTCCCCTTGGTTTGACTTGTCAAAGAACTCATACCAATCAGTTCTTCACTCACTTCAAAATTTTGCGTTACACTTCGTAAAAATATTAAGAGTTGAGCAGTGGAACTTATATCTGTAGATTCGTCGAGTGCTATAGAAAAATACTCAAAACATTTCGATTTCGTAGCTAATTGCTCTTCTATATTAGCTGCTAATGTGGTAAGTCTTCTTTGAACAGTCATCTGATTTAGTTGAATTTTCTCAAACCTCTTTGCAACTTTCGGACACATTTTTTGCGGCGATATCTAAACACTGCTTAACAAACTCACCATCTTTAAAAGGCCGACAAGTTTTCGCTATTATTCTAGATATTTCAAAGCTAACTTCAGTAGCTGTTGCAGCATCTTGAATTGGTTTTGTAAACATAACTTGCTGGCCTATTAGTTCCCTTTGTAAAGTGGAAATTTTTTGCGTTCGATTTTCGTCGGTTAATTTGGTAAAAGTATGATGTTGGGTTTTCATAATGCCTTTTCACATTATATTCCTTCGGAATAGAAACAACTCTTGCATATTAAACAGACACTTTTGTTATGCGATGAAATAAAAAAGTATTTTTCGGTCCAAATATCTTGAAACTGTCGATTTTCATCTTCAACCTTACGACTACGTTTTTTACTGGGGCCTGGTTTATCCATATCAAAATTGATATTATATGTTACGTAGGTAGATGCCAAGTTCGAACGACGAAATATTTATGCTTCACAGATTACAATTCAAACAATATAACGTTCGCTTGTCCGTAGTTAAAACTTAACTGCCCCGATAGCGGGCGATGCGTTGTATTTATACGAGTTACCTAACATCGAGAACCTACCACATTGTTCGGGGATAATACCGACGTGTTTCACGAATCTTCGAGTAATCGAGTTGGTTTGACAGATTACTAGTCTCGTAACAATATGCTTCGAACGACGAGGAGCATACCTGTCCTACGTAGTAAACCTGAACAAAAAAGTAGTAGGTACTTAAAGATACATATCTTACTAACAATTACAAAAGTTAGAATAAAATAAAAAGTTAAGAAATATTGATTTGAATGGATTTTTACCTACTTTTGAGTTTTTCGAACAATTTTTAAAATTCATTGGCGGGCCGCATAAATATCGACAGTGGGCCGCATGCGGCATGTTTCTCCTGAAAGCCGTTTCTATTTATATCAACTTGTTTCTTTGTTTTTCAATGCATATACGTATATTTTTACTTTGATTTTTAACGTTAGTTTTTCTTTCGTATCTTTCTGACACCGCGAAAAAAGTCAAGGACGCGGTCATCCCATCGGAGACCTTGACCTCTATCAGAGTCTGTTACCTTTCTCGAACAGTATTTTTATTTAAAACTCTTGCTAATTTAGAGCTATCTCACCTTTTTTATGCCTAATTTTACTCTAAACACTTTATCTTAAGCATACACTAACTTTTACTAAATGATTGCTCGTAATCTCCCATTTAATGGGTTTCGATATATCGTTTATGGCTTATTATACAACATTAAAATAAGTCTCCCTTATCCTTATTGGCTCCTTTTTTTTTACCTTAATAACCGACATTTTGTCGTCAAACGAAAAAACGAGTACTTGAACCTATATTCTATTCGTGCAAGAGTACCTCAGGGTAATGTTTTGTCTCCAGTTTTATATTTACTGTTTACTAGTGACCTGCCTACAACACGAGATTTCCTAGAATCCTAGAATTTCAACTGGGTCCAGGGGATGCTCTCCAATCATCGTGTATGCGAAGATCAATGTTATTGGAAATTTTAGCCCATTCATTCTGTACTACAGCGAGCCTAACAGCGGATCTAACAGTATCGGTGACAATCCCCTTTGTATCATTAAGTTGAATATCTACTACTTTGGTGTGAGAGATTCGATTAAATTCGCCTAAAGCTTGCCGATCTTCAGCAAGTTGTAATTCTCCATCCTCTAAATTCTTGATTTGGGTGCATAAAGCCAAGTCATTTGCATATAGAAATTTTCGTGACTTTGTGGGTGGAAGATCATTCGTGTAAATGTTGAACAATAGAGTAGCCAGAACCGAGCCTTGAGGTAGGTCATTCTTCAAGGTTTTACCATTACTAGTACGATTGTTTAGCCAGTCTGCGATTCGGCAATTGGCTCAGCATATTCCGGAGAAGTTTGCTAAACTTATTCATGGAATGATTTTTGGGAATTTAAAAATCATTCTATTCTTTCAGACTGTGTCATAGATGATTTCAGGCCGTTCTGAAAACTTGTTTCAAGATGCGTTGTTAACGCCAAGATTTTATCACATGAGTTCCTTCCCGTTCTGAAGCTGGCTTGCTCCTTCTTAATAACCTCATCGACGGAGGGCGCTATTATGTTATAGATGAGCCTTTCTAGAAATTTATATTAAATAGGAGAGCCATAAGTCTGTAGCTTCCTGTCTGTAACTTGATTATACCTAATCTAAGTTTCTTATACAGTATATTCACTGGAGCAGATTGCTAATAAATGGAGTTATAAATAACACCTAAGATTTGATGTAACTTCAAGCGAGTATAATCAATTCTAAAACGGCAAAATTATTTAAAGAATATATTAATCGAAAGATGAAATATAAACTTTCTGTCGGACTTTGTGTAGAATATTACCCTAAATCTGGTATATTATTTATTATCTGATAGAATTTATAAAAAAAAACAATTGGTCTTAAATAATATAAAATGGTTAAATTAGCAATGTAATAGCAACGAAAAGTTAATTATAATGATAGGAAACCATATGAAAATGAACGTCAGTACTCGAATAAATAAATTGTAAGCTACGGATTGCATTAAATCAACAAATAATTTCGGTTGCTTGCTTACAAAATAGATCATAGTGCGCTTTTGTTTAGTTTCCGCAAATAAATTAAACTCCCGTCTACTTATATACATACATATATTTCATGAAATAAACCTGTAAATATGAAAAGAAACAGTGTAAAATTTGTATTATTTTGAAGACTTGAGGAAGATACAAATTATTGTAATGTTATTTTCTTATTGAATATACAGGGTGTTCAGCAACTCGACCACAAATTTATACCATATACTCTGGCGGTCATTACGATCAAAAAATGTTATATGACCTATAGGTGAATTCCTCTTTGTTTCGTAGATATCGATAGAATTTAAATTTTAAAAAATAAGAAAAGAAAATTTATTCATAAATCGATAGATAATTAACACACAATTACAGTAACTGTGCAAAATGAGAACCGCCATTTTCTAAACAAGCAGCTATTCTTCGTGTCATAGAATGTTGCCAGTTAATTGATGCCAATTCTTTAGAGAATTAGTAGCTTCAACTATACGGTCAGTCAACTCTTCGCGTGTATCTGGTTTTACATTACTATACACACGAGATTTGAGGCAACCCCACAAACAAAATTTAAAGGCAACAAATCAGGTGACCGAGCTGGCCAATGTAGAGAATCACCTCGTCCTATCCACCTTTCCGGAAAGGTTTCATTAAGAAACACCGTCACTTGTCTCCCAAAATGTAGTGGTGCCATCTTGCTGAAACCACATGCTACGACGACCTTCCAAAGGAATATCTTCCAAGGAATTCGGCAATTCTTCTTCCAAAAAGTGAAGGTAAGTTTCTGCATTAAGACGTTCTTCAATAAAATGAGGCCCAATTGGATGATTATTTAACAAGCCGCATCACACATTGACGGAAAAACGATGTCGATGATTAACTACGATTGTTTCGTGTGGGTTTTGATCCGCCCAGATATGAGAATTACGTGTGTTGTTTATACCATTCCTTGTAAATTGGGCCTCATCCGTAAAAAGTATTTGTGGAATAACCTCCAAATTATTTTGTAACAACTGGCAATACCGTACTCGATTTTTTCAATCTCCAGGAACTAAATGCTGGACTTTTTGTAAACGTTAGGGATAAAGCCCATTAAGGTGCAGAATTCTCCATTGGTTTGAGAAATTTCCGTTGTATGAGATATTCTACGAATACTGGTACAAGGAAAACGTTTGAAAATGTTGTGTGGTGAGGAACAGTGCGATCTGGGTATCGCCTGATGTACTCCGCAGCTGCAGCACGTCCACTTCCATCACAAAAACCATATCAGCATATTCTGCATTAGTAAAACGCGGCATAATGACTTAAATTAATATTACAGCGCAAAAGTCATTAATTTGTCAATCATACGTTAATACGTCAAGGCTTACTAAATTAGAGGAATTCACCTATAGGTCATATAACATTTTTTGATCGCAATGACCGCCAGAGTATATGGACAACATGATCTATTGTGAAGAAGAAGTCATCAGGGTCGACTAAGACAGCAAGAATACCAGAAAAAGCGGTCTGCACGTCCTCAAACTGGAAATGACCCGTGAATCTGTGGGCAAAATTATACAGAAAGACCTAAAATTTCAGATGTGTTGTTCAGAATCTTGAAAAAAGAGATTATGCTTAGCGACTGGACTTTGCTTTTTGCGAATGCAGGTGCTTTTGGCATATAATTAGAATGCAGTCATTCTCATGAACGATGAGGCACATTTCCATATGAATGGGGTGGTTAATAAACAAAATTTACGGTACTGATCCTCTGAAAATCTCCGTAACATTCACGAAAAACCTCTATACTCAGAGCGTGTTACTGTTTGATCCGCAAATGCTCCATTCGGCGTCATTTGTCCCTATTTTTTCGGAAACGAGGATGGTGCGACTGTTACAAGTGAATTCTGAACGTTACAGGCACATGCTGAACACTTTTTTTGCGTCCCAAACTGCGCAGACTGTAAATGGAGTTGAAAAATGTTTTTCCAACTAGATCATTTGACTTGAACACTTGCAATTTTCTTTTGTGGGGTATCTGAAATCGCGGATCTACTCTCTCACAAACCTCGCACATTGACAGAACTTAAGGAGGCAATCAGGGAAGAAGTGGCTACAATCAATGGTGAAATGCTAACCGATTTTCTGCATTCAGGAGGATGGACACCACCTACCTGACAACCTTTCACAGGTGCTATTCAATTTCAAATGGCATGTAATGACTAGGGACCAGACACGAGAGGCCGAAATTACGATGGACCATATAAATAGTCTATGACATCGCCAAGTAAGTAAGTAGAAATCGCACGTAAAACGTCACTTAGCATCACAAACACATACACAGAAATTAGACCCGTTGGAATCTGACAATTTTAGCGAAGGACTCTATGAAACTGTAATGGCGACATATATTCCATTAATAAACTTAACAATCCCACCTTCAAAACATTTTTCCAAAAATATACTGGTCGATATGTTCCTGATGAATCCACCTTACGCAAATATTATGTTTCTAAGTGCTACACGAAAGCAGTAGAACGCATTAGAAGACATCTTTCAAATCAGTACCTATGGATAAGTACCGACGAAACTGTCGGTATATTAGGACGCTGTGTGGTAAATGTTGTAGCTGGTGTACTACATCCAACTGTTCCATATAACGCATATGTAATAGCAACAAAAGTTATAAGTACAGTTGATGCGGAAACAGTTACTAAAACCATTAATGAGAATATTCAAAAAATACTTCATTCGGACGACAGGTACAAAGAAAAAATACTTTTATTTGTCAGTGACAGTGCTGCATATATGTTAAAAAACAGGCAGACTATTAAAGGAAACATATCCTAATATGCTGCATATTACTTGTGTAGCACATGCTCTCCACAGAATCTGTGAATATATCAGAGACACCTTTTTGGAAGTTGATAGACTTGTATCCGCTTTTGAAAAAGTTTTCAGAACAGCACCATTGAGAGTAGCTCTTTACAGGGCAAAACTTCCATCTTTGTCACTGCCTTCCTCTCCAGTAATAACTAGATGAGGAACATGGTTGGAAGCTACTAGTTTTTATGCAGAGAATTTCGATAGTTTAAAAAATTTCGTTACATGTTTAAATGACGATGCCCGAAGTAAGTATTTCTGAGTGCAAGGAACTAATATAAATTCCAAATTAAAAAAATCAGTTGTACTTTCTTTAGGAACACTTTGGAAATTTACCAAAACTAATCACTTATTTTGAAAATCAAAATCTCAAATTAAATGATGGATTAACCACATTAGATGTGGCTATTAATCATTTGAAAAATATTCCAAGTGACCTTCGGATGTGGCTTTCGGTAAAAGTTAGACGCAGTTTTTAATAGAAATCCAGATTTAATAACATTGCGGTAATTGTGTATGGGGCCAATGCCTCAGAATCTAACTGCTAAATACGCTGAAATAAAATAATATTTCCAGTATGCACCTATAATCAGTTGCGATGTAAAAAGGACGTTTTCTATCTACAAGGAAGTATTTCATTCAAAGAGAACAAATTTTTACAGGCGAGAACCTTGAGAAAGTATTGTTAGTTAATATTAATACTACTTTACTCAACTTGAACTACAAAATTAACAAATAAAAATGTATTTCGTATTTTATACATCACCACTTGTTGGTTTCCCAATTATATAAATAAAATTAGAAACTCTTTAAAAATACAAATTTTCAATAGTACGCCCGTGGGCGATGAGTCATGGGCCTCTAGTATCCGGTCCCTAGTAATGACAAACGATTATGTGTATTAAAATAACATTTTTCGTAAAGACTAACTGTGTAGTGTTCATTTCAAAAGCGTCAAGTTCCCATCGGTCACCTGATAAGTAGAGTGGACCAATTCGGAGCGAAAGCAGAGGCGTGACTTTCAAACTTACTTAAAATACACTCATTTCTTGCGTCTTCTATCGAACATAGCTGTGCAACATTATTAAATACACAGAATATACTTTCCTGCTGCTATTATACGTGTACACACGATGACCCTGAACAACATACTAAGTAATCGTGAACCAATTCGTTAGTCACGCCTCTGCTTTCGCTCCAGATTGGTCCACTCTACTGATAAGCTTTACAACATCAGTCTTGCTATTTTATAACCACACTTCGGACAACAAAATGTAAATTTTATTTTATAGTATTTTAAAAAGAAGCGAACAGTTGTATCAAGGTATCGAATTACATTAAGACATGGCTTAAATTCGTAACTTTACTCCTGTTCTAGTTTGTCTGGAAAAGGGCAAATTATATATATCTTTTTCCAGGACTCGTGCTGTTGAAGAAAGTCGATTGATAACACGTTATCTCTAGCGTGTCTCGCGTTCACGGTGCACTAGAGAATCTTATGGGGCATATCTATCTCATATCCTCATTAGGGAATTCTTTAAGCGCATCTTTCTTTTTCTTTGTGCTATATTGCAAAATCAATATTATTGTTGATTTGTAAAGGTAAACTACACTGCTATAGTTAAATTTTTGTAATTTTGTCAAATGTCAAATTGTGCTTTCCTTTTATTAGTTATTTCATGGTTGTTTTTAGTTATATATATTTTATAAATCGCTATTTTCAGAACGTCTGCTATTGTTTATAAAAGTACTTGCAGCAAGTTGGAAGTGATACAAATATGCTTATAAATAACATTGCTATTACAGATTTTAAATTGCAATAATAGAGGCTACAGACGAAAAAATACGAAAGAACGAATTTTTGCGTGTTCAGATTAATCATCTACCCTATTCACCGGACCTGGTACCGACGAATTTTTCCTCTTTCCTACAGTGAAAATTGTCCTCAAAGGGAAACGATTTAAAGACGCAGAATATATTTACTATATATTGTGTTCGTGTCTTCAGCATCAATCCAGGAATTAAATTACCACACCTCGTATATGAATATCAGTTCACATTTGTTTTGTTTGAAAAATACGACGAAACATTTCAGCAGATCGAAATAACTTATTATAATGAGCAAGGATGGATCCCTTTGTTTCACCCCTGACCCATTTACAATAAAAAATTGACAAATCTCTTACTTTTATTTTTGAACATAGTCTCCATTAAGGTTAACATATTTTTCCCATCGATGTTTTGGGATTTCTAATACTTTTCGAAAAGGAGATTGTTCAACCTCTGCAAACCACTGATTTACCGCACATATCACATCATTATCTGACGGAAATTGTTTACCACGCAAGTATTCTTTAAGATTTAGAAACAGTCGGTAATCGCTGGGGACCAAATATGGCGCTTGCTCAACTAATTCAAAGCCTGCTTGAGCTATTTCAGCTGTTGCAATGTCGGAGCTGTGACTGGATCCATTATCCTAATGCAAGAGAACACCTTTGCCAAACACCCTCGGTTTTTCTTTTATTAAGTCACGTAATTTAAGAATTAAATTGGGATAATAAGCACATGTAATTATGGCCCCTTTCCACAGGAAATCTACTAATACATATTACGCCTTCAGCATCCCAAAATGCGGATAACATGCCCTTCCCTGCTGAAAGTTGCATCTTGAATTTTTTCGGCGATGGTAAACTTCGATGTGTCCACTCCTTACACTGTATTTTGGTCTCTACATCATAATGATGGATCCAAGACTCATCCATCTCATCATGTCTATACCGCGTTAAAAGACGACTGCAAATGTCTTTTCGAGTTTGCTTGTGTGCATCTGTTAACATTCGTACTCTTCTTACCAGACAAGTTTTTCATGTTCAATTCGACTGTAATTATATTAGATACCACATGGTATGAAAGACCAGTATCTTCTAATAGTCACACATCGATCTTGCAGCACAAGATCATGAACTTTTTTAACAGCTTCTTGGGTAGTGACGGTTGTGGGCGCTCCACCTGCATGTTCTTCTGTACACAACTGTCTACCACATTTCAACTCACGACGACACCTTATAAGTATGTCATATGATACTGCAGATTAGGTTTTCGTGGTTTTCCTTCTCATTTAAGGCGAATGCCGACTGCTTAACATCTTAAGTCGCTCCACGGGCCGTATTGGCCGTTATTGGTCGTATAATTATATTAAATAAAAGGTTATTCTTTTGATTTTAGCGGCCTTTAATGAAATAAAACAATTTTATTAGTGAAAAAACGACGTTTCGACCTTTATTAATTTCCGGTCTTTGTAAAGTCAACATACAGTCAAGCATAGTCAACATACAGTCAAGCATAACACACATCGGTTTAAATAACAACCATAAAAAGACAAAAGAAACAACTTTTTGAAGTATATAATTAAGTATATAGTAGTATAGTATTAAGTATATAGTAATAAATGAATTTTAATTGACAGATCGCTTGCCGTTTTTAATTTATTTTAACCTATATATATATATTAAACGTAGGGTACTTATTGATAAACCACTTTTCGTTTTTAAAATACTTTTAATTCGATTCGTGATTGTTAATACAACCTTTTGCAACCTGTTTCATTTATATCCGATGAATTTCCGGGCCAAATAAGTACTTTCCAAACCGATTTTTGCAATGGCATGGCGCCGAATATCATTTTTCATTATTTAATGAATTTCAGACAGGAACAATAACAATTTCAAGAATCTTTTTGTATTGAATCTGGTTCATTATTGCGTTGACAAAATACAAAAGCCCTGTTCTCGCTGCGATAATACAGGACCAGATTAAAATGTTTCAGTCATTGTTTTAGGACGTGATTCGCTTATTACTGAGAGAAAATGAAAAGAAAACAAATTTGTAATACATATTTATATATTTAAGAACAGAATAATTAATATAAAAATTATTAATATTTAGGGGGATAAATGCGTGTAAATTTTTCAAATGAACATTGAATAATTTGAAAAATTTACACGCGTTTATCCCACTTCATATTCAATATTAATTGTTTCTTCGCTAAACGAGGACATGTGATATTTGCAACGTAGAGTTATGACCGCATTTATCAGCTGCAATATATTTATTTGTTTCAATCTTAACTTATTCAGTAGTTCTTTAAGCGAACTCTATCTGCTTGGTAAAATGATTTGTATAAATTTTCTGTCCGGCCAACTTCAAGGGTTTAATGTTAACAATATATTTTCCTTAATAGACTTAGTTTTTCATAATATTAATATTATCTTATTTGACATATCTTCAGTTTATTTACAAATATACTACAAGTAAACTAGTATCTTCACAATACTACACAACACTTTCTAACACATGGAGATAAAATTCAAAATAAATATGCAGAACTTTGACATTTCCTTTAACCTTTCCGATAGCAAAGACGCGCATATATCTGAACGCACTTAAGATACTGCGTAAAACAATGAATTATAATACTTTTATTTTCTATAAATAAGTAATCTGCGAACGGTGAATTTGGCATCATGGCAGTCCTCGAAGAAAAAAGGTCAAGCCTATGGCTGGAAAGATAATGGCCACAATACTTTGGGAGTCTAAGGGGGACACTTCTCGCAAAGAGCTAAACTATCAACGAGACATATTATCCAGCTCTTATGGCCAAAGTGAATGGGTTGTTATTACCGAAACAGTCGCATCAGTCATATTGTTCGGGAAAAACTGTATAAATTACGATTCCAGGCTGTACCCCTGGTCTAGCCTCCTTAGATTTTATTCCTTATTCACTTATCACTTTGGAAATTTGCCAAAACTAATCACTTATTTTGAAAATCAAAATCTCAAATTAAGCGATGGATTAACCACATTAGATGTGGCTATTCATAACTTGAAAAATATTCTGTGACATAAGTGACATCGCATGTGACCTTCGGCAAAAGTTAGACGCAGTTTTTAATATAAATCCAGATTTAATAACATTGCGGCAATCGTGTATGGGGACAATGCTTCAAAATCTAACTGCTAAATACGCTGAAATAAAAGAATATTTCCAGTATGCACCTATAACCAGTTGCGATGTAGAAAGGACGTTTTCTATCTACAAGGATGTATTTTATTCAAAGAGAACAAATTCTACAGAAGAGAACCTTGAGTAAGTATTACTAGTTAATATTAATACACCTTTACTCAACTTGAACTAGAAAATAAACAAATAAAAATGTATTTCGTATTTTATAGATCACCACCCGTTTGTTTTCCAATTATATAAATAAAATTAAAAACTCTTTAAAAATACAAATTTTCAATAGTCATCGGCCCCTCGTGTCCGGCCCCTACTAATAATGTAGTAAAATTAAAAAGTTATTAAGGTATTATTAATAAACTATGAAAAATCATAATTAATACCCCATATTTTCAAAAATATTATTGCTTTTTTTACAGAACGTAGAAACATATTACTAAGTTCGTCCGCAATTATGAAGTTTTAAAGTATTAAAAAGTAGGATATCATTACATCCTACTTTTAGTTAGATCTTATTTGCCCACACCGATATTAATATTTCTAAAGTACTTCAAAATCAAAAATGGAATATAAATATTTCACCATTTTAATAAGACGAATATTGAAAGAATGAGTAAACAAAAGTTCTTCTATTATTCAAATGAAAATATCAAAAGCTCGGAATTAATGTTTCTGACAGATACAAATGCGAGCTAAACATAATAGTGGAGAATAGATATTTATCAGTATGAGATATAAATTTTACGATATTGGCTATTAAATATGAAAAAGCAATTAATTAAATGTGTTTTTATAACATTCATATGTTATATTATTAATTCAAGCTCGAATAATTATCGAAACTAAAACTTCTATTATTAAAATTAAATCTATTATATTTACTATAATGTATAGAATTCACGGTTGGCTCTTGGTGAAACACAATGAATAGTTTACTAAATAAAACACTTGGTATATTTGTTTCACAAAATGTGAAACAAATTTTGTGAAACAAATATACCAAGTGTTTTATTTAGTAAACTATTATATTTACGTTAAGATATTTATAAAATAGTGTAACAACATCTTGGTATATAAGAACGGTTTTGTTTGTTTATATACGGTTTATAATAAATAAATTAATTACAGCGGAATATTAAAAAGAACATGTGTTACTCTTTGAATAAGTAAATATTGTGGTATATTGGGGGAACAAATCGGTTAGATACATACAAAATAATGTATAGAAACATTCAAATACGTTCTTCAAAAAGTTTTCCTAATTCTTTTCTAATACCTTTTGCGCAAATTCAAAAACATCAATTTAAAAACAAATAATTCACCTTTAAAATTCGTCATTACTTGGACAATATCATCTATCCAAATCATAGACGTTCCGAATTCTCGCATTATTCTCTGGCAATTCGACTTTGTTTATCATATGAGAGGGTGTGTATACCTGCCGAAAAGGTACGGTTGTACATATGATAAGCACATATCGCGAATGAATCAAGGAACATCGGCGCACTTCACCCGACCGGTCATCTACATCAACTAATCTCTGTTATACAAACGCGCATCTTTACTGCACAGGTTCGACGTTATATGAACCCCTCGCTTCTCGACACGTTTCACAAGCCGCCCTCGTATTTATTCGCCAACTTAACCACTTCACCATAAGTTCACATTCGAAATTAAGTAGGTACTGTGGACTTACTATGTTATTAGATGTTTTTACTGACAACGGACTTATTAAATTTAAGCCGGTTCAAGTCGAGCGAATTTTACAAAACACAACTGCCACAAAGAAATGTTAAACTCCGTCCGACTGTTTTCTGGAGTTTCGGGGTCGAAACATGTCTAGCTTTCTTTTCTATTCTGTGCTAGCCTACGGTTCTGATAACTCTTTTGATTGTACGAGGGTAAGGTGAAAAATTATCGGCCTGAGTTAAAAAATGATTTTATTTTTCTACATAATCTCCCTTGACTTCAACCATACTTGGTCCGGCATTTCTCCAACATCAGTACTCCTTCCCGGAAGTGAGAGTCTGGAAGGCTGTGAAAATATCCATCTACGGCCCTCTCATCTTCACAGATGGATGTCTGAGGATGCCAAATCAGGAGAATAGGGGGAATGGCCGAGCAAATAAAGGGCACGTGCCCACCCAACCACCAAGATAAACACAGAAAGAAATTCGCATGTAATTCAGTGCATTATTTTATTTTATTCAGTTTACGTATTTTTATAACGATGGCATCAAAGTTTCCTTCCACACCACAGACAGTATGCCAACGCTCAAAACTATGTTCCGAGACACGATTTCAGATGTACCTATTCCAAGTATGAATCGGCTGGCTCCGCTTAACTTCGCCATATGCGCTTATCCCGTCGGTTTGGGGCACAAAATAGCTCGACTCCAGTTAACGTCCTGCATGCATTGTGCTGTATTGTTTTCGGCGGGTACCGCACGTGTATGATTCCAAAGGCTTGAAGTAACGTTTATTATTAATGATGGAAGTTAACTGTGTGCAAAATCTTTTAAAAAAACTTTTAATTAAGAAGAAAGGAAGGCCTATCCCTGATCTTCAAATAAACTACACTTCCACAAGTAAACTCGAACTTACAATAGAGTATTCCATTAATTGATGTAGCAGACACTTCTTGGTGAAACATTTTGTAATTAACAAATTATTATAAAAACACACTTGGCTATTTCACAATTTTTTATTAGATCTATGTCTAACATATTGTAGTGGATTTTTCTATCCAGAAAAAGAGAAAAAGATGGAAGATTTAAATTATGTACAACAGTTGAATTTTATTAATATTTATTATATTTGTAATTATATTTTTGACTGACTCTGTATGTTTATTAGTTTAAACGTATGGATGCGGACAGTTGTGGTACTATTGAATTAGATGTAGGAATTTTTCGCGGTAAATTTTGTTAGAGATATCAAGACTTCCAAAGTGACCGGTGGTAGAGGATAAGAAGTTCATTTTTTATTCTCTGTTTTAAGTAAATTCGGGTTTTTAATTTTGTTTATGCATTTATTTATGTGCATGTAATGTTATTTCGATTTTTACGAGAGTTGGTGATCTCGTTGTGAAATAAGTATGATATCTCTCATGTAGTTTTTTGTGTTATCAGTGCATAGATCTATGTAAGTTCGATAAAAATATTTAATTTATATAATTGATACTACGATTATTTTGCTTATAATAATAATTTTGTGTATTATTTGTGATAATTTTGATATTTGAAGTAGTATAGGAGTATTAGAGAAAATTGTCATGTTTCTTTTTTAGTGGAGTTTTTCTTCAAGATATTCTAGAACGTTTTAAATTTAGGTTGGATTTTTTTTAGTTGTGGGTTGAATTTTGTCGTGTTTTATTTGCGCATGACTGTAAGCCAATTTACGCGGTTTCAATAACTTTGTTGTTTTTGACATTTGAAATTGTAGGGGTTAAAGTAGAGGTTAAACTTGACAAATTTCTCCATTATTTATTAATTTTATGTTTGTTCGAGAGTCACAGGGGGTTTTTCTCTTTGTGCGAGTCATCATTTATAAAGAGTCTTTCCTCCTTATGCTACTGTTAATTTGGCTTTAGCTCCCTATACATTCGGTAAAGGGATTTTTTTTTTCTTTCTTTCTTTTGTAAATTAAAAATTGTAAATTAGTTAACTGAGTCTTTTATTAACATTTATTGTTTTACTTCTAACATAACCTGGCCCTCATCTGAGAAGAGCGACCCGTGAGATGTGAGCTCGAGGAATCTACTAGACTGAACAGCTGGAAGCATAAGTTGTAGTGTGAATAAAAAAATTAATAAGCAATTAAAAGCACATTCCACTGCAATATGTTTCGGCTGTTATGCCAAAACTAGTTTTTTTTTAAGATACTCTTTGACAATGGCATAACAGCCGAAACATATGTTAGACATAGATCTAATAAAAAATTGTGAAATAGCCAAGTGTGTTTTTATAATAATTTGTTAATAGAGTATTCAATAAAAATATATATGAAAAATATGAGTGGATTTGCGGATGTTCACTAACAAATAAACTATTTTGTTTTATTTGCTTAATTTTTAAGAAAGAGGTTAGTGCGTGGAATAAACAAGTGTTGAATGATTTAAAACATATCACAGACAGGGCAAAGACACACGAAAATTCGGTTTCTCACATGAATGCATGCGTGGATTTTAGTGTTTTAGGCAAAGTGAACATACATGAACAGTTAGACAATGCTTATTTGCGACATAAAATTAAGTACAACGAAGATGTCGAAAAATGTGAATAAAATTTTGCGGAGCTTTTGAATTGGCGTTACGAGGCCACATAAATACAGGTAAATACACATAAATAAGGCCAGAATTAGACGCTGTGCTTATAATACATATCACCAGTTTTTCAGATTCTCAGGTTCACCAGTGTTTAAAGGCACCTCAAAAACTATTCAGAACGAATTGCTAGATGCAATGTGGCAAATTTACAAGCAGGAATATTAAACAAACACTATTTGAAGAAGTAAAACTTCACAATTTGTACAACACAAAAACATTTTTAATAATATCAAAGATATTATTAAAAATATGGTATGGAGAACACAATACAAGTACATATTTGTGTGATAATTGCCATCCAGGAATGCAGGCAAGTGTTTCATCCTACTATGGACTCGCCAGTGCAATTTTCACACAAATATCTACTTGTATTGTGTTCTTCACATCCGATTTTTGTTTTATAAATGTATAGTTTCGACAAAGACTATAAATACTTTGCTTTTTAATTAACAAATCTTGATACTTTGACACAGTAATACATAGTATTTAATTAATATTTTTATTTATTAAACGTTAGTATTTGAACATAACAGAGTAACTATGTACATAATGTAAGTACGCTAAAAGATTTAAAATTATTGAAGGCATAAATTGCAAAAGTAATAAAAGGAAGCTATTCATATTTCCTACTTTTTATATTCCCTTTGAAAATAATAATGTAAATATTAGATAAAAGTACATAAAATGGCTCGCAAAATTACTCGCATTTCATTTAGAATATTTAATATCGTACTTGGTTTTTTTACATATTATTTGTTTGCTGTCACTTCTACACACATTGAATTTTATTCACATATAAATAGAAAAAATTCAAAATTTTTAATAACACTAGCATTTACACGATTTTTAAACATCAAAAATAATTTTTTTATGTTACATTTTTTATGCTAATGCTAATACCTTTATGCCAGTTCATAATACTATAACATGCCTTCAAAAACTATCCTCATTAGAGACGGACATGCTTTTTGATAATGGTTGATGACAGTGCACGTAATCTGTCACAAACGTATAATTTTGAATGAACATGGCCATCGCTAATGAAAAATCAAAGGCACGATATATATATATAAATATAATATTTTCGTGACCTTGGTATGATATGCTAAATTCAATCAGTTGGCGATTTAAGGTCTGGCTTTACTTCAAAGTATATATATTTAAAACAACCCTACATGTTTCGGCAATGATGCCTTTATCAAGGATATAAAATATAAATGACAGAATACAAATGTCAAATAATTGAGTTGCTATGGTTTAAATTATTCAAAGATACATTCCAATTGATAAAATTGCGCAACGGCTGGTTATCCGATCTCTCTAAATTTACGCGACCGGTCACTAAACACACGCACGAGCGCGCCAACATACACAACCCTACACTTACGCTCTCACACAAACACAAAACCACACACCCAAAGAGAGACGCAAGCTGCCAGCAGCAACCAACACACAAGTTCATACCCAGAAAGAGACACAAGCTGCTAGCAGCGAACAACACATATGTTCACACCTTGCTATCTGTTTTTGGAATACTAAGGCATAATTTATTATTGTCAATTGGAATGTATCTTTGAATAATTTAAACCATAGCAACTCAATTATTTGACATTTGTATTCTGTCATTTATATTTTATATCCTTGATAAAGGCATCATTGCCGAAACATGTAGGGTTGTTTTAAATATATATACTTTGAAGTAAACCAGACTTTTAATCGCCGACTGATTGAATTTACCATATATATATATATATATATATATATATATATATATATAACAATTGATAAATTATTGGAGTTTTTCGGCTTTTATATGAAATATTTACAAATATCAAATTAGAATGTATGTAATTGCAGAGAAAGTGGGGATGTAAACATTGCTGTCTACAAATTACAAAGCAAATCATACGAAATTTTTTTTTATTTGAAAAATATGGTCTACGTTCGGCTAAGAAATTATCTAAACACTTATATATATATATATATATATATATATATATATATATATATATATATATATATATATATTGATAAATTCTTTGAGTTTTTCTGCTTTTATCTGAAATATTTATAAATATTATCAAATGACAAAATCTTTCAATTAAATTTCGTACCCTGTCTATCATAGCAGATAATTGATAAAGAACAACACACAATGAAAAGGGAAATTAAAGAAATGATTAGTATTAAAAAAGTGATATAAAAAATTTAAGCAGTATATACTACAACTTAATTATGTAACGATCTGCAATTTACCATCATAATATATGTTGCTGTTATATAAATATATATCTTATGTTTTATTTAAATATCTGTACATTTGCTAATCATGCTGACAGTTCCGTGTTTGGATCCCTGACTGGCTGTCCGAGTAGGTTTTCGTGGTTTCCCTTCTCGTTTAAGGAGAGTGCCGACAGCTTAACATCTTAAGCCGCTCCACGGACGAATACATAATAATAACTCATGCCTTGCCATTTCCCGTTCTTGTTGTCTAACTATTTTTTGTATCTTTGAATAATTTTATCCATGACAACTACAAATGTATATGTATGACATTAATATACTGTCATTTATATTTTAAATTCTTTGAGAAAGGCATCACTTGCCGAAACATGTAAGATTGTTTTAAATATATGCATTTTTAAGTCAAACCATATATATATATACATATATATATTTGCAAATGTTAATTATTTCTTGACCTTTGTATGTTATAGTGGATTCAATTAGTCGTCTATTTAAGGTCTGGATAAAATTAAAGATACATTCAAGTTTAATAATAATAATTCATGCCTCAGCACTCTCAACAGCTAGATGTCAATTACGGGGGATTGGCAAGCCATGAGTTATTATTATGTCTGCGCCCGTGGGGCGACTTAAGATGTTAAGCCGTCGGCATTTGCCTTGAGCGGGAAGGAAAACCACGAAAGCCTACTTTGCAGCCTAGTCAAGTATCTAAATACGGAACTGCCAGCATGATAAGCTAGTCATTCTATAGGATTTCTTGAATTTGAGGTCCCACAAAAATTATTTTGAGAAATGTTCTTTAAATTTTGTTATGATTGTCCTTTCATGAGACTTTAGTTAATTTCTAATTTTTGGTTCGGTCATAAAGACCTCCTAGCAACCTTTCAATCAGTCTACCGCAGGATAAGATCGTTTGGACTTAAGTCTTATCATCAGGTTCTCGCAACTGTAAACAAAGACAACGTTTAAATTGGCAAAGGACCGTTGATAGTCTTCAACCGACTTATTTAAATCGCTCATACCATTATCGCCATACGCTGATTTTAACATTCCATAAGCTTCTTTGGTACTTTTTTACAACTTAAAACTTAATGTTAACGCGTTGTTCGAAATCCATGATGCACAACAGATACGGTGAACATGCAACACATCCTGATCTTCATTCAAGATTTTTAAGAATTCTCTGCAAAATGTCATGCGATGTGCTCGCCTTCCTTTAGAGACTACACAATCTGAATTTTATAGGAGTGAAAACGTTCCGGCTCTGAAAGCTGACCGATAAGCCACAAATTCTTATAACGTGGTACTGGTTGTCGCAACGAATAAAGCTGTCGGATTTATTATTTCATATAAATGTAGCGTTAGCAGTTGCCGCTATAAAAATTTATTCACCATATTTTTTGATCACACCTCGTATGCACCTACTACTATAACCATATCGTGTCAAAATTACTTTTTTTTACCTTATATATCTCTTAGCTCACTATTGTCTAGATCCTGAACAACCCTCTAACATTCGTTCAGTATTTCATTTTTGTTTCAACTTAACAATGCAAGTAGGAATATCTTAACTTTCTTGCAGCACCTCACACTAACCAATCGTTTTCAAGCCTCGCTCCCGCACCTGTTTTCTCCTTTCCTGTCAGAACCGCGATAAAATATAGCGAAGGGGAAGTTTTAAAAACCCCTTTAAGAAAGTCAATTTCTAAAATTAAAAAAAAAAAAAGATTTATAGTTCTATTTCACTTGGGCTCAAACAAATAATTCAAAAAATCATACTCTTTTTTTATGTTAAATTTTATCAAGATATAATTTGTTTCTATGATAATTTGTTATATTATTCCTAATACAACAAAACGCTATTCATAACTCGAAAAATACGATACATTACACGGGTCAACACAAAATTTGACTTTGACTTTAAAGCATAAAATGTCGATATTTTAGGTCGTAATTAGACGAAAAAAAATATATGACATGAAAAAGTTTGCTTTTGTATTTAGGAGACCGATTGAACGATATTTTTCGAAATCTGTGGTTTTAATTTTTAATTGAAGATGAAACCATTCAAATAAATATGTTATTATTTTTATTAAGTTTTACTATCAAAATAACAAAAAGTGGAAAATAATTTAAAAGTGCACGCTTTTACTTTTTCTTTTATGTTCATAAGTACTTTCTCTCAATAAACCCCAAATATAGTCTCCCATCATGTTTTCATTGTATTGGCCTTGATAACGTTGTTCGAAGCTCATAATGTCCTGATGAAAACGTTCTTCTTGCTCTTCTGAATACGCTCCCATGTTTTTTTAAATTTATCTAAATGAGCATGCAGCATATGTACTTTTAATGATATCCTGCAGCCCATGGCCTTAAAATTGTTTAGAATATCCGCAACTAACTTTTCGTAGTTTTCAGCTTTGTTATTTCCTAAAAATCCAGAAACTACTGCTTTAAAACTGTTCCAACTCGCTTTTTGAGTACAATTCAGCAACGTTGGAAATTTTTCATCGGCGAAAATCTGTCTAATTTGCGGACCAGCAATAACCCCAGCTTTAACTTTTGCTTCTGATAACTTCGGAAAAAATATTTTTCAAGTATCCAAACTTCTGAAGTTTCATCCAGTTTTTTAACAAATTGTTTCATCAACCCTAACTTAATGTGCAGAGGTGGCATTAACACTTTTTCCGCTTCAACAATCGGCTCGAATGTTACGTTTTGTTTTCCGACACAAAGTTCTGTTCTTACAGGCCATGACCCCGTTGAATATAGTGCTTAGCATCCGCTCTGCTATCTCATAAGCACAGATAACACGGATACTTTGTATATCCGCTCTGTGGTCCCATTAAAAATCCCAGCATTTTAAAATCTCCAATCAGCTGCCAGTTATACTCGCGATACTTTACAGATTCAAGCAAGATTTTAACACTGTCATAATTTTCTTTAAGATGTACTGAGTGAGCGATTGGAAGAGATTGGAATTTTTTTCCGTTGTGTAATAAAACAGCTTTTAAGCTTTTTGTAGAGCTGTCAATGAATAAACGCCATTCGCGAGGAACACAGGGTATGCCAATTTCTTCGAACATACCTTTTATGACATTGCATAAACAAAGTCCATCTTCTTTTGTGAAAAACGTTGAGAATGTTTCATGCCTAGTTCCGCTGATCCGTGATATTAACATCATCAGGCAAATTCCACTGTTTTAAGCGAGAGCCTAAAAGCTCTGCTTTATTTTTTGGCAAATTTAAGTCTCTTATCAAGTCGTTAAAATCTTCTGTAGTAATAAGATGGTGTTTTTGTTGTTCTGGTGTAAGTGAAAACTCCTTATCGGAATTACTTTTATTAGAACTAAGAGATGAGCTACTTTTCTGCGATAATTTTTTCCGTGGCTCAGGTACTGGTCGTGTCAGGTCGTGTGTAATTGGAGCAGAGGAAGATTCAAGATAGTGCAATTAGTAAAAATGACGCTAGAAGAAACCTCAAGCAGTATCTATATCAGAGAAGCGACGTCAGAAGACTTTGATATTACGATTGGACTCAGACAAGGAGATCCCCTATCGACGCTGCTATTCGACCTTGCATTAGAAAAGATTGTCAGAGATAGCAACCTTAATAGAGAGGGACACTTGATGAACAAAAGTCATCAGGTCATTTGCTATGCAGATGACATGGCGATAATAGCAAGAAAGGAACATGAATTGTTAGAAATAACAAAAAGGCTGACAGCAGCGGCACGCAAGATGGGTTTATAGATAAATAAGGAAAAAAGTAAAATAATGAGAATTGGAAAGCAACATAACGATGGAATCTGTAAAGTAATGACTGAAAGAGGAAATTTGTAATTTGAAAGAGTGGAAGAACTTAATTACCTGGGGGCACTAATAACAGCCAGATGCCAAGAAGAAAAGGAAATCAACATGAGAGTAATAAAAACTAATAAAAGTGCAGGAATGGTAAACCACCTAATCAGGTCGACAACCTATCAAGGAAAACTAAATTCAGAATATATAAAACTATTTTAATACCCACGTTACTATATAGTTGTGAGACATGGGTGATCAATAAAAATCAGAAAGAAAGGGTAATGAGATGGGAGAGAAGAATTCTGAGAAGAATCCTTGAAGGAAAAAGAACGGAAGAAGGTTATATAAGAAGAACGAACGAGGAAGTATACAGCATATATGGAGGACCAAAAATAGGCGAAGGAATAATAGCTGGGATACTAAGATAGCTGGGACATTTGGAAAGGATGACGGATGACAGGATACTAAAACAAATAGCGTGGAGAGAGCCGGTCGATAAGAAGAAAAAGATGGAGGGAGGCAGTGCTATAAAACCTGAAAGGAAAAGATCTGGTAAACTGGAAGGCAAAATCGAAAGATCGAAGGATATGGAAAAAGATTACACAGCTCTGGGCCTGAATGGCCTGTTAAGCTACACTATATATATATATATATATATATATATATATATATATATATATATATATATATATATATATATGGTAAACCTAATCAGTAGGCGATTAAAGGTCTGTATATTACTTCAAAATATATGTATTTAAAAAACTCTACATGTTTCGGCTGTATACGCCTTTTTCAAGAGAATAGGAAGAATATTCTAATATTCTCTTGAAAAAGGCGTATACAGCCGAAACATGTAGAGTTTTTTAAATACATATATTTTGAAGTAATATACAGACCTTTAATCGCCTACTGATTAGGTTTACCATATCATACCAAGGTCACGAAGTTATTATATATATATATATATATATATATATATTTATATAGATATATATATATATATATATATATATATATATATATATATATATATATATATATATGTTCATTGAAGGCATAGATTGCCTTCCATTCTATAAGGTTGATGTACAGGTTTCAGCAACTGGTATGACACATTTTCAAAATGCTGTAAAATTGTTGAAAAATGACGAAATTAAACCAACTTGCGATATATAAACAACTTTAATATGTGCAATTTTATTTTCGGTACCTAATGGCTACTAAACAAAACCTATTTTGAAAGTTTCCATAATTCTGAGCAGGAGTTGAGCATTAATACCCTGACATTCTTGAAAAATGTTGTCTTTCAATGCCTGAATAGTTTGTGGTCGGTTCTTATATACCCTATCCTTTAAAAATCAGATGCGTCGGCCAACTAAACAGTATAGGCGTCCAGTGACGAAGTTACCAATTTCTGTGATCCAGAGCAAACCTCAATCGCGCTGCTTTGTGATGCTGCGTAAGGCGTGGTGCGCGGACAGGTCTTCTTGGTTTCAAAACAATTTGATCAGATGTTTCTATTCCATGTGCTCGTCTCAGGTGCTTTAGGAGGTCTCTTGCTGTGGCAATACGCTTACGTAGAATGGAAAGGACAAGATATCGGTAGTTTTTCGATTTCGACCTTGTCCAGCTCTTCTGACATATTGACCAGTCACACGAAACCGATTCCATAAACGCTGAATAACAGGAGGGGAAACTCCAAGGTCCCTGCTAACATGTCGAATAGAGTGGCCGTGCTGAATAAGAGCGACAGCACGAACAACTTGCACTTCACTAAGATGCCTCACAACGAATATTGACAACTGAATTCATCTGTCATCTTTAGTAGGCTTTCATACGTCAATTCAAAGCATACTTGAAATGTTTTCCATTTTGATTTGCGTTATTAATTTACATTTTTAAGTTTAACTTAGAAGTAACTAAGAGTTGTAAATTTGTTTTTGAATTTTTTTTTTAGTAAAATATATGCCGTTAAAGCATACCAAATTTAATTTGCCTTGAACTATTATTTAACAAGTTACAGGTTTTGAAAAAAGTGTTCCCCTAATTTTTTTGAGCAATGTATAATGCGCTGTTATGTATTATTTGGGTACTTTTGGACAATATCTCAGATGTTGATACCATGGGTAAAGTTTTCTACGATGCTTTATATTCTGTGTTCGAAAAATACGTTCCGAGTAATACTTGAATCTCCCCCGACGTTTTCCTAAACTCCCGGAATAATTTATAACCTAAAATTAAAATATAAATACTTTAAGCATTTTAAAAATGCTAAAAGTGCTGCATCACAACACTGTTCAAGCATCTAGAGCATTAGTTAAGAAACAAATATATTTAGCTTATAAGGGTTATCTTACAAATACTGAAAATAAGCCTAGAGACAATCCCAGACAATTTCGATCTTATATTGGTGAAAGGACGAAAAGAAGTCGTATTCCAGGTAGAATGCAACTTTTCCCGCTACTTGGAAGAGTTGTTTCTGTTTTAAAAACTGGTGATACTTCGGACATTATCAACTTTCGACCTATTGCCATCATATCGAATTTCGCGAAAATGTTTGAAATTGCACTTTACCGAAAAGTATAAGACTACAATATCACCGAATCAACATGGCTTCATGAAAAAGCGATCTACTGCCTCTAACCCTGCGGTATTTTCTCAATATGTTGCTGACGCGTTGGATTGCGGGTCACAGGTTGATGTCGTATATACTGACTTTGCCAAGGCATTTGATCGAGTGGATCACGCTTGCCAGCTAAATTTGCGAGTTTTGAATTTAGTAAACCGCTAGTTTACTTTCTAACATCGTACCTACATAATAGGCTTCAACGTGTATTTTACAACAAATATTTATCATCACCTTGCATTGCCACTTCTGGAGTTCCGCAAGACTATAACTTAAGTCCACTGATCTTTCAGACCAGATCGAGTCTAATTAACCTTTTCTTTGCCGATGACTTGAAGTTGCTTTTTAGAGTCTCCCACGTGAGGGACTGTCTTCGACTACAGGCCGATCTGGTTAACATACACCGCTAATTTCTTCAGGCGTGATATTAAAAAATTTGCCAGATCTTTGGGAGGCAATCGTAATAATGAAGGGAAGTATGTTCTTGATTAGTTCGAATATTTTAATAAAGATTGACTTCAATAAAAACACATCAACCTAATGCAAATACTCACTTTGGAAAACGTTGATTATTTTGTGTAACTTCAATTATTAATTTAATCATAATAAAAAAATTTTTCGCAATTAATTATTTGTCAGTGTTTTGATCATGTTCTCTCCTAATTACCTACCTATACATCAATGGCTTTGTAACCAATTATTTATACCGCTAATGCTTTATACAACAGCGTATAAATGTCACTGTGAAATGCTTAATTAAACCTTGAATAGTCGTTAATCGGATTACCGTTGAGGGCATTATGTTACTTCAAACAGAACGATTGTGGTAGCTATTGTTTCCAATAAATAATTAATTACATTAACCTATACTAATAATTTCACTAGAAATTTGCTTTATAATGTTTCATTGTATGCTTGAGGGCACTTTCGTTTAGTTGTGTGTACACTTCATAATATTATTGTTGCTCAATTGCTAATACCACAATGCTTTTCAACTGTTCCGGTAATGAGGGTTGCTAGGGTGATGCATGGAGTTACTACGGTGATAGAGCTTTGCAGTTTGAGAAATAACATTCTTTTTTTATTGGATTTAACGTAGCAAAAGTATTATTATACAAAGCGGATCGGCTAGATTTGTTACATTTTGTTTACAACCAATTTCAGTCAGTAAAATATGCTTCGAAAATATTTTCGAAAGGTTAAACACAGCAGTGGAGTAGATCAACACTACCCTACGACGTAAATTAGCACTAGCTCAGGCGGAGAAACATCCCATTTGAAACTCTTTTTAAGTTTCAGTTCGACAGATAAAAGCAATTATATTTATTTTAAATAAGTTTGGTTATTCCGTCCATTTTTTTTTCAAATTTGTGCCGATAAACTTTTAAACACGAAGCTCTTCTAAGATATGTTTAATAGAGAGCTGGTATTCTCCAATTTTCCTATTATTTTGTTGTACATATGAAGATTGCTATTTACGTATTCAGAATAACAAACAAAAACAAATATTTATCTCAAAAAAGGTATAAAACCCCTTATAATCGTATCCTAAATACGATTTCGACAACTAAGTTATCATCATCAGTAGGTAAAACCACTAATCAAAGTGTCGCACATGGGGCACAGTAAAGCCAACATTATATAATAACACAGCACAGTATACACTGACTAAAATAAAAATACACAGACTGAAAATTACGAGAACTTACTTCTCTTCAGAAAATGGCAACACCATGTATTTATTCTCTATTCTCACGCCCTTAATCTGTCTATGCATCAACTGCTTCTTCTGGCGTTGAAAATCGTATGTACGAAAACAAAACGAAATCATTGGGTTCCAAAAGAAGACGGCGAATGACCCAAGTGATGAATCTTATCTTTTCACCTATGATACAGAAACTAAACGTCAATCAATGCATTGAAAGAGCCCAACTACACCGAGAGCTAAAAAGCGATAATGAGCAAATCAAAATTCAAAGCTATGATGACTGCTTTTTTTCGATATCCATGGGACTGTGTGTTTTAACTGGGTTCCTAAATATCAGACTGTTAATCAGCATTACTACCTTCAGGTTTTTGCTCAAGTCTGTGAGAAAATTGAAAGAAAAGACCCGAATTCTGGGAAAAAAGTCATGGGCTCTATATCAGAACAACGCACTAGCGGACACTGCATTGTCTTCCAAGACGTTTCTACCCAAATATGTTAGACCATCTGCCTTATTTGCTTGACCTGTCACCATGCGACGTTTATCTGTTCCCCAAAGTTAAATCTGCATTAAAAGAAACAAGATTTCAGAGCGTTGACGCTGTAAAAGAAAAAGCGTCATTAACGATCTCACAGAAAAAGACTTTCAGTACTGTTTTGCACAATGTAAAATTTGAATCGAGCGGTGTAAGGATAGAGGAGGGATGTATATTGAAAGGGATAATAATTAAATATGTACAGGGTGCGGCATCTCGTGGTTTGCTTTTGAACTAGGAGTTATTGCGCCGCTCATAGCTCACGTCACATTCTACAACAATGTTATTATTGCACAAATTTACCGTTCAAACTGTTAAAAGTGAATGTACTGTTACATAATGGCTAGGGTAAATGTATGTCTGTATATTATATTTATATATCGAGCGCGACCACGAATCACAATTCCGTGAAATGTAGGGAATTAACTCATATCAGTGGCGGCTCGTGCTAAAAATTTTAAGGTGTTCTGCAAGTTTTACAAAAAGATTTACCTTGCACGGGCAGTAAGAGGTTGTCTCCCATCGACCTTATCGTGCTTTCTTCGCCTTCCGCACTGAAGTAATGTATTTCTGGAACGATTGTCAATTGTCACACAAAAAAAATTAGAGTCACTAAGCACTACTTTACTAACAAATTATTTCTTATAAATTAAATCTATTCTACGTTCTTTTCGATTTGCAAATTTTGTTATCACTTTGTCATTAAAATTGTCCATTTCGGAGATAAACTTTTTTTCGATAGATAGCATGGAAAGAGATGTTAAACGATCTTCGATCATTGAATTTCTGAGAAACGTCTTAATTCGATTTAGTGTTGAAAAGCATCGTTCGGCCTCTGATGTCGTCATGGGAGTTGTTATTACAATTTCTAATAATTTTCTAGTCTCCTTCAACGTATCTCCCAGATTGTTTTTTATTAAAAATTTTAGAAGAAGTAGTGCGCCTTTTAAAGATCTACAATCAGTTCTTGAGTAAATAACAGACAATTCAGTTCGTAATCTTTCTTTACCAAGGGTGGGATAATAGGAGCATGCGGAAGTGAGTTTGTCCTCAGGAAATTTACTGCAATACTCTCCAAAGCATTCCGAAAAAAAAAGTGATGCCACTACTAGATGCTCTTTAAAATATAATCGATCTTTTGCACAATTTAGAATAACATCACACACCTCTAAAGCCGAAATTCGATGATTAAATCTGCTGTTATTTGGACGTTTGCGTTTTTCTGGTGGTGGCTCATCGCTTATTAAATCTGATGCTTCACTTATGATGTTGTCAATATTACGAGTATTTCGAACTTGGCCTATACTGCGTTCAAAATTTTCGATAGCGTCTTTTACTAGAGTGGGTTCAATTTTTCTTTGCTGCAATTGATTAAACAGGATATCTTCATGGGGCATTACATGATGGAAAAAAGTCAGCCAAAAATTGAAGATCGGATCATTTAATGTACGGCGAATAGAGGCGGCTGCACTACAGTCTGTGTTGTTGGAGAATTGTTCTTCTATTTCTTCCATACACTCAATGAGAGAGGCCCTATTTTCGTACACAACATTAATGGTCCTGATATTAAAATTCCAACGGGTTGTAGCGCCGTGGGGGATCCTTCTGTTTACAATCTTGTTTAACACTTCTACTCGTTGGGGTGAATTATTAAAAAAGCCGGGAATGTCTTGTAGATTTCCAAAAAATACACGTACTTGCGAATTTGCAGAAGCAGCTTTAGATATAATTAAATTTAATTGATGGGCATAGCAATGTACATAGTGCGCAAAAGGGTACTTTTTTTAATCAATGCTTGAACGCCTGCGTGTTGTCCGCTCATCACCGCTGCTCCATCGTAACTCTGTGCAATCAGTTTGTTAGGTGAATTTTGAATTAAAGCATCTATGACACTTAAAATTGTTTTGCTAAGTGTTTCTGCATCACATTTTTCAGGAATGACGTAGTTCCAAAAACGTTCAATTGGCTCACCATCACGAACATATCTAAAAATAAGTACCATTTGAGTTTTTGCAGCAACATCCGTTGTTTCGTCCGCCATGATCGCCAAAAACGGAGAATTATTAATTTCCTCAATTATTTGTTCTTGGCAGACTTCAAGTATGCACTGCAACAGATCATTCTGTATTTCTTTGGAAGTGCCTTTAAATACCGTACAATTTTTTAGGTGCTCACTTAGAGTTGCATCTAATTCAGTCGAAAAATTAATAAGTCCAAGAAATATCCCCGGATTCTCGGAAGTATCGCTCTCATCATGTCCCCGAAGGGCCAATTCAAAAGCTCCACAAAATTTTATACAATTAATAATTTTTGATAAAATATAACGATTCTTTGACACATTTTCATTATGTCTCTGTATATTTACCCAATAAGCAGAATCTAGTTGAGCCATAATATTAGTTGACCCTAGTAACGCAAATTCCATACAATTATGAAGATGGCTTTTAGAATTCTCATGTTTTTTTATTTTCAAACTCAAGTGCTCTAGATCCGTGACCCCTATTTCCGTCCAAGCTTTATCGCCACCAAAAAGTAAACAGGGAAAACAATATAAAGCATTTTTTTTGTTGCATCCACAAATCCAATCGTTTTTTGAATAAATATCGCTACTAAATTTACGTGTATAATTTTTCCCTCTACTTACACCAGTTTTTTCAGTAGTGATATCTACTAATGGCCTACCTCTTGCTTTTAATTCTAACTTCTCTTCGTATGAATATTTAAAGAATCTCTTCACATTAATTAAATTAAAGACCACCTCCATAATACACAGAGTTTATATAAATTGTCAACAATATACAAAAACAAGCACGCGCACTCTAATATTATTGTTTTTACGTTAAACTCGCCGCACAGTAAACAACACGCGTAAATATTAAACACCTATACCGAATCATATGAACGTGCTGGACAGAATGCAGCGAATATGCCTTATAAAATCACGTATTGATTTCAGACAGCCGCGGTGGTAGCGGGGTGCGCGCGGGTGTTTCAAAGAGCTCTGAGAGCCCGTACGTGTGGACCAGATAAGGAACAAGTGAGCGATCGCGCGAATTAGGTTGGTTATTCCACTGGTCGCCTATTGTATATTATTTGATAATATTCTGTATATAACCGGCGTTAGTGTTGTAATTTCGCAAGCGAATATCTCGGCATCTACTGATCGGATTTTGATTATTAAGGTGTCAAATTGTAGTATGCAAATTTTTTGATATACAGGGGGAGAATTTTCACAACAATATGTTACGCTTTTATAAACATCAGAAATGTCGGAAAAATTATGTAAAAGAAAACTAGTTTATAACTAATACAGGTTCGCCCGCCCAATTTTTTGGGAGCTCTGCAGCACTGCAGCGCTTATGCGCCAGCCGCCACTGACTCATATAATGAATCCACCATATATACACTGGCTTTATTTGTGTATATGGACTGCATACAATACCGGGATTCGCGTATTTGAATCTAATTGTACTTGTTATTAATTTCATCGCCATATCTCTCGATGATAAATTTTTGATAGTGACAGGTAGATAACCTTCATACCATTTAATCTATATCCGCATTTCAAGAATGCAGAACATCATTATTTATAGGAGAAATTCATGGCAACTAATGTGATTATTCAAATGAGGTTTTTCGCCTTTTCCTTTTACTACGGCAGATGGCAACTATGAAATTAAGAAAGAATGTCGTAATTTGATATTATGAAATTACAACACATAGGTTGTTAGCATTTTCCCATTGAAGACCCCGATTGCGTTTTATCATGCTATTATTTTGTATATTTATCAGACAATCTACAGTATTATTGAATTTAATTAATTAACCTTTCCAGTTTACAATTTAAAAAATTTCTCATTCTGTCGTCCTCTTTTTAACTTTTAAACTTTATTAAAAAAAAATGGAAGCGATGAATCACATGCGTCTTGAGGCGTAAATAAATTTAATATGAATTTGAAAATACCACGTTAAAATATACACACTGTCCCGTAAAAATCGCCAACAATCATAATTCCGTTATTTATTGTCCGATTTATTGAAACAAAAAATAAATTTAATTGCATCAAAAATACTACAAAATAGCAGTGTTTTATGTTTTCATTAATGTCAAACGATAATCGACTTTTCTATTTTAAATGGCAATAATTTATATATTTTTGGCTATATTCGGATCAGATTTTTTTTTTCTGAATTCAGGGATGTATCACATGTCTATTTTTGATAAACGTTTATTGATGTGTTTATAGCGTGATGTGGAGGGATCGAGTAGAGGCGTACGACGATCAATTCAGTTGCCGTTGAGACGTTGTAAGCGATACATTGTTAACACAATCGTGTTGAAAATGTCGGGAGTGCGTAGAAACAATGCATGGACTCGGTTGCATGCTAACGTAGTAAAGAAATTTTTACATCGGTTTCCCGATTTAATATATAACGGTACTGTAGTGAAATGTTTAGTTTGTGAAACAACTTTATTAACTTGGAAAGCAAGTCAGTGCCAAAGACATATAAATAGTGACAAACATAAATCGAATAATAGTGGACGCAGATCATATAATAAATTTGTGTGTGATTTAACAATGATGTTAATTGCGACCAATATACCAATGCAGAAAGTGGAACACCCAATGTTTCGTCAGTTTTGGAAGAAATACAATCCTACGTGGAAATTACCAGCAAGAAGTACGCTATGGAATTACGTACCGTCAGTGCGTGAGAGAATTGTAAATTGTACGAAAAATACGGTAAAAAAAATTCCTGTGGTTAACAATAGACTAAACTACAGATATTAAAAAACAGTCCATCCTAGCCATTCTAGTACGGACGCTGACTCCGCAAGGACCTTCTCCTTCTTATTTACTAACCTGTAAACGAATGCAAGGGTGTACTGCCAGAGCGATATATGATGTATTAATAGAGACACTACACAAATTTGAGATTTTACCAAAGCAAGTGTTAATGTTAGTTACCGATGCTGCCAAGGTTATGTGTTCCACGGCAAACTTACTCAAAACGATTCAACCAAACCTGCTGCATGTCACATGTTTGCTTCATGCTTTACACCTTGTAACAAACACTATACGTACAACTTATCCTGATGTGGATCAACTGATAGAACAAACGAAAGCGGTTTTTCTTAAATCTCCGAAGCGGATTCGGCTATTTCATTCGCTGTGTTCTGATATACCCGAGCCGCCGCAACCAATTCTTATACGATGGGGTACTTGGTTAGAAGCAGCATTTTATTATTATAAACATTTTGAAAAAATTAAATCAGTGATTTTACAACTAGATGCCAAAGAAGCAGCTGCAATACGACTCAGCCAGGTTCAATTTAACAATCCTCAAGTTGCAGCAAATTTAAAAATTATTTACGACAGTTACGTTCCAATACTGGATGCAATAAAAAATTTACAGAACACTGCGCTGTCCTTATCGGACTCATTAGCAATTATTGACCACGTAAAACTAGTGCTACATATCCCTGAAGATGAAGAAAGTGATTGTGTCCGTGAAAAATTTAACAATGTATTAGATAAAAATGTAGATTTTACAAAATTAGGGCAACTTTTTATCAATACTTAAGATCCGTTGTACAGATACAAAGAGCGCTTTAACTATGCAAATATAACATCTGTCAACGTCGAACAATCCTTCTCTGTATATAAACATATATATACGTCGCTACGTACGAACCTTTCCGAGACTAATACAGAAACATATATTATGGTGCAGTTTTTTCATCGCGCACATCCGCATTTTTTTGCAACAATGAGTTATTTATGTTTTTTCTTAACGTTTTGTATAGGGATTCGATATATTTATTTTTAAGTAAGCGCACTGTTATTCTGCTAAACTCTCCACGCAACGCCACTGCTGGGGCACATAGTCTGCCGTCTTTAATTATAAGTATTAGAAGGAACAAAACAAAACACTTTACAATAATTGTTCAAATTGCCATCTTGTTAAACACATACCGCACATTTCCTAATTACTTCACGAGACGCATTTAAAAGACAAACGGCAGGTACTTCTTGACAAGTGTTAATAATTCTTTGTCTTAAAATGTCAACATTTTCTGAATTTGTTAAATAAACTCGATCTTGTAGATAATCCCACAACCAAAAATCGAGGCGCGTAATATCCTGTGAACGCACAGGCCACTCGATAAGACCAGATGTTCCTATCCACCTATTTCTAAATTGAATGTTCAACCAATCAGTTTTTACTCTGGCGTTGTTCGCGGGAGCCCCATCTTGTTGATAAATTTGCCAAAAGTAATTCATCTAAAAAGTTTTGAAGATTTCCGTTCAATAAAGTGGGATATTTTTCTTGAATTAGGCAACCACCTATAAAAAATGGCCCAATTAGTTGATCACCCAAAATGCCACACCAAACTTGTCAATCTGTCATCTTGTCATCTGTCAAGTGACAGAAATTCAGTATTATATTCCCGCTGAACGAAATGAGTCTATATACGAGGGACACCTTTTATATTTTTACAGTCGACCACTAGATGGTGTTCTTGACATATTGCTATGTATAGTGGAATATAATTGAAGATGGATCACTGTACACCATAATATGTTCCGGTAGCTCCTCGGTCAGCATATTTCTTTTCATAAAGACTCCTCTTCATCCGGGTTTCCCGTAAAGGAACGTGGAAATAAATACAAATTAATAATAATACAAACAATTCCACATAAAATTTTATTAAAAAAAAATTTTTACCAAATGTAAAGACAGCTAATGCAACACATTCACAAAAGCTGGAGGAAAAAGATTACGTGATAATGACACGCACGCAATGAAAACCTCTAAATTACTCGCTATCAAAAAATATAAAACTAAATAAATAGATTAGAAAATTTTCAATTTTATTAATTACTTTAACCCCACAAAAATAAAACGTAAACAGAACGACCTGTTAAACACGAAAAATGACCATCACTCATGCGCAAATAACACAAGCATCAAATTCCCTCCAAACCTTGAATTTCAAATATATTCTAGAACATGACAGTAAAAAAATATGAAAATTTTCATCACCATTTATCTCCTAAACTAAAGTAGATATAAATCGATAAATATAAATTATCCAAATAACTAACAAATTACAATGAAAAGAAATTTATCAAAAAAAATGGTATACAAAAGTTTACTTACGCTAGCGTAATATTTGCACACACTAAAAAATATAGAGATATAACAAGTGGATTCAATATCAAAAATAAAAATACGAGCCACAAACACTCGTAATAAAACGGATATGACTTTAATAAACACAAAAATATAATAAAGCATAAAAACCCGAAGTTAAATAAAATTTATAATAAAAAATTTATCTTAGACTGATGCGATCCACTCGAACACAAAGGTATCTCTGCCCCGAAAATAGATCGGACATATAAAGTACAAATAAATCAAATAATAACTCTGGTCGATCCACTTCCTAGACATCCGGACTGCCCTAATCAACATCAACATACAAAGTATACAGTTATGGTTAAAAATATACGCCAAAATATAAAATTAAATAATATCAAAATATTTATATACATATATATCGACCTACAAAAATCAAATGTACATCATTAATTATTAAAATTAAAAAAAAAATTGTCTTCAGGGAAAAATCCATGACAATATGTAATCACTATGTTCTTAAAGTTTGACATTTGTCAATGAGAAATCCTCGATAGCTTAGAAATTGAGTCAGTAGTTTGTTGACAGTGACAGTTTTAAGACACTGAGTTTGTAAAATAATGGAGATTAATCGTGAAGGTTTTCGTTGGATGATTTTTTACGATTTAAAAAAAAGGCCTAACTCCACAAGAATGCATTATATCGCTTCGGTCAACTTTTAGTAATGACGCACCATTAGAGAAGACAGTTTACAATTGGTTTGCAGAATTTCGCCGTGGTCGTGCCTCAGTGAGTGATGAATCACGTAAAGGTCGACCAAGAACTGTTGTGATTCCAAAAAGCATCGATGGTGTGCGGAAAATGATAGAACACGATCGACATGTGACTTATAGTGAGGCAGAGGCATCTCTTGGCATGTCGCAGACTGCAATTCATTCTATTTTACATGAACATTTATTTGTCAAAAAAATATTTTCCAGATGGATTCCACATAACTTGACCGAAGCACGGAAAACAGCTCGTGTCAATTGGTGTAAAGAGATACGCAAAAAATTCGAAGTAGGAACCGCAAAATCTGTATACAACATCGTCACAGGTGACGAAACATGGATATATGCGTATGAGCCGTAAACCAAGCAACAATCTACTGAATAGGTGTTCCAAGACGAATCGAACCCCATAAAAGTTGTTTGTGCAAGGAGCACTTCCAAGAAAATGATCGCTTGTTTCTTTGGCTGTGCAAGACACATCGCAACAATTCCTTTAGAGGATCAAAAAAGTGTTAACGCTGAATGGT
Source organism: Melolontha melolontha (assembly GCA_935421215.2). NCBI lineage: Eukaryota > Metazoa > Arthropoda > Insecta > Coleoptera > Scarabaeidae > Melolontha > Melolontha melolontha. Next base: position 34,333,429 of record OW285244.1, on the reverse strand, counting down.
ACAGAGTAATTTGTTTGCCAAAAGTTATAGACGAAATCAGGAAGAACAACCGAAAACGTCGCATTATTCTTCATCACGACAAAGCGAATTCCCATACAGCACTTGTTTTGATTATGTTCGCCATATTTTTTGAAATTTTACTTATGTAAGTAATGGAATTATAATTATACTTTCTATTGTCTTTTACGCGGGGATAAATTAGGGACCGGGTTTTTTACTGCTGTAGTTTGGCTAACTCTATCGTAAAACCATTATTTATCGCTGTACTATATATTCTATTTAACTCTAAATCATAGTTTTGTTTATTCATGGGAACGTTAATTAATCTATAAACATATATGTAGTGTGTGTCTACAATACAATATATTTATTGAAACTAAACAAAATTGCGTTTTCTATTTGATATAATGAAGTTTCAACATGTACCTTCTACGACGATTTTTTTATTATTTTATTGCCATGCCTCGTATACACCATTTTCTATATGAAATTAACTGTTTATCAGTGAGTAAAGAAAAATAAAATTTTCTCTCTCTTACTTTTCATAAAAGTCACGTCATTTATTTCAAAACGTGTTTGGAAAGAAAATAATGTTTCTTTCCAAGCAGTTCTCGAGATATTTTAACAAAATATTACATGACCCTTCCTTTTAAAGAGTACTAAAGTTTAGAAACGGGTGATTGTGCATTTAAAGTAACGGTGTTAATTAACCCATAAGGTTTTATTCAAATCTAATATTTTCGATTACCTCTGTTCTTTTATAAAACAAAGGAACTATCTTCCATTTTCCGCACGCCTTCAATCTGGCGATAAATCGCATCAACTCCGTCAAACGGTTTCTAGACTGATTTCATTTCGACGGCGAAAATATTGGGATAATTCGATTTCACAACGAGATTTTAATCAATTTTTTTTTTGACATTAAAACGAAAAGTTTACGGTAAAAATGTTAACAAAAGACATATGTATTTCGTTACACAATCAATTCTATCTAATTTTCTTTTATAATAATTATTCCTATCGGAATGTATTTCCTAGAAAACACAGGAAGTATCGATCGTTCTGATGTTTCTAAGAAATGCTCGTAATGAGGTTAAAATTAGCTATCGTTATGCTTACAATATATGCAGCCATCAGTGCATCTTTTGTTTGTAAACCAGAAAGTATGTAGTCTAGCGCCTTCGTGCAGAAAAACAATTGAGAGAGATCATTAATTCTGATAATTATTGTTAACCAAATACATAAATGAAAGTGTTTTCAACGATATATAGACCTGTTTTGATATTTGACTGAGCGTCATGGATATTGAGCGAAGGACAGCAATCTGGAAGCTTTAAAAAATGAATCCGAGAACGATAAAATAACAAATCTAAGATTAAAAGAAGACCCAAAAAAACTGAAATGTATAGAAAAACAACTGGGTTATTATGGACACTTACAAAGAATGGAAAACGCAAGACAAGTCAAAAAATAGTTAACGGCGAAAATTCAGAAATATTAAAAAAATGGAAGGCCATGAAAAATACGTTAAAAACATTCGTGCTGTTTATGGAGAAAACATAATTGGGGCGAGTACAGCATGGAATTGGTTTTCAAGATTTAATGAGGGTCATCTTCGCATAAACGATTCTCACCGGTCATGAAGACCACGGGACATTCATTGAGGTCGTCTAGATGCTTCAGTTTATTCTGCGGTATTCGCCCTTATAATACATTGTAACCAATCGACCATTATACCATATTTGCATTCCATCAGCAAAGTTCAAAAACTGGGTGTGTTTGGTTGCCACATGTTTTGAGCGAAAACAACAATAGCACTGGTCAGCACGATTGTATTGTATATCCTCTTTGAAAGCCAAGTAAAAAGTTTGCTATTTTGAGATTCACACAGAAGACCCAGTTATGGTCTGTATATTTTAGTAACTTTATAACCTTCTCAATGTCCGTCATATAATTAAGCGGAATATCCAATAGGAATTGAACCGAAAGCATTCCCGTTGTATAGTAGGACTAGAGAATAAAATCTCGGAATCCCGGCCGGGTTTTGATCCCGTAAATCCCGGGACTGTAATTTATCTCGGGATATTAGAGATTGCCGGTTTGCATTCCGTAATCCGTTGCGCCTTGACAATGACCTTACCTAGATTATATTAAGGGCACTTATTACATAAAGACAAAAAATCAACCTTAGGTACGCCGTACGATAAAAGAACTAAACAGGTACAGCCCAAATAATATGTAACTTAGAAGGGACTTCCCCGCCCGGCATACTTCAATACAATACTGTTAAAGTAATTCCCTAAGGGGCCAACAGGGGAATCACCCGATCACCTCATATGATATATCATAATATTGTTGCGAGGGATTCCCCATCGGGGATTCCCTATACGAAAATATAAATACATACGCTTATTAGGATTTACGTTTTTCATTTATTATTCTACCAGCGACAATGTTACGCAGGTTACGCCATTTAAATTTAAAAGTCAATTATCTGAAAAAGTTATTTTAAATGGCGGGAGACTTTGTTCAACATAAAAAGTGATACGTCGTCAGCGTGAAGTTATTTTTTAGTTGCGAAAGACGGGAATAGTGCTAAATGTAAGCGATGCCCTGCCATTTTCAAGACTTTGGGTGGATCGACTAAGGGATTACATACACATTTGTCATCAAAACATAACATTAAGATTTTAGCTGACGTTAATCGTTTAACAGCTTCAACAAGTCAAGATTCTGAAAATCTGAACACAGCACCGCCGCCAGCTAGACGAAAGTTAGAAGATTATTTTACCAAAAGTGCCGACGATAGCCTGGATGATGTTTTGGCAAGAATGATTGCATTAGATGGATTTCCATTCAGTGTATTCATAACCTCAGACGATTTGAGAAAATTGCTCTTAGCGAAATACACGGATTTACCAAAATCAGCCGTCACAATTCGAAAGCGTGTTTTGAATTACAGTGAAAAAATCAGAAAGCAAGTAATTGCAGAATTAAAACATTTGAAAAGTGCAGGTGAAATATTCAGTCTATCTTTCGACGAGTGGACATCAACGTCCAATAAACGATACATGGCTGTTAGAACTCGTTCCTATTCATGGAAGTATGACGGCTGAAAATTGTCTTCGTATATTGAAAGAGCATCTAAGTAAATTTGCTATTTCCCTGGAAACTGATATCGTGGCTACTGTAACCGATGGACCGAAAGTTATGATAAAGGTAGGATAGCTTGTTTGCACTGAACAACAACTGTGTCTCGCATATGGTATCAATTTGGCCGTCTATGATTTGCTTCATAAAATAAAGAATTATATTCAAGACAGGCAAGACAGCCCTACCTCAGACTCAGATGATACTATAAACGAACCAGCTGTGACAAAAAAGAGTACTGGAAATCGACTTATGATAAAGAAGGTTCTTATTTCGTGAGTGCTGGAACCATGAATATCATACAATAATCAAATGTTCCGATGACTATTAACGTTGCATTTTTTAATAAAGGATTACATTACGTTTCAGGTCATACAACAGCTTATTAGTGAGTGAACACGTTTTCTTTATTTGAAAATGCCTTACCGATTTTCTTCTCAAGAGTATGCGGACATGCATTTTGTGTATGGCTACTGTAACGGCAGTGCACGTCAAGCAGTTATTGAATACCGACATCGGTTTCCCGATAGGCGCATTCCTCATTACAGAACGTTTCTTGAAATACACAGACAATTTCGGGAACGCGGACTGCGTGATTATCTTTTCGACCGAGAAGTAAATTTGCCAGCAGACTTAGAGGAAGAAGCAATAGCTATTATTACAAAGGATCCAACTCTCGGTGTACGTCGAATCGCTAGACAACTAGGAGTGCCACGAGCGACAGTTTGGCGAATTTTAAAACGTGAGGGCTTATATCCATATCACTATCACAGGGGATATGGTTTGCTTGAGGCAGACCACTATGCTCGTCTAGTTTATTCTACCTGGATATTAGACAGTCACGGCTTCATTTTAATTTCTGCAGAACAGTCCTCTGGACAGATGAATCTACGTTCACGAGAAGTGGTGTTACAAATCTGCGAAACGTGCACAGGTGGTCATCAGAAAATCCCAAAGCTATACGCCCATCTTTCAACATGAATTTTCTATTAACGTGTGGGCGACCCTAATCGATGACTTGTTGATTGGTCCTGTCGTTCTTCCTGGGAGGTTAAATGCGGACAATTACTTTCAATTTCTTACTGACGAATTGCCAGAGGATGTCCCACTGAATGTTCGACGAGACATGTGGTTTCACCACATTTAGGAATTGCTGTCCGAAATTGGGTTAACGTCAATTATCCAAAATGGATTGGTCGAGGTGGTCCTGTTGCATGGCCACCCAGATCACCCGATCTTAATCCCCTTGACTTTTATTTATGGGGGTACATGAAAAATTTAGTCTAAGCGCAAGTTTCGAACACAAGAGAAGAGTTTTTGGATCGTATTCACCTGGCTGCCGAGCAAATCCGACAAAACAAGTATAAAATTCGGATAAGTACTTCTTCTGTTGGCTTACGGGCACAAGCCTGCATTCAACAAGGAGGTGGACATTTCGAAAATATTATTAATTGAACTTTTTTAAATAAAATCAGTTTTTATTGAGTTTAGGATTACAATTTTTTTCATGATCTGAGAATCACATTCACAGATCTGTAACTTTGAAACAAATAAAAATGGGTATTACAAGTTTGCCGTATTTGTACTTGAAATGAAATCTACTTTACACTCCTAAAATTTGAACATAACGATACGGGACACTTGTATATATATTTTTTTCTTAAATTAGGTGAATGCAAATGTCAAATGCTAAAATATTTAAAATATTATTTCGTTTATGCACATTACTGACATTGATTTTGACATTTGTCGAAACATATAATGGAGCGATGTTGGTTACATAACATTCCCCTAAATTGAAGCTTTCCTTTTGAAACTGAACACAGGCTATGTATAGAGATAAGAAAAACTCACGGAATATACATATATGCATTTCTTTTTAGAATTACATCCAGTTTGAATCACCCAGTATTTATCGTTATTTTCAATCCAGTATATCAGACATAAGTTATATTTGTTTTCATCATCTTAGGATAAGCAAAAAGATAGGAAGAAAACCTAAAGAAATGTCGAAATGGACACAAAAACAAGTTTGACAATGCCTAATCGATAGGGAAAGCAATAAAAAACAGAAACGCAATACCTACGAAACGACATACGCATATATGTATGTATATTGAACAGAGGCAAGCTTCCAAGTGGAATAGAAATGCGAAAGTATTGTTGGGTGATACATAAAGTTTAATTAAAAAAAAATTGAAATTAGCAAGCCACATCAGACAAATAGCTATTTATTTTTCCGCAATGTGAATTTTAATTAATTTAATAAAAGAATAATGTTTTGCAAACACAAATGTGTACAATGCGTATAAATGTAAATTGTTTCCTCATTTATTTATTTAGGGCGTAACATATATGGTAATGTTTATAAACAAATTTAATTATCTATTTTATTTTAGCGTTAATTAATTAAAATGAAATACCTATGGATATTTAAATATATTTATCTGCGACTAAATAATAAAGTAGGTATTATATTAATTATTATTAGTTATAAAGGGTCTCTTAATTCCCGCAGGGATTAATAAAATGCGACCTTTCTTATTGGCGCAATGCAAGGAATAATAATATCGTTACGCCTCATTATTCCCTGCGTTCCGCCAATAAAACATAGTCTTACCAGCGTTACCATAGTAACGATAAACAAGCCCGGATATTCTAATTGTCATACGTAATCCAGACAAGCGCAGCCATTTTACTAACTGTCAAAACGTCGAACGCCATATCGATATTATAGTATAATGTTTGTTTTTCTTTTAGTAATTTTCAGTAAATAAAGTAGTGTATACTAACTCGCTATAATGACTATTATTCCCTCAAGCTGAGTTACTTCCTCGCCGCTTCGCGGCTCGACTGGTAAATTCAGCTCTCGGGAATAATAACCGTCATTATTGACTCATTGTATCGTGTGTTTGTAAATGATCGAACGCCAATTATGTTGGTATGATGAATTTTATTGTTCTACCGTTGGCGGCAATATTAATAATAAAGACTAAGGTTATGTTTATGTGAACCCAATTCGATGGTCTGATATGATGTCATGAACTGCGGCAATATTTTCGGGGGTGGACACCGAAATCGGTCTTCCTGGTCGCTTCTCATCTTCGACGGAAAGTTTTCCTCTTTTGGATGACGCAATCCAATTTTTGACAGTCGCATATGATGAGCATTGATCGCCAAGTATGTTAAGAGTATCTTTGTAAATTTCCTTACCACTTAATCTCTTCAAATACAAGTATTTGATGATGCCTCGGTACTCCAATTTATCGATTTTCACATTTGCATTCTTTCAAAATTACACAGCAATACTTCAACTTCTTGACGTAAGATTTTACAGTGACACTTTTAAAATGTCATTATTTCTTGCCATTATAACAAGATTTTGTTTTGTTCAAGGAAAATGACCTAGGCTAACTAGATATCAATACCTCCCTCGTAAGTCAGAAGTCTCGGAACAAATTTCGCGGCATACGGTGCACGCCCAATGATCCAGTCATAATTCGCAGACATGTACCATACTTTCAACTTCGTCACAGATGTCAAGAATAGTCCAACGACTGTGTTCGTGAAGGAACCGTTGAACTGTTGCGATGTTGTTTCCTTATTCGTTCCCTATTTATGTCCTTTTTGAACAATAATTGCACACAATTGTGGACAATTTACTATAAGTAACTCATAATATATACTTTTTCTGATCGACGACATTTTCAGTTCCGATACTAATGCGTTGGGAACCCTGAAACGCTTCTTCACTATGATTTCGGCTTCCGGAAACATTTTCGGGAATCTGCATATAAGTAATACGCTTCACGAGTTATGGACAAGCTCCCAGAACAAGCTATCTTTTTTTCCACCGTGTTTTCGGAGTCAATCTTTGCTAGCTCTAACTCGATAATTGTTCTTAGTCCAGTCAATCTCGGGTATTCGTCTGCTCTGTCACAATACATACATTTGTCATTTGAAGACTTCTTTATATAGTAAAAATATTTTCTGACGAATCTATTTCACGTTCAAAATTGGGTTATGAAATCTCCAGATCTGGTATGAGCCTTTTGTCCTACTTGCCAGCGATCTTTCTAAGATCCAGTCCTTCCAGATTCTGAAGGTGATTCTTTTTCCTCCCCCAACATGTAGGTAGAAAATAATCCAGTTAGAACTTGGAGGGCTTTCATAGAGATGTGCGGTACGTATAAGTTACTCTGGAAAGGGCTCTCCTTTGAGTGCTGATTAGTTTGGTTTTGTATTTCTCGAATCCTATGGATGATAACATCTCCACCTCTGGATAATGACATCTCCAGATCTGGTATGAGCCTTTTTGTCCTGCTTGCCACCGATGTTTCCTAGCTCCAATCCTGTCAGACTCTGGGGACGATTCTTGTTCTAAACGATTCCAGTTATGACTTGGAGAGCTTTCACAGAGAGTGTGGTACGTAGAAGATACTCTGGAAAGGGCTCTTCTTTGAGTGCTAATTAATTTTGCTTTTGTATTTCTCGAATTATATGAATTTAAACCAGACCAGGACTCTGTAGAATACAATTTAACTAATGATACTGTTTAGCATAAGACAATTAATACTTCTAGGCTATCTTATGTTGGTTGGTATTATAGACGAGGTTGTTTTCGTTTTCTCGGCTTTAGTAATCGTGCTGTCTAAAAACTTACTCTGAATGTGAATCCTTAGATACATAATGGGTTTAAACAAGGATTATTCTGGTCCCCAATATAAAAGTTAACGCTCATTTTAAAATACACCAGCCGCAAGACTTATGTGGAGGTGTCACATTTACAGTAGCATATTAATTTGTAACTTATTCACTTAACCTTGTAAGTAAGGATAAAATAAGATGTCTAACTAAACGTCGCAACTATAGAGAATATATAGACAGCACACGTTGGGGTGGCGGTTAATTAAAGTATTGATTATATAAGAATTTACAGGAGCACGAAGATACAGCATCTAAATTACAAAGGATTATCATTTCAAGACGGAAATTTATCGAAAATGTAACAACAATAATTGGATCTCAAATACCAGAGTATATATTTGTCTTTTCCAAAGTTGACAATTATCTCTGAACAGAAATTCTTTACTCATGTAATATTGTTCTTTCGGAAACCAATAAAAATACACTGACTCTTCTCAAATAACAAGGGAAGCCGTTCCAGAAAATGTAATTTTGTTATCATTATCTTTCGTAATTAACCTAATCTTTTGGTTTCACGTTCTGAGATCATGCCATATAAATTTAGCAGCGGTCTAATGCGAATTAAAATCTTTCGCTGTTGGGTTTTCTTTTAATTTAAAGTTATATCCCCTGAATTAGAAATACCGCGAATTACGCAGTGCTTAGCGGCGCTGAAATTGAGATTGACCCGAAAATAATCCCTCCCGCGTTTCGGAGGAAAGCTGACACGTCCTTATAAAAAATTAAATCAAAGCGTTAATTGTAATTTCATTTCTAATACAGTATGACCTCTTTAAACCGAACTAATAATTGCACTGATTGTTCCGGATTTTAGAAATGTTCGGATTATCGAAATTTGATAAAAAATACGCATATACCCTATTATCTATGAATTTTATCATTCTTGCGAGGAAAAGCTTTTTATTTTCAAATAAAAAAGTAATTACACTACTACGCATTGTCGTGATGAAGAATAATGCGCCGTTTTTTCCGTTGTTCTTCCTAATTTCGTCTACAATTTTTGGCAACCAAATTACTGTATACCATTCAGCGTTAACAGTTTTTCGATCCTCTAAAGAAATTGTTGCGATGTGTCCTGTATAGCCGAAGAAACAAGCGATCATTTTCTTGGAAGTGCTACTTGCACGATCAACTTTTGTGGGGTTCGGTTCGTCTTGAAACACCCATACAGTAGATTGTTGCTTGGTTTCCGCCTCATACGCATATATCCATGTTTCGTCACCTGTGACGATGTTGTATACGGATTTTACGGTTCCTTCATCGAATTTTTTGCGCATCTTTTTACACCAATTGACACGAGCTGCTTTCTGTGCTTCGGTCAAGTTATGTGGAATCCATCTGGAACATATTTTTTTACAAATAAATGTTCATGTAAAATCGAATGAATTGCAGTCTGCGATATGCCAAGAGATGCCTGTACCTCACTGTAAGTCACATGTCGATCGTGTTCTATCATTTTCTGCACAGCATATATGTTTTTTGGAATCACAACAGTTTTTGGTCAACCTTTACGTGATTCATGACTCACTGAAGCACGACCATGACGAAATTCTGCAAACCAATTGTAAACTGTCTTCTCTGATGGTACTTCATTACCAAAAATTGACCGAAGCGATATAATGCATTCTTGTGGAGTTAGGCCTATAATCGTAAAAAATCATCCAACGATAACCTTCACGAGTAATATCCATTATTTTACAAACTCACTGTCTTAAAACTGTCACTATCAACAAAACTACTGACTCAATTTCTAAGCTAGCGCGGATTTCTCTTAAAATTCATTATAATTTCTGTATATTTGGACTTGAAATTTACGAAATTAAAATAAAAAATTTAACAAAATATACTAAAAAAGTTGTTATATACGAGGGAAAGTCATTAAATAAGTCACAAGCTGCTGTAGAAAAGCTGAAAATAGGAGTGAGTTGTTTCCCTATTTGTCAATAGGTGTCACCACAATCCGGCTTTATAATTCTCAAGTGACAGTTGGTGTGCGCGAACACAGGCAGTGTTAAAATGGCGACCGTGCTCGAAGATTGTACTGTGGAAGAGCAACGTGCTATTGTGCGTTTTTTCTGGGCAAAAGGACTTTCTGCAAAAGATATTCAAAGGAAATGTCTCCTGTTTACGGTGAAAAGTGTTTGTCGCGTAAAGCCGTATATAACTGGGTCGAGAAATTCTCTCAAGGACGCTCAAAAGTTGTTGACGATCAGCGAAGTGGCCGCCCCGTTCAGATTTCGACAGATGCAACACTTCGACGGGTGGAAGAGATGATTCGAACTGACAGGCGGGTAACAATAGACAGTATACCAACTGCAATAGGGTGTTCTCATGGTTTAGCCTACGAACTGATGCACGATCGTTTGAATTTCCGAAAAGTTTGCGCACTGTGGGTACCTAGACAACTGATCGAGGAACACAGAAGAATTCGAATGGGCTTGTCCTTGCAACACCTCTCTCGATACACAGTGGAAGGGGAGAACATGCTTAACAGGATTGTTACTGGTGATGAGTCATGGGTGCACTACTACCAACCCGAAACAAAGCGTGCTTCAATGCAATGGAAACATCCTTCTTCGTCGTCAACAAAGAAATTTAAGGTTGTGCCCTAAGCTGGTAAGGTTATGCTCACCGTGTTCTGGGATTCTCAGGGAGTGCTCCTAGCCCATTTCCAGAACAAAAAAGAGAACGTGACTGCTGAATCATACTGTAGAGTTTTGTTGTTGCTTCGGGATGCAATTCGACGAAAACGTCCAGGCCTACTGACGAGAGGAATATTGCTGCATCACGATAATGCCAGGCCCCATTCGGCCCACTTGACCCAGGCGAGAATTGCGCAATTAGGGTGGGAACTTCTTGAACATCCGGCTTACAGTCCCGACCTGGCCCCATCTGTTCGGTCCACTCAAAAAGCATCTTGGCGGCAAACATTTCGAGGGTGACAACGATGTTCAACAAGAGGTATGCACGTGGTTCAGACGCCAGCCCAAACACTTTTATGCAGCAGGCATTGGGGCATTGATAAAGCGATGGGATAAGTGTATTAATGTAGATGGAGACTTTGTTGAAAAATAAAACTTGTTTTTTGGCTAACTATTTCTCTAATTATTTTTATAATACCTTTTTGTTACCTAATTACTGACTTTCCCTCGTATTATAATATTAACACAATAACATTTGATAGCAGTTTTTAAACTTTTTGTGCGCAAATCAATATTCGTTAGATTCATAAAATGTCAATTACACCTCTGTCACTGGATATATGGCTTCAAATTTTTAATCCATTTATCGTATTTCAGTGCTGCAGCGTTTCGGCCAAAATTCGTCAAAAATTATCTGTCCGTACTAGGTGTTGTAACTTCTATGTCACTGAGCATAATATAATAGGATACGTTGATTTTAATATTCATTGTAAACGCAAAAATAGAAATGTATAAAATATTTTCCAGAATTAATTACGATTGACAGCAAATTCGTATTGCCTTTGTCATAAAATAAATTGCCTATATTAACTGTAACAGACAACATACAAATATATATCCGTTGAATAAACAAATGCTTAAATTCTAATTATACATACACACATGCCTATAAAATGAATTCTATAACAATTAATATATCATTTTTCATTTCGTTCTCTAACAATACTTTAATTTTGATTTACAGTGGGAGTCCCAAATGAGCGCTTCCCAAAACTCAATCTCCACATTCGTCTGTCTTATCAAGCTCTTCTTCTATTGCTCGTATTCTCATGTCTTTCTCAATTAACTTCTTTCAAGATTTACGATATCTACCTGTTTTTTCGTCTTGTTGGCATATAATCTAAAATCTTTTTGGTCACCGCTCTGTATTTATTCCTTTCACGAGATTATCAGAATTTTTTACATCCATGACATTATTTTTTATTTATTTTATGATTATATTATTTGAAAAACTATTTCTTAACGATATTTTTCTGAATCGTCATTTATTCAGAAAATTTTTTAAATATACAAGGTCTGGCAATTAAATAAATGAGATTTTCCCTGTAGACCAGAGGTGCTCAGATTTTTCTACCACAAAACATTGAGGTGACAAGCGATCGATACGTACAACTACTGGTTATAATAAATAAAAAAAAACAGATTTATGAAAATGATTTATTGCAATTACTTATAATTAGAGACTGGACACGAGAGGTTGATGACTCATCGCCCACGAGCGTACTATTGAACATTTGTATTTTTAAAGTTTTTAATTCTATTTATATACCTAATTATACTTATAATAATAAAACGGGTATAATATACGGCTACAAAATTCGAAATACATTTTTATTTGTTCATTTTGTAGTTCAAGTTGAGTAAAGGAGTATTAATATTAACTAGCAATACTTTCTCAAGGTTCTCTTCTGTAAAATTTGTTCTCTTTAAATGAAATACATCCTTGTAGATAGAAAACGTCCTTTCTACATCGCAACTGGTTATAGGTGCATACTGGAAATATTCTTTTATTTCACCGTATTTAGCAGTTAGATTTTGGGGAATTGTCCCCATACACAATTGCCGCAATGTTATTAAATCTGGATTTCTATTAAAAATTGCGTCTAACTTTTGTCGAAGGCCACATCCTAAGTCACTTGCAATACTTTTCAAATTATTAATAGCCACATCTAATGTGGTTAATCCATCTTTTAATTTGAGATTTTGATTTTCAAAATAAGCAATTAGTTTTGTCAAATTTCCAAAGTGTTCCTGAAGAAAGTGCAACTGATTTTTTAAATGTGGAATTTGTGTTAGTTTTTTGCACTCAGAAATACTCCGAGCATCGTCATTTAAACATGCAACGAAATTTTGTAAACTATCGAAATTCTCTGCATGTCCCCCATCTAGTTATTACTGGAGAGGGAGGCAGTGGAGAGCATGTGCTACAAAAGTAATATGCAGCATATTAGGATATGTTTCCTTTAATGGGCTGCCTCTTTTTAACATATATGCAGCACTGTCACTTACGAATAAAAGTACTTTTTCTTTGTACCTGTCGTCCGCATGAGGTATTTTTTGAATATTCTCGTTAATGGTTTTAGCAACTGTTTTCTCATCAACTGTATTTATACCTTTCGTTGCTATTACATATGCGTTATATATATGGAATAGTTGGATGTAGTACACCAGCTACAACATTTACCACACAGCGTCCTAATATATCGACAGTTTCGTCGGCACTTATCCAGAGGTACTGATTTGAAAGATGACTTCTAATGCGTTCTACTGTTTTCGTGTAGCAACATAATATTTGCGTAAGGTGAATTCATCAGGAACATTTCGACCAGTATATTTTTGGAGATTTGGGATCGTTAAGTTTATTTAATGGAAAATTAACTGCCATAAAAGTTTCACAGAGTTCTTCGTTAAAATTGTCAGATTCCAACGGTTCCAATTTCTGTGCATGTGTTTGCGATGCTAAGTGACGTTATAAGTGCGATTTCGTGGAATTTTTTAACGGTATTTTACAGATTTTGCAATAAATTTCGGAATCACTAGACAATGGGCATACAATCAGTATGACCGTCAATTCAACTCGCCATGTTTTACGATGCCGTTCTCGACATTCTTCCATACCAGTCCAATAACAGTCGATGGCATGAAACTTACATAGATAGCACACACATACACTATGTATACAGACCGTCTCCAAAACATTTTCCTATATTTTTTATCTTTTTTTTCGCGCTTATTTGAAAACATTTTCTATGCGATTCTTTGGTAGAGCATTATAAACTTTGGGAACTTCCCTACCCTTCAAATTAGGAAAGCGAGAGATCAAACACCCTGTATATGCAATATAAAGAATAGTGTTAAATATTTGATACGAATATTTCTTTAAAAAAACAGTATTATTTTAAACTACTGCTACTAATGCATCGACAAAATTTTATTACATTGTAAAAATATTTAAAAAAATCCCCACTTTGTATTCTCACCACTTCCTCAGGCTTCCGTCACTGATAAAATTATTGCATAAAAAATCTCCACACTTGAGAAAATTTCCCCACTGATAACAATACAACATTGTTTAGAAAGAAAGATCACAGTAGAGACATCTTGCGCGTATTATCTAAACTCCAACTTTTAGATGTCCTAAATTAAAGGTGAAATCTTTTTATTTCTGGTTTATGCTTAATTATTTTATAACGGGTGTTCAGAAACATTCGAAGTCAAAGTAGTTCTTGAAAATATGAAGTGATGTCTGAGATAGATTGATTTTTGACAGACAACAGTTGACATTTAATAATTATTACAAATCAGATACTTAAGTAAAGATATACCATTTTTTGTTCAGAGCCCACTTGACTTCGAATGTTTCTGAACACCCGTTATTATCCATTTATAAAATTACAATGTTCCAATTATGATTTATTTAATATTCATAATAATAATAACATTCAGTAAAATTTAAAATTTGCTAAATTTACAAGTTTTATATTTGATATGTATCTTTTGATTTTGTTTATTTTTTCTATTCAATTTAATTAACTGATATTAATTACAATTAATCAAAAGTCTAATAATAAATCTTTCGAAACATTAATCATTTAAAAACAATTTCATGAAAAATTTATACAATTAAGAAAATACTATTATTAGGAAATATTATCATGGAATCGAACGAAAGATTTTTAAATTTTGTGGGTGTTTTGCTCGTAATAAAGGATTGGCATAATTTAATTTTTAATTTTGGCTTCGTTTCTAATAAAATATGCATCTCTTTATTAATATTCATGTTGTAATAAACCGGAATATAATTTTTAATGTAGTTATTTTCTACTTCAAACAAGTCAAACTACTGGGGGAAATTATTATGGCAAAACCAGGTAATTCGCCTTGCGAAATCAAATCTTATGGACCAATTTCACTTACCTGCCATGTCTAAACTCTTTGAAAAACTCCCCAAGATCAAATCTGATCCAAAATTATCACTTCGCATTTCACGTTAAACCAAGTGCACAAAAATATACCAAGTTTGGTCAAAAAATTCGTATACCTTCTTGGTGTTGCCTACATTTTACTTAGTAAATAAAGGTTTTGATAAAACATTTTCATATCCAATATTCAAAAACTTAAAACTTTTTAAGAAATTAATTAAAATTAAACTTAAAAAGTCTTTTTCAATGAAAAAAATTAACATTTCCAAACCTAATATTTAAACTTGAATACAAACATTATAATAAATCAAACAGCCAAATTAGGTAATTGAAGTTCTTGACTGTTGAAATAGTTGCAATAAAGCAATTCAGAATGTATCACCCCTTAAAACTAGAACACAAACCTTCGTAATTATGACGACCGCCATATTACTTATTCGCGAATATAACCGAAATTTGTCGATCAATGCGTCTGCCGTTTAATGACTTTTAGTTAAGTAAAACAATGCAGTAGGTCGAATATATTACTGGTGGTGTATCTAGAATAATAATTATTAGCCTTGTAGTCGTAAAATTTGCGAAGAGTTTGTGATCATGTAAGTATTTTTGTAAAGCAAATATTACAGTATAGTATCCCTATAATTATTTTTGAAGCAAAATGGCGTCTGAGTAAGAAAGGCGACGTCCATTATCAGACGCAGAAATAGAAAGACTGTTGTATGAAGATGATGACGGTGAATTCAAAGAAAATACTAGCAAAATCGATGATGGTGAAGAACAAGAACTAATGGAAGATACAAATAGTGATAGTGAAAATGATTGTTTAGACAATGCGTTTGATAAAATAAGTGATAACGACAATGGAACCAAAGACAATAACTCTCCAAGGAATTTCAATAATATTACTGATATGGCTACTACCAATAATAATGAGGAAAATTTTATAGACGAAGAAGACAATATACCATTAGCTCAACTTGTGCGAATAAATTCCAATATAGTTGTACCTTCTAAAATAAGTTCGAGAGGTAAGAATGGGCACTGTTGGACGTCTGAATGCAAGTCAAGGCGTGGAAGAGGCGACAAAAACGGATGCACCTATAGATGCATTTTCTTGTTTATTTACTGATTCCATTATGGAAAAAAATAGTTTATTTTACCAACATGGAAATGAGAGTGGAAGCAGTCAATTACAAAATATAAAAAGCTACTGTGGCTGAAACATGCACAGATGAGCTAAAGGCATTATTAGGTTTACTTGTATTGTCAGCGGTAATGAAAAACAACCATTTACATACAAGAGTAATTTTTGACTCGATATATACAAATCAGTTATGAGTTCTGAACGGTTCGATTTTTTATTATCTTGTCTTCGATTCGATGATAAGCAAACTAGATTACTGCGTAAAAAAACAGATGCATTTGCTGCAATACGTGAAATATGGAACGAATTCATACAACACTGCACAAAGTCCTATAAACCTGGATCGTATGTCACAATAGATGAGCAATTACTTGCATTTAGAGGGCGCTGTCCATTTCGAATGTACATCCAAAATAAACCGGCGAAGATAAAAATAGTGATGCTCTGTGATACTACAACAAAGTATATGATAAATGCTTCTCCATATGTAGGAAAATCAACAAATACAAATTGGTCAACCATTGGCAGACTACTATGTGACAGAACTGACACGAAGTATTCATGGTAGTTAGCGCAACATAACCATGGGCAATTGGTTTACTTGGGTGCCATTGGCAGAAAAATTATTGAAAGATCCATACAAATTAACTCTCGTGGGCATATTGAGGAAGAGTAAAAGGGAGATTCCACCCGAATTCCTAGATACAAAAAATCGTAAACCTGGCACATCAATGTTCTGTTTCGACCAAGAAAAACTCTCGTTTCGTATGTGCCGAAGAGAAACAAAAATGTGATACTGCTATCCACGATCCACAATCAATCGGAAATATCAACGCGTACTTTGAAACCACAAATCATTGAATTTTATAATTCCACGAAACCAGGAGTAGACATTTTTGACCAAATGTGTTCGAAAATGAATTGCAGTCGAAAAACCAAAAGATGGCCGCTGTGTATCTTTTATGGAATGATAAATATAGCGACAATCAATTCATATGTCGTCTACAGTTGTAACAATCACAAACAAAACAATAAACCGCTATCTAGAAGCGACTTTCTGATGAACTTGCATTCATCATTCCATGGTTAGAACAACGTAACACAATGCCAACTTTATCGAAGTCGATTCGGACATCCGTTGCTACTACTTTACAAAACAGTAGAATAGGGTATTAACTACACTTACCGAGAAAGGAAACCGCACAATATGCGTCCATCTAAAATTAGAAGAATGACCACTAATCACTGTGAATCCTGCATGCGCGCGTTCTGAGGAGAACACTGTTCAAAAAAATGTTCCGATTGTTGAAATTTAATGCTAATAAAAGTAATAAATCTATCCTTTAACCCTTTTCTGGAACCATAAGAGGTTTATTTACCAAATGCGCTGATTGTACTTTTAATCTTGTAGTTAAAAATTATTTTAAATAAAATTACAAAACTTTGATATTTGATTACTTACTGCCCATCGGTAAGTGACAGTTCTTACCGATCTGAGATTTGTAGTAAACACAACTTACTATTCTATTAATTCAACCAGTAAATACGTTACGCCTGATCGTGCAAAAACGTCTTTAACATAGCCCCACACAGAGAAATCCAATGGCGTCAAATCAGGGTATCTTGACGATCAAGCTGTCGTTCCACCAGATCAATCCAGGTTGCGGTAAGATGTAACCTCGTGATGGAAATGCGGAGGTGCGCCATCCTTTTGGAATGAGATAATTTTCCAACATCTCAAGATAAGTAACCTCAGTTTCAAAACTAGATTGGTATACGTAAAATATATTTCATTTCAATATTGATAAACGTTGATCTTCGAAATATATTAGATGAGTGATATAATTAATTCCTTCGCTTAGAAATCTTTATAAAGGATCACCACATATAATTTGTTATCATGTTTGATAACAAATTAAGTTTTACAGATTTTAAGCTTTAATTAAAAATTAAAGAAAACATACTTCCTAAGTTTATTTTTACTGCAAGCAAGTAACACTACATCATCGGCATAGGTCAGTGCTGCTGCACGGATAAGACTACTTCCAACAATTTCGGTTGCAGCTACTTGCTTCTCTGTATATATGAAAATAAGCTTAAACGAAGCAGTTTCACCTACATCGTACATCATCAAGAACCGCCACTGGTATAGGTTAAACTTTGGCCAAAGTTCCCCCTCAATTAATACAACTATATTGACAGGATGTCTCCATTTTAACATATTGCTATGAACTGTGCCTTAGCTTATATGGGTACAGTTCACTGCGAATGTCCGGTTGCTCAGTCGCTCAAACTTCAAGCTGGAATCTTCTTATCTCAGGTCTTGCTCTCGAACAAGCAAGAACGTGTCAAGAAAAACAATATATCATTAATAAAAAATCTCACTTTTCCTAATTAACATTTATTTTAAAAAAAATTAAAAAAAAAAATCCCTTTACCAAATGTAAAGAGAGCTAAAGCAAATTAACAGTAGCTAGGAGGAAATAGTCTTTGTGATAATGACACGCACAAAGAGAAAAACCCCCTGTGACTCTCGAGCAAACATAAAACTAATAAATAATTAAGAATATTGTCAAATTTGACCTCTAAACTATAACCCTTACAAATCAAATGTCAACAGAAACCAAACTATTGACTACGCGTGTCGGCATTAAGATCATGCGCAATAAACATGACAAATATATCAACTCCCGCCAAAAAACCAACCTGAATACAAAACGATCTAGAACATCTTGACTCATAAAAAACATGACAATTTTCTTGAATATTCATATATTATTTTAATATCAAAAATATGCAAATTATAATCTAAAAATACAGTCATCAATCATCAACAAATCGTCGTAATAGCAATTATATAAATCAACTATGTTTTGTACTTACATCGATCTAAACACACCAACACTAACTATGCGAGAGATACCAATACTTAATTAAAATTTAAACAACGAGTTCACAATACCTCGTAAAAATCGTAATTGAATTTAAATGCACAATTTAAAGCACTGAAAAATCAAATAACCCGATTTTAACCAAAAAAGCAGAATAAAAATGAAGTTTTTACTCTGACCACATGCTTTGCAAACCCTGGTATCTCTCAATAATATCCCGGAAAATCTCATACATCGAACCAAAGTAGCACAAAAATATGCCGAACCCATCGGTCTAATATAAAAATTATACAGTCCTGGTCATAAAGATAAATTCAAACATAATAAATATAAAGATACATAATAAAATAAAATGCATTTTAAATCAATGTTATACAAATAATGTTCAATATAATTCTTCTTTTTTCTATGGGGAAAAAACCATAGCAATATGTTTTGGGCATCTTCATGTTCAGCAAAATTTCCAATAATTTCTTTCAATCGATCGAATCATACGCTTCTCTAAAGTTTATAAAAGTTCATATATTTGCATTGTATGCATATTATATGTACCTATATTAAAAGTTACTCAATAAAAATTTGAAAAAACGTAAAAATTATTCCATTTTTGATTTAAGTCGTAAATCTTACGAAGGTTTGTGTTAACGTGTTTTTTAAATCAGGTTTGTGTTCTAGGGTTAATGATGTTTCGTCAGAGTGGCAATGCATTTTCAGATGTTTTGAAGTGATATCTATTTCATTTTCAATGTCAAAAAAATTTATTACACGCTGTAGGTGTAATGCATACATACATGTGTGTGTATGTTTAAAAAATATCTAGAATTACGTTTATTTCCTTGGTAGGGCGGGAGAGGAGGGGGTAAAAATGAAACTATATTTGCTGTTTACAGAAATATTTTATTATCATTCAATCTACGAAAAAAAACGACACTTCATTCATCATTCATAAAAAAATAATATTTCACAACCCTGCTTTATTTATTCAACGATACTCTTTGACATAAATTAGAAATGCTTAATTAATTACGTCGCAGAAATGTGTAGAAATTTATTTATAAATATTTACTTTATTTTTAATTTAAATTTTACTTAATTTTAAATTTCCATCCAAAATATGTATTATTTTATTCACTCTGCAAGATTGAAGTGTTATTAGTGATATTATTGCTATTTCCATTATTTTCCTAATTGTTTGTACTGTTTGTTTCAATTTTCGATTTCATATCTTCCCACGGGGGCAGGAAATTTCACGAATATACTTATAGGGCATTTATGTTGTATAATAATTATAAAAAAAAATACATTTTTCTTGTCATTTGCATCTATATTTTTACATAAAAAAATCATTTATTATATCGGGTGTCCCAACGGGAGGTTTGTTTTTGAAATTCGCGCGAAATATGGTTAAGTTGGTACTACAGCGGTGAGATTTGACAGTCAGCATTGTGAAGTCTTGACATTTCAAGAATGCAGCGCTATACAAACGAGAAACGTGTACTTATTGTGAAAACCTATTACCAAAATGGAGAATCTATCGTGGGTACATTTCGCAATTTACGTGATCATTTTGGTATTCATAATCGCCCAAGTAAGAGCGCGATTACGAAATTAATTGAAAAGTTTGAACGCACTGGTTCTGTGGCAGACGTAAAAACACCTCTGCGTCCTCGCAGCGGTCGTTCGGCTGAAAACATAGGCGCAGTGGAAGAAAGTGTGGCCGATGATGGGCGCACCTCGATTCGTCGTCGTGCACAGCAATTAGACCTTTCCAGAAGTACTGTGCAGCGTATTTTGACCAAGGATTTGCACTTACACGAATACAAGATCCAATTGACGCAGACATTGAAACCAGCCGACCATGGACAGCGCCGTGAGTTCTGCAATTGGGTGTTAGCGATGCAACAGGATAATCCCGATTTTGCGACACAAATCATCTTCAGTGATGAAGCGCATTTTCAACTTAATGGTTACGTTAACAAACAAAATTGCAGAATTTGGGGCGCTGAGAATCCTCCCCATGCACCCACCACGACTCATTGTTTGGTGCGAATTTTGGGCCGGCGGTGTAATGGGACCACTTTTTTTTGAAAACGCTGCTGGTGCCGCGGTAACCGTCACTGGTGATCGTTATCGTGACATTATAGCTCATTATTTGTGGGCTGAGTTGGATGGTATGAATGTGGATAACTTCTGGTTTCAACAAGATGGTGCCACCAGCCACACAGCGAACCAAACAATTGAGTTATTGCGCACAAGGTTTCCAGGCCGTGTAATTTCTCGTCATGGCGATCAAAATTGGCCACCAAGATCGTGCGATATCACGCCGATGGACTTTTTTCTTTTGGGATTTTTGAAAGGAAAGGTTTATGCTAACAATCCTCAAACACTTCAACAGCTGAAAGACGCGATTCGAAACGCGATTGCTGAGATGGTGCCGCAATTGTGTGCAAGAGTCATACAAAATTTCGTCAACAGAATGGACATCTGTCAACGTAGTCGCAGTGGCCACTTGTCAGATATTGTGTTCCACATGTAATGTCCATGTCTGTACTTTATCATGAATTAAAAACATTGACAATTTTCAACAATCTAATGTGTTTAATTACAACTTCAAAAACAAACCTCCCGTTGAGACACCTTTATTTCAACTTGATCTGTGCTTATAAGAAAATAACCATAGCACTATATCTGAAAATCTCCCAATATAATAAAAAATAAATAGATGCTTTAGTGACATAATTCTGGTCATCCCTAAGTGTAAAAATAATTAATTTCAAATAAAAACAGCTGCTCCCCCCAACCTAAAATCAGGTTAGTGCTTTACGTACCCCATACTATAATATATAATATAATTCATATTTTTAAATCGAAAATGAAGCAATTTGTACTTTACCATATATATTTTAACTTTAAAATATATTTAAAATACTATCACAAACGGATTAAATTCATGAAAAAAAATTAATCAAAATTATTTTTAACTGACAAAATATTTTCGACGTGATAATTTCATATATGACACATCTATTAATAAAAATGAAATTATATTAATATAAATATATTTCTCAATTTAATTTAACAAAATGTAAAAATATATAGAAGATAAATTCATAAATATAAATAAAATATGACATTCTAATAATGGTTCAAAATGTAATTAATTATAATTAATCTCAGTTAACTATATTATTAATTATTCCAAAAATTTTGAAAAATGTCCTCAATAAACAAATTAAATTACTACACATTTGTATATACAGGCTGTCCTTGAAATAAAGAGACAAAATATGATAAATGGAAAGATGTAATTATGTAGAATATAAATCAAAAATATTGTGACGCGATAACAACGCGAACTCCGAAATTAAAAACACCCCGAAAATTGTATTACGTGACTCCTATGAATTCAAAATATTCAGAATGTGTATAAATAATAAATACCTCACACACACATACGCTATAGTGTATACTTACATACGTAACAGCTGGATGAGATGGACAATAACAAAACAATTATTTTTGTTGTTGTCGGTCAACTTTAAGATATCGTCTCTGATACTTTTTGTAATCGCAAAGGGGCCGTTTGAAGTATTACGGAAGCACCAAAGGGGCGGGGGCGGGGGTCTTTGCTTTGCTTATTTTTTATGACAAAGGGGTCGGGGGGGGGGGGTCTGAATGGTGATTACATCAGCAATATTTATTTATTTGCAGTCATTGAAAGAAGTGACGATTAATTTGAGTTTACCAAATTTTTAAATAGAACAAAATAAACGTAGAAGGGGGGTAAGAGCTTCGCTTACTTTTGCTGACAAGTGGAAGGGGAGGGATTAAAAATTACAAAAATTCTGCTTACGTAAAACTTGAACGGTCCCAAAGAGGCGTGACAAAATTTTTTTTTGAAATATTTTTATCATTTTTTTTCTTGCTTATGAGAAGGAATTTTGGCAAAATATTTTGGATTTATATTTTATATAACCACATCTTCCCATTTTTAATACGTTTTATTTCAAGGACACACCAAATTCGATTACAAACGTTTATAATTATTAAAAAAAATACGTTTGTAATTTACAATAATGCTTAAAAAATAAACACACGTCATATTTTACTTCATATACCTAGTGATTTCTTCGATTATCCTCTTCTTAATTTATATGTATATTTTAAATTTAAGTCTTTTCAATATGAAATTTACTACAAAAAATAAACGACTCATTGTTATTCCTTAAATTCCGTCATATGTCCAAAAAATACATTCAATAATACTATATATCTATATGTAACACTCAAATTATCAATTATATCAATACAGGTAGTAAATATCGTATTCACACTCTCTCTATAATTTATAGAATGACTCGTATAGAATATTATTGAAATAAAAAAGCGATATTACAAATAAGTGACTAAAGTTTCCTATTAGTCAGAACTAATTGTATTTTTTTAAATTTTTTTAGGTCTATAGTTAATATATAATTTAGTTACGGCCCTGTTCATAGTATTTTAAATCCCTGAAAAATATTTAAAAAAAAAATAAATATTTGTGTAATAATCCACGGAGGTACAGACAAATACATTATTATTTCGCCTTATCTTGTTTATATATCTTTGTTATTATTTCGATACGAATTTTTCACTAAATATTTTAATAATCTAAATTAAAATAATTACTTTTTTGGGGGAATTTAAATATATTATACAGGGGGCGTATTAAAAGAAAAATGTAATTACATAATTTTAAAAAAATTAAAAAATTACAATAAACCAGAATATTGATTCCCCCCACATGCAATATCATTGTTTCCTTATTTCAAAAGACCGTTTGTACACCTATATACAGATCATTCTATGTAATTCTAATTCTATCTTGTTTTCTTTTAATTAAATAATGATAAATAATAAAATAACTTACTAGAATGTTTGCTTGCTTCACAGTTCTCAGATTTGCAATAGTGTTGATAGGTTTTACTAAGTCAGAAATATTGTTTATATACATGCACACTCATACACACATACTATATATATATATATATATATATATATATATATATATATATATATATATATATATATATATATATATATATATATATATATATATATATATATATATATATATATATATATATATATATATATATATATATATATATATATATATATATATATATATATATATATATATATATATATATATATATATATATATATATATATATATATATATATATATATATATATATATATATATATATATATATACAGTCTGTCACACAAAAAAAACGCCCCAAACTGTAACTCTGTTATTTATATTTGGATTTTCATGAGATAGGTACCAAATGAAATGGTTTGATGAGTACTATGTTTGACGCTACATTTACTTTTTTCCAGCGCCATCTTCAATTCCTAGCGATTGTCAATTTTTTTTTTTTTTTTCAAGTTGCACGGTATATATTTTTTGCATAATTTAATAGCGATTTTTTTTCCTGAATCCATTGATGTACAATACATCCATTTTAATTGTAAACTTAGAAGAGAAAAAAATTAGAACACTTTCCAAACATTCTCTTAAAGTGACTTGTATTATACTCAAAATAAACTTGTAACATGTCAGTAAGTTGATTGAAATTCATGATTTATTTCAAAACTGTCAAAATATGCTTGCTTAGTACAGAAAAGTCAAAGACGACAGTTACATATGCGTAATGCGTTATTTCTCTATCGCACACTACAGTATAACACACGTGACTAAGAGCATATACGGACAGTGTTTTAATATTTAATTGTTTCTTCTGAATTTAACTAAAATTGATGTATTGCACATCAATGGATTCAGGAAAAGAATCTCTATTCAATTATGCAAAAAAATATATACCGTGCGATTTAAAAAAAAAAAATTGACAATCGCTAGGAATTGAAGATGGCGCTGGAAAAAAGAAAATGTAGCCTCAAACATAGTACTCATAAAACCATTTCATTTGGTAACTATCTCATCAAAATCGAAATATAAATAACAGAGTTACAGCTTGGGGCGTTTTTTCTGTGACAGCCTGTATATATATATATATTAAATTTCGTCGAATGTTTTCGCGGTCGTTTGTTGAAGCGTTGTTCTTCGTGATATTTCGCCGCGTTTGGATGATTTCGTCCTAAGAAGGACAACTTTCTTCCTGACGTTTCGGTGACATCACTTTCACCTTTTTCTAGAGGATCTTCTCGTTGCAATGGTAACTTCAAGAGTGAAGTTGAAGTTACCATTGCAACGAGAAGATCCTCTAGAAAAAGGTGAAAGCAATGTCACCGAAACGTCAGGAAGAAAGTTGTCCTTCTTAGGACGAATTCATACAAACGCGGCGAAATATCCCGAAGAACAACGCTTCATATATATATATATAATTTTCTTAATAGTTTTAATTTTGCACATGCGCAGAAGTTTAAATATACAATTACATTGAATATCGGAAATGATTCACAAAACGTCACTAATAAAACAAGCTAATAACTATATTGATATTTTTCCAATGATAAAAACCCAATTTTATTTAATGCAGCATATAAATGCAAACTAAATAACTAAACAAATAACTAAACAGATTAACACTAAAAATTTTCTAGTAACATCAAAGATGTCATGTCTTATTTAAAAAAAAAATTAAAAAAGGAAATATTCAAATATATTTTTTTAATTCTTATAACTGTAGCAATGTTATAATGTGCTGAACATGTAATATTCGTTATATTACTGTATATTTGTTTCTAAGAGCCAACCAGTCGCCTTCATATATGCATCTCCATCTGGTTGTTTCGATTCTCTTAGATGCAAGTAGTAAGATCTGTGTACACTGTCGTGTCGCTGTCCGTTACCCCCCCCCCCCCCCCCATCACCTTGGGGTGGTGGACAGCGACAAAACATTGGCAAAATATTTGCAATATTGCGTCCCTTAACGTCAGTAGTTTCATTTACTAACACCCAAATATGTTTATCGTATATGTCATTGACAATTATCGCCAACTCGGCGTCGCGTTGACGAGCCCTAGTTAAAATTCGTATAATATATATAGTACATTCAGAATTATAAGAAACTAACTTTTAATGTGTTTACAACTGTTGTTGCACGTCCTGTGACGATAGTTTGTAGGACTTTAATTTGTGTAGTCAATACGGCCAATGGATTCGTATACTGCAGGTAGGTGAACCGTATCCATTCAATAACAATGAGAGAATTAACGCCACAGAGAGTGTAACAACAGTTGTCAACACATTAAAAGTTCGTTTCCTATCATTCTGAATGCACTATACATTACAACGTTACATAAATATTGTACAGCTTGTTACGTATTATTGTATTACTGTTACATTATTCATTTAAATCTCCTTCTAGAATATACCCACGATCCCTAGTTATAAGACCCTAGATGTATTCTAGGCATTTGCTGGAGGGCAAACTACAAGTTTTACTGGAATTTAAAAGACATGATCATTTTTAGTATGATCAAAAAGTCTTTGGATCGCTATTACCGTGGAATTTGCGAGATATCTATGAAATTATTTATTTCAATTAGTTTTGACGTTTACTTGACAACTTTCAGTCAGCTGGTTATAATTCAAAATGTTACATGTATACAATTATTATACCGTAACCTAAAATCTATTTTATTTGCGACTTACGTGTATTTCAAAGTAAAAAAGTACAGAAGTAAATAATTCTATATATGGTTTTTACACTTCATGGCTATCGCGATTCAAAAACTTTTTGATCAAACGTTACTTGAGAATCTCAAATCTCATAAAAAATGGTGATGACGAAAATTGAATGTTTTCGAAGAAATTTTCGGTTTTGAGAACATGTATAGCAAGCGCCACAGTGCCCCACAAATTTTCAATTAGATTAAGATTCGGGCTTTTGGCATACTTGAAACTAAAAACTAAAACCAAAAGTAACGTTTGGCACGAATAAAACTGACATAAGCTGACAATTAATAGCACACGATCAAATTTTAGATTTCCCATTTTTTTTTTGGTGTTGACAGTAATAATGAGATTGTAATGTACAAACAGGTTTTTAAGAATATTTTTGAAACAGTATAAATTTACAGAGGAAGCAATTTGATGTTATAATTAATTAAACAATTTACATGTGAAATGAGATTTAAATGTACAAACAGATAGTTAAGAATATCGCAAAATACAAATCCATTTGCTTGCATACGTATAAAGAATATTTAATTTATAAATGGTTTATTCCTTTATTACTAACAGTACAATAGATTAAACAAACTTCTTTGGAAGTGAAGTTGTCGTCATTACTGTCACTCTAATTATATACATTAATAATTAAACTTTCTGTCGTTTCATAAACTAATATTTCTGATTCTAAATATTTATATTACTTAATAGTAATGATGTAATTTTATGTTTACAAAAATATGTAATTGTAAACATTAAAATCTACTTCTCGCATTTGAGCGTGTATCACTTTATTATCCCCTAGCAAAGACATTATGTTCCGTCACTGACAAATATATTCTGACAATTACTTGAGTAAGTGGGCGTGCACGTTTTTTAAAACGACTACAGCGCACCCCCACCGCTCGCCATCTTATTTGGCGCTTGCTATACATTACTGTTGATTTTTTCATAAACTAATTCGAAAGCCTAGAAAAATAAATCGGCATTAATTTTTACGGAAAATGTGCAGGTTGTCAGCTACGAATTTTTAAACTATGGCAAAATACAGCGTTCAGAACGAACCAATATCTGACGTCAATGTGTTAAAGAAAGCATGTGTGTATAACATATTGATAGTTTAAGGGCGGAAATTGTATGATTTGGTAGAAAAAATTGTGAAAATAGGTAAAATTCGTGAATAATTGACCTTTGAGGTTGGATAGCTTGAACAAAACAAAAACCACTTCAATTTTTATTGCGGATTTGTAATCCACGCGTCGAGATAAATAGTTTGATATACGATAAAGCATATTTTGGGCTAACTTAGGTTTAATCAAAGTACTGGAATCGGATAATACTTTTGTTTTATTATTTAATTCATAATTTCATCATTTACGTAGCAAAATCTAAGTAAATATCCTAAGATAAAAAAAACACAGAAAGTAATTCCTAAGCTTCTGCTTGTCAACCACTTACCATCTACTAAAATTTTAAAAAATATCAAAGGTTTTCGTTGTTAAAAGTAAATAATTTACAATAAATTTTAAATATGTGCACAATGTTTTTTGTTATAGGTTTCAGTAATGCTGCGCATGTGCATTCATCTGAACATTATTGCGATACGAATCAAAATGGCGCAAGTATTTAAATTGATTGCCATCAAAAGCAACCATTTCTTCCTACTTTCATCGGATTTCATTAACCTTATCTGCCTTTCTTTCCGGTATTGAATAATTTGATTTGAAGGACTTCTTCTCATAACCATAGTTCGCTAGATAGGTCATGTTATCGTACATTTTTTGTAGACAAACATGTATTTTTTAAATGTAGCATTACCATTTAAAATGCGTGTATAAAAACTTACCTTTTTACTTACAGTAAATAGTCGTTTAATGAAAAATAGGAAAGGGATTACTAATAGTTTATGCTGGGAGAATAACGTATGCATTTTTGTAATTCTTGAGTTTGCCCGCAAAAAAAGTCTAATTTACCAACCCAATTGCTTTAAAAAGGCCATTCAATAAATTGGGATAAACCGCTTTTTTAACGAAAAAGATTTCAAACGTCTTAACTCATTTTTTTTTGGAAAAAATCAACACCATGAAAAGAGGAAAAGTGGTCATATTTACAGAAAAAAATTCGATGAAAGCAGGAAAGAAAAATATTTAATTAGTAAATTTCTCATATATAAGCATGACTAGACAAATATTAGGCGTTACATGTAGTAAATATGGAGCTAAACCCTTATAAAATCCTCTCGTCTTTTCATACTTCCAGGTACGTTTGATACAATCCCACGTTCCATCGTAAGTGTGGTGTTGATCTTGCAATCTCGCTCGTATCACTTGATATGGATATGTGGCGGCTGCCGCTATTAACTTTGATATGGCTGCAAACATTAAATACTCTCCTGTTGTCTGAAACAGAATATACAAACAAATTAATCACCATGTATATATACCTCCTAAAAGTTTTTGTATAGAATTCAATGAAATTAAAATTAAATCATATCAAGTTGTCTTTGATAACAAAAGTTTGTTTACTGTTAGTTGACAGTTGGTTAATTTGAAGTTGTTACTTTACAATGTCGCATAAAATATAATCGATTCCTGAATAATCCTATCGATTTTAGGCATCACTAGCTTCTGCACAACAACTGCAGGGTGCATAAGGCACGATTTAAAAAAGTAATAAAGGTTAAGCGATTCGAATCAAACTCAGAGATGACACTCTAAAATGTCACAGAGACTTGACGTAAGAAAATTGTCACGATAGCATATTGTTTTTATAGCTAGATATATAACATAAAAAACTCCCTTCGTAACAATGAGGCAAAATTATGTGCATAATGTGTTAAATAGCCCGCTGATAGACTTACTGGCTTATCATGTTGAGGGTTCTCTTAAAGTTTGACATTTGTCAATGAGAAATCCGCGATAGCTTAGAAATTAAACCAGTAGTTTGTTGACAGTAACAGTTTTAAGACAGTGAATTTGTAAAATAATGGAGATTACTCGAAGGTTTACCTTGGATGATTTTTTACGATTATAAAAAAGGCCAACAAAACTCCACAAGAATGCATTATATCACTTCGGTCAACTTTTGGTAATGAAACACCATCAGAGAAGACAGTTTACAATTAGTTTGCAGAATTTCGTCATGGTCATGCCTCAGTGAGTGATGAATCACGTAAAGGTCGACCAAAAACTGTTGTGATTCCAAAAAACATCGATGCTGTGCGGAAAATGATAGAACACGATCGACATGTGACTTACAGTGAGGTAGAGGCATCTCTTGGCATATAGCAGACTGCAATTCATTCGATTTTACATGAACATTTATTTGTAAAAAAATATGTTCCAGATGGATTCCACGTAACTTGACCGAAGTACAGAAAGCAGCTCTAGTCAATTGGTGTAAAGAGATGCGCAAAAAATTCGACGTAGGAACCGCAAAATCCGTATACAACATCGTCACAGGTGACGAAACATGGATATATGCGTATGAGCCGGAAACCAAGCAACAATCTACTGTATGGGTGTTCCAAGACGAACTGAACCCCACAAAAGTTGTTCGTGCAAGGAGCACTTGCAAAAAAATGATCGCTTGTTTCTTCGGCTGTACAGGACACATCGCAACAATTCCTTTAGAGGCACCACAAAAGCACTACAAGTAACCGGTTACCTAAGATGCGGTATGGAGGAACAAATATATGGGGACAAAGAGAAAGATAAGAATATATAAATAGACCCAAGCAATGGACCCACCCATAGTCTAGAATCTCCTGTACTACTACTAGCAGAACAACTTATAACAGATGATTTCAACCCAAATGATAGATGGAGAGAGTACTGGGAAGTCTTGAAGCCCGTACATTTAGCAAGTATGGAACTGCTTCGCCACGAATGTAGGACGCTCAATAGAATAAGAACGTCCCACAGCATCTGCCGTGACTCATTCTATAAATGGGAACTGACTTGAGACACCTACTTGCAAATGCGGAGATCCTCGCTAGACTATTCACTATATTACGGCTGAGTGCCCCACAGCATATGGAGGTGAGATGGGTCTTCTTTGAAGCCGCTGACTCTGTGCTGGACTGGATCAATGACCTTGATTTTAGAATTTAACTCTGTTCCGCGTAGATTTCAATCCATACGCCACCAAAACCAAAGCAGAAACAAAGCTAGTAAAAGGAAAAAACAAGAGAGACAGAAATGCGGGTGCTAAGATCGATTGTAGATGTAACCCTATGAGACCGACAAATTAGGAAATCCATACGAGAAAGATGCATCGAAGATGTGATTAAACGATCAAAAACAAGAAAAATAAAGTGTAAAGAGCATGTGAAAAGAATGGATAAAGAAAGACTAGCCAAGATATGTATAAACGAACGACCCAGAGGGAAACGGATAGTTAAACACAGAATGAGGCATAAGACAAACAAAGATTTGTTCCTAGTCGAGGGTAAAAGAGGAAGAAGAAAAAGAACTAACAAAATCGTAAAAATAAATTATACATCAGAGGATGCAACAACCAGAAAAAAAAATCCAATCTTAGTTACACAAATTTGGTGAAAATATGTAGTTTTTTTTGGTAAAGCGGAAAATGTTATCGATGAAATCATTATAATATTTTATATCTAAATACAATTTTGGAATCTACTGTACCTGTGGATAAACTAAATTTAACATGAAACATACGATTTCCAACGAGTATAATAATGATAATAATAATAAATGAAAAAGAAAACAACGGTGAAGTACACAGTAACATTTAGCTTGTTCTAAATTTATATAGCATATAAATTTATCATGATAAGATAGTGCAAAGGAAGAAAACATATTTATTTACATATGATTTGTATTGTCAAACCGATAATTGAATTATAACCTGTGTTAAAAATACAGTATACCAAAAATAGCTTCATACAATAATATTTAATGAATAAGCTATCAACGTATTTGGTAAATAAATTGATTGCTTATTTTTGGTGTGTAGGGGGGAAGAGAGATCTACTAAAGCAGATGAGAAATAAATGCACTAACAACAATCAAGTGAAAGAATTAATAGATCTAATAAAGAACATGAAATTATTTGACCTGTAACTAACCAATATTCGCCGAAAATTGACTGTAATACGTGGAAAACAAAAAATTAATTAATGAACTAAATAAAGATGACGCTCGATAATAATACTGTATGTGCTAAAACAAGACACTGAAAACTTAATTTCAGCGACTTTAATTAAAAGTCAATAAAATTTCAGCATTTCTGAGATATGCTCAAGCCAATATGGCGTTGCGTACAATGCAATACTCATAACGTGTACGCAATTAAATATGTTTGGAAAATAAGTTGCTGCATTCTTCTAAAACAGGTTATAATCTTTACACGAAGTTCGTCAATGGTTGTCAATGGGCTTTCTCAAAAAACGAATTCTTTTAGCATACGCCAAAGGTAGCGGTCAATAGAAATGAGATTAGGCGAATAAACAGTATATGGAAACGCTTTATGGCTTGAAATTAACCGGTTCCCAAAATTCTCATGAATATGACATGCAGTCCCATCCTGTTGAAACCATTAGATACCAAATAAGAGGTTTTTGAGCGTGACAGAATCTTCCGAGGTCTCTTAGTAATGATGTTAGAATCTGATCTGATTACAGTAACATTTCTATTTTCGTCATCAACAAAATAAGGACTCAGTATGCCGTTAGCAAATACTGTACATCATGTCTAGCTGTCCAAACTTGTTATCTCTCGGCCAATAGATCTTCCCAAATGAATCTGACATTCGTCAAATACATCCGAGAGGAAAATTCGACAATACATAACCCTCATAAGCTTATCCGCATTACTCAAACGTCACTAAATCTATATTTTATAGACTATATACTATAGTTTCGAAACGTTACGTACCAAAAAATCGTTTTATTTGATACATTGACCCAAATTCTGTTTTTATTAACCACATGCTCCAGTAAGTTTACTAAGCGATTATATCATTCTTGATAAGTCTATAGCAAACATCAGATTGGTTCAATTTAATGGGAGAAGGATAAAAATCCATTAATGATGATATTAAAACAAACTAAATAATAGGAGTGATATAATTTTTTAATAGCTATTTTTCTATTAGGTACGCCATTTAAGCAAGTTTAACTAAAATTCGAAAGTTCGTACATCTCGTTTCGTGTTATATGAAGTTTTGGTATATTTTTATTTTAAATAAGAGAATAAAATTAATCGCAAAAGAAATGAATTAATTATTGTGTTCTAATATACATTAAGCAAAAGATTGGCTTTTATATGAAATATTTATAAATATTATCAAATTAGTATGTAATTGCGAAGTAAATGTGAATGTAAACATTGCTATCTACAAATTACAACGCAAGTCATACGAAATTTAATTGAAAAATTTGAACCCAAGTCACGGTTTGCCGGACCGTCGCCTTAACCATATATATATATATATATATATTTGTAATCTGGCTAGGCTGCCGTTAACAGCATACACACGTTCGACGTGTGTGCATTACCCCCGCTTTTGCGGAAATCGTTAAGATGGCACAAAGTGTGACCATCGTCGACTGAGGTGGCCACTAAGAGTGTTCCCTCGGTTGGCGATGAGCAACCCCGTGCAGGGTGCGCTTCGCTGGTCTGTGCCTTGCCTCGTTGGGGCGAGGGTCGGGCCGTCGAAGTACTGCACGGAAAAGTAAAGAAGTTGCCGGGAAGGGGTTGGCGGCCCTACGCAACGGCTGGGTATCCGATCTCTCTAAATTTACGCGACCGGTCACTAAACACACGTACGAGCGCACCAACATACAAAACCCTACACTTACGCGCTCTCACAAATACAAAACCACACACCCAGAGAGAGACGCAAGCTGCCAGCAGCAACCAACACGCAAGTTCATTCCCAGAAAGTGAAACAAGCTGCTAGCAGCGAACAACACATATGTTCACACCTTGCTATCTATTTTTTGGAATCCTAAGGCATGATTTATTATTATTACTGGAATGTATCTTTGAATAATTTAAACCATAGCAACTCAATTATTTGACATTTATATTCTGTCATTTATATTTTTTATATCCTTGACAAAGGCATCATTGCCGAAACATGTAGGGTTGTTTTAAATATATATACTTTGAAGTAATAAACCAGACCTTTAATCGCCGACTTATTAAGTTTACCATATCATACCAAGGTCACGAAAATATTATATTTATATATATATATATATATATATATATATATATATATATATATATATAGGTAAAATTCCTTTGAGTGTAAAATGCTGGATCAAATTAACTCTAATATGTATATAATTTTACTGTTAATAAAAACAGAATTTGGGCTAATGTAAGTATACATTTTTATATTTTATTTTATTTTGTATGCCTAATCCGTAAATAATTTAATAGATCTGATGAAGAAACCAATAAATAACAAGAAAATAGCTTTCTGATGTGTAAACACTTTAATTAGGCACTAGAGAAATGCAAACAGTGATTACAATATCGGCATGGAAACCAAAGAAGTATTACGTATTAATTTTTCTTCTATAGGACTAACAATAAGTGTTCCTCATGTTTATTTTGATATTATGCATAGCGAAATATATTGAACAAAAATAATTAAACAGGTACTAATATTATTCACATTAATATATTTCTGAATTTTCACAAAAACAAATTACATTTCTCTATATATAAATATATATACCTAGTAAAAACCCCCAATACTTTCTGTTACGCTCCAGACCAGCTGGTTCTTAATCGCAGACCGCAATGAAATCATTATCTATACCCTCAGCCGATTCTTACAATTTAAAAAATACTATACAAGATCGCTAACAATCGCCTGGATACTCGGTATTGTGTTGGTAATTTAAATTTTCATCCTGATAAGATACGTTTCACGTTTGGGTTCTACTTTTTGTTTATCGATTTGTAATACCTACGCAATTATGAACTCGCCCTTGTATAAAATGTATAGAAATTATGCTAATTATTTTAATAATATAGATGTGTTTAATTTGGACTATAAAACTACTTTATTATTGAGTAAGCAGATCTTTGATTGATTTTTTGTGGTGTTATTTAAAAAAATTCTTTTTTTTTTTCTTTTATTTTATGTACTGTTGTTGGAACTATACATCCAGTAGTGTAGCCTCTTTGTAACAAGAAATAAAAATAAAATATTAACTTACACATTCCAGACTTTCTCCTATTAATCTATTAATAATCTGATAAGGAAATAGATCATTTTAAAGTAATATCCTAATTCGTGTCATAAATGTCATATTCATATAAACTCAGGTATTACCTCAGGTGGCATTTAAATTCTAATTAAAAAAACATTATTTAAAAAGCTAGGCATTCTCTTTCGTGTAAACGGAAGGTGTGTCGTTTACAAGGTTCTCGATTGGTTGGAATTATGAGTCAATATTTTCTTAGAAATGAATATTTGGAAGCCACCGTCGCTAGTAAAATATCGATTAAAATTACGCCCACATTTCCTATCATTCATTGTGTAATTAATACTTAAATTTCGCATAGTTTTAAAGCAAAACTGATAATTTCGAAATAGAATTTTGATCTGTCAGAACATAAATATTATAAAATAAAAGTTGATCTTACGACAGATAGCAACGAGATATTTAAATATAGATTACGCATACATATATGGTTTTAAGATGTTATCTTATTATCGCGTATTCAATAATCATATGTTTTTGATCATGCAATGTCTGGATTAATTATGTTAACCAATTAAAACG
Source organism: Melolontha melolontha (assembly GCA_935421215.2). Taxonomy (NCBI): domain Eukaryota; kingdom Metazoa; phylum Arthropoda; class Insecta; order Coleoptera; family Scarabaeidae; genus Melolontha; species Melolontha melolontha. The sequence continues at coordinate 34,298,170 of OW285244.1, read as the reverse complement.
TTCAAAAATAACACACCCGTATTATTTGCTTATTTGTGTAAAACATTATTACAAATGTATTTATGTATGCATTTCAATGAAAGTTAAAGAAAAATGTTATTTTTTAAAGATGTAACCTGCAAGGTTTATTTCTTAATGATGTGTATCTTTATTTTGTTCTAAAATACGTGTGACAATTACGTCACACATACATAGATACGTCACAAAGATTTTTCCATAACGGAAGTTTAACACGCACATTTAATCTTAAAAGCCAAGGCGATAATGACATCTACGTAAATGTTTAAAAATGTTTTATTATTCAAATATACATATATACATATATACATATATATATATATATATATATATATATATATATATATATATATATATATTAAAAATAATAGATTTTTTATTGGTTTTAGCGACCTTTATTGAATTTTGATGTTTTTACGACGTTTCGACTTTTATTAATTCAGTCTTTTTCAAGTAACTGGAAACAAGAAATATTACAATGAAAACGTGAGAACTGTGTTGGTTTCGTGTGATAGACATAACAATTAAATTAACAATTTTAAATTTAAAATTAGATTAAAAAATGAATTACAAATTAAGTTAACATTTAACGTTGAAAATTAAATTAAAATTAAATTAAAAATAGCTCAAGTGAATAGGTAGGGAGACATTAAAGTGATTAACATCTGTATGAATAAATTGGAAATTTGAATTACACTACAAATATAGTAAAGAGAACAAAGAAATGACAAATAAACTCACCGTTATTGTTTGTTTGGTTTTCAAGGGTACGCATTTTGTGCAAACATGTGTTTTTTATGGACATCCGAGACCCTTTTATCTTAAGGAACGACCGTACTTGTGCGGATATTGTAAGTGACTAAGTCTTTAGTTTGAGGGGTTTAATTTCTGTTCTTTGGAATAGCAAAGTGGTCGGACCGTATTTAGGGGTATATAGTTAGAGTTGTTTTTTCTAATGGGAGCTATTTTTATTTCAGTTGTGTCTTGTGCGTGCTGGGGGGTTTTTTGATTTAATCTATTGTTTTATGAGTGGGTAATAGAGTTTTGAAAGTCCATCGATTTCGTTTCTGTCGTTGATTGTTTTGCTATTTTTGAAAATGTGTATCATTTCTAAGACTTCTCTAGCTTTTGTGTTCTTTTTTTGTGTTATTACTTTGGTGTTTTCAAAATCAAAATTATGTTTAAGTGTCAATTGGTGTTTTTTTAAAGCAGTTTGATTTTTTGCGTATTTGTGACCTTTCAATCTTTCTTGTAGTAACTGTTTTGTTTGGCCTACGTATATTTTGTCACAGTCTTTGCAGGGTATGTTGTATATTGTGTGTGATTGTTTTAGTGTAGGTGTTTGGTCTTTAAGTTTGGTGTATAGGAATTTTAGGTTTTTACCGCTTTGGTGTGCTATTTTAAAATTAAATGGTTTGAATATATTGTCTAATTTTTCGGATAATCCAGTTATATAGGGTGTGGGGATATATGTGAATTCATTGGTTTTTTTGTTATTGTTTTGGTTGTTTGTTTTGTTATAAATTTTATTGAGTCTAAGTTTTATAATTTTTTGTATGAATTGTGGTGGATAGTTGTTTTCTGACAAAATTGCTTTTACTTTATTTAGTACTGTTGGTCGGAAAATTGGGTTAGTGAGATTTAAGGCTCTGTCTACTAACGCTGTTACTACATTTTCAACATCAAAATTCAATAAAAGGTCGCTAAAACCAATAAAAAATCTATTATTTTTAATATATATATATATATATATATATATATATATTAAAATAATAGACTTTTTTATTGGTTTAGCGACCTTTAATGACTTTTAATGCCAATAAAATAAATAAGAAAATTAAATTCTTATAAATACTAAATATATATATATATATAATAACTTCGTGACCTTGGTATGATATGGTAAACCTAACAGTAGGCGATTAAAGGTCTGTATATTACTTCAAAATATATGTATTTAAAAAACTCTACATGTTTCGGCTGTATACGCCTTTTTCAAGAGAATACAAAATATGAATGAATATATCCTGTCATTCATATTTTGTATTCTCTTGAAAAAGGCGTATACAGCCGAAACATGTAGAGTTTTTTAAATACATATATTTTGAAGTAATATACAGACCTTTAATCGCCTACTGTTAGGTTTACTATATATATATATATATATATATATATATATATATATATATATATATATGTATATTCTATATAATTTAATCTTTCCATTTTTTAATACGTTGTCTTTTTATTTTAAGGAGAGCCTGTATAATTATTATCTTGTAAATAGGTTCCTACTGGATATTAAATATTGTTACTAAATATTATAAAGTTTTAAATCAATTTACACGTTCGAATTATTTTCTTTTTAGCATTTCATGAAATTAATTATATTCGTAGGTGGTTCTTATAAATATAGATCTTTAAAAATTAGCACTGCTATATATTTTGGGAACCTATGCAATATTTTAAACTAATACTTAAAACGATAACTGGAAATATATATGAAAATCATCTCGCAAATCAATGCAATTAAAGGACTAAAGATCTATACGAATCTAACATCTAAGTATATATTTCTTAAAACGTAAAATTTAGTCATATTTTTCCCAAGATAAAGAAACACCAAAAAATTTTATCACAACTACATTTTTTAGAGTAGAATTTTAAAGCTATTTTTGCAAATATTTACTTCACTTAATTTTAAAACGTATGTGTTACTATCAACAAATTACTGGTTTCATATCTAGTTTATACAAATAATACATGTGACGTCAGAAAATTAGGAACATTTACAATTCATTGGAAATATTGTGACTAATGAAATTAAAACTAAACGACCTAAACAAACAATTTATTCTAAGCAGATGAATAACAAGCGTAAATAAATTTTAATTAAGTAAAATACTGACTATTAGATGTAATACGAACAGAAAATTTGTGAAAATTCACTGTACTGCATATACATATTATTACATATACATAAAACGAATTTGTCGCAGTTGTTCTAAATTTAGGACATTAAAAAAGTGTGTGGCACATACGTATTCACTACGTCACCTAATCTTTTTTTAAATTTACACGGGCGAAAACAATGTAAGCTCGTGATTATTACATAGGATCAAAACAAATAAAAAAAAATACAAGTAAAATCGTTTTAAATGTTTCTACTCTTGTAACTTGTAATGTTCAGATTAGGGCATTTGCACCCGGATATGTGGGTTTTATTTATCGAATAATGGAACATCACCAGCTGTTTAAACTGGTTTTGTTAAATGAATTGCTGTTTTAATAGTGGCTTACAAAACATTACAATAAACAAAGAGACGAGCATTTTTCTTGTAACTTAATTGTTCGGGCAAAATAGATTTAATTTTGTATTTTTAGTTTTATTTAGATGTAGGTATATTTATGTTAATGTTTAATCCTAATTTTAAATTGTAAATATTATATATTGTATATAGAAAAGGTCTTGGAGTTCAGATATCTTTAATATTGTTAATTACTTTAGGACTGGTCAGGTATTACATTTCTTCATTGTCTTATTTTCTACAGTCATAAAAACTATTTATTTTAATACATTTATGAATAAAGACGGCAGACTATGTGCCCGAACAGTAGCGTGATGTGGAGGGATCGAGTAGAGGCGTACGACGATCAATTCAGTTGCCGTTGAGACGTTGTAAGCGATACATTGTTAACACAATCGTGTTGAAAATGTCGGGAGTGCGTAGAAACAATGCATCGACTCGGTTGCATTCTAACGTAGTAAAGAAATTTTTACATCGGTTTCCCGATTTAATATATGACGGTACCGTAGTGAAATGTTTAGTTTGTGAAACAACTTTATTAACTTGGAAAGCAAGTCAGTGCCAAAGACATATAAATAGTGACAAACATAAATCGAATAATAGTGGACGCAGATCATATAATAAATTTGTGTGTGATTTAACAATGATGTTAATTGCGACCAATATACCAATGCAGAAAGTGGAACACCCAATGTTTCGTCAGTTTTGGAAGAAATACAATCCTACGTGGAAATTACCAGCAAGAAGTACGCTACGGAATTACGTACCGTCAGTGCGTGAGAGAATTGTAAATTGTACGAAAAATACGGTAAAAAAAATTCCTGTGGTTAACAATAGACTAAACTACAGATATTAAAAAACAGTCCATCCTAGCCATTCTAGTACGGACGCTGACTCCGCAAGGACCTTCTCCTCCTTATTTACTAACCTGTAAACGAATGCATGGGTGTACTGCCAGAGCGATATATGATGTATTAATAGAAACACTACACAAATTTGAGATTTTACCGAAGCAAGTGTTAATGTTAGTTACCGATGCTGCCAAGGTTATGTGTTCCACGGCAAACTTACTCAAAACGATTCAACCAAACCTGCTGCATGTCACATGTTTGCTTCACGCTTTACACCTTGTAACAAACACTATACGGTACAACTTATCCTGATGTAGATCAACTGATAGGACAAACGAAAGCGGTTTTTCTTAAATCTCCGAAACGGATTCGGCTATTTCATTCGCTGTGTCCTGATATACCCGAGCCGCCGCAACCAATTCTTATACGATGGGGTACTTGGTTAGAAGCAGCATTTTATTATTATAAACATTTTGAAAAAATTAAATCAGTGATTTTACAACTAAATGCCAAAGAAGCAGCTGCAATACGGCTCAGCCAGGTTCAATTTAACAATCCTCAAGTTGCAGCAAATTTAAAAATTATTTACGACAGTTACGTTCCAATACTGGACGCAATAAAAAATTTACAGAACACTGCGCTGTCCTTATTGGACTCATTAGCAATTATTGACCACGTAAAACTAGTGCTGCTTATCCTTGAAGATGAAAAAAGTGATTGTGTCCGTAAAAAATTTAACAGTGTATTAGATAAAAATGTAGATTTTACAAAATTAGGGCAACTTTTTACCAATACTGAAGATCCGTTGTACAGATACAAAGAGCGCTTTAACTATGCAAATATAACATCTCTCAACGTCGAACAATCCTTCTCTGTATATAAACATATATATACGTCGCTACGTACGAACCTTTCCGAAACTAATACAGAAACATATATTATTATATTTTTTGCAACAATGTAAACATGTTGGGTAAGTTATTTATGTTTTTTCTTAACGTTTTGTATAGGGATTCGATATATTTATTTTTAAGTAAGCGCACTGTTATTCTGCTAAACTCTCCACGCAACGCCACTGCTGGGGCACATAGTCTGCCGTCTTTATTTATGACGTTGGAAACTACAGCATATACTTTTCTTGGAAGGTAAAAATAATGTTATGGAAATTTCCGTATACTCTATTCATTGTTTTCTCCCTCTCTTTGAGTGGCGGGGACAAAACTTTCTTGCCGAAAAATAAGGGTATGAAGAAACAGTTCCAAACAAGATCTCTTAGAGCTCACTACAGTTACAAGTACGATCTCTTCGAGTTAAAGCTTAGGTCTCAGTGATCTAACAAACAGTTCCTACTAAGATCTCAGTGATCTAAATAGGAGCAATATTATTTATTAGCCAGTTTTTCTCGGTCTTTAGTATTAAGACCAGATACTGCATTTATTTAACGAAACTCCAAGATTAAACTTGTAAATATATTAGTGTTATACAAAAAATATTGTATTATTTCAACACATACTTCGGTCTACACATACCGACTTCCTTCAAACCAGGAGGATGAAACATTAATCTTGTGATAAAAAGAGCGATATGCAAATTGCAAACCCATCGAACAAAATCCCTCTATATATACCATATGATCATATATTTCTACCCTCTAGAAGGCAATGACATTTTTATTTTTTAAACTTAAGTTGGTACCATAATTTAAGTTAACTTATTTTGCAGCGTGTGTGTGATATAGGTTATTTTATACTGATGACAGATTAGGTTTTGTTATTTTGACAAATAATTACATACAAACGTTTCACTTGAAAAATAAAAAGTTTAATAATAAAAACAGCTACAATAAATGTTCAAAGTGAGCTTCCTTCATTTTCTATGCGTAGCGCAACTCTTCGTCTCATATTATTGAAGGCATTCCTTAAATTATGTGGTGTAATTTCCTCACAGACATTTCGGATAGCATTAGTAAGTTCTTCAATTGTATGTGGACGATTCGTAAATACTCTATTTTTTAGATGTGGATAAATGAAATAGTCCATAATTGTTAAATCCGGAGATCGTGGTGGAAAGTCTACTATTCGATTATCAAAGAATTCATGCAATAATTCCATCGTTTCTCTTGTCTTATGGGCTGTTGCATTATCTTGCTGGAAATATCCCTCGCGGAGCTCATCATCATGTAATTGATTTACAAATGGTAGCAATAAATTATTACGATATCGTTCTGCATTTATCGTATTATTAAAGAATATTGGACCAATAATCCGTCTACGAGAAACAGCAATCCAAACGCCTATTTTTTGTGAATGCAAGGGTGTTTCAAGAATTTCATGTGGATTTTCACTAGACCAGATGCGCATTGTTTGTTTATTTATATATCCTGATAAATGAAACCATGCTTCATCGGACCAGAAGGATTTGTCAAGAACGTCATCGTTATTAATCGTACCTAAGAACCACTGACAGTAATTAACTCTGGTTACATGATCGATTGGTAAAAGCTCTTGCACGCAATGAAATTTGTATGGAAATTTTTGTAAGTCTTTTTTAAGGATTCTCTGGCAGGTCCCATATGACAGTTGTGTTTGTTGTGAAAGCTTACGAATCGATTTCTTAGGTGATTGATTTATTCGTCCCTCAACATCTGCTATATTTTCAACCGTCCGCTTTAGTGGTCTACCAGCACCTGGTTTTCGAGACACAGACCCTGTTTCACGGAATTTAACCACTGACTTTTGAATTAATTGCCGGAAACTGTCATATGTTGTTGGAAAATTTGGAAATTCTGCCCGAAATTCTTCTATACAAGGCTGCAAGGAGTACGACCATTCTCCATTTTCTAATTTTACACCATTCCTAAAGTATGATTCGATCAGAAAAACTATGATTTATTGTAAACATTTTTAAGTGTCAATTAATAAATACATTAATGACAGATGAGTTTTATTTATCAGAACATACACATAATGACAGATGTATTTTATTTGTCACTACCAACACGATATTTTCAAGAAATAATTTCATGGCTTGCTAGAGGGTAAATATAAATGATCATATTGTACTTTAATATATAAATAAAAGGAAATATCATTATATTCTAATTTGTGTTGAATGTCTGCTAAACTTGCCAAAAATTTTACGAACTTATTAAACTAAAAAATATGTATTTTTCGTTTGAATAAGCACATGAATAGTGTTTGAAAATAACAATTTATTCCTTTGACATTTCGAGTTTGCTTGAAATCTTATTGTTCAATATATCTTTACTAAAAATTGCATTCATATAATAATTCTAGAAATTAAATTATAAAACCACACGGTGTGAAAAAATTGGCTTAGGCATTTGTACGGGATCTTTAGCGAAAAATAATTACATTTTAACTTATGTAATGGAGCTGTTTCTAGTGAACATATACTGAGAAATGGTAAAACGTGTGAGCCGAAAGTTCAGTCGATAGATTTTCCAGATATAAGAGAAAGTAATAGTCTATCTTGTAACCGTAGCAATCTCTACCCTGGTTGTTATAGAATAAACATGTTACATTTTTTGACTGTTTTATTAAAAGTTTGTAATGTCTATAGAAAAAGGTCAGATACCTGAGCAATTTTAAAGACTGCTATAATTCGTCCAATACATAAGAAAGGAGCACGTGCGATTTGCGATAATTATAGATCGATTGCGATCCTTCCAGCAATGATAGAATAACAATATATTGCTAATATCCTTTTAAATTATGCAGATAAATGTAAAATATTGGATGATAATTAATATGGTTTTCGATCGGACAGAAGTACAATTGGCCTTCTAGAAAAATTAAAGCGAATTAGTTAATAAAGCGAAACTCCTTAGAAAATCCAAAGAGATGGCGCTAGTAATATGACAAAAATTGTGATAATCTGCTTTCAAAACTGACATCTACTTTCAAAACTGACTTCTGCTATCAAACCTGACATCTACTTTTAATAACTGGCTTCTGAATCATTAACACTGTTACTTTATAATGCATTTCTAAATAGCTTGAACCAAGGTCTATCGTGGCTTAAGTGGTAAAGCAACGGTCCGGTAAACCGTAGACTTGGGTTCAAGCCCCAACATGGACAAAATTTTTCAATTAAACATTTCGTATGATTTGCTTTGTAATTTGTAGACAGCAATGTTTACTTTCACACTTACTTCACAACTACAAACTAATTTGATATTTGTAAATATGTATTTCATATAGAAGCCGAAAAACTCCAAGAATTTATCAATTGTATATTTAATGAACGGGTAAGAAATTATCTAAAACATATATATAAACTTGAAAGAAATTATCGACCGTACTATATTGGTCAAAATAAATTAAAAACGAGCAAGCAGTCTGTCAATTAAAACAATTGATCAGAATAATTGAAACATACACGAGTAGGTAAACCCCACCAGTTTTGTATAATACAAAGGTATTTTTAATAATATAAAATATTAAAAACCTGGTGTGAAGAACACAAATACAGGTTCACTATTAATATTTTTGTGAACGTGTCCGAAAATATCTTTCCCCAGAGACGTAGATACGTATTTCACCTTTCTACAGGCTCATCGGTACGCCCCTGCTGGAGAAACACAAAATATACCTTTGTATAAAACAATTGACTTTAGTTTTTTTGTATATGTTTCGTTTTATATTTTTTATTTTTCATGTTTTAACTTACATATATGTACATGTTTTTTAAAGGTTGATATAACACCTTATATTATCTATAGTTACACTAATATTTTAAATTTAATCAATTTTAATGTCCGTGTACGTCACTTTCTTTTTTTGAACTCTACATTCTGTGAGTATTTACCATTTCTTTATACACTAATTTATTTAATGTCTTTCTTTTTTTCATTAATCTTGTGGTTTCTCCAGAAGAAGCAACAAACTCGATGCGAAATATAAAGATAATAAATAAATGAGTTTTAATTGACAGGCCTCTTGCCCGTTTTTAATTATTATTAATTTGAATGAAATATAAGATCACAAAAAATTATATATAAATATATACAAATACATATATATATATATATATATATATATATATATATATATATATATATATATGTATATATATATGTATATATATATGTGTATATATATATATATATATATATATATATATGTATATAAATATATATATATATGTTTAGATAATTTCTTAGCCGTTCAATTAATTGGTAAAGCAACGGCCCGGCAAACCGTAGACTTGAGTTCAAGTCCCACCGTAGACAAAATTTTTCAATTAAAATTTCTTATGATTTGCGTTGTAATTTGTAGACAGCAATGTTTACATTCACATTTACTTCGCAATTACATACTAATTTGATAATATTTGTAAATATTTCATATAAAAGCCGAAAAACTCCAAGAATTTATCGATATATATATACAGGATTAGTTAAAAGTATGGAGACGGCGATTTATTGTCGTTAACATTCATTTTAGGGATTTATGTTCAAAATAAAAAAGTTTGTTAGGATATTTTGATCTACATTTGAGAATATTTGAATTTTTTTTTTCTTCAATTGTGTTTTAGTTACGCCTGTCCGCGCATTTTTTTTAAATGGGAACTAGTAAATTTTACTCTACCATTCGATAGAGATTTTTTTTCTCTTTACAAAATTTTTTTTGTTTTTTTAAAATTCATTTTAATAACTTTTTTATAAGAAAAAGCCGGTGTTTAACAGATGTTCGGTACATCGCAGATAGACAGAAGCGTAGCGATAAACAAACTTGAGCGACATAATTTTATCAGTGGTTATTGTGTACGTCAAATCTTTGACAGAAATAAATCATTTGTGCAATGTGTTGCTGTTAATATTAACAATGGCGAGTTTAAGTGAACATGAACGAATTGAAATACTTATGATGTTGGGTTATGGAGATAGACGCAGAAGTTTACAAGACGTTAGTAATTTATTTAATGATACGCATCCAAATAGAAATCCAATTTCTAAATCCGTTGTTGGTAAAACTTTAAGACGTTTTGAACAAACGGGTAGCGTTAAAGATTTGCCAAGGAGTGGTAGACCTAGAACTGAAAAAAGCGAAGATAACAAACTGGATATTTTATTGGCTGTATCTGAATATCCCCATTTTTCAACCAATCAATTAGCGGACAATTTCAATATTTCAGTCATCGATCGTGTCGTTTTAAAAAGTGAAAAGTATAAACCTTTTAAGGTACACCTTGTACACGAGTTAACGGAAGATAATTTTGATAGAAGATTACAATTTTCTGAAGAAATGTTAAATATTTGCAAGAATAATGAAAATTTTGTCAACAATATTCTTTTCTCAGACGAAGCTACTTTTTGCCTTACCGGTGAAGTAAACAGACATAACTGCAGATACTGGTCATCGGAAAATCCCTCTTGGTTTTTGGAGCACCATACGCAGTACCCCCAAAAGGTTAATGTTTGGGTTGGCATTCTAGGCGGTCATATTATCGGTCCCTTTTTCATCAATGGCAATTTAACTTCGGCTCTGTATTTGCAGTTATTGCAAAATGAAATAATACCTGCTAGTGCAACGCTCTATCCTCATGAAAACAATGAACACCTGCCCAATGACAGTATCTGGTTCCAGCAAGATGGCGCCTCACCACATTATGGTGTAAATGTTCATCAATATCTGGACAACGTTTTTCCCCACAGATGGATTGGAAGACGAGGAATCATTGAATGGCCAACCCGTTTGCCAGATTTAAGTCCTTTAGATTTTTTTCTTTGGGGATGCGTAAAAAACAAAGTTTACAAAGAAAAGCCCGATAACGTCGAAGATTTACAAATCCGAATTACCAGAACGATACAAGAAATTCCCCGAGATTTTTTACAGAACTCTGTTCGGGGTTTTGTAAATCGATTGGGTCATTGTCAAATTACTAATGGACGACAATTTGAACACTTACTTTAATTTACTTTGTTATTAATTTTTCTTGTAAAAAAGTTATTAAAATGAATTTAAAAAAAACAAAAATATTATTGTAAAGAGAAAAAAACCTCTATCGAATGGAAGAGCAAAATTTACCAGTTCCCATTTAAAAAAAAATGCGCGAACAGGCGTATCTAAAAAAACAATTGAAGATAAAAAAACAAATAATCACAAATGTAGATCAAAATATCTTAACAAACTTTTATATTGAACATAATTCCCTAAAATGAATATTAACGACAATAAATCGCCGTCTCCATACTTTTAACTAACCTTGTATATGTAACTGTATTAAAGACTATTTAGTATAATAATCTTTGTGAATACGTCCCTGTGAACCACCAGTGCTCGAAAGGGATTATAAAGGTTGGGTTACATTTCTTTTCCGAAGATGGTGTACTACTTAATAAATCAAATCGTTATATCTATGGACATACTATAACTACATGTTACCTTTTCATTGGTAATAAAATCGTTTTAAATTTTGTCTAAATCCTTTGATTATGATTTATGAATTTATTTAACTCCAAACTAATGACCAGCTGTGTATATTACGCTATGATTATTTGTGCCAAATTAACAAAATATACTCGTAAGCAAACGTGCATATTGTTTGCAATGCTTATATTATGCCAATTTAAACAAACGATAAGAAAACAGACTGCATATTCGTATTTAATCATATACTTTCTTAACATTAGCTTTATCAAATGCTGTAAACAATCATTAGTAAAAGTAAAAGTGACGAAATACACAACATTAATTTAATTAATGCTTTATAGCAGATTCCGCAGAAACTTTACTCCAAATTTTATTTTATTATTTTTACTATAAGACACGTGGATATTTGTATTAAATTTATAATTTAACAAAATACATCAAATCCCGTTTAACGGTAATAAACATGTTAGCATGCGGAACCATAAAATTAAATGAGTATTATTACCTGATTCCACCTATTCAGTAATTGTTCAACAGTTATCAGTAGGTATCCATTCTTTTTAAATACAAACACGTGTTTATAACTTATAACTAGAGCTGAGGATGTTTGCGGTACGGCAGGACCGTATGTAGTGCATGCCCACCAGCGTATAAACACGATGCAGCGAAACACTTTAGTTAGTCGTGAACTGGCAACGTGCCCAAGCCAAGAAAGCGCCCATTGTATAACGACGTGAAGAAATTTATCCGAGACTTTCCCGATTTGTATTATAATGGAGCAAAAGTGGTTTGTAAATTATGCGATAAACAGTTACTTTGCTGGGACAAATACGACTGTAAAAGACATGTTGAAAGTGTACACCACAAAGACAAAAAAAATAATGTGCTGTCTAAAACGCAATTCATTTTCGATTTATTGACAATGCTACTCGTCTGCGATGTGCCAGTTCACCTGCTAGATAAAAAAGCCTTTCACGGCTTTTGGAATAAATACAATTCCAACAAAAAGCTACCGTCACGGAGAACGTTACTCACCTATTTACCAATTGTGCGTGAGGACATTGAAAACAGAATGAAAGCAGTAGTAAATGATAAACAGTTATGGGTATGTGTCGACGAAACGACAGATCGAAAAAAACATTCTATTGTGAATATAATAGTGCGTGTACTAGATCCTGTCAAATCAACATTTCCCATTTTATTAGCCAGCAAAAGATTGGAAAAGTGCACTAGCGAAGTAATTACGAAGGTAGTGCTCGATACGCTACAAAAATTTCAAGTTTCAACTAATCAACTCCTGATGTTTATGAGCGATGGTGCTGCGACAATGCGTTCTGTAGGCCGTTCTCTTAAAGCAGATTGTGAGAGACTTTTGCATGTGACATGTAAAGTTCATGCTTTACACCTTGTGGCACAAACTATTCGGCAATGTTATCCAGAGGTGGATGCATTAATAGCAACCACAAAAAAAGTGTTTCTAAAATCTCCCAAACGAATTCGAGAGTTTCACAGTCGGTGCCCTGGTATTCCCGAACCACCAGAGCCAATCCTTACACGTTGGGGAAGTTGGTTAAAGGCGGCATTTTATTATGCCAAGTATTTCCAACAAATAAAATCTGTGGTTCTACAATTCAATCCTGCCGAAGCTGTAGTCATTAAGGAAAGCCAGAGACTCTTTCAAAACCCTTCCATTGATGCAGATTTACAAACTATTTATAACAATCATATAGGATTGTTTAACGCAATCGAGAAATTCCAAATACTGCATTATCGTTAGCGGAGTCACTGCAAATACTGGACGATGTACACGCCCAGCTATGCGCAGTAAATGACAACAAAAATGTTAATGTAATAGAAAAGTTCGAGAGTGTGATAAACAATGATTTTGATTTTACCAGATTAAAACAAATTAGTAATGGTGCAAGTGTAGATTCGGTTTCTATCTATAAAGATTATTTTAATTGTGCGTGTGTTACATCCGTAGATGTCGAGCGGTCTTTCTCAAAATATAAAAAAATTTATTCATCACGGCGTACATCACTCACCGCTACAAATATGGAAACGTATCTAATGCTACAAACTTACTGCAAGTCTTATCCACTTGGCGCTATGCTATAATAATCGTAAATAAGGTAAGTGTGTTATTTATATACAGTACACATAACTGACATACCTAAGTGATATAAATAGCGAATGCATGTAAAGCAATAAAATCACGCATGCATCACCGATCGAAACATGGTCATTATATTCGTGCGTTTAACTGAATACTATCCTGGCACACCGCAAACATCCCCAGCTCTACTTATAACAATCGAGCAGAAACTTGAACCTGTTAGATTGCGTAAGGTTACAGCTGATTATAGAGTATAAAAGAGTCAACGTACAATTAAACCGGAAAATTACAGTATCTAGAGCTCCCTAATTGGGAAAGAAATGCACAGTTTCCTGTGGGTGATCGTCCAGAGAAAGATGCAAGATGAATAGTTCGAGTCTTAGCTCCACTAATTTGTCTGTTTAGTTGTAATATTTTAAATTCCAAATGTCATGATGATATGCACTTTTTTAATGAGACCGCATTTGAATACCATAAAAAAGATGTCTTATATTCTTTTGAAAAAAATTTAAATTAATACCAGCTAATATATTCCAGTTCACTCCACTTTTAACAATTGAAGAAAATTGTCATTAAGCAATGTTTGAGAGAATATATCATAATATAGTAGAGCCTTTTATTGAATCTAGAAATGCTAATGAGAATTATTTTACCCAAAAATAAGTTACTTTTATATACAGAGTGCTTCAAATGTCATTGAACCAAATAAGATTGTGCACGGGAATTTAATACTTAAAATCAGAACTAATATGACAAGTTACCAGATTTTTTGAATGAAATAGACTTGAACACAACAAAAAAGACAATAAAAATTGGCACATTGCATTTTATAAACAATTACCAACTACTAGGTTTTCAATAACTACTTTATAAGCGCTTATAGCGGTAATGAATCGAAAATTAAGTTTTAAAAAACTTGTTTTTAAATTTCTATACTGGCAAAATGACTAAACAGTTACAAAAAAAATTTGACGAGAATATGTTCTTAGTTTGGAATTCCCTTCACGACAATCACTTTACATGTATTTATATACCAAGATATCAAAAATTATCTTGGTCAACGATGGCCATAGAGTGAAAAACTTAATTTATATCATCCTTTTAAGAAAAGTCTGATAAAATTTTCAGGTTAAGTATCATACTGACATTAAGATTAATGTATTGACAAATTTTAACGTCAGCATGACACTTTTACATTAAATGACGTGAAAATTTTATCAGAATTATCTCAAAAGGATGACATAAATTAAGACAGACGTTTTTCACTCCACGGCCACCGTTGATCAAGATAATTTTTGTTGTAAGCGCTATTTCTTATAATATTAGTCTAAAGCTTGCTGATCAAATTTTCAGGTTAAGTGTCATACTGACATTAAGATTAATGTATTGACAAATTTTAACGTCAGCATGACACTTAACCTGAAAATTTGATCAGATTTATCTCAAAAGGATGACATAAATTAAGACACACGTTTTTCACTTCACGGCCACCGTTGATCAAGATAATTTTTGTTGTAAGCGCCATTTCTTTTACATTCGTCTAAAGCTTGCATATCTTCAGCAAGTTGTAATTCTCCATCCTCTAAATTTTTGGTTTGAGTTTATAAGACCAGGTCATCTACATAATAGAAATTTTCGTGATCTTGTGAATGGGAGATCATTGTTATAAATGTTGAACATTAAAGGAGTTAGAACCAAGCCTTGAGAAAAGCTATTTTTCAAAGTTTTGCCATTGCTAGTTCGATTGTTAGGCTGCGATTCGGCGATTACCCGATATATTCTGAATAAGTTTAATTTATCACATGGGATGGATTTTTGGAATTTAAAAGTTAACATTTCTATCTGTGACAAAATTAAATTATTAGTGGCTAGAAGAAATTTAAATTTGGAGCCGTAAACTTCTGTCTCCGAATTTACCGTTCGAATCGACTGTGCTGCTTCAGGTATCAATTCTATTCGGTTACACAATAGATTTATTTAATTTTCAGTCAAATGACTCTTAGAATGTAGTGGATATTAATTAATTTTTACATAATTACAATACTAAAGGCAAATATTAATTAATTAATAAGTAAACTTGACAATTTATAATAGCATTGCAAACATTTTCAAGGTAAAGACTTACATATTAAAGGAAATTAAGCGCTCAAATATTTGCAAAACACAATTTTCTCTTTATATTTGCTTTTTGCCTTTTATGTATATGATTCACAGATTTTATTAAATAATTTCTATACAAGTGTTATTGAACAATCCAGTACATCACTTCTCTTGGTTTAATCATAATTGGTAGATTTCCATATGAATATATTAAACTAAATAGCCTTTAATAGAACCCCAGCAAAAACAAATTAAAATTTTGGCCCATACAAATATTTGCGTGTTATAATGAAACATGTAGTCTAAAAAAATAATCGATTTTGTACTTCAACCTTTAGTTTCTTTAAACATTGAGCGCAAGGTCAAGATAGGAGGAAAAAAACTAATCAGTTTTAAATTGATAATAAAAACAAAAAACATGTCGATTTCAGTAATTTAATTTTGAAAATTTTAGGATATCTTTGAGATGTAACAGATTTCCTGCTTTCTTTTACTTAATTTTTTTATATTATACTCTTTCTAAAAAATGTATTATTTTCAATTTTAACATAAACAATACTTTTTATAATTATAATTACACTGTTCAAAAAGATTTTTACTCAAACGTACTGATTTTAAAATTACTATTATTTTAAATACGCAACGAATTTACGCGAAATATTAGTTTTTCATCTTCAGAATAAACAGGTAAGGAAATTTACTTCATTAAACTCTGGCTCACTTCTATTTTAACTAATTTTACAATATTTTTGTAATCACCTTTGATAAGAAACAAATATTTTTGTATCTACACTCGAAGTTTCCAAATTTACTGACTTTAATATGTAGTGATATTTTAAAAAGGATTAAATTAAAATGAGACTTGTCGGAGTGTTTTTGGAAAGAGCCTTCAAGAAATTTTTAATGATTTAACCAATCTATTTTGCCCTTTCATATCAAGAAATTAAAAACGGGTCTTTAATGTTGGAGCACCAAAAACAGTGACAATCAAAGAAAATGATGATTTGGCTCCATGATATAATACTCAATAATCAAAGGATTATAGTAAAAATTTCTACCAAAAACATATTTTCAATGGGAATTGTGAAAAAATTTTACACCATGAATTGGATCTTTAAGGCAAACCTTACAATAATCAATACAGATCTGAGAAAAGCTTTTGTAAAAACTTTGGGTGAAACTTGGAACCATTATTTTGATCTAAAGTCAAAAATACAAAGTATGGAATGGCGGAGTTAAAATTCATCGCCTCCACGAAAATTTGGGAATATTTTTTCTGTCGTCAAGATCATGGCGACAATTTTTTTAGGATTTTGAAGGAATTTTTTTTGTTCATTGTTGAGCACACCATCCAGGTCAATTGGTTTTGGACTATAATCACGAGAAATTAACAGCAGATGTTTTTTAAGAGAAAACTCGTAGTAACTCCATTATACGCATTTGTGAAAAGCCTCAAACTCATTTGAAGCGAAATTAACAACATAGGCATAAGATTCTCACGAAGCAGTAAAAAAAATAAGAAAATTAAGATGAGGCTTCTGTTTGACCAAGATAGTTTCTCAGGTCGCGAGAATTACGTTTCATTGGCTGCCATCCACAGTGTTGCTTTCAATTCTCCAGATATGATTCCCAATGCTTATTTTTCATTTGCTATGCTAAAGGAACGGAGAATAATTTTTGGTGCATCGAAGCCTTTCATCCTCGATACGCCAAATGTACTAACATTTTTTTCAGAGAGTCCACTGAAAGTTAAAATAGTTCTAAACATCTCAGTTGCCTGTGTTGTGGGAATGATTCGTACTTAATACTTTCGTACTTAATACTCGTACTCAGTATAACTTCACAAGCGCAATTTAGAAAAATAAAAATTCTAAGAAATCAAAAGTTTTTAATGCACGAACTATGTCTTTATTTCAAAGTTTTTTTTTTATCTAAATCAGTAAAAAAAAGGGAAAAGTGATGTAGCTACAATCGATGAATCAATATTACTGTTAGTAAAAAAAGGAAAGTCAAAATTTACTCACCAATTTGTTATCATACGGTAATGTACGGTATCGATTGTAACAGGCCTTCATTTCTTCATACGTCATGAACTGGAGAGCCCCGTGTGTAACTCCAAACATACCAGGAACGAAACCCTACAAAGTAGCGATAAGGAAACCTACTCCTCATCTATACTTAAACTTAAAACTGGCACGTCTTAAGAAACACTGACCCGATAGAGACCGCGCACACCTTCAGTCCGATATATCTTAAACAGAGCGTCCATCATTCCTCGATAGCACTTAGTACTGGCAACGGGTAATTCAGATCCATATTGCAGGCACAAACGTGTTTTGACCACCCATATGGGATTCGTCACTAACAGTGTTAGAACGCCGGCTTCAGCTGCTGCTACCATGTGTAACGTTGGACCCAAAGGCTGTGCACTATCACCAGCTTGTATCCAGTTTTTTATTGTGTTATAACTGAAAATAATTTACGAAATTTGTTCTCTCCTTATTTCTCTTCTCCTTCTAAGATTTTCATGAATATATAGCTATATATACCAGAGCAAATCATTTTATCATTTTATCCACAATATGAGTATGTGAATAAACTTTGCTTCAACTCGTATTTAAAGTTATAAATTTCCGTGAATCTTTAAATATTCAATTGTCTAGATACAATGCTTTAGGAATCGTAAAAAATACACCACATACAAAATATAATCTGAACCAATTATTATTTGGGATACAATGATGTTACCTAATTATTAAACCTGGACAAATGAATGGATATACGACATTATTGTGTCTGGCTTGTGTACATGTAACAATTTGGATAGATCAAGTGGAATTTCTGTTACGTATCCGAATATTAGTGTATCACATCATAATAGAAGCATTCAACTTAAAAGCGGTGTTTTACAAAATTTTGTTTATGAGAAGGAATACGTATTTGTTTGGATTGTTACATGTACAACAGGTGACATACATAATGTCGTATTCTATTTACTTTGTCCAGGTTTAAATTATTTTGATTTCTCTAGTACAAATAGATATATGTAATTCTTATGTTGAATTATCAAATCTGTAAAACTAATTTATAATAATCATCATTTATTTATATTGGTATAGCAAGCGCCAATTAAGTTGGCGCGAGGAGGGGGTGCGCAGAAGCCGCTTTTAAAAACATTCACCCCCACTACTCAAGTAATTGTCAGAATACATTTGTCATTGACGTTTGACGGAACATAATGTCTTTGCTAGGGGATCATAATGTGACACAAGCTTAGAGGTTAGAATTTTCTGACATTTGATGTAAAACCAAATACAAATCTCCCCACTACTTTTAGTCCTGCGCGAACTTACCCCTCCTCGCGCCAACTTATTTGGCGTTTGCTATACTAATGTATTGTAAATATTTTCTTACGTGAAAAACTTTACATAAGATGTATATGTTTTTTTAACAAAAATGTAATCCAGTAATATTTGAAAATTACTTAAATGAAATTTAGTAAATCCCCGAGAAAACGTCTTGCACGAGGTTATAATATGACCAACCTCTGTAATTTTGTCATATATTCGCAGCGAATCACAACCAAAGTATAGTGTCAAAGAAACGGGGTAAGAAATAATTAATAAATTTTGTTAAAAGAATATTTTTAATTATCAATAAATTCTAAAATGTTCCTTCTTTTAAAGTTTGATTTTGATGTAGGTATTTTCTAATTTTTGCAAATTGAAAAATTTATATTTATTTAAGGGTTTTTACATAGAAATTTCGGCAAGCTTGGATAGAGAGAAGACAATTTCCATTATTTACCAAATTCTAATTTATATCTTGGCGTGGACGTTATGAACGAAATAAAAAAATCAGAAATTCAAAACAATCAATTTTTTTGAGCCTTGCAGAGATTTTTTTTTTAAAGTATCGCGTAAGGAAATTAAAAACAGATTTAATTTTGATGATATTATCTTGTCACAGCTAAATATTTTTACACCTAAAAATTATATTTCTCATGAAATACGAAAAGTGTATCCTACATTGTTTCCATTATTTTAACATTTAAACAGATTTCATGAACTTGAAGCTCGTCAGTCCATTGATGATCAATGGAGAATTTTACCAAATTACACATTTTCTGCTGAGACACTCAATGTAAACAACGACATAGATATTTTTTGGGGAAAATTATTAAAGTGTAGAAATGAAAATGGTAGTTTTGAATTTGCGGATCTAGTGCGCTTTGTTTGGAATATTCTTTCGATGCCACATTCAAATGCAACTTGTGAACGACTTTTTTCCGAAACAAACGCTCTCAGAACAAAATCATGAAATAAATTAATCACAAAAACTCTAAATGTTACTCTATCGAGTAAACAATGTGTGAGAATTTCTGTTTTTATATTTGTTGACTTTAATGTAATAAATTTACTTCGAAAATTAATATAACATTTTTCGTATCTTTTTTAACCATTAAACCATCGTCTTCGTACGGTAATTAACTAGTCTGGTACGGTATTTGAATGTGCGCGGTACGATAATACGCACTCGAATAGTTGACAACCCTGGGCTGTGAGCATAACCTACATTATAACGCTAAGAAATAAGTAATTAAACTTCTAGTTTCAAAAATTCTTTTATTGTAAATACCACTACAATATTGTTTCGCCATACAATGGCTTCATCAGGTGCATGAAATACAATACAAGTTTGAATATTTATGTGAAAATTATTGGGGAAATGATGGTGGAAATATTTTTACAATCTTAAATTTAGTAGAGGGGAGTTGTTTAAATCTAGTTGGTCATTTAAAGCTAATCCTAAACTATTGTATCTATTAATTTCTAAGTTTTCTAACAGGTTAAGTTTTTTACTTTTTTCTTGAATGTGTAAAATTTTGAAATCTGTATTAAATCTATGATTGATATCTATACAATGACTTGCGAAAGTTGAATGTGTTTTCTTTTCTTTATGGCTTCTCTCGTGTTCTTTTATCCTAATTTTGAATGTCCTCCCCGTTTGTCCTATGTATACCTTATTATAATCTTCGCATGTTAACTTATACAGGGTGGCCCAAAATGTCCGAAGGGGTTTGAGTTCATTATAACTTCTTATTTAGGACATAATTATTAAATTTTTTTAATTTTAAATACAGTATATTAATCAAACTCTGGTGTATATAAGTTAACATGCGAAGATTGTAATAAGGTATACATAGGACAAACGCGGATGTCCTATGGATACCTTATTACAATCTTCGCATGTTAACTTATATACACCAGAGCTTGATTCTTTGTCTATTTTATCTTTGTTGTTTTTAATTAAAAACAACAAAGATAAAATAGACAAAGAATCAAACTCTGATGTATATAGGGTGGCCCAAAATGACCGAATTCCTTATAACTTTTTTATTATATTTTTTTTTTTGTTTTCAGTATTTTGTAAAGAAGACTTGGGCAATTTAAAATGGAACAGTACACAATTGAACAACGTGCCAAAATCGTTGAACTTTATTTCTCAAATCAACGATCCATTGCGAGATATAATTTTTTTTTAAATATTCTCCATTAATATGCTGTATTTAAAAAAAAAAAATTTAATAATTATGTCTTAAATAAGAAGTTATAATGAACTCAAACCCCTTCGGTCATTTTGGGCCACCCTGTATAAGTTAACATGCGAAGATTGTAATAAGGTATACATAGGACAAACGGGGAGGACATTCAAAATTAGGATGAAAGAACACGAGAGAAGCCATAAAGAAAAGAAAACAGATTCAACTTTCGCAAGTCATTGTATAGATATCAATCATAGATTTAATATAGATTTCAAAATTTTACACATTCAAGAAAAAAGTAAAAAACTTAACCTGTTAGAAAACTTAGAAATTAATAGATACAATTGTTTAGGATTAGTTTTAAATGACCAACTAGATTTAAACAACTCCCTTCTACTAAATTTAAGATTGTAAAAATTTTTCCACCACCATTTCCCCAATAATTTTCACATAAATATTCAAACTTGTATTGTACATATTCAGTATTTCATCCAACTGATGAAGCCATTGTATGGCGAAACAATATTGTAGTGGTATTTACAATAAAAGAATTTTTGAAACTAGAAGTTTAATTACTTATTTCTTAGCGTTATAATGAAGTTTCAACAAGTATCTCCTTCGTCAATTAACTATAACCTACATTCACCAAGATGTATGTCGTCTAAAGCTCTAGTTGTATTGTTTGACATTTTTGACTAAATTATTCAAAGGAATTATGTTCTAATTTAGTAGGTATACACCTAATCAGCTAATCAAAGAATTTGACAATTTACCACGATAATAATATCAAACTTAAATGCAAACGCAAATGCAAATTTTTTGTATAATAATGCATGGGTGTCATAGACGCTCGTTTAACAATATCGAAAAACTATGAAAATTGTTAGAATATTGTTCAAGAAAATTTTCAGTAAATTTATTGCAAAATTTCTCATCGTGTCATACGGGCTTTAGAGATGACATCTTTTAATTTGAATGTAGTGTTGTTCATAAAAAAAACTGCAAAATTCCAATACAAATACCAAATAAATAATAATAACAACGTGAAAATAACAATATTTGACAGACGAAAAATAATTTAAATTTGTGACATGTCAATTTAATTAACTGTACAAATGAAAAATCACCAACAAAAATTTGAATACATTTGACAACGGTTAGAGATTTAGAAAAAGTAAGCGTTATTGTAATTGTTTAAAGAGAAAAGGAGATGTATATATCTCCATAAAAATATACACAGCATCGTGAATGTGGAAGATCTACATTACTCTTATTACATAAAATATTTTTTTTATTCTCTTATCAAATGTAAAAACAATAAAATAACACAAAGAACAACCCAGCACTGTTTTGCAGTTAATTATTAAGCATTCTACCAATAATTTAGCCAAATATTGAATAATATTATTAATTCAAGTATTAAGAAGTGAATTACAAATAACATTTTAGATCTGTTATTATAATTACTATCAAACGAATTAGGAGCAGACACTTACAAAATGATGATTGAGGAATTCACTGATGTACAAAGGTAAAAATTAAAGAAAATATATCTATATTATAACGTGAATATTCTTTAAAATTTAAAAGGAAACAAATTTAAATATTTAAATAAATATAATTAATTTAATTTAAAAACTTTAAAAATGTTGTTATTGTTTTACTTACAACAAAAAATAACAACCCCAAGCACTACCAGATCCCCATACGTTCGGTGCGACACCCCTATACAGTCCTTTAACACCTTCTTGCTTTACTATTGTATAAAAGGCATTCGTTAAACTACTATATTGTGGAATAGTCGTTCTGCCATCACAAACTAAAAATACAAAGGAAAAAGAACGGGAAAACAAGGCAAAATAGTAAAGACAAATAAATGAAATATCTCACCTGCAAAACGTATTTTCATCAAATCTAAAGGGTGAAGTATTAATGTGGATATCGCACCACCAACTATTCCAGCCATTAGATGTTCATATTTAATGTGGTTTAAAAGCGATAAACTATTATAATTAGGGGTGCTGGAGTTCTTTTTCATGTTGTCCAGTGTTTCTTTGTTTCTATTAACTAACAAAAATTTGATAATTTTATAATAATACTTCCGAACATTTTGGTTTAACTTCTGCAAATACGAAAAAAAAAACAAAAATATAATAAAGTTATGTAATTTAATATTTTTTTTTGATCACATGATATTAAAAAATAAATGTAACTGACAAAAAATACTTACGCTTTGTTAACTGCAAAACTTTCTACTTTTAATTAAATACCATGTCAGAATGTGATCATCGTTAACTGCTTATCTCCAGCCATTTAAACTGTACGATTGTTATCGACCAACTAAAACAACTAGAGAATAAATAACATGACACACTGGAGAAACTATTGCGCGTAATACCAACTGTGTTTGCTCAACGAGTGAAATATAACTGTAATTTTCTAGAGAATTCTTGTATAGGAAGATATCTTTATATCAACTACAGAAAACTGTATAGTAGATACCTCTTTACAGAGTTTAGGTAAAATTTTACTTGAATCAATGAAGGTATATCAGATTTTCGTAAAATAAATATAAAATAATTAATTGTTTGAAAAAAAGTTTAATAAAAATAAACAAATTTAATTTTTTATCTTTATATCAACTACAGAAAACTATATAGTAGATACCTCTTTACAGAGTTTAGGTAAAATTTTACTTGAATCAATGAAGGTATATCAGATTTTCGTAAAATAAATATAAAATAACTAATTGTTTGAAAAAAAGTTTAATAAAAATAAACAAATTTTATTTTTTTTAAATAAATTTAGTGGCGCCATCTATTGATGTATAAGTTGTATTTCTATTAAACTCAACATTTATTGATTTTTTAATAAACAAAATACATAAATTAATCAAGCATGTATTCTCTTATATTTACGATTACCTTCCCACGATTTGGCAATTCTTAGATTTCTCGCCTGAAGAAATCCGGTGATTTAGAAGTGAAGAAGTCATCAAGCCAATTTTGAACTACATCGTTTGATTGAGAGAGAGAAAAGGTGGATATCTAATGAAGCGAGATTAGGAGAATTAGGCGAATGGAACCTTCTAACCTAATTCTTGAATAGTGGTTTTGGTAATGTTAGCAGTATGAAGGCAGGCGTTATTATGCTGAGAAATGACGATAATATCTTTCCTGTTTTTTTTTCTTGAATTGCAACCTCAAGTCGACGGAATTGTTGTATTGTGGAACAAAAGCGATTGATGTTGTTGACAAGCAAATATGCATAAACGCCGACACGCTAGTTCTAGTTGCTTTCGCTCAAAGTATGCTACAACCAAACATCTAGTTTTTGAACTTTACCCCAATTGGTTACCGTTCATTATGAGGACCAATTTCCAAATTGACTGACATGAATCATAAATGAAACCATTCAGATGATCAGATCAAATTATTATAGATCCTTTTCCAAAGCATCATAACGGTCTTGTACATGTGTTTTACATTGTGTGGGTGTCGATTGCTTTATCTCTCTCTAAACCATTGCTTCTGTCGGTTCTATATGACATCGCAGTCACACCTGCATAGAAAAATTAGTTTACAGTGGTACGCCCCTTAAAATTCGGTTGTTTATTTTAACGTTCGAATACCCTTAACGTGTTCTTTTACGACGCCAGGTTTTCGCGTGCGTGGTACGAGAACAAGTCAAACCATAAAAACCATTAGAAAACTAATAACTAGAGAACGGACGCAATTTCCATAAAACGCAATCGGCAATTGGAATTGTGTATAACGTCGCTCAGTACATCCCGGCGTAATTCAATGAAGTATTTGTTTGACTTACTCGGACACCTGGTCTCGCCGCGATAACAATGGACAAGCCAGCTATTGTATTCCGAGAATATAGTGCTTTTTAAAGTGTTTTCATGAGCGTAGATAGAAGCGCGGTTTTTAAAATGTATTTTATTTATTAGTTTATATTTCGTAAGATAAATAAAGTGCTGTGAGTAAGTTTCTTGTTTTCATAGTTTTAACTGTTAATTACGTCGTAATTTTTGTGATAGATCTTGTTTGATTGAATCTATTTCTACCAATTATTTCGGCGTAAGAGTGTGCATTGAATTTCGTTCAGTTTCAATAACTTACGCACACATTTTTAGTTTTCATTTATTTAGGTCTAGAGCATTGTTTAAGTTACTTTTTCAGACATGATATGGAAGAATGTTGAGAACGGCGTTGTAAAACAATGGCGAGTTGGATTGACGGTCATACTGATTGTATGTCCATTGTCAGTGATTCCGAAATTTATTACAAAATCCGTAAAATATCGTCAAAAATTCGTCACTTAGGATCGCAAACACATCTGAACTCTGTAAAACTTTTATGGCGGCTAATATTCCATTAAATAAACTTAGCAATCCCACTTTAAAAATATTTCTTCAAAAATATACTGGTCGAAATGTTCCTGATGAATCAACTTTACGCAAATATTATGTTTCTAGGTGCTATACGAGAACAGTAGAACGCATTAGAAGCCATCTTTTAAATCAATACATATGGATAAGCGCCGAAGAAACGGTGGATATGTTAGGACGCTGTGTGGTAAATGTCGTAGCTGGTGTACTACATCCAACTATTCCCTATAACTCATATGTAATAGCAACAAGTGTTATAAATAGAGTTGATGCGGAAACAGTTGCTGAAACCATTAAGGAGAATATGCAAAAAATGCTTCATTCGGACGCCACCTACAAAGAAAAAATACTTTTATTTGTCAGTGATAGTGCTGCGTATATGTTAAAGACAGGCAGACTATTGAAGAAAACATATCCTAATATGCTGCATATTACTTGTGTAGCACATGCTCTCCACAGAATCTGTGAATATATCAGAGACACTTTTCCGGAAGTTGATAGACTTGTATCAGCTTTTAAAAAAGTTTTCAGAAAAGCACCATTGAGAGTAGCTCTTTTCAGGGAAAAATTTCCATCTCTGTCACTGCCTCCCACTCCAGTAATAACTAGATGGGGAACATTGCTGGAAGCTACTAGTTATTATGCTGAGAATTTCGATAGTCTAAAGTATTGGTGAGTGCAAGGAGCTGACCAAATCCCAAATTTAAAAAATCAGTTGTACTTTTTTCACGAACACTTTGGAAAATTGCCAAAACTAATCACTTATTTTGAAAATCGAAATCTCAAATTAAATGACAGATTAACCACATTAGATGTGGCTGTTAATAATTTGAAAAGTATTCCAAGCGGATGTGGCCTTCGGCAAAAGTTTGAAGCAATTCTTAATAGAAATCCAGATTTAATTACATTGCAGCAATTATGTATGGAGACAATTCCACAAAATCTAACGGCTAAATATGAAGAAATAAAAGAATATTTCCAGTATGCATCTATAACCAGTTGCGATGCAGAAAGGACGTTTTCTGTTTATAAGGATGTACTTAATTCAAAGAGAACAAAATTGACAGAAGAAAACCTTGAGAAACTATTGCTAGTCAATATTAATACTCCTTTACTCAACTTGAACGACAAAATGAACAAATAAAAATGTTCCAATTATAGAAATAAAATTAAAAACTTTAAAAATACAACTTTTCAACAAATACATATGTATTTCGTAATTTTATAGATCACCACCCGTTTGTTTTCCAATTATATAAATAAAATTAAAAACTTTATAAATACAACTTTTCAACAAATAAATATGTATTTCGTAATTTTATAGATCACCACCCGTTCGTTTTCCAATTATATAAATAAAATTAAATATTTTAGAAATACAGCCTTTCGCCAGTACTGCACTGGGCTGTGCCTCATGTGGTAAGCGTGACCGTTCTCTACTAATAACCAATCATGATCTACTTGATTTACCTGTCCGTACTTGGACCGCAATTCGTGTGCGCCTAAATAAATAATCGCAGATCGTGTTGTCATTTAAAAAATAGTCTCCTCAATCAGCTATCTAAATAATTTATTAAAATCTAATAAATCAAATATCACAATACATTAAATACGTACATCTTAATAATTTATTGTATACAAAATAAAAATAGAAATTTTTAATTTACTAATCCTTATTTAATACAAAACAATATTATAAAAGAACCTGTGCGGCAATTTTATTATTATCATGACGCATTTTAAATTTTTGCCTACGTTTTCTCACGATAAATACAATTAATAACATTATAATTAATAATAAAATACCCACACAAGTCGGTAATACAATTTTAAACATATTCGCCCTTTGTATGATATTATCGTATAATTCATTACATTCGTTATATAATTCCATATCCTCTAATGAAATTCTAGTACTACAAGCTGAAATTAGAAGAAATTTATTAAATAAAATTGCGCTGGACGCTGGATAATAGAAATTTACCTATATTTTGTTGGCAATTAAGCGGCTGAAATTCTACGTTTCTTTTCTCAAGCCATACTTGTAAACTCCAACAATCGCACTGGTCATCAAACCAAACATTAGTATTATTATTGTAAAGTACCTTTAATTTGCATATTCCAGCAAAATTTGATGTATTCATCTTAATATTCGTATTTCCACTGATATTATAATATAATAAAGTGGGTAATAATCCTAAATTCGGCAATTCAGTTAAGTCGTTGAAGGCAATATTCAGGTACATTAAAGGACTAGTAATCGGCTTTAAATCCTCAATATCATGGACGATATTAATGTATTGATTGTGAGTCATATATAATCGCTTTAATGATGGTAAATGGAAGATTACGGATGGAACTTTCGTAAAGGAATTATAAGAAATGTCCAGTATTTCTAATGAACTTTTATCGTTTAAAGCGTTTTCTTCTATACTCATTATCATGTTATCATATAAATATAAAATTTTTAAATTACTATATCTAATCAAGTCGTCTTCGGAAATTTTTCTTAATCTATTATACGATAATTCAATTACCTGAAAAACAAACGGGATTAATAACAGATAAAATTATTTAAAAAATTGGATATATGAACTAAATAGTATATTTCACAGATTATAGCAAAATAATACGATTCGGGGTTGAACGCTTACGTCACAACGGCGTGGTATAGTCCTTTTTAAATAACAATAAAATAGCTGTAAATACTTTAATTAGGCATCTAGATAAGTACTATGTATTAATTTTTATTCAATGGGACTAACAGTAAGTGTTCCTAGTTCCTCATATTTATTTTGATAGTATGTAAATAATAATTTATATATACAGTACTCGTTCGATCACTATCACTTAAAATGAATTATAAATTTCTGATGCCTATAATTTCAGCTTAATTTAATTTAACAAAATAGCAGATATGTAATTTTACAGCATCCCCTGCGGTGACGGCTTAATGAAATGTAAACTAAACACATCTAAGATGTGAGATGTTTCTTACTTTAATAGCCAGAGTAGTATTAAATAAACTGTGCGTAAGCTAACTTAAATTGCTTATTTATATTCGATCCAGAAATTAAATTTAATGGTCATTACTTGACATAATATAATTAAAATATCATTACAACTTAACACTTCTTACGTTTAAGTAATACAGTCCATATAAATTTTCGTTAGTAGCAAAACATAAATTGTAAAGTGAGAAAGCATATAGAAAATGTGGACGAAAACAGGAAAGGTGAGAAATATGAAATAAATAACGACAATGGTGACTCGGTGATGGATTCATCTGGTTAAGTCATCAAGTTAAGCAAATACTGTTAAATATATATAATAATTTACAAGAAGAAAATGCAGAAGTTACAGAAAAGGCCATTATAGAAAGAACGTCGAAATTAACTGATGTCTGTTACAGCACAGTTTATAATATAGTGAAGCATGGTACTACGGAAAGAAGAGTTGGATCTATAAGGAAAGTACCAAGTTGGAACGTTGATGTCACAGTATGTACAAGCAGGGTAAAGTTGCCACATTAAACTGCTTACAAAAAAAAAGAAGTCTCTAGAACAACAAGATGGAGAACATTAAAACAAAATGGTTTCCGATTTGGGACAAATATATATATAATATTCGTGAGGTTTTCGGCGTTTTATAGGTCAGATAAAACTAGTAATTATTTCAATATGTTTTTATTAATTTACCATACATGTTTTGGAAGTGTGTTCCTTTTTCAAGGTTTGGCTGTATTGTGAATTATGTCCATCCTGTTATAAGTCAAAATTATTTTTATACAATATGCTTGTGTGTCTGCAATTATACATTTGCAACGTTAAAATGTAAGAATTGTTTTTAAATACATATAAATAGATAAGATACAGTAAAACTAAAATGGACGTGATAACATATTAAAAATTATTTCTTGTACTGTGTCGTATAAATGTGTACGTACATATTTATATGGCACAATGAATTTTAACATGTTTAGTGGCGCCTTTGTTAAATTTTAACTCTGTAATAGAACTCCTTAAAAAGTAACGAATAGTTATGAAATATAGAGAGTGAAATAAATGAGTTTTTTTTTATTTGACAGACCGCTTACCCGTTGAATTAATTATTTATTAATATAGTACGGTCGAATATACTTACAAGTCAATATAAATATAGATATAGATTTTTATATTTTAAATTCTTTGAAAAAGGCATCATATACATATACATTTTGAAGTAAAACCAGACCTTAAATCGCCAACTAATTGAATCTACCATAACATACAAAGGTCACGAAATAATTATCTTCATAGATATAGATATAGATAATTATTTCTTGCCCTTTGTATATTATAGTAGATTAGGTTAGTCGGCGATTTTTGTCTGTTTTACTTTAATATATCTAATATATTTAAAATAATCTTCCATGTTTCGGCAATTACTGCCTTTTTCAAAGAATTTTAAATTATAATGTGTAAATATGTATGATTTAATTATCACAATTTCGACATCGAAAACGCACAGATAATCGAGAGAGAACCACACAGAATGAAGAGGGAAATTAAGGAAATGATTAGAATTAAACAAGAAAACAATTCAATTAACAACAGGAGTAACATAAAAAAATCAAGTAGTATATATTATAATTTAATAATGTATTGATGTATTGTAGCAGTTTGCAATTTACCTTCATATAAAATTTAAATTTAAATGTATAAAATTTAATATGGCGATGTAATTTTTATTAATTAAATAAAAACCATAACAGCGTAACATATTCAAATATAACAGTACAAATTGTAATATACTGTCACTTTTTATAATTATAATTGTGTTCACATTTTAAATATAACTCTTTGAAAAATGCCATTAGTGCCGAAACATGTAAGAGCTTAATCATCTTGAATAAATTCACATTTAATTAAAATAGACCTTAAATCGCCGAATAAGAAAGTTCTCTATTTACATATTTATAAAATGATTGCACGAATATTACAAAATACACTACTGCGGCCAAGGGTACCTGATTCTTATTTACATTCTCGTTAGCTGATCGCACTCTTACACCAGGGGATGCTATAAACGTACATACTTTCTATTTAGTCAAAAAATAAGGTTGAAACAAACTATAGATGTGTTTTGGTAATATTAATTTTCTATAGTAGCCGTATGTCGAATACAATTTCTCCAACTTTCCTGTGTAATATTCTGAACAGCTTCTCGAATAAGGTATAACGTACTCTTGCTGAATTTAGGGTTGGCGATGTTACAACGAACATGTTTCTTCAGACGACTCCAGAAGAATTCCAAAAGATTAAATATACAATTATACGACGGTAACCGAAAAACTGTGTGTACACATAATATTGTTTTTATATTTTGCGTTCGAAATGAACTCATTATGAAACCCAAAACAGTATCGAAATGAGCTTCATTTCGATACACTTTTTTTCATTTTTCAATGTTGGCGTTGTTCGAATAGAGAAATAAATATCATTGCTGTCATTTGATTTTAAGAATTTATGTACATTTGACAGATATGATATATGTCCGTATTTTACACAAACAACGTATGTTGTATACAATTGACAACAACATATATATGTTTCTATGTCACTCATGTTTATATTTTTAAATGAAATAACAAGTAATGTTACCGAAAATTAATAAATAATATGTAATATAATATACTTCGCGGATAGCAAGATTTCAATTTGAAAATGTCAAGTATCAATGTGACCAACTGCATGCTTTATATAAAAATTAAACTCTGAACTTTCAAATTAAATAATTCCAATTTAAGCAATTTATTAATGTAAAAAACGCAAAATAGAAAAAATAGTATAAAAAACTCGTTTCATAAGGCCCTTTGCCCCACTCGCTCTTTAGAAAACTCGCCGCTATCGCGGCTCGTTTTCTAAACTGATCTCGTGCGGCAAAATGGTGCCTTATGAAACTTGTTTTTTAATATACTATTTTGAAACGTCTTTGAATGGAGTACCTCTAACAATTGTGCTTTTGTATAACTGTCTTCGTAATATGTCTTCGTAATGTCTTCGGAGTTGATTTTCATCGTTAAACGTGTGTACACGCATGAAGTGTTGCGCTGTTATTAAACTAGTTTTTGGGTACTAAAAATATTCCTACTGTACCAGGTTTTGCATCTGATTATTCACCAAAACTTGGTGAGAAACAATATGTGACTCTTGTGGAAATGTGAATTCTAAGACGTGAGTAAATGGCAGATAAAATTACATATATATAATAATAATATTCGTACATATAAGTGATATTGCCGACAAAGCGGAATAAAAAGTGGGTCGCAAAAACACGCGTTTGTTTTGGTTACGATTAATGCTAGAGTGCGTTATTTATAAATGCAAGAAAAATGAGTAAAAAATGTAGGGCATGCAGAAACGATTTTAAAAGAAACGAAAAAACTATAATCTGTTTTGAATGTGAAGATGAATTTCATATTAAATGTTTGGGAATAAATACAATCACAGAAGAAAAACTGCAAACAATATTTCAAGTAGAAAGCATTAAGCTTGTGTGTTTTCGATGTCGAAATAGTAGTATGCGTTTACAAATAAAAGAATTAACAAATAAATTTGATTCCTGTATGGAGATGATTAATGATCAAAACAATGTTATTAACAAAATGAACTTAATGCTAGAATCTTTACCAAAGGAGAAAATATCAATACTAATAGACTGTATAGTGGCATAACAAAAAAGAACTCTGAAGTACTTGTTGTGAAACCTAAGAATGATAAACAAAAAAGCGAAATAACTAAAAAAGATGTAAAAACTAAAATAAATCCAGGTGAATTGGCGGTCGGAGTCGAAACGGTAACAAGTACCAGTAGTGGAGGAATTGTTATAAATTTTAGCAATAACGAATCGAAAGAAAAAATAAAAGATATAGCAAGAAAAGAATTGGGTAATAAATACGAGGTTATTGAGCCAAAGCTTAAGAATCCAAAAATAATTGTAGTAGGAATAGAGAGTGAAATAATAGATCAGGAAGATAAGGAAATTCTAGATAGTATACTCAAGCAGAATGCATTAAGAGAGTTTGATGATGATACAGATGATAAAATAAAAATTATAAGAAAATATAAACCAAAAGCTAAGAAAGATTACGGTAACATTGTTATGGAGGTAGAGGCTAATTTATATAAGAAGTTGATAGATATAAGAAAAATAAACATAGGATGGAGAAAATGCTCTTTATACGAATATGATGATGTAATCAGATGTTTTAAATGCGCGGGATTTAACCATTTTGCCAAAGATTGCAGAAATGAAGTAGCGTGCAGCAAATGTGGTGGTAATCATGTAAGCGCAAGCTGTAATAATCTTACAGAGAAATGTATAAACTGCGTAAGAACGACTCAAAAATTAAAAATTGATTTGGATTCCAATCATACAGCTTATGATAAAAACTGTCCATGTCTCAAAAGAATAATTGATAAAATTAGAACAAAGGTGAAATATGAATAGCAATTAATAAAAGATGATAGGAAGTATTACAAATCTGTTGTCTGTTTAAATTGCCAAGGGTTTTTACACAATAAAGATCTAATAACAGATTTAATCAAGAATTGGCAACCACAAATTCTATGTCTGGTGGAAACACATGTAGACGATACTGTTGAGGATTTGGAATTGAAGATCGCTGGATACAATACCATTGGGTGTAATACAAATAACCGTAGAACTGGTGGTATATTGGTTTATCTAATGAGGTGTATTAAATTCAAGGAAACATTGAACTTAAAGTTGGAATATGTGTGGACTGTTGAATTTGAGTTAAATATTAGGAAAGAAAAATATCTCATTGGTTTCATATTGTTTAATGCATTATAATTACTTTAAAAACTTTAAGAGAAATCTGTTAGAAATATGTTAAAAAAATTTGAGTGATCCATGTAATTTCTAGGTTGTAGCAGTGTAAAATAGTTAATTAAGTAAAATGTAATGAAACGTTATGGTTGTACAATAGCTTTGCTAATAAAATACTTACTTACTTACTTACTTACTATAAATCACGCAACAAAAGTTGTTCACGCGAAAAAGCACTTCTTTTGGGAAAATGTAGATGAGGCTATTGCATCACTAGAGGATTGTAGTGATCTAAATGGTACACAACCATTTGTATGCCACAAGCATTTAGAGAAAAAAAAAATAACGACACAGGATCATTCTTAACCATGGCAATGCGAGCTCTGACATCGATACAAACAACTCAATATTTGACTAGAAAAAACAGCGAATTGACGGATAGTTCGCCGTACAACCCTGATGCGGCACTCAATTATTACTGTTTGTACCCGTACGTGAAGAATGAACTAATAGTCAACGATTTTTAACGTCAAAACAAGCGGTTGACATGTTCAAAATGCATATTTAGGGATACCTCAATCGGAATGGAAAAAATACTGAAAAATTGGTTCAAACGCGTTCAAAAGCTCATCGTTCACCGTAGAAAATATTTTGAAAAACAATAAGAGCATTTTCGATGATAAATATTTGTTTTTGTTTGTCGTAGAAATCCAGCGAGATATCAGAAAGCTTCGAGATCGATGGCACAACTGTAATATTATAACAACTTTTTTGCAAATAAAATCCTAATTAAATGTCAAGACCCCTCTACACCCCTGACCCCCTCATGTTATTAAATTACCTCAACATCACTTCTTAGGCATTGAGGGACCTGAACTAAATTTAATCCGTAACAGTCCGCACTTCGCATACCATGGGTTTGAGTTTGTAGGCATTTTGGACAGGTATCACCGTTTGATAATATATTACACGCAAGTAGTAAGAGTATTATAGTCCTTAACATTCCTGAAATATATAAATGTAATGAAATATATAAATAAGAAATAATTTGAAATATACACCTGACTGGATAAAACATCACCACATTTTGAATAAAACAAAAATATTTTAAATGATATTGAAAAAATATTGTTAAAAATCGAGTGTGGAGAACACAATACAAGAATATATTTGTGTGAAAATATCTTTCCAGATATGCAAACACGCGTTTCATCTTACTATATAATCATCAGTACAAGACTTTTGTAATGTAGTAAGGATGTTACTTCCTACGAAATTATCTTCTATGTTCTTCTATGTTCTAATGATTCTAAAACAAGATGTATGAATATCTGGAACGATATTTGCACACAAATATGAACTTGTATTCTATTCTCTACACCCAATTTTTAATAATATTTTTTTATGTTATTAAAAATGTTTTTACTTTATAGAAAATGTATAAATTAAAATTAACGAATTTTTTGAAATATCTGTTCGGCCTTTTTAACTAAATATAATTAATTTTCTAAATGAATTTGCATGTAAAACCTTTCAAATTCACATATTTCAAAAAATAGACAATATTCCTCAAAAATAATTGAAATAGTTTGAGAAATACAGTCGAAATAACGAATGCACATGTGTATAAATGCAGGTGCAGGAATTACAGTAGATAAGCTATTTTTAAAATATTTGTGACATACCTCTTATGCGTACCAAATTTTTGATAATTAGAGAATTAAATCAACTAATCATAGTTCGAAGACAACGTTGATTGTGTGGAAATAGAATTAATATAACTCATTCACATTACTAATCTATCTGCAATTGTATTTTTAGCCACTTTAGCACAACTACCAAAAAGTTTGCCGTTTGTATTTTTCAGATATCTTCCAGTGTATTAAAAATGACGTCTTTCTACTGCAACAGACACACAATTAAATTAAAACAAGGAGATAATACTCTATGTGCAATAAACAAGATTTCAGTGATGATAATAAAATGTAGATATACGTGTCTAAATTAATTACGATATATTTCAAATTTTTGTTAAGATAAAGTCAAGGTGTTTAGTACATACACATTTCAAAACAACTACGTAAATTTTAAGTAGAAAGATTTATAACATCTACACGTAATATGCACTCAAATTGCCAAAAAATATTATTTGACTTATTCATTACAATAGTTTTATACACAATTCTTATATCGACATAATATTTAAATATTATATAGAACTTGATTTCGATTTGGAGCTTAGAACTTCAGAAGTGTTATATTTAGACTAAATCCAGTGTATTATATCATAAACAATGATAAAAAGGGTACAACTTCTGTTCTTATTATTCTAAGAATTATCGCTACCAACGGAAATTCAGTTTACACAATAAATTTGAAAGTTGTGACAACCAGGAGTACAGTAAATACATTCGTAAGCATCGAAGATGAAAAATAAACAAATAATCGAATAGAAAATGTTTATGTGTTTCTAATTTATAAGCGACACTTTAGTAGGTACCGTCTGTGCGATGTAGTACGCGTAAATAATAATTGTTACAAGTTATTAATATTTAATAGAATTCTAATTCTACATAAAGGTAATTAATAAATGTATTAGTAAAATTATGAATGGAATAATTGTACATTACAATCGCCATACACCAATTTTTACTTCTCGAGGAATATTTATAAGCGCGCTCGCAGCAAATTTTAGAAATAAGGATCTGTAACAGCATGAAACAAAAATAAAAACTCAAATTGTCTCTAAAAAATTCTCACTAAACATAAATACTAATAACAGAATCGAAAATGAAACTGAAAAATCTTTTAAAATATAACTATTATTTTCAATTACTTCCAAGCGAGATATTCAAGATCAACGGTGGTAATCCATACACAGGTATCGATCTTGTCAGTCTAACAATTCTTTTTTTGGTATTTTTGATAACCAACTTAGATTTTAGGATCCTAAACAGATCTTCCTTATAAGCCACGTAATAATTTCTGCGCGTTCTTAATTTTCTTAATTAATATAGTCGAGGCACGATAAGTTTCAATGCACGTCATCAAGAAATCGTGACGTCAGGTATTACACCATTGCCGAATACACTGACATCTCGCGTTTAAATACTAATGTAACCTATATAAGCG
The DNA here is from genome assembly GCA_935421215.2 of Melolontha melolontha. Lineage (NCBI taxonomy): Eukaryota > Metazoa > Arthropoda > Insecta > Coleoptera > Scarabaeidae > Melolontha > Melolontha melolontha. The sequence continues at coordinate 34,261,474 of OW285244.1, read as the reverse complement.
AAAGCGTTTGATACTCTACGAGAGACACTTTTATATTTTTACAATCGACCACTAGATGGTGTTTTTGACATATGTAATCACTATATTCTTAAAGTTTGACATTTGTCAATGAGAAATCCGCGAGAACTTAGAAATTGAGTCAGTAGTTTGTTGACAGTGAAAATTTTAAGACGGTGAGTTTGTAAAATAATGGAGATTACTCGTAAAGGTTTTCGTTGGATGATTTTTACGATTATAAAAAAGGCCTAACTCCACAAGAATGCATTATATCGCTTCGGTCACCTTTTGGCAATGAAGCACCATCAGAGAAGACAGTTTGCAATTGGTTTGCAGAATTTCGTCATGGTGGTGCCTCAGTGAGTGATGAATCACGTAAAGGTCGGCCGAAAACTGTTGTGATTCCAAAAAACATCGATTCTGTGCAGAAAATGATAAAACACGATCGACATGTGACTTACAGTGAAGTAGAGGCATCTCTTGGTATATCGCAGACTGCAATTCATTCGATTTTACATGAACATTTATTTGTAAACAAAATATGTTCCAGATGGATTCCACATAACTTGACCGAAGCACATAAAGCAGCTCGTGTCAATTGGTGTAAAGAGATGCGCAAAGAATTCGACGTAGGAACCACAAAATCCGTATACAACATCGTCACAGGTGACGAAACATGGATATATGCGTATGAGTTGTTCATGCAAGGAGCACTTCCAAGAAAATGATCGCTTGTTTCTTCGGCTGTACAAGACACATCGCAACAATTCCTTTAGAGGATCGAAAAACTGTTAACGTTGAATGGTATACGGTAAATTGTTTGCCAAAAGTTATAAACGAAATCAGGAACAACAACCGAAAACGTCGCATTATTCTTCATCACAAGAATGCGAGTTCCCATACAGCGCATCTAACAGTTGACTATCTGAAGGAGGAAAGTGTTGAAATAATGTCTGATTGTCCATATTCACCTAACTTGTCGCCGAATGATTTCTTTTTGTTCCCAACTGTGAAACAAAAAATGCGTGGACAGCGATTTTCAACACCTCAAGAAGCAGTCGAAGCCTTTGAAAACCATGTTTCTGAGATACAACAACAGAGTGGAAAAAATGTTTTGAGAACTGGTTCGTACGCATGCAAAAGTGTATAGACCATAAAGGCGAATATTTTAAAAAACAATAAAATAGTTTGTTCTCAAAAATTTTGTTTTCTTCCCAGATTTTGCAAAAATATAAAAGGCGACCCTCGTACGAACTGTCAACATTCCAAAATGGTCGAATCAATGACAACTGGCATCCTCGCGATTCATCAAATTTCTTTCCGAATAGCCAATAACAGCAACGTAAAATACTGCGATATCGGGAATGTAATAATTAAATAATTCATTATTTTTTTTACATTTTTAACTTTGATATAACGACCGTTTTTTGTAGTAAAAAACAAATGATGCATTATCAATTGAAATTTAATTTAATTATTAACTATTATGTCATAATTATATCTTAATATAAAATATTTGTGTGGTCGCATTGTATATTTTTGATGTCATTTGATTATATGTTTGACGTCACCTCAATGATGTGCATTGGAACTTATCGTGCCTCGACTATATTCACTCCTAGCAATGTTGTATAAAAGTCTTTCAAATTGAGCGCTTTTATTAAATAAATAAAACACATAATTTGCATTGCTTTTCAAAATCTTTTATTGATAATTGTAGTATCAGTTGTGACATTTGTACACGAAAAATAATATCTGACAAGTGACCAACCTTGCTGCTTCACAGCTTTTCACATATGATTTAAGAATTAAGCTATTATTTGTAGGTAAATGGTAAATGTGGTAAATGGTGTATAACTGGTTGCTTACTATGCCACTAATGCATTGACTATTCTTTTTTTAGAATTACACAAAGGGAAATGTATGTGTAATGATAAAAAAATATCAATGCCCGGGCCTATACCCACGATAGATTAAAGAAAAAATTACGTTTAAACTACTAAAAGTAAACACAGAAGGATATACGGATTACAGAATTACGGATTACGGAAATACATTTTAATGAAATATCATGTAAAAGGAGAGATTTAGTCATAAATTGCACAAATAGAAGATGCACAATAGAAAAAATGGAACAAACTTAATATTTAAACACAACACTACGATGTGAATGAGCCAAAGAGAAACAAGTAGAAAAACGGTTAGCAAAAGCAAAGTAAGACTGTAGCAGACAATAATGAGACTCAGTCTTACCTATTCTCGCAAAACCTGGAAAATGATTAAAAAAGAAGCAAATAAACTGGATGTATGGGAAAGTAGAATCTTAAGGCAGATTTTTGGAAAAACGAAGGTAGATGAAGAATGTATAAAGACAAATAAATTGTTCTTATAAATTTTCCTTTTTGCGTAACCCCAAAGAAAATAGCCCAACTGTGTTAGATCACATGATCTTGGTAGCCAATTAACATCACCATTTCTTGAATAAATTTTTGCCTTAATAAAGCAATTGTTTCATTAGCAAAATGAGGTTGCTGTCGAATTTTCCCAGTTTTCAAACTTGTCACAGGTAGAATGCCTTGATGAGGATATTCACACACACGTTCAACATTTAATTGCCCTGCATGATGACTTTAAAATCAGATTTGAGATATTCTGACGATGGAAATACCACCATGGATCATAAATCCATTTGATGAAACGGAAGTGGAGAATGTGATATTACAAGAGGAGCTACTCGAGCTTAGCACTAATGAGGAACTGAAGGTGAAATTTAAAAGAGGGTATCAAACATTTTGGCTGCAGGCAGAAATACCCGAAAAATATCCTGAACTGTGGGGAATTGCGAGAAAGCTTTTGATAGCGTTTCCCTCGTCATATCTTGTCGAAAAAAGTTTTAGTGTCGTTACAAACCTTTTAACAAAAAAAAGGAGCAGATTGAATATCACTGTGCGGTTATTCCTAACAAAACTGAAGCCAAATATTGATAATTTGCTGTCAATCCATCGTACATCCCTCCCACTAAAATTATGACTATTTTGTGATTGTCATTGTAGAATTTACGTTACGTTATTAATATTTAATTTTAATTATATTACGACTGTCATATTACATTGTATATGATAACAATAATAATTAATAATGTAATAATTACATATTTGAATAAATACAACACAAGGAAATATACTATTTTCTTTTTATTTTTACCACTCCGAATGGGGAGTTTTCTAAATAAAATATGTGAGAATTGATTGGTTTCTTGTGCTGTGAGTAGATGTCAAAGGAGTAAAGTTGGATGGAATCACTTTTTTGATTGGCTAACTTTAATTTTTTGACATCCACTCACAGCACAATCAATTAATTAATTAACCAATAACTCAGCCGCAACGCAAATTTCCATAGCTAGATCTAATCTTCACATTTTTTGTCGAGTTTTGGGAATATGGTAGAAATGTAGCTGCAGGGGGTCCACCGGAACCAGCAAAACTTTCAAAGTGGTCTATGAGAAAAAAAAGTTTGGGAGCCTCTGATGTAAACCATAAAATTCACGTAATTTTCTAAAAACATTTTTTACAGAGCGTTGATTTTCATAATTTTCAACAATTTGAACACGTTGTTGTATCATGTGAGAAGGAATTTTTATAAATGTCATACATCACACACGTAAATGTCAAAATACCCAGACGAATTCTGTGCGCCATCTATATTTTATTTATTTTTAAAATAAGGCGCTTAATTTGAAAGACTCACTACATTCAATGTCTGAACGGCGCAAAAGTAAAGAAGAAACATAAATCTATAATAGAAATTTAACAATTCAACGGTCGAAAATATAAAAATACAAGTGCATAGGAAGAACAAAGAAAGAGATTTTATGTCGGGTTCATGCAATTTTATTTGCTCTCCTTATCGGCGATAATGGCGTTATCTTGCTAATGGATAATTCTCTGAATATTAACTACCAAAAAGAAATTTTTGTAAATATTATTATTATATATTAACAAATAAAAATAGTAGTTAATTGACGAAGGAGATACTTGTTGAAACTTCATTATAACGCTAAGAAATAAGTAATTAAACTTCTAGTTTCAAAAATGGCTTCATCAGGTGGATGAAATACTATTTCATCCACCTGATGAAGCCATTGTATGGCGAAACAATATTGTAGTGGTATTTACAATAAAATAATTTTTGAAACTAGAAGTTTAATTACTTATTTCTTAGCGTTAAGTATCTCCTTCGTCAATTAAGTACTATGTTTATTTGTTAGTATATAATAATAATATTTTCAAAAAGAGTTCAAAATGGAATTGGAAGATTTTGAAAATAATGGAAAAAAACGCTAAAATATGAAAATTATGCGAAAATTTCCGAAAAATAGGGAAATATGAAATTAAAAAAATTTGAAAAAAATAGAAAAAGATCGCTTAAAAATATGAAAATTTTGTTACAAAATCTGAAAAATGCGTAAGTATGAAATTAGAAATATTTGAAAAAAAAAATAGGGAAAGATCGCTAAAATATGAAGAGTTCAAAGGAAGTTTAATTACTTATTTCTTAGCGAAATAAAAATAGTTTGAATAACAAGCACTTTCTTCGTTTATAATTAAACATCCGTATGAATCGAAGTAGCTCTGAATTAATTGAAAATTAAAATATAATTTCAAACATATTTCTCAGTGCACTATTTTGCACAAAATTTATGGGCAACTATATTAATAATTTAAAAATTATTTACTAATCTTGTACGTATTTCTTTCGAGTGATTTGTTTATAGTTTTATCGGAAATATTATTTCACGTTCTCTACAATACATCCAGAATCGATTTTTACGGGAGAAAAGGAATTATTATACACCGAATGTCTCAGTTATGTTGTTCCAATGGCGTACCTCCGTTATCTAATACAATAAAAATTTGAAATTTGGGGTATGTGATATACACCTAATGTTTTTTAAATTAAGCCTAATATTAATGTTCTTTCACTTCCGGTTTAACCGGAAACGACCCTAAGTTTTTTATTTTAAATAGCACCCTGTATATTTTCCTTAAAATTTGAATTCTACGCAAAATGCTCTTTCTCGTGAAGTATTACACTTTGTATTTAGACTTAAAAACAGAGGTTAAATTACATTTTAAATACTCGAAAATTGGGATCGTAGAAACCAAAGCGATCTATAGAAACTAAGGCAAAATTTGACATTACTTGTTTGTTAACTTTGACAGTTCATAAAGTGTTATTAAAACTTGTCTCAAAGTTGCTTCGAACAAAGTTGTATTTAAAATGAATAATGAAAATTTTACAAATGAGGAAAAATTGAATCATGGGAAATGTGAAAAAAACAGGTGTATACTTTACACGTCGGACTTCAAATTTGGAGACATGTAGTGCCTTTAAAAAAAAGAAAAAAACCGTTTTTAAAAGAAAGACTGCTCTGATGCACAGTGTTGGTGTTTTGGGAAGGGTGCTTAATAATCCGCTTATTTCAATCCGAGAGATTGAAGCAGAATGTGATTCAATGAATCTTAAAATCCGCCAAACTAAGGTCTTTAAAAATTCACCTGCATCAAGGATTAGAACCGAGAGATTATGACAGAAGACTGGCGTTTCTGGCATGGCTAGCGACTGCACGTGAAGATGGCATTATTAGCTCAATATTATGGACAGATGAGAGCCGCTTTCGTAATAATAGAACCGTAAATCAACAAAATTGCCTTGAAAATCCTCGTTGGATAGGACAGACCAACTTTCAGAGAATTTTGGGAATTAATGTATGGTACAGCATGATCGATGAGTACATTATTGGACCAAAATTTTATGAAGGAACCTTAACTGGTGAGGCATATTTAGAATTCCTTCAGGGCGAATTTCCAGGTTTTCTTGAAAATTATCCGCTGAATATACGTGCCAACATGTATTTTCAGCATGATGATTCAACCGCTCACAATTCTAGAATTGTGATTATATTAATCAGATTTTCCCTAATAAGTGGATAGGAACACATGGATCAATAAGGAGGCACGCAAGATCTAACGTCATTAAATTATTTTCTATGAGAATATTTTATGGATAGGGTATACCACATGCCTCTTGTAGATTTGAAAGATTTAGCAAATAGAATTAAGAATTATTAAAAAGGTGAACTTTTGCATCGAGCCGAATGTTGCATTGAAGCAAATGGACAACATTTTGAACATTTTCTTTAGCATTTCTGGCGCTCACGGTTAAAGTTCTTGTATAAATAAAACTAATAAGTATAATATTTTTTGTGATTCATTTAACATTATTTTTCTGTTATTTGACTTTCAATAACATGTTTATAAATCACGCTTGTCTAAATGAATACTCTTTCTAATAGAGATCTTACAAATGCATTTTTGGGAAATGTATTTTTGCTACTTTAAATTCAAATACGAAATAATGAACATGCTTTTCATAATTTTCTACAATCCCAATTGTTGAATATTTAAAATGCAATTTCTTCATGGGAAAGATAATTTTCCGTGGAATCCAAATTTTTAGTGAAATATACAGAGTGCTATTTAAAATAAAAAAGTTAGGGTCGTTTTCGGTTAAACCGGAAACGAAAGAATATCAATATTAGGCTCAATTTAAAGAAAATTAGGTGTACATTAGATCCCCTAAATTTCAAATTTTTATTTTATTAAATAACGGAGATACGCCATTGGAACAACATAACTGTGACACAAATAAAAATAGTTTTAATAGCAAACATTTTCTTCGTTTGTTTTTTTTATAATTAGATATCGATGTAGTTCAGCTTAAAATCAATCGAGAATTAAAATAAAATAAATAAGTAATATAATGTAAATTTAGAAAAAAATAAATTAATAACATAACTGACAACGACAGCTAATTATGAGATTTGAACAAATTAAAAAGTAATTAATTATAATACTAGTATAATTTGTCTTAGGCTGATTATAGGTATACACGAACCTTGACCATTGTTTGTTATTAAAATATCATATTTACGCAAAGATATATATGTGGCTATATAAGAACGTATTCCTAGTATTTCACATTTACATTAGGAAACTAATATTTTGAACTAAACATGCATATTTTATTTTTTATTTTTCATCAATATAAAACTCACCAGGTATTAAAAAAATAGAATTCCAATGTATTAACTAAAATTAGACATCCATTTTTGCAAAAATTATGTTATAATTCCACCCCAACTTTTATTCACTTTAAAAAAAAAATTTTAAAAATATATAAACACAAACTTAAATGATTCTAATGCCTCTGTAAATGTATAAATAGTTCACAATAAACGACACTGCCGCTACAATACCGTTTGTAGCATTAATTCTTTTTCTTACTTAACGAAGTTTAACTATCTCAATTGCAGAATTAGTTTAAGCATGTGATCATTACCACTAAGTCACTGATAATGGTTTAAATACTTTAAAAACTATATGACATTAAATGACAATATAATGTGACCATACTCACATATATATGTAAACAAAATATTCCTAATAACGTAAGTGAATAAGAGATTTTTGTTTTTGAATACCTTAATCCGACCTATTTGGTATGTTATATATATAGTCGCGGCATAAACTAAATAAAATGTTTCAACTGAGTTACAATTTTAATTAAAAGGGAAGGGTCTGATTGTATATACCTATCTACACTACCGTCCATAAATTTGATTGCACAGCACAAAAAAAAAACTTAACTAATTTGTTAATTTAATTTTTTTTTTAATATTTAAAAAACGTTAATTTGATATATTAATAAAGATATCATATAATACAATTATAAAGCTTCTAACATATCACTTGCAACGTCTTTTGCCATAATAATTGCTTGACAAGCTTCTGGAAAGAATACTATTAAATCGACTGCTCCATTGATATTGGGGCTTGTTCCTATTGAACAGGCTGGGTTTAAGCCCCACCGTAGTTGTGTTGACCAGGTGCTCAGCTTAAAAACGCACATCGAGGCAGGGTTTCAAAAACGGCTGAAGATAATTGTGGTGTGTTTTGACTTGACTGCCGCATGCAATCTGGGGAAAAGGTCCTCTCTACAAATTTCCCAATATAGTGCCATGTAGCCGAAACAGCATCTTTACTAAACAATATGCACACAATACGACATTAATTATCAATATGGCAATTCGAACTTCTACTTTTCCGACGATTTGAAAACGCACTAGAATAAGTCCTGTTTTCAAAAAAGGTGATATCGATTCTATCAAATTTTGCTAAGATTTTCGAAAGCATTATTTATTCTTGTCTACACCTGAATACCAAATTCTACATTTCATCATGGCAGCACAGCTTTGTCCGTGGACGATCCACTGTAACAAATCTTGTGACCGTCAATTTATTAATGAACACGTTGATACACGTGGCCAAGTAGATGTGGTTTATACTGATTTCAGTAGTGTATTTGATAAAATTGATCGTGGAATTTTACTTGCTAAACTCTCAGAATTTGGTTTGAGTTCTTTATTTCTTCTGCTTCTACTGTCATACTTATCTAGCAGATCTAATTATGTTTATTACAATGGCTATAAATCTTTTGAATATTTTCCTTCATCGGGTGTCCCACAAGGATCTCATCTGGGACCATTGCTATTCGTTCTCTTTATCAATGACTTATTGACGTCTTTATCGTGTCCCATACTCGCCTACGCGGATGACCTGAAAATCTATGTCTCTATCAAGACATGGGATGATGTACGTCACTTACAATTTAATATTGATATAATTACTCAATGGTGTTCGAAATACAAGTTGGGATTAAACAATAGGAAGTGCTGTTTTGTTTCGTATACGAAACGCAGTATAATACATTGATGATTACCAGAGACCGGACACATCGGGTTGAAATGACGTCGTCATTACGACGGACGATATAAATAGTCTACAACATCTGCAAGTACATCACGTAGTTATTGAATGCACTATTGATCTGGCTAGCGCGCACATCTGTTTTCATCACATCTTTCAAATCAGTACCTCTGGATAAGTGCCGACGAAACTGTCGATACATTAGAACGCTGTGTGGTAAATGTTGTAGCTGGTGTACTACATCCAACGATTCCATATAACGCATATGTAATAGCAACAAAAGGTATAAATACAGTTGATGCGGAAACAGTTGCTAAAACCATTAACGAGAATATTCAAAAAATACTTCATTCGGACGGCAGGTACAAAGAAAATGTACTTTTATTTGTAAGTGACAGTGCTGCATATATGTTAAAAACAGCCAGACTATTAAAGGAAACATATCCTAATAAGCCGTATATTATTTGTGTAGCACATGCTCTCCACAGAATCTGTGAATAAATCAGAGACACCTTTCCAGAAGTTGATAGACTTGCATCACCTTTGAATAGAATTAACCATTTTTACAGCTCACAAAGAATTTGATTGAGATTACCCGGCTTGTTCTTTGTGACAAGCGCATGTCTGTGAAGGAAACAGTACGTCAATTCCGCCCTTGGTATTAGACGATCTTCTAATATTTTCATTAATCTACTGTTCTTTTGTGTCCAGTCTATGTTAGTATAGTTTCTAGTAGCTTCATAAAAGACATCAAAAGACATTGTCCTGTTCCATAACCCGGTACCGTTTTTGCAAAACAACATATTTTCTTTGATTGATGCGTTCCTATCACATTCATGCCTCACAAAACATAAGAACCTGAGACATGTTTGCTACATCTATTGATTTATTAAATTGAATATTAAAAAATTCACTTAAATTCACTTGTTGAATTATGTGATCGCGAACATTTTCTTAATGTGATTAAATAATATTAAATAATTTTTTACATTTATAATTAGAGTCAAAATTAAATTAATAATAGTAAGGCTTACTGTTATTATTCCTTTGGGGAGGGGGGGGGGGGGTCATGAAATATTAATTTTATTTATATTTATTATTTGGGGGGTCGCGGAACTAAGAAGATTGAGAATCTCCGATTTATGGGATGTTTCTTTTATTTCTTTTATTATTTTCTTAACACATCGCTATATATTGCAGTATATCAAATTTATGAACGGTAGTGTATACATACATGCAATGAACATAAAAAAAACTTTACGAGACACAATATGCACTCATTACATACATCTGCCTATAAAAAAGAATATCTTAAGTGACTCAATTGTTTCTAAAGATGTAGTAAGACGATTACTAGATAAATATACACTTAATAACAAGTTTATAATTCTATATAAGTTTACGATTTGCGATGAAAATGATAGATAATCTCTTACTGTACCTTTTTTGTTGTTGTTCAAATTGATAATTTAGTAGGTAAATCAAAACAAATTAACTTGAAAACGAAAGAAAACACTAAATAACATCTATTTCTTTTTTTGCAATTAATATTAAAATCATTATGATTTTTTTTATAACATTCCCGCTACGAAATTTTAAAGAAACTGAGTTATAAGGATTTGTTTAGCAGTTTACAAATATTACAATAGGTCAAAAGTTTAAACAGATAAGGGAATTCATTGGCATTACAGATCTATAGAAAATTAGTTCTTTGTTATTCCCAACTTTACCCAGATAAAGATTTAATACACATTCCTTTTGTATATATATATATACCGGGTGTATTATGAAAAACCTTTCGTGCTGTAACTTTTTTATTTTTTATCCGAATGTAATAAATTATACGTCGAACTAAATCGTTTTAAAAACACTGTAACGTGATCCGCTTTGAATTTTTTTTTTACACTTTGTTTTTGACAGACAGCTGCAAACTGTGTTTTTTTAAATTGCACTATACTTTTTTTTCCTTATTCAAATATATTACTTTTTCTGAATATGAAACTGTAAACAACGATATCCTTGTATGAAAAAAAATCGAGAAATTGAAGGTTTTTTTTTAGTTAGATTTATTCTGGTTTTTCTGAACACAGAGATTTCTTAAATGCATTTTAAATACTCTATTTCATTTTATTACCAGCAAATGTGTGTACCATTTAAAATCACTTACATTCAATACTATATAGCCCATAAAGGATTACAAACCAATGTTATCAGTGAGCGGTGGGTCAACAACAACATTTACAGTGTTTATTTTAAAAATTTAAAAATCAAGCAGTCATATTGAACGATAAAAGTGCATTCCAAATTTTCGAAGAGAGCTGTGACATCTGTCAGTCACACATTCATTATAACATTTTCAACGATTTATTTCTAAATTTTGTTATTGAAATGGATAATGGCGAATGTGTGGATGCGATTCAAGCATATTTTTAATGCGGAACAAATTCTGCAGCTGCTTTGCGACTTTATGGAAATCGTTTTCCTGACAGACTGCGTCCAAGTGCCGATAAGTTTGGAAGGCTCGTGCGAAATTTACGAAATTTTGGATCATTCAAAAAACCGAAAATAAACGCGCGTGTAATTCAAGATCAAAATTTAGAATTAAGTGTCTTGTTCTATGTGGAAGAAAACCCTAATACGTCTACGCGAGAAATTGCTCACTACATGCAAGTATCACATTCTACAGTTCAGTACATTCTGAAAAAGCGCAAGTTCTTTCCTTATAAACCACGGAAGGTGCATGCTCTCGGTGAAAACGACCCTCAACGAAGGGTTCAATTCTGCACGGTTTTTATGAATAAACTAAGGGAAGATCCAATTTTTTATCGTCGTGTGTTGTGGTCAGATGAATGCACTTTTGGGAAAAATGGTGTATTCAACAGAAATAATCATCGCCATTGGAGCACTGAAAATAACCATGTTGTGATGCAACACAATTTTCAAAATCGGTTCAGTGTAAATGTATGGTGTGGCATTTTAGGCGATAGAGTAGTAGGGCCTTTTTTTGTGGAGGGTAATCTAAACCAAGAAAAGTATAATAATTTGTTACGCAATGAATTAGGCGATTATTTAGATGAGTTGCCACTTGCTGAGTTAAACAGGTGGTGTTCCAACAGGACGGTGCCACACCCCATAATGCACGAATGAATACTGATTTTCTAAATAATTATTTTGGCGTCAGATGGATAGGCACTTACGGACCTATTCGATGGCCTGCTAGATCGCCAGATCTGAATCCACTGGATTTATTTCTGTGGTCTTACATTCAAGATCATGTCTATTTGACTCCACCTGATACCAGAGATGATTTAGTAAGAAGGATAGTACAAGTATGTCATGAAATACCACCAAATCTTATATTAAACGCAGCAGTTGGAGTTAATAGAAGGTGTCAAATGTGTCTGGAACAAAATGGGACCAATTTCGAACATTTGATTCATTAAAATATATGATAGCTTGATTTCTGTAAATTTCGTAGTTTTTTTTTAATAATAATAAATTTGTCACTCAATTTAATGGAGGTGTCTTCAGGAAATAAATGTTTATTAGAATAAGTAAAAAAAAATATGTAGTACAATTTAAAAAAAAAAATTTACTACTGTGTCAAAAACGATATGTCAAATTTTTTTTTTTTAAACCAGGTTACAGTGCTTTAAAAACGATTTAGTTTGACATATCATTCATTAAAATCAGATAAAATTTAAGGAAGCTACAGCCCCAAAGGTTTTTCATAATACACCCGGTATATATACATTTATAACTTCCATACAATGTAAATATTATCAATTATGAATAGTTGATAAGCAGAAAATCTGCAAATCCTGAAACATTTCAAACATTTTTCGATATTGTATTACCTTAGTATACTATAGGTATATTAACTAACGCATCCTTCTCGTATTATTACTAATAAACACAGGTTAATCAAAAGGTTCAATTGAATTTGAAGTCTTTATTAGATCAAATAGTGACTTCATCGCAATTGTTCAACCTTATAATTGGTATTTCTTTGCTATGCTTCATTACGTTTGTATAACATTAATTAGGTACTACAAAAGATAAATTCTCATATTTTACAGTAATTTTCTTCATATTCTATCTTTATAATAAAATATAATTAATGGGCATACGTGATAAATATATTTAGGACACAGTTGTTGCAGTTATTAAATCTGTGATTAACGAGAGTGGCAATTAATAATAGATAACATAAGCGGAAATTTTATTGTGTCATTGTAGTTTCAATTTAAGGAAAAGGATATGGAAAAGATAATAAAATCCCACTAGGTTATTGTTATTGTACAAAAATCTTACAGCGTCTATTACTTAATCAGACTTAATGCAATAATATATTTTTCTTATTACTCCAAAATTAATTTGCATTTATAAAAACATGAAAACGAAATAGCTTTTAATAATGTAAAATTTATTGCATTTTTAACACGTCAATTTACAATAAATTCAAAAAGTATATTAAAATATTTATAATAAACTTTTTTTTTTCAATAATACAGTTTCCTCTAATATGTTCTCCCAATTTTCTAATTCTAATTAAAAATCTTACTTAATAGATGTCTCTTAAAATAGTTTTAAAAAATCAGCCAATAAAATTACAACACGAATTTTAGTTTGACGGCTAATATTTTCTAAGAGCCGGGTTGTCATAACCAAAAAATTTACTTGTTAGTTGGTATTTGAATAAGAACTAAGAACCCTCTCAAAAGAAAATGTTAACGTACATATGTGAGTGGTATTAATTTTTTATTTCTCTAATACCCTATCTAACATATTTTGTTTACATTTATCGTAGTTTTAATTAGTTTAATAACAAAAACATTGGCTCTCTACCCGTCATCTTCCAACGTTATTGAATTAACGCCTTCTAATTTTGATAAGCTAGTAATTAACGGCGATGAGGTCTGGATTGTTGAATTTTTTGCCCCGTGGTGCGGCCATTGTCAACAATTAGTTCCAGAATATCAAAAAGCCGCCAACGCATTAAAAGGTGTTGTTAAGGTGGGGGCTGTAAACGCAGACGAACACAAAGATTTAGGTGGAAAATATGGCGTACGAGGATTTCCAACGATTAAAATATTCGGGACCAATAAATATAAGCCTGAAGATTACAACGGTGCTCGAACAGCTCAAGGTCTTGTTGATGGTGCTATAGCAGCTGCTCGAAGTAAAATCAATGCACAATTAGGTGGAAAACAATCATCAGGTTCATCATCTGGATCATCAAAGGTAAATATTTATGTTTTAAATGTTTTTATTATATATATTTTTTTTAACAGAGTGACGATAAAGATGTAATCGAGCTAACAGATAGTAATTTTGACAAATTAGTTTTAAATTCTGATGACATGTGGCTTGTTGAATTTTTTGCACCTTGGTGTGGTCATTGCAAAAATCTTGCACCTCACTGGGCTGATGCTGCATCACAACTTAAAGGAAAGGTAAAAATAATATTTATATTACTAACACTGAAATATACAAATTATGAGTACATATAGGTTAAACTGGGTGCATTAGATGCAACGGTACATACAAGCAAAGCTGCTGAATATGGTATCCAGGGGTACCCTACAATAAAATACTTCGGCCCAGGTAGAAAAGATTCTGATTCTGCAGTCGATTATGATGGTGGACGTACTGCTAATGACATTGTAAATTGGGCTTTAGAGAAACTAACTGAAAATGTACCTGCTCCAGAAGTGCTTCAAGTAAGAAGATGATTTTGACTATTTCCTCTTTAAATTTATGTTTAATATTTTATAATTTATTCAGGTTATCAACGATGAAATCTTCAAAGATGCTTGTGAAGAAAAACCTTTATGTGTAATATCAATACTACCACATATCCTAGATTGTCAGTCAGACTGTCGCAATAATTACCTAGATTTACTGAAGGAAATGGGTGAAAAATACAAAAAGAAGATGTGGGGGTTTGTATACAATATATAATTAGATTAGACATATAATACTTGAAAATTTAGTTATTTAATCACAAAACTGTATTTGCCAGCAGGATTTTAAAATGATTTTTTATTTCAGATGGATTTGGGCAGAAGCTGCTGTACAAGAAGAATTAGAAACCGCATTGGATATAGGTGGATTTGGTTATCCTGCTATGGCTGTCCTGAACGCAAAGAAAATGAAATACTCGATATTTAGGGGATCATTTTCAAAAACTGGAATTAACGAATTCCTCCGGTATAATAAATTATTAATTTCTCTATTTGCATTTTCAACATTTCAAGTCTACTAAAAAATAGATGATAATTATTAAAAACAAAATTCCTGTAATAATTACTTAAAAGAAGTCATCTAATTAAACTTATAAATGCTGGTTTATACTTCTAATATTTACTTCTAGTGACTTGTCATATGGTAGAGGTAATACTGCAGCTATAAAAGGTGCAGAACTTCCAAAAATCATAAAGACTGAAGCTTGGGACGGTAAAGATGGTGAACTACCTGTTGAAGAGGATATCGACCTGTCAGATGTCGTTTTAGACGAAAAAGATGAACTGTGAAATCCTTACAAAACAAGGATAATAACAAAATAAAATTTGGAAAACAAACTAAAATTCTAATTAGAATAAAATTATTCCATTGTCGGTGTAAACACTCCATCTCATATCTTCATGTCCTTTTGTGTAAGAAATTTTAGATTGTAAGAAAAGAATATTAAAAATTCTAATCAGATTTTTGTTTATTAATAAAAATATATTTGATATAAAAGCCTGTTTTTATTTAGATTTTAAAAGAAAAGTTATATTGAAAAATAAACCAAGACAAAATGATAATATAAAATAGTTGTTAAACCTGTTATGATTTGTGGCTAAAAGAGATTAGAGCTATTACAAAGCACAATGCATATAAGAACTAGGCATGACTACAATAGGAATAAAACAAGGAAAAACTTTTTACCAATATTGGAATAAAAATAGTTTAAAACGCTAATGAACTTGTAACATTCTAATTGGAAATGGTTCCTATCGCAGAAGTTGCAGCTTGCGCCAACGAAAAAATTTACATAATAACTATGCAGCTATTAAAGCCATTATGAATCCATCTACAAGACCTAAACTGGTGAAACATTGTAAACAAGTCCTCAATAGACTGGCACAAGACAATACTGTGTCACTGATATAGGTGCCAGGGCATGAAATTTTAAAGGCGATGAGATAGCGAAGGAAAGTTTCAAGAGAATCGTCATAGGACCAGAATCGCCAAGGATTCCACTAGAAGGAAGATCTGGTTATGGCTAGAAAGAGAACATAAAAATAAATGGGAGCTAACGGAAGGTCAACCTCATACTGAGACACAACTAGAGGAGCTGAACCCTAGGCTTTCAGCCAACCTAATTCGTAGTAAAAAAAATAATTATTAAAATTAAAACTATTACCAGCTTGATAACTGGACACTCCTGCAAGGAAGCATCTATACAGCATGGGATTGGTTAGCGAGCCCTGGTGTAGGAGATGTGAAGAACAGATAGAAACTAGCTTTAACAATAAAATGATTTATTTTGCCCAACAGATTAATCCAAAATAGGGTAACAAAACTTTGACTATGTGACAATACAACAATACATAAATAAGATAGTTCATAAAAACATCGTTAAATAAACTATTCGCGTTTCTCGACGAATGCACCAATGGAGCCCTACACAATATATTAGTCCTTGGTGTTGAAAACACAAAAGATGGGAAGTGTCTAGCAGCAATGCGTGGTACCAGTAAAATCACTCGAGCGGTTATTCAGGAGATTCGCCACCAGTAATACGCGCTCTTCCTTTGTCTTCGCACCGCCAGCAATTCCAATCCATGCCTCACAAGCAAATCCTCGTAGTCTATATTGAGCTCTGGATAGACTCCTTCCATGTACTCAAGTACTTCAGAAATTTACGCTGAACGCGTTCAATTTGATTCACGTGTAGGTCATAGATTGGGTACCAAACGGTAGACACATATTCCAACTTACTGACGACATATGCGAAATATAGAGATTTAATGGTACCAATATTAGTAAAATTTCCGGACATTCAAATAATAAAACCCAGAGACTTAACAGCAGATCTAATGATGTTTGAGAGATGATCGTTGAAGGTCAACTTACTGTCGAATGTAACACCAAGATCCGTTGTAGAGATAACAGTATTATCGACGTAATAAAGAGTTTGTGTAATTTATTTTCCTTGTGAAAGTTACAACACAGCATTTTGAAATGTTTAAATTAGATTTATTCATGCGGCACCAGCTGTGGAAGTTTAAGGTCACCTGCATAAGCCAATACATTGCAGTCAAGTCATGCTATTAGGTGATTGATAAATATATTAAACAAGCGGGCCCAAGTTGGAACCTTGAGGAACTCCAGAAGTAAGAAAAGCTGACAGTTTTTGTAAGAGTAAATTATGGCCGATGGTATCAAACTGATACAAAAAGACTGATGTCCGTATAAATAACATCTAATTGACTAGCATCATCTAAAGCTTCGGCTATATCTTGGGTTATGTTAAAGTTGAGCGATTTTTCACAAATCCACGCTGTGATGAGAAATAAAAGCTTTCATGTAATATGCACTTGTGAAGAACAGAAGCGATTCAGATAGAAACATTTCGATAGTGATTTTTATCGAGGACACAAGACTAACAGTGGAACTGAGAGATCTATTAGGGTGGTACAAAGAGCACTGTACTTAAATGCCTAGATTTACCGTCGTCCAGCCGAAAGAAGTATATCTCATAGGTTAAATTTCCATGTCAATAAGTTAACCTTCAAGAAATCTTACTTTATATACTTCATCTTATTCTCACAGTACAAAACAACTTATACCTTCGCCTTATACAACTTTATATTTTCATCACAAAACTGCACTATTTCTGTATTTAAAAGAAATAACATTTTGCCCATATGCATCTATTTTTAAAAACAATTCCCATTACAATTACTTAAACTTTACCACACATTAAATATACAAAGTGTCCCGTATCGTTATGTTCAAATTTTAGGAGTGTAAAGTAGATTTCATTTCAAGTAACAAAAACGCAAAACTTGTATATCCATTTTTATTTGTTTCAAAGTTACAGATCTATGAATGTGATTGTCAGATCATGAAAAAAAATGTATTCCTAAAGTCCATACAAACTGATTTTATTTAAAAAACGTTATACGATTCAATAACAGGACTGTTAACGTCGCATAACAAAATGTTATCCTAAAATAAATAAACACGTGTCGTAGTGCATACAGTAATTTCTTGGAGATCTACAAAAAGGAGTAGGTACTGGAAATTGATTTATGACAAAGAAGGTTCTTACTTATTTCGTAAGTACTGAACCATGAGTATCATACAATAAACAAATGTTCAGATGACTGTTAACGTTGGATTTTTTAATAAAGGATTACATTACGTTTCAGTTAATACAACAACTTATTAGTGAGTGGACACTCACACGTTTTCTTTATTCAATATGCCTTACCGATTTTCTTCTCAAGATTATGCGGACATGCATTTTGTGTACGGCTACTGTAACGGCAGTGCACGTCAAGTAGTTATTGAATACCGACATCGGTTTCCCGACAGGCGCATTTCTCATTACAGAACGTTACTGGAAGTACACAGACAATTTCGGGAATGCGGACTGGGTGATTATCTTTTCGACCAAGGAGTAAATTTGCCAGCAGACTTAGAGGAAGAAGCAGTAGCTATTGTTACAAGGGATGCAACTCTCAGTGTACGTCTGTACGTCGAATCGCTAGACAACTAGGAGTGCCACGAACGACAATTTGGCGAATTTTAAAACGTGAGGGCTTTTATCCATATAACTATCGCAGGGAACACAGTTTGCTTGAGGCATACCACTATGCTCGTTTAGTTTATTCTACCTGGATATTAAGGCAGCCACGGCTTCATTTTAATCTGAGAAACCTGCACAGGTGGTCATCAGAAAATCCCAAAGCTATACACCCATCTAAATTTCAACATGAATTTTCTATTAACGTTTGGGCGGCCCTAATCGATGACTTGTTGATTGGTCCTGTCGTTCTTCCTGAGAGGTTAAATGCGGACAGTTACCTTCAATTTCTTACTGACGAACTGCCAGGTCTTTTAGAGGATGTCCCAGTGAATATTCGACGAGACATGTGTTTTCCCATGGATGGGGCACCACCACATTTCGGAATTGCTTTCCGAAATTGGGTTAACGTCAATTATCCAAGATGGATTGGCCGAGGTGGTCCTGTTGCATGGCCACCCAGATCACTCGATTTTAATCCCCTCGACTTTTATTTATGGAGGTACATGAAAAATTTAGTCTACGCGCAAGTTTCGAACACAAGAGAAGAGTTGTTGGATCGTATTTACCTGGCTGCCGAGTAAATTCGACAAAACAAGTATGAAATTCGGATAAGTACTTCTTCTGTTAGCTTACGGGCACAGGCCTGCATTCAACAAGGAGGTGGACATTTCGAAAATATTAATTGAACTTTTTTAAATAAAATCAGTTTTTATTGACTTTAGGATTACATTTTTTTTCATGATCTGACAATCACATTCATAGATCTGTAACTTTAAAGCAAATAAAAATGGATATACAAGTTTTGCGTGTTTGTTACTTGAAAAGAACTCTACTTACACGCCTAAAATTTGAACATAACGATACGGGACATCTTGTATTTATTTCACAAATATTATTTTTAGTAAATTAAATGAATTCTTTAAAAATACAAATTTATTAAATGAGGGGGGATTGGGGGATGTAGAACAGAAAAAATAAAAACTGCAATAAAAAGAATTTATTTAGTCCATTTAATAAAAAATATATTCAATACAATGAATATTTGTTTTAATATGTGTATATATAATATATATTCATATAAAATCCACACTTATGTAAAATTGAGCGTTTGAAAATACATAATACATACATAATGTTAAAGAAAAAACATTTAATACATATTCAGTCATGAGGTTTTTTCAAATATTTTTAGGATTTTCTTCAAGCAGATATGTATTTAAAAAGTCTGTCTTTAAAGACTATGGCTAAAGAAAAAATTTATAATTAAAATTCGTAACCTAAGTATTTCGACAACTAAGATGTAATAATAAAAAATATTATTTTCGCCTACTAAGGATGGTAATTTAGTTGTAGAAATACATATCTAGGATAACAATATTAATGTGGTAAGGGCTTTTGCACCTTTTTTAAAAGGTATTTACTTCTTAGGAATTATTCCATATTCCATTTAATCCAAGAATATTTGAAAAAGTTTATTATATAATTCTAAAAACAAGTTAAAATACTAACAATTAGAGATTCGATTATTTCATTTCAGTCCTAGTAGTTTTAAACAGTTAGTTAATACAGCGTGGCCCAAAATGACCGAAGGGGTTGACCTTTATTTCTCAAATCAACGATCCATTGCGATATAATTAAATTAAAAATATTCTCCATTAATATACTGTATTTAAAATTAAAACAATTTAATAATTATGTCTTAAATAAGAAGTTGTAATGAACTCAAACCCCTTCGGTCATTTTGGGCCACTCTGTACTACTAAAAGTGAACACAAAAGGATTCACAGCAAGGTAATTATTAAAAAATAAGGAATTATCGTTAATTTTGTGGTCTTTTTCTATTCATAATTACAAAAGAATATATGAAAAATATTCATAAATTTCAAACAAATTCTAAAATTAATTCTAAGTCCATATACAAGGCAGTGTCAATTTTTGCAAGAGTCATCACTTCCTCAATTATACCTTATGATAATATTACCATAATTATGTCTGCATTATGTTATATAAAAGCTTATATCTTTATTGTTACTAATAGTATATCATTTTAAAGCACTAATTATACCTGATACATAGATATGTAAAAAAAGATCTTTGTATATTTTAAAACAGCCTCGAAATAATACAAAATAAAAATAAAACATGCAATTGTAATGCAAAACATTAATCAGTCTGAACATAAGCGTCCCGATACCTAACTTTATACTTTTTACCTACAAAAATTAAACAGTAGCTAGTTCGATTCTATTATACTTTCGTTCTTTCTTACATATTAGTGGATAAAAAAGCGCAATATAGTAGGCAGCAACACCCAGTAATATCAATGTTAAGATCAGGATAACTAAGCCCCATGCTGATATGCCAATACCTCTATTTTGTTTAGCTAGAAACATATATTTAAATCCCGCATTATTACAATGATATAATCACACCACTTACATGTTACATTTTCATAGTCAGGCTCCTTTTCATTTCTTTTATAACCACAGTGAAACTCAGGTATTATGAAAATAAATACAACTATAAACATTATGAAATATGTAAATATTTATGTTTTATATTGATATATTTAATTTCTTTACATACCTAAGTAAATATACAGTATTTTAAAGAGTGATGGCATTATTTTTCGTTTCTGGTTTATGGCAAATATGTAATATATATATATATCTAGACTAATCAAGAGAAATAATACTGCAGCCTAACTACACAACCAAATCAACAACAACAATTTTCAAACAACTATTATATAAAAAATAGTAAAATCATTAGTAGCTTTTAATCTTACGTCTACCTACGGAGACATCTAACGTATAATAGATAAGGCAAGTGATTTAAAAGAATGTTCTATGTATACGGGATCCATTTTATAGCAAAATTAAGGAAGAAATATCCTTGATCAAATTATAAAAATTATTATTCAAATTTAACCTGTAATATTATTATTACTATTGAACTAAGATCCTGTGTCTAATCTCTAAACGAACAAACTTACGTACCATCCCCCAAATCTTTACTCACTCTGCTACCATGGTAACTTGGCAATACAAATATAAACAAATGTCAATACCGCAATAAAAATGTTTATATATTTAAGTAAAAAAGTAAGTATTTAGGATTTTATATTAATTCTTTAATATACAATGTGTATAATATTCCAGATTGCCATACCAAATAATACCAAATTAAATACTATTGCATGGAACAAAGAAAACAGTTACATTGCAGTGGGTGGTGAAGATGGTTTATTAAAAGTATTAAAATTGGATGGAGGTAAGATATTTTATTTTTAACAATTCATTACATCATATACACTTATATCTCTAAGGTAATAACCCAGATTCTGCCAGTAAATCCAGAGGACTAGCCGCAGCAAGTAATCTTTCTATGAATCAAACCTTGGAAGGCCATACTGATAATATTAGAGTAATAACATGGAATGAAACACATAAAAAGCTTACAACCAGCGATCAAAATGGTGTTATAATTGTTTGGATGCTTTACAAAGGTGCTTGGTATGAAGAAATGATAAATAATCGAAAGAAATCTACAGTAGTCGGAATGGCATGGAGTAGTGATGGAATGAAAATATGTATCATATATCAAGATGGTGCTGTAATAGTCGGATCTGTGGATGGAAATAGGATCTGGGGAAAAGAATTAAAGAATATTCAACTATCTGGGGTGCAGTGGTCTCCCGATGGAAAACTGTTAATATTTGGTTTATACAATGGTCAAGTTCACTTATATGATAATTTAGGTAATTTTGCTGTAAGTAGAACTATTATACTTTATTCAGTTATAATTTTGTTTTTATCTCAACAAAACCTATATGAAGTATGTAGATAGAGACTAAAACGAAAAGTAGCAGTTTAAACAATATTATGTTATATTTCTTACATTTGTTTTAGATGAAACTTGATATACAATGTTTAGATCATATGATGTCTGAAGCTGGTATTGTGGGAATGGATTGGTATGATGGTAAATATGGATATATGCATGCATTATGTCCAGCTTTAGCAATCTGTTATGAACACGGACGTTTGCAATTAATGTGCAATGAAAATGACACAAGTAATACATAAGAATTATTAAAAAAAACATTAGTAAAAAATATGTTTCCATGCTCTAGATCCAGTTATTATTGATACAAGAATGATAGCCACGAGTTGCAGTTGGAACCATAATGGATCCTTAATAGCAATTTCTGGACGTCAAATTGACGATGACAGACAAAATAATGTAGTACAATTTTATAGTCCATTGGGTGATGTACGTTTATTTCCTTATTCAGATATATACATACATATATACCTGGCAAATAATTGTATTTTAGCATTTGCGTACATTGAAAGTTCCTGGTATGTCAATAGCTTGTTGTGTTTGGGAAGGTGGTTCACTACGTGTAGCTTTAGCTGTTGATTCATTTGTTTATTTTGCAAACATACGCCCTGACTATAAATGGTGCTACTTCAAAAGAACTATAGTTTTTACCTCATGTAGGCCTCAAAAGGCAGGAGTGTCAGTGTCATTTTGGGATACCAGCAATGACCAAGTAATATTTTTGAAAATATTCTTTACCACACATATATTTATTAAACTTAAATAATACACCTTATATTTTCACAAAACAATAGTATATTTAACTATATGTACATTTCATGTGCACTGCACACATCATCAGTAGTTACTATTTAAACGTATTATTTTCGAGTACATGTATAGTGAAAATATCTATTTTGGGTAGGGGTGTAAAAAATTTTTCAATTACAAATGGTTAAAAAACATGCAAATAATCGGAAAGTATGGTCGTATATTGTAAAAACTAAACTCTATTGAAATTCTAAGTAGGACAAATTTGGGAAGGACCGTTACATATGAAAAACAAGACATCTGACTATGTTGAGTTATATTAAATGACAATATAGTAACGTGAAAAGGATCTATTAATTATTAGATATTGTTGGTATACAATTTAAAAGTTTATTATTAATAGGTGACATGTCATTGTTAAGGAGGTAATTTTTGTATTTTTTCATATGTATGGCTTTCCACATGTCTAAATTTCTGCTGTTACATTTTTTAATTAATTTTACATTATCTAAGCTGAAATTAGTAGATAAATCAGCATTAGCTCTACATCATTTAGATACCGGACATAATTTCAGCTTAGATAATGTAAAATTAATTAAAAAATGTAACAGCAGAAATTTAGACATGTGGGAAGCCATACATATGAAAAAATACAAAAATTACCTCCTTAACAATGACATGTCACCTATTAATAATAAACTTTTAAATTGTATACCAACAATATCTAATAATTAATAGATCCTTTTCACGTTACTATATTGTTATTTAATATAACTCAACATAGTCAGATGTCTTGTTTTTCATATGTAACGGTCCTTCCCAAATTTGTCCTTCTTAGAATTTGAATAGAGTTTAGTTTTTACAATATACGACCATACTTTCCGATAATTTGCATGTTTTTTAACCATTTCTAATTGAAAAATTTTTTACACCCCTACCCAAAATAGATATTTTTACTATACATGTACTCGAAAATAATACGTTTAAATAGTAACTACTGATGATGTGTGCAGTGCACATGAAATGTACATATAATTAAATATACTATTGTTTTGTGAAAATATAAGGTGTATTATTTAAGTTTAATAGTGTAATAATTTCACAAGTGCTCAACATATACTCTTACACATATATTTAAATATATTTTTTAGTGCCATACTAAGTATGTACCTGTTTTACTTGCTATTGCGGGCTATGGTGACCATTGTGTGTTAGTAACATGCTCTGATAACGAGGCGACAAGTGGCAAATATGGACTTTTATTATGTAATACTTTAGGAACTCCTGTCGATGGTTAGTACACATGTTTATATTCAAAATTTTTTCATTTTTAACCTTCACTTTTTAAAGATTGTAAATTTTTGTGTAGGTGTCTATGTTGATGTCGAAATATATTGGGTAACTATGAATTCTACCCATGTTATAGCAGCTTCAAAAAATAATTTCATTATATGGCAGTACAAGACACCAAAATATTCAACTTTAGTTGGTAAGTTTTATTTTTATAAAAAAAAAAATCAATTTTAAATGATTGCAATTTTTAGGTGGAACCCGTAATCGTATTAGAATGTACCACATTGATGACACTCCTTCAGGAGCAGTTGAAGTTATCCAAGACTTAGATCAAAATATTGAAATTGCCATTAATATGTTTATTTCATCCGATCCAATATGTTGTATCACATCATCCAATAAAATTTTAATTATCGGACGGGAATCAGGGCTTTTACAGTATTATGCCTTACCTCATACGGCTTTATATAATAGAAATAAAATGGTATCTAGACCACACAAAATGGCTATCAATTGCAATTCAACGTATGCGAAGTTAGATAATTTTTATATTTTATAAATGAAGTTTTGATTTTTTGCAGTCGATTATCTGTCATTGATGTAGCAGGTGTGTTAACAGTTATTGATATTTCTGAAGGAATAGGAAGACCTAGTGGGATACCAGATAATGAAAAACTTGAACGCAAAGATGTTTGGGCTATGTGTTGGGCATCAGATAATCCACAATTATTGGCAATTATGGAGAAAACACGAATGTATATTTTTAAAGGAAACAATCCTGAAGAACCGATATCAAGTTCAGGATATTTGTGTAGCTTCCAAGTATTGTATTTATGTAGATAAGAAATGTAAATCTTAATTACCCAATTTTAAGGATCTCGAGGTGCAAGCCTTATTATTAGATGATGTTATGGAAACTCCGGAAAAACCTAGTAGGGATAGACTTATAAAACTTGAAGTTAAAAGTCTAAGAGATACCCGCCAATTGTTGGAAAAAGTTGGAATTAAGGAAACCGCTCTGTTCATTGAAGACAATCCGCATCCTAGATTGTGGCGACTACTTGCCGAGGCTGCATTGAAAGAAATGGATTTAACCACGGCGGAATCGGCTTTTATACGTTCTAACAATTACGCTGGAATATTATTTGTTAAAAAATTACATAATATTAGCAGTGACGCTGTTAGAAAAGCTCATGTTGCAACATATTTCAAACAATTCGACGAAGCAGAAAAATTATATTTTGAGGCAGATAGGCGGTAAATTCTTTTAGAAATTACAACACTTTCATTAAACTAAGCAATAATTTTAGGGATTTGGCTTTAGTAATGCGACAAACTTTAGGTGACTGGTTTAGAGTAATACAGATAATGAAAAATGGAGTGTCAGCACCAGATCTTGTACTAGAAGTGGCGTACAATTCAGCAGCTGATTATTTTGCCCAATTTAACAATTGGTCAGCAGCCGTGGAATACTATGAATTGGCAAAAAATAGGTCACAACTGGTGGAATGCTACTACCATTTAGAAGATTACGAAGGAATAGCTAGAATAATTGAGGAATCACAGGAAGGAGATCCTTTATTGAAACAAATCGGGGATATGTTCGCAGCTGACGGCGTTTGTAATTTGGCTGTAGAAGCTTATAGTAAAGTAAGAACAAAATAGAAACATATTCAAATTCTTTCAAAATAATTTTAGTACGGGGATCACAAGGAAGCCATTGATTTGTGTGTTAAACATAATAAGTGGGATTATGCGAAGGATTTAGCTAGAAAATACGACATCCCAGAGGTGTATAAGCTATTCTCGAGTCATACAGTTAATTTACTTGACCAGAAGTTATTAGCAAGCGCAATTGAGATTAATGTACAAACTAAAAATTATTACGAAGCAGCTCAAATAACTTTCAAGGTGATCTTGCATCTTAACACTCATCAGTATCTTAAAAACATTTTATTTTTAGTTGGCTGATCAACAAAATAAGAAAACTGTAAAAGATGCCAGGAAAATGAAGCAACTTTATACATATGGCAGTAGACTATATGAAGAATTTTTACGAAGAAAAGGTTGTTAAGTCATTTTTTACTTATATTTCGTTTCTTGTATATGTTATATTCCAGGTTCTCATGTTACTGGTATCCCGGAGAATATCTGGACTGGTGCAGAAGCCTACCATTTTTATCTACTAGCACATGAATTACTGTACAGTGGAAAAATACATAACGCAATGCTAACATCATTTCAATTACTAGATTATACAGAATATATTAAACCGAGAGATGTGTACTCAATATTAGCTTTGACATCGTACCTGAATAGTTCATATGCAATTTGCTCGAAAGCTTTTACCCAATTTAAAAATATTGAAGATGTATATTTGATTTAAACAAAAATTAATATATTGTATTTATACCTTTGTTTTAGTTAACTCCAGAAGAGTTACAACAATATGAACAACTGTCATTGGATATATTTGGAAAGCACAAAGCGATAGATACAAGGAATTATACTGTTGTTTGTTCAAATTGCCAGGAAACAATACCAGATTGGTATAACTTATTGTTATGAATATAATTAAGTCATCAACTGAAGACCTTCAAAATGAAAATTAAATACACCATTCTGTTTCAAAATTCTTATCACATTTAGTCAGTTCAAAATATTATTTTCCACAACTAAACATAAATTTCCGAATACTTATCAGAATATACAAAAATAAACTTTAAGTGTATTTAATGACATTCTCAATTTGAATTCTTCCACAAGCTTTAATCAATAGTGCAATTAATATTCTTAATACTTTTGTTTGTAGGAGTACAACATGTCCTAATTGTTACATCAAATTTCCTATCTGTATAATCTCTGGGCAATCTATAATCGATGATACTTTACCTGCCTGGGTGTGTTCGGAGTGCCACCACTATGCAGTGAAATCCCAGATGACCTACCAAAAAAAGTGTCCATTATGTCATGTTGGCATATCAGCAGTTTACGATGATTAATTTCTTATAATTCCTGTATTTTCTTTTTGTAATTTATTAATTCCGTCCAAATATTAATGTTCGATTTATATTTTTTAGAAATTGTATTTGATTTATATTTACGTGTTCAATAAATTAAAATCAAATTAATTATTCTATTTTTATTAACCTATTTTCCTATCTGTTTTATCTTATCAAAATAATAAGTATCTTTTATCAAAATTTATTTATTAATTGAAAATATTATATAACAATCATTTTTAATATTAAATAGTATGAAACAATTAACTAATGAAAGGTACTCCAAACAATTTCAATTTTTCGAAGAACTATAGGAATCATTGAATTAATTAAATGCTTTGAACTAACTTTTCAACCACTTCAAGATGGTGTATTCGTTTAAATTCTTAGTTGACTTCTACGTGCTGAAGCTTCTATAAATATTCTATCAACATCTTTGAAGACGACATCTGCAGATTTAGCCGCATTAATTCTATACAGAATACCCCTCATGTTATAATAATTGACTAGAGGTTTGGTTTGATTATGATAGGCTTCCAACCGCTTTTTCAAAGCTTCTACATTGTCATCAGAACGGCGAATTAACGGTTCACCTGTAAGATCATCAGTCATGGTTTTCTTCGGTGGATGGAATTCATCATGATAAGAGCGGCCACTAGAAGGGTGAATTAAACGTCCTGTAATACGGCGAACCAAGAGGGCATCGTCAATTGAAAACTCAACAACTGCATCCAAGCTTGTATTACGTTTTTCCAGTAAATGGTCAAGCTATTAATACAATGACATTTAATACAATAACACTTTTCTTAAAGAAATATAACTAACCTTTTCTGCTTGACCGACAGTCCTTGGAAATCCATCTAATAAAAACCCATTTTTACAATCAGGTTTATCTAAATTGCTGTCAATTAAATTAACAACTAAATCATCGCTAACTAATTTTCCGTCATCCATCACTTTTTTAATTTTCCTTCCAAGTTCTGATCCAGAATCGACTTCTGATCTCAACATATCGCCAGTAGATAAGTGACAGACACAAAAACGTTTCTTCAAAAGTGGGGCCTGCAATTAAGTTAAAAATGTATAATTTCTAATTAAATTTCATTCAAAATATACCTGTGTTCCCTTTCCGGAACCTGGTGGTCCCAATAATACTGCATTGATTCCATTAACCTCATTCTCACCAGCAGCTTCTTTTGGCACACTAACGGTTGGCATATTTTTGATTTATGCTCTTAAAGGAAAAGTAATAAGTACGTCAAAAATAGTATATTTTAATGATATGTAACTGACAAAACCTGTTACGATTAAATGTTATGAAATTGCACGTCAACAGCACAAATGACAAATTTAAAAAAGAAAAAAAAATGGCGGACGAACCTGATCAGTGACGTTAATAAATAGATGGATGCTTCAAAATATTCTTTAAAATGACTTTTTATAATGAATATTGGCTTTTCAAAATTTAATATATATTATTTAATACTTTATAAAAATACATTTCGAAATTGTTATCTATTATGTTGAACTTTAAATATTAAAAATGTCGATTTAAGATAACTGCATATTATTGCTATGTATCAAGTTTTTATTCAGATATAATAAATGATACACTTTCGATTTAAAAAGTATTTATATATTCTAAACATAAGATTATTTATCAATAAACACTATATATATATAGACAATATCCAATCTATCTTGTTAATTACTTAATTGCAAAATAAGGATTCAATACCAAAATTACAGCAAAAGCTTAAAGTTGATACTGTGCGGCTGTGCCAATACATCTTCACTCAAAAAATGATTTATAGGATATATGACTATATAGTATAGCCATAGAAATTTTATCTGTATCATCTTAAGTCTCAGCACAAGACTGTAATTTGAAAAATATTTAAATAATTTATTATAACCTTAATTGTCAGGAAGAAGAGAATATTATTCATAAATATCTAAAAAATAAGTTATTTATTTACCTTATGGTTTACATGATTTTTTCGCCAAGTAACGTGTGTTCATTTGAAAAGTAAATCTAGGTTACTTTGAAATTTTGATAGACGCATATATATTAGTATGTGTTTGTTGTTCCGTAAACGTAAATCCAAATGACATTTGATAATGTCAACAACATTTGTTATTTATTTGTATGTATGAAACTGTCAAAATATACGACTTCGTAGGTTAAGTAGTAAATTTTAATTTACGACGTACTTCAAAATGTTCTCAGTAAATCACCAGTAACGCGCCAAGTATCTTCGGCGCCGTCGTGCGAAATACTGATAGGCGCCTTTACCCTATATGTATTGAGCCAAAATTACCAGCCACTCTCCCACAGTTCAAATGCTTAAGATACCCCTTTCACCTTTTTTAATTATTAAATAATATTAATTAAGTTAAATTTATACAAAAAACAGTGTAGATGCAAATATCAAGTACACTCTTTGAAGTAACAATAAAATTATTGCTGTCAATGCTAAAATAATTGTAATAATTGTTGATTTGTTGTAAACTTTCAAAAAATGTTTTTAATATTTTTAAAATTTAACTTATCACAAGTGGCCGTAGGCGCCTTTAAGGCCTTGGCGCCGTTGTGCGCTGCACGACCGTGCCCATATGGACGGCGCGTCACTGTAAATCACATGCTACTAGATTGACAAATCAAATGAACACGCGTTATATATAATATAATGCAAAAAGAGGTCACTTGATTTAAAAATAAAAGTATTTTGAAAAAATAATTTTATCTTGGTTTGGCATTTCTTTCCGCAATAGGTGCTTTTTTAATTTGATAGCAAAAGTTATATAATTAATAATATAGCAGTGGGAAAATTTCGGGAAAAGCTACGAAGAAAATATTTAATACGCAAATAAACAGCTTTATTGTTTGCATCATTAATAATGTAAAATCTAGGCATTATTAATTGAAATATTTTTGTAAATAAAACGTAATTTTTTCAATTTAAAGTATACAACCGAAGTTAAAAATATATAAGCACTTTTATAACATTTTCGAATTTATATAACAAGATTTTTATTTGAAGCAACTCCAATTTTTTTCAAGTTACTGGTATTGAGCAGGAGCTTGTTACCACGAAAAAGTATATTGGGAGTTATTTGAAGAGATGTTGGATAAAAAAAAAACATTTACAAAAATAACTACAATATATTTAGTTTGTAAAATGTAGAACCAATATAAACATCACAAAAAATATATGTAGTGACATATTACGTCAAAACAATTATTTCTTGTAAGTAATTGTTATTGGAATACAAACATTATACACATTAAGTCATTGGTCGGTAATTTTGGAATGTTCCCTGGATTCGATGGCCAAGGGTAAAATAGCTGATGACATGGCTAAGGCAGGATTAGCTACTGCAATAATATTATCACCACTTGCTGCTATAACTTGTACTTTAGGAGATAACTTATTGGAATCGTCGATTTCAGTCTGATGTTCTTCTAAGATACTCTACAAATTAGAATATGGTAGGGATTTTTATTTTAATAATGTAATCATCAAACCTGGCATGTATTACTTTCAGTTCCATAGGAATCTTGATCTTGACCAGAAATCTAAATACAGAACAAATTTTTGATTATTTCTTTTATTACGTATTGTCTGACCAGTTTAAAATACCAGTGTCATTTATCAAATTATTAGTTATAAATAGAGATGCCAATTTCGAGGTCAACGCGCAGCCTTTTCATAATGACTTGAATATGCGAAAGTTGTATGCTAAAATCATTCCGAAGATACAG
The DNA here is from genome assembly GCA_935421215.2 of Melolontha melolontha. Taxonomy (NCBI): domain Eukaryota; kingdom Metazoa; phylum Arthropoda; class Insecta; order Coleoptera; family Scarabaeidae; genus Melolontha; species Melolontha melolontha. Next base: position 34,230,187 of record OW285244.1, on the reverse strand, counting down.
CGGAGCAAAAAGAGTTGAGTTTGTCGATTTGCCAGGATTTCGTTGAACGCATCCAAAACGAAGGGCTTGGATAGAAACCATTGTCATGGGAGACAAAAGTTTGGCGTTCCAGTATGACCCCAAAACTCGATGACAAAGTAAGCAGCGGGTAGAGGAGAAAGGAAATCAAGATAATGGTAGTTTTTTTTTTGACATTAGGGGCGTAATCCATAAAAAGTTTGTGCCACAGGGTAGGTCTGTTAACAGTTCCTTCTACCTTGATGTCCTACAACGTTCATGTGCTCGGATGAGACCAGAATTGGCCAAGAATGGATTCGTTTTCGGCCTTGGCCACATTGCATTCGTTATGCACTAATTATTAGCGAAAAGAATTATTCCAGTGCTCCGCCCTTCCCACATAGCCCGAATCTCGCTCCTGCAGACTTTTTTATGTTTACCAATATGAAAACTCCGCTAAAAACCTACCGTTTTGATACGATTGAAGGTTCTGAAGGGATTAACTTCAGATGATTTTTGACGATACTTCCAACAATGGGAGACTCGCTGGAATAAGTGTACCACACTCTAGGTTATTGTGAGGGGATAAATACTTAAAACCACGTAATTTTGCTTAATAAAGACTACAGGGAAAGATTCTTGTTATTTAATTGCCACGCCTCGTGTTCCATCACTGTTTATAAATTTACAACTTATTATTTGTTTTATGTACGTACTATAAAATGTACGCCTATGACGTGCACCTCAATTTGGCTTCTCTAGTTATAAATATATATCTCTTTAATGTACCGTGCGATCAAAAATGACTGATAAAGTTGGCAATTCAGAAGTAAATATTTTTAGTTTATTAAATTTACGTCAGGTGAGCTGTCAAAAGTGTTTAAACATGTTATTATTATCAGAGGCGTGCCGGTTAGTGTTTCCTTTATTTTATACTTTTTACAATGCATATTAGGTCTTCTTCTTCTTCTCTGTTTTGGGTTGGACGCCACCACGTCCAGGCACTTGAGTACACTGCTCTTTTTACTATCCCCAATAGATCTCTCAATTCCACTCTGTTAGTCTTGTGTCCTCGATAAAAGCCACTATCCTCCTCAGGGGAAGTTTGAGTATACTCGAAGGATCCAATAGATCCCTCCCGAAATATTTCTGTCTGAGTTCTTTCAGTTCCTCACACGTGCATATTACATGAGGGCTAGTTTCCTCCTGTTTTTCACATCTCCTACACCAGGGTTCGCTAACCAAGCCCATGGTGCACAAATGCTTCCTTAAAGGACAATGTCCGGTTATTAACCCGGTAATTATTTTAATTTCTTTTTTGCTACTACGAATTAGGTTGGCTGAAAAATTTGCGTCCAGCCCCCTTAGTAGTGTTTTGGTATGGGGTTGACCTTCCGTTAACCTCCATTTATTTGTATGTTCTTTTTCTAGCCATAACTAGATCTCCCTTTTAGCGGAATCCTTAGTGATTCCACATACAGGATCTGGTCCTGCATATTAGGTATCTTTCTATGTTTTTTCGTTTTCTTTTGAAAAAGCAACATTATTTTCTATATGATCTAATATTTTTGTTTTCATACTATTTATACTTTCAATTGACATAATTTCACTCCTTCGCAAATATTATATACCGTTTTTACGAATGAAATATATTTTATCTAGGCATCAGTTTCGAAATAGTGTATCTTCGCAGCGATATTCAAGGTGAAATAGGTTTTTGGATACATTTTACAGCACTTTGGTTAGATATAGATTCAGAAAATGATATACATACGAGTATTAGGCAGATCCTGAAAATGTTGCGCCTATTAACATTTGCACACAACATCGACAAAGTAGGTATTGTTGAATATTTTAAAAATCTAACGCTAAACTTCCAATCAAGAGTAATTAAGTAAAGAGAAAGATGGTCATTTAGATTACTAGACCCTAATCCATTAGATTTTTACTTATTTTAATGATTTTTTTTTCGTTATCGATATAATTTAGCAAAATGTAGACGCAGTCGTAAGTTACTAGTTCACTATACCGGTGGCTTCGGGATCAAATCCAGGGCTTGCTGTCCGTGTAAAATTTTCGTGGTTTTCCTCGGTTAAGGTGAATGCCGACAGCAAAACATCTTATTATTGTAACGTATAGATCATGAGCGCTTAATTTATTTATAGTTTAATGTAGTATAAAGACAAAAATAAATATTTTATTATATTAAAATTGTTTTATTCTAATAAATATATTTTTACTGTTTAAATAATTAAATTTCCATATTAGTAAATAGTAATTAAATAATACACACACATTCGCCGGCACTGCAAGAACTGCCAACACAATCAGTCATTTTTGATCTCAGTGTATATTGTTTTTACCTGGCAGGGAGAGCTCGAATTACTGTAAGAAAAATGAGAATCTGTTTCATCATCAGTAACTAAAGAAGAACTTCTTCCGATAGAATCTCTAAATATAGATATATATTGACGTTAATATAAAAACGATCTTATATAATAACTTTAAATGTCTACTACCTTGATTGATGTGACCGTGAATGGTGATAGAACAAAGTACTTAGATGTGGCCTAGATGTAATTAAATCTTCAGAATTTTTATCCTAAAAAATACACAGGAAAGATAAAAAAAGCTTAACCAAAAGTTAAAATTATGAGAAAAAAATGAGTATGCAAAAGCAGCAAAAAACTAACCTTACCTTTGTTAAGCCATGCTAAAATATAAAGCGTTTACGTTACCCTTTTAATGGCAAGAAAGACCTTTTCCCCCAAATAAGCAAAACTCCATAAATATCCATAATCTGTGAAACGTGATTAAAAAAAAAGCGAAAACTATATGTACCTACTGAAAAGTAGCATAAATAAATTAATTTAAAAAAATATATATACACACGTTCGAAAATTTTCTAGAAATAAACTGACTTTAATATAAGATCACAAAAGCACTGTAAATTTTTAAATAGTTAAGTATAACAACCACTATTAAAAGTAAATATCTTTATAAATATATATATTTTCATTTCATTTTCTGTAAACGAAGTTATAATTCCTTTAGAACGATAAAAAAGTACAAATATTTTAAGACTAGAAATACTATTAAAGTCAGCAGTAATATATTACAATTATAACATGCGTTCAAATCAAATTGATATGAATTTGGCTCGGAAATAGTACTAAATTAATAAAACATTAAAACAATATATAACCTATAAATTTTTTTAATAATTTGAGCGCATGATATATTTTTAACTAAAAGATTTAAATCTTATATACACACAATTTTGTACATTAGAAATTTTACATTTTCTTACATAAAAATAATTATAGATTAAGACTAGCATTATTGGCGAATGTTGCAATTAAATTCCTTACCAAGGTTATAGTACCTCCCTCATTTATAGATAAGCTGCTTACTAAAATAAATCCTTGCTAAATTCGATTTTAAAATAATGTGCGATAAAAAGCGATTAAAATATACCTTTGGCAGCATGCTTATGTTAATAACTTATTAAAAGACTATGCTTAGCTTGAAAACGAAAAATTTGAATTTGTACGTTAATCTGTTAAATTAATTGCATTTGATGAACAGTTTGTTTTTATTGATTGGCTGACCTGCCTCTTCAGCCCTTGTTCTTCGTTTTCCCCATCTGCATCAAGTTTTTGCCTCTTTGCTGAAGGTAGACCGTCCGAGTCTACTATTGGAACTCTAGCATTACTTTTTCCAGAACAGATCATATCTAAGACTTCTCTATCCGTTTGTGAATTTCTGTTGACATAAATTGACGTGTATCTGTAAAAGATATTACCGAAGGAATCGTATGCGTTTTAACGCAATCCAAAGTTTTCACTTACTGAACCTTAGAATAATGACAACCCGAATCCTTAACTACTTGCCTAGCTAATGGAAACAATTCATCGCGTCGCGTCAATAATGCTGGTATAAATCGACAAATTTGCGCTGCGGCCTCATTAACGGACACTTCATGAAGTGTTAAAGGTTTTTCTGGTCGCCTTTTACAATCAAATCTGCCATAAATTGCTGCATAACGTCTTATTTCATCCATTCGTCTTGGATCTGTCTCCGGCATTGACATAACTAACTAAAATAATATACATTATTATAGTAAATATATGAATTACATATTTAGATCTAACTTGAACAAGCAATACATAGAAAAAAGAGGCAATCTACAACCAGTTCTAATGCATTAGAGAGTATAAAAGAAGTGTAAAGTGTAAACAAATTCTCAAAATACGCAATTTCATACAAATTTATTAAAGTAATTAAGAATTATTTATAATAAACAAGTCTTTTTTATAATTAATAGATCTATAAAATAGTAAACTGTCAAATCTGTTTTTATTTTGTAATATTACTATTGAAAACAATTAATAAGACATTTTTTTTTGTAATTTTATAAATTACGCTTTATAAAATTTTCAATACCGTCATGTCATCGTAACTAAAGTTAATTCAAATAAGACAGCTTAACTATTTTATGATATATATTTACCTCTAATTCTTTACACATTTTCTTTTTGGCATTATGGGGTTTCGGTTCAAACTGAGGTAGGTGTTTACTAAGGCGTTCCGCTGCCGCTGCTAATTTAGAAATTTGTGAATCCAATAATGTAGGTGTAACGTGTAAAGATGTAGAATTGCCCGGACTTGAACTAGAAGAAGGAGGACAAGACGTGTCTAACGGAGAATAAGGCCTAAAATATGGAAAGTTTTCCCTCTCGAGATTTGTCAGTTTATTTAATTTTCGTGCATATACCTTCTGTTTATGGATAAACCAGGACTCGTTATGGGAGGCAGGGATTCACCAGGTGACGGTGAGTACACACTCCTATTTGAATCAGAACATTCTAGAGCGTAATAACTTCCAGTTATTCTGGGACTTGACAATTCTATTTCGAAATCTTCGCCTGGTACCAAGGGTATTTTAAATTTCGTTGGATTTGTCACCCATTCTTGTAAAGATTTTTGTAATCTCCTGACATGTAAAGGTTTCGAGGCCATGCCTACTAAAGACATTATTTCTAAAAATTCTTCCTCTCCCGCATCACAAAGTTGTTGCACATCATCTCCACCCATTTCGAGTAGCGTATCGTAATAATATAATAATGATGCATTTTGCATAACACGATACAGTTGTAATTCTGCCAAATTACTAGGAAATGTTGTTGGAAATACTGTAAAGTAAGACGAAACATTTTTTTTTTAAAATATAGATTCAATTTTATTATAAAATATGATATATTGAAAATATTTTAGATGATCGTTTCGGTTTTCACGGCGAAACAATAATTTGGTTTTGTTTAAAACTATATTAGTTCATATTTAGTTTAAAATTATTGGCCATGAACCATAGTGGCGCATGTCGCTTTATAAACACGAAAGAATGCAGCGAAAAAGAAATCGATAGAAGTGCAGGTCAGGGATGACCGAGAAACAATATTAATCTGCTACGAAAGATTGCTTCGCGGCATCAAACGTATGAAATTTAGTAAAGTTAAGAATTTCTTTTTTATAATTGAAAATGGGCGTACGCAGTTTCGTAAATCAACCTAATTTTCTTTTATTAAAAGAGAATATTAATCTTATCAGAAGTTTGAATCGTTATTTAATACTATCGTAGAGAAAAAATGCATATAAAGTAAATAAAAAATAATATTAATAAGCAATCAAAAATTGAATTTAAGAGTAGGTAAGTGAGTTTTTACAGCTTCTAAACATGTTAAGGTTTTTCAAATAAATAATGAAAGAAAAGTAAATATCTGACGATGTCTGATTTAGTGAAAATATATATAAGTTCCATGTAGGTCATTTAGGTCTATAGCCTTGTAATTCTCTTTCTTTCCGCCCTGTTTTTGCTTTTGTTCAGGTCTTCAGTCACACTTCTCTCCACTGTTTTCTGAATATGCTGCTCTTTCTGCTCCCTTTAGCAATTCTGTTTCTTCCCACTCTAGATATCCCAGCAATTCCAGTCTTCTAGATTTTATGAAGTCAGTTATTCTTATTTCGTGTATCTAGCATTCGTGTTTCTTTTCCAAACCATATTGGTTAGCGTTACTCAAAAAATCCTTTTTAAAATTCACAATTTTGTCAGCTTTATATATTCTTATTTTCGATCTTCTGAGCATTTCTTTAGACTTCGCTTTGGCAATTCTTGGATTTATTTCTTTATCTTCCCCATTAGATTAAATTGAATGATCGTGGTGTTCGTATCATACGAAGACCGAGTGAACGATTTGCACCATGTACCAATCGAGCAAATTTGGTGGAGAGTCTGTAATGGTTTGGGGTAGCATGCAAGTTAATGATCGTACAGAATTGGTTTTGATACGAAATGGGTCGCTAACAGAAATGAGATAGAGAGACGAAATTAATGTACCCGATGTTCAATGGATTCATTTTTATGCAAGACAATGCCAAACCTCATACAGCTAACATTGTCACAGCTGCGTTGAGGGCAATTATCCAATGCTTGGAGTGGTCTGCCAAAAGCCCTGATCTCAGCATCTCTGGGATCAATTGGGCAACAAAATAAAAAACGCACTGAGACCGCCAGTAACAATTGATGATCTCTCTAATATACTTCAAGAATGTTCAAGAATGGGAACAGATACTTTAAAAAAGGATTCGAAACTTAATCTCTGGCATGGCAAGACGATTAGCACCGTGTATTGCTACAAAAGGATGGCATACATGCTATTAATAATGTTACTTTTGTTAACCTATTACTAGGAACCGGACACGAGAGGGCCATGACTCATTGCCCACTGGCGTACTATTGAAAATTTGTATTTTTAAATAATTTTTAATTTTATTTATATAATTAGAAAACAAACGGGTGGTGATCTATAAAATACGAAATACATTTTTATTTGTTAATTTTGTAGTTCAAGTTGAGTAAAGGAGTATTAAATATTAACTAGCAATACTTTCTCAAGGTTCTCTTCTGTAAAATTTGTTCTCTTTGAATGAAATACTTCCTTGTAGATAGAAAACGTCCTGTCTACATCGCAACTGGTTATAGGTGTATTCTAGAAATATTCTTTAATTTCAGCGTATTTAGCAGTTAGATTTTGAGGCATTGTCCCCGTACACAATTGCCGCAATGTTATTAAATCTGAATTTCTATTAACAATTGCGTCCAACTTTTGCCGAAGGCCACTTGGAATATTTTTCAAATTATTAATAGCCACATCTAATGTGGTTAATCCATCATTTAATTTTAAATTTTTATTTTCAAAATAAGTGATTAGTTTTGGCAAATTTCCAAGGTGTTCCTGAAGAAAGTACAACTGACTTTTTAAATTTGAAATTTGTATTAGTTCCTTGCACTCAGAAATACTTCGAGCATCGTCATTTAAACTTGTAACGAAATTTTGTAAACTGTCGAAATTCTCTGCATAAAAACTAGTAGCTTCCAACCATGTTCCCCATCTAGTTATTACTGGAGAAGAAGGCAGTAACAAAGATGGAAGTTTTTCCCTGTAAAGAGCTACTCTCAATGGTGCTTTTCTGAAAACTTTTTTAAAAGCGAATAGAAGTCTATCAACTTCCGGAAAAGTGTCTCTGATATATTCACAGATTCTGTTGGGAGCATGTGCTATACAAGTAATATGCAGCATATTAGGATATGTTTCATTTAATAGTCTGCCTGTTTTTAACATATATGCAGCACTGTCACTGACAAATTAAAGTATTTTTTCTTTGTACCTTTCGTTCGAATGAAGCATTTGGTGCATATTCTCGTAAATGGTTTTAGCTACTGTTTCCGCATCAACTCTATTTATAACTTTTGTTGCTATTACATATGCGTTAGAAGGAATAGTTGGATGTAGTACACCAGCTGCAACATTTACCACACTGCGTCGTAATATATCGACAGTTTGGTCGGCAGTTATTCATAGATACTGATTTTAAAATTGCTCCTAATGCGTTTTACTGCTTTCGTGTAGCACTTAGAAACATAATAATTGCGTAAGGTTGATTCATCAGGAACATTTCGATCAGTATATTTTTGGAGAAATGTTTTGAAGGTGGGATTGTTAAGTTTATTTAATGGAATATTTGCCCCATTTAAAGTTTCACAGAGTTTTTCTTTAAAATTGTCAGATTCCAACCGGTCTAATTTCTATGTATGTTTGCGATGCTAAGTGACGTTTTACGTGCGACTTCTTGGAATTTTTTAACGATATTTTACAGACTTTGCAATAAATTTCGGAATCATTGGCAATGGACATGTAATTAGTTTGACCCTTAATTCAACTCGCAATTGTTTCACGATGCCATTCTCGACGTTGTTTCATATCATATCTGAAAAAGTAACTCAAACAATGTTCTAGATCTAAATAAATGAAAATTGAAAATGTATGCGCAAGTTATTGAAACTTAACGAAATTCACTGGACACTTTCGTCAAAATAATTATGACAGGGACTGAAACCATGAAAAAATGGGTTCAGGTTCGGGTTCGGGTTAATCAAAATAAAAAGTTCAGGTTCGGGTTCGGTTCAGGGTTCGGGTTCAAAGTTTAAAAAAACTACATGTGTTTTATTGGTAGAAAATTTATTTTTCAAAGAAATTTTCGTTTAATTTTATAATTTCTTCTTTTTTCTTCTTTTAAATTTGTTCTTTGTGGGGATAAAATGAATTTCAAGGCTGAAAAGGCCCTCTCGACACTGCGAATATAATCTGAGCCGCTTGATACAATAATGGCGTTTCCGTTTTATGTTGCTCCCAAAATAGTAAAATGTTTTTTTCTTTTCCCAGTCTTGGATATTTTTCATATATATCAAATTCATTTTTAACTAAATTATCAATCGAAGCGGTGACATTTACATTTGAAGAATTTGATTTACAAAACCTTTCCTTCTTTTTTAGAACTTGTTCGAGCATATCTTCATCATCATCTGAAGAAAAAGATATTGATTCCTTCACAAAATTCTCTTTTTCTCTTTCCATTTGTAAATTTTTCAAAATGTTTATTGTTTTCAAAATATGTTTTTTAGCATTATCAACATCTTCGGGACTTAGAATGACCTTAAATCTGCTATCTAGATATACTGCTGCAATCAAAAGTGGATTGTTAATATAATTGTTTTGAAAATGATTTTGTTTTGTCATCTTTTGTTAGCTCCAATTTAAAAGTTAGCCAGATTCTATAAAAATCGCCTAAATTCATCTGTTCTTCTTGTAGTTTCAGCGTTATTTTTTTAACAGGTGCAAAAGCTTCTACGAATTCTTCACAAATATTTCAAGTACTATCAGTCATAGTTAATTCAGCATCCAGCAATTCCGAACAAAAACTTCTGTATTCCAATAAGGCTTGAACCATGTCATAACTGGAATTCCATCTAGTTTGACAGTCTAGTACGGCTTTTTTCAAGTTTAGCTTCTTAGCTAAAGAAGAAATATTTGGTGTTCGCAATTTTTTGCAAATGGCGCTGCATTGATCAAGAATTTTCTTAAAAGGAGGACTAGATATTGTGTCGAGCACTGCCAACTGTAAACTATGAGCAACACATCTGAAATGAATAATATTTGGGTGTGAATGTGCTAATCTTTCTGCTCCTCCCAGTTCAATATAAGAAAGCGCATTTGCTTCAGCTGCATGAAATTCATCTTCCATGTCAAAGTTTTCATACTCGTCTTTTAATAATTCAGCAGCTTTGATCATATTTTTTCCGTTATCTGATGTAATTGAATATACTTGCTGCAGTTTTATGTCGTAACAATCAAGAACGCTGATGATAAGATTTTTTATGTAGGCTCCTGTCTGACGATTTTGAGCCTCATGCATGTCCAAAGTTCGTAGTTTTATTTTTCCGTCAAAAATATATTGAATAATTATCCCTACAATACATCTACCAAGACGAGAAGCAGAATCAATTTTAATTGAAATAATTTTGTTTGATATTTCCAATTTAATTTTGTTTTTTATTTCCGTTGCTTTGTTGTTAACAAGATCACTTATATTATGACTATTTGCTGATACTTTTAGTGCATTCATAATCGGATCGATTATTTCTTTCATGCCAGAATCTTCGAAGATTGTGAAAGGACGGCCATTAACGGTTACTAATTTTACGCATGAATCAATGAAACTTTGTTTGCAGGTTTTTATCTTGATAATATTTAAATACTGTTCAAGGGTATTTTCCTCCGCTCTTGCTCTTTTATTGGTGATCTGACTCAATTTAGATGTTGACGATTCATTTTAAGTTTTCTTGAATAGTTCAGGATGCTTCCGTTGTATATGCCGCCCAAGATTTGCCGTATGTTTACCTTTCATTTCATATTTGCATTCTGAGCATATAGATACATCTTTTCCTGCATCATAAACAAATAAATTTTTCGTAAATTTCGTAGGCATCTCTGGGTTAGAAAAATCAAAAAATTTATATACATTTTTAAATTTGAATGTGAGCACTCACTTTACTAAAAACAATTTAAGAGTTGATTTTAACAACCCACGTTTACTTTAAGAAAGTTAAAATATACTAATACACGGTTTGCGTCGCTACTATTTGCATTGGTTACAAGAAAATGTTTGCCTACTGATTTGTTTAACACAAATATTATGTTTGTACATAGCTCAAACAGAAAAAGGGGATTTCCCATTTTAGTCTAGTTTGTGTGAAGGTTACTGGTTACTTGTTCGCTACAAATAGTCGTTATTTTATTTTGATTTTGTTGTTAATGTTTTTTTTGCATGCAAGAAATGTAATGTTTTTTATTATTCTTCTATTAAATATTTCTCTATTTTTTTATATTTTTGAACCCGAACCTTGCTGAATTTTTGGGTTCAACGGGTGCGGGTTCAAAGTCTTTATAAACAGCGAACCTGAACTCGTTTGGGTTCAGGTTCGGGTTCGGTTTCAGTTCCTGAATTATGAGAAATAGATTCGATGAAACGATATTAAACAGGATCTGTTACAAAAATTACAAGTACATAATTAACAGTTAAAACAATGCAAAAACTCTTCACGCTTCTATCTACGCCCATGAAGAAAGGAATTTACGTGTAATATTGAAGTAAATGCGTCGCAATTCAACGACAAAAAACAGATGTGCCGTTAAGCGAATGAATAGTGCTATTCAATAACTGCGTGTTGTACTTAGCGACGTTATAGACTATTTATATGGTCCATCGTAATTTCGGCCTGATGCGTCCGGTCTCTACTTATTACAAATTATGTTTTAAGTTCATGAGAAAACCATTGGTATTTTAGTTTAATTTTTGGCTTTTTTTTAAGTCCATAAAAGTTAAGTTTGTTAATTTTAATAGCCCTTAAATCGGCTGAACTCTAAGGAAACAAAATTTATAAATTTATTACACAGGCCTGCATAAAATTTGTGATGACGTGATTTTTGTTTGTTAAGCTCAGTTTTTATATAGCAATAACTAATTAAAATACAGTTGGTCTCTACCACCCACAGATTTTTTTTTGCACAAAAGAAAAAGAAAAAAATATAAAAAAATCTTATAATAGGCGTTTTAATACATTTTAAAATGAATGTACTACTTCAAATTCTAGGTATTAACCAAAATGATTTTCTGTTGTGGTTTTAAAGAAATTTGTTAAATAGGCTCTCATTATCTGATGTAAATCTTTTATTACATGTATTAATTTTGGACAAGATTTCCGGGAATTTTTACCTGCTAAATCCTATTTATTATGCTTTCACTTTATTAGTACTGCGAAGAAGGATTTCAAGTTTATCACTCCAAACAATATGTACATTTTAATGTCATTTACTTCATTATAGCTCTGAGTGTCGATCAGTAAACAAGTCAAATTAATTTGTCTTTAGTGTTGTGCGTGGTATTTGATAAATAAACATTGCTTAAAAATATGTCTAGCCGGTGTTGCAAAAACAAACCAGATGATTTCTGTTATATTTGTGGATATTTCGTCTTGAAAAAGTTTAAGAGACCAATTGGTGAATTTGTGAAAAATGCATATTATGCTTATTTCAAAATCAAATTAGGAGATCAAGATAAAGATTGGGCACCGCACGTTGTTTGTAAGGTATGTGAAGAAGGTTTAAGACATTGGACCAAAGGGAATAGAAAAAGCCTTTTGGAATACCGATGGTTTGGAGAGAACCGCAAAATCATCATGAAGATTGCTACTTTTGTCTTTGTGATATTAAGGGGCATAATAGAAAAACTTTGAAACATATTTTGTACCCAAACAATATTAAATCAGCTATCAGACCAGTTCCTCACAGTGATCATGTTCCTATACCTATACCCCCCAAAGTACTACAAGAAGATATTGAAACCTCTTCAACTTCCGGCTCCGTACAGATGGATAGTGATTTTGAACCATCAACCTCAGGTCAAAACCAACCTCAGCTATTTTCACAAGCCGAACTGAATGATTTAGTAAGAGATTTGGGACTTCCAAAAGATCTTTCTGAAGTACTGGGGTCTAGGTTGAAACAAAAAAATTTGCTTGCCCCAGAAACTACCTTCTCTTGGTATAGAAATCGTGAGGCTGTATTTGTAAAATATTTTGCACAAAACGGACCACTCGTGTACTGCCAAGCAATTGCTGATCTACTTACTTTCCTCGGAGCTCCTGAGTACACACCTTCTGCCTGGAGACTTTTCATCGACTCTTCAAAAAGGAGCCTTAAAGCTGTTCTTTTACACAATGGTAATGTTTTTGCTTCTGTTCCGGTCGGCCATTCTGTTCATTTAAAGGAAAACTATGAAAATTTACAGGAATTACTTTTAAGAATACAATATGAAAATCACAACTGGGAAGTGTGTGGAAATTTAAAAATTTTAGGCCTTTTCTTGGGTCAGCAGTCTGGATATACTAAATGTCCATGTTTCCTGTGCGAGTGGGATAGCAGAAATCGAGACCAGCATTCGATAAAAAGAGACTGGCCACAAAGGGTGACTTTAACACCTGGAACCAAAAATGTAATTCGCGAAAGTCTTATTGACCCTCAAAAGTGTTACTTCCACCGGTTCACATAAAACTTGGACTTATGAAACAATTTGTTAAGGCATTAAACAAAGAAGGTAATTGTTTTAAATATTTGTGTAAAACATTTCCGACTCTGTCAGAGGCAAAATTAAAGGAGGGAATCTTTGTAGGCCCGCAGATTAGGAGCTTGGTGAAAGATCAAGAATTTGAAAATGTGATGGAAGATAAGGAAAAACATGCATGGCATGCTTTTAACGAAGTTGTACATAAATTTCTAGGGAATTATAAAGACACAAACTATGTTGAGATCGTTGAAAATATGCTGGAAAAATTCAGGATTCTTGGTTGCAATATGAGCATAAAAATTCACTTTTTACATTCCCATTTGGACTATTTCCCAGAAAACCTTGGGGACGTGAGTGAAGAGCAAGGAGAAAGATTTCACCAGGATATTAAAGAGATGGAAAAAAGATACCAAGGGCGCTGGGACACAAAAATGATGGCCGATTACTGTTGGACATTGAGAAGAGATCTTCCTTTAGCTGAATATGACAGAAAAACAACCAAACGAAGCTTTTCTGAAAAACGAAAACGTTTTTTTAAGAAGCATAAAGAATAAATAACTATTTCTAATAGTTTCTATGTGTATATTTTTGTATTTTTTTAATACAATATAAAACTAGCTTATAAATGAAATAAATCGTGTTTTTTCTATATTTTTTGATTTTATTGGTTTGATAAATAACCTTACGTGATACAAAAAAAATAAAAGCAGATTTGAAATCAGCGCTACCCAATTACTAGAAAACAGTTAAAATTTTTAAATCAACTTTCAAAGTGTTGAGAAATGTAGGCCTGTGTTATTATTATTGTTATTATTATAATATTTATTCGTTTCATTAAATTTCGTTATCTTGTTTTAAATTTATTTTGAATTTTACTGGTGGTCCCTTAATTTTGTCAAGAAGTGTACAATAATACAACAATAATAATTTATTGCGTATAGTTCTAGCTTTAAAGTTTAGAAATGACTTAAAAATTATCTTAAATAGCTTCGCATTGATGAAAATTCATTAAATCTTAAGCAATTAGCGTAATAAATGATTTATCAGAATATGAAATAATTAAGAATTTTTTTCGATAATAACACACAAATAAAAATTAAAAAGGCCGATTTATATACGTATAAATACATCTGGTGGTTTTTTCTAGTGACCCCAGCGAGGTATTATAATACTGACATAAAGAAAGGGTCACGCATAACTATAAAATAAAGAATACGTTTATCGTGTGAACTTGAGAAAAAAATCTCGCATAATCCCGTCTATTTAATATGCAAGAACACGATATGTCAACATGACCAAGGGGGTTTGATGTTATTCACGGCACCCACTAGGAAAAAGGGTTCACCAGGTACATCTTTGTGTAAAGGATAATTTTTTTTTTGTTTTTTTCGGACTCTTCGGAGATCCCGCAGCCAAACAACCCTTCCTCATATTCTCACAGAACTTTTCCGTGTTGACGATGACGTACTTTTTTGCTGGTCAAAAAAATATTTTAATTTTTTTTTTTGAAAGGACACGTATGAACAGGAAAAAAAATGATTCGCTTATTGACCCAGGTATACTCGTGAAAATGAAGAGGGGGAAATTCATACATAAGAATTAGGACCGTTGTTCGCATCGAGCTGGGGTGCGGTTTGACCTAAGGAGGAGCTTATGTATTGCAAAGAAATACACTGTTAAAAATGTACATAGATTATATGTACTATGAATTCTCGGGCTAGGTAGTATAGAATGGAAGCGTAAAAATAATAATTTAATATTTTTCAATCTAATATTCTTCGATTTCAATACACTTGCTACAATGTTTAATAAGCATTTTGGTATCCTTATAAAAATAATCAGTGGATTTACCAATGTGTGCCATTATATTGGTTTTTAAGTCATGGTCCTGTATTAAAGCATTGTCTTCAGTGTTTCGTTAAGGTCGGGGAATAAATAAATTATGAACTCTATTACTAAGTCAAAAATTATTAAATACTGCAAAGAATTCCTTAATAAATTGGCGTCATAAGAATATTAACAGCAATATTAAATCCGATAACCTAGCCAAAGAGGATTTAAAAGGAAAATTTATAGGTGTCGAATCTTCCAGAAAGGATATTTGATCATGACTGGGAAATGAGCAAGTCCATGATTAATTGCATATTAAGCTATTAAGAGAGCTAGATGGTAAGTTCTCGGCTAACCGAATTATAAGCAGAAAAAAGAAATTAAAGATTATCACAAACTTTATAATTGAAGACTGTCTCTCAAGAAACCACCTATTACATCGTGGCCGTGATCAGCAAGCCTTGGTAAGAGAACTCATACAGAAAAACTTGGCCAAGAATCCAATGAAGCCTGCGAGACTATTAAAATGGCGCTATTTGTAGTCTTTAAAGATAATTTTAACTTAACAAATTAAAGTTATTTAACTGGCATTGGGGTTGGAATTGGGTATGAATTTTTCTTTAAATTTTCTTCAAGGTATCAAATTAAGTCTTTAGAAGTATTAAAAAAATTATTGCTTTATATACTTTAGGACAATTAGGGCTAATAATAGCAATTTTAGCATTAGGGGTGTGTAAGAAATATCAATTAATTCCATTAAACAGTATAATGGTCTTTATAGAAGATATAAGACTAATCGAATTAGGACTTCGGTTGGAGGTTTACAGAGGGTGGACTTTTTGGTGTTCAGAATTTAATTTACGAGTATAGGAAACAAAACAACATTAACTAAAGATAAGGTGTTAATGATATATTTAATATTATTCTGAAAATGTTGTTGATTGTATACATTTTGCGGCACGTATTGAAGACGATAAGCTTTTTATAAGTCATTAATATAGAAAACAAATAATAATGACTTTAAAATCGAATAAATGAAATCACTTGACATTGGCTGTTTCATTATTTTATTAGATTTCTGTAACATATGCTTCGGTAAAAAACAAGATGACCAGTCATCTTGTCTCTTTGACAATGATAAGGTGTCTTACCGACACATATGTTAGAGAAATCTAATAAATTTCATTTATTCGAATATTCATCATGTTTCACCAAGATCCTACTGCAGAAACAAGTAATAATATCTATCTTCCAAGCTGTGGGGAAAATGTAAGTAGATATGATAGATGCTATTTTTTCAACCAGTACTTTTATGAAGGCCCTTTTGCACTTGCGATGAGAGTATGACAGTGTCATCTGCAAATGTTACTATTATTACTGTCAATGTAGTTGTTAAATCGCTTGTATAGAGAATGTATAGTACTGGTCCAAAGACGCAAGGAACTTGAGGAACTCCAGATAGGGTATTGAGGTGAAATATAAGATTTAATATTACAAAATATTGACATTTGCAAAACCTGCTCGAAAACCTTGGAAAAGTTAGATAATATGGCTATAGATTTATAGTTCACGAACTGAGATGAATCACCTATTTTAAAAACAGGAATAATCTTCGCTATTTTCCAAGCTGTAGGGAAAATGGAAGTAGATATGATAGATGTAACTAGTTACAAAAAGAATGCTTTGCAAAATAAATTAATTTTATGTTTTCTTATCTTGATGAGTTTTCAACAATTTGATACGTGTGGCAACTGCATAAATGGCACATACCTACATATTCAGTTAGTATATATCTGTCAATGCACAACAGAGCGAATGTAATAAACGGTTTGGTAACCGACAGCAACTACCGCAGAAACAAAAGTAATGCTGACAAGCAAATTGCGTATCGAATTTTGAATAAAAATAATTTACAAAACTCAAAACTATATATTTTCTGTGAAACATTGAAAGTGTAAAACATTACTATGAACAACTAAAATTTGTTCAAGGTGTTTCTGTGTTAAATTAGTTCTTTTAGATGTTAAAACGTCTTTAAAAATAGAAAATGTCCGTTCCACATCCTAACTGGTGATGGGTGCGTGATTAGAATGTTGCAAAAGTGCACCATACTTCGAATGTATAGATTTTTCCATAGGCTCTGTGCAGAATTGATATAATATATTCAAATCTGGATTTCTGCTAAATATGGCATCAACTGCTTGTCTCAACTTTGAGAAATATCTTTTTAAATGATGAACCCAACTTATCAACATTTGGAAAATGACCCCTGATGTATTCACATACTCTGTGTAGTGCATGTGCTGCACAGGTAACGTGTAGCATATTGGGATAAGATTGCTTTAATAACTTCCCTGTTTTTGACATATAAGCTGTCGCATCAGTCAAAAATAATAGCATTTTGTCTTTATAGTTGTTATCTGATGACAGAATATTATGAATACATTGATCAATTACTTCTGCAACGTTTCACCATTTACGACTGGCAATATTTTAGTTGCAATTAAGTAGGGTTGGTATGAAGTTGTCGGATGAAGAATACCAAAAACTACATTTAACACATATCGTCCCATTACATCCGTTGTTTCGTCTGCACTTACCCAAAGATAATCACCAGATAGGCTGGTTCGTATTTTTTCAATGGTTCTGAAATAACATTTTGGTAAGTGGTATTTACGTAAAGTAAATTCATATGGTATATGACGATCAGCATGTTTTGTAAGAAACCTCTGAGGACTGGATTGTTAAGCTTTTTGAATGATATATTGGCCGCCATGAAAGCTTCACACAGTTCTTCGTTAAAAGTGTCACGTGCAGATGGACATATGTTATCTAGATGAGGTTTCGAAGAAACATGTCTCTGCACATTACACTTTTGTGGACGCCTTAAACTTAATTAACAGGCATTGCAATATATCTCGGTATCATTACGAATATGCAACCAATCTGTATGGCCTCTAATCTATCCTACAATGGTTGCATAACAATAATTCTCCATAGTTCATGAAAATAAAGAGAAATACTAAGAATAGAAAAAAAATAACTAAAAAGAAGAAACGAAAACTACACCAAGAATGAGGTAGTAAATTAAACTTAATATTTATAAAAAATCATAGGATAAATATACAATATAACAATATAAAACGGATTTTTTAAAATACTAAAAGTTGTAACCCAATAACACTGAAAGAAACGAAACCAGAAATACGCCACTGTAAAATATAATTTTATGAATGAATAGACACAATAACGACGGAAATAACAACATCTGCTCGACGAATGCAATCGAGCAAGCAAATAGTGGGGCTGTTATAAGATGCATACTATACATGATACCGCCACAACACGTCAGTCCGCTCTCTGCTCATTAATTAATAAAGGCCGCCATTCTTGGTCGGCTCACAGAGGCGTTTACGAGCGAGACGTTCGGGAGACTCACTTTACCAGCGCTTCTCGTACTATATGCACGCGGCACATGAACAGCTATCATAGTGTGAAGTTGTTTATAGACGTATTTACGAATACGCGTAGGTGTAATTCGAACGGAAAGCGTTGTTCTAATTAACGCGCACTTTTATTTCAGTAAAGCCAACGCAGTGACGCCGATGTTTGCCTACCTAAGTAGCGGTCTTTACTAATTACTGAACTTCCTAGTATCATACGTTCTGTAAATTAGAAATATCATAAGAGAAGTTAAATTAAAATTACCTAAATACATTAATATGATTTTATAAAACATTTGACATGCATGTTAACATGTAGTTGAAGATAAAGTTAGAGAATTTCTTTTTGTACTTAAGTGCACAAAAGTACTTGTGACATGAAATAAATGAAATTATATATACATAAACACAAGACGTTGACCCTACAAGATACCTCTTATATTTTAAGTGAGTACGTACTCAGTTTCTTTTTTTTTCGATATATAATACATATTCCAGTATAATTATACAAAAACATATAAAAATAATTGTAGGACTGGTAAGTTTTTTTAGGATCTCGATGATCTCCAGAGTACGTTAACCTATGCCTTGTGAACACGGCACCGTGTAACAATTTTTTATTTGTACCTAATATAATTTTTTGTGCGCTCTGAGATCCAATCTAACCCAAACAATAAAAAGCCGTCCAACTCCAGGAACGGAGAGAGAATAATACAAAAGTCTACAGCAGTCTGCAGGAAAAAATGGTGAACAACGCATCCTTAATATTTTCTTTCTTCAATCTACAAAAACTGGTTTCAATTAATTTTTTTTTCATCTTATTATTTTAAATCTTTTTATATGAATAATGTAAGTAAATAATGGAATATTTACTAATATTTTATATAAATTGATGGAATTATAAGAGAAAGTATTTATACACCAAAGTATTCTAAAAAAAAAAAATTAAAAAAGCTCCGTATAAGTAATATTTTTCAAGATCCTTGTGTATTAGAATGTACAATACAGGCTATATACACTACCGCTCATAAAAATATGAACACACTGAGATAAATATGTAGATAGGTTACTACATTGAAGGCCATGTTGCCAAAATGATGAATGCGTAATTGTTCAAATTTTAGGCAAAAAAACTGAATAACTTTGTACGGCATTACGATAGAATCACAGAATAAAAGATGATAGGTGGTTGTGTTAGGTATTTTCAGCATTTCAGAAGAGGTTTAGGAATAATACCGCTGATACTTAATGAAAAAAAAATTAAATTTGTTTGCAGATACATCCTTTTTGCCCCCGACAATAAAAAATACTGTGATATGATATGATAACAAAATATATTTTTATGTGAAATGCGAAAGTATAAAATATATAACAAAGTATAGCAAGCGCCAATTAAGTTGTCGAGAGGAGGGGGTGCGCAGAAGCCGTTTTTAAAAAGTCCACCTCCACTACTCAAGTAATTGTCGGAATACATTTGTCATTGACGTTTGACGGAACATAATGTCTTTGCTAGGGGATCATAAAGTGATATACGCTCAGAGGTTAGAATTATCTGACATTTAATGTAAAACCAAATACAAATTTCCCCACTACTTTTAATCCTGCGAGAACTTACCATTCCTCGCGCGAACTTAATTGGCGTTTGCTATACATTATAAAAGGACGACATATTATCAGAGAGCGGACTGAAGCGATTGAATGACCAATTGCCCCGATAAAACGTTGTGGCGGTATCAGGTAGAGTACCTATGCTTGTTATAACATCCCCACTATTTTCTTGCTCGATTGCATTCGTCGAGCAGATGTTGTTATTTCCGTCGTTATTCATAGTACATTGTGTGTATGCCTTTATAAATTCAACAGTGTCGTGTAAGACGGAATATACATTTATATATTATTTCGTTAGACTTCGTTGAAATAATCGCTTAAAAAATTATATCCGCTAATTTTCCAAAGTGTATTCTCGTGTTTAAATACGGTTATACATGCATATACATATACAGTTCATAAAGTATAAGTTTTCAGTTCGTACTGCCCAATTGGGAACCGCAAATTGTACTTTATCTCTTTCAAACACACATGAATACGCGCTATAATACCACTCACGTTTGTCATTCTAAGTTAAGACGTACGTCTTTGATATATTATATTAAATAAAAAGGATAAGTTGTCCAGGAGATAGTCTTATGATATTCGGCTTGCTGTCAAATTATTTGAATACTGTTGTTTATTGACTTTGTTTCCGGTATTCTGACTTCTAGGTTAACCACTCTTCTAATTTGAATATTTAGTTTGTCATAAAAAATTACAAAATCCGTTCTTTTCAGAACAATACTTATAATAAATAGTAATATCAATTAGTGACAATAAGTTCGAAATTGTTTGATTATCACTTTGACATTTCTAACCTACCTATTTATTTTACAGAATATTTCTTAGATGCCTGGTAATTTGCTCGAATATTAAAGTAATAATTTGCGCATAGTTTTCTTGGATAGAATGAATATATTTATACTAGAAAAGAAACAATACTTTTGAACTATTCATGTTCCTACTTTACTCATTATTATTATTTTGACATGTATGTTATGTATATGCTTTCTTTGGTTATATTGCAAGTGGCATACTAAAACTTTGACAATATATTTTATGATGACAAACGGTTATTTCCGCGATTGCATATTGACTTTATTTGACTCTGTAGTACTGATTTGAATCACATGCTTTGAATTTGGCCTTGAACTGAAAACTTATACTTTATGAACTATATGTATGTATTTATTGTTCTTGAGATAGTATATTTTCTATTCTCTCCTATAAGGGATTGTTTCTGGTTTCGTTTCTTTCAGTGTTACTTGGTTACAACATCTAGTATTTTAAAAAATCCGTTTTATATTGTATATTTATCCTATAATTTTTTATAAATATTAAATTTAATTTACTACATTACTTTTAGAGTAGTTTTCGTTTCTTCTTTTTAGTCCATTTCTTTCTGTTCCCTAGTATTTCTCTTTATTTTCATTAACTATGGAGAATTCTCGTAGGCCAACTATGGTAGGATGGATTAGAGGCCATACAGTTGCATATTCGTATTGATACCGAGATATATTGCAGTGCCTGTTCATTAAGTTTAAGGCGTCCGCAAAAGTGTAATGTGCAGAGACATGTTTCTTCGAAATCTCATCGCGATAACATATGACCAACCATCTACACCTGACACTTTCAACGAAGAACTGTGTGAAGCTTTCATGGCGGCCAATATCCCATTCAAAAAGCTTAACAATCCAATCCTCAAGAGGTTTCTTACAAAATATACTGATCGTCATATACCAGATGAATCTACTTTACGTAAATACCACTTACCAAAATGTTATTTGAGAACCCTTGAAAAAATATGAACCAACCTATCTGGTCAATATCTTTGGGTAAGTGAAGACGAAACAACGGATGTAATGGGACGATATGTGTTAAATATAGTTGTTGGTATTCTTGATTCGACAACTTCATACCAACTATACTTAATTGCAACTATACTTAATTGCAACTAAAATATTGCCCGTCGAAAATGGTGAAACAGTTGCAGAAGTCATTGATCAATGTATTCATAATATTCTGTCATAGGATAACAACTATAAAGACAAGATACTATTATTTTTGACTGATGCGGCAGCTTATATGTTAAAAACAAGGAAGTTATTAAAGCTATCTTATCCAAATATGCTACACATTACCTGTGCAGTACATGCACTACACAGAGTATGTGAATACATCAGGGGTCATTTTCCAAATGTTGATAAGTTAGTTTCATCATTTAAAAAGAAATTTCTCAAAGCTGAGACAAAAAATTGATTCCGTATTTAGCAGAAATCCAGATCTGCACAGAGCCGATTGAAAAATTTATACATTCGAAGTATGGTGCACTTTTGCAACATTTTAAGCACACACCCATCACCAGTCGTAATGTGGAAAGGACATTTTCTATTTTTAAAGACGTTTTAACATCTAAAAGAACTAATTTGACACAGAAACACCTTGAACAAATTTTAGTTGTTTGTAGTAATATTTTACACTTTCAATGTTTTACAGAGAATACATAGTTTTGAGTTTTGTTCTTTGTATTTTTGTTCAAAATTCGATAAGCAATTCGCTTGTCAGCATTACTTTTGTTTCAGCAGTAGTTGCTGCCGTATTTAGCAGAAATCCAGATCTGCACAGAGCCGATTGAAAAATTTATACATTCGAAGTATGGTGCACTTTTGCAACATTTTAAGCACACACCCATCACCAGTCGTAATGTGGAAAGGACATTTTCTATTTTTAAAGACGTTTTAACATCTAAAAGAACTAATTTGACACAGAAACACCTTGAACAAATTTGAGTTGTTTGTAGTAATATTTTACACTTTCAATGTTTTACAGAGAATACATAGTTTTGAGTTTTGTTCTTTGTATTTTTATTCAAAATTCGATACGCAATTCGCTTGTCAGCATTACTTTTGTTTCAGCAGTAGTTGCTGCCGGTTACCAAACCGTTCTCTGTGGTGCATTGGCAGCAGGCGCGGCTCATGATGACGTATTTGGGGGTGCACTTACAATGATGCGAGTGCTTCGTGTATTCTCCTTTACTAACTGTAGCGTTTTCTTAGTAAACATCGAAAACACACGAGGCACTCGTATCATTGTAAGTGCACCTCCAAATACGTCATCACGAGCCGCGCCTGATTGGCAGACACATATTAACTGCGTATGTATGTATGTGCCACTTATGCAGTGCCCACACGTGTCAAATTGTTCGAAATTCACAGATCGCTTACAGAAACAAACCTATTGCGAATACAAGACAGACGCCTATGGGCTATGAATCATCAATCGCTCGAGTCCGCTCTCTGCATATTATTCAATATGAAACTGAAATATATTATTTTGAAATACCTTCCGCATCAGCGGTGGCATCTCTTCGACGTTTGGCTGTTAATCTGATGCCAGTTGACGGTGATACGCAATATCAGCTAGAGGAACATACTCATTTGCCAAAATCGTTACATTATCATATTTTTTCTTTTTAACCTGATATTGTACAGGACAGGTATATGAATTACCGCGGGTACCTCTTAACATTTTTTTTAGATGATAAACGTAGAAAACAGAGCAAAGTTAATCATTTTGCAATACATATATGATTTCATTCAGCTATTCCTTGGAGTATTCAATTATTTTGTACTTGGATGTGGTAATGTTCTGTTTTTCCTTATTTTTTTTTTAACTCAAAGAATCGCTGAAGTTAAAAAGTATCTCCTGAGTAACGGGAACAATCTGAAAGTGTTTAGGGCTGCTGTTTGGGTAGTGTTTCATGTATGTATTCGATTGGTAAATAGACGCGTTAAATTTTTCTCCACAACTCCGAAATATCTGTCGCATGGTAGAAAACTGTGACCAGGTTTAGGATATATATGCACGATTTTCTCAAATCGACCAGTTTTACAAAAGTATATACATATCGTAAATAGTGGATCAAAGCAAATTAATTGCATTTTCGCAGAGTAATGTGAATGGAAATATTGCATTCTACATTTTACAATGCTAATTATTCGAATTTTTTAATTGAAAAAATTCGCCCTTAAGCAAGATTCGAACCCACTTCCATGGCTTGCCGGACCATTCCTCTGCCACCGAACTACTAAGCACTGTGGTTCCGAATACATGGGGAAGCCTTAAGTTACATTAAGGAATAGATGTAAATATGTTTGCCTGTAGACGGCACTTGTTGCAAATTAATTGCATTTTCGCTACCAATTTTCATATTACTTCGCGAAAATGAATTAATTTGCGTCCTCTTTCCCTGGCGTAAAAACTAGAAACTGAAAGAAGAACTATTTGTTTCATTTCAGTTCTTCGATTTCCTATGTATAAACAAACGTGTCATGTCTCAATCCGTTTGTTCACGTTAGAAAGTTTGGTTCCGTATACATGTATAACTGTGACTATGTCCAAGAAGGATCACTATTTTGTTGTGAACTACATTGAAATTTAAATTATTAAATTTCTCCGAGTTAATGGAAGAAAAGACACATACTAGCAGTCGCATTTGTACTTTTGAACAATATGTACGTGTTTAACGCAAAACACAAATACACTTTGACAGCGCGACTGGGACTGACCTGAAAGAACTGGGAACTAAATGAATCGTGTAAAATTCCGTACTTAAATGAAACTAAAACTGAACTGAGAACCGAAAGAACCGTTTAAAAAGGCGTTTAAGTATAACGGTCTTCAAACCACAGATGCGTATTCAAGTGTACTCCGCACAAGCGCATAAAAATATTTTATCACGTTAGTGCCATTAAAATATTTAGAATTTCTCAGAATAAAATCAAGAATTCTATCCGCAGCTTGCGTCATACCGTCTATGTAACTTTCAAAAGTTTAACAAATATCACAGTCTCTAATAGTGCAAGAACTTTGTAGATTGTCTCCGTTGTAAGTACTCTTACAACGAGAATAGCGCGCAACATAGTACTTGTTAATATCGAGACTTAATTTGTTTTTCTGACACCATAATCAAGACGAATGGCAATAATAATGCGTGAATTGATCTGGAAATCATCGACATAGGCTAGTCCACCACATATTAGAGTAGCAAAAAGGTCAAAAATAAAAGGGAGAGTAAAGGGCCCAAGTTGGACCCCTAAGGTACACCAGATATCGGCACAAATTGGGTGGATTTATAGCCATTATATTGAACATTCAGATTCTATTACATAAATATGAAAACAAAGATTAAATCAAACTATGACTGAAACCAAATAGATGAAGTTTTTTAATTAAGATTTCGTGAATTTTAATTTGTAATTGTGTATTTATTTCAAGTCACTGTGTTGGAAAAACAATTATTATACTATAAACGCCCGCCCAGTTCACAAGTACATTCTTTGAACTAAAAATATAAATAGTATATCACTATTTTTTAATAGTTTTAGGACTTACGCGAAAACTTATAACTAAAAAATTGTTACTAAAATAATTGAATTCATTTTTTAAACACTTCAAAGTAATTAATTCGCTTTTTTATAGAAAAAATTAAAAACTATTACAAAAATTTAAATTACGGAAACCAAGCAATTCACGTATATATTTTCTTGAATAAACAAACAAAAAGCGTTTTCGTTATTCCTTTTTTTATATACCTCGTTCTCTCGTTCTATTTGGTCATTATAATATTGGAGACAAGGCGATATCTGTAAAAAAAATGTCCTTACTATATTTTAAAAGAACCGCTCAGAGCTTGAAGTATTTTTTTTTGTGCTGGACACGATTTTCGGAATCTACTTTACCGAACGGTCACCGTGTTTTTCTCGGGCGTGCTTTTTTTGTGTAATTTTAATCGTAACATTTCGCGGTCCCCAAAAGAAATATAATTACAAATTATTTGTTTGTTCTGAGAAATGGACGAAAGATTTTAGTTATACAAAACAATATCCTAACAAAAAAAGACCAAAAATTATATCATTATAACGAATATTAATAATTCGACGTTTATTAAAAACTTGTGTTAAATAGTTTTTCTAGTCCAGAATGACTAAACCTAAATGAATTCGGTCACCTATTGTTATTTAAGCAGCGCAACTGCTTTTTTTTTGTTTATAAGTCAAACACAATGTATTTCTTTTTTTATTATATTCGATATAAAAAAATTAATGATTGAATAGTGCTATTAATATTGTTTTCTAAAACTAAAGTCTATAAAAAAGATAGTTTGCTGTTGCATAAATTTAATTTAAACATGTTCTGTGTTTATATATATACACACACATACAAATATATATATATATATATATATATATATATATATATATATATATATATATATATATATATTATGAATATTATGATGGTTCACCACGTTGCGGTGTCAAAATAATATGAATAATTAGATTTTATTAAATAATTATTAAACTCAGGTTCTGTTGTTCTACCTTTTAGAAAATGAGTTTCTTAACCTACGCAAAAAGAAAATAGTTCCGAACTTCGTTTAAATTTAACAAATTTATTATTTATAAAATAAAAAAATGAACTACCTTAAAATAATTCATAAATTATATTAAACATAATTACTTAAAAGCTAAGTATTACCTGTTTAATTTCTATCTAAACTTCCTATTTAAATGTTTTAATCTCGGTTTCAAATTTAAATATTGTCCATATCTATTCAATTTTGCTTTAATTATTTTGGTTCTTCTGTTGATTCCTTTCTTCAAATTAATATATATTCCAGGTTGAAATATTTTTCTCACAAATTGGTTCTTTGCAGTTGCTTTATTTATTTCAAACCTTTTTTGATCCTTTTTACATTAGAAGTCTTGCAATTCTTGTCAAATCTATTTTATAATACTTGTAATAATCCAACATAATATTTCTTCTTTATATATTATTGTTTATATGTCACTTTAACTTGTAACTTTTTAATATTTGGTAATAATTTTTAATTAATATTACATCCAGTAATCTTTTAAAAATCGATCGTTTTAAAAATTTCGATTTGTATTTCTTTACTGCCTTTTTCGTTGCTATCAAAAATCAATAATCTCATCATCTCTCTTTTTTCTTTAAAAAATCCCAGGTACTTATTTTTTTTAACACAAATTTCATAAAATTAATACTACCTTTCACAATGACAATTTTATGTCTTAATATATATATATATATGTATATATATGGTAAATTCAATCAGTCGGCGATTAAAGGTCTGGTTTACTTCAAAGTATATATATTTAAAACAACCCTACATGTTTCGGCAATGATGCCTTTATCAATGATATAAAATATAAATATTATATATATTATTATATTTTAGATCCTTGATAAAGGCATCATTGCCGAAACATGTAGGGTTGTTTTAAATATATATACTTTGAAGTAAACCAGACCTTTAATCGCCGACTGACTGAATTTATCATATCATACCAAGGTCACGAAAATATTATATATATATATGTATATATATATATATATATATATATATATATATATATATATATAGTGTTAATAAGAATTAAAATTTATTTCTTATTTATTTTATTGGCCGTGTGCATAATATTAAAATAATAAGCTTTTTTTTGGTTTAGCGACCTTTATTGAAATTCAATTTATTTATCTAAGTCTTTTTCAAGTGATTTAGAACTAATAAGAAAAAAAAAATTACAAACGAAAGGTAAGAATTATATTTACATTATATGAATGAATTAAAATTAAGATAATGATTAGAGTAAAGAAAGTTAAAATTTAAATTTAAAATTTAAAAATTTAAAAAATTTTAAAATTTAAAGGATACAAAACTCACCAATTTATTTCGTGTTAAAACACATGCCACGTGCAATATGCATGGTAGGAAACATGTCGACCCTTCACTACAGGGTCCGACCGCGTATCCCGGAATCTTAAGTGTAACTAAATGTCTTGTTATAGAAATGAAATTTTTATATTATTTCGTTTTAAATTTTGTTTGGTCAGGCCATGTGTTTGGGAAAATATAGTGTGTTTACAGTGGGAAAAAAGATTTTTTTTTGTTTTTTTTGTGTGGGTGGGGTTGTCTTCTATTGTTTAATGAGCGGATAATACAGTTTTGAAAGTCCATCAATCTCGTTTCGGTCGTTGATTGTTTTGTTATTTTTGAAAATGTGAATCATTTCTAATACCTCTCTAGCCTTTGTATTTTTTTGCTTGGTTATTATTTTTGTATTTTCAAAATCAAAATTGTGTTTTAATGTTATCTGGTGTTTTTTTAAAGCTGTCTGATTTTTTGCGTAATTGTGTCCTTTTAATATTTCCTGTGGTAACTGTTTTGTTTGGCTTTGTATACTTTGTCACAGTCTTTGCAGGGTATGTTATATATTGTATGTGATTGTTTAAGTGTTGGTGTTGAGTCTTTTAGTTTTGTGTGTACTGTGTGTAGGAATTTTAGATTTTTTCCGCTTTGATGTGCTATTTTAAAATTAAATGGTTTAACTATATTGTTTAGTTTTTCGGATAATCCAGTTATATAGGGTGTAGGGATATATGTTAATTCATTGGTTGTTTTATTTATGTTTTGGCACTTAGTTTTGTTATATATTTGATTAAGTCTTTGTTTTATAATGTTTTGTATAAATTGTGGTGGATAATAACCCCTATCCCACAAAAAATATGTTGTAATGGCGTTAAAGGACAGGGCTTTAAATCTCACCAATCCAGTTTTCAGACCAACAGTACTGAATAAAGTAAAAACTATTTTAACAGAAAACAATTATCTACCACAATTTATACAAAACATTATAAAACAAAGACTTAATAAAATATATAGCAAAACTAAGTGCCAAAATATAAATAAAACAACCAATGAATTAACATATATCCATACACCCTATATAACTGGATTATCCGAAAAACTAAACAATATATCATCAAAGCGGAAAAAATCTAAAATAAATCGTTTTATTTGATACATTGACCCTAATTCTGTTTTTATTACTAGTGCAATTATATATATATATATATATATATATATATATATATATATATATATATATATATATATATATATATATGTATATATGTATACGGCCTGTTCCTTCTTGATAATGCGAATATTTAAGGGTATGTATCTACATGAAAAAGATAATTCACATGAAACAGATTTGAATGACAGAGACTTACTAACAAATATCAGATGTAAAAAGCAAGTGACGCATTCCAGGGCAATTAGATTTATTGCGAAATTGTATTCGTCAATACTTACATTAATTTTGTCGGACAAATCAACGATTTTTATTTTTTAACTCAAAAACGGGGCTTTACAGGAAAACAACTCATGAGAGCTCTTATGTTTCAAATTGAACGGGGAATTCAAAAATAATTTATATTTTGGAGAAAACCATAGGCGTACGATATTTTCTTCAAAAATATAAAAGTATGTGTATATATATATATATATATATATATATATATATATATATGTATATATGTATACGGCCTGTTCCTTCTTGATAATGCGAATATTTAAGGGTATGTATCTACATGAAAAAGATAATTCACATGAAACAGATTTGAATGACAGAGACTTACTAACAAATATCAGATGTAAAAAGCAAGTGACGCATTCCAGGGCAATTAGATTTATTGCGAAATTGTATTCGTCAATACTTACATTAATTTTGTCGGACAATTCAACGATTTTTATTTTTTAACTCAAGAACAGGGCATTACAGGAAAACAACTCATGAGAGCTCTTATGTTTCAAATTGAACGGGGAATTCAAAAATAATTTATATTTTGGAGAAAACCATAGGCGTACGATATTTTCTTCAAAAATATAAAAGTATGTGCCCGTACGCACGCCACTGATAAAGCTAAAACTTATTTTTTTTAAGAAAAATATGCACCTTTATTAATAGTTGTTACGTATTAAATTTAACTGAAATATCTCAAGGTGCCCATGGTGTGTCCAATCCAATGGGATAGATACCTGGTTTTTAATTATTTGTATGGAATTATTTACATATAACAATATAATTAGTCGGTAAAGAGAATTATTGATGAATTAGAGGTGGAAGCCTGCATTGCCACCCATATATTTAACTGCGACAGGGTCGGACTCGAATGAAGAAAAATAATTTTATCGTTACTACGTGAACAATGGAGTGCGATTTTTTATATGAAAGCATAACTCACATATACCTTTCACCCCTATCTTTCATTGACGCTATACACAACTAACATTGTATACATACACATACACATATATCTACAACAAACGTATAAATGTGCTTGAAAATACAAATATACATTTATACAAAAGGTGTTGTTTTAATTAAACGATTAAGAAAAATCATATGCAAATACACAACCTTATTAACAATATATTGTATAGATACAAGATAACAAAAAATAATTAATAAATTTTCTATATTTTCTCTAACCTACCGGCAGTATAGAGACAATAATGTTAATATTACGAGCGTATGTCAGTTGGGCCAGAAAGCAATTATCATTGGGTTAGATGGTCAGAGGGGGGATTAAGGTGACCGTTCAGTTGGGCCGGAGACTTTTAATCCTTTAAGACTTTAGGGATACGCGGATACGGGAATATAAAGACAATAATTCTGTTGTAGGAAAATATTTAAAATTGTATTTTGGCATACAATTTCTAGATCCTCAACAAGTTGTTGATTTTTTTAATGAAGAATTATATTACTTAATTCCAGACAATGATTCTAGAATCATAGAATTTAGAAATTATTTATTTGAAAACTATATTTCAGAAACTGCAACATCCAAGTGCATGGGCTTCTAATTCAAATTATTTATATAGAACCACAAATAACTGTGAATCATTTCATGCAAAGTTTAATGGTCACTTTTATAATACTCATCCCAATATTTTTTTCTTTACACAAGTTTTATTATCATACCAAACTGAAATCTATATCAAAATAAGAACTGCTAATATATATACAAAGAAAATGAGGAAAGACACTCGTAATAAAGTAGAGCACATTCATAATAAAATTTGTGATTACATGCATGGTAGAATAAGTCGTTTTACGTTTGTAAAATCTGTTTGTTTTAATTATTTACCTGTATGATATGCGTATATATAAGTATGTTAATTTGTTTCAGAATAAAATTGTAAATAAATATTTGGTTTCTTTTTCTTAACATTAAATTGATATTATGATGTTTTGTGTTTTCCTTAAACAAACAAAAATAAGGTAATTAGGTATATAACATTAAATATAAAATCTTAATCCTCTCCCTTGGTGATAATCCCTCACCTCACTAATGACCGGCCCAACTGAACTATAGATAAGTCCGTCTACCTGACGTCTGGCCCAACTGACATCCGCCCAATATTACATATTAATATTATATTTTAATACCAAAGTATTTTTAATAATATAAAAAATATGATTAAAAATGGGGTGTGAAGAACACAATACAAGTTCATTTATGTATTTTTGAATGTATCTTCTCCAAAGACGTAGATACGTATTTCACATTTCTACATGATTCTCAATACGCCCCTGTTGGAGAAGACACATTCAAACAAACATAACTACGTTACTATCTAGCCGAAATTATTCAGACAGAGCGTGAAGGAATATTCAGCGCTGTCTACATAATAAAAGCCGAAGCAGACGTATTTTCTATAGTCGGTAACCACCGTATCTATACAAAACTGTATTCTCGTGTCTTCACTATTTATCGGCGTGAGCCGAATATGTATATGACAACATAATTTGAAACATACTTGAGTGGGTAAAACCTCACTAGGTTTTACCCACTCAAGTATGTTTCAAATTATGTTGTTATATTTTAATATTCTAGAATAATTTTAATTACTTCAGAGACCATTCACTGCCTATTCTCATGAATATAATTACCTTATTATTATGGATTTTATTACGCATGT
Organism: Melolontha melolontha; assembly: GCA_935421215.2. Taxonomy (NCBI): domain Eukaryota; kingdom Metazoa; phylum Arthropoda; class Insecta; order Coleoptera; family Scarabaeidae; genus Melolontha; species Melolontha melolontha. The sequence continues at coordinate 34,198,450 of OW285244.1, read as the reverse complement.
TTGTACGGTAACAATAGATTTTAGTTTATCTATTTTCAATATATTTGAATTGTATTCAAAGCCTTACAGGTGCAAATAATCGTAGTCACAAAACGTAAATCGTTTTGCAACACGGATTACAGTTTATTATTATTTGAAATTCCATATATATACTTTAATATTTAGTTCATTGTTATCCCTTCATTATTTTTAAAGACATTTTAAAGATTAGAATACAGCGGTTAGATGTTCTAACTAAAACTGTGCCAAGACAGGTAATTAATTTCCACGAATTAGGTGATCAGTGGAGATAAAATGTAAGCTTTGGTTCTTCGTAATAACTATAAGTTCTATGCAATACTTCTACTTAAACATTTCTATCACACAGCTCAATAACAGTATGACACTTAATCAGAAATACAACTAGTATATTTATTAAAATCGTATTTATTTATATTTGCAAACAAAACATTAAATTTCTATTTTATAATTTTATGTTAACGGGTGTGTAGTATGCTAGAGTTATAACTAGAGTGGACCAATTCGGAGCGAAAGCAGAGGCGTGACTTTCAAACTTACTTAAAATACACTAATTTCTTACGTCTTCTATCGAACATAGCTGTGCAACATTATTAAATACACAGAATACACTTTCCTGCTGCTATTATACGTGTACACACGATGACCGTGAACAACAGACTAAGTAATCGTGAACCAATTCGTTAGTCACGCCTCTGCTATTGCTCCGGATTGGTCCACTCTAGTATAACTATCTTTTTAATTTAATTGTAATTACATATCATAATGAATGATAAGATAAGATTAATATAGTTCTAAATACGTATTTGGGAAACTAAGTTGCCATCTTAAGAAGCACAATCTGAAAAATAATGTTAAACGTAGTGTCTTTCGGTAAGGTACAACCTTTGAAAATATACTCTTCACTAAATGCCTATGGGATTATCCCACTGGCGATTTATTGATTTATATTGTGGGTAGAAATTTTATTGTTTCTGTCTGTTCTAACCATAAGAGAACGTCTAAGAAAAATAGAAGAAATAATGTTAAACATCACAGGCATTCGTTGCGATTATGCTCTACATTTTTTTTGTTTCAAAGTTACAGATCTATGAATGTGATTGTCAGATCATGAAAAAAATGTAATCCTAAAGTCAATACAAACTGATTTTATTTAAAAAAAGTTATAGGATTCAATAACAGGCCTGTAATTGTTAACGTCGCATAATAAAATGTTATCCTAAAATAAATAAACACGGTCGTAGTGCATACAGTAATTTCTTGGAGATCTACAAAAAAGAGTACTGGAAATTGATTTATGATAAAGAAGGTTCTTACTTATTTCGTAAGTGCTGAACCATGAATACATACAATAAGCAAATGTTCAGATGACTGTTAACGTTGCATTTGTTAATAAAGGATTACATTCATACAACAGCTTATTAGTAAGTGGACACGTTTTCTTTATTCAAAATGCCTTACCGATTTTCTTCTCAAGAGTATGCGGACATGTATTTTGTGTATGGCTACTGTAACGGCAGTGCACGTCAAGCAATTATTGAATACCGACATCGGTTTCCCGATAGGCGCATTCCTCATTACAGATCGTTTCTGGAAGTACACAGACAATTTCGGGAATGCGGACTGCGTGATTACCTTTTCGACCGAGAAGTAAATTTGCCAGTAGACTTAGAGGAAGAAGCAGTAGCTATTATTACAAGGGGTCCAACTTTCAGTGTACGTCGAATCGCTAGACAACTAGGAGTGCCACGAACGACATTTTGGCGAATTTTAAAACGTGAGGGCTTATATCCATATCACTATCGCAGGGGACACGGTTTGCTAGAGGCAGACCACTATACTCGTCTAGTTTATTCTACCTGGATATTAAGACAGTCACGGCTTCATTTTAATTTCTGCAGAACAGTTCTCTGGACAGATGAATCTTCGTTCACGAGAAGTGGTGTTACAAATCTGAGAAACCTGCATAGGTGGTCATCAGAAAATCCCAAAGCTATACGCCCATCTAAATTTCAACATGAATTTTCTATTAACGTTTGGGCGGCTCTAATCGATGACTTGTTGATTGGTCCTGTCGTTCTTCCTGGGAGGTTAAATGCGGACAATTACCTTCAATTTCTTATTGACGAACTGCCAGGTCTTTTAGAGGATGTCCCACTGAATGTTCGGCGAGACAGTGGAATTGCTGTCCGAAATTGGGTTAACGTCAATTATCCAAGATGGATTGGTCGAGGTGGTCCTATTGCATGGCTACCCAGATCACCCGATCTTTGTCCCCTTGACTTTTATTTATGGGGGTACATGAAAAATTTAGTCTACGCGCTAAATAATTTTCACCTTGCTTGTTAATTTAGTGACTTCTAAATTACCTAATGTGTAAATTAAATATGTATTCATTAAATTGTCGCACCGAATTACACTCAATATTTTTTTTAATCGAAGTAAACCTAATATTTATAATTCGAGCTTCCTCGACTTTAGACAATTCAACTAAAAAACTGACAGAAAAAATTATTCGTCCTACGACCTACAAAGACACTTTTTTTCGTTGTATTTCCAGGCAACGAAATTGTCATTGAAGTGTCATGTTTACTTCGACAAAAAAAAAGCTCACTTGTAATTATAAGTGAAATTTTGCTGAAATTAAAGTATTTTAATGCTTCTATTCATTATAATTGAATATTTACAGTATTTTTCGTACGAAACCTAAACATGAGAATTTGACAACAATGTTCAATATGATGTCATCTTCAAGCGGTGACCTGCATGCACTGATTAAAAAATTCTACTATAATTTTCGATCTCCGCATTAATTCTTCTAAATCGGAAAATTCGTCTTCGTATACGCAAACTCCTATTTTACAGAGCAAGATGTTAACTGCTATTTGGAAGGGTTAAAGAGGTTAGAGCATCGCTGGGAAATATGTATGAACTTAAAAGGAGAAAAATTGACCAGAAAAATATGTACTTGTTTCTATGTTAGGATTAAAGCATTTCATATTATCCTTGTAGTCGACGGAATAACATCTTGATTTTGCTTTAGGCATCCTTTTCTTTAGCTTTCCCAAACTGCTCTCAGACTAAGTTATATTACTATTTTAGATATACATATTTACAAACATTTTCGCTTACAATTTCATAAGTTTATTTAATTTTCTTTCCAATATAATATTTAAATAATAGAGAACTTATTCAAATAAATGCCCTTTCTCACGATATTTTATATATGCATGCAAATGAATTGAATTGAAAAAAAATTTTACCCTTTTTTAAAACAAAAAAAAATTATATTCAAACTTTTAAACCACCGAGACTGAAAAAAAAACCTAAATCAGCATATTACGCCAGGTAATATTTTTTTCGACCATTCCCATACTACCTTACCTAAGGGTAGGTAATTTTGGGGTACGCCCCACCCCTTACGACTGTCATCCAATAGTTTTACCAGAAATATTTAATGTACAATAGAGACCTTTGCTAAAAACAGGGTGGCAAAACACACCCATCAAAATACGAACTGCACTTATATCTATGTATATAAAAAACGAAGGCTGCCATTGCTGTACCCTTACTGAAGGGGGTTGAAATAAGCAGTTGTGTAAGTAGTGTATTGACGTGGATAAATTTTAAATAGGATATAGTAAAATATAGTTTTGATTCGAAACAAGAAGTACAATAGAAACTAGTAATATTTTCTAACGGTTAAAGATGAATATTTTAAAAAGGGGTTTTAATTCAAATATAATAACTTTAGAAGTTTTGTAATTAATTTACGGCGAACTGAAAACTTTAACTAGATACCACGTAAGTTATTTATGTTATATTCTATCTTCTTATTGAAGCATTTGTATACATAATATGTATGTTGCGAAAGTTTTAAGTGAATTTGTTTGTTGCAATTTTTAATTTATTTTTTTTTATGTTAATTTATTTAAAAACGTTTTTCGAAAAGCAGAAGCAAAACTAATACTTCCGTTAATTATAATATAATTTAGATTTGTGAAATATCTAGAATTACCTTACACATTGTTTTAAACAGGGATATATTTTAATAATTTTGCATAAAAAGAAAACACAAATTAGATTTTTAAAATACTTAATTGTGAATGAAGAAAAAAAGGCAAACACACATGCATCTCCCAAGAAAGCTTGTAAAAAAAATGTTTATTGTTGCATTTATTTTATTTTATTTCAAAATTTCTTTAAGCCTATTTAAATCCTTACATTGATATTCTAATATTTTAATATCTAATTAAAGAAAAGTACACCAGCGACAATAGATTAACTTCAGCAGTAACATTTTAAATTTCCAGATCTAAGATATTTTTAATAAAGTAGAGTGACAGTATAGCAGTGTAGTTCAGGTAACGGTGTCGCAAATGACATAGTCTAACGCAGCTTAGCATGGTTGCTGAATGGATGATCAATAAAAATGGCACTGCACCTCGATGCGTTTGAGCCCGCAATACCGAAGAGTAAAAGAGCATACAGTAAAGAAGTATAAGAAATAAAATTGATTTAAGTTTGTTAGTAAAGAAGTCAAAATCAATTAAAGATACAGTGGAACTTCCATATTACGAACTTCCAAATAGCGAATTTCTCTATTTAACGATTTTTTTCCGCAAATGTTTGAATATAAACGACAAACTTAAAGTGTTAGAAAGCATCGATAAAGGTTGTAAGAAAAAAGACGTTGCGGAAAAATCCGGTATACCTCTCAGTAGTTTATCGACAATAATTAAAAATCGTGATTCAATTTTAAAATCTAGTGATAATGCAGGACGTGAGAGAAAATGGGTTAAAATGAGTGGTTTTGAAGACGTTGATCAGGCAGTTTTAAAATGGGTACATGTCGTTCGTAACAAGAATGTTCCACTATCAGGCTCTTTAGTTAAGCAACAAGCTTTGAAGTTCGCTCAATCCCTTGGACATCTAAACTTTCAAGCAAGCAACGGTTGGCTCGATAAATTCAAAAAAAGGCACGGTATTGTTGAAAAAGTTATTAGTGATTGGATGAATAAAACCTTGAAACGAATACTAAAACAGTACGAAGCTAGGAACATTTTTAATGCCGACGAAACCGGTCTTTTTTTCGAATGTATACCAAATAGAACCATCACCTGTAAATATGATAAATGTTTCGGCGGAAAACAAAGCAAAGAGAGAATTACTGTAAAGATTGGAGCAAATATGACAGAAAACGAGAAACTGAAACTCTTGGTTATTGGAAAAACCAAAAATCCAAGGTGTTTCAAAGTCGTTAGAAGTAGATTATCATTTCAAAACGAAAGCCTGGATGACAAGCGAGATTTTTGAAAACTGGCTACTAAAATTAGATCAACAGATGAGTATGCAACACAGAAAGATAGCTTTAATTGTTGACAACTATCCTGCGCACCCTTCTATAATTTCAAACAGATTGAAAAGCATAGAGCTCATCTATTTCCCCCCAAACATGACGTCTAAACTTCAGCCAATGGACCAGAGAATAATAGAGAATGTCAAATTTCATTATCGCAAAAGGATTCTAGTAAAAATGATAAATGCAATTTGAAAAAGACAACACCGCAGCTTTTAAGCAGATAATTAACCTGTGAGAACGCATTTCTGAATTGTCAAAAGTATGGACCCACGAAGTTAGTGAATCTACTATTCAGCATTGCTTCTCAAAAGCAGGCTTCTCTAAAGTTGCAGTAAATTGAGATCCAGAAGATGAATTGCCGCTTTCCGAAGTAAGAAATTGTTGGAGAGCACTAGAAATGACTGGTAATATTGATAGCAATATTACAGTAGATTACCTTGGCGTTGATGAAGATATTGTTACAACTGAATATCCAAGTGATGATGACATCCTGAAGATTGTATCAAGTAACCAGAGAAGTGAAATAGGATCAAACGATGATGACGATAAAGACTGTACGAAAACCTACAAACGAAGACATGGTAAAAGCTTTTCAAACAATTCGTCATGGACTACAATATTTAGAAAATGTTTCTGAAAATATTCTTAATGCCTTGAACAAGTGCGAGATCTATTATGAGAGAATTTTTTTAACCGTTCTAGTCAAAGTAAAATTACCGATGTACGTATGTAGTTATAGGATGTAAATACCATTATATGTATTTGTATTATAGTATGTTGAAACAATTAAATAAGTACTGCTATGCAAAAACTTTTTTCCATCTAACGAAATTTCCCTTATAACAAACTTTTTCACAGGATTTAGCGACTTCCTTAAATAGAAATTTGACTGTATTTGTATTAAAATAGAGAGACAGTACAGCAAGTGTAGTTCAGGTAACGATATTGCAAATGGCATACTCTAATGGACGTTTGCATGGTTTCTGAATGGGAGACCAATAAAAATTGCAGTACACAACAGTGCGTTTGACTCCACAACACCGAAGAGTAAAAGAGCATACAGTAAAGAAGTATAAGAAATAAAATAGATTTAAATTTGTTAGTAAAGAAGTCGAAATGAATTTAAGATATTTGTAATAAAATAGAGGGACAATACAGCAGTGTAGTTCAGGTAACGGTATTGCAAATTACATAGTCCAACGGACGTTTGCATGGTTTCTGAATGGGAGACCAATAAAAATGGCACTTCACCTCAATGCGTTAAACTCCGCAACTCCGAAAAATAAAAGAGCAAACAGTAGAGAAGTATAAAAAATAAGTCTATTAGCAAAGAAGTCGAAATGAATCCGATGGCGAATCCATGTTGAATAAAACTTTAGTATTGTGTTGATTAGCGATTTATACGTAGTGTTAGATACCTTCAAAAATCGCAACCGTTTGTTACAAAGTGGGTACATAGGCATAACGAAACACAAACTATTGGTACGTGAAATTACTGTCACAACAACGGAAATGTATGATAAAATTATGGTAATAATGTTTCGTCAAAATCCTAACTTGATATTGCGTCAAGATCAAAGGAAATTAGTTTAAAACATATCGATAAAAACAATTAATTGAAGTTTACAAGCTGAAAACTTTAAATATAAAAGTGCTAGGTCTAAGTCGCTGCTTTTCACTCAAAAACACATTGAAAATCTATTTCTGTGTGTAAGGTAAAATTACAATCAAGATTGAGGCAATGTAAAGCTCATTTTGTGCGTAGATTCGTCGCTGTTCGCTACATTTGTTTTCCGGTACAGCAGACCGATTTTCATGTGGCCGGTTAGAAGTACCGCCCTCGAGATGCGCACGAAATTCATAGGTAGGGGAACCTCTGGCATTCAGTGTTTTACATCGTTTTAAGCGATAAACACAGTAGTTCAGTGCCGTATTAAGGTAGTGAGTAATGGAGTTTAAAAGTAAATTAAATAAATGTGTTTTACACAGTCAAACTCGTGAAGTGATCTCAAATGTATTTAAATATATGCAAGAAGAAAAAACTTCAGGGGTACTCAAAATTCCACTGGATCAGTTATATGAACGCGTTATTGCCGCAACGGGTGTTTCTGAGAGAAGTATTAGACGGATTGTTAAAGAAAAAAGTGAAATAAACGCAGGTGTCGGTTCATTTTTTACATCGCCAAAGAAAAATAAAAAAAAACCAAGCCCAAAATCGACATAGACGATGCAGATAAAGGTGTGCTGCGTAGAACAATTTTAAATACCTTTACTGTTGACAAAATTGTGCCTACAATGCCAAACATTCTAAGAAAATTTAAAGAAACAGAATACACTGGAGGAATAGATTCTCTTCGGAAAGTAGTAAAAGATATGGGCTTTCGTTGGAGAAAAACAAAAACCAACAGAAAATTGTTAATGGAAAAGCACGACATTCGTCAGTTATAAGAGTGTCTTATTTGCGTACCATTCAAAGCTACAGAAATGAAAAAAGACCGATTATATATATGGATGAAACTTACATGCACAGTTCTCATACCGTGGCTACTTGTTGGAGTGACAATTCCAATGAAGGATTAGCAAGGCCTATATCAAAAGGTGTAAGACTAATTATTATTGTTCATGCTGGCTGCGAGACGGGATTCATTCCGAATGCTAAATTGATTTTTAAGTCTAATACCACAACGGGAGATTATCATCACGAGATGAATTATGAAAATTACAAAAAATGGTTGTTAGAAAAATTAATTCCAAACCTGCCTCCAAAGTCTGTCCTAGTAATTGACAATGCTCCTTATCATAATGTCCAAAAAGATAAACCACCGAATTCTAATAACAGGAAATCAGTTATGATTGACTGGTTAAGGTCTAAAAATATTTACTTCGACAATAACATGCTCAAGCCCGATTTATATAATATTATTAAAGTACATAAGCCAACATTTAAAACGTTTGAGATAGATGAAATGTTAACACAACGTGGCCATAGTGTTTTGCGATTACCGCCATACCACCCAGATTTAAATCCGATTGAGTTAGTATGGGCATCTCTTAAACAATATGTGGCACAAAGAAATGTATCATTCACTATTAGATATGTTCAACAGTTATGTGATAACTTTTTTGATGAATTTAGTGCTGCTGAATGGAATAAATGTTGTAACCACGCGATAAAGTGGGAGCAAAAGTTTTTGGAAGCGGAACCTCTCATAGACGAAGTTACAGACCAGTTCATTATTAATTTGGGTGAAGACTCTGAATCGGAGAGCGAAGAGGAAGTCAGTGATAGTGATTCTGCATACCTTTTTATATAATTATATGTATAATTTACCGTAATTTTTTTGAAACTTAGTTATTGTTCATTATTGTTTTCTCCTATAATTATTTTTGAGTATTTATGTATTATTTCTTATTGTAATTATTATTTTCATTGTTATTTCCAATAATATTAGTATTAATAATATTCTTTTCTCCACGACTATTAAATAATGTTATTACAACACTCGCCTACGCTCGTTGAAGAATATACTGTTCTTTTGTACATATAGAAAGTTTACAATGTGATTATAATGATAAAGAGATTAGCATAAACATTATTTGCCAATAATTCAGTTAATTATCCAAATTAGTTTTACTTAATCCTAAGCCTTTCTACCGTTAAGTGTAGCTAACAATCTTATTCAGTCATCCCCTTAATGTGATGTTAGTACGCTATTAGCTAGTAGGTAAGGTAAGACATTTTAATTAAACATGTTACATGAAACTATGCGTTTTATTTTACTTCTATTTGCCTTAATTTAGTGAAATACAAACCATTATAAACATGTTCAACAATGTGATTTTCTGAATTTATCCCTTACTACGTCCCAATGCACGACTCGCACAAAGAGTTTGCATTTCATTTTTCCGAATACTGTCTCTATCTAACACTGACCCTTACTTGACGCACGTACAAATTCTCCCACCGGCCACATGAAAATCGGTCTGCTGTAATTTGGATGCTAAGAGAAACGTGGAAATTAACCATCGTAGGTATTTACTAAAGTTTTGTCAAAAAGCTAAAAAGAAATATTGATGTTGTATTACGATCATTACAAAGAGGTCATTAAATAAATAGAAGATGAAGAAAATGAATAGTGAAAAATTAGATTAAAGTTTGTTAGCAAATAAATCGAAATGAAATCATCGTTCAACAAAACTTTAGTATTCTATTGATTAGAGTATGTGTATATGAGTGCCCTACTTAATAAACGCTTTAAACAGTTCCTCAATGCATTCATCCAAGAATTTCCCGAATGAGTTGCAGCTACTGTTAGATACCTTCAGAAATCGCAATCGTTTGTTACGAAGGGGATACACAGGCATAACGAAACACGCATATCATTTAGTCTGTAGATTCTAAAGAGAAGTTTTAGGTCGCTGTTCACCGCATTTATTTCCCGGTAATTTGGATGCTAAGAGATATATGGAAATTTACTAAAGTTTGTCAGAAAGTGGTTTGATGAAGGGACTTCAAATTGTATACGTCAAAAAGTAATGATCTGAAAAACTGCAGGTCTCTGTACACATCCTGGAAGACTGAAAATGGTATAATAGTGTTAGATTGGTCGTCCCAATCACTGGATTTTAATTCAATTGAAAATGTTTGGGCTTACATAAGAATAAAGCTGAGGATTTTCGTTGGCGAACGAAGACCAAAGAAGGCTATCTGCCGAAAATGTTAAGGCTACAATATTTTGGGATTCGCACGGCATTATCTATATTGATTATTTATAAAAGTTAAGTGTGATCGTAGGATCGTTTTATATCAATTTATTGGACCATTTCAGTGCTAAATTAAAGAATAAACGATTACATTTAGCGAAGAAAAGTGTTTGCTTCATAATGATAATCAGCCTATTCGTCTGCAATTGTAATCCACTAATAATTTCTTTTATTCCTGAGCGTGAAGAAAAGGAGGTCATCTAACTGTATAGAATTGAAAGACAATTATGTTGAAAAATAAAACGTTTTCTTTTGTATCAACAATAAATTTAAAATCAAATATTTCTCGTGCGTACTTAAAGAGAAGAGTGATTTTTCATACTTTGGCTAATCTTTCCCTACGGTGATTATGTTACTGACTTCCGCCATGTTTCCGATGTCTACTGTCAAAATTTCAAACAAATCTGACAAATAGGTTGTATTTTATACTCGTTTAAAGAAAACTGTTTTCGTTGTTGTGTAAATATGGAGAAAAAAATAATTCAGAATGTTAATTAACAGTACCGCGATATCATAAAGTTTCTGGGTCAACGGTGGCCATGGGGTGAAAAACGTCTGTCTTAATTTATATCATCCTTTTGAGAAAAATCTGATAAAATTTTCAGGTTATGTGTCATACTGACATTAAGATTAATATATTGACAAATTTTAACGTCAGCATGACACTTAACCTGAAAATTTTATCAGATTTTTCTCAAAAGGATGATATAAATTAAGACAGACGTTTTTCACCCCATTGCCACCGTTGACCTAGAAACTTTATGATATCGCGGTATATTGTGTAATGAACAACGAAAGTAACATTTTCTTAAGCGAGAGAACAGTTTAGCAAACGAGAGGAAGCCGAGTTTGGTAATGTTCGCGACGATGTTCGCGAATGATTTCGACGAGTTAAACACTATAATTTTTCTACAACCTCGCCTATGGCATTATAACAAGTCTAAAAAAAATTATGTAAACAAATAATTCATTTTCAATTAAAAATTACCAAATTATAGATCATATTTAAATTAGTTATGATTTAAACATTGATACATAGGATATGTAGACCATAAGGTTGATGGCTTCAAATTTTCCCACAATTTTGCAAAAAAACTCAAGCAGCACAATTTCCAAATATGAATTTACGCTATTATCAATGAATTTTACATAGACTTCTTCATACTTCTTTCTCGATTTTTCTCGTAATAAGCCCGCATAGGTTTTCTCAGCTTGATTTACTATTTCTGGTGGAGTATTAGGAATATCTAAATCACTTTCTGAATCAGAAATCATGATAAAAGCTACGGACAGCACAAACTGACGTAATTTAAAAATGATGCGATATAGCAACAGCAGGTAACTAGACGCAGGTGAAAATTAGTAGGTAACTTTGGTCACTAGGGACTAAAGTTAGCGTTATGGGATTTTGTCTCACTAGTGACGGAAATCAAATTTTCGCTGCAGTATTCGGTGACGAAAAACGTCTATTTATAAAGGGTCGAAGAAAAATATTATTTTTTACGTGTAAAAAGAATTAAGGAAACCAAGAAACAGTAGATAACTTAAAGTCTTTGTATATAACGTGCCTTCAAAAGTAAGTAATCAAAGATTGGTGCACATGCGAAGCTTTAGAAAACTTGAAATTCTGACAGCTGTCATACATAAATTCAAATTATAAACGCTTATATTTTTTAAATTATTTAAATTATAATGTTAGAGTTACGACATAAAATATTTATTATTCGAAGTTACTATAGAACTGGTTAAAAATTAGAAGGTGGAGATTGGGTTTATTCCACTAATCAGTGCTTACAGGATTTCCGGCAACAGTATCCCAATCTGTCAGTTACTTACGCACAACTGGAAAAACATATTCAAGCTTGTGTTACGAAATTTGGTTCATCTTCAAAATTTCCAACATCTGCTTTAGTTAACATTTGGAATTTACTGCAAGTGAGAATTAATGAATATTAAATCACATTCTTACATGTAAATGTCGACTTATTTAATGCGTTCGAAACTACAATCCGACAAACTAAGTTTGTACTAGTATGCAGAACACACCCTTTCGCGACAACGAACTTCCTGGTGATTAGGTTAATTAAGAATTAAGAAATACTGAAAAAACAAGTCTATCAACGGGAGGAAACGCACAGACGACGTTTCGTTCTAGTTGGAACTTTTCAATGTACGGTATTCCCTCGATGACGGACATTGCTTTTTCATTTCTATACTTTCTGTATATATAGTTAACATTTGGAATTTACTGCAAGTGAGAATTAATGAATATTAAATCACATTCTTACATGTAAATGTCGACTTATTTAATGCGTTCGAAACTACAATCCGACAAACTAAGTTTGTACTAGTATGCAGAACACACCCTTTCGCGACAACGAACTTCCTGGTGATTAGGTTAATTAAGAATTAAGAGATACTGAAAAAACAAGTCAATCAACGGGAGGAAACGTACAGACGACGTTTCGTTCTAGTTGGAAATAAGTCGACATTTACATGTAAGAATGTGATTTAATATTCATTAATTCTCACTTGCAGTAAATTCCAAATGTTAACTATATATACAGAAAGTATAGAAATGAAAAAGCAATGTCCGTCATCGAGGGAATACCGTACATTGAAAAGTTCCAACTAGAACGAAACGTCGTCTGTGCGTTTCCTCCCGTTGATAGACTTGTTTTTTCAGTATTTCTTAAATCTGCTTTAGTATTTTTTTTTTTAATTTTGACTATTGTAGTAAATACTTTTTCAAAAACCAAAGTACTAATTATTACACACATTTTCCAATAACCAAACTATCAAAATTATACGCTTGTGACAGAATATGTGCACTGTTACCAACCATTAAAAAAAAAGGCGTGACCGTCTCTAATGAGGAAAGTCTTTGAAGGCACGTTATTTATTTTAAAATATATAATTGGTAAAACGATCTTTTATGAAAACAGGAAGGAAGTACCTAATATTACGCGTACATGTGTATTTGAATAACCTAAGAATATCATAGAAATATCGATGTTGTATTACGGTCCTTACAAAGAGACGGACCCCTTAGGTCATTAAATAAATAAAAGATGAAGAAAATGAATAGTGAAAAAAACTGGGTCCAACAAACAACTAAGCGGTCAATTTTATAAAAAAAAACTCAACTCAAATAAAAATACCTCAGACGGTATATATCTTGTGCTTTTTTATATTATATTCGCCTGTCTACTTTTTGTAAACTTATTCAATCCATCGCTCTGTCCGGCATACCTAGTTTTTACATAGTTTTTAAGTGATCACTTCCAAGTAGCAAACAATTTGAAACCTGTTAAACGCTGTGTACACTTTTATATAAAATTCAGCGATATTATTGCTGGTATTTGTTATAAAGATGATGAAGAAACGATGATTTACGCATACAAAGAAACGTAATGGAAATGTCAGCACAAGATGCCAGTTTTTATATTCCTTTTCCCAAATATATACACATACAAACTGCTATAAACTGTGGTTTTTTATATTTACTGTACCACCATTCACGACCAATAGGAGAAGAATCCATAGCAATACGTATAACTTTATAGATATTCAATATTTAAAACAAATATTCTGCGTTTGACAAAAGAATTCTTTTAAAGTTTCTAAAATATATTTCTTTTTCAACGTAATCTCTTTTAAAATTTAATATATTTTTCCCCAGGCATAAGTTAAAATGAACAGGAGGATAGGTCAGTATATAATTAGCAGAGAGCGGACTGAAGCGATTAAATGACCAATTGTCCCGATAAAACGTTGTGGCGGTATCATGTATAGTATGCTTGTTATAACAGCAGATGTTATTTCCGTTGTTATTGTGTCTATTTATTCATAAAATTCTATTTTACAGTGGCGTGTTTCTGATTTCGTTTCTTTCAGTGTTATTTGGTTACAACTCTTAGTATTTTATATTGTTATATTGTATATTTATCGTATATTTTTTTATAAATATTAATATAATTGATTGAGGTCTCGCTAGGCACTTGGGTAAGACCGGTGGTTTCTTATGTACAAGCCCCGGCCTACAAATTATGTAAACTGATAAACACAAAATTGCCTGATCTTCTACATCTGAAATTTAAGTATAGAATAAAAAATTCCGTAGATATGGTGAGTAAATTAGAAACAAGTAAATTACCTCAAAACTTTAAATTAGTTTCCTTCGATGTTTGCAGTTTGTATACTTCTATCCCTATCAATGAGTTGAACGTTATTTTAAATGATTTAATAGCAAATAGTACGCTGACAGGCGACAGTAAAATAGAATTACGAAATATCTTGAACATTTGCATACAACAAAATTATTTTAAATTTAATAATGTATACTACAAACAAAAAGACGGTTTAGCTATGGGTTCTCCCATGTCATGTTTATTAGCAGAAATATTTATGTCAAAATTTGAAGAAGATTTGTTTTGTTCTAAAATCCCAGTTGTTAATTGTATACACAGTTGGTTTAGATATGTGGATGATGTGTTATGTGTGTGGACCGGTACTGACAGGCAATTAGACTTATTCTTCAATCGTTTAAATGAAATCAATCAAAAAATACAATTCACCATAGAAAAAGAATTAGACAACAGTTTAAATTTTTTGGACCTTACATTAACAAAATCAAATGGCAAATTAGATTATAGTATTTACAGAAAACACACATACACTGACACCCTCATATCTGCAGATAGCAAACAACCCGATAGCATTAAGTTTTCTTCTTTCAACAGTTTCATACATAGATTACTCTCCGTTCCACTATCAAAACCAAATTTTGATAAAGAAGTTGCAGTCTTGAAATGTCTAGCCGTAAACAACGGATACAGTCCTGATATTATTAATAGATTAATTTCAAAGAAAAAACATAAACAGATTAATAAATTCTTTTATGCAGCCCCCCAATTAGAACCAAGTAATTATCGTTTAATTAATTACATAGGAAAGACCACGAATAAAATTAATAATAGATTAGTTAATTTAGGCATAAAAACTATAATAGTCAATAAATTAAATTTAGGTAAACTTTGGACAAATAATAAGGATACAATTCAAAAAGCAGATAAATGTGGCGTGTATAAATTAAATTGTTTAGACTGTGACGCTTTCTACATAGGTCAAACTGGAAGATGTTTTCGCACACGAATAGAAGAACATAGGAAAGCAATTTTATATTCCAAGAAATGTTCAGGTATATCCGAGCATTGTATAAATGAAGAACACATGGTATCAATAAATAATTTTGAAATTTTACACTCTGCAAATAAAAGTAAACGATTAGACTTTTTGGAAATAATGGAAATATCTAAAGCAATAAACAAATCATTAAATATAGTAAATGAACAAACAGAGTTTGTAATCTCCCCTATTATTAAGGCTGTTTCTCGTTAATTACTAGGAAAACCCCAATAATACTTAACTCACGTTTATTTTTCACAGTGTTACTCCCACTTTTCAAATTATCTATTCATATTTTAAGTAAACCTTTCTTGTTCAGTTGAGAATGAACTGTGAAGTTCGAAACAAATTTGTCCGTATTTTGTAAATAAAATTGCAGTGAAACAAATAACCAAGTGTGTATTTTCTTTACCTTTATCATAAATATTAAGTTTAATTTACTACCTTATTTTTGGAGTAGTTTTCGTTTCTTCTTTTCAGTCGATTTCTTTCTGTTCTTAGTATTTCACTTTATTTTCATTAACTATGGAGAATTCTCGTAGGGCAACCATGGTATGATGGATTAGAGGCCACACAGATTGGTTGCATATTCGTAATGATACCGAGATATATTGCAGTGCCTCTTCATTAAGTTTAAGGCGTCCACAAAAGTGTAATGTGAAGAGTGAAGAGACATGTTTCTTCGAAAAAAAGATAACATATGACCATCTGTACCTGACACTTTTAACGAAGAACTGTGTGAAGCTTTCATTCTAAATGTAGTTGCTAGTATTCTTCATCCAACAACTTCATACCAACCATACTTAAATGCAACTAAATTGCCAGTCGTAAATGGTGAAACAGTTGCAGAAGTAATTAATCAATCTATTCATAATATTCTGTCATCGGATAACAACTATAAAGACAAGATGCTATTATTTTTGACTGATGCAGCAGCTTATATGTTAAAAATAGGGAAGTTATTAAAGCAATCTTATTCCAAAATGCCACACGTTACCTGTGCAGCAGATGCACTACACTGAGTATGTGAATACATCAGAGGTCATTTTCCAAATGTCGATAAGTTAATTTCATCATTTAAAAAGATATTTCTCAAAGCTGAGACAAAAAATTGATGCCATATTTAGCAGAAATCCAGATTTGAATATATTATCAGAGCCGATTGAAAAATCTATACATTCGAATTATGGTGCACTTCTGCAACATTTTAATCACGCACCCATCACTAGTTGTGATGTGGAACGGACATTTTATATTTTTAAAGACGTTTTAACATCTAAAAGAACTAATTTAACACAGAAACACCTTGAACAAATTTTGATTGTTCATAGAAATGTTTTACACTTTCAATGTTTCACAGAAAATACATAGTTTTGAGGTTTGTTCTTTGTAACTTATTTTTATTAAAAATTCCATACGCAATTCGCTTGTCAGCATTACTTTTGTTTCAGCAGGAGTTGCTGCCCGTTACCAAACCATTTATTACATTCGATCTGTTGTGCATTCACAGATATATATTAACTGCATATGTAGATATGTGCCACTTATGCAACTGCCCACACGTATCAAATTGTTCGAAGCTCACGGATCGCTTACAGAAACAAACCTATTGCGAATACAAGGCTATGAATCATAAATTAATAATTAGTGAGGCTGAATAGAAAGGATAGAACTTAAAAAAAGTCTGCTCGCATAAAGTCTATTTTTTTAATAAAAAACAACCCTGTTTCAAAATAGAATTTAAATCATAGCATAAGTCTATAGCTTCATCTATACTGTCTATTCCTGTCAAAAGATCGTCAACAAATATCACCTCAGAAGCGGCAAAAAAATTGTGCTCATTCTCAATTGCTAATTGATGTAGACATCTGGCAAAAAGACAGGAAGCTGATGCAACAGTAATTTAATTGATATATAGAAATCGGATCGGATGGTTCAGTTTGTGGACCCTGTCATTTAGTGATTTTAGTCTACACTGTCTGTTCCTGTAAAAAAATCGTCAATATAGAAATCAGACAATATTACCTCAGAAGCGGCAGGAAAATTGTATTCATTCTCAGTTGCTAATTGATAGAGACATCTGCTAGAAAGAAAGGAAGCTGATGCGCTCCATACGTAACAGTATTTAATTGATATATAGAAATCGGATCGGATGGCTCAGCTTGTGGGCCCTGGCATTTGCAAGTCATTTAGTGAGAGGCCAGAACTGCTTGGAAAGGAACCATCATAAACCACTCTTAACTTGGCGATTAAACTGGATTCATTAACTACACCATGGTGCGGCAAAAAATAAGAAATTTGGTCATTATCATGTTCTAGATTGGACATGTGCCCTAATGTCACGTATTCATTCATAAATTTGGAATTGTCTTGCTTTAATGAGAGGTTATATTGCAGCCTGCGCTCTCAAGAGAATAAATGCGTTTAAGAGCCCCTGCTTTAGATACATCCAGTTTTTCAGTAGATTCCTTAAATGGGATCAATACAACTAATCCGCCCTCATAATCGCTTTAAAAAATGTGCTTCACATTTGCATGCCTCCTCGGACCAAGGCTTAATTGACTGGAATTCTTCAATCTTCTAGACCTTGGCCAGTTGTTCTTGTGTATCTAAATTTTTATTAAAATGACAATTTGTACTGAACTGTAAATTATTGTGCCCCTAATTCATTGGTAGATATTAACCGGTCGTTTTCGATGTATAAATGAATTTACGGTGACAGACAATTATTAAGGAACGAGCATATGGAACAATTATTGGTGATTTATTATAATTTGAACTCTGTATATAAAGGACGAACAGTCAGGACATGTTTTATAAACCCTGCAATATTCCTTCTAGAGAAGATGTATTTACTCTTATTTGGTAAGTATAGTGCACTCAGATTTATAATAAAACTAATTTTTAATGTATTTGCACCCCCTGTTGCGATAATTCTCTCATTCGTATACTGCAGGTAGGTGACCTGTACCCATTCAATAATAATGAGAGGATTATCGCCACAGGGGGTACAAATAACAGTTGTAAACACATTCAAAATTAGTTTCTTATAATTCTGAATGCGCTATACTTGTTTCTCTATACTTATTTTGATTCGCGTGTGAAAAATGTTAAATCGGGATTCATGATGTCATTTCATGCACTCTTGACTGCCGATCCCTAGAAGGCGCTCTACCACTTGACCACTTAATTGTCGACATGCGTATCCAGGATTAAAAGTACGCTGTGGTAATTATTTTTCTTAATTAACTTTTACATAATCCCCTGCAGTCTCCGATTTAATCATAAATATATTAAAGGTCAA
Organism: Melolontha melolontha; assembly: GCA_935421215.2. NCBI lineage: Eukaryota > Metazoa > Arthropoda > Insecta > Coleoptera > Scarabaeidae > Melolontha > Melolontha melolontha. The sequence goes on along the minus strand of OW285244.1, from coordinate 34,179,815 downwards.
AGCCAAGATGGCATGGCTAACAAGAAAACCAATTAAGGACTGAAAAATATGGAGGAATTCCTGTGGGAGTTGACCTTTTAACAGCGAAAGCTATTAGAGTAAAGAATTTTATTCGTACATAAGGCAATTATGGCCATTTAGCTACTGGCAGAAGCTTGTTGAAGCAGGTGGAATACTTTGTTTAATGAAAATGTATTTTCTAGAAACTTAAGTTATTTTCAGTTTTACCCGTCCTATCAAATTTCGTATGTATTGAAGCAATGCAGTGTGATTCTTAATGCCTGAGGACAATTCGAATTTACCTCCATACAAACTTATACTAGTGTTGATCTGCTTCGTTTATTTTTCGCCAGTAACGTTTCGTATTAGTTCGTTACTAAAATAAGAAGTACATTAATAATTATAATTTATTGAGCAAAAATATTTACAATGATATAGGTCTAAGTCCATAATCAAAAATACAATTTATGAAATAATCCATTGTAGACTAAATCATAAGAGAGAATTACCAAACATGGATCCGCCCAGAAACATTTTCTTGCAACAATTCCATGCTCTCATGAGATGTGTGACATGCGGCACCGTCTTGTTGAAAGAAAACATTGTTCAAGTCAATGTTTAACAGTTACGGACACAAATATTCTATTAACACAATCCTATAGCGCTCACCATTTACAATAATTACAATTACTTCACGAGCCCAGAAACCGCTCGTGAGTCACGTGAGGATTTTCTTCAGCCCTAATCCTACAATTTTATTCGCTGACGTATTCGCTAAGTCAGAAATGTGCTTCATCCGAAAAAATAATTTTTGATCCAAAATTCGGATCAACTTCCAACTGCTCCAGAACTTAAGCCACAAAATTTCAACGCACACGATGATCAGCAGGTTTGAGCTCTTGAATAATCTAAATTGTATAAGATTTTAGATGAAGATCATGGTGTAACATTCTCCACGAAGTCATCTGGGAAAGGTCGAATTGTTGAGAGACGTTGGGATCTTCTCTAATACTCTGGCTTACACCAGCGATGTTCTCCGCTGAACGGGCATTTCGACAGCGCACAGACGTTGACTCGCTTACTACTAAACCTATTCATTAAAATTTTTAAAAATAGAATATATAGCGCTTTGTGCCCATAAATTTCTCGCAATGCTCGAAATGTATTTCGAACCGAACATGCATTTTGATGATAAATTTTAATAAATTCTACTCGCTGTTGAATACTGTATCTCACCAAAATGACTTGACAGACACTATTGACAACCACAATCCTAACCTAGCGTCGATAATTTAAGCAATGTTGCCAACGTTGCATTTTAAAGTTATGACGTTCTTATGGGTAAACTCATTATAACGGTGTAAATTCCCGTTGTCTGAAATCATCAACGTCATCTTCTATTAAAATTGTTGGTTGTACACTAAATTTGCCGTTACAAATACAATTTTTATGTTCAGAACGATGCATCTTATGCCGATGTTTTGAAAACACTTGTGGTCCGGATATTATATCACAAATAATGAATATAAACGTATGAAAAAATAGGGAAATATAACGAAAACCAAATATAATCGACGAGTTGCCACTGAAATTTTGACAGTGATATTATGACATTTGACATAATAGCAAACTTCAAAATATGATATACAGTTCATCCGGAAATATACCGTTGACTTTTAAGTAAAATTGAAATCCTATTCATTGTACCGTAATTAACGCAACATAAGGTGTAACCCTAACAGAAAGAGACCTCAGAGAAAGAGATAAAATTTGTTTGTATTAAAATGTCATTAAGTAATAACTTCAATTAATAGAATTCTAATGTAGAGTGAACTGCAAATAATAAAATTCCACTAATATTTTTGAGATGATTAGTGAATATTTAATTATATACTCCTATTCAATATCCTTATTTTTGTAAGCTTAAATTTGATAAAATAGTGGTAATATGTATGTTTGAATACGGTTCTGTGCGTGGTTATATGTATGTATGTCGACTACCAACAGCTGAAATTCCAGGTACTTAGGTTGGCTTAAACTATTCGTCGCTTATATAGTAAACGGTATATTTCCGGATACACTATACACTAAAAACTACGTCGGCAATTTTATATTAACAAATTATTATGCAATTCGTCTATGTAATATAATACTTAGGTAATTTACACCTATGTAGTTTATATAGATACATACAAAGGCATATGTATATACAAATAAAATAGAAATCATATTAATACATATGTTTATTTAAATATAAATCTTTATATAACTGCAGTAGATTCTGTGCTGAGTTAGTTAATTCCAACTTTATTTAATTTAGAAAGTTGTAACGCGGAAAATTTAATTAAAATTAATAAGCAAGGCTTTATTAAGGATTAATTAAATCAATTTGAAAAAAATAACCTAAAATCATATCAAATATCTTTGCATATACAAATAAATATATAATATATGATGGAGAAATATGAAAATACTATTTATTATGCGTTAAACATTAAACATATTAGAAGTAAGCCATTTATGGTGACTTGAATTCTCGTGGGATAGTTTGAAGTGATGTTCAGACTCGCTCAATATATACTTTTAAGACAAGGAGTGTATATAGTGTATATACGATTCAGTATAGTGGCAAAGAAGCTTGGTATGAAATCACTCAAACCAGTCCCAGATGAAAAACTGTCTCGGACTTTTTACAAATAGGTTTTTAGGCAACATCAGACTCGTTATGGAGTAAAGCTATTCATGTTTTTTAACCCCTTGGATTTTTGGTTGTGTACAACCGGCCAACGGTAAAAAAAAATCGTTAGCTATATAGAATTTTGTATTATGGTAAAATTACAATGAAATTGTTTAATAAGAGAATGGATAACACTAAAAATAATTATAATATAACGTGCTAGTTTTTGCGTTTTTTTAAAGAAAAAAAAAATTAACTACAGGATATACGATTGTCACCAATGGAGACTAGCCAAAGCGAACATTAAATATACAAGGTGTTGTCAATTATTGAGTTTCGTATTGAAAGTGAATGTGTTTAGTTTTAATTGCTAAGTATATAAAAATGTTGTGAACATTAAATTTTATTTCAAATTTATAAAAAGCTTAAAAGAAACGTAGAAGGTATTAAATTATAGTTGGTCTCAAAATAAGGAGTGTTTCATAAAATGTTCCCCCCTGAAATCCAGTACATATAACTTAAGTAATTTGACATCTGAGACCTTAGAATCAAATCCCCGTTTTCTTCATCTCTAGATACCTACACTGCTCCAATAAATTAACGCACCATATTATAATTTTGAAAAAAATTCTACAATGAGTAAATATATACCTATATATATTTTATTTCTTGTCATTTGATTAGTAGAAAAAGGTGAACACAACATAAAAAATTCTTAAAAAATAAACAAGGAAATTGAAATTTAATTACATAAACTGTAAGTCTTAGTTTTGTATTTTTTAAAAAAAGCATTTAGTTACATTTAATATTGAGTATTTCCGCCTCTGTTTCGAATAACAGCCTGACAGCGACGATTCATGCTCAAAATAAGCGACCTTATATCGTTTTGATCCAATCCGTCCCATATTTCCACAAGCCGCCTTCCTACTTCCTCCAGGTTATTGGCCGGGTGTGGAAAGTTTCGCAGCCGTCTAGAAAGCATGTCCCAGATGTGCTCGATAGGGTTAAGATCCGCACTTCTTGCTGGCCATTCGATTGTATTGATTCCGACCTCTTGAAGGTAATTTCTGACTATCCGCGCAGTATGTACTCGAGCATTATCATGCATTAGCATGAAATTTGGGCCGATGTAAGGTGCAAATGGCACAACATGATCTTCCAGAATGTCTGTTATGTAGCGATCAGCGTTTAAAGTTATGTTATTTAATACCACCAAGTCCGTGCGACCTGTCAAAGATATACCCCCCCAAACCATTAGAGATCCGCCACCAAATAACGTGGTATTTGTAATATTGCATTGCGCATAGCGTTCATTTGGACGTCGGTATACACGAATACGTCTGTCGCAGTTGTGCAGACAAAACCTGGATTCGTCTGTAAACAAAATTTAGGTCCAATTGTCCTCCAACCAGTTGACGTGATTTCTGGCAAAATTTAGACGATCTCTACGGTGATGTACAGTCAACATCGGACAACGCGCCGGAATACGACATAATAAATCATCTTCCCAAAGACGTTTGCGAACTGTTTCCGTGCAAATTTCCAAACCATGTACCTCCCGGAGCTGAGCCTGCAGACTTCTACATGTAACAAACCGTTGCCTTAATGCGCAAAGTCTTACAAAACGGTCATGTACACGCGTTGTTGCGCGATGTCTTCCTTGGCCACGTCTTCGAGAATGATTACCAGTCTCCCTATATCGTCCAATTATCCGTGATATCGTTGTATGCGACACACCATACCTTTCTCCAATTCTGCGGTAACTGTATCCTTCTTCCTGTAAAATCACTGCTTGAGCGAATTCCTCCCTTGTTAAGTTTCGTGTTTCACGTTGCATAATATCACACAAGTCAAAGAAATAAACGAATAAATTGTTTCACAAAGGGAAACACTTTTAATACAACAGTTAAATCAAAATTTAAATGTCCCAAAATACCGTAACTTAAGTTAAGTGTGCACTTTTAACTTAAGCCCTGAAAATATGACAACAAATGTCAAATAAGTTAAAGTTAGAAATGATGTTGTTTACAAATAATACCAACTATTAAAAATTGGAAATAAAATAATCCATATTTTTTTATTTATAATAAGTGGTGCGTTAATTTATTGGAGTAGTGTATGTAGCGGATAAAGTTAACCTCTAGACAACTATAAAAGAAACACAAGAATGGGTGGATATCTTCACTTCTAAATAGACTTTATCTACAAGATAAATTTGTTTAGAGGTTAAGGTACTTGGTAAATATAACCTTTAAATATTTCGTTGTGCGCGCCTTTTTCTAGGTTAGGTGTTTTCATTTTTCATTAATCTGGTATTAACAGGTCCAATGAAATCGGTGTTGATTATTATTTCTTATTACTTAAGCGTTCTGGTAAAATTATTCTTTCACAATAGATATGATATGAGGGATGCCTTTTTATTGTTGTATATAGCCAGAAAATCAAACAGTGCTTTATTTATTTTCAAAAGATCTTCCACACTTACACTTCTGCATTTGTTCAAACAAATTCTTAAAGCAGTTATTGCAGTTTTCAGTTGGGACAGTCAAAATTGCTGTTTTGAAAGCATCTACTGCTTCTTCTAGCGACTGAAATCGTCAGCCAAGCATGCCTTTCTTGATCTTTGGGAACGCAAAAAATCGTTAGGACTTAAGTCGGCACTATACGAAAGATGATCTAATAATTCAATATTTTGGTTGTGTAAAATCTCAATTATCTTTCGAGCTGTCATGATGCAGGATGATTCGCCGTTGTTAACGCATTAACCGTTCTTCGATCTTGCAAAGGAATTGTAACTATATAACCTGATTTTGAGACAAACGTTGTGATACCTTTCGCGAACGGATAACTTTTGTTGGATTTTCGTCATCTGGAAGTACCCAAACAGCAGACTGACGTTTATTTTCGGGTTCGTATGAATGAATCCATGATTCATCGCCACTCACGATGCTATAAACGTTTTTTTAAGTTTCCGTTATTGAACCGGCTCAAAGTTTTTCAGCACCAATTAACGTGAGCCGAATTTCGCTTTTCGGAATCTAACGGTAAACTAACTTTCTCACACCCAGTTCATCATATAGGATCGTTTGGATTGAGTTCTTTGAAATACGCATGCATGTCTCAATTTCACGATTAGTCACAGGTCTATCTTCCTTAATCAGGCGACGCACAGCATCGATATTTTTCTGGGTGACTGCTGTTCTTGGCGGACTCGTCCTGGAATCGTTGCTGAAACTGGTGCGTCCACGTTGGAATTCACTAACGTGAAATTTTTGATTGATGTTTAGCTTCATCTTCAAAAACAGAAACCGACTTAGAAAAACATTGTTGTTGAATTAGTCCTCTTCGAAAGTTGTAAAAGATTATCCCGCAAAAATTTTCTCGACTCAATTTCATGTTCCAGCCAACTTATAAACTTTAAAAATTCACTGTGACTAAATCACTTTCCGTATCTTGATGAAACATTAGATTTCGATTAACGAAAGATTGAAATTAATTTCGACACCTGACGTTTTATTACTGGCGCCCTCTATGAGGCTATTTGGAACAGTAAAAAGACATCCTTTGTACTACATAATATTCTATTATTTTTATGAATGATGGAAGTTTTATAATAAATTTAATTTCCAGTAGTCATTCAGGAAAATTACTCAATCATATGTTTCTTCACTCACTGAGATGATCAGTAAAAAAAGTAAATAAAGAGAAGTTAGCTAAGTCACTATTAAACAATGTTGCCACTTCATACGATTGCAAGTTACTGTAATTTTTGAAGTATTTTAACTATCAAATATATTTATCTTGAAGATAGCTATCAGGAATTTTATCTAGAGGTGAAGAAAACGGGAATAAATAGTTGTTTTTCATAATATTAATAAATTTTATTATTTGTTTTAATAAGCTATATAATGTCTTGGCATTATGTAATATTTATACCTACTGTTATAAATATATTTTATATTTAACATAACCTATAATAACCATTGATATAATCATTATTATACCGATTATTAAATAAATATTAATTTCTATTCTAATACAGCATATTTTTACCTGTCTAGTTAGGTTAATTCGCATAATTATAAAACTGGATCGACAGTTAATCCACACAATTTAATCGAAGAAGCATTGCATCCAGTTACATTTAGTAGCAATATCAAGGCAACGAATTATTAGGCCAATATTCTTTCAAAAAACAATGAACAAGCAAAGATACGAAACCATTATTTTAAAGTAATTTATAAATCAGTTGGATAACATAGAAAAAACTAGGGTATATTCCAAAAAGAGAGAGACAAATTTCTGAACAGACCCCCAGCCCTAATTACAACCTATACATTAATTTTACGCGGTAAATTTAAATTTGAAAATCTGAAATATGAAATCTGTAGCAAATTAAATTGTATATGGACTGTTCAGAGATAAATCCACAGTTAAGACAGCAGAATGGTAAATGTAGTAATTACAGCACATGAAAATAAGTAAATTTGTCTAAAAAAAAACACATGTTATTTCATTTATTTGTTAAAAAAAAAGTCAAATAGTACATGTCCTTACTGATAAACATTGTATGTAATACATAATATGCAATACAGTAAGAAATAACTTAAATTCTACGACTGTAACAGTGTATGACAATTAATTCCAATTAAAACAGATTAACAAGTTAATAACAAAAATATCTTATTTTATAAACTATTTGAAGATTGTTGAATTCAGTCAGACGTTGGTGACGAAATGGAATCATCACTACCACTGTCGTCTCCAAGAGAAATTAAGAATGGTTCTATAACTTCGTTGATAATTCCGTCAATATTTTTCATCCGAGCTTCGTCTTTAATAACATGATTTATGCATTTTTTCCAAGTTGTTGCAGTTACATTATTGATAGCATTATGTAAAAGTTGCTTAACTTCATTTAATTTAAAACTTCTATTTTTTGCAGCTACCTCATTTTTTATTGTGTGCCCACACAAGTTCAATCGGATTCAACTCGCAGTGGTATGGAGGTACACGAAGAACAGTCTTGCTTTTTGACTTCGCAATTTCATCGATTGCATATGAATTGTACTTACTTTTGACCATATTTACTAAGTTCAACAATTCTGCTCTAACCATATCCTCCTCATACTCTATCCCCTTATTTCATAACCAATTTTGTATGTCTGCTTTTCTCCACAATGTTGTTGGCGTCTTTTCAGCCATGCGGCTATGATCCGATGCATTATCCATCACTACGACAGCATTCCCTGGTAGATAAGGTAATATATTAGAGACCCAATCCTCAAACACTGTGGCATTATTATTATTATTTCCTCGTGATAATCAGAGGCTTTCTTCCCCTCAAACAGTAACAAATCATTTTCGAAATTCTCTTATTACTTATTACTTACATAATCTATTAATCTTCAAATCGAAGCTATAAAAAGAACTAATCTACACCGCAAAATAGTTAAAGTAATATAATAATGACAATAATTTAATAATATGATAACAAAACTCTAGAAACGTGAACGTAATATAAAGATGTCAAAATATTTGACAATTGATGGCAAAAAGCGAATGTTCTACGGTGTTATTTTGCATTGCTCTGGACCAATAAGAAACAACTGTCACTTGGGTCTGTTCAGAAATTTGTCTCTCCCTTTTTGGAATATACCATAGTGGTTATTTCCAACAGGATTCTGCCACACCACATACTGTACGTACAATTTTAATTATGGGCAAGTAGATCACCTAATTCATCCCCGGGTTACTTTCTATTCTCTTATTTATAAAACGTAATATACCGAAATCCCATAAACAATTTGCATGAACTTTAGTACGGAATTAAAGAGACATTTTTTTCAATTTCTTATTAAATATAAAAAATTTATTCACAGCTTAAACAAAAATTAAATTTTTAAAAGTATACCACAAACACATAAATTATTATAAGCCCTGAAATTACTTCAAAGTTTTGTGATTGTGCTGTGATGACAATGTCAGTTTCCGTCATTTCAATTTATCAATTTTCTCACGTAATCTTAAAAAAGCACGAACTATTCAATTATTATCGCATACGTTTACATAAATTTCTAAGATCGCAATAAGAGATTGTTTCCCAAAACGTTTCTTTTATAGAGATTCAATTGCGTTTTTCTCCTAATATGTGTTTGACTCGATATATAATTGCTTGATAACAATGAATAAAAATAAACGAGAAGACAAAATATAACGACAACAAACAACAAAGCCTACGACTGCAACGACTCCGGAGTTTTATATGCTCAGAAAGACAGATACCTTGTTAAAAGAGATTTCTTGTAGCCATTCGCGTTTAAATTACTATAAAGAATACTGTTTTGTACACATATAGGATACAAATGGTCGGCATTATGTCCGGAACGTGTATGTTTAAGGTTATACGCGGTGTTTTGACAGTTATTGCTACTAATATGATGCAAAAGATTTGTATTCAATAGAACCATTTTGTATTTTACGATTATACAATTCTCATATTCTCAGTACTTAAGTATTTTTTCCACTTTTTTTGTAATTGATTTAACGACCGTGTTTCTTGCTTTATTGTTTGACATTTGACGTTATATTTTAAATATTCGAGTTGAATTTACATTCAATAGAATCATAATAATACCGGGTGTCCCATGATATTATGCAACCGGCTTAAGGGTGTGTTACTGAAGCAATTTCTAGTTAAAAATGTCTAATAAACATATGCCTAAAACTCTTTCCTAACTAACTTACAAGCATTTGAAGTTTTAGATAACTCCACTAATGCAGGTAGTTAGTTGGCTGTGATTCATCATTTATTATTCATTGTATTGCCACAATGAATATTGTCAATTAATTTAATTTAACGCGTTTATTTCTATGTGTTACATTAAGATACTCTTAAAAGTATGTTAATTTTGTCGAATGAAGAATGCGCCCATATTAACTTTATTTATGAATTGTTTACGAGGAATATCATTTATGTTTTGCATACTGAGACATAGAGGGCGACACTAATCAAATGTCCGTGCTAAAAATTAATCTCCATCTTTAGTTAGCCTAAATCCAAAGCTTCAGTGCGATAACTGTAGTGTTGTAGCTACAACGAATTGTCAAAGTTGACAAGTTAATCGAAAAATGGAATTAAACAATGAAAATTTTCGCGCAATATTTTCCGAAGACATCTCAACAAGAATGCCTTGCCGAGTTGGTTTCTGTTTTCGGTAATGAAGCACCACATCAGTCAACAATTCCCCGTTGGTATGGAGAATTCAAACGTGGACGGATTAGTCTTAGTGACGATCCAAGGGCAGGTGCATCAAAAACGGCAGTAATTCAGCAAAACGTCGATGCTGTGCGTAAGCTCATCAACGAAGATCGACATGTGACATATCGGGATTTCAAAGACCTCAATTCAAAAAAATTGCATGAAGAATTGCGTGTAAAAAGTTAGTTTCTCGTTGGATATCGCATCTGAGTGGTGATGAATCTTGGATGTACTTACACGAGCCAGAAAATAAACGGCAGTCGTCTGTTTAGGTGTTCCAAGGTGAAGAAAAGCCTACAAAAGTCGCCATCCGTTCTCGAAGTGTCTCTAAAATGATGGTCGCGATACTTGTCTCGAAAGCAGTTCATGTGGCAACAATTTTTCTACAAAATCAAAGAACTGCTACCGCAGATTGGTATACAACCATTTGTTTACCGCAAGTCATCGCTGAACTAGAAACCAACCCGCAACGACGAATCATCTCCATCAAGACAATGTAAGTTCGCACACAGCTCGCAAGACAATTGAATTTTTAACGCAATAAAACTTCGAATTATTAGATCATCCTTCGTACGGTCCCAACTTAAGTCCCAACGATTTCTTTACATCTCCAAAAATCAAGGACGCACTGTGTAGTCAAAAGTTCCAGTCGTGAGAAGAAGCAGTCGATGCCTTCAAAAACGCAATTTTGACTGTACCAACAAACGAGTGGAATAACTGCTTCCAGACTTGGTTCGAACTCATGCAGAAGTGCATTAATCTTCGTGGGGAATACTTCGAAAAACAATAAAGTCTTTAAAAGTTATCTATTGTTTTATTCCAGGTCTATATGCAAAATATAAAAGACAACCCTCGTAATAGAAATGGATGAGCGGCAACTAATAAATATCGTCAGCGATTTCCCACTTATAGAGTACCTTGTAGAACTGTTTTTCGATGTTTAAGAGCAAGAAGTTTTCTACAGCTACTTCTGAACGTCCCGTGCAATAAGAACTTATTCAAGAAGAAGCGATACTTAATATGGTTAACGCACAAACCTATTACTAGTGTCCGAAGAATAGCCAACAGACTTAGGCTGCATATGAAAGTATGGAGAACTTTACACAATTTTGGTTTGTACCCATATCATATACTACCTTCACAAACTTTAAAACCTGTCGATTACGCCTCAGGGCTTGGAATATAGTCGCTGGTTAGTAAGAAATCGAAGACTTTGTCGGAAAATATTGTTTAGTAACGAAGCCTTCTTCACCGAAAACGGCATCAATACCACCAAAAATTCACATTGCTGGGCACTTGAAAATCCTTGACAAACTAGGGAATTCTATTTTCACGATAGATTTTCGGTGAATGTTTGGCGTAGCATTACTAACAACCGATTGGTGCTGTAATAACTCGATACGTAGTCATATGTATGCGTAACACTTTGCCAAGGCGAAGCCTCACATTTAATACAAAACATTAACGTGTTATCTAAACACGACCTTACCTCGGATTTGTTGCATACACAAGACCAACGCATCAGGGTTATACATTTGTTCTAGAAACAAATGATAAGTAAGACAAGGATCTTCTCTAGTATATATAGACGATAGTTTTAGTCATAAAGACAGTCACTACGATAGTCAGAGTTACGACGATAGTTACAATCAGTCAGTGGTGCGAACTGTGTTACATCTTAATAACCACGTTCTGCCCTGTCTGAGTTGAACCTAGTATAACATGTACATCTTGTAAATATATTGTTATTCAGTTTGTAAGCGTTGAGTTATTTATAGAATGCTACCCGAACTTCGAGTGTGTATCATTTAGTACTTTATTCCGCCTCGAACCAGCAACGCGATGTGGCCGCCCAAGCGGCCCACATTACATGCCGATCCTCCAGGCACATAGAGTTTACATGGACGATCCATCCTGCCCACGTTACATGACGATTCTACCTTAGGGCATAAGGCCCTACCTTTGATTACATGGCGATCTCTGCCTACCTAAGGGCATAAGGCCCTACCTTTTATTACTATTTATAATCTAAGAACGTCTCACAGCCGTTCATTATGTACGTTTCCTGGAAAATAACCTCCTAATATTTCTGCATTGAAAGAGGTTCAGTAGTTACTTGTCCAGCAAGGTCACCAGATTTAAACTCTCTAGACTATTTTTGATGGGGAAAGCTAAAAAGTTCGGTTTAAGCAGAAAACCTCAAAACAAAGAACAACTTGTTGCTGGAATTATGGATTTCGCAGAAACTATTAATGCTGATCCTTTGAGATGCCCTTTCAATTCTAAGAAGAGCTAGACTATGTATGTAACAATTGGGTGGACATTTTGTACAACCAATACAATAAAACGACTTCTTTTTAAAACGATTTTTGGGCATATTTTTATTAGACGTTTTTAACTAGAAATTGCTTCAGTAACACATCCTCTAAGCTGTGGCAGTCATGTCTTGGGATACCAGGTTTATAGAGTTGGTAATTAATTATAATCAAATTACGAAAACTCTGTATAATATACTATTTAATAAATATATTAAATATAAAATGAATTTCTAATATCGCTTTTTATTATCGCTACTATTGCTAATAATTAAAAAATAATAATAAACAATTTCGAAGTATGAGGTTATTTTTTTGTTATTAGCAATCAATAATTTAAATTTAAACAATACTAATTAGAACAATAAATCAATTACTGGCCGGTAGGATTTTTTGCATATTAAAAAAATTACACACAGCTAAAAAATGTCATTGATGGTTGCTTTGCTATAAGATTGTATTAGAAAGTTGATTTAGTTGAAATAGGTTTTTTTGACGAAATCAATTTACAATATTAAACGCGAAACTTATTTTTATTAAATCCTTTTTTTTCGTAGATATTATTACCAGTCCGTGTGAACACTTGCAGAATTTTACATAACACGCTGTAATAAATAATTCCTAGTTATGTTGGCGATATACAGGTGATTCAAAATAAGTTTCATAAATAAATTCTAGAAGATACAAAAACACGAGAACTTCATAGTATTGATTAGTTTTAAAAAAGTTTTGAATTTCACAATTCCTATTTTTGTCCTTTATTATATACTGTTTTCTTTTAATGTAAACACGCAACCGAAAAATTCAGATTAGAATGAAACTTTGTTGGTTAAAAGAATAAAAGCATCAAAACAGCATTTTCTATATAAAACTGCTGATAAATAATTCCTAATCTCGACAATATAAAGAGTGTTTAGAAAAATTCTAAGTCAAAGTAATCCTTGAAAATTTGAAGTCATGTCTACTATAGAGTACGGTAGAATGATACATTTAATTAACACAATTTTATAGGTTATCATTTATCATACACGCAAATGTCAGTTTATGCCAAAAGATATTCCATTAAAATGACATATTAATTAACAGAAATTAGTCAAGTAATGATATTAGAAGGTATAAATAATTAAGTTTCAAATCTAAAATGAAACATTTTGATATTTTAGGGAATTCTTGCTGAAGAATATCACCTCTTCATATTGGATGAAATTACATATGCTGTTCACCCTTTTGATAATAAATAATGCTATTATTATTAATGCTATTCAATGTTTCTGCATAGATACAGCGAATATAATTTTTTCTTAACGTGCTCTCTTCGAGAATGTTATATTTCTGATGTATTTTAGCAAAAATAACTTGACATTTAAATTGTTTAATTTATATAGTGGAATATCTGCCGACACAAACATTTGACACAAATCTTCATTAAATTGTTCTTGTTCCGATCTTTAGGAAGTTGATGGCAAACATTGCGGTAATGTTTGCTGACTCTTCTTCGCCAATTTCATCTTTGTTAGTTTTGCATTTTTGTTTGTTTGTTACATCCACGATATATTTTTAGTAATGCCTATGATAAATTTAATTTAGTAAATAAATAGAAATCGGATACTTAAAATATGCAAAAATTCTGACTTACTACAAAATATGCAAATAATATACAACATGCATATATTATGCAAAAATGCAAATTTATGCAAACTGCATATAATCCGGCCTTTAGTAATAAAGCTCATCTAATGTGTGGTAATATGTAAAAAGAAAATGTAAAAGAAAATGCAGAATTAAGGGGAATAATTTTGCAAGCAAAAATTTTATTCATTACAATGATAATAGTATCTACTTAGTTATTGTACTAATTTAATATTAACATTCAACAAATTATTGTAAAAAATTACTTAAAATAATTTTGAAATAGGTTAACTGTTCGTATAGTCCTTTGATTATAACCTTAAAATAAATATCATAAATTGTAATGTAATAATGTTGAAATTGTCGACCACCTTTTTCCAAGCATTTTACACACCTCCTCCTATTGTTACCAAATATATTTTGTAGTACGGGACTATTTCTAATTTCATTTATTCTGTCTCGCAGATCTATATGATCTTGCACTTGGACTTTTTTAAAAAACTAATTAAACAATTTCCACACTTCTTGTAAGATTTTCATTGTTTCACCTGCTGTGTGAAAGTAAAGGTACTAATAAAAGACAAAAAGGAAATAACTTAAAATTGCATTTACCATTACCATTTTTGTCACACAATTCAAGAAAAAATGAATCATTTGAGGTATCATTTATTTGGAATTTGATGAGTCAGTATATCAAGTGAAGCTACGCTGTATTATGGCTTTCATATTTTCGAGACGACAAATTTTGCAAAGGCGATTTGACGACTGGCTGAAATTGGAATTATTATTGACGTATTATGCCTTGCGGAAACCTGGCTACTAAAAAATATGATGCATTTATCTATATGTGGAACTTATATAATAAATGCTTGCTTGAAGGAAGGTATTTTTCCATAAGAATTTAAATTGGCTATACTTGTACCTATACTGAAGAAAGACAATTTGAACGATGTGTTTTTTTTTCATGTATTTATACGTACAACTGAGAAATGCAGATTTGAATAAAACTTTGTTGGTTGCTAGAATAACCTGACGTAAAAACATTAATGTAACATTTACGATATAAAACTAATGATAAATAATTCCCAAGATCGACAGTATATATAATTCAAAGTAAGTTTCGTAAATCATAGAAGATATTAGACGGCTTAATACTAATAATATGATGTAGAGACAGTAACAATACTTTGACCGGTTTAAACACTGATTTTAATTTAAAATTGCATTTCATCATTAGCATTTTTGTCTTTTTTATTACTTCCAATAGGCAAACAAAGGTGGATTTTAAAATATTTTATACGCGCAGTCGAGAAATTCAGATTTGAATCAAACTTTATTGATTGATACGAGTAATCTCAGCATTTCCCACGCGAAACTAATAAATAATTCCCAAATATTATTGCGACAATATACAGGTGATTCAAACTGAGTTTCATAAACCGCAGGATATATTAAAATAGGTACGGAAAGAGCCCAAGTTGCGAAAATAAGGTCGCAATCATGCCGCAAAAAATACGAATGAAACAATCGGGTAAAAAAGACATATTTCTAAAGAACGGGAACAGAGTTATAATCGGACGGTAAAACTGTAAATAAACAATAGAAATCAGGTATGGATTCTGATAATTTCATGGTAGGCACTAATCGTTAATATTAATAAAAAGAATGGGAAAAAAATGGGAAAACATTAAACAATTAAAGAATGAAGAAAACAAGGACATAAATACACTTTGGAGTGACACCACCCAGATAATAAATCATAAAAAGTACAAGGATGAGGCAAAAAAGGAATAAGGAAAGGATGGCTTTATGATAAACGTAAGGAAATATTAGTAGAGTGAAATAAAGGTCGCGTGAAATAGTTGAAGATTTAGAAGAGGTAAAAATGAATTATCAATAGCAAAGGAAGAAAAATATAAGAGAAAAGTGAAAAATAAATTGAAGCGAATTTAAAAAGAATAAAAGTTTATACACAAGAATAAGAAAATAAAATCTACTATATTAGTCAGAAGAAGTTTTATTGAAAAATATCAAAGTTAACAGATAGGATTGAAACAATACTTTAGTAAATTTCTAGGCAGTGACACTGTGTATAAAAATTGAATTGAACAGAGTATACAAGGATAAGAACCCTCAAGTCAACAAGAAATTCAAATCCAACAAGAGTAAAGACAAAATAACTGCAGAAATTATCAAGTACAGAGAATAAGCATTAGAATATAAAATGGATAAATTATTTAAGGAAATATAGATGCAGGAAACAATACCACAAGAGAGGACAGATACAGTTGTGTGTCCTATAGCAAAAACGAAAACTGCAGAGGCATTCTTTCCTCCAACGTAGTATTTAAAATCTTGGCGCTTCATATAAAAAATAGGTTAATAGTAAAGATGACGATTGTCTATGCAGATTGTTGAAGAAAGGAATGTAGTGAACCAGCTATGAACAACTACACGATATTTTTATACTATTTGCGGATTTTAAAAAGCCTATGTTAAGATAAAAAGGTTTCTAAGTATACAAGACACTACAAGAACAAGAAATAGAAGAAAGAAAAACATTTTGATTCGTTTGGAAAGAAGAAAAAGACATAATTTAAAATTTGTTCATTAAGGTATAAGATTTTCTATATAAAACCATTTCTCTCCTCAATACAATAGTTTAAAACATTTCGAGTAAACACGAACCATCTTCTTTAGATAATAAAAATGTTTCTCTTTCCCCTTCAACTCTAGAATTTTCGTAAAACTTGCTATAATTATCCTCAGGTCGTTACAAATCTGTTTTCGTATAAATAGACGCGTTCCATTGAATTTGCTCAAATTTTAATCAAAAACTGATAATAAAATTAATTTATTTTCACGAGAGTTGTTTTAAAAGAACACGGTTGAACGAATTCCAGCTGATTTAAAAAAATACTAAATACTTTAATAATTTACAATAGTTCTCGTAAAATGTCCTTCC
Source organism: Melolontha melolontha (assembly GCA_935421215.2). NCBI lineage: Eukaryota > Metazoa > Arthropoda > Insecta > Coleoptera > Scarabaeidae > Melolontha > Melolontha melolontha. The sequence continues at coordinate 34,162,968 of OW285244.1, read as the reverse complement.
AATATATAAATTAATATAGTATTGCTTCTTAAAATATTATTACAAGAATTACAAGAATTACAAGAAAATATGATTGGAGGAAAATTAAGACATTAACCTGAATAAACCGACCTGTATTATTATGATTTTTGCTCATAATTTTTTTCGGTACTGAAGGTGATGCTGAATTTCTCTGTAGTAACGTTGCAGAAGGCGATGGAACCATAGAAGCGATTATTTTCGGAGAATGACGTGCACTATTACAATTAGCAGTAGTTACCGATGATACTGAAGGTGGTCCCGTACTAGAAGAACGCACTTCCTCAGTGTTACTTGCACCGGCTTCCATGCCACTAACCATTAAAACACCACCTTGAAGAACACCAGATAAGAAGTTTGTAAACTTTGCACCGACTTTGACACAAATAAATTTATGAATCGACGTTCTAATAAGTAATTTAATGTGGGTAAATTTCGTATATAAAGAAATAAAAGAGTTAACGTTCTTTTAAATGTATTTTTACTCGATAGTACGTAAGGGTTGCGCTTAATACCGCCCTAATGTCCACCGTCTACATCAAACTGCAGCAAAATGTTTTGTTTTTCCCCTACGTACTCTTACGCTACCCCACTTTTCAATGCACAACCCCCACTACACAAGTACTGTCTTGCTCTAGGTCAACTGACGGCGCAAACAATATTAAAGAATTGTAAGAAGTTTATTTTGATTATCAAATTAGACTTTCATTAAATTGGAATAATTTCTTAAGAATTTGATTATAATTTACGTGTTTTTTTTAAATATAATTTTAAAAACGCAACGCCTTTATTAATAAGAGTTAGAATTTTATTTCGTTGATAATTGTTAATAAAAACATATTTATTTGTAGATACAAGATGTAATAAAATATTCAATTTAATTACACATTTTTTGTTATTTTATTAATAGCTTAATGGCTCCTGTTTTTTTTTTGCGAAAGACGAAGCCAAATCTGATTTCTACATTTCTGCATATTGTAAGACCTTGTATTTTATCTTCCGAAGGAAGAGAGGAAAAGTTATATCTATTACTTTAAATAGTAGGTATCTTAAAAAATACGCTAATTAATAAATTTACTGAATCAATCATATTTACGAGGCTTTCATTTTCCCGGACTTAGGCATGAAAACAAAAGACTATAGATAGCATCAATCAGAAAGTATTTTTCAATACAGTTGCCTTACTTTTGAATACAGGTGTTTACACCGTTTCGATAACATCTTTAATCCATCGTAAAAATATTATTTTTGTTTCTCTGCAAAATGGTTTCTCGATAGCTGCTATAAGTTCATCATCGTTTTTTGCCCCCTTTCCCCTAAAGGTTTTTTTTTGAGATTTGGAAACAAAAAGTAGTCACTTGGTTCTAAATCTGGGCTATAATAATAATAATTTATTTCCTGATAATTACATGGTATATAATGTATAGAATCCACGGTTGGCTCTTGGTGAAACATAATGAATAATTTACTAAAGAAAACACTCGGTATGTTTTGTTTCACAAAATATATTTAATCGCCTTTTCAGGCATTATCAAAGAGTTATTTTTAAAAACTAAATTAGAAAGTACACTTCCACCACTATTTATGACTTTTTAAGGGACTTTATTATGGCATCAATGGTCGGATGGATCAAAATCCAGCTGTGCGTTTGTTACATGTCTATTAAGGTTTATTGCTTTTTTAATTTCTAATATTTCGAGGAGGTCTAGTCTCTTTCCTTTATTGCAAGTATGTAACAGTTTAAAATTACTGGTATTGAACAAGTGTGTCTTTTCAATGCAGTGTTCGGAGAAACCGGTATTCATTTTTCCATAAAGAATAGAACTTCTATGGTCTTTGATCCGTTCTTTTATTGAGCGTCCTGATTGGCCAATATATATCGCATCACTATCACTGCACCTTAATTCGTACACACCCGACTTATCACACAATTCTGTTTTTTCTTTATTATTAACTAAAATATTTCCTAGATTTACTTTATTCACTTGGATAACATTTAACCCTAATTAATTCAATTTATTAGAAACTTTATTGCTAACCCCAGGTATATAGTTGAGTGTGTGAAATGTTTTATTCGCTTTTGTATATGTGTGCCCCTAGTAAAAATTCTTCATAAGGATAGTGCGTTGTTTTTTGATAATCATCATAAACAGAATTTATAGATAAAATGATTATCAAAAAACAACGCACTATCCTTATGAACAATTTTTACTACGGGCACACATATACAAAAACGAATAAAACATTTCACACACTCAACTATATACCTGGGGTTAGCAATAAAGTTTCTAATAAATTGAATCAATTAGGGTTAAATGTTATCCAAGTGAATAAAGTAAATCTAGGAAATATTTTAGTTAATAATAAAGAAAAAACAGAATTGTGTGATAAGTCGGGTGTGTACGAATTAAGGTGCAGTGATTGTGATGCGATATATATCGGCCAATCAGGACGCTCAATAAAAGAACGGATCAAAGAGCATAGAAGTTCTATTCTTTATGGAAAAATTAATACCGGTTTCTCCGAACACTGCATTGAAAAGACACACTTGTTCAATACCAGTAATTTTAAACTGTTACATACTTGCAATAAAGGGAAGAGACTAGACCTCCTCGAAATATTAGAAATTAAAAAAGCAATAAACCTTAATAGACATGTAACAAACGCACAGCTGGATTTTGTCAACACTCCGACCATTGATGCCATAATAAAGTCCCTTAAAAAGTCATAAATAGTGGTGGAAGTGTACTTTCTAATTTAGTTTTTAAAAATAACTCTTTGATAATGCCTGAAAAGGCGAAACATATGTTAGAGATTAAATTAAATATATTTTGTGAAACAAAACATACCGAGTGTTTTCTTTAGTAAATTATTACATGGTATGTCACAATGAAAAAGAAAATTATACATATCTTAATGAAAATAGCTTAAATACTATTATTTATATTAAATGGTTTTTACATATTACAAGTAAAGAAATCTTCTATTTTATGTAAGGCTCTATGTATTAGATCCTGTTTTATTTGTATTTTAAATTTATTTGATGGCAATTCCTTGGTTTTTTTGTTGTAAATGATTATAAAATTTTATGGCTTGGTATTTAGCAGATTGTTGAGTTAAATGACTTGTTCCTAGTTGTGTAGCAATGGATATCAGATTGTGATTCGAACTTGTTTACGTTTACTTTAGCAAAAAGCACAGTTGTATATAAATAGACATGGAATTGTTAATATTTTCAGTCTTATGAAATGTGATTTGCAATGTTCTCTACTGGATGCACTAATCACTGCTCTTACACATTTTTTTTGGATTGTAAAAATTTTTTTCTGTATGCCCTGTGCTGCCCTAGAGCATAATAATGCTATTGACGAGCGAGTAAAAGTTTGAGTAATATACAAGCTGTCCCGTATCGTTATGTTCAAATTTTAGGAGTGTAAAGTAGACTTCATTTCAAGTAACAAAAACTCAAAACGTGTATATCCATTTTTATTTGTTTCAAAGTTACAGATCTATGAATGTGATTGTCAGATCATGAAAAAAAATGTAATCTAAAGTCAATAAAAACTGATTTTATTTAAAAACGTTCAATTAATAATATTTTCGAAATGTCCACCTCCTTGTTGAATGCAGGCTTGTGCCCGTAAGCCAACAGAAGAAGTACTTATCCGAATTTCATACTTGTTTTGTCGGATTTGCTCGGCAGCCATGTGAATACGATCCAATAACCCTTCTCTTGTGTTCGAAACTTGCGCGTAGACTAAATTTTTCATGTACTCCCATAAATAACAGTCAAAGGGATTAAGATCGGGTGATCTGGGTGGCCACGCAACAGGACCACCTCGACCAATCCATCTTTGATAATTGACGTTAACCCAATTTCGGACAGAAATTCCGAAATGTGATGGTGCCCCATCCATGTGAAACCACATGTCTCGTCGAACATTCAGTGGGACATCCTCTAAAAGACCTGGGAGTTCGTCAATAAGAAATTGAAGGTAATTGTCCGCTTTTAACCTCCCAGGAAGAACGACAGGACCAATCAACAAGTCATCGATTAGAGCCGCCCAAACGTTAATAGAAAATTCATGTTGATATTTAGATGGGCGTATAGCTTTGGGATTTTCTGATGACCACCTATGCAGTTTTCTCAGATTTGTAACACCACTTCTCGTGAACGAAGATTCAACTGTCCAGAGGACTGTTCTGCAGAAATTAAAATGAAGCCGTGACTGTCTTAATATCCAGGTAGAATAAACTAGACGAGCATAGTGGTCTGCCTCAAGCAAACCGTGCCCCCTGCAATAGTGATATGGATATAAGCCCTCACGTTTTAGAATTCGCCAAACTGTCGTTCGTGGCACTCCTAGTTGTCTAGCGATTCGACGTACACTGAGAGTTGGATGCCTTGCAACAATAGCTACTGCTTCTTCCTCTAAGTCTGCTGGCAAATTTACTCCTCGGTCGAAAGGATAATCACGCAGTCCGCAATCCCGAAATTGTCTGTGTACTTCCAGAAACGTTCTGTAATGAGGAATGCGCCTATCGGGAAACCGATGTCGGTATTCAATAACTGCTTAACGTGCACTACCGTTACAGTAGCCATACACAAAATACATGTCCGCATACTCTTGAGAAGAAATTCGGTAAGGCATTTTGAATAAAGAAAACGTATCCACTCACAAATAAGCTATTGTATGAACTGAAACATAATATAATCCTTTATTAAAAAATGCAACGTTAACAGTCATCTGAACATTTGTTTATTGTATGATATTCATGGTTCAGCACTTACGAAATAAGTAAGAACCTTCTTTATCATAAATCAATTTACAGTACTCTTTTTTGTAGATCTCCAAGAAATTACTGTATGCATTACGTGTTTATTTATTGCAACTTGCAACTTGCAACTTGCAACTTGCAACTTGCAACTTTCAACTTTCCACTTTCGACTTGCAACTATCAACTTTCAACTGGCAACTTGCAACTTTCAACTTGCAACTGCAACTTTCAACTTGCAACTTGCAAAATTCCAAAATTTTGAAATTCCAAAATTCCAAAATTTCAAAATTTCAAAATTTTGGAATTTTGCAAGTTGGAAGTTGAAAGTTGAAAGTTGCAAGTCGAACTAACCCCTTTGGAAATTTTCGATTCTCGGTAGGTTTTGTGAACATGTCAAATCATAGCGTCAAATTTTTTATATATTAATTCGATTGCGTAGAAAACGAATCCGTCGTTAATTTTTATAAGACATGTTTTGGATTATTTTAAAATTAAAATTTTAAATAATTCGAAATATGTGGCGCCATCTTCTAGAGAATCGCTGAACTACTAGTACGGTAGTCATGGGTTTGAAACTGAAATTGTGCCATGCTGCAGTTTGAACACTGATGGTTAGATGGCGCCACGGACTAATTTATAAATTAATTTTTAAATATTATTTAATTATATTCTCCTAATTGAATAGTATTTTTCGCAAATTCAATAACAGCTATAATAATTGATTTTTATAATATATTTTTAAAGCCCTAATGTGGTATAAATGCAATATTTTGAAAAATCGGAAAAGTTTTGAATTTCAAAAAACGAGGTTTCTCGTATGTCAAATTGAAGCACGATTCGTGTAGATTAATAAACTATAAAGTTCATTCGGCCTAAAGCGTACAGCAATTGAGAAAATGAGCTCGGAAAGGGAAATATGTGAGAAAATAGCACTATTTTGAGAATTTTTTCTGACATTGTGTATCAGAATATCGAAAATCGCCGCAAGGGGTCTAGCGATTTTGTCTTTTTTCTATTCGAAATCATTTAAGAAAGTCAGACTATATGAGTCCGAAGTTATGGTCCGCTTAAAATACGTCTGCATTTTTGCCAAATTTGGAGGTCGCTGGAGGGTAAACTATGAGTTTTACCGCAATTTAAAAGACAGGATCGTCTTTAGGATGCAAAATTACATAAGTGTACCAAATTAGAAAGAAATCGATTTTTTTTCGAAATTCGAACTAAAGTTTGAAAATTTTCGATTCTCGGTCGCTTTGGAGAACATGTTAAATCATAGCGCCGAATTTTTTAAATACTATAGGAAGGATAGGTGCATCACATATTAAAAGCATAAGCGCGTCAATTGTACGGTTTTGTAGAAATAAAATCCTGAAGATCCGATTTGAACGAACTTTGAAGCCGGATAGCTCGTGAAGGACCAAAGGACCCGCATTTTTGATTAGGGATTCGTAATCTACACGTTGAGACGAGCAATTTGATGTGCGACGAAGCCTGTTTTGGATTATTTAAAAATTAAACTTTTAAATAATTTGAAATATGTGGCGCCATCTTCTAGAAAATCGCTGAACTACGGGCATGAACCAAGTTATGGGTTTGAAACTTAAATTGTGCGTTGCCGCAGTTTGCGCACCGATGGTTAGATGGAGCGACGATAAAATTTTTTTAATTAATTTTGGAGGGTAAACTATGAGTTTAACCGCAATTTAAATGGCAGTATCGTCTTTAGGAGGCAAAAGTACGTAAGTATACCAAATTAGAAAGAAATCGATTTTTTTTTTGAAATTCGAACTAAGGTTTGGAAATTTTCGATTCTCGGTCGCTTTGGAGAACATGTTAAATTTTAACGCCGAATTTTTTAAATACTATAGGAAGGATAGGTGCATCACATATTAAAAGCACAAGCGCGTCAATTGTACGGTTTTGTAGAAATAAAATCCTGAAGGTCCGATTTGAACGAACTTTGAAGCCGGATAGCTCGTGAAGGACCTGCATTTTTGATTAGGGATTGGTAATCTACACGTTGAGACGAGCAATTTGATGTGCGACAAAGCCTGTTTTAGATTATTTAAAAATTAAACTTAAATAATTTGAAATATGTGGCGCCATCTTCTAGAGAATCGCTGAACTACGGGCATGAACCAAGTCATGGGTTTGAAACTTAAATTGTGCGTTGCCGCAGTTTGCCCACTGAAGGTTAGATGGCGCCATAAAATTGCCGATAAAATTTTTTAAATTAATTTTGAGGGGTAAACTATGAGTTTAACCGCAATTTAAATGGCAGTATCGTCTTTAGGAGGCAAAAGTACGTAAGTGTACCTAATTAGAAAGAAATCGATTTTTTTTTTGAAATTCTAACTAATGTTAACCCCTTTGGAAATTTTCGATTCTCGGTCGCTTTGGAGAACATGTTAAATCATAACGCCGAATTTTTTAAATGCTATAGGAAGGATAGGTGCATCACATATTAAAAGCACAAGCGCGTCAATTGTACGGTTTTGTAGAAATAAAATCCTGAAGGTCCGATTTGAACGAACTTTGAAGCCGGATAGCTCGTGAAGGACCAAAGGGCCCGCATTTTTGATTAGGGATTCGTAATCTACACGTTGAGACGAGCAATTTGATGTGCGACGAAGCCTGATTTAGATTATTTAAAAATTAAACTTTTAAATAATTTTAAATATGTGGCGCCATCTTCTAGAGAATCGCTGAACTACGGGCATGAACCAAGTCATGGGTTTGAAACTTAAAATTGTGCGTTGCCGCAGTTTGCGCACTGATGGTTAGATGGCGCCACGATAAAAATTTTTAAATTAATTTTGGAGGGTAAACTATGAGTTTAACCGCAATTTAAATGGCAGTATCGTCTTTAGGAGGCAAAAGTACATAAGTATACCAAATTAGAAAGAAATCGATTTTTTTTTTAAAATTCGAACTAAGGTTAACCACTTTGGAAATTTTCGATTCTGGGTCGGTTTGGAGAACATGTTAAATCATAGCGCCGAATTTTTTAAATACATACTATAGGAAGGATAGGTGCATCACATATTAAAAGCACAAGCGCGTCAATTGTACGGTTTTATTACAAAGAATGAATGGGGTTGTTATTAAGATTTTTAACAAAGAAAAGATAATCAGAATACTCTTTCAAAAACTAAACATGTCCTTCACTATTTTCCTCAATAATCCCTCCTGTTATCTCTTCGATTTCTATTCCATTCTTGAGCGTTGGATCTTCCGAAATTTTGCCGGTCGCTTCTGAAGTTACCTTGATTTGCACCGCGGAGGAAGAAATTACCTTGCTTAGTTTCCAAAATACGCTCGTTAGAATTCACGAAATTATTAATCTTATCCGCTAATTGCAAAGCTAAAGATTGTAAACGAGAAGGTTCACTTCGATGCATCACCACAGTTTGAGTTGGATCATCTAAAGATGCCTGAAAGAGAAATAGAACTTAATTAATAAGCTTAGTAGCGTATACGTGGATGTCTTGTAAAATGTTTCGCGTTTTGTGTTAACTTTACTGCACCGCATGTTCAACACTGTTATTTTTTCCTACTGAGGACGATAACTTAGTTGTTGAAATACGTATTTAGGATACGAATATTAATATGGTAAGAGGTTTTGTACCTTTTTTAAAGGTTTTTCCTTAGCCACAGCTCCCTATGTGTATTAATTACAGTTTTTTAAATCAAAAGTAATATATACTGCAGTATTAGAAGTCAATAGAAAATTTGCTATACTAAAACGCACGAAGCAATCCACTTTTGTCATTAAAATCTATAACGTAAAAGTTGTAGTACGTATGTGAACCTTGTGTAGAAAATTTACGGTGAAGTTTATAAGTTATATTTATACAGTGTGCACAACGTCGTGCGATCGATGGATATATAAGTAATGACTGGCCAACTGCAAGTATATTCGCCTTGCTTGAACACAATGAGCGACTGATAGGAATATTCAATGTGTTAGAGAGAGATTATTTGATTCGTACTTAGATCGTATGTAGAATGTGTTGGATAAAGAAATGGAACGCCCGTACAGTTAGACAGTAGAACAGATTGAATATACTCTCTCAACCCTAACCACATAAACTCGCTATTCGTCTTCGTCTTACTACATTGTGGTAGATCAATCACTCCCCGGCGTTCATACGGTATATAAATTAGGTTATATTTATGTCTAAATTGACCAAATTTTCTAAAGGCAAATTAAGGACATTATAATTAAAGAAAATAAGTAACAAACTAATGTATTTTGTGACTATAAATAAATAAAACTACATTTTTAAGTTTATTATTTGAACAACCAAATACCGTCAAATGATTCGGTAGTTGCATGTAAACGATTTTTCATGATAGCCAACATCTTATGTTAGTATCTTATAAAACTAGTTGAAATGACGCCAAAATTATAATTTTTAGTTAATATTATTCGTCGAAATAATCCTACAATTACTATTACAGTATAACCTCCTTATAATGGACACTGACGGGGAATCCTAAAATGTCCAATATATGGAGGTGTCCAAAATGTGGAGGTGAAAAAAAAACGAAAAAAAATATTCATTCTCATATCAATTTAATCACACATAATAAGACGAAAGTCGAAAAAAATTTACAATACTTAATACACATACATACATACATATTTTATGCTAGATTTTACTTGAAATAATCATTAATTGTTGTTTGTCTTGCTTTTTTCATTTTATGTTTAAATATCTCAGATTCACATTCAAGAAGAGCTTGAGAAATATTGTTAGCAATGTTAAAACTGTTAGTGCTTAAGAAATAGTTCTCAAGATCCATTAATTTTTGATGGGCTTCTGAAATATTTGATATACTAGTTACAAATTCCTCTTCAATCTCATTTTCCATTTCATCACTGATATCAGTAATTTCATCGATACAATCTATAATGGAAACATTAGGATTTTCAGTAAATAACTCATTATCAATTAATGCGTATGTGCTTAAATCTAAATTAGTGATGTTAAAATTGGGAAATAAAAATGCTAATTGTATATTATCTTCTATATCGCACTCTGCACTTAGATCACTGTCACTTTGATTGAATCCGCATTTTTGAAAACAGTTTCTTACGGTCACAGGCGATAGTTTTTTCCAAGCAGCTGACATCCATATTAATGCAGTGACTACCGTAATGTTTTTTTCTACCATTTCTAGTGAATTTTCAGTATCCATTAACGCCAAAAGCCTTTTTACAAGCATGCTCCGGCAAATTACCTTAAAGTTTTGAATCACACCCTGGTCCATAGGTTGACAATGCGAGGTAGTATTTGGAGGCAGAAAAACTAATTTTACGTTTTCCAATGAAATCTTCGGATGAGAAGTGGCATTATCAAGAAACAAAATTACATGCCTTTTTTCTTTCTTCATCTTGTTATCAAAGTTCTTTAACCAAGCTGACATAATATCCAAAGTCATCCACGCTTTTTTGTTAGATATCCATCCTATCGGCAACTTATTCACATGAGCTCCTTTAAAACATCTAGGTTTCTTACTTTTACCGATGACTAACAGCCTTTCCTTATCACCCTCCATATTTGAACACAACAATATAGTCGTTTTTTGCAGATTTTCCTCCGGCACATTTATCACTTCTTAACGCAAATGTTTTTGTCGGAAGGGCGCGGAAAAATAAACCGGTTTCATCAGCATTAAAAATATCTTTCGGAGAGTAATCTTTGCATATTGATTGCAACTTGACTTTACAATCGTCTACATTTTGCATGTTTACATAGGCAGATTCACCACACACACTTTTAAATGATATTTTATGTCTTTGACAAAATTTCTCCAACCAACCATTAGACGCTTTGAATTCGGTGAGTTGTAAACTTTGTGCTACTTCCAGCGCCTTTTCTTTGAGTAGGGGTCCTGACATGGGAATATTTTTGTTTCGCACCTTACAGAACCAGTTGAACACGCTCCGTCGATTGCTAAACCACTAGTTTTTGGAAACTTCCTTTTTTGAGCTAGGTTTCCATTTTTCTCGAAAAGTTCTTTTATTTCACTTTTGTTTTTCACTATATCACTAATTTGCGACTTTCCGACACCAAACTTTTCCGCGAGCTTTCGGGCACTTAAGCTTTGCTGTTCACTAACCGCAATAATATCAATTTTATCTTGGATTGTTAACCGCTTTCTTTTACTAGAATCCATGTTGACACTATCAAACGCTAGTTCAAACTGATTCAAAATACATATCACTCCACTTATCACCTGACGAGTAGGCCAGTGGTAAACCGTCGTTCCTTTGTATTATGGAAAAAACCCGAGTAGGTATACTTCCACGTGTGCACTTTGTACATACATATGTATTATGGGAAAAACCCGAGTAGATATACTTCCACGTGTGCAGCAATAAAAGTACATACATACATACATAATTGCAAAATTTTATTCGGCGCCGCCCGTCTTGTCTGTCCTTAATTAAGAGATATATTTACAGATGTTTTATTGCTTCGGTGAAATAAAGGGTGTCCGCGTCCGATTTATGGAGGGTCCAATATTAGGAGTGACTATTGTTAAGAAACCCCATTATAAAATTTCGTACCACAAAAAATGTCCATTTGTTAGAGGTTGTCCGATTGTCGGAGGTGTCCATAATTAGAGGTTTTACTGTATATACATATAATATATTTCAGATTAATAAAATTATAAATTTAGCAATATATTTTCGTTGTTATTAGACTGGCAATACAGACGTCACTGTTTTTGGTTGATGACGAAAGTAGACTGCTTCGTGCGTTTTCCTATAAATTACATTTATCGTAATTAAGAGAGAGTAACATTAACTCCCCGTATCAATCAAGTCAAGTGTGTTATGACTGGAGTCTTACGCTACGATAGGGTGGTAACGTGGTTTATTTCTATCGGCCTGAGTAAAGTTGAGGTCGGAAAAATGTAATCGATGTAATAGGTTAACCGGGTCTATCGGATCCGTAATCTATCGACTAGATCGATACGGCTCTTATATCTTTCATATCTAGTGTGTTTAATTGTATGAGCCACGAATCTCGAAATATAGTTATCAACCCTTTCTAAATCAAAAGTAGTGCTGCTTCCCTAAACAAAGAAATCGGGGATCAACACGGTCCTACAAAAAAAAAAAACTGAAAAATGAAACAGATAAAAATAAACTCTGTTGAGTATCACGGGAACCCTCCCCATAAAGGCCATCGTGGGTCTCCCTCTGCTGGAACTATTTGTGAATGCGAAGGCCATGGCTGCGATCGTGAGGCCAGTGGCTTATGGCGTCCCAATAAGGTTGAAGGGGGCCATAGAGATACCACAGGAACTATACTGGACGAGCCGATATTAAATGCATGGCATTTGAGATTATGTTTACAGCTAAGCTGAATATATCTATACCAACCAGGGAACAGGCAAAAAAGTCGCTTGAGCGTTTGGGGGCCGGCACCCGGTAGACGGATGGATCACAATTCAATCGCGGTATAGGTGCAGGTTATGGTGGAATGTGCCCTAGAAGCAATAGTCAGACGGCTATTAAAGCCATTATAAATCGATCTACCAGATCTAAACTGGTGAAACATTGTAAACAGGTCGTTAAAATAGCCTGGCACGAGACAATACTGTGTCAGATATGGGTGCCAGGACATGAGGAGATTAAAGGCAATGAGATAGCCGACGAACTGGCCAAGAGAGGTTCTAAGAGGAACTTCATAGGGCCAGAATCTGTTTGTGAAAACGCCAAGGATTTCGCTAGAAGGGAGATCTGGCTATGGCTAGAAAGAAAACATAAAAAGAAATGGAGGCTAACGGAAGGGCAACTCCATACTAAAGCCTGTATTACATCTATCGATTTTGTCGTCGATAAATCGTACAACTTAATCTTCGATTTATCGGCATATGTAAAGCATCAGCTTTACGTCAATTTATCGAGTCAAAAAAGATCGTGGATAAATCGAGGAAAATAGAACATGTTCTATTTTATTTTAATTGGAAAACTACAATTTAATATAAACAAGATTTTTCTTCATTATAATTACGTGTTTAATTTATGTAGGTTATGTGCCATGACAACACCGGCAATAGAGGTTATTTTAAAATCAATCTTCAAAAATTATTTTATCAGTTGGCAGATTGTATTGAACAATTTGACAATTATGTAAGCTTTCTGCATAAAGCCCATACTGCACCGTCTACGTGATACGCTCTATGTAAGATTTCGTTGTTCGTATAAGCGTAAATATAAATAGTCCCGACGTTAATTTGTTCAAGTAGGTTAGTATCGAGAAAAAGTACAAAATAAAACAAAGAGCCTTTCCTATTTTTTCTATAATATCCTGGGAACATGCTTAAAATTAACAATCAATTGTAAGAAAATAAAATATACACCAACTGTCATACAAATTACTTTGCCAACCTTATAAGAAGAAAACTGAACGAAAAGTAAATTTCGTTATAAAAGCGAGTGTAAAAATTGGTAGGTGTAAAACGTAGCGCGATCTTCGATAAATCAAAGACTTATTCAGTCAGAAATCGGTCAACTTATCGGACAATTTGTCGACAGATGTAATACAGGTTTAAGACACTACTGGAGGAGCTAAACGCTAGGCTTTCAGCCAACCTGATTCGTAGTAATAAAAAGCAATTAAAACTATTACCGACTTGATATCCGGTAAGGAAGTATCTGTACAGCAAGGGCTTGATTAGTTAGCCCTGATGTAGGAGATGTGAAAAACAGTAGGGCACGAAAACTTTTCCTGAGGACAATAATGACTTTTATCGAGCACACAAGACTAACAGAGTGAAGTTGAGAGATCTACTGGGGGTGGTACAAAGAGCACTGTGCTTAACTGTCTGGACTTACTGACGTCCAACTCAGGAATTAGATAAGATGGTAGGTATGTACTTTACCATTTAATTAATAATCCTAGGTATCGAATCAAGGTATCGATTCCAAAGCATCGATACCTATCGATATTTTACCGATTCCAATACTCAGAATCGATACCGTGCACAGACCCGATACATCGCTAAGTATCGATACCTCGATTGGTATCGATACCCGACACCGAAAACGTCGGTATCCCCCAGCCCTAGTGTTTACTAATCTATATATTCAAGGAAGGAAGAAAATTGGAAAAGCAATGGCATTGGGAAGTAAACTCTTTTGATTAGCTATCTTGAGAAGTGAAAGCAGTTATTGATCAATATTAGACAGTACTGTGGAGAAGTAGGAGACTGATTGCAAAAAAAAAACACTTTCTAAAACGACAAAGAATGTGTTTTTCCAATAGAACAATCTACAGGTTTGCTTGAATATAGATCTTAACTAAAAAAAAGTTTCCTTTCTTTTATTAACGCTAGTCCTGTTTTTTTTTAAATATTTGTAAATGAAAAAGAAAATGGGCGATACTAAAAGACGAGAAAACGAAGATAGAATCGAACAATTGCAGAAGCTCATGATAATTTACAATTTTACAAAGCATTTTTAACATTCCTTTTCAAAAATTTTAATTAAAATATGAAATTAATAAACCATCAATGCTAGGTTACATTTAGCAAAACTTACCATAAGTTCTTCATTAATAATCATCTTCGAAATTATAGAATGCACAGTAGCCTTCTCCATTTCAAACATATCAGCTAATGTCTGCATAGAAATAGAATCATAAACATGCGAATAAGTAAAGAGAGAAGTCCTCAACGATTCTTCTTTGATTAAACGTGTTAACATCGCCCTAACGTTGTCCGCTTGATAAAACAGATCCCAGACTTTAGCGTTCATCTTTTCGTTGATTATAAAGTTATTACACGCGCCCCAATGACTGTTCCTCATAGCCTTCGCGGCGGTGACCACGTGTTCTCTCAAACTTTCCGGTGGGCCTATCAAACTTTGCCTTTCGGAACTTCTCAATTGTTGGTAGAACGTTTTTGAAATCATGCGTCTTCTAGCGTCGAATTCGTGCGCTGCCATGTAAGGGATTTCAATAGACATGGCCGAAACCAAGTAGACGCATTCTAGAAGTTCCAAGTTTATGTGCATGTGGAATGGCATTTGTCTTTGTTTTTCGATCTTCTCTTGTTCCTTGCTGCGTTCGTGTTGGCGCTGAAATTAAAACGAATTGGTATGATATTGTCTTGAATTTAGGTATATTCAGGCCGTTTATTTAAAAAAGTCTCAACCTGTAACTCTGTCATATTACCTGTGGTAGTAAACCTTGGGCTAATAACTCTTTAGGTTTACCAGTCATCATTAAATCGACTAAACAGCTGTGAGCATCTTTGATATTTGCGTGGCGGAAGGCACACAAACCTAGATGAGCCATCATCCTATTATAAAGAATCTGGAACGAATATTTAGTGATTTATTGGTTTGGTAGAGCTGCCTAAGTAACATTATGATATAATTATTAGTATTTCCACTACCAGAAATTAGCAATTTGTGGAATAATTAAATTGACTTCTCAACAATTCTTTTAAATGGAAATATTTTTATGTAAAATAAATTTTGACGTCGACATATGTCAATTTTAAGATTAATTTGAGGTTAGTTCCCTGCTAATAATGAAGAAAACGTAAGTACCTGTGTGCTAGGATCGGAATGGTGTATATTCTCTTGTAAATGTGACATCAATACTAAATCTATGGCTTGGAACCAATTATCGTGCAAAGCGTGGTGGTAAATATGAGTACGCAATCTGTCCGTGGCGTCTTTAGCGTAAATGAATTTGCATAATTTTTCCATATCTTGAACGGATGTTACAATATCGGATGCTATTTTACCCTAAAAATAACAGACGTAAATAGATAAATTTGTTTATTATTTCGTCAGGAGGACATGCAATGTGAATACATACATATTTTTGTTTTAAGACTCTGGGATCGAATTTTTAGTATAAATGTTCGATTTTACGCAAATATATACGACAGAGTTCCGTTTGGTTGTTGTAAACTTCCAGATACTTCTGTACTTTATCAATTAGTGCAGCGACTTTCGTCTCATCCTTTAATCTGTAAGGTGAAAATTAGTGATGTGAAACTTGAAGAGTCATGAAATCTTTATCGATTTATCAAAAGAAGGTAGTTGTCCAAAGAATATTCAGGAGAGAATGGTAGTAGTGTATTTTTCACAAGTTGTTACCGCCCTGTAGATATAATTTCGTTGATTATATTCGTTATTTTCTTTGTGATCTGGGGTACGTCATCTAGAATGGTTTGTGTGCACTGAATTTGACCACCCGCTTAGGCGAGTGCGATTTTAAGAGATTACTCTGTGAGCCGTGCGAGTAAAGAGTTGTGTTTCTGGTTGCGGTTCATTAAGCGAGATAAAAAGTCATGCTATACCCTAATTTTATGGTAAATTTTAGCTGTTATCGGATTCAAAAAGGGTGTGTGGGAAATTACTAGAAAGCCTGTTATCGTTAGCGAATTTGTTCGTCTTCTTGCGAAGCAATTAGATGTAATTAGGCATAGGCTTTCTTTGTCCGATTAACGGGATAAATATATCTCGCTTCGAGGAAGACAGACAACCGAGCAAAAAAAAAAAAAAACGGGGACAGAAAAACACAATCCAACATCGCTTGACTGGATATAAGAAAACACGTACCAGCTGTGGGTCTCTCCATCTCCGTCGTATGCATACAACCGAACGAGGTATTCATTCTACAAAGACTTTTTTGCTGAAATTTAAAATCGTATGTTTCTTTTTTTATATGTGTATTTTATAACGATTTTCAATTTTTGACGCCAATTAAAACGGCATAAAATATTAGTTAATTAAAAGAATTTATTTGATTAATATACAATTTTAAAATAATTTTGTAGTTAAATAAATGGTTAATCGAGTTGATTTCATTCAATTAAGCAATTTTAACGACAACTAAGTAATTTTAACGAAATATATTGCATTGATTCATTACCACGCAAACCAAAGGCGTGCTAGAAGATTTAAATAAATTGTAATTTTTGTTAAATTCATAACTTTTCTTGATACCATTTTACTAATGCATACTGTGTGTAATTCCATTGTAAGGTTACGCTACAGATCTGAGATAAAATTAGATTTTTGATCCTAGGTATAAGTTGATATGATATTGTTTAAATATTAATTTATTGTAGCTCGGATTTGACTCCGAGTAACACCATCTACCGCACAACGACGAAAGGTTTCAAGGTGACCGTACAGTTTCATTCCAAGGCGGTTAATTTTTTTTTAGAGGGCGTTCTAACATTTGTTTAATTTTTGTTTAATTTGTTTAATTTGGTTAATCGAGTTGATTTCATTCAATTAAGCAATTTTAACGACAATTAAGTAATTTTAACGAAATATATTGCATTGATTCATTACCACGCAAACCAAAGGCGTGCTAGAAGATTTAAATAAATTGTAATTTTTGTTAAATTCATAACTTTTCTTGATACCATTTTACTAATGCATACTGTGTGTAATTCCATTGTAAGGTTACGCTACAGATCTGAGATAAAATTAGATTTTTTATCCTAGGTATAAGTTGATGTGATATTGTTTAAATATTAATTTATTGTAGCTCGGATTTGGTCCGAGTAACACCATCTAACGCACAACGACGAAAGGTTTCAAGGTGACCGTACAGTTTCATTCCAAGGCGGTTAATTTTTTTTTAGAGGTCGTTCTAACATTTGTTTAACAGTATGACAACTGGTTTAATTTGAAAGCAGATTAGTAAAGGGGGGATATTTAGACAGCATGCAGGAGCGGCGAGCGAAGCTGGTTCGGATGTTTCCGGCTAATTAAGTCCGCCACCAAAGATTATTGGGCGTCTTGTTAAATGTACCGATTTATATATTTTTTATTATATTAGTGCTTGATTGTTAATCAAATGGAGGTTACTTCTTTACAAAAAAATACAAAAAAGTGAATGTAAGGAAAACACGTTTACCTTTCCACATATTCATTGCTGTGGGGATCACATTCCTTTAATAACTTCGTGAACTCATCATCTAATCTTTCTAAAGATGTAAAAACGCAACCCCTAATCTTGTAATCTTGTAAGGTGATGTTTCGAAACTTTCCTGGTCTTCTATAATCGAATCTGATATGAAGATAGTGGTATTTTGCAGGAGTATATCCATAATTTCCGTCATACGTTCCAATAACCTAAAAAATACGTACATCATATTGCTACTGGTAAAATTAGTTTTAGGGAAATTTCACCGTTTAAAGTTGCAGAATGAAGTTAAACAAAGGTTAGATTAAATATATTTAATTGAAAAGAAAAAAAAAACACTTACTTATTCCAATATTCCGGTTTCATAGCATCGGAAACTTTGGGATTATAATCGAAGATGGCAGAAATAATGGCAAATTTAATTTTAATAGCTATAGTCGGACCAAGATTATGTTGTTCGGTTATGTTGACTAATTCATAGAAGTTCGATTTGTTCGCGCCTATCGGTACGTTTTTTCCCGCTGGCGGCCATAATTTCGCTCAATTTTTTCACTACCAGATTTAAATCAATTTCTGCATCTTTAGCGAACATTTTACGCTTTTCCTGCGTTCAAAAATTAAACAATTACAATTGATAAATTATTATAAAGTTTGTAGATTGTAATGATATTTTTCAGCCGTTACTTTTATAGAATAGTGTAACTAATAATTTTATATTTCGGAGTTTTATCAATACTTTTTTGCAATTCTTTCTACAGCTTTTTTTCTTTCTAATATAATTTAATGATAGTCCATATAACGTCCTTTTCATTAACTTGAGCGTCTTCTAAGACTTGTAAAGCTTTATCTTCAATATACAGTAATTTATAATAATAATTAGGGATCGACAGTAAGGGGTACATGACGTCAGTGTCAGGGACGGAGCAAGGACATCAAAAGCTGCTAGTGGAGGTAGTGAAATACCGCAATCTAGCTCTCAAGAAAGCGAAAAGGTAACTAAAATTTCTAATTGCCTTGGAGTAATTGAGAATTGATGAAATAGACCACGTAGCTTGAGGGATATCTAAAATCATTTGGAAGATTATATTTTATTGTATAACCGAGTATTGTTATTTGAGTTAAATAAAACGTTTTTTTTTTACAATGCTCTAGATTAGGACTTGTTCAATTCCGAAAATTTTCCAAAATTAAAACTTATAGGAATTGAGCCTCCGCACACGGGTCGATTGGTATTCGAAGTGGACGCGTCTCGAAGTCGAAGCGATTCTCCCACCTTTCAACTTC
Organism: Melolontha melolontha; assembly: GCA_935421215.2. NCBI lineage: Eukaryota > Metazoa > Arthropoda > Insecta > Coleoptera > Scarabaeidae > Melolontha > Melolontha melolontha. The sequence goes on along the minus strand of OW285244.1, from coordinate 34,143,964 downwards.
GTACGTAAGTGAATGAGGATCCACCAACGAATCGAAGTGTGGTCGATTCGTAATCGGTGCGATTGCGTCTCGATCGTCGCTCGAACCGTGCGACCTGCAGCGAACGGGAAATCTCGAGCGTGACGAGCATATCGTACGGTGGATTTGTATTTTTTTGGATTTCTTTACATCATAATTTCATAATCTATGTACAATATTGTACTTTTATTTCCCACATAACTCATAAGTATACACATTTGTAGTGTACATCGTCTTCTCATATCTATATATATTTCGTTACCTCCGCTAAGTGCGTAGGTTTTGTTATCTCCAAATCATGTCCTTTTTTTTGCTGTCGTCGGAAAAGGGTCTTGGCAATCCGTCTGAAAACGATTGCATAAACTGGGAATTTGTTTACAATAGAATGTAAAAACTAGAGAAATTCACAGAATCAGATAACGCTAATACATACAGTCAAAAAATAAACACACAGTTTTGGTTTAGCCGCGAGGCACTACACGACAGTTCTAGTTATAAAGTGCACCAATAAACATAGTAAACGAAGTAGTGTAGGTAGTTTATTGAAGTATACAGTAGCAGCATGGAGGTAAGTTCGTTTGTTTTTGTAAGTTTTATCTTCCGTTTGGTCACTTTGCCCACATATGATCTACATACAGTGTGTTTCACTTTTCATGGGGACACCTAAATAACTTTTTTATTTTGAAAGCGATCAATATAATATTTTTACCAGTTGTGTAAGCCATAACAATGCACCTTTTTGTGTGATTTGAGTTTTAATAAAGCCAATATCTAGCCAACTATAATTAAAATAAAAAGTACTGTTTCAATAAAGTCATGCTAGCGATTAAGATAGAGCAAAAAAGTATTAGGAAAAGTTTTTACAAATCACTCTAGAACCCCTAATACCAAATTTCGCGGAAAAATGCTATCAGTAGATAATAGTTTGTTATTGCAATAATAAGAGTGCCATGAAACAAAAAAATAATTTGTCAGTTCAAACATCAATTCACAACAGTTTACTTCAGTTGCTATTTTCTTGCTCTCTGCCCTCATATTTGTATTTACGTATCGGATGGCTGGAGATACAGTTTCCACTAGCGCTAGGTAAGACTCTTTTGACATTCTATAGAATGCTAAAAATTTTGCATCATTCACTTGCAATTCTTTTGCCGCAACAAATAAACGGCAATGAAAATTCCGTTCTATGTACGGATGCATCCAAACTCTCCGTTTTCTTCTTTTTATCCGACGGTAATAATAAAACATAACAGCATCTTCCTCGTCACTTGAATCACTCATTACAACGGAGTTGAGACAAATATTAAAATCACAGGAGGAATTTAAAAACTTTTAATATAAAGATAAAATCAATCACTATAAAAAAATATAAATATTCTGTGAACTAGCTTACAGCACAAAGTTACGGTAGAATGGTTACAAAAATGACTACGCCTAATAAAACTTTTTAACGTAAATAATACTAAAGAGGGCGGGTAATACCGGGTGTCCAAGGTCAAGTGCACCAGGTTGCCAACGGAAGATTTAATTTGGCAAGACTGTAATATTGCCTGCCTTGACTTGGTAACTTCATTCTTATTATATTCAGTTGTCAAAAATGAATATCTTATGTAAAGGTTATGTTGGCATAGTTTGTATTTATAACCTTTATAATTAAATTTCATGTATTGTATTCAATTCCATCGCTGAATTGATCACTTTTTTTTAAGAAAAACGAAATACTGATCATTAAATTTACTAACTTGATATACCTAGATAGATAGATAGATAAATACTAACCATACAATTGAGAAAATTAGAAATTGCAAATAAGTATAAGAAATTTATTTTTATAAGTTTTTCACAAAGAAGAAAAAGCAGTACAATAAAATCGCAATACATTAAAAAAATAAAATTCTACAATTGCAACAAGCAAAAGACTTAAGGGGACATATGGTTAAAATAAATTACAAATGATTTTCAAAATGTGCACCATTATGTTCCAAACATAAATTTACTCGTCTTCTCATATTATTGAACACATTCTGCAGCATTTCTTCTGTAATATTTTGCATTTCATGTGTTACTGTAGCTTGTAGCTCATCTAAATTGTGAAGCCGATTGCTGTAAACTTTATTCTTCAGATAACCAAACAGGCAGAGGAGTCAAATCCGGTGAATATACAGGCCAGCAATTGTAACTTATCAATCTATCATCATAAAATTCTTCTAGATAATTTAATGTAGTACGTGCAGTATGCGCTGGGGCTCCATCTTGTTGGAAATATCCACGAGTTAGTTCTTCATCGTCTAAGCTATTTATAAACGGTTCTAGTAGCATTTCTCTATATCGCACTGCATTTATTGTGTCGTGAAAAAAGATTGGTCCTATAATTCATCTTCTTGACATGGCGATCCAAACGCCAACTTTAATAGGGTGGAGATTAGTTTCTACAAAAACATGTGGATTTTCTGCTGACCATGTACGATAATTTTGAGAGTTTACGTATCCTGACAAATGGAACCAGGCTTCATCAGAAAAAAAGCTGCGATCTAAATCATCATCTCCTAGAGTTTCATTAAACCAGCAACAGAAATTTTGTCGTTGTTCAAAATCTTGCACACGTAAATGTTGCATAACTAGAATTTTGTAGGGATGCATATGCAATTTCTTCCTTACGGCCATATGTGCACTTCCACGAGAAATACCTACAATTTGATAAATATGAAAAAGGAATATTCTCTGAATCACACGGGTACCTGTTTGCAGTGCCAATTTTCTAACAGATTTGTAAAGACTAACATCCATTCTTTGCCTGATATCATCCACACTATCTTCTGTCAGCACAGATGGTGCTTGATCAGCCTTCTGTTTTGTAACGCTACCAGTTTCCATAAACCTCTTTATCAGTCTATTACGATGACACTTAAATGTTTCATAAGCTATCATCACATCAGGATACTCATTATGGAACTGTTGAAAGCATGAGGGTAGTGAATATTCCCAGTTTCCATTTTCGGTTAATGTCGCACTTCGAAAATGCGCCATCACAATAAATGTATCTTGCTGTAATGTAAACGGCATTGTCTTGAAAAAGATAGTTTGTATAATGATTACAGACAACAGATTAAAGGGTACCGATTAAAGAAATAAATGCAAAAGCTGATAGAATCACTAACAAAAATATAAATACAATAATGACTGAAAACTGACAGCAGTGGGACGGGTTAACGTAAACCTGTCCAACATATAGATATAAAACTGAACTATTTTTCTGCGAAGCAGGGATTTTTGTGTTGCCAACCCGGTGCACTTGCAATTGGACACGGTGTATAGTTTGTGTATAGATGAAGAAAGCAGACGAGAAAAATCGAGCCGTGTGCGGATGGACAGAATTTGCATCGTGCAGTTCGCGCGTGACGCGTGTAACGCTTCGACTTCGAGACGCGTCCACTTCGAATACCAATCGACCCGTGTGCGGAGGCTCTATTAGAGTGAAAATTTTTGCGATACATATGATTCCTGTATTTAATTAAATTATGGATCAAACAACGTTATTGATACCCCAACATGCTTTTAGACAATCAAACTATCACTGCTTTAAGAGGAATTAAAGATTACCAATTATTCATTGAATAAATAACTGCGAAATCGTTCTATTTTGTTTAATTTTAAAGTATAAATAAATACTGGTGTAAACACGTGTTAGATAATATGACAAAACCTAAGCAAATATGTATAGAAGTAAAATACTAACATTAAAACAACATGTTTGTTTAGACGAAATTCCAATTACATATATGGTCGAATTAATTTTGTTAGAAAAATACGAGCAATTAGAATCATTAAAAAGAAAATCCAGCAGTGGAAGCAAACACAAATTGCTTCCGCTGCTGCCATCTTGCGGCCGCAGCGTTGTCGTATGGTGCTCTGTCTTGGGCGAACGTTGCTACGAGGGTGGTCTGAAATGTTTCCGACCTAACAAAGATACAAGACATTTCTTCCTAAAATTTATTTTTATTTTTCTACATAGTCTCCTTGTAAATCTACCCACTTCTCCCAGCGATGCTCCCATCTCTTCAACCCGTCCAAATAGTACTCGGCGTCTTATATATAATTGTTTACGAAGGTGACGGCCTCCTCATTTGACGAAAATCTGTCCTCTGATCGCAATTTTGAGAATAGGGAACAAAATGAAGTCGCTTGGGGCTAGATCTGGTGAGTAAGGAGGATGGTTAAGCAGTTCAAACCGTAATTCGTGGATTTTCGCAATGGCAACCGCTGAGGTATGAGACCGCGCATTGTCTTGGTGAAACAAAATTTTTTCTGCAAATGTGACCACTTTTCTACCTTCAGCTTGTCAAGTAATGAGGCGTAGCATGATCCTGTAATGGTTTTTCCTGTTTGAAGAAATCGATTATGATAATTCCATTACTATCCCAAAAAACAGTCGCCATCACTTTCCCAACCGAAGAAACAGTTTTTCTTTTTTTGGAGCTGATTCCCCCTCCGCAGTCTACTGTTTTGACTGTATTTTTGTTTCGGGCGTATAATGGTGCATCCAACAAGATGCGCCAACAAGAAATGGAAATGTTCATTCGAACACGTTTTTGGTCTAACGTTAAGTTCGGCACTCAGCGCGCAGATAGCTGTTTCATTGCTAAATTTTGATTCAATATGTGACAAACACGTTCTTTGGATATATTCATCACATTTGCTATCTGTCTCACTTTAGTTAGGTTGTCGTCTAGCACCATTTCGTGAACTTTAGCGATGTTATCGTCAGTGGTTACAGTTTTTGGACGTCCTGAACGCTCATCGTCTCCTAAGCTAGTACGGTTACGTTTAAACTCAGCTGCCCAAAATTTCAGTGGTAAATTATGGTGCAGAGTCCCCGTATACAGCGTCCAATTCATCTTTAATTTGCGTAGGCGTATTGCCTTTTAAAAACAAATATTTAATGACTGCTCCATTTTCACAAAAATATTCACATCGACTCGCTCAAACGATTGTCAAACAACAACTGCGCGTCCAAAATCGCTGAAATTTTCGTGAGTACCTGTCAATAAATGCGCAACCGCATTCCCCAGCTTTTATTGACGAATGCCATCTTCACGTTAACGTCGGAATATGTCAGACCGTCCACGTAAATCCCATACTAAGATCCTGGAAACCGTCTAGAATAAAATGCAGAGGATGATAGCGAAGGTTTCCTGGTTCGTGCGAAATATCCAGCTAAAAGTCGACTTGGATACAGAAAAGAAGAAAAACACCTATTCTAATTGGCACGCGGTACGTGGGAACACGCTGCGGTTTCCGTTAACCCCCTAGTCGAGAGACTTACGCTCCAACTAGAGGGACGCCCGCGCCCGAAGGTGTTGGTTAGATGATAGGAATATTTATTACGCCCCCTGGAGAATGTTGCCACGACAAGCAAGAGATCGAAGGTCCAGGAGCCCACAATAATATGATTACGGTACCTCAACCATCCGAGACCACCCACTCCTCGATTGATTCGTGTTCCATAAAATAAAAGCACATCCCACTTCATCGACCCGTAAATAAGTTTCTTAACAGCTGAAAACATCAGGGGCTTTAACGAAGACGAAAAGGATCAAGGAGGAACTTTCAGTGCTAGGGGAAAGACCCAAGATAATATCACTTAAGTAAGCATATTGCCATGATGGATAGATTTGTTTCAATAGTAAGATTTAGAAAAGAACTATCGGCATTAACTTCAACTATACTCCGTACGTGTACAGTCTAAAGATCTATTAATAAATTAAGTTTTCAAACCGCAAAGCCAACAAGTAAGCCGAAGAAAATGGAAACAAACAGACTTCGATATAGACAGACCGGCGGTAAACTCTCTCTCTTATGGTGTGGGGAAGCTGCTCGTTATACGCAAATAATAGAAGACCAGGTTCAGATATTCTTGCGTGAGTTAGAGGAAACTGTAGACACCACCCTGATATTCTATGGTAATTCTCCACTTTGTCATGGAGCAAAATTTTGCGAGTTTTGTTAATTTACGCAATTTATTTTTGTTCGTCACTCCGTTTTCATGTAAATTTCCTTCTTTAGATGTAAAAAATAATAGTAAATAGAAAAAAAGTAACTTACACTTGGTATTGCGACACCACCTTTTACCGTTTCCCATTCACCTTCACCGTCTCCTTCATCCTCCTTCCTAGCCTTCTTTCTATCTTTCTCTTGCCGTTCCTTCCTTCTTTCATCTTTCTTCCGTTCCTTTTCTTCATAATCCTCGATAGCCGGTCCAATTTTTTTAAGAAATCGCTCGCGCATTGATGTCACCTTATCGTCGTAGTCGGAATCGTCCGTACTTGTTTCGGAGTCCGATGGCCAATCATCAGTGTCTGAAGAGTCCCCTCCGTCGTCTATAAGGGGTATGCCTTTCTTTTCCGGGAGTTTGGATGGCATCTTGATGGACTCATCATCTGATTCTATATCTATTTCTTCTGTGAAAATAAAGGAAAACTATTGGATTAAGTTAATTAATACACATGCAAAATTAATAAAATAAATAAATTGTGAAATAGATTAATTAAAAGTAAACTTGTATTGTTAATGTGAAGTAATAATAATTCATGCCTTTATTCACCAATAGTTTAAAGACAATCACAGGACGCATTGGCAGATCATGGAGGGATTTAAGATATTTAGCTGTCAACATTCACCTTGACCAAGAAGGTGAACCACAAAAACTTTCTTGTACAGAAAGCCCTGTAATAAAGTTAATTTTAACTAGTTTACTCACTCTTTTCATCTTCCTCTTCATCATCTGGTTGATCTGGATTCTCCCTAAATTTGGCCAAATCATCTTCAAAATCTTTTAAGTATTTTCTTAATTTCTGTCTCATAGATGATAAAGATTTTCTAAAATATATATTTTTGTTTATTAAATATTAAAATAGCTTGAACCAAAACCAAATATCTGTACCTATTGTTTTTGCTCATATTTTTTCGACCATCTCTATCTTCCCACATTTCAGTTATAAAATCTCCCATTTCAATCAAACATCTAATATAAAATCTGGGTGTTTGACCATTTTCTTCTTTCTGAATTACAGGAGCAGCTTTTACAAAAGCTTTCTGCAATTCCTCAAAACCTTAAAAACAGTGTTCGGTATCATTGAAGTATTTGAAACATCAAGAAATTTCTTACTGTTCAGCATGCAACTCATGTCTTTGATTTTTTTATAATTCCTGATTTGTTTTATAATATTTGTTAGTTCTTCATATCTCTTCTCTTTCATAGACCGGACAACATGTTTTACTTCTTCTTCATCGTCACAGAACTTTAAAAAGAAATTAAATTATTGTAATAAATTGTACATAGAGAATTATATTCTCTAACCGTATAAGTTGGAATTTGTGGGCGTTGAACTTGTTCTTCTTCCGATGAGCTATCGGAATCCGAATCGCATCCAGCGAAAAAACGACACATTTTGGTTTACGACTGTCTGCAAAATTAATAATTTGACAAATGTAACCCTAAGTTAATTATCTAAATCAAAAATAGAAATATTTACATTTTATGAAATTTGCTATATATTTATAAAAATATTATAAATGTTTCTAATTTTAAAATCAATATTATAAACATGACAATATGCTTGAAAAATGAAATATGTAGTTTCAAAAGAAAAAAAAAACTAATCAAAGTATTGATGATAGAAAAATAGGAATCATATATTCATACATACTTGCCTTTTATTTAATATATGAAATACTTAACAGATGTGAAGCCTATAACCTCTTACAACCAGAGACTTATAATTATAACCTATATTTCGGCAATATGGCCGAGATCGTGTTGTCAATATGGCAAAATGTCAATTAAAGTCAGTTTACATAGACACAAAATGAATTTAAATTAAATCTACGGGAAAGATTTTTTTGGGGGTTTTGGTATACTTTTATTAATATATAATATATTGATAACATTTCATAGTAAATGAAATATATACAATACTTAAAAATATTATAATTTACTCATTTTTCTCATACACTTTATTTCTAAGTTAAATTCCAGAAATTTAATATTAAAATTCAAGTGAAATTTATTATTTCTATTAAATAAATATAAACACAAAATATATAAACACATAAATATAAACACAAATTTATTGTCTCCCATAAATTTGATGGCCTTAGTAAAGTGGGCTTGAAAAATAATGGAAGGGGTGTAACCAATCAAATACATACTAAATATTAAATTGAAATTTCTGGACAGTTGAAAAATTCGAGTCAGTTTGAACAGTTTGTGGGTTTTTGCATTTAATTCTATTAGAGTTTACGTAAGTTATCTTTGTAAAAATATGTATAAATTTGTAAATGAGTTTGTTTAAGCTATTGTAGTATTTTTTAAGAACATCATTTTATTCTTTGATTAACAATAAATAGCTTTAATAGGGCTTTAAAAGTATAATACATACTCTTTCTTGAAATAATTTTTTGCTATTACCTACGTCTTTTTTTAACTTTTTTTTTTAACTTGAAGGACATATATTAACGCCGTTATATGTTTAAAGAAGTTATTTTAATAAATGTTTAAAAATAAAATGTTATAAAATAGTTTTAAAAGTGCAACAACACCTGTTCATTGATTGAATCTTTGTTTGGCTTTAATGAATATGAAACCTGAAGATTCTACATTTATTTAAAGGAAATTTTTATTACATTATGTATAAATTATTGCTAAATATCGCTTTTATTGCAAACATGTGTACTTGTATATTCACATTTTTAATATTCTCTTTGGAAAATTGGTCTACAAGTGATCTTATACTATAGTATTTATTACAATAACTTTGATACTGTTTTTATTGTTTCTTCCTTGAATCATTAAATATATTTTCTGTATTATCTTTTGTAATATAGAATGGAGTCTTGGCAAAAAGATTTTCTGAAAGAAATAATCCAGCTGACTCAAAAAAATGTCTGTGAGCTGAACTCATTAATGGTTTGTATTGGAATCGATGATAAAATGAAATTGGAATGGATCAGTTCTTTGAGAGAGAGTATTCAAGAAAGTTATGGCCAAATGCAGGAAAATGTGAAGAAGTTTCGAAATAAAATAATAGATAATATTGAAGAATTATTGCAGAAATCTGAGAACTTCTGCAAACAACTTCGAACCCAAATGCCAGAATACAGATCAGCAAATTTAAGTTTAATAGAAGAACAAAATTTGTTGAAGAGCAGAATTAATGAGTATGTATATTTATTTAATTTCTTTCTAAATATGTAGAGTATTGTAGAGCAATTAATTGTAAAAATTGAATATATTTAATATTATTGCAATAATTAGTAAAAGAAAATATTAATAAATACTTATGTAAAACTAGGTACGAGTCAAAAATCAAAGAAAGACTAGAGCAAATAAAAATCTTAAACAAGAGACAGACTATAGCTTGTTCTTCATTAGGCAGGGAACCAATTCTCTTCCCTGATTCGCAACTTTTACCAACAATGGAGGAAATATCTGATTTTACAAATCACATTGAAGAGTTAGAGAATGAAAAATATAAGCGTGAAACTAGATTTTTGGAAGGAAAATGTAAAATCCTGGACATAATTAATGAACTTGGCATAAAGCCTAGTTTGAAAATAGAGAAAACTCTTTGCTCGCCAGATGATTCATTATTTATGGTCACAGATCATGATATGAAATGGCTAGATGAATGTTATGAATCCATTGTAGAAATTGTACGTTTCTGGGAAAAGTGCCATTTTACAACTAGTGAAAGAGCAGAGTTTAATTTCTTTCAACATGATTTGTTTACTGAAGATCTTTTAACATTTCATAATATTGAACTTGATAGAATGAAGAAATATTATGAAGAGAATAAGTGAGTATTAAGTTTACTTAAATTACGAATATTTCTTGATTGCAAATAAATTTTATTTAATAAAACAATATTTATCGATATATACAGCATGTTCTTAAAATTAGGAAACAAATTATAGAAGCTAGCTGCTAATACAAAAAAACTCATATCAATATATGTCATATATCTTCTTCTCAACACTCATTTATTAATAGTGCTTCCAAACACATAAATTTCTCCACTGTCTTGAAAAACCTTCCAAGATGTCTAATAATTTCAAGTTTGAGACTTGGAGGAGATCCAGTCTGCGTCCGACTGCTTCAAAAATAATTATTGGGGTGTTTAGAGGACCTTTGCGCAATTAATTTATTCTAATAAAGTTTTTGGCGCAAACGCACCGTTAATCTACAAAACAAAATAAATACGTTGAAAATGACTACTAATCTATTACGTTTTCGTCCAAATACACATAAAACATCTATTATTTTTTTGCCATTGTATGGTATTCTTGATTTATTATAAATGCCATTAACTTTTATATTTTCTGTGTATTCGCTTTTATTAATCGTTGATTTTGCAAATAAACGGATTTGAAAATTTAACTGTCACCTGTGAACAAAAGTTTGCTTTAGATCTGCCAAATTTTGCGGAAGAAAATGTTACTATTCGTATGTATTTCAATGTTATTTTCCATAATGTCATTTTTAACAGCAATTTATATGTTTCACAATTGTGTAAAGTTGTAAATTTCCCGCTGTAAAGTGTAAATTGATCGCTGAAGTTCGGTTAAAATGTAAGTGTTTTTTTTAAACAACCCAAGTTAAAAAAATAATTATATATCTTTCTTTTACTTTAAGGGGAAAAAAATTTATAATATACCTCACAAATCATATTTATATTTGGTACACACAAGTTGGCACTTCTGTAGTAAATTTTTGTTGACACATCGCTCCATTTGATAGTCAAATTTTGAATTGCGTTTATTTACAAAATTTTCGATTAATTAGAGCGAATATATAGAAAATATAAACGTAAATGACATTAGTATAAATCAAGAATACCATACAAGGACAAAAATAGATGTTATATTTACATTTGGACGAAAACGTAACGTAATAGGTTAGTAGTCATTTTAAACTTATTTTATTTTTTTTGTAGATTAGTGGTGCCTTTGCGCCAAAAACTTTGTTAGGATAAATTGATTCCTCAAGGGTCTTATAAACACTACAGTAATTATTTTTGGAGAAATCGGTTGCAGACTTGATCTCCACTATACCCCAAGTTTGTATTAGGGTTTATGTGATTTTGCTGTCATCACTTTAGTCTGATTCCTTCTTGACCGACGCTTCGTCCACTGTTGCAAGGGACATCTTCAGGGCTGCTGCACTGAAACTCTGTTAATTTGGGATGGTCTCCCGGGTCACTGGAGCGTTATTGTTATGATCAACTCACAGTTAATATCGGAATGCTTTAAGATTGCTATGAATTTATGTATTTTACGGTTAAAGGAATAGGGGTTGCGGGATAGAATCTGGGTGGATTGAAATTTAATTTGGTTTTCAGCAAGTGCCGATCCGGTTACGCGCATCGCCCTAGTATAACGCTCGAGCCAATCAAACGCTTTGACTGACCGATGTATACACTGCCATGTAAGTGTGGGATTCTGTAAACACCAGGGGTTTCTAAATGGTTGCAGTCCTTATTGAGAAAAGGGGGCCAATAATGTAGTGTAGAGTTTGAAGATGGTTTTGATGTTATGTTCACTTTATTCTTTTTGCGATTGATTCTTAGTATTTTAGAATTTAGTATCTGATCATTCTTATACAGGGTGGTCCACGGGAAACGGATGGATTAAAAAAAACAATTGCTCTTAAAGTTTTAAACATAGACAAATTTTATTATTATAGAAATAAAGGTAAGGTTATGCCATTTACAAAAAAAATACCTTGATTCATTTTTAAAAATTACATCACCCAAATGACGGCCATTGCAACGGACACACATTTCAAGTCTTTCTCGAAAACTTGTTTCCACTTTTATCAATAACTGTTCATTGATTAGTTCAATTTGGTTCCGAATTGCAGTCTTCAATTCTTCTAGAGTACGTGGCTTTTCTTTGTAAACATGTGCCTTCAGGTGACCCCATAGAAAGAAGTCACACATTGATAAGTCCGGTGAACGTGGTGGCCACGCAACATCACCAAACCGTGAGATCACTCGCCCTGGGAACAATGCTCGAACTGCTGCCATAGAGGCTCGGGCCGTATGAGCAGTAGCCCCGTCCTGCTGAAACCATACGTGATCGAGATCGATTTCTTGTCTTTCAAGTTCCGGAATGAAAAAGTCTGTCATCATATTCACATATCGTTCAGAAGTCACAGTACTTTCGTTTTCTTCAAAGAAAAATGGTCCGAAAATTCCACATTTTCCTACAGCACACCAAACGGTGACTTTTGGACTGTGCAATGGTCTCTGATGTAGCTCACGAGGATTTTCCAAAGCCCAATAACGGCAGTTCTGTTTATTAACAATCCCATTCAAATGGAAATGAGCTTCATCACTCATCACAATTTTTATATCCTCATTCTCTTCAAACATGTTTAACATTGTCTCAGCTAACGTAATGCGTTGTTGATGATCAGGCTCATTTAACTTCTGTACAATCATAATTTTATATGGATGAAACCCTAAATCCTTGTGTAAGATGCGTTTCACTGTGCTCTTACTCAGTCCAAGTTCCATTGCGTAACGCCTTGCGGAACGGCCGGGACTGCGCTGAATTGCATCTCTCACTCTATCCACGTTTTGTGGTGTACGTGCAGTACGAGTAGGGCCGGGTGGCTTGGTTTTCATTACTGATCCTTTAGATCTAAATGCATTCACCCACCTTAAAATTGTATTCTGACTTGGGACTTTACCATGACGACCAATACGAAAGTGACGCCTAAAGCATTGTTGAGTTTCAATAACAGACTCACCACTTTTTACAAAGGTATCGTATACAAACACGCGATGATCTTTCGTCCACAGCGGCATGGTGACAACTAAATGGCATGGAGTGGGGAGTTGAATAACCTTCACCGCGAGTTTCTCCCTCCACCAGTCGCCAAGTACTGCGCGATTCAAAAACGTCCGTTTCCCGTGGACCACCCTGTATATTAGCTTTCCTCCAACATTTTCTTTGCTATCCTTAATAACTGCAAATACGAGGATGATGTGATGAGTACTATGAGATTCAAAAGATTGTCGTAAAAAATATTGTTTTCTGCAAAGCAAGAGAGTTTACAAATTATATGGGTAGTGAAATTAATTGGGTAAAAAGAAATGGAACATGTAAAAAGGACCTAAAAAGGAACAACTTTGAGTATAAATTTAAAGGGAGAAGCGTTTCACTTTCAACAGCTATAAAGCAACATTTCTCGATGAATCTCTCTAAAATTTTGACAGACGTCAACCAAAGAATAGTACTCTTAATCGGTAATGCAGATTTTGACAAGTGCCATCCGTCTCCAAACACGGGTACTTCTCATACCATCCTCGTAACTATTAAATATTCTTCGAAATCTGTTTATATTTTAAAATAATTGTTTCCCATTTTCTAAATAATTTATTAAACTGTTTGATCGCATTATTGCTTTATCGTTTAGAAAAATGTTCCAATAAGACTAAAACGAATATTCTTTTTTAGAGAAATTTTTTTAAAACTGGAGAAACTAGAAGCATTTTGTAAAAGAAAACTAGAACTTAAAGACAAAGCTGCAGATCCTAATCGCTTCAAAAATAGGGGCGGAATCATTTTAAAAGAATCCCGGGAAAAGGCCGCTCTAACCAAAAAGATTAACCGACTGGAACGAGATCTCCTGCAGCTAGCAGAAGACTATGAGAAAAAACATCACAAAGTGTTTCTGTCTTGGGGCCGTCCAATATCAGATATAATCGCAGAAACCAGGAATGAATTTGAGAAAGTAAGTTCGTCACTGTATTGACGTTACTATCCGTTTATTCACAGTTTGATACTCGTTGAATTTCTGTACCAAATGAGGAATTATACGTACGATGGCAAATTTTCATAGGAATATGGGCCGCGGGCAAAACTTAGGTTGATTGTTGTTGGTTTTGTATTTATGAATTGTATTTGTGTAATTTATATCCGGCTCTCGAAGGACCAAATGAGGGGGTTGTGAAGGACCATGTATAAATTGTTTCTTGACCCACCGCTTACGGGGCCGTAGCTTTCGTATAAGCTGGTTAATTATATTGGTTAGTGGCATATTATTGAAACTTGGTGTGTTTTCTGAATGTTTTATTTATTTACCAAAAAAACGTTAACCTAATTTATTAACCCATTTAGAACCACTATTAGACAAATCAAGGAAAACGCAAATTCTTTAAGGAATAAACTTTTATTTAGGTACAGCGAAAGCTCTCATAAGCGGGCAGTCACGGTTCCAGGATTTTTGCCCGCTTATGGGAGGTGCCCGCTTAAAAGAAAACTCAGAAATCAAACAGAACTCGTATAATGTAACATGTAACTACTATATAGGTACATATATGTATGTACATAATATGTAATGACATAGACACAAACAAGTTATTTAGGAACAGCTGGAAAATATCTTAAAATGGATGACTGCTTCATTTTCCTTTGCTGTTCTTCCATACGGCACTTCTGAAAATGACATTCCAGATTTTTGATCTATTAGGTCCGCAAGTGATTAAGCGATAAAAGTATAATTATGTAATATAATTTTAGTCAAACTTATATTGTGTTGAGATATAATAAGTAATTTTTGTTTTAGAATAAGAAACAACAATTAAGCGACAAAAAGTTTCATCGAGCCAATACACCTACTCCGGGTAAATCGACTTCGACCGTTGGCACTTCTGGCTTGATTAGTGCAAGTAAAGGGAAGGCGCCATCGACTAAATTATTTTCTAGTAGCAAGAAAAGGACCCCAGGCAAAGAAGGTAGGTCTAAATCAGGTTTGGGCAACCTTTGCTTAGCTGAGGGCGTAATTTCGGGACTTAAATCAGGTCGCAGGCCGTAGGCAAGAAATAAGTAGGTAGTAGTGAATAAAGAAGCAACAAAAATTCACACATTTTTTTAATTTATTAATTATAATAGCATAATCAAACAAATAAAATTATATTAATACGAATTAATAATTAATAAAAAAAAGATAAAAAAATCAAATGAAAATTAATGAGATACGAGTTTGGAGCTGAGAAACAAGATGATCAATATTGGGGTCAATATCAGTGGTACATAGGCGCAAACTGTTTTCTAAATTAACATCTGTACGATGCCTATTTTTAATAATTTTCATCAAATTTAGACTTCAAATATAAGTCTTCTTGAAGCTCGATCAACTCCATTTGTAGGTGAAACGGAGCATCTTCCACATTACACTTACAAGGATTTGCAAAAATATTGAAAGTGCTTTCCATATTCTTAAAATCGGAAAATGGATCAGTGAATTGCTCTGACAGTAGTTTCAGTTCTTCAGCATAGCGACCGTATTCAATGTTTTCGTAACTGGATAATGTTAAAAATTGAAAACAGTTTTTACTTCTCATTTGTTTCCCACAAGCGAATTTTGTTTTGAAAAGCTTTAAAATGACTGAACAACTGATTTGCCAATTGCCTTTGTTTTTTAAGCTTCAAGTTCAGGTCGTTTAAGTGTCCTGCGATGTCTACCAGGAATGCCAAGTCACAAGCCCAAGTTGGATCACAAATTTGCGGCAATCTTTTCTCTTTCATTTCCATCAAATCGGCTATTTCTTTTCTAAGGTCATAAAACCTTTTTAGCATTTTACCTTTGCTTAGCCACCTTACTTCGCAATAATATGTCACATCATCGTGTCTGAAGAGAGTTCATCCAAAAATGCTTTAAACTGACGATGGTTAAGTTCGCGGGATCTAATGAAATTAATGGTATTTACTACCACATCCATAACATTCTTCAGTCGAAGCACAAGTTTTGTTGGTGAATAATGCAATGCAGAATTATTAAATCACATTCTTGCACATTCATAGCGGTTGTTCTTTCCTTTAGAATTCCGATAAAACCTTTTCGTGAACCGACCATTGAAGGCGCACCATCTGTGCACACTCCAACTAATTTACACCACAGTAAACTATATTGCTCAAAAGTACATTGCACCTCGGCAAAAATATATTTTCCAGTAGTGGTCCCGTGTAGCTGCCGTAAAGCCAGTAATTCCTCTGTCACTGCAAAATCTTCATCAACACCTCGTATAAAAATAGCTAATTGGGCTGTGTCAGATAAATCTGTACTCTCATCCAAAGCAATCGAAAATGCTTGGAAACCAGCCAATCTATTGGTCAATGTTTTGTTAGCTTCCCTAATACAGTAATGAATACATGTAAACGTCAGCAATGTCGTACAATTGGACTTAACTCGTCTCTACTATATTGATGTCACGATGACACTGTCAAAATAATTTTCAAAAGTTAAGGTTCAGTTGCGAGTATGATGATATGGTTTAAGTTCAGACATACAGGCTGATTCAAATTAAGTGCGCACTATTGCTATCTCTGTTATTATTGATTTTAGAAAGTAGGTTAAATTAGCAAAGTATTAGTGTTTTTAACATTGATTAGCATGCAGTTCATGAAAACAAAAATTGAATAACGCATTTTCGAGAAATTTTGAAATTTATAATTTGTTTAAATGGACAGCCTGTATATTTTTTTAAATTCTGAATGCTAATGTTCTTTGTAATATAAAAGTTTCAATACACTATTGTCCTAAAACGAATAATAAAGTAGTTACAGCAGTTTCTATTTCCTTCGAAATGTTGTCATTGCCCCGCTAACTTCTGACAAAACAGATACATATTTTGTGTTTAATGTTTATTTTAACATATTACAGCTAACAAAATTAAATTAAAAAGAAGAAAGTACATGTATAATTTATAAATACTGCTCAAAGGTGTCACCTTCCTGCTCAATACATTTTCGTGCCCGCTTCAGTACACTCTGGGTGGCTCTTAAGATTGTCCTTCTATCTAATTGGCGAAAAACTTCTCTGACCTTGTCTTGCAATTCGCGCACGTTGTCGTATCGCGTTTTATACACCTCATTTCTTTAAGTATCTCCAAAGAAAAAAGTTTAAAGGTGAGAGGTCGGTCAGGGGAGCGTGCTGGCCATTGAATTAGACCATTTGTACCAATCCACTTTTCGGCAAAGATGGTGTCGAGGTAGGTTTGCACTAGGTGATAGTTGTGTGCAGGAGCACCGTCCTGCTGAAAGTATAAATTTTGGCGCATCAGGTAATTGGCGTTATCAAGGAAATCCTCTAGAACGTTACGAATAAATTCCAGATATCTGTTTCCTGTCAACGTATCATTGTAGAACAGTGGACCAACGACTACCGAACCAATTAATCCGCACCAAACGTTAAAACTAAATCGAACTTGTGCAGCATGTGGACGAACTATTAATAAATTTTCTTGAGACCAGTAGTGACTATTTTTCTTATTAAACATGCCTCTATTTGAAAAATTTGTATAGTCATTCCATAAAACGCACTGTGCTCCATTCAAATTTTCATCACAAAAACCAACAAACCAATGACAGAAAGCTAATCTCCTGGCTGTAATGTTTGAGAGATTCTGAACTTAAAGGGAAATACTTATGCTTTTTCAAAATTCTTTGAACTGATGAATAACTTAATGCCAATTCCTTAGTAGCATCTCTAATGGAAAATTCGCGATGGGCTTCAAAATATGCTAACACTAATTTCTACTTCTTCGTTGACGACGATATTTTTCTTTGTTCTTTTCTTTCTAAATAAGCAATCATGCAGTCTAAACTGATTGTAAAGTTTTCGAAAGTAACGTCGATCTGGCTGCTGTCGTAAAGGATAGTGTTCAGCATAATATTCGCTAGTCCTTATTGAATTTTTACGACATAAAATGTATGCTTCCATCGCATTTCTCCAAATGAGGAAATACCATAGTGAAATATTGTCAAACACTAAGCAACGAAAGTAAAACCAAAATGTTTAGAAAAATAAATAGAGAACTAATGAACACAAACAAAATTAAAAAAAATATATTTTTAACAACTAAACGTGCGAAAGATTTATATTCAGTACGTTATTGACATTTACAAAAGGCATACTATTTGTTCTGTTTAAAGTGAAAGAAGCCCTTTACTGATTTTACAGAATGAAAGAATATCTTTGACATCAACTGAATTCCACCGTAAATACTTTATTATTCGTTTTAGGACAATACTGTATTGAAACTTTTATATTGCAAAGAACATTAGCATTCAGAATTTTAAAAAATACACAGGTTGTTCCATTTAAAAAAATTATAAAGTTCAAAATTTCTCGAAAATGCGTTATTCAATTTTTTTTTCATGAACTGCATGCTAATCAATGTTAAAAACACTAATACTTTGCTAATTTAACCTACTTTCTAGAATCAATAATAACCGAGATAGCAATAGTGCGCACTTAATTTGAATCAACCTGTATATTTTCTATTTCAATGCCATTTTCGTCCTAGAAACTTTATGATATCACGGTATGTCCTCAATGCACCAATACAGTTATTAACTTGTGTTAATAACAGTAACCTTTAGGTTACGGCGCCTGATACTACTGACTATGACGTGCCGCGTATGGAATCGTAAATAGATAATAGTTACATAATATGTTTTAGTCTTTAGAAAATGTAATTTTTATTTTAGGTTTATCAAAGGCAGGTCATTCTTTAATTCCAAAAATGAAATTTACAAAAATGAACGTCGATGACATGACATTAAATCAACGCAAGAAAATTAGATATTCGCATGGAAAGATTAAGCATCGTGAGGAAACCCGCCGCTTAAGCAAGTTGTTGAAGACTCAAAAGATAGTAAGGGCAGCTAATGAAAGCATAGATGACCAGGATTACCAGGAGGTTAGTAAGTGTTTGTTTATGCATCACAAAAATTTTCGAAATTATCGATTTGCAATATGAAAACCAAGAATTGCTATTTAGTTTTACGTTTCCTTTCGAAGTTTGCCCTTTAGTGCGCATCTTTTTCCTCATTTGACTTATTTTTAGAAATTAGATTGGAGTAGTTTGAAATTGTAACTTAGCAGGTCGGTTATAATTTGAGTCGTACGGTATATGGGGGCGGTAGCCTGGCACCTATTATTACTCCAGAGTTCTTTGATCTTTTGGGTAATTATTTTTATTATTCTGAGCCAAATTGGGATTGTAAAAGCATTGTTGATGTTATAGCTGCATCAGATCATAGTTCATCAGATCCATAATCTAGTGACCTATTTACTAGACTAATACGGCCTTAATTCGTATTTATTTAAATAGAAATTAATACTTTTTATTTGGAATATTTTTTTAGGGTAACCCATTTTGATTAGAAGCCCTTTTTTCTTTAAATTCTCTTAAAGGATTCTTCAACCATCTACTCTAGCAAGACTAAATTAATAAATAATAAAGAGAGCGCTTATTTTTCCCCACATTCCGGAGTCCTACTCAGTACAAGTTAATATGTGCAAATGTTTTCAATATAGATCGCGTACTGTATATATATATATATATATATATATATATATATATATATATATATTTAGTGTTTATAAGAATTTTATTTTTCTTATTTATTTTATTGGCCGTGTCTTAATATTAAAAATAATAGACTTTTTATTGGTTTAGCGACCTTTTATTGAATTATGATGTTTTATTCTACGACGTTTCGACTTTTATTATTTTTCAGTCTTTTTCAAGTATCTAGAAACAAGAATTAATACAATGAGAACATGAGAACTGTGTTTGCTTTTGAGAGATTGAATTAACAATTAAATTAACAATTAAAATTAAAATTAGATTAAAGACTGAATTACCAATTAGATTAACAATTAAAGTTAAAATTTAAAATTAGATTAATAATGAGTAAGGACAATTAAAGTGATTACATCTGTATAAATGAATAGAAAATTTGAATTAAACTACAATACAGTAAGGTAAATAGAAACAAGAATTACTACACTGAAAACGTGAGAGTTGTGTTTGCTTTTGTGAGACTGAATTAACAATTAAATTGACAATTAGAATTAAAATTAGATTAAAGACTGAATTACCAATTAAATTAACAATTAAAGTTAAAATTTAAAATTAGGTTAATAATGAGTAAGGATAAATTACAGTGGTTAAATCTGTATAAATGAATGAGATGTTAAACTTTCGATGTTACGACCACAACAAAACCATAAAAAACAATGAATTAACATATATCCCCACACCCTATATAACGGGATTATCCGAAAAACTAGACAATATATTTAAACCATTTAACTATAAAATAGCACACCAAAGCGGTAAAAACCTAAAATTCCTACACACCAAACTAAAAGACTCAACACCTACACTAAAACAATCACACACAATATACAACATACCCTGCAAAGACTGTGACAAAGTATACATAGGCCAAACAAAACAGTTACTACAAGAAAGATTGAAAGGTCACAAATACGCAAAAAATCAAACTGCTTTAAAAAAACACCAATTAACACTAAAACATAATTTTGATTTTGATAACACCAAAGTAATAACACAGAAAAAGAATACAAAAGCTAGGGAGGTCTTAGAAATGATCCACATTTTCAAAAACAGCAGAACAATAAACGACAGGAACGAAATTGATGGACTGTCTAAACTCTATTACCCACTGATTAAACAATAGATAAAATCAACCCCCCCCCCCCCCCCCCCGCACACACAAACACAAACCAAAAAAACAAAAAAAACTTTTTATCAGTTCCCATTTGTAAATACTTTTACTACATACCCCTAAACACGGTCCTGATCAATTTGCTAAATTCCAAAAACAGAACAGAAATTAACCTCTCTTAACAAAGCCACAAACACTTACAATATTCCAACCAGTGCGATCGGTTCGTTACAAAAAAAGGTCTCGGGCCCCCGATACACATGTTACACAGAATGCGTGATTTTGAAAACCAAAAGAAACGGTGAGTTTTGTCATTCATTGTTCATGTAATGTAGTTTAACATCGAAAGTTTAACATCTCATTCATTTATACAGATTTAACCACTGTAATTTATCCTTACTCATTATTAACCTAATTTTAAATTTTAACTTTAATTGTTAATTTAATTGGTAATTCAGTCTTTAATCTAATTTTAATTCTAATTGTCAATTTAATTGTTAATTCAGTCTCACAAAAGCAAACACAACTCTCACGTTTTCAGTGTAGTAATTCTTGTTTCTATTTACCTTACTGTATTGTAGTTTAATTCAAATTTTCTATTCATTTATACAGATGTAATCACTTTAATTGTCCCTACTCATTATTAATCTAATTTTAAATTTTAACTTTAATTGTTAATCTAATTGGTAATTCAGTCTTTAATCTAATTTTAATTTTAATTGTTAATTTAATTGTTAATTCAATCTCTCAAAAGCAAACACAGTTCTCATGTTCTCATTGTATTAATTCTTGTTTCTAGATACTTGAAAAAGACTGAAAAATAATAAAAGTCGAAACGTCGTAGAATAAAACATCATAATTCAATAAAAGGTCGCTAAACCAATAAAAAGTCTATTATTTTTAATATATATATATATATATATATATATATATATATATATATATATATTATAATAAAATATATTAATTGATTTATTGAAGACACTAGCTTTAATTCGTTACATTTCTGTAATTGGGATCTCTTAGAAGGTTGGAAGTCTATTATATTTGTATTGTTTTCTTAATTTAGAGTGTCAAATCTATAATTAAATTTCAAAAGTATATGACTTTCTTACATTTACCAAAATTATAGAACTATGTAAATCTAGTTAATTTGATATACTTCAAAGGTTATGTGTGAAGGAAAATTTAATTGTAAACCAATAAGTTCATAATATTAATTAAGAATCAAAATTATTGTATAAATGTCAAATATTTTGGAAAATTCTATATAACTAAAGCGACCAATGAGTTTCAAAAACAGAAAAAGTTGTTGGGTTGCCATGGTGAGTTATTGAAAACAATTGGAGAGAAAAATTTTTGCACTTGAATTAATGGAATGTGTTTTGGATAAAACGAATTTTTTTAAAAATATAAAAACAAGTATAATTTATATTACCAAGATTTGAACTGTTTTCATCTTATACTCCGCTATCAATTAATGAGCCACAACAAAAAAATGTGTACCGGCTTTAGATAAATATTGGGAAACATTACAAGGCCTTATATTACCAGGATTGTGACCGTAAATTAGAAAAGCAGAAATTTAGAAAAGTTTGTTTACCTTTGAATAATCGGGGGATCCTAACCTACGAGATCTGCCAGGATTGTGACCGTTGTTCCTGAAGTTAAAATATACCAGCCGTACGTCAGGGAAGCAAGACTTAATTCCAGAGACTAGACGGATAATTGTGATAGAATATTGAGCTAAGTTTTTATTATTTGCATTTTTTTTTAAGTAAACAGATACATTTACTTACCGAAGGTAAATAAAGATCCCTTTAATGACCATTTTGTTTAAATAAAACTAGTAATTTATTAACGAAAGTGCATGTATGCAGCATGCCATTTATGTTTTTACAATCAAAATGTTCAAAAGTGCCTCTTTACTTTTTAAAGATGACATCGGAAAGATGTCCTCCCATTCGGCGTTCACACTCTAACAGCCTGTTATGAAAACTCTGGAATGCGCGGTGTAGCAAATCTTGGGGAATGGCAGTGATTTCTTGTTGAATGAATCTTGTTCATGGATTGTTGCAGGACGTGTACGATACACCTTGCCTTTAAGATACCCCCACAGGAAGAAGTCGCACACACTAAGATCAGGGGATCTCGCAGGCCATTCAATCTCACCGTTACGTGAAATAATGCGTCTTCCAAACAATTGACGAACTGCTGCCAACTAATGTCGAGCAGTGTGTGACGTGGCTCCGTTCTGCTGGAACCACATGTTTTCGATGTTAAGATTAAGCTCGTACAGTCTCGGTGTAAAGAATGTTTGAAGCATTTCAACATATCGAGCGGATGTTACTGTCGCTGCACTACCATTCTCACTTGTCAAAAAATAAGGGCCGATAACACCATGACATGATACAGCACACCATATTGTTACCTTGTCGCTATGTAGTGGTCGCTGGTGTAACTCACAAGGATTGTCCTGGGCCCAATAACGAAAATTCTGTTTGTTTACGATACCGTTTAGGTGGAAATGTGCTTCGTCTGATATCCATATGTTACCAATGAAATTCGCGTCCTCGTTAATTTTAGCCAATATCTGCCTACTAAACTCCATACGTGACGCTGGGTCTCGTTCATGTAATTGTTGCACAATCTGCAACTTATAGGGATGGAAATGTAATTCGTGCAGTATTCTTTGTAAGCTTCGTCGCTTAATCCCTAGCGTAGACGCATGCTGTCGAACGGAGCGGCGAGGACTTCTCTCGATTGCAGCTCTAACAGCTTCAGTGTTCTCTGGGGTACGTACCGTTCGAATGCCACCTGGAGCTTTCTTTTTCAAGGCGATCCTGTTTCTTCAAAATTACGCACCCACGTTGTAATCGTTGTAATCGGCAGTCGCACTATCACCATTTTTATAAAACGCTCTCACAGCTACTGCACGTTCCGCACCAGTCCAACGATCCATGATTACTAAATGGCAATGCGTTCACAACAATTGTGCGACGTTACGAACAACTGCCGGCTCTACAGTGCTGACAACTGTAACGTTCAAAATTCCCCGTTCCCCTGCGCCACCCTGTACATTCGGACATTCCTATAACAAAACACTACACCTTATTTGTTTGCTTTAAGTATTAGTATTTTCCGATAAATATAAATATCTATTCATTCTAACAAATTTAACAACGATTGACAAATTCAATTTCATGACAATGCAATTGAATGAATATTCGTTTCAATGTATACTGTCTTTGTTTACACTTTTATGGTATACTATTTTTCATATAAAGTAATTTTAAGTAATAAAAAAACAATAACGTTTTCTAAAAGATAAAAGTAAAAAAATCAATAATTCTGCAAAATTTAAATTTTAAGAAAGTCACTCAATATAGGCATCGTACACACGTTGCCACATCGCATTACGTTCCATACGTATATTGTTGCCTATGGCCCGTTGCGAGTTGGACCTATCGGTATATGTTTCTACGTCACTCGTGTTTATATTTTTAAATGAAGTATCAAATAATGTTAACGAAAATTAGTAAATAATATGTAATATAATATACTTCGCGGATAGCAAGATTTAAATTTGAAAATGTCAAGTATCAATGTGACGTGTGAATGTATCAATCAAGTATCAATGTGAAGTATCATGCTTTATATAAAAATTAAACTCTGAAGTTTCAAATTAAATAATTCCAATTTAAGCAATTTATTAATGTAAAAAACGCAAAATAGAAAAAATAGTATAAAAAACTCGTTTCATAAGGCCTTTTGCCGCACTCGCTCTTTAGAAAACTCGTTTTCTAAACTGATCCCGTGCGGCAAAATGGTGCCTTATGAAACTTGTTTTTTAATATACTATTTTTATTTATTTATTTTTGCGACATTCACGAGATACAATGTCTTAATATAATTGTGGATAAACTTGTATAATATATTTCGACATTAAAGATTTCGTAGATTGCATTGTGTCGTAATTAAAATCGTTTAAGAGAAACGTAGTTTTCAGCGATGATACAAAAACAGTTATCTGTGGCGCACCAAATACAGTCAACATTGATAAACAATAAGTTGTATAAGTGTAGGAAATTCCCCGTAGTCTTGGTATAATCTTTATTTTATGTCGAGTGAATGGGAAATTTCTTGTTCTTTTATTCAATATTTGATGTACTTATTTACGTAAAAAGGTCATAAAAGAGGCAAGTTAGAAAAAGTCAAGGAATTTGTGTCGTAAGACATCGCACTCGTTCTTTAGAACTCTCTTTCTTTGTCGTGTCCTAAATTTGGACTCGTGCGATTAGACTTTATGGCACTCATTCTTCAATATACTATTAGACGCTGAAAAAATGCAAATGCATTAAATTCGTGCTTTACTTATATTGGTGGCAAAAATTGAATGAGTTATTGACTACTGTAAGATTTCTTTTGTTATTGAATGATTTTCGTAAACATGCTTTGTTTTCAAGATACACGACGATAAAAGCTTTTCAGAAAAAAAGCAATTCTTTATGACTTACTATTACATGTAAAGATTCTTAACCTACAAAAACTGCTGAAAATCACCAACTAGGATGCATGCATCTAATCTTCTCCTCATTGACACCGAGATTGGTTTTTATTGCGTTACACTCATCAATTATCTAATTTTTCAAATCTTCATTTTCCGCTGGAGTTGTGTGTACTGTCTTCAGATAACCCCATAAAGAAAAATTCAAAGGATTTATGTCTGGAAATCGAGCAGTCCATAGGTGAGGTCCTCCGCGACCTACATCTGTTGCATTTAAAATTTCGCGAGCAACCACACTAAAATATGCTGGTGCACCATTCAGTATAGATATATTATTCGTTGCCAATATGACCAGACCCTCTAGAAACCCAGGTAGTGATTCTTCCAAAAAAAATTGCTAGACCTCACCGATAGGATATATATAATGGCCAAAACACCCCATAGCGAGGCTTAGTCACTTCGGGAAGCTTTCTAAATCCTCATTTTCGGGGTGGCTCAGTCCCAATCCTAGCTCTTCATATCTTCTGGCTTATTTCCTTCCAGAGTTTCCTATTCTGTGTCTTTTCCTGCCAGTTGTTAACGCCTGCTCCCCGTAAATCTTCTACTACGTCCTTTAGCCATTTGGATCTCGGTCTACCTCTTCTCTTTTTTCCTCGCGGCTTCCAGTTCAATAGCAGCTTGATTGCGGATTCTTCTTCCGCCCTCCATACATGCTCCAGCAATTTTATTCTTTGCTGTTTATTTTTTTTACAATATCTTCTCCTTTGATTTCTTGTTGAAGTTCATCATTTGTTCTTATTCTAAACTCATTGTCCGTTAGCTTTATTGGTCCCATTATGGTTCTTAATATTTTCCGTTCGAGTATTCTTAGATTTTCTTAGTCTTTCTTAGTCATTGTCATCGTTTTTGAGGAACTGGCCTTGTTACCGATAGGATGCTCTTGGTAGAAATACTGGTCCACTTACCAGTTACCCATAATTCCAACCTAAATGTTTAAATGAAAATTGATAAAAAAGTGATCTTCAAGTACCACATGTGGGTTTTCATCAGCCTACGTACGGTTATTATGGAGGTTTCTAATTGCAATTTTTGAAAAATGTGCTTCTTGGTAAAAAGAATCAGCGCCAGTAGTTAAGGGATTTGAATCAATGTACGCAGAAGCCATTGACAAAATGCAATACATGGAGGAAATCAGATTGAGTGCCTGAATATGGTTGGATACAAGTTCACAGTCCCATTACTTGCCGTATAAAATACACCGGCATCCTCAATATACTTTAGAAGAATTAGAAAACTTCTAACTTCTTTAGCAACAATGTTCATATTCATCACAATGTGAGTGAAAATATGAAACGAAGAATTGATCTTTGCAAAGAACATAATGGGCAACAATTTGAACCTTTCATTATTATTAGAAGCGATTCTTCCAAAAAATTGTGATCCTTCTCATCGGTAAGGTCTCCTGGTAGAAATACCGGTCCAGAAGTACCACATGTACGTTTTCGTCAGCCCACACATGGTTATTATGAAAGTTCCTAATTGCATTTTTTTGAAGAATGTGCTTCGGTAAAAAGAATCAGCGCCAGTAGTTGATGGATTTGTATGAATGTACGCAAAAGCCCATTGACAAAATGCAATGCGTGGGCGAAAATCGGCAGGATTAAGTGCCTGAATATGGTATGGATACAGGTACACAGTTCCATTACTTACATTCAAAGCAATTGCTATTTCTCTGGTAGAATTACCTGCATTTTCCCCTACCTTGTTCAACACATTTAATTCCAATTCTACCATTGTTACTGTATTTGGTCTCTGCAATCCTCCATTACGTGTAAATGTGTCTGTTTCATGAAGACTAGTGAATATTTTGGAAGATTTTTTTATCAGGAACATGACGTTTGGGAAATTGTTCGTTGTACAATAGCCTAGTTTCTAACGTTTGTACATAAAATGCATATCAATAATCTCGGCGGTTGTATATCTGTTCATAATAGACAGCTTCACTAACAAAAGTTTAATTATCAAACGAAAATACGAGACGTAATCAATTTTAACTACTTTCAAAGAGAAAAAATTACAAGTTGCAATGAAAACGTTATCAACAACGTATGAAATCTAATGGGTGTTTTCGATATCTGCACTAACCTGCTGTGACTGTTAACAACATCTGTTTTTTTCTAGTTGGAATGTTGTTAAAAAGGTAAAAACATATTTCTGGACATTTTTTATATTTGATAGGTCCAGAGTACACCATACTTTTATTTATTAGGGTACATTAATCATTTTAAAAATACCCAAACTTGTAATCCTGTATCTTTGAAACAGAGTATCTTTTCGAAAACCATCCAATTACAAATAAAAAAAAACTGAAGTAGTCCAAAAGTTAACATGAATTTTAATCGTATGTCTAGTAAACAGGGTGTATACTGGGTGTCCTTGAAAGAAAATAACAGCATATGAAAACTGGAAAGATGTAATTATAAAGAATATGAATCTAAAATATTTTCCCCAAATTCCTTCGTAACCCCGGGAAAAAACTGACAAAGATATTTATAAAATATCTGTTACGCCACTGCATTTCTTAATAAATTCTTGCGAGACGCTTATCGGAAAAGTAACGGGAAGAGGCTTAATAAAATGCTATTTTTAATTTAAAAAGGGTTGTTTAATTTTTGTTTGTTACATCCACGACATATTTTTAGTATTGTCTATAATAAATTTGATTTAGTAAATAAATAAAACTCGGATACTTAAAATATGCAAAATTGCTGAATTACTACAAAATATGCAAATAATATACAAAATGCATATATTATGCAAATATGCAAACTGCATATAATCCGGCCTTTAGTGATGAGCTACGAGCGAACCCATAGAGGTGGGTCAATAATGAACGATTATCTCGACTCGGATAATCGCGAGTCTACTGTATTTATTATTTATACACATTCTGAATTCATAGGCGGCGCTCGATACAATTTTTAGGAGGTTTTTAATTTTGGGGTTTGCGTCGTAATTTTTTGGATTCATATTCTATATAATTGCATCTTTCCATATTTTATACGTTGTCGTTCTCGTTCAAGGACATCTGTAAATTAATTACAAGAAGCGATGGTACCCGTTTTAGTGTACCTGTGAACGAGACTCTGTGCGATTTCCTTACAATATCGCACTAACTTTATTTCGTATGAATTGTTACAGGAGGGCATGAATGAACGGGAAGCTTGTTGCAGTACGATTTTCAGCGGACCATCGTGTTCCAGCATTTCGGCAAAAGTGACTCCATCTAAACCATAGAGGACACCGCACAAAACCGTTCCTGGTTCGTCAAGTATTTATTTGTTTTTAATTTTTTTATTACGTTATTTATGTTTGTAGGTACTTGTATATTTGATGTTATTTATGGTTGTACATGTATATTTTTACATTTTTACATTCAAGTAATATTTACGATACAGTAACTTAAAAATAGTATAAATAGCATAAATACTGTATTGTACGAGGGAAAGTCAGTAATTAGGTCACAAAAAGGTATTATAAAAATAATTAGAGAAATAGTTAGCCAACAACAAGTTCTATTTTGCAACAAAGTCTCCATCTACATTAATACACTTATCCCATCGCTTTATCAATGCCCCAATGCCTGCTGCATAAAAGTGATTGGGCCGGCGTCTGAACCACGTGCGTACCTCTTGTTGAACATCGTTGTCACCCTCGAAATGTTTGCCGCCAAGATGCTTTTTGAGTGGACCGAACAGATGATAGTCGCTTGGGGCCAGGTCGGGACTGTAAGCCGGATGTTTAAGAAGTTCCCATCCTAATTGCGCAATTCTCGCCTGGGTCAAGTGGGCCGAATGGGGCCTGGCATTATCGTGATGCAGCAATATTCCTCTCGTCAGTAGGCCTGGACGTTTTCGTCTAAGCATCAACAAAACTCTACAGTATGATTCAGCAGTCACATTCTCTTTTTTGTTTTGGAAATGGGCTAGGACCACTCCCTGAGAATCCCAGAACACGGTAAGCATAACCTTACCAGCTCAGGGCACAACCTTAAATTTCATTGTTGACGACGAAGAAAGATGTTTCCATTGCATTGAAGCAAGCTTTGTTTCGGGTTGGTAGTGGTGCACCCATGACTCATCACCAGTAACAATCCTGTTAAGCATGTTCTCCCCTTCCACTGTGTATTGAGAGAGGTGTTGCAAGGACAAGCCTATTCGAATTCTTCTGTGTTCCTCGGTCAGTTGTCTAGGTACCCACAGTGCGCAAACTTTTCGGAAATTCAAACGATCGTGCATCAGTTCGTAGGCTAAACCATGAGAACACCCTATTGCAGTTGCTATACTGTCTATTGTTTCACGCCTGTCAGTTCGAATCATCTCTTCCACCCGTCGAAGTGTTGCATCTGTCGAAATCTGATCGGGGCGGCCACTTCGCTGATCGTCAACAACTTTTGAGCGTCCTTGAGAGAATTTCTCGACCCAGTTATATACGGCTTTACGCGACAAACACTTTTCACCGTAAACAGGAGACATTTCCTTATGAATATCTTTTGCAGAAAGTCCTTTTGCCCAGAAAAAACGCACAATAGCACGTTGCTCTTCCACGGTACAATCTTCGAGCACGGTCGCCATTTTAACACTGCCTGTGTTCGCGCACACCAACTGTCACTTGAGAATTATAAAGCTGGATTGTGGTGACACCTATTGACAAATAGGGAAACAACTTCCCTATTTGTTTATATGTAAAGATACATATAAATATTTCATGTTGTCTAGAGAGTATATTGTTATAATTAATACAAGTTAATATCTGTAAGATGAAATTATTTAGAAAACCTTGTTTTTGCCAAGTAATATTACAATACATATGCAATAAAAACAATGACCGTGTAATACATGTATGTATAGAAGCTGTCCCGTATCGTTATGTTCAAATTTTAGGAGTGTAAAGTAGACTTCATTTCAAGTAACAAGAAAGCAAAACTTGTATATCCATTTTTATTTGTTTCAAAGTTACAGATCTCTGAATGTGATTATCAGATCATGAAAAAAAATGTAATCCCCAAGTCAATAAAAACTGATTTTATTTAAAAAAGTTCAATTAATAATATTTTCGAAATGTCGACCCCTTGTTGGATGCAGGCTTGTGCCCGTAAGCCAACTGAAGAAGTACCTACTTATCCGAATTTCATACTTGTTTTGTCGGATTTGGTCGGCAACCAGGTGAATACGACCATCAACTCTTCTCTTGTGTTCGAGACTTGCGCGTAGACTAAATTTTTCATGTACCCCCATAAATAAAAGTCAAGGTGATTAAGATCGGGTGATCTGGGTGACCATGCAACAGGACCACCTCGGCCAATCCATCTTGGATAATTGACGTTAACCCAGTTTCGGACAGCAATTCCGAAATGTGGTGGTGCGCCATCCATGTGAAACCACATGTCTCGTCGAACATTCAGTGGGACATCCTCTAAAAGACCTGGTAGTTGGTCAATAAGAAATTCAAGGTAATTGTCCGCATTTAACCTCCCAGGAAGAACGACAGGACCAATCAACAAGTCATCGATTAGGGCCGCCTAGACGTTAATAGAAAATTCATGTTGAAATTTAGATGGGGCTTTGTAATTTTCTGATGACCACCTGTGCAGGTTTCTCAGATTTGTAACACCACTTCTCGTGAACGTAGATTTATCTGTCCAGAAGACTGTTCTGCAGAAATTAAAATGAAGCCGTGACTGTCTTAATATCCAGGTAGAATAAACTAGACGAGCATAGTGGTCTGCCTCAAGCAAACCGTGTCCTCTGCGATAGTGATATGGGATATTTTAAAATTCGCTAAACTGTCGTTCGTGGGACTCCTAGTTGTCTAGCGCTTCGCCGTACACTGAGAGTTGGATCCCTTCTAACAATAGTTACTGCTTCTTCCTCTAAGTCTGCTGGCAAATTTACTCCTCGGTCGAAAAGTTAATCATGCAGTCCGCATTCCCGAAATTGTCTGTGTACTTCTAGAAATGTTCTGTAATGAGGAATGCGCTTATCGGGAAACCAATGTCGGTCGGTATTCAATAACTGCTTGACGTGCACTGCCGTTACAGTAGCCATACACAAAATGCATGTCCGCATACTCTTGAGAAGAAAATCAATACGGCATTTTGAATAAAGAAAACGTGTCCACTCACTAATAAGTTGTATGAACTGAAACGTAATGTAATCCTTTATTAAAAAATGCAACTTTAACAGTCATCTGAACATTTGTTTATTGTATGATATTCATGGTTCAGCACTTACAAAATAAGCAAGAACCTTCTTTATCATAAATCAATTTCCAGTACTTTTTTTTGTAGATCTCCAAGAAATTACTATATGCACTGCGACACGTGTTTATTTATTTTAGGATAATATTTTATTATGCGACGTTAACAATCACAGGCCTGTTATTGAATCGTATAACTTTTTTTAAATAAAAGCTGTTTGTATTGACTTTAGGATTACATTTTTTTTTATGATCTGACAATCACATTCATAGATCTGTAACTTTGAAAGAAATAAAAATGGATATACAAGTTTTGCGTTTTTGTTACTTGAAATGAAGTCTACTTTACACTCCTAAAATTTGAACATAACGATACGGGACACTTGTATAGAAGTTGAGAATGATGGAACGTATTGTGTCAGTATCTTGCGGACGAAGTGTGCTTTTCGTGCTTCTGTGAGGTTTTGTTTTATATGGGGTACTAAATGAAACAACTTTTCCGGAATTTATATTCGCTGCTTCTTCGACAATACTTCTGTATGTCATATAAGAAATTCGAACCGCTCTCATTAACCTCTCTTTGTAATTTGTTAAAGGAATTATCGGATGCTTATTTTCTGCTTCTTCCTTCATGAATTTGAAAACGTTGGCAATAATTTCTCTTCCTTGGTTATGTATAACCTTGCCTTTTACTCCAACTTTCTTCAATGACGAAACCATGACTGTATAAAAAATATCTAATTATTTACTTAAAAATAAAATTTATACTCTTTAAACTTACTGATCGAATAATATAGAAATGTTTTCAAGTGTCTTGATAAAGACAATTATTTAAATAACGATAATTTACTAAATTCAAAGAAGCAACAATAATATAAAAACCCAAATATAATTTAATCGTAATCGGCACGCAACTGATATAGAAACACCCCTAAACCGGATCAGATGGGATATAATGAACTCGCCCGACCATAATATGTTCATAGCGCATTATGACGTATGTGCTATTCTCTAAATGTTTTCACTCTACCTTCCGATCGAATTCTTCCCACAGTAGCTCGATTGGATTTAAATTGGGACTCTGGGGAGGCCAGTCCATAACTTCTATCCTTCCATCTTCGTCCAGTTGCTTTAAATATTCTCGAACAATTTTGGAAGAATGATTCGTATCATTATCGTGTTGGAATAGGAAATTTCAAACCAAAATTCTCGTTGCACAATTCCAAAATATGCTTATATTGCTCCTTTTGTTAAAATTGCGTAAATTTTAATATTTTCTAATGTTCTACACGACAAAACCCTGTCAAAGTTGTTTTAACTCTATTTTTTTTTTAATTTCAGAGCTGGTGCTCAACTAAACCCAAAGTTAGAGTGTTTGGAATTTCCCAAGAACGACATAATTTATATTAAAGATCTTGGACAAGGAGCATTTGGACGAGTGTTCCAAGCAAAAGCTCCAGGATTAGTTCCTGGTGAGGAGTTCACTTTAGTCGCTGTAAAAATGCTCAAAGATGATGCGTCGGAGGATTTACAGGACGATTTTGAAAAAGAAGCTTGCCTCCTGGCCGAATTTGATCACCCGAATATCGTAAAGCTTCTAGGCGTTTGCGCTATAGGACGACCGATGTGTTTGCTATTCGAATATATGGGCAAGGGCGACTTAAACGAATACTTAAGTAAATGCTCTCCGACATGTTACGTTGTTAGAAACACCGATGAACTCTGCAAAGAATTGCCGAAAGAAAATCAACTGAGCCATATCGATTTATTAAATAGTGCCTTGCAAATTGCATCGGGGATGATGTACTTATCGGAACGAAAGTTCGTACATAGAGATCTAGCTACGAGGAATTGTTTAATCAATGATCAAATGGTGGTCAAAATAGCAGATTTTGGATTATCTCAAAAAATATATCTACAGGTAAAGCTTAATTTTGTTGTTATCGCCCTTATTCAAATTTAATTTATTAATTATTGTTGCAGGACTATTATAAAGGTGACGAACACGATGCAATTCCCGTGAGATGGATGCCTCTCGAAAGTATACTGTATAACAAATACACTTTAGAATCTGACGTTTGGGCTTTCGGGGTGTGCAGGCCACATGCTTCTGGGTCCCGAAAATACACCAGCACCAGTTTACGAGATAATGAGACAGTGTTGGGCCCATAAACCTTCCGATAGACCAAATTTCAAGGTTATATACAATGCGCTACGGAATATTTACAACATGATCTCAATAATGCCGCCAAATCAATAAATGTTTTTTTTTAAATTATTTTGTTGATTTGTTTGAATTTTACAAATAAAAATTAAAATTCAGTATTGTTTGTAAATATATCCGTTATTTATTTATTTAAATGAATTGTAATATCTGTGAATACTTTTTACCAAGGTCTGAGTTTATTTAAAAATAGTAAATTTGTATGTATTTGCTCGTACAGCAACCCTCTGAAGTAATGAGACATCTTGTTTGTGTATACACTACAAATTGCAGACCTGTAGCAAGTTAAGTCGTACGTTCTTCTATCTGATTAAGTGTTCTATCTGTGTTCACCATATGTAAAGGCTTAGCTACTGCAGAGGTTCTCGTTGTTTCATTGGGTTGGTATATCTACTATACCAGTCCAATGAAGTAACAAGACACCTTGTTTTGAGTATAGGCAACATTGCAAACCTGTAGCAAGCTAAACCATATGTTATTCTATCTGATTATGTGTTACATCTGTGTTCACCATATATGAAGGGTTAGCTACTGCAATTTGTGTTGTCTATACCTAGACAAGGTGTCTCGTTGCTTCATTGGGTTGGTATATCTACTGTACCAATCCAATGAAGTAACGAGACACCTTGTCTTGAGTATAGGCAACATTGCAAACCTGTACCAAGCTAAAATCATACGTTCTTCTATTTGATTAAGCGATTTATCTGTGTTTACCATATGCGAAGGCTTAGTTGCTTCAATGGGTTGGTATATTTACTATACCAAACCAATAAAGTAATGAGACACCTTGTCTTGAGTATAGGTAACATTGCAAACCTGTAGCAAGCTAAACCATATGTTATTCTATCTGATTATGTGATATATCTGTGTTCACCATATATGAAGGGTTAGCTACTGCAATTTGTGTTGTCTATACCTAGACAAGGTGTCTCGTTGCTTCATTGGGTTGGTATTATCTACTGTACCAATCCAATGAAGTAACGAGACACCTTGTCTTGAGTATAGGCAACATTGCGAACCTGTACCAAGCTAAAATCATACGTTCTTCTATCTGATGTATCTGTGTTTACCGTATGTGAAGGCTTAGCTACTGCAATTTGTGTTGTCTATACTTAGACAAGGTGTCTTGTTGGTTCATTGGGTTGGTATATCTACTATACCGACTCAATGAAATAACGAGACACCTTGTCTTGAGTATAGGCATCATTACAAACCTGTAGCAAGCTAAACCATATGTTATTCTATCTGATTACATGATATATCTGTGTTTACCTTATGTGAAAGGCTTCACTACTGCAATTTGTGTTGTCTATAATTAGGCAAGGTATCTCGTTGCTTCATTGGATTGGCATATCCACTATACCAGACCAATAAAGTAACGAGACACCTTGTCTTGAGTATGGACAACACAAAAAGCAGACTTGTAGCCTCTAGCTAAGTCTTCACATTCGTTGGCAACAGATATATCACTTAATCAGATAGAAAAACATATAGATTAGATTGCTACAGGTCTGCAATGTTGTCTGTACTCAAGACAAACTGTCTCGTTACTTCATTGGGTTGGTATATTTACTATATCTTATATTTTGACTTTTCTTATTTATTATTTTAAATCGTAATTAAGACTGAGATATATTTTATCGATTTTTATTGTTTATTCATTTCGATGTATGTACGAGTGACGAATATAACGAACTTCAGTCTGGCGATATCCTTGGAAAATCTCAAATTTGGCTTAGTTTATTAATGCTATCTAAAGAGTTATGTTATATTCGTAACTGATATCTTCCTACTTTTCTATAAATAGGGATGTATTTGTAATTGAGACAAAAATTCCATATTCAAAATGTCTGTGAATGTCGTCTTTTTTTGTTTTGTAAGTTATTTGCTTAAGAGTGCTCTGTCGTACATTTTTGATATAGGAATTTGTTTATATACACAAAATCTTTTTAAATTTATTATTGTACCAAATTAAGTAATTTTTAATAAACTTATTGCGTTTTAATTTCGTTTTAAACCTTCGAAAACTATTCCAAAGTTTTATTACATTTCTAATTTTGTATTATGAGAACAGAAAAACGAGAAAATATTAGGAGTGTGAGGTATGTAAAATTAGGCAAAATTACACAATCGGTGTGCCAAATACTTTTTAATTTAAATCACGGGAACAAAAAAGCAAGAAAGTATTGAGATTAAGAAGTATCTAAAATTAGGCAACCCAATATACACATGCACAGCGTAATTCGAGTTTTTATATTCTTAATTTTGTATCTGGAACATTGATACTAAATGAGAAATTTCATTTAAGGCCATTCAAATTTGCCGGGCGAATACATTTCTTAATTTTAAATAAAATTTGCGCGGGAAATACATCTCGTATACCTCTTACTCCTATTACCTCCTCGCATATCTGTTATCCTGATACAAAATATAAAACGATTCAAATTTGCCGGGCGAATACATTTCTTAATTTTAAATTAAATTTGCGCGGGAAATACATCTCGTATACCTCTTACTCCTATTACCTCCTCGCATATCTGTTATCCTGATACAAAATGTAAAATTTCATTTAAAACGATTCAAATTTGCCCGGCCAATAAATTTGTTGATTTTAAATTAAATTTGCGCGGGAAATACATTTCGTATACCTCTTACTCCTATTGCCTCCTCGCATATCTGTTATCCTGATACAAAATGTAAAATTTCATTTAAAACGATTCAAATTTGCTCGGCCAATACATTTGTTGATTTTAAATTAAATTTGCGCGGGAAATACATTTCATATACCTCTTACTCCTATTACCTCCTCGCATATCTGTTATCCTGATACAAAATGTAAAATTTCACTTAAAACGATTCAAATTTGCCGCGCGAATACATTTCTTAATTTTAAATAAAATTTTAGCGGGAAATACATTTCGTATACCTCTTACTCCTATTACCTCCTCGCATATCTGTTATCCTGATACAAAATGTAAAATTTCATTTAAAACGATTCAAATTTGCCCGGCCAATACATTTGTTGATTTTAAATTAAATTTGCGCGGGAAATACATTTCATATACCTCTTACTCCTATTACCTCCTCGCATATCTGTTATCCTGATACAAAATGTAAAATTTCATTTAAAACGATTCAAATTTGCCCGGCCAATAAATTTGTTGATTTTAAATTAAATTTGCGCGGGAAATACATTTCGTATACCTCTTACTCCTATTGCCTCCTCGCATATCTGTTATCCTGATACAAAATGTAAAATTTCATTTAAAACGATTCAAATTTGCTCGGCCAATACATTTGTTGATTTTAAATTAAATTTGCGCGGGAAATACATTTCATATACCTCTTACTCCTATTACCTCCTCGCATATCTGTTATCCTGATACAAAATGTAAAATTTCACTTAAAACGATTCAAATTTGCCGCGCGAATACATTTCTTAATTTTAAATAAAATTTTAGCGGGAAATACATTTCGTATACCTCTTACTCCTATTACCTCCTCGCATATCTGTTATCCTGATACAAAATGTAAAATTTCATTTAAAACGATTCAAATTTGCTCGGCCAATACATTTGTTGATTTTAAATTAAATTTGCGCGGGAAATACATTTCGTATACCTCTTACTCCTATTACCTCCTCGCATATCTGTTATCCTGATACAAAATGTAAAATTTCATTTAAAACGATTCAAATTTGCCCGGCCAATACATTTGTTGATTTTAAATTAAATTTGCGCGGGAAATACATTTCATATACCTCTTACTCCTATTACCTCCTCGCATATCTGTTATCCTGATACAAAATGTAAAATTTCATTTAAAACGATTCAAATTTGCCCGGCCAATAAATTTGTTGATTTTAAATTAAATTTGCGCGGGAAATACATTTCGTATACCTCTTACTCCTATTGCCTCCTCGCATATCTGTTATCCTGATACAAAATGTAAAATTTCATTTAAAACGATTCAAATTTGCTCGGCCAATACATTTGTTGATTTTAAATTAAATTTGCGCGGGAAATACATTTCATATACCTCTTACTCCTATTACCTCCTCGCATATCTGTTATCCTGATACAAAATGTAAAATTTCACTTAAAACGATTCAAATTTGCCGCGCGAATACATTTCTTAATTTTAAATAAAATTTTAGCGGGAAATACATTTCGTATACCTCTTACTCCTATTACCTCCTCGCATATCTGTTATCCTGATACAAAATGTAAAATTTCATTTAAAACGATTCAAATTTGCTCGGCCAATACATTTGTTGATTTTAAATTAAATTTGCGCGGGAAATACATTTCGTATACCTCTTACTCCTATTACCTCCTCGCATATCTGTTATCCTGATACAAAATGTAAAATTTCATTTAAAACGATTCAAATTTGCCCGGCCAATACATTTGTTGATTTTAAATTAAATTTGCGCGGGAAATACATTTCGTATACCTCTTACTCCTATTACCTCCTCGCATATCTGTTATCCTGATACAAAATGTAAAATTTCACTTAAAACGATTCAAATTTGCCCGGCCAATACATTTCTTAATTTTAAATAAAATTTGGGCGGGAAATACATTTCGTATACCTCTTACTCCTATTACCTTCTCGCATATATGTTATCCTGATACCAAATGTAAAATTTCACTTAAAACGATTCAAATTTGCCGGGCGAATACATTTCTTAATTTTAAATAAAATTTGCGCTGGAAATACATTTCGTATACCTCTTACTTACTCCTATTACCTCCTCGCATATCTGTTATCCTGATACTAAATGTAAAATTTCATTTAAAACTATTCAAATTTGCCCGGCCAATACATTTGTTGATTTTAAATTAAATTTGCGCGGGAAATACATTTCGTATACCTCTTACTCCTATTACCTCCTCGCATATCTGTTATCCTGATACAAAATGTAAAATTTCACTTAAAACGATTCAAATTTGTCGGGCGAATACATTTCTTAATTTTAAATAAAATTTGCGCGGGAAATACATTTCGTATACCTCTTACTCCTATTACCTCCTCGCATATCTGTTATCCTGATACAAAATGTAAAATTTCACTTAAAACGATTCAAATTTGCCGGGCGAATACATTTCTTAATTTTAAATAAAATTTGGGCGGGAAATACATTTCGTATACCTCTTACTCCTATTACCTCCTCGCATATCTGTTATCCTGATACAAAATGTAAAATTTCACTTAAAACGATTCAAATTTGCCCGGCCAATAAATTTGTTGATTTTAAATTAAATTTGCGCGGGAAATAAATTTCGTATACCTCTTACTCCTGTTACCTCCTCGCATATCTGTTATCCTGATACAAAATGTAAAATTTCATTTAAAACGATTCAAATTTGCCCGGCCAATACATTTGTTGATCTTAAATTAAATTTGCGCGGGAAATACATTTCGTATACCTCTTACTCCTATTACCTCCTCGCATATCTGTTATCCTGATACAAAATGTAAAATTTCACTTAAAACGATTCTAATTTGCCGCGCGAATACATTTCTTAATTTTAAATAAAATTTGGGCGGGAAATACATTTCGTATACCTCTTACTCCTATTACCTCCTCGCATATCTGTTATCCTTATACAAAATGTAAAATTTCATTTAAAACGATTCAAATTTGCCCGGCCAATACATTTGTTGATTTTAAATTAAATTTGCGCGGGAAATACATTTCGTATACCTCTTACTCCTATTACCTCCTCGCATATCTGTTATCCTGATACAAAATGTAAAATTTCATTTAAAACGATTCAAATTTGCCCGGCCAATACATTTGTTGTACATTTGTTGATTTTAAATTAAATTTGCGCGGGAAATACATTTCGTATACCTCTTACTCCTATTACCTCCTCGCATATCTGTTATCCTGATACAAAATGTAAAATTTCATTTAAAACGATTCAAATTTGCCCGGCCAATACATTTGTTGATTTTAAATTAAATTTGCGCGGGAAATACATTTCGTATACCTCTTACTCCTATTACCTCCTCGCATATCTGTTATCCTGATACAACATGTAAAATTTCACTTAAAACGATTCAAATTTGCCGCGCGAATACATTTCTTAATTTTAAATAAAATTTGCGCTGGAAATACATTTCGTATACCTCTTACTTACTCCTATTACCTCCTCGCATATCTGTTATCCTGATACTAAATGTAAAATTTCATTTAAAACTATTCAAATTTGCCCGGCCAATACATTTGTTGATTTTAAATTAAATTTGCGCGGGAAATACATTTCGTATACCTCTTACTCCTATTACCTCCTCGCATATCTGTTATCCTGATACAAAATGTAAAATTTCACTTAAAACGATTCAAATTTGTCGGGCGAATACATTTCTTAATTTTAAATAAAATTTGCGCGGGAAATACATTTCGTATACCTCTTACTCCTATTACCTCCTCGCATATCTGTTATCCTGATACAAAATGTAAAATTTCACTTAAAACGATTCAAATTTGCCGGGCGAATACATTTCTTAATTTTAAATAACATTTGGGCGGGAAATACATTTCGTATACCTCTTACTCCTATTACCTCCTCGCATATCTGTTATCCTTATACAAAATGTAAAATTTCACTTAAAACGATTCAAATTTGCCCGGCCAATACATTTCTTAATTTTAAATAAAATTTGGGCGGGAAATACATTTCGTATACCTCTTACTCCTATTACCTTCTCGCATATATGTTATCCTGATACCAAATGTAAAATTTCACTTAAAACGATTCAAATTTGCCGGGCGAATACATTTCTTAATTTTAAATAAAATTTGCGCGGGAAATACATTTCGTATACCTCTTACTCCTATTACCACCTCGCATATCTGTTATCCTGATACAAAATGTAAAATTTCATTTAAAACGATTCAAATTTGCCCGGCCAATACATTTGTTCATTTTAAATTAAATTTGCGCGGGAAACACATTTCGTATACCTCTTACTCCTATTACCTCCTCGCATATCTGTTATCCTGATACAACATGTAAAATTTCACTTAAAACGATTCAAATTTGCCGCGCGAATACATTTCTTAATTTTAAATAAAATTTGGGCGGGAAATACATTTCGTATACCTCTTACTCCTATTACCTCCTCGCATATCTGTTATCCTGATACAAAATGTAAAATTTCACTTAAAACGATTCAAATTTGCCCGGCCAATACATTTGTTGATTTTAAATTAAATTTGCGCGGGAAATACATTTCGTATACCTCTTACTCCTATTACCTCCTCGCATATCTGTTATCCTGATACAAAATGTAAAATTTCACTTAAAACGATTCAAATTTGCCCGGCCAATACATTTCTTAATTTTAAATAAAATTTGGGCGGGAAATACATTTCGTATACCTCTTACTCCTATTACCTTCTCGCATATATGTTATCCTGATACCAAATGTAAAATTTCACTTAAAACGATTCAAATTTGCCGGGCGAATACATTTCTTAATTTTAAATAAAATTTGCGCGGGAAATACATTTCGTATACCTCTTACTCCTATTACCTCCTCGCATATCTGTTATCCTGATACCAAATGTAAAATTTCATTTAAAACGATTCATATTTGCTGGGCGAATACATTTCTTAATTTTAAATAAAATTTGCGCGGGAAATACTTTTCGTATACCTCTTACTCCTATTACCTCCTCGCATATCTGTTATCCTGATACAAAATGTAAAATTTCACTTAAAACGATTCAAATTTGCCGGGCGAATACATTTCTTAATTTTAAATAAAATTTGATCGGGAAATACATTTCGTATACCTCTTACTCCTATTACCTCCTCGCACATCTGTTATCCTGATACAAAATGTAAAACGATTCAAATTTACCGGGCGAATACATTTCTTAATTTTAAGTTAAATTTGCGCGGGAAGTAAATTTCGTATACCTCTTACTCCTATTACCTCCTCGCACATCTGTTATCCTGATACAAAATGTAAAACGATTCAAATTTGCCGGGCGAATATATTTCTTAATTTTAAGTTAAATTTGCGCGGGAAATAAATTTCGTATACCTCTTACTCCTGTCACCTCCTCGCATATCTGTTATCCTGATACAAAATGTAAAATTTCATTTAAAACTATTCAAATTTGCCCGGCGAATACATTTCTTAATTTTAAATAAAATTTGCGCGGGAAATACATTTCGTATACCTCTTACTCCTATTACCTCCTCGCATATCTGTTATCCTGATACCAAATGTAAAATTTCATTTAAAACGATTCATATTTGCTGGGCGAATACATTTCTTAATTTTAAATAAAATTTGCGCGGGAAATACTTTTCGTATACCTCTTACTCCTATTACCTCCTCGCATATCTGTTATCCTGATACAAAATGTAAAATTTCACTTAAAACGATTCAAATTTGCCGGGCGAATACATTTCTTAATTTTAAATAAAATTTGATCGGGAAATACATTTCGTATACCTCTTACTCCTATTACCTCCTCGCACATCTGTTATCCTGATACAAAATGTAAAACGATTCAAATTTACCGGGCGAATACATTTCTTAATTTTAAGTTAAATTTGCGCGGGAAGTAAATTTCGTATACCTCTTACTCCTATTACCTCCTCGCACATCTGTTATCCTGATACAAAATGTAAAACGATTCAAATTTGCCGGGCGAATATATTTCTTAATTTTAAGTTAAATTTGCGCGGGAAATAAATTTCGTATACCTCTTACTCCTGTCACCTCCTCGCATATCTGTTATCCTGATACAAAATGTAAAATTTCATTTAAAACTATTCAAATTTGCCCGGCGAATACATTTCTTAATTTAAAATAAAATTTGCGAGGGAAATACATTTCGTATACCTCTTACTCCTATTACCTCCTCGCATATCTGTTATCCTGATACAAAATGTAAAATTGCACTTAAAACGATTCAAATTTGCCGGGGGAATACATTTCTTAATTTTAAATAAAATTTGCGCGGAAAATACATTTCGTATACCTCTTACTCCTATTACCTCCTCGCATATATCTTATCCTGATACTAAATGAAAAATTTCATTTAAAACCATTCAAATTTGCCGGGCGAATACATTTCTTAATCTTAAATTAAATTTGCGAGGGAAATACATTTCGTATACCTCTTACTCCTGTTACCTCCTCACATATCTGTTTTCCTGATACAAAATGTAAAATTTCATTTAAAACGATTGAAATTAGCCGGACGAATACATTTCTTAATTTTAAATAAAATTTGCGCGGGAAATACATTTCATATATCTCTTACTCCTATTACCTTCTCGCGTATACATATGTTATATAATCTGGATAAAAAAAAACCGACAGCTTTGAATAAAATATAAGCTAAATTAGGCAACCCAATATACACCTGAGTGTTTCCCAAGCTCCTTCAAGTGCGAGTTGGGGAAATTATGGGTTCTCTATTAGTGATATTCTGGTCTAGCCTATACAAAACGTAAAACTTCATTTAAAATGATTCAAATTTGCCGGGCGTATATATTTATTTCTTAATTTTAAATAAAATTTGCGAGGGAAATACATTTCGTACATTTATCAGGATAACAGATATAGGAGGAGGTAATAGGAGCAAGAGGTGTACGAAATTAATTTCCCGCACAAATTTTATTTAAAATTAAGAAATGTATTGGCCCGGCAAATTTGAACATTTGAACCCGGCAAGTTGAGAAATGAAACTTTTGTTTGGAAGATATAGTCTGTAGAAAGTGATTGGGATATTGTTAAGAAAACACTGTATAGAAAAATCAAATGAAGTGCGCATTTAAATATTACTTACCAGGGTATTAGCCGATGATTACAATAAAACTTCATGATGTAATGGCTATGCCTAAGAGTATGGCACTTTAATATTTTCGGAAAATAATTACTGGAACCTCTACAAAGCCTCATATAATTGAGGGAAACGTACTGAAAAGCTTCAATTAAATAAAATCCGTTGCCCATCTTATATGTTATCTATGTGATCAACGCACATTATTAAACCAAATTTTAGTAATTAATAAGTATCAAATTTTAAAATAAACAAGATTTATTATAATTATAAAATATGAGAATCAAATTCCATAAATAGACTGCATGTGGAAATCCTGAAATAAATAAAAATATTATAAATAAATTATAAATATTAAGAGCAGAAACTTCCAACTATTAGTATTTTCGAAATTAGGCAACACAATTTACACGTTAAATTTTGTGATTTTAAATGAAAAATATATATATAGAACTTATGTGTAAATTCCCTAATAAATTTTATGACATTTATAAATAATATGTTAATATGGAAAGATATAGAAACTAGAAAATATAGGATTAATAATCAGTATTTACAGATAACATAAATACACGGAACTAAGAAATTATAGAATTCTGTAATTGATCTGACAATTGTAAAAAGTTATCTAAAATAAGGCAACTTACTATACTCATGGAGTAAATAGGTTGCATACTATTTCATCTTTTCCATTAAAAAGTTAAAAACTAAAATTCTTATAATCGATTTTTATATCATCATAATAAACGAATGCTGTTTCTTCATAAAGATTTATAAATTAAACCAATAGATTACCTTTTTAAGTATTTTATTTATTTGTTTTATACAAAATAACACATATTTAGTAACATAAAGACTGTTTTAGACTATGCAATAATAGCCAATATATAAAAATTTAGAACATCTGCATGGGTTTAAATATTAGAAGACATATTTTACAGCACATTTAGGTTATTTAAGGGGTTACCCTTTGAAATTTTCGATTCTCGGCAGGTTTTGTGAACATGTCAAATCATAGCGTCGATTTTTTATATATTAATTCGACTGCGTATAAAACGAATCCGTCGTTAATTTTTATAAGGCATGTTTTGGATTATTTTAAAATTAAAATTTTAAATAATTCGAAATATGTGGCGCCATCTTCTAGAGAATCGCTGAACTACTAGTACGGTAGTCATGGGTTTGAAACTGAAATTGTGTCATGCTGCAGTTTGAACACTGATGGTTAGATGGCGCCACGGACTAATTTATAAATTAGTTTTTAAATATTATTTAAATTATGTAGAGATTAAATAAAAATCAAATTAATTTAATCTTTAATATATTTTAAAAAATTTGGTATCATAAAACGTATTGTAGAGGATAAAATTGTAGTTATATTTTGGCAAGCATCTAGTTGTTAGTTTTTTTAGGTTATAATCATGGGGATTCTTGTG
This sequence comes from Melolontha melolontha, assembly GCA_935421215.2. Lineage (NCBI taxonomy): Eukaryota > Metazoa > Arthropoda > Insecta > Coleoptera > Scarabaeidae > Melolontha > Melolontha melolontha. The sequence goes on along the minus strand of OW285244.1, from coordinate 34,099,151 downwards.
ATTTTACTTATTCTACATAATTTTGGATTTATTATATTTGTTTTACTTCTATATTTAGGTTTAACAATTAACCCTGTTAATACATGGAAATCTCATTTCAACGTGCTTGGAAAATCTATTTAGTTTTGTAAGTCTTTTATAATATTTATGCATCCCCCTGTGGCTGTTTTAATAATCAATGTTTCACTGTTCATACCCTCTTCAGCATTTGCTATTACTTAATTTTCATTATTATCGATTATGAAGCTTCTGCCTAACCTGCTGCTCTATTGACCATGACAACAGGCTGTCTTGGTAAATTCTTCCGAGTACTGAATTTGTAGTAATCCTCTGGGTTTAAATTACGATTCCTTATTTCAAAAACTTTTTTAATTAAAATTATTCGTTGCAGTTAATACTTTGTTTCCTTCTAAAAGTGCACATGTTTTGGAACTGCTGATTTTTTCAACTCTTTTTATTCGTACGTCAGTATGGTGCTTTTTATGTCACAGGCTTATATTGATTATTATAAAGACAACACAGCAAAACGTGGAAAAACCTAACTAACTGTAGAACAAAAATTACTTAAATTACATTTTGATAGAATAAACTGGACAGTCGAATAATAAAGCGATTTTCAGACGGTTCACGTTTATGTTTGTCAATGTTTTGTTTAATATTTAAAGATATGCTTTATTACATGTGTTACTTTGGTTAACTCAAAGTCTTGACTAATCATTAGAGGTGTTAGATTTTCACCACGTTCCAGAATCATACTCAGTATAAGTTAATATATACGTAGGGACGTTTTCAAAACACGTCTTCGCATGAAATTACATACCTAGCAGTTTTGTTAATATATACAGTCCGATAAGATTTAAGTATTAACCCTAGGACTACCGAGCGGGTCTAATGGACCCGAAACGATTTCTAACCATTGTTTTATCGTACTTATGGTTGGGCTAATTTACTGGTATTAATAGACTTTTTAAGTACAAGTTATATCTTTAAAATTTTGACAAAAAAATGATTTTAGAAAGAATGGTTTTGGCAGTATAAAAATACTTTCGCGATTTACCAACCGGGTCCGTTGGACTAATACGTCGTTTACTGTATAAATGTAGGTAAAGCGAGTGTGTTTTACAACGATAGTAGTTCGCTTATAAATTCCGGACTTCCCCGCTGCTGATAAACCGTTCTTGGAATTCTCCGATGTATACAGAAACGGAAAATCACTTTATCATGCGGATTTTGGGGACTTTACGTGTTTCAGCATATGTATAGCCGCACGTCGGGAACAATGTATTTTAGTGCTTGCCGAATCTGTGTAGTGTTACTTTCTTACTGTGAATAAGACAAAATTTATATTTTGTTCAGTTGTGATGTGCGATTTGATATTTTAGCATCATTTTTAATCAATTGTCAGGTAGTTATTTCTGAATCTTTTATTGCGGCTATTTTCTACTTTGCATTTTACGCATTACGGAAAATGGATCGTAGAAATAAGGAATACCTTACACCAGACGCGGTTCGTGATGACGTATTTGGGTGTGCATGTTCAATGATGCGAGTGCCTCGTGTTAGAGATGATATAACCTACTCCTTGAGCGGAGTAGGTGCACCTACCAGGATTCCAGTTCCGAACTAGGTGCGGCAAACTAGGTGCACAAATCAGTTCCGACTCCGACCGATTGTGAGTCATATTTTGCGTCCGATCAGTCAGGGTAATCTTTATGTTTACTTAGGCACACAGCTTGGATATACAAATAGCAGTCAAATTATTACATTTTAAATGAGGTGTCAGATTGCAATTTATAGATTTTTTTTAAAATTAAAGTGCATACGATATACATACATACATAGGTTTAAAATAATTTTTGTATGCTTTTCAATGCAACACTAGAAAATCCCATGTCATTCTAATATGCAATGTGTTGAATGTATTTAATTTATTGACGGCGGCGGTTAGAAAGAATGTTTAAAGTTAGAAAAAAAGAAACATTCGTTAGACTAATCACAAAAATAATACCAATAATACCTCAATAGATAAAATGTTATCTAATGTTGAAGTCCCAGGGTCTGCAAATTCTCGCGCAATAATGGAAGTGCAACGATATTTAGAATGTGAAATGGCTGATCGAAATCAGGATCCATTTCAGTGGTGGAAGGACAGTGAATATTTATTCCCGAATCTAAGTATCGTTGTAAAGGAAATATGTTGTGCAATGGCTACTTCAGTTCCATGCGAGAGACTCTTTTCTAAAGCGGGGTATATTTTAAATGAAAGAAGAACACGGTTAAGTACGAGTAAAGTAGAAAAACTAGTTTTCCTGAATATGAACGATGATTTCATTTAGATTTAAATACAAAAATTAAAACTATTTTTTACGTATTAGTTCTTATTATTTTTACTTTTTATTATATATTTTTTGTGTCGCTAAAAATTTAGTTTTTCTTATACTAGAAATCATACTAATTATTTAAAAATAAATATACATATTTGGTTGCACAATTCTATATACAATTATTCGGAATCGCAGCAACTACAATTGCCAGTTGTATTTATTTATACATAGGTATAGGAGTAGTTGCGTCGTTTATTTCTCACATTTCGCTTCGCTTAGTCGGACTCGTTCCAGGCGGACCTACTCTTTTACATAATACGATGCGAATTGTAGGTGCAACTGCGAGATCAACTCTCGGGCGCTCCGACTTGAACGATCGGAATCGGAATTGTACGACTCGGAATCGTTTCAATCGGATCTACTCTTTTGGAAAATGCGAACTAGGTGCACCTGCTCCGGCACGCGAACTAGGTTCAAAGGAACAGGTTCGGTTCAGAGCAACCATCTCTACCTCGTGTGTTTTACGCTACAGTTAGTACACGAGAATACACGAAGCACTCGCATCATTGTACATGCACTCCCAAATACGTCATCACGAGCCGCGCCTGCCTTACACAACAACAGCTAGAGGCGATAGTAGCCGAAATGAGTGACGTTGAATACAGTAGCGGATATCAAGCTTCAGGCGACGATGGAAAGGTAGATGCAGTCGAAGGCCTCATCGATGGAGGTGATACAAGCACAGCAGAAGAATCTGCTGAGAGCAGCGATGATGACCACAACAGAAATCCGGCTGGAGCTAAATTCTTTTATATCAAAGAACAAACAAGTTGTTTGGTACCAAGATCCTATTTTACCTCATCACGGAAGACAACCACGACACAATATTTTACGAAAACGTTTAGGCCCAACACGTTTTGGAAATCGCGAGATCGATACACCTGCTTCTTCTTTTTTGTTTTATTTCGTAAACCTCTTCTTGAAATTATCACCACAAATCATATAACGAGGACGTAACACAACTTTGGAGCAAAAACAATGGTCGAAAAATCTTTGGTACTATTATTGCTCGAAATAAATTACAAAATAAACTTCGTGTACTTAGATTCGACGTGGTCTTTTCTTATATTGAATAAAATAAAAGTAAAATAATAAAATAATAATAATAATGCTTACGCTATATTGAACTCAAAATAATCGCTGAATATTAGCTCAAACCCAGCATATAGTAATACGGGTCCAATGGACCCGTGCGGTAAGTAGCGATAGGCCGTTCTCCTGGTAATCCTAGGGATATTTACGAAAAGTGTTTTTTTTTTTACGAGACACATTCAGTTACAATAGAAAGATTGCGAATTTGAAGATAAGCAGGTTCTTTGTATGCATTGTCTTAGGTCATGTATGCCGGCCAGATGTTTATATTTTAGTTAAGTGTAGATCTCTCGTCTTCTTTACAAAACGCGATGTATATTGAAAATATATTAACTTGTACTGAGTAGGACTGTAATGTGGGGAAAAATATCAACTTTACTAATCATATTGAGTGTCTACCAGGGGCGGCTCGTGACGACGTATTTTGGTTTGCAGTACAATGATCCGAGTGCTTCGTGTATTCTCGTGTACTAACTGTAACGTTTGCTTAGTAAACACCGAAAACACACGAGGCACTCGTATCATTGTACTGCAAACCAAAATACGTCATCACGAGCCGCCCCTGGTGTCTACTATACCATTTTGGATAGAATATTGATATTAATTACATTATAACAAATACTTGGCCAACAATTATTTTATTTGAAGAATGGTTTGGTATTCCTAATTCACATTTAGAATGAATATTGTTCACAATGTTTTAGAATTTATTGCACTTAAATTATATAAAATTAATAAAAATAAAGGTAATAAAATTATTTTTTCCAGAGACATGTTCTATTTTACTTGAGTATTTACGTATTTGGTATCTGATAACATGTCTAGCAATAGATAAAAATATATATTAAATTATACACATCATTCAAAATTGATATAATTTTACAGTCTTAGTGAATCACCTTCAATTAAATTAGTATACACGATGTACAATTTACATATAGGCACTATAAAAAGAACACCTCATTCACTATCACTATAAACAGTAGTTTTTACATTTTTTTCCATATCCCTAATGTTCCTTAGCAAGTTCTTGTTATATAACTTGTATTTTCTTTTTGTATGTTTCTCCTTGTTCCTACACAATAATACGATTCCTAATAAACTAACAGCTATAATTACGAGACACAAAAGTATAAATGCGCGGAAGAACCACTTCTCATCTTGAATTCTGTCCGTTACGGATAATGGAAAACAGTAGATCTCGTTTGCGGATATATTTGTTAGTACAGCATCTGGGTAGCACTGGATACATTGGTAATCATTCGAGCCTGAACATGCCCTGCAAGTGTAATGGCATTCCAGGCAGGTATTTTTGGCCACCACCATTTCTTCGGCTTCAGTTGTTTTCGTTTTATGATCTAAGTTACTTTTGTAATATTTTTCTGGACACTTCTCTACACACTTTCCGTTAAGTTCATATAAGCCGTCTGAACATTCTGTAAGAAAAACGAAAAGAAAAAATAATTAATTTTAATAAAATAGGTTATTAGGGGAAGTAATATTTAAAAAAAAAAAAAAATTAAATTATTTAGATTTCAAACTTAGTGAAAAACCAACCATGTTACAAACAAAATATGTCCAGGTTCACACTACAAAGTGTAAATATAGCAATCACTGATAATTAGCAACCGTTTAACATAAATTGCTTTCCAAGCAGGCTCTCTGAACTACTCCGAGCGCACCAATGCGCTTTAGTGTGTTTTGATCAGCGTTTTGTATCGTAATGCTTATCACATCGAAATTTTTGTTTATTACATTTGGGAAGATGGGAATAAACTCATGTTTTTTTTTATCCTAGATAAATATACAATCATCTTGTAAAATACATATTAACCAAACTTGCGTTCTAAGTACAATTCATTGCTTTAATACCGTTCGGAGTATCTAGAATGAGCTTGGAAAGCATTCATAAATTACTCATGCACACATACTGTCAAATATATTACGGATAAACTGTAATCGTTGTGGAAAAATTGTCATAATTTGAAGTAATTAAAACAGTATATCTCGGTTAATATCTGAAGGCACCCAGGATGCGCAAGGCGTGGCTAAAATATGTCTATCTCTCTCGTTTCATGCTACGTTCTACTTTTTTGTCTTAAAATTGTTATCCACGCAAGTGCCATCAGATGTTAACCCAGCTAATTCGGTTAATATCTGAAGGCACCCAGTATGCACGACGCGTGGCTAAAATATATCTATCTCTGTCGTTTCATGCTGCGTTCTACTTTTTTGTCTTAAAATTGTTATCCATGCAAGTGCCATCAGATGTTAATCGAACTATAGTACATTGAGAGTAAAGTAACCAAATTGCAGTTAATTTAGGTCTTACTCTACATTACAATCATTACTTCTAATCGTTGCGTTGAATCTTTTAGACGTTATACATCAGAGTAGAATTCTGAGTAATCCAGTGGAAGATACACAAGTTGCGCTATAAACTCTCAGCCTAACTAATGTAGAAAGAAAACACAAGCATAATTATTTCCTATTTATTAACGTGAAATAGTCTTTACGGTTTAGCATCAAATGGTTTAATCACAGTTAAACCTTAAGAAACGAAAGGATATACTGTACGACATTATTGTATCTGGCTTGTGTACATGTATCATTTTGCATGAATATATGTCTGGAGTTTCTGTAAAATACTGCTATATTAGTAGAACCATTTAATTCAGATTACATGACCGAATATTAATATATCACAACACAATACAAGTATTCAATTTAAAAGCAGTGAGGAAATAGTATATTAAAAAACAAGTTTCATAAGGCACCATTTTGCCGCCGAGATCAGTTTAGAAAACGAGCCGCGATAACGGCGAGTTTTCTAAAGAGCGAGTGCGACAAAAGGCCTTATGAAACGAGTTTTTATACTATTTTTTCTATTTTGCGTTTTTTACATTAACAAATTGCTTAAATTGGAATTATTTAATTTGAAAGTTCAGAGTTTAATTTTTATATAAAGCATGCAGTTGGTCACATTGATACTTGACTTTTTCAAATTTAAATCTTGCTATCCGCGAAGTATATTATTTATTAATTTTCGTTAACATTACTTGATATTTCATTTAAAAATTTAACATTAGTGACATAGAAACATATATATGTTGTTGTCAATTGTATACAACATACGTTGTTTGTGTAAAATACGGACATATATCATATCTGTCAAATGTACATAATTTCATAAAATCAAATGACAGCAATGATATTTATTTCTGTATTCGAACAACGCCAACATTGAAAAATGAAAAAAAGTGTATCGAAATGAAGCTCATTTCGATACTGTTTTGGGTTTCATAATGAGTTCATTTCGAATGCAAAATAGAAAAAATATATATTTATTTCAATTGTTACATGTACAGCAAGTAACGTATACAGTGTGGTCATAAAGTTTGGAACCAAGCTTATAACCGCATTATTTTACATTTTTAGGAAAAACGCTCGGACAGGTAAATTTTCTTTTTTAAAACGCCATCTTTTACCATACAATTTTTTTCTATGACGTCATTGGTTTTCGAGTGATGACGTTATCAACACTTTCTTTAAATGGCAACCATATTATTTTTTTCTCGTTTTTGGTAGATCTTTATATCTACCAAATAGTGATATAACACAATTGGTATGTTGCATCATAATTTTTTTGAAAAAAATGATATAAATTTAGAAAAAAATGCGCAAATTTTATTTTTGTACAAAATTAAAATTAAATTAAAAAAAATACATCTGAACTTAAATTTATTGTAACAGCTTTCGTAAATTTTCAAAATGGACCCCACCAACTAACTGACACTGTCCTAGCCGTGTGTAAATGCTTTGCGATCAATACTAATCTGCGTTATTCGCTCCAGGTCAAGAGAAATTCGTCTTCCCAATCGGCCAATTCCTTATTAAAAAATCTTATTTAACATTAAATAGTTTCACAATAAAGGGCCAAAGAAGTTTAATTTATTTAAAAAATTGACATGATGTGGCAGACCATTTCTTAATTAAAATTATCGCCCAAAAATTGAAGATTTCAAAAACTAATTAAGCTTACAAAATTTACTGAAATATGTAAGTAAGTTTTTTTCACACTTCTGTCTTGTGTGAGGTCTTAAATATTCTTCTTGAACAAACCGGATCGTCAAAAGCACATGTACTCATGTTACTATGCAAAAAATTTACAAAAACAAAAACACGCACTTTTTTGCAAGATATTTATGACATTCTTGCTTCTTTTTATACAATTTATGTACAAAAATTTTAGTTTGAAATTGTTTCTATGGCGACAACATTGCTGAACTATTTACTTCTATTTTTGACGTTAGATTTTTGAGATATTGCGTAAAAATTGTTCATTTTCGCTAATATAAAAAATGGCACATTTATCTGAGCGAGAAAGAATCGAAATTTTAATTATGGTTGGGTGTGGGGCAGACAAAGAACGCATGCAGAAGCATGCGAATTGTTTAACCATCAACACCCTGATAGACCTCCAATTACCAGGTCTACGGTGACAAAACTAGTTGGAAAGTTTACCGAAACTGGATCCGTAAAAGATCGACCACGGCAAGGTAGACCTGAAGTAGGAGAAAATGTGAAATTAAATGTGCTTCTAGAAGCAGAAGAAAGGCATCATGTTTCCACCAGACAACTTGCGTTAGCCAATTAGGTGGCTCACTCATTTGTCGTCAACTTATTTAAAAAAGAACACTATCGTCCTTACAAAGTTCAACTTGTACAGGAATTACATGAGGATGACGAAGATCGTCGACTGCAGTTCTGTGAAGACGTAATGTTACGTTGTGACCAAAATCCAAATTTCTTGGAAAACATCGTCTTCTCAGATGAAGCTATGTTTTGCCTAAATGGATCTGTTCACCGCCATAATTGCAGATATTGGTCGCAGAACAATCCGCATTGGACTCAAGCGTGTCATACTCAGCGCAGAGGAAAAGTTAACGTATGGGTTGGAATGATTGGACGACGCATTTTAGGACCATATTTTTTTGAAGGAAATTTGACTGCTGTGCAATATTTAGAATTTTTAAGATTTTAACTGGTTCCAGCGCTCGCTGTTATTTTCCCAAATCACGAGGATGGTGATGTACCCCATCCAAATATTTGGTTTCAACAAGATGGGGCGCCTTCCCATTATGGTGTAGAGGTTCGCCACTATCTCGACGAAATATTCCCCAATAAATGGATTGGACGGAGAGGCGCCATAGAATGGCCACCTCGTTCTCCTGACCTGACTCCGTTAGACTTTTTTTGTGGGGTTATTTGAAATCGAAAGTGTATTTTAACAAACCGAACAATTTAGAAGATTTAAAAGAACGAATTCGCGTAGAACTTACACAAATATATCCAGACATAATTGAGGCGAGTATACGAAGTGTTTACACTCGGCTGAGACAGTGTCAGTTGGTTGGTGGGGTCCATTTTGAAAATTTACGTTAACTGTTACAATAAATTTAAGTTCAGATGTATTTTTTTAAATTTAATTTTAATTTTGTACAAAAATAAAATTTTCGTATTTTTTTCTAAATTTATATCATTTTTTCAAAAAAATTGTGATGCAACATACCAATTGTTTTATATCACTATTTGGTGGATATAAAGATCTACCAAAAACGAGAAAAAATAATATGGTAGCCATTTAAAGAAAGTGTTGATAACGTCATCACTCGAAAACCAATGACGTCATAGAAAAAAATTGTATGTCAAAAGATGGCGTTTTAAAAAAGAAAATTTACCTGTCCGAGCGTTTTTCCTAAAAATGTAAAATAATGCGGTTATAAGCTTGTTTCCAAACTTTATGACCACACTGTATAATGCTATTTTCCCATTGCTTTGTCCAGGTTTAATCATGGTTGTTTTCATTCTAACATAGCCCGACGCGAATTGATGTCTTGGATCGTTTGGTAAAAAAACCGGAATCCACTGCGAGACTCAGCTCGTCAGTTCCGACTTAAAAAAACACATTTTCCAAAACGAGACGTAAATTTCGCGAAAATTTGGGTTGCTCTAGTCGCCAAACAATTCGTCCTACCTAGACACATTGTATGTTCATTTTAATCCTTTCGAAGAGAACTTTGAATTGACACAAATTTCACGTCGATGGCGGTTATTTATAATTTAAATGGTATCGTTGTTTCATATTTAAGCATGTTACGGGTGGAAATTTATGGCGCTTCTTACGTATAAACTTATCTCAAGACTTAATTACTAAATAATTTATTAAATCTACACTTAAGAAATGTTGTATATTGATAATAACAATATTTCTTAAGAGTACTAGATGTAATAAATGCAACAAAATGCTTTAGAGATTATAATTTCTAAACATCTACTGAAGAGTTCACCATTCTAGTGAAAAGTGCGTATTCAATATGTATTACTGCGACGTGATATGGAGTCAAAAGTAATTTATTGCATTCAATACTACTTGCGTCTATACCAGAGCGTATTTATTTCCTAAGAATATAAAAAACATCAGCTTTCACGAACACATCAATATAGATTATCCTACACCTACACCTTTCTGTGTACATTAAATTTGATTTCACACACGAGTTAATCGGCAACATATAATACACCTGCGCATCTGTTCGTGAAACTGAGTATAGGACCTGAAACATGCATATATAACCCACAAAATTCAAATTAAAATGGATTGGTGATGGGATGATGATGTAAGTTATGCAAACAAAACCTGATGTGTAAATGGAAAAAGGTATAAAATGAAATACAAGCACAATAAATAAAATTTAAAGGTGTAGCACTGTTAGGTTTTGAAAAAAATCCAAAATTGAAAAAAAATCTGACAACAATTTCAACCACACAAAAAAAAGTAAATAAATATATGTGACATGCAAGCAGAGTGACTCACCTATCTGAGCTGTGAGTGGAGACTCCGGATTGATTTTTGCATCCCATTCTCGTTTTGTTTTTGCTTTAGATACGTAATCTTGAACTTCTGTTAAGCTAATTGTGTGGGTTGTTCAAACTTAACCAAGATTTTAAATTAAATTATTTAAAGGTTGGATATGCATTCCATTCTATTATGGAACAAAGAATAGTCATTAAATTTGTCACGAATGAATGTATCATTTTTTCTGAAACTTTTACAAGATTTTGACAAGACAGTATGGTGATTCTATTCTAGGAGTCTGGGAGGAAGGTAATCCAAATATTTTAGACGAGTGCTTGTAGAAATTAATTTTATAAAAATAAAGACAAAGCTAACGCCTTTAGTCAGCAAGAAAGGTAAGTAACAAGTACGTTGAAGATCTGAAACTTTACAAATTATTATGGGAAGATTTTAATATACAAGCTGTCCCGTATCGTTATGTTCAAATTTTAGGAGTGTAAAGTATACTTCATTTCAAGTAACAAAAACGCGAAACTTGTATATCCATTTTTATTTGTTTCAAAGTTACAGATCTATGAATGTGATTGTCAGATCACGAAAAAAAATGTAATCCTAAAGTCAATACAAACTGAGTTTATTTAAAAAAAGTTATACGATTCAATAACAGGCCTGTGATTGGTAACGTCGCATAATAAAATCTTATCCTAAAATAAATAAACACGTGTCGTAGTGCATACAGTAATTTCTTGGAGATCTACAAAAAAGAGTACTGGAAATTGATTTATGATAAAGAAGGTTCTTACTTATTTCGTAAGTGCTGAACCATGAATACAATAAACAAATGTTCAGATGACTGTTAAAGTTGCATTTTTTAATAAGAGATTATATTACGTTTCAGTTCATAAACAACAGCTTATTAGTGAGTGGACACGTTTTCTTTATTCAAAATGCCTTACCGATTTTCTTCTCAAGAGTATGCGGACATGCATTTTGTGTATGGCTACTGTAACGGCGGTGCACGTCAAGCAGTTATTGAATACCGATATCGGTTTCCCGATAGGCGCATTCCTCATTACAGAACGTTTCTGGAAGTACACAGACAATTTCGGGAATGCGGACTGTGTGATTATCTTTTCGACCGAGGAGTAAATTTGCCAGCAGACTTAGAGGAAGAAGCAGTAGCGATGTTACAAGGGATCCAATTCTCAGTGTACGTCGAATCACTAGACAACTAGGAGTGCCACGAACGATAGTTTGGCAAATTTTAAAACGTGAGGGCTTATACCCATATCACTATCGCAGGCGACACAGTTTGCTTGAGGCAGACCACTATGCTCGTCTAGTTCATTCTACCTGGATATTAAGACAGTCACAGCTTCATTTTAATTTATGCAGAACAGTCCTCTGGACAGATGAATCTACGTTCACGAGAAGTGGTGTTACAAATCTGAGAAACCTGCACAGGTGGTCATCAGAAAATCTCAAAGCTATACGCCCATCTAAATTTCAACATGAATTTTCTATTAACGTTTGGGCGGCCCTAATCGATGACTTGTTGATTCGTCCTGTCGTTCTTCCTGGGAGGTTAAATGCGGACAATTACCTTCAATTTCTTATTGACGAACTGCCAGGTCTTTTAGAGGATGTCCCACTGAATGTTCGACGAGACATGTGGTTTCACATGGATGGGGCAATTATCCAAGATGGATTGGTCGAGGTGGTCCTGTTGCATGGCCACCCAGATCACCCGATCTTAATCCCCTTGGACTTTTATTTATGGGTGTACATGAAAACTTTAGTCTACGCGCAAGTTTCGCATACAAGAAAAGAGTTGTTGGATCGTATTCACCTGGCTGCCGAGCAAATCCGACAAAACAAGTATGAAATTCGGATAAGTACTTCTTCTGTTGGTTTATGGGCATTCAACAAGGAGGTGGACATTTCCAAAATATTATTAATTGAACTTTTTTAAATAAAATCAGTTTTTATTGACTTTGGGATTACATTTTTTTTCATGATCTGACAATCACATTCATAGATTTGTAACTTTGGAACAAATAAAAATAGATATACAAGTTTTGCGTTTTTGTTACTTGAAATGAAGTCTACTTTACACTCCTAAAATTTGAAAATAACGATACGGGACACTTATATAAAAACCAGGGTAGAATGTGGTAATAATTAACGAATGCTGAGTGAAAAACGCAAATTTAAATTTGTTACTGCAACAATATGGGAGGACATTAATTTTTGGACTTTATTTTGCCTACTGATGAAACTGGGTACAATATTATATTTATGAGTCGAAACATGTCAGCATGTGATAGTGTTATGCTTGATTTCCAAAGTTAAAAAAAGCAGAAACTATATTATTGTGGTTTTGAAATTTTCAAATTCTTCTAATAGATTGTGTTACTGAATCTCATCGACACTTTCGCTTGGAGTAAGAGGAAGTGAAGACAAAATTTTGTTTGCTTTCTCTATAAACAGGCTTTAGTTGGATATACGTCATTCTGTAGTGATGGTACAGTCTCGATTTTTATTTGTCCCACTCATTGTTTAAGTGAGAAAAAATTCAACTCATAGTTATGAAAGTTGCTTAGGAGTGGAGATTTTGCCCAACGAAGTATCAGAAAGTTTTCAGATATGATGACGCAAGGAATTTCTTTTATAAATACAAACCTGATTTTGTATAATAAAGACAAAGAAACAAGGTTAGCAATATTAACAAAAATATGTCTTGAACTTTGTATTTTTTTTTACTTATTACGCGTGCGAAACATTAATAATGAATAAAAAGGATTAAACTGGAATTTTAACGAGAATTTATGGAGGGATTGATGCAAAAATTAGAATTTATAAGGAGAAGAGCAAACTGTTTCTGTTTAACATACCAAGTGTTGTTTAAGTATTGAAAATGCAAAGAATCAGATGGTTGGGGGAGAATTTATGGAGGAGGGATTGAAGCAAAAGGAGAATTTATAAGAAGAAGAGCAAACAGACCTTATAAATATACCAACTCTTATTTAAGTACTGAGGATGCAAAGAGCCAGCTGATTGGAGGAGAATTTATGAAGGCATTGAACCAAAAGGAGAATTTATAGAAGAGAAGAGTAAACAAAGCTGTTTAACACACCAAGTGTTAAGTAATGAGAATGCAAAGAGTCAGATTGGTTGGGACACATAGCCAATATGTTTGACGACGGATGGGTTAAAATAATTTTAAAAAGAGAATTAGGAAAAAGAAAAGACCTAAAGGAGGTTAGGATTTAGAAAAGCGAAAAGACTATATATATATATAAAATCCTGGTTAAATTTGAAGACCTCTCATACAATAAAGGAATTTAAACAGAAATAATTAAATTTTACAAACATTTTCAATTACTAACACTTTAATTATTTCTATTCAATAGGGTTTATAATTACAAATAATAAGATATAACTTAAATAAAAGAAAAAAAATAACAACAGTTATTAGACACAATTTATTGATCGTTTTGTCATCTTTTTTGTATATGTGGTATATATTAATTTATAATTTTATACATTCATCATATAATGACAAGTATACATTTTGTTGTTAGCAAATCTGTTGAGAATCTAATCTTGACAATTATATTTTGGATAAGTACTTGAGTTTAGGTTTAGTTTACCACACGTTTATACATAAGTAGGCAAGTAGACAAGTTAAGTATTAGAGCAGAGATGAAAAAATAAGTGTAAGGAATTAAATTTGTAATAAAACTCTCTTAAATATTCTCTAAGCTTCTCACATATATAGGAAATTCGGGTACTGTAATTTCTAGGGATTAAAGTTTTAATTTAATTCCTTTCAATTAAATAATCGGTACTATTTTCAATGCTGTTTTGATCTCCAATCAGTTGCGGTTCCTGATGACGTGTAATGTAAGCTGCACGGATGAGACTGCTTAGAACAATTTCGGTTGCAGCTACTTGCTTCTCTGTATATATGTAAGCTAAAGGAAGTCTTATTCGTGGAACAGCTTCCATCGTATGTTATCAAGGACTGCCACTGCTCCAACTTAACTCTTACGATCTCAACAGAGGTGCCAATATAGAGAGACTAGGCCATGTTGGACTAAATATATAATCCAGTTGTGTCAAAATTACCTATAAGCTATTTTGAAGTTCTCATTTTCATAATATTTAAAATACATTCACTACTACATTTAACTTTTCATTATTTTTATTCGTTCATTCATACCATTTGAGCTATTATTATATTATTAAAAATTATAGTAATTATAATAAATTAATTTTGTAAATAAATTTCAAAAATTACAAATAATATGGACGTTAAACAATTAATGTTTTTTTTTTTTTACTTTTTTTTTAAATATAAGCGACGACAAGTGTGATTAATCAATGATAAAATGATACATATGTAATAATATAGGAACTAGGTTTACTCATTTAAAAATTAGAATTAATTATTATTTTTGATATTAATTATAAGTTTTAACCTATAAATATTTTTATACATGTATATAATATACTTTATATATATACATATAAACAACTAAAATAAATCACAGTATAATATATTACATTTTCACATTAACTTCAGAATCGTTATTTCATTTTACAAGTGGAACACTACCACTTTGCAATTCCATGGCCTGACGTCACAACATGCAATCGTATTTATCGTTAACATTTGGTACTCTGCCAACATATCGAAATGATTTCGGTATTGTCTTAAATACGCGATTCTAGTAATAACATGTAAATGGTATTGCCAGAAACACTTAGGTCTCTAGGCGTATTTCTTTTGTAAAGGCCGGTTTACAGTTTGCAATTTTTCTTGCACGCTAAGTCGTGCTTTATTAGGCCCGGATGACGCGATGCGAAAATATGCAATAAATTTGCATGTAAATTTTTATGAAAACGTGTAAAACAAGACAGTACATGCTAAATTTTCTGCAAAACTTAGCAGCGAAATTATTTAGAATCGGTTCTAAATTTTTTGTCAAGTCTGCGTGAAGTGGCGAAGTTAATACAAACCTGCGAGAATGTCAGCCAGTGTTGCCAACTCTAGGGTAAAGTCGCTAAATCTGGGGAATTTTAAAAGCGGTTTAGCGACAAAAAATAATTTTTTAATTTAACAATATCTTGAGACATTTTTAACTGTGAATGTGTTATATAATGTATATATATATATATATATATATATATATATATATATATATATATATACACATATATATATATATACATATATATATATATATATATATATACATATATATATATACACATATATATGAAGGTGTAGTTTCTCGGGTTCTTGGCCGCGTGTGAGTTTTGTCCTGAAAAGGACTATTTACTTATACATATATATAATAGTCCTTTTCAGGACAAAACCCACACGCGGCCAAAAACCTGAGAAACTACACCTTCATCATACGTCCACGAGAACATATATATATATATATATATATATATATATATATATATATATATATTATATATATAATTTTATGTTCTGTGTTTTTTTAAAATGATTTTTTATAAATATTCAACTTTAGAAATTAATTTTTACTGCATTAAATTAAATCTGGGGGATTATTATGCTTATTTAGCGACTTTTAGACTTGAGCTAGCTACTTTTCACGAACGTGAGTTGGCAACACTGCTTTGAGCATAACCTACATTCACAAAGGTGTATGTCGTCTAGAGCTCTAGTTGCATTGATTGACATTTTTTACTTGAATATTCAAAGGAATTATGATATAAATTTAGTAGGTATACACCTGATCGGCGAATCAAAGAATTTGACAATTTAATTTACCCAGGATCGCCAACATTTACCACGATAATAACACCAAACTTACACACACTATTACGCATGCGTAAGTGCAATTTTTTTGTGTATAATAATGCATGGGTGTCACATGCTCGTACAACAATATCGAAAAACTATGAAAATTGTTAGAATATTTTTCATGAAAATTTTTACAAAAATTACATGTAAATTTATGGCAAAATTTCGCATTGTGACATACACATAACACTTTGCAATTTTTACGTGAAATTATTTTGTCAATCAGGCTGACCAACACAAATATTTATCACATAAAATTCATCATTAAATAATTACTCTTTTAAATAACTCGTCATGTTTTCTTCAAGTATTTTAAGGGGACAATTCAAATACAATTTTTTTCTGTTTGGGAAACGCAACCCAGGATAATACACGAAATGTAGGTTATGTTTGTAAAAAGACGGGAATTTTCATAATGTGTTGGCTATGATAAAATCCCTAAAAAAAAAACACTAGAATTTCGGTTAGCTTGCAATTAAAATAGAACATTTTCTATGACTTACAATGCAAGAAAAATTGCGATCAGCTGACGAAAATGGTTGGATTGCGCATGCGTGCAAATAAAAATTGCATGCGACGAAAATTGTACCTCTAAAGCGGCCTTAATATTTAGGGATTTCTTGAAATTAGTAAAGAAGTTAGTCAAATTTATTTACTTGTTCATCTTTGTTTTGCTCAATTTGTTGTATCTGTTATCATTCAATATTATACCGGATGTCATTGAAAGAAGAAGAGAACGCATGAAAACTGGCAAGATCTAATTTATATAGAATATGAATCCAATTAATTTTCTGTAAATTCCTTCGCAGACGCGAGAAAAAAAAACGACAAAAGATATTTATAAAATATCTGTCCCGCCACCGCATGTCAAGAAGTATAACATAAAGAACGTTAGCGTTAGGTAGCGAAACTATTGTTCTTCCGATTCAGTTTGGATCGTCATTTACATTTAACGTGTACCTATTTACCAAATTATGAAGGTTGCTGATGTAGAACACACATCTTAATTTTTTTTAATAATTCATTTCACACAAAATAAAAGTATAAATTTTTAACAACTGACTTTCGTGCGTAAATATATTGAGGTTATTGAACTCTTAACATACAACGCTGTTTATCGATGTTATCTTGTAGTTTTCATAACATCGACAGCTTTTACGTATGTAACACACATGCATATGTGCGTAAGTTCAGTAGAGGTATTATTTATAGATATTCTGAATTCATAGGCGGAACATAATACAATTTTCAAAGGGATTTAAATTTTGGGGTTCGCTCACAATTTTTTGTATTCATATTCTAAATAATTGAATCTTTCCATTTTTCATATGTCATCTTTTTCTTTCAAGGACACCTGTATCCTTTATATCCAATATCTAATATAGTAATTTTAAATTGTAAGTGTGTATTTGATAACGCAGTTTTATAAAACTACAGTTTGGAAGCAGAATAAGAAGAAAGATAAGTTTATAAAATTGATTTAATAAAGTAGCCAATTCTTCCCTAGCTCGGCCACGTACGCCTTCAAATTTATTGGTTGCCACTGAAGGTGGTGGTTGTTTTTCCAGAAAGTCTAAGATCATTGCTCTCAATTAAAAGTTAACTGCAGTCATTTTGGAAATGGTTGAGATCAATAACAACGCTAATTCGATGAAATTCAGATCTGATACGAACAACCTAAGTGCAATATATGCTTACTTGCTAACCATCTCAATGAACATAAATTCTAAACAACAAACCACACAAAATACCAACTTATCTATTGCCGTTTAACATATTGGTCCTTCTAAATCTTTTGTCATTTATTAATTGTATAACACGTTTTTTCTTTCTTAATTGTAAAATTGTTGTGAGGCGATACATTTTAAAGAATAGACACCTTGACTTTCGCACACAAGTGTATAAAACTAGTGACCTTGATCATGAATAGTGACTTTTCCAATTCGATGTTACACACCTGGAATTCAAAAAAAAAAACATTACCGGATCTTTTACACTGTCATCCTCTAACATTATATGTATTAACTTTGTGACAGATAACATGTGCTTGTGCGAGGACTGCTTTTGTTCGTCACAACTACACGTGTGCCTCTCTTTTAAATGTGTTTGTCTTGGCTTTTAAACTGTACTTTCGGAGTAAACTATGTGTACGCCTTTATTATTAAAGTATTGCAAACATTATGAATATTGAGACGGGTAATTTCTCCATACAAAAAAAGCAGTTCATATTTGTAAGTATTAACGACTTTCTTAAGTTAATAAGTAGTTAATTTGTTTCCATCTGCTCTTAAAGTGACCCCCTGAGCAAGCACACGATTTTGATGCGAAATATTGGGAGAAAAAAATAAAGAACTGACTTATATAATAGAGTTAAATATTGCTGGATTCCCCAAAAAACTATTATATATATATATATATATATATATATATATATATATATATATGTATATAAATATATAAAAACAGAATTTGGGTCAATGTATCAAATAAAACGATTTGTTGCTACGCAACGTTTCGAACGTTTCATGAAACCATTGTAAGCATTAGTTAGAACTTTCCAGGTTCACTAATGCTTACAATGGTCTCATTAAATACATTAAAATTAAATTAATTTGATTGTTTTATATCTTCTGGTCTGATTTTGTTTTGTTCAGTCCTCGTATTTAATTTAATTTTATTTCAAACAATTACACACATATTTTTTGCCACTGGTTTTTGTGTTTTTGTGTCCCTTATCGATTCACGAATCTTTCTTCGGAGGTACGTAATTTCGTTCTAGCTTGTTTGGTATACACTGATGTCCAAACTATTACATTTTAAACTTCTTTTTAATTCTTATTAATATGTTTGTGCACGTTTCGCAATAATTGGTCTTTGGAATGTAAATAAAGTTAAGATATGAATTTTAATTGATATTTCAACAAAATCGCTCGAGAATTGTTAATTTGTTAATGTAAGTACATTTTTATATTTCACTTTGTAAGGCTAATTTGTAAATATTCTATTAAGTCTGATGAAGAAACAAATACAGTTTCGAAACGTTACGTAGCAACAAATCGTTTTATTTGATACATTGACTCAAATTCTGTTTTTATTAACAGTGAAATCATATACATATGATTTCACTGTTAATAATTTGATATATATATATATATATATATATATATATATAGCGTTTTTCTCTCGGTGTCTTAAAAATTTTCATTTTCACTGTACAAAAAATCAACATATTGCTATGGATTTTTTCTAAAATAATATTTGAATATTTTAAAATAAATTAATTTTGGATAGAACTGTATATTGAAAATGTATATAAATTTAAAAAGGGAAAAAACTTGTTATCCGAGATTTCATGTAGAGATCGAAGTTGCGGGGAGACGAAATTTATAGTTTGAACAAGAAGGTTGCTTTGTGAAATATATTTAAATATATTTTAATTAATCGGGTTGATTGATTGAAAGTGATTTTGTTATATTGTTATTAAAGTCCCGATATTTACAGAGATAAATTCTCGTTGTATTATTGATGTTTAAATTGATTATGCACCTTCTTTGTTAGAGTCTCCATTTTAGTTTTTGTAAGTATTTAGAATTGTATGACGTCATAAGCATAAAGATAGTAACTATATTTCTATTATATTAAAACAGGTAATTAAGAGATTTAATTATTAAGAATATAGATAATACAGTTAAATATTAAAATTCTATGTTAATATTAGAATTGAAAAGTTTGTTCGAGAGGATTCAAGGGTTTTTGTGCGTGTCGATAGCACACGTGTAAGTTTTTGTTCGCGTATCAGTATCTGAGTATACAGTGTGTTTTTTTGGAAGAATTTAATATTAAACTTAATTATTTTAGATAAGTTTGTTCGGATTCATTTGGAGGAAGTTTTCCATTTATTTGCGGACATTATCAATCAATGTTTTTACCTCCAGTATCTTTGTAGTGATCTTTATACTTTGGTCTTTATACTTTGTAAAGATACATTTTTTTATTTTTGTATTAAATATTTATTTTAAATTTTTATCTTGCGTTTGTTTCGTAAATTTTTGTGAACATTTCACTGGCGCTCAACTCATTTTATAGACACGTCTTTCCTAAGTGGAACCCGAGAAGTTAGAGGTCTCATATTTGAAAATTCACCGGCTGAGAAACCTAGTTGTGAAAATTAGTTGTGGAAAGTCGTGTAACAAATCTTCAACCCACTAGTCATAGCAATATGTTTGACATAACCTATTAAATTTATGAGTACACACAAACAGGTTGGTAGGAAGTAAAAGTCACTAATTTTATGGTTGGCATTAACTGGATAACGTCAATAAAATATTTGGTCGTGCAATACAAGGATGAATTTTCAATAAATTCGTAAAATTCTTCATGAAATTCATGAATTTCTTCGACCGTGTAAAGTTGCCTTAAGGATAGATTGCTATAACCTAAACGCGATCACTTCCTTATTACGAGAAATGTCCACTATGTTTACCACGGCTTTTTTATAAGACAGAGTACCAATTTCCATTCAGACGTCAAAATGACGCGTCGCAAAGTGGCAGAGTGCCTGGTTATTACTTCTTTTAAACTGAACGAACAATCCCTAACTTGAAATAATAAAATATAAATATATTGCTTGGGGAGTGTTTAATTTATTTTATCTATGTATTACTGTACCATACTTGGACAAACACACGACATGACATACGAGGTTTACTTGTAAGTTCCTTAAAGCTAAAAGACATTTTTACAAAATAATCATCGAAATTTTGTAAAATCCAAAATTATTCGATTTTTTTTTTATCCATAATAATTAGCATATAATTTATAATTATTACATTAATATTATTACTTTTATTATCGTTTCATTTTGCGAGAAAAAAATATAATTACTATATCTCTCTCTCTCTCTCTCTCTCATCATAATTATTTAAATGTTTAAAGATTACAAAATTTTTAAATCGTTTCGTCATCAATGCTTGCATTGGTATAGTGTATATAGTTTAAAATTTAATTGCACTTATGACAATCAATCGTTCTGTTCGTCGAATTTTCGAAGGCGAAAATTCGAGGAAATATTTAAAATAAAAAAATCATTCATTATATCAGCAGTATCAGTTCATTTCTAATATATATTTTTTAACGATAATTTACATCTTATCGTTAAATATTCGATAAATATGTATGGATAGGTGAATGAATATATAAAATGTAAAAAAATATACCTTTAAAATAAGACAGAATTGTGTACAAGGTCTGGCTTTACTTTAAAGTATATATATTTAAAACAACCCTACATGTTTCGGCAATGATGTATCAAGGATATATAATATAAATGACAGTATACAAATGTCATATAATTAAGTTGCTATGGATAAAATTATTCAAAGATACATTCCAATTGAATAATAATAAATCATACCTTAGTATTCCAAAAACAGATAGACAACAAAAACAGGGAAAAGCAAGACATGAGTTATTATTATGTATGCGCCCGTGGACCGTCTTAAGATGCAAAGTTGTCGGCATTCGCCTTAAACGAGAAGGAAAACCACGAAAACCTACTCGGACAACCAGACAGGAATCAAAACACGGAACAGTCAGCATGATATTTAAATGTAATTGATATTTAAATAACTTAAGATATATAATTATATAACAAAAAAAAAAATATTATGATGGTAAATTGCAGATCGTTACACAATTAAGTTATAGTATATACTGCTTAAATTTTTTATATCATTTCTGTTGTTAATTGAATTTTTTCCCTGTTTAATACTAATCATTTCTTTAATTTCTCCTTTCATTGTGTGTTGTTCTTTATCAATTATCTGTGTGTTTTCAAAATCGAAATGGTGATCGCGTTGTAGTTTGTGTGTAGATAATGACAGAACATATATCACGATTCCATATGTTCCACGACTATCAGAAAAAATTAAATACACTTTAAAAAAATATGATATAGCTACAACATATAAACTTAGTAATACTAATAAACATTTATTTTCAAAACTTAAACCTAAAATAGAAAAAAATCGAGAAACACATATCATATATAAAATACCATGTCGCGATTGTGATAGTTACTACATAGGCCAAACGAAACAATATTTATACAAAAGAATACAAGCCCACAAATACTCTAAAACAGATAATACTGCTTTATCTATACACAAACTACAACGCGATCACCATTTCGATTTTGAAAACACACAGATAATTGATAAAGAACAACACACAATGAAAAGAGAAATTAAAGAAATGATTAGTATTAAACAGGAAAAAAATTCAATTAACAACAGAAATGATATAAAAAATTTAAGCAGTATATACTATAACTTAATTGTGTAACGATCTGCAATTTACCATCATAATATTTTTTTTTTTTGTTATATAATTATATATCTTAAGTTATTTAAATATCAATTACATTTAAATATCATATACATTTGCTTATCATGCTGACTGTTCCGTGTTTTGATTCCTGTCTGGTTGTCCGAGTAGGTTTTCGTGGTTTTCCTTCTCGTTTAAGGCGAATGCCGACAACTTTGCATCTTAAGACGCTCCACGGGCGTATACATAATAATAACTCATGTCTTGCTTTCCCTTGTTTTTGTTGTCTATCTGTTTTTGAAATACTAAGGCATGATTTATTATTATTCAATTGGAATGTATCTTTGGAATAATTTTATCCATAGCAACTCAATTATATGACATTTGTATACTGTCATTTATATTTTATATCCTTGATAAAGGCATCATTGCCGAAACATGTAGGGTTGGTTTAAATATATATACTTTAAAGTAAAGCCAGACCTTAAATCGCCAACCGATTGAATTTACTATATATATACATACATACATAAATTGGTTGAGAGTATTTACCATACCTGACTTAGATACGATTTAATTGCTAACTTCAAAGTTGTTATATAATGAAGTTGGATATTTCGTGGCATGTTTAGAGATATATACCGTAATCGACTAATTTTAGTAGAAGAGGAAAAGAGCGCGACAGAGAAAAGTAAAGAAAAACATATAGCGAGGTTGCCAATGAATGCATACAAGTAGATTAAGGTTCAGTCAGATTATAGCTAGTCAGTAAGTCTATTGCTTCAGAGGTTTGTAGAACGCATCTTAGAAATACGTATAGAATTCGCCACGAATATTTCCAGAAAAATATTTATTTCATGGTGTATTACTTTTATGAAGATGTACAATAAAGCTTATATTTTTCGCGTATAAATAAAATTAAATGAAATATTAATTCTAAATTATGTAAAAAAAAAAATAAAAAATAAATGTAACTCTTATGAAAAGAAAATAAATTAACTCTTCTCCGATAATAATAAAAAAATAAATACTCTAAATTAAAGGTTCAAATAATCCACCACATTTTTGTTGGCAGTATGCCAACCTATAATAAAATTCTTGGAGGACATTACTGATACGTCCCTATAGAAAAAACCGACAATTGAATTATTTACAATACCAGTATTTAATTCTTGTGGATATCTGGTATGTACAGGTACATTGACGTGTTTACCGGCATAATACCATTTATGATTTGTGTCTTTTCTTGAGTTGTAAAAACATGCATGTTGACATCGACTATTAATATACGCACGTAGGGTGTACACCCCGGTAAGTGTTTGTTAGGGAATAGGGCACGTTAAATGTGTATGTGTGTCTACCACTCTGCTTCTCCCTCCACTGTTCGAAAGCAGGCATCGTTGTATATAACAAGCATACACTATATACGCAAACAGAAATTAAAATTTGTCGACTACGGTATATAAACCAGAGCTGAAAAAATCCCCTAATTAATTTCGATCTCATTGTATTTATATACCTATATATATATATATATATATATATATATATATACAGGCTGATTCAAATTAAGTGCGCACCATTGCTATCTCTGTTATTATTGATTCTAGAAAGTAGGTTAAATTAGCAAAGTATTAGTGTTTTTAACCTTGATTAGCATGCAGTTCATGAAAAAAAAATTGAATAACGCATTTTCGAGAAATTTTGAAATTTATAATTTTTTTAAATGGAACAGCCTGTATATTTTTTAAAATTCTGAATGATAATGTTCTTTGTAATATAAAAGTTTCAATACACTATTGTCCTAAAACGAATAATAAAGTATTTACTGTGGAATTTAATTGATGTCAAAGATACTCTTTCATTCTGTAAAATCAGTAGTAGGCTTCTTTCACTTTAAACAGAGCAAATAGTATGCCTTTGTAAATGTCAATAACGTACTGAATATAAATCTTTCGCACGGTTAGTTAATAAATTTTTTTTTTTTAATTTTGTGTTGTGTTCATTAGTTCTCTATTTATTTTTCTAAACATTTTGGTTTTACTTTCGTTGCTTAGTGTTTGACAATATTTCACTATGGTATTTCCTCATTTGGAGAAATGCGATATGTTGGAAGCAGACATTTTATGTCGTAAAAATTCAATAAGGACTAGCGAATATTATGCTGAACACTATCCTTTACGACAGCAGCCAGATCGACGTTACTTTCGAAAACTTTACAATCAGTTTAGACTGCATGATTTCTTATTTAGAAAGAAAAGAACAAAGAAAAATATCGTCGTCAACGAAGAAGTAGAAATTACAGTGTTAGCATATTTTGAAGCCCATCGCGAATTTTCCATTAGGGATGCTACTAAGGAATTGGCATTAAGTTATTTATCAGTTCAAAGAATTTTGAAAAAGCATAAGTATATCCCCTTTAAATTCAGAATCTCTCAAACATTACAGCCAGGAGATTAGCTTTCTGTCATTGGTTTGTTAGTTTTTGTGATGAAAATTTGAATGGAGCACAGTGTGTTTTATGGAGTGACTAAACAAATTTTTCAAATAGAGGCATGTTTAATAAGAAAAATAGTCACTACTGGTCTCAAGAAAATTTACTAATAGTTCGTCCACATGCTGCACAAGTTCGATTTAGTTTTAACGTTTGGTGCGGATTAATTGGTTCGGTAGTCGTTGGTCCACTGTTCTACAATGGTACGTTGACAGGAAGCAGATATCTGGAATTTATTCGTAACGTTCTAGAGGATTTCCTTGATAACGCCAATTACCTGATGCGCCAAAATTTATACTTTCAGCAGGACGGTGCTCCTGCACACAACTATCACCTAGTGCAAACCTACCTCGACACCATCTTTGCCGAAAAGTGGATTGGTATAAATGGTCCAATTCAATAGCCAGCACGCTCCCCTGACCTTTAGACTTTTTTCTTTGGGGATACTTAAAAAATGAGGTGTACAAAACGCGATACGACAACATGCGCGAATTGCAAGACAAGGTCAGAGAAGTTTTTCGCCAATTAGATAGAAGGACAATCTTAAGAGCCACCCAGAGTGTACTGAAGTGGGCACGAGAATGTATTGAGCAGGAAGGTGACACCTTTGAGCAGTATTTATAAATTATACATGTACTTTCTTCTTTTTAATTTAATTTTGTGAGCTGTAATATGTTAAAATAAACATTAAACACAAAATATGTATCTGTTTTGTCAAAAGTTAGCGGAGCAATGACAACATTTAGAAGGAAATAGAAACTGCTATAACTACTTTATTAATCGTTTTAGGACAATAGTGATTGAAACTTTTATATTACAAAGAACATTAGCATTCAGAATTTAAAAAAATATACAGGCTGTTCCATTTAAAAAAATTATAAATTTCAAAATTTCTCGAAAATGCGTTATTCAATTTTTTTTTCATGAACTGCATGCTAATCAATGTTAAAAACACTAATACTTTGCTAATTTAACCTACTTTCTAGAATCAATAATAACAGAGATAGCAATAGTGCGCACTTAATTTGAATCACCCTGTATATATATATATATATATATATATATATATATATATACGCTCTGTTAAAAAACGGATATTTACACAATTATTGTACTGATAGAAACAAACAAAAAAGTTTTAATTAACATGGATTCACAACTCAACTATTTCCGACATATTTTTATCCCCGTAATTAGCCTTGCAGGCCCTTGGTGTAGTAACATGGTAGGCTTGTTACAACTTGAGAAGTTCGGTACACTAGGATGGTAATGTGACTAGCGCTACCAGAGTTTTACGTCCAGGTACTAATTTTTGTCAACTTGAGTCTAGTTGGCACCGAAAATACGCCATTGATATTATTGACTAGACCAGGGTTTGAACCCAGTTCATCAGATTCATACTCTAGTAACCTACCAACTAACCCAACATGGTCCTTTGACATATTTTTCAGTTCTAAAATAAAAAAAAATTGTATTGAGTTTTTAAGTATTGAGAGTGGTCGCCTTTGTGGAACAACTAATTGTAACTTAAAATTTGTTCTGTCAGACATCTGTCATCAAACTACTTATCATTTCCCTCAATTTTTTTCTGTTCTTAAATTTTGCCTGAGTACCCAAATGCAGAAATGATCGACATGGATTTTATGAACGGTCTTGCGAACGGGAAAACTGCTTATGTATGCCCAAGCTTTTCAGAATTGCTCAATTTTCTCAAGATTTCTTAACCGACTGTCCGAAACGGGTTAATTTGAAATTAATAGAGGTTCTAGTAGACCTAGATCAATGTCTACTCTCTCGAAGTAACTAGATATGTTGAGACGGATAGAAAACAATCCAAATATTAGCACTAGAAGACTTGCCACAAGACTGACCGTCAGTTATTCCTTGATTTAGAGAATTCTTCGCGAACACCAGCTATAATTCCTACCACATTCAACGCGTGCTCTGTTCTTGCTGCTGTTGATCATATAATACACATAGGGATTTTTATTAATGAGTTTTACGAAAACTGACAGAAAGTCCCACTTTTACAGCTCAGATTTTATTTGGTGACGAAATTGATGGGAGATCGACGGGAGCGAGGCGGGATATTCAATTTTCATAACAATTTCGTGTGGGCAGGTGAAAATTCTCCATGCTGCTGTTGAACTGCATCACCAAAACTGTTTTTAGTTGCTTGTTGCTTGGCTTATTGCTTTTGGAGGCTGGTTAAGTCTGTCAAGTATATCTCCTTAATCGTTTAACGAGACATAAGTACACTTAAATATTTTTAAGAAATGAATTATCCACGATGGAGCTCCTGCACATTTTCCCACCATATTTAGAAATTTTTTAAAATCAAATTTCAAAGTGGGATGGATAGAACTGCATGGCCTCCTAGGTCCCCGGACCTGATACCTCTCGATATCTATGTTTTGAAAAACAAATAAAACAATTACTGTACGCATGACCTGTAAACAATTTGGAAGCCAACGCAAACAGTTTTGGGAGGAAAATTCGGAAATTGTCAAAATGGCGCCGATAAGGTGTGAAGAGTGCTTAAAATGAACAGCGGACAATAGAGCAATTTATTTAGTTTTACTTTAAATTATCTTTTGTTTTATATCATCAGAATTTTGTTGTAATTTTAAATCGTAAATCGACTATATGTCAGAAACAATTGAGTTGCGAAGACATGCTAAGACTTTTGTTCGTTTCCGCCAGTACTATAATTACGTAAAAAAGTAACTTATACGTTTGCCCAATGTAAAGATTATATAAGAAAGACAAAGGCGAGATGTTCGATTTACTAATCGCGTTTTTAGGTTAGCCTCTGGGAATGCGGTGGGAAGTAGTGGGTCATCTATGTTCGTTTACTAGTCAGTCATTCAATTGCGATGAATGGAAATATATATATATTTTATACCGACTGATTTTACATACCTTGAAAAAAAGGGGGAGATACATCCAAACAGCTGTATTATAAAATACAAATATAAAACGACTTTGTAAGTAAATCGCTATTACTAGTTTATTGAAATTATTAGCTTCATTTTGTTCTGGTAAATGATCAATCCCGATAGAAAAAAAATCATTTGATGCTTCCTCCCTCTTCATGCAAATTATTAGCTCCAATCATCTCAAAATTCTAATATATGAAATTTTAGAATTTTCACCATAGGACACAAAATTATATGATGGCCGATGACCTGAGCTGTCAATATAGTAGGGCAGCTTTTACAAGCTTTAATCATTGGTAAAACGTAATACTGATTTAACAACGAGTAATCTTTAATGAGTAAATTAAAAAAATATAATTGCAATATCGTAATGTTGAAGATTGTAGAACTATATTAAACTTGTAATTATTAGGATCATATAAGTACTAAAAATACTTAATTACACCCAGCGGCAGAATTAACCGCCCACCCTATGTTTTGTTATTTTGTTGGAGATTTTCGTCAGTTTTCGACATTATATGAAACTTTGACAATAAATAATTAAGTTTAACTGTCATTGTCTGTGTATTACTGTCATTCGTACGTTTATTAGTAATTTAGTTCAAATTTGACTAGCTTAGTGTTAAGTGTATTTATGATTTCTTTTTTATTAAACTTAATTAGACTAGTTTAGTGTTGATGTATATCTTTTCAAATCGGTTTAAGTTCAGTTCAAAGAAGGAACTCAAATTAGATATGAAGAATACAAGGAACAAAGAAAGAAAGTCAAAAATATGATAAGTATAGCCAAGGAAAAATCTTGGGAAGAATTTGGCGTTAGAATGGAAAAAGACTTTCATACAAGCCAAAAGCTATTCTACAGAATTCTCAAGAATGCAAGAGTGGGAAACCAACAAGTTGGGATCAAACAAATCAAAGATAAAGGTGGTAATGTACTTAACGAAGGGAATCAAATAATGGATAGATGGAAACAGTATTTCGAAGAACTTTTATTCACAGACGAGGTTGAGGGCATTGACAGTGAAAAAAAGGAGATAACCACACAGGATACCTAATAGCAGAAGAAATAGAGATGGATGATGTTGTAGAAGCCATAAGAGCGCTCAAAAAAGGGAAATCGGCAGGGCACGACCGAATAACCGGTGAAATGCTAAAAAATGTGGGCCCTAAAGGAATCGAGATGCTAACAGCAATATATAACCAAGCTTGGAAGGAAGGGAAAGTACCATTAGACTGGAAAACTGGCATCATAGTACCAATTTTTAAGAAAGGGGATAAGGAGTGCAAAAATTACAGAGGAATAACATTACTGAGTATACCGTCCAAGGTTTACGAACGAATTCTCACAAAGAAACTAGTAATTCAAACAGATCAACAACTAGAGCAGTCGCAGAGTGGATTTAGAAAGGGGCATAGTATAAACGACCATATTTTTTACACTCAAACAAATCGCAGAAAAGTCCATAGAAAGAAATATTGAAATGTATCAGGCTTTTATAGACCTGGAAAAAGTCTTCAATCGAATTTCGAGATCTAAAGTGCGAACAACCCTGGAAAAGAGAAATGTGGAGAAGAAGTGGCAATAATGAGCTTACATAAAGAGAACAGGAATTATGTAAGAACGGATAACAGGCAATCTCAAGAATTCCTAGTAAATAGTGACAAGGAGGAGTACTAAGCCCGATGCTTTTCAATCTAGTCCTAGACGACACGATGAAAGAAACAAGGGAAAAAACAGTAAAGATGTACATCGGACACCGACATATGAAGCCAGTATATTTGGGTGAATGTGCCTTTGCAGATGACCTGGTAATATTTGGCAAGAGCGAAAGAGACCTACAGAGAAACTTAGAAGCCTGGAACACATCATTGAAATCTAGCAACATGAAAATTAACGAGGAAAAAACAAAAATAATGGTAATAGACAGAGGCAGTTCGCAAGCAGATAACACGTGAAATGGGAAGAAATTAGAGCAAGTTGAGACGTT
Organism: Melolontha melolontha; assembly: GCA_935421215.2. Classification (NCBI taxonomy): domain Eukaryota; kingdom Metazoa; phylum Arthropoda; class Insecta; order Coleoptera; family Scarabaeidae; genus Melolontha; species Melolontha melolontha. The sequence goes on along the minus strand of OW285244.1, from coordinate 34,069,226 downwards.
TAAATACTTAGGGGTAAATATCAACAACAAAGGCTACCACGATATAGAAATAAATGTAAGATTGGAAAATACCTCTAAACTGTACCACAGCCTAAGAAAATCATTTATAGGAAAAAGAGAGATCTCAGAGAAGACCAAACTAACAGTATATAAAACTGTGTTTGTACCAATACTAAGTTTCGGCTGTGAAACCTGGGTCCTAACGCCGACCATGAAGAGCAAAATACAGGCCATGGAAATGAAATATCTACGCAAAGTAGCTGGTGTTACCAGAATTGATAAAATAAGAAATAGAGAAATAAGAAAACAACTGAATGTGGAACCTGTATTGAAAATAATCGAAGATCGTCAACTCAAATGGTTTGGGCATTTAACTAGGATGGGAAATGAAAGACCAGTTAAATAAACATGGGAAGCAAGAAGACATGAGAAGAGACTCTAAGGAAGACCTAGGAAAATATGGGACGACAGTCTAGGAAAAATATTGACAGAAAGAGGGATGAATCTGTCACAGGCAAGAAATATGGCGAGAAATAAAAAGGAGTGGAGCAAATTTATTCATGATTCATAGGATGCAATTTCACACTCTACACCCTCGGGTAAATAGGGTTAGATTATATATATATATATATATATATATATATATATATATATATATATATATATTAAGTTCAGTTCAAAAACATTTTTAATTCAAAACAATGCCATTGAACGCAAACTCCGCAGCCATTGCTGTAGTTCTATTCGATGAAGGTTAAAGTCAACGTCGTATTGCTGGAATACTTGGTGCTACCCGTGAGACAGTCAGAGATGCCATCAGGCGTTTTCGGGAGACGGGTTCTTACACCAGAAAGCCAGGTCAGGGCCGCCATCGCTGCACTTCCATGAGGGACGATAGTTTTGTTGTAAGCACAATTTTAAGAGATCGATTTTGTACCGCCGTCGAAGCCCGTAATCGCCTTGCTGAGGTTAGAAATGTGGACGTGAGCGAGCGAACTGAAAGAAGAAAGTTCGCAGAAAATAATCTTTCAGCGAGACGCTCTTACCGAGCCCCACAGCTTCGCCCGCATCACAAAACAGCTAGACTCCGTTTTGCGCGGGAGTACAGTATGTAAAATATGATTCAGTGGAAGAATGTTTTATGCTCCGACGAGAGCAAAAATTGCTTTAAGAAATCCCGATGGCCGCCAGCGTGTATACAGACGTCCAAACGAGCGGTTTGCTCCTTGTTCTCTTCTTCAAACTGTGGGTTACCACAGGTTCGATAATGGTATGGGGAGGAATTTCTTACCAGGCTCGTACGGACCTGGTGATTTTTGATAGAGGCGGTGTAGATGCTCACAGATATGTACAAGAAGTTCTTCAAAAACATGTCATACCATTTGTGCTATTTATTGGAGACAACTTTGTTTTAATGCAAGACAACGCACGCTGTCACGTCGCTCGAGTGGTTTTGCAATGCCTTAATGAAGTTGACATCAGAACTTTACCATGGCCAGCAAATAGTCCAGACATCAATCCAATAGAACACATCTGAGATAACCTGAAACGTCGGATTCGAGCACGGAGACCTGCTCCAACCACCTTTAGAGAGCTGAAAACTGCTGCGTTCGAAAAATGGGGAGTAACACTCATTATTGAGGTCAAGTTCGTTAACAACAATACTTTTTTCCAAAAATTTCATGCATTCCTAATCTTGTTCAAAATGTTCTAAATTTTCAAAAAAAATTAGAATTGCAAAAACCTCCGAATTAATGACAAAACATTGGGTGGGCGGTTAATTCTGCCGCTGAGTGTATATTAATAGAGGAGAGATATGTAATGCGAGGCTGTAATGATCAGGTAAGATTCAGAAGCGAGCGCTTTACTATTTTATTTACCCCACCAATAAAATCATAGTATAAATAACTAAATATATTTATATTTTAATTATTTTGTATGCGATTTTAAAAGACTAATTTTTTTACATTTTACAATTCATTTATGTTAGATAATTTCACTAATAACAATATAAACGTAACAAATAAATTTGGCACATACAAAACTTATTAAATAGATATAATATCCTAATCTTTTCTCATATTATAAAAATACTATTGTAAATAAGCAAAATGTACAAGAAAGTAAATATGAGGTGCTTCACGATTTAGATACAAAGGTACAATCAAGTTCAAGAAAAATTATTTTTAGAACAAAATTAATTAATATTAAACCATTGAAACTTTGTGTTCCTAGGTAGAATCCTGAATCATTTAAAAAATAATATCTGTTCATGTTATTTAATAACAATTTGTAACAAAAATCTCTAGAAGTAGTTTAAAATATGGAAATATATATAAAAAAATGTACCTTATTGTTTAATAGATGGACAACATGGTTTGATGCATTATTTTATCATTCTTTATATTTTCTTAATTGACTAAAATCTAAAAACATAACCTGAAATTATATGAATTTGACATACAACGTCCTAACCCTAGGACTAACGAGCGGGTCCAATGGACTCGAAACGATTTCTAACCATTGTTTTGTCGTACTTATGGTTGTGCTAATTGACTGGTATTAATAGACGAGTTATAGCTTTAAAAGTTTGACAAAAAAATTATTTTAGAAAGAATGATTTTGGCAGTGTAAAAATACTTTTGCGATTTACCAATTTGGTCCGTTGGACTCATATGTCGTTTACTGTATAAATATAGGTAAAGCGAGTGTGTTTTACAATGATAGTGGTTCGCTTATAAATTCCGGACTTCCCCGCTGCTGATAAACCTTACTTTGGATTCCCCGATGTATACAAAAAGGGGAAATCTCTTTATCATGCGGATTTTGGGGACTTTACGTGACTCAGCATATTTAGAGCCGCACGTCGTGAGCAATGCATTAGTGCTTGCTGAATCTGTGTAGTGTTACTTTGTTACTGTGAATAAGACAAAATTTATATTTTGTTCAGTTGTGATGTGCGATTTGATATTTTAGCATCATTTTTAATCAATTGTCAGGTAGTTATTTCTGAATCTTTTATTGCGGCTATTTTCTACTTTGCGTTTTACTAATTACGGAAAATGGATCGTAGAAATAAGGAATACCTTACACAACAACAGCTAGAGGCGATAGTATCCGAAATGAGTAACGTTGAATACAATAGCGGATATGAAGCTTCAGATGACGATGGAGAGGTAGAAGCAGTCGAAGGCCTCATCGATGGAGGTGATACAAGCACAGCAGAAGAATCAGATAGCGAAGAATCTGCTGAGAGCAGCGATGATGATCACAACAGAAATCCGGCTGGAGCTAATTCTTTTATATCAAAGAACAAATAAGTTATTTGGTACAAAGATCCTATTTTACCTCATCACAGAAGACAACCAGGACACAATATTTTACGAGAACGTTCAGGCCCAACACGTTTTGGAAATCGCGAGATCGATACACCTACTTCTTCTTTGTCGATTTATTTTCGTAAACCTCTTCTTGAAATTATCCTAAAGTGGACGAATGAAGAAGGAGAGATTGTTTTCGGCAAAAATTGGATAAAAATTGATGTCCAAGAATTGAAAAAATTTATTGGAGTTTTGATACTAATAGGTGTATACAAATCTTATAACGAGGACGTAACACAACTTTGGAGCCAAAACAATAGTCGAAAAATCTTTGGTACTATTATCGCTCAAAATAGATTACAAAATAAATTTGGTGTACTTAGATTCGACGATGCAGACGAAGAAAAAGGAGTGGCGACAAAATAGCACCAATACGGGAAAGTTTTGAGTTATGGAATACTCATTTGCGAGATGTGTATGTACCAAATTGTTATATGACGGTTGATAAACAGCTTGTAACTTTCATAGGCAGATGTCCCTTTAGACAATATATTCCATCAAAACCTGGACTATTTGGAATAAAATTTTGGGCCATTTGTGATAGTGTAACAACCTATGCATGGAAACTGGAAATTTATCCTGGAAAGTAGGGAGAGGAAAGAGACAAGAATCAAGGCGAAAAGGTTGTAAAACGTTTAGTAGAAGAAATTGAAAACTCTGGAAGGAATGTCACATGCGACAATTTCTTTACTTCGTACAATCTTGCAAAGGATTTGTTATCAGAAAACCTAACATTAGTTGGCACGATCCGTAAAAATAAGCCTGAATTGCCATCTTCATTTGTTGATCCAAAAAATCGTTAAGTGTTTTCCACACAGTTTGGTTTTACAGACGATGCGATGATTATTTCGTATTGCCCAAAGGAACGCAAGCTTGTAACGTTGCTGAGTACTCTGCACAGTAAAAAAAATGTTGATAATGGCCAAAAAAGAAACCTCAGGTAATCCTGGACTACAATAAAACAAAAGATGCCATAGACAACATGGACAAAATAACACGATCATACACCGTGAAAAGGATGACGAAGAGATGGCCTCTTGTAGTTTTTTATAACATGATAGACATGAGCGCCATGAACGCATACATACTATGAAAACTCTTGAAACCTAATTCAGCTTTTGATTTGAAAAACAGAAGAAACTTTCTAATTGAGTTAGGAAAGGAGCTAGCAGAATACAAGGACCACGAAAAACCAGAAGCAGAAGCATCTACTAGTTCTGAGATTCAAAGAAAGAAGAAGAAATGTGATGTTTGTCCATCTTCAAAAGACAGAAAAACAAGAACAACTTGTGCACATTGTAAAACCAATGTATGCGGTGAACACTCAGAAGTTATATGTAAGAAATGTGTTTAACCCACTTTTACTTTTATGTAAGTCATTTATATATTTTATTTTGCAATATTTACGTCTTATTATTATTACTGTTTCGGTTTATTCTAATGGTCTTTTCTTATGTTGAATTAAACAAAAGTCAAATGCTTACGCCATATTGAATTTAAAATAATCGCCGAATATTAGCTCAAACCCACCATAGAGTAATGCGGGTCCAATGGGCCCGCGCGGTAAGTAGCGATAGGCCGTTTTCCTGGTAGTCCTAGGGTTAATTTAATAAACAAGTTACAGAGATCGCTACGTCATTTCTTGGAATAAACCGCACTCAACGTTTAAGATTCTGTCGAACTTGCGTAAGCCATAGCTGTATAAAATTAACAACATATTGTTTACAAATTCGATAGTCTGCTCCAACAAAAAATGGCCACATGCCTTTAAGGCTCCCACCTTACCATCCGGATTTAAATCCGATCGAAACGATATGGGCTCAAGTTAAAAACAACGTAGCAAAGCAAAATATTTTATTTAAATTAAATGCTGTGAAGACTTTGACGGAAGAATAATTTTTATCAGTTACTGATCAAAGGTAGATGAAGTGTTGTCAACATGATATTCAAGCTCTTCAGCTTGAATAACATGAGATTCGAGTTGATGTGCTAACAGAAGAAGGATTTGATTATTTGATTATTACAGCTTCTGATGGTGAAAATTCTAGTGATACTGAGGATGACTTCGAAAATTTATTAGATTAGGGACTGCAGTACGTTACCCAAATAAATGTTTGTTTATTCCTTCTTTTGTCATATTTTTATTAAAAATCTCACCACGTCATATCTTTAAAACTAGAGCTGTTACAGGAAAACGGATACCATATTTGAAATCAGCATGGAAAACATATCCAGATTCATGTATAATAATTCATCCAACAGAATTGTTGTAGGGCAGTGTTATTATTATCTATTTCACTTTAGTTTTGTTAATAGATAAGATCTATCATTCAATATTTCCAAGTAATATCGTTACCTACTTTAAGGTCAAAATTCAGTGGGTAATATTACTCTACCCTTGCTGTGACAACACCTCATATTTATATTTTATTAGAGCGTGACTAAATTGTGATCACAGCCCTTGAAAATTATATATTTACAAAACGAATTCTATTACAGTGGATTATTTCAATATACACTCGAAACTGGCTTAGATCATCAATTTTGCTATTGTATTTAGACTTATATTTTTATAAATATTGAGCAGAATTATTTTCAAAAATTAAAAAACAAATGCTTATATATTAATATTGCAAACAATCGAATAAAAAAAATAATTAAAAGACGGTTATAATCCAGCCAGGCAATAATATGAAGTGCATACCGAAAGTTGTCTAGAATTTCATAAATCATAAAAAAAGGGTATCAAAAAATAAATTACAACTGCTAACCCGTAAATTTTTACACAATTGTTTAAATTAAATAAAATTAAGAGCATTGTGTTTAATTCAAGCAATAATTTGTTCAGAAAATGCCGCATTTACGTCTTCAAATTCTTTATATAATAACCCTTTCATTTGCGCTGTTCTATGTTGCATTTAAATGATGTAAAAGTGTATTTTTACAATAAAAAAGGGCCTTTGTGGACTTGGAAAAGGCTTTTGATACAGTACCTAGGCAAATAGTGTGGAAAACCTTAAGTGAAAGAGGAGTAGATCGTAAACTTCTACGGATAATAAGAACAATTTATAGTAACAACATCAACCTAATTATCAAGAATAATATGAAAACAAATACATTCACAACGCAAAGAGGGGTGAGACAGGGAGGAAGTCTGAGCCCTACATTGTTTATTTTGTTTATGCACAACATAATAAAGGAATGCTCGAATAAAGTGAAAAAATTAGATGTAGGGCATCTTTACTGACGACTAAAGGCCGGATTATATTTGCATAATATATGCATTTTGTATATTATTTGCATATTTTGTAGTAATTCAGCATTTATTTGCATATTTTAAGTATCCGAGTTTTATTTATTTACTAAATCAAATTTATTATCGGCATTACCAAAAATATATCGTGGATGTAACAAACAAACAAAAATTAAACAGCCCTCTTTAAATTAAAAATAGCATTTTATAAAGCCTCTTCCCGTTACTCTCCCGATAAGCTTCTCCAATAATTTATTAATGCTCTTTCCATACATCCAGGCCGAGACAAAATTCCAGGAAAAGCTAATACCTTAAAACTTCTACTTTACCAGAAAATTAGGAGTGTATGTGTTTCTTTGCTATTCGGAGAAATTTATTCCCATATTCCAAAGTAATTTTATTTTAAACGTCATTTTATGTTGGCTTTTCGAAGTGTAAACTTGTGAGTTATGATATATAATAGCAAAAATGCCGAAAATAGCGGCTGTGCCTGGATGGATTGCACCTTATTCAGAATGGCGTGTGGATGGAGAAAAAGCGTTTTGCGTAGCATGCTGCAAGATTGTGAGTAAAAGTTTATTTCCTCTTATTAATTAATTAATTAATTAATTAAGTTTTTAATTATTCCTTTATCTTTTACTAACATTTATTTTATAAGAAAACAACCGATGATGTGATATTTTTTTTGCAAATTACAATTGAGAGAAAGTTCCAAGTCGACCAACACATGAAAACTCCATCTCATGCTGCAAAACTAACAAAGATGAAATTGGCGAAGAAGAGTCAGCAAACAATTACCGCAATGTTTGCCATCAACTTCCAAAAAATCGGAACAAGAACAATTTAATGAAGATTTGTGTCAAATGTTTGTGTCGGCAGATATTCCACTACATAAATTAAACAATTTAAATGTCAAGTTATTTATGCAAAAGTACATCAGCAAATATAACATTCTCGACGACAGCACGTTAAGAAAAATTGAAAAACAGTTGGAAAAGACAAATAATTTGACAATAACAAGGTTTCTACAGGAAGAACTGACAACTTTCTTCTTACCGGAATCGATTCCAACAGAGAAAATTCTATTGTTTTTGACGGATGCTGCACCATACATGGTGAAGCTTTCAACTTGAAAATCTTTTACCCAAATTTAATTCACGTATTTTTCATAAAGAAGTGCATATTTCGGTTAAAACATCTGCATATTTTGAGTTTCTTTTTGCATATAACCCGGCCTTTACTTATAATATATACAAAAATTAGCATTGTATCTTACACATTAAGTTCTTTTATTTAAAAAATAAATTTCTCAAGCCCCAATTGAAAACATTTGTACATATTAACTTGTACTGAGTAGGATTCTGGAATGTGGGGAAAATAACAGTTCTATTGATGTATCTACAAAGAAAGCGTTTACTAAAAATGACATTAATCAGGTTAAAGTATCTGAGCACCTCACGTTGTTTTATTAAAATATCAAGGGGATTAAATGAAGATTATAATAATTTAGCATATTGATTATAATTTTATACAGTTTTTAACGCTACATTGTACGCGTAAATGAAAGGATTACCTGTATAGGTACGTAAATTAAAAAAATTAATGAAAAATATATATAAATAAGTTTTTTTTAAGTAAGAAATTGTGTGATTAAAATGGATATTTTACGAAATTTTTTTCTATCGTTTTTAATTTCATTTAATTTTCTTTTTTTTTTTAAATTTTACGGATCAAAGATATCACATACACATTTTACGAATATACACTAGGTAATCCGCCCCCTATATTTATAATTTTATAAAAATATTTAATATTTAATGTAGTGAGTGTGTTGTTGAAAATGTGAGTGATGAGTTGACCGTACAGTCCGGTTTTGAGAGATCGCTTGAAGGCCGTAAATGTGCATAATAGTAATGACGTGATTCTTTTCGTACTGTGTGATTCAAAATTGTTGTCAGAATCTGTACAATAACTAGCTAGTGCCGATGATATTGATGATGGCGTTACATTATGTGATATACAACATTTAAGTCCATTGAACAGTGAGCTTATTTTCGTTAATAATTTACACAGGATCGCGCACGCCAACATGCGAAAACACTCGAATAGAACTGATACTTCGATGTCGCATGTTAAACTGATTAAAATAGTTATTATTGATGATAACAAACCTATACACATATGGCCGTTGGTTTTTTCACAGCCTGAAATGGCATTGACGCGTGGCATTCCTTCTTCAACTTCTGAAGTATCTTTCTTTATCTGCAATAAATTAAAAAAAAAATTGTAGAACAGGAGAAAAATGTAAACACATGTCAATGTCAATAAACAGAAGAAAGTCCAAAATGATCAAAATTAAGCATTGGAAGAAGTGAAAATATCGAACAAAAGGATGATAATGATTTGAAGTGCTATCCAGAAATTCCCGGAATTTGAATTTGGCGCGCTAAGAGATGGCAGTACAGCTCTATATCGCTAGATGGCGTGAACTATGTCTATACTAAGTCACTCTCTCGGTACTTTGCTAGATGGTGACAAACAGTTTTTGCGTTTATATTTGATGAGTTATTCTGCGAAAAAGCAAAGGACATGCATCAAATCCTGCTTCAAACTTAGGAAGATGGCAGCGAAAAATTTGAAAATGCTTAAATAAGCGTTTGGTGAGGATGCTTTAGGCCAGACGTCTAAACTCATGAGTGGTACAACCTTTTTAACAATGGACGGGTGTCGGTTAATGATAATCAGCATTCCGGTCGTCCATCAAGGGAAAAACGCTACAAAATGTAGTAAAAATGCGTGATGTTATCCTGCAAGACCGAAGGAGAACAATCCAACAATCCATGACATTTGTAACATTGTCGCAAGCCGCCTGCCAAATGGCGCACCGATTCGTGGATCCTACACTACTGCACCACTTGCTGTGCGGCAGTTTCTAGTCTCAACGAAGACTGCAGTACCAGCCCACCCGATTTTGCCCCTTGCGACTTCTTCCTGTTTCCGAAGTTGAAATTGAAACACAAGGGTCGCTGTTTTGGCACGATTGAGGAGATCCAGACCGAATCGCAGACAGTGTTGAACAGGTTAACACGCGAAGACTTCCAACACTGCTGCCGGTTACCAAACCGTTTATTACATTGGCTCTGTTGTGCATTGACAGATATACTGATAGGTCCAGCTCGGAACGGGCCATAGTCAGCAATGAGTGGCAACAGCGAATCCCCTCTACGCGCCGCAGCAGATTCAATAGCAGCACATTGCAGTTAAGAATTTAGTAAGACTTAAACCGCGCAAGGATATAGTCGTTTGCATATTCGTTCTGTATACGTAATTTGCCCATTTGTTTCAGACATAATAAGGTCCAGTTTATTATTATTATTATTGTATTCTTAGCTGCTACGGGAAAGTAATTTTAAGTAATAAAAAAACAATAACGTTTTCTAAAAGATAAAAGTAAAAAAATAAATAATTCTGCAAAATAAATTTAAATTTTAAGAAAGTCACTCAATATAGGATTCGAAAATACCGCCCTCTCTTCCCAAACAATAGCAGGTATTAGAGGGATATGAGGCTGTTCGTCAATTTGTTGGCATTTGCGGCAATTTCCGACTACACAGCCATATTTCCTAAACGCATTTACGATCCTTTCAATCGTCGAATGCGAAGGAATATGCCGATTTACGTACTCTACAGCAAATAAATCAGCGGTTGTTCGACAGGAATTGCCGGCAAGATACCACGAAACTATTTGTATCTTCTCTGCGGTTGTATACACTGACATGATAACTACCTTTACGTATGCACAGCTAAATACGAATGACGGGCAATCTGTTGCGCTCGACCATCGGACTTATGTTGCGCACGCGGAGTGGCATCGTACACACGTTGCCACATCGCATTACGTTCCATACGTATATTGTTGCCTATGGCCCGTAGCGGGCTGGACCTATCGGTATATTAGGTAACTGCAAATGTAGCTATGTGCCACTTATGCAGTAGCCACACGTATTAAATTGTTCGAAACTCACAGATCGCTTACAGAAACAAACCTATTGCGAATAAAAGGCAGACGCCATTGGGCTATGAATCATCAATAGCTAAAATTATATCAGGGACGTTTTCTGAATGGTAGTTGCAATGTGTTGGAAAATAATTTTCCAAAGCAACCTCCTCTGTGCATTTTACGCCGCGTTATTGACAATTTTGAGAATCTTCGTTGTGTTTCACCCCAACAGCAAATTTTACTCATAATTTACTCATTTGAGCTTCGGTAGAAGAAAATCAAACTGAAAACAATTTAAAAATTTAGGTAATATTACCCCAAGATTATTATTAACGTATGGAAATGTCACATAATGAAATCCAAATGAAAGTCTTAATAAAACTAATCTATTTACTGTTAAGTAAACACATTCTCAGTCGGCTCACAAAGGCGTAGACTCGGAAGACTTCGCGCTTCGCGTGCTATATATATATATATGTAGTATCTGAATACATGAACAGCTATCATAGTGTGAAGTTGTTTATAATCGTATTTACGAATACACGTAGGTGTAATTCGCACGGAAAGCATTTGTCTAAACAACGCGCACCTTTATTTCAGTGACACAGTGATGTCGCTGCTTGTCCACGTAAGTAGCGGTCTTTACTTGACGAGTCAACATTGTATTTACACGGGCATCATATGGATACTGATTGCTGATTGTTACTGATGCGAATCAAACCACAACCGCCGCTTACAGTGTAGCGAGAGGTCAACTTCGTATTAAACCTATATTCTTATTTAAGAAGTGCTTAATACAAAGATATCACGGAGAAGTGCTGCTGGGTTGGTTGTATATTGCGTGAGGCTGGAGGTACGAATGCTATCTTGGATCATACTGTGCAAAACTGGTACAAACAATCCAGAAATGGACAAACAGAGCAATCACGTTCAGAGAAACTTTCAACTGTAGGTTAAAAAGTTCTTTATGAAAATATTGAAGACAACTCCAACTAATAATACGTGATGATACAGACTAGACTACAGAAAATAAAGAGGCAATGCAGAGAAGTACCCCGCGAAATTTAACAGCGGCGTAGACGCAACAGCGTATATGAATTATCTGCGCACTCTTAAAATGAACGTTTCTTCCACAGTGGTTGAATTTGGGTTGCGTATTTGGAACCTGTTGTAAACCGTATAAGCTTTGAAACCAATTTGAAAAATAACTTGCATTAGTAGTAACAGAAATCGAGTTCTTTTCTAGTAGGACAGCTCCGGACAACATATTAGCTCAAATAAATCTACATAAACTAGAAGAACTACACATTCTGCGTACAGCCCTGACTTATCACCATCAAACAATAATATGTTTAGGTAAATAGCACACTTTCTTTTAAACGTCATTTTGTCTTCAAATCAGATGATCCATCGAGACCTAAACATTCTTACAAGTCAAGGAAGACGTGACAAAAAAATAACAGGAAATATCAGGTCAGGTTAGATATTCATCAAAACAATCTTGCAATGAATTTTCTAGACAATACACATGGAATGCGCGGATTCAACCGATTTAAACCTTTAGATCTAATATACCGATTGGTCCAGCCCGCTACGGGCCATAGGCAACAATATACGTATGGAACGTAATGCGATGTGGCAACGTGTGTACGATGCCACTCCGCGTGCGCAACATAAGTCCGATGGTCGAGCGCAACAGATTGCCCGTCATTCGTATTTAGCTGTGCATACGTAAAGATAGTTATCATGTCAGTGTATACAACCGTAGAGAAGATTTGCTGTAGAGTACGTAAATCGGCCTATTCCTTCGCATTCGACGATTGAAGGGATCGTAAATGCGTTTAGGAAATATGGCTGTGTAGTCGGAAATTGCCGCAAATGCCAACAAATTGACGAACAGCCTCATATCCCTCTAATACCTGCCGATCGGGAGGAGAGAGACGTGACGGTTTGTTCGTTAGTTGAAATGGGCGACCTTAAGTGTACACGGCAAATTGCAGACGAAATCGGTGTAAGTAGAAGTACAGTAAAGCGGATTCTAAAACGCAACAAATATAAAAGTTACAAAGTTCCAAAGTGCCAGGAGATTTTTCCCGAGGACAATTTTGCAAGAATGGAGTTTTGTGAGTCCGTGATGGAAAAGGCTAACAGGGACGAATATTTTATAAAAAATATTCTGTTTACCGACGAGTCTTCTTTTCCAGGTCATGGCAAGCATAATTCCTCAGTCGTGCGATATTTGTCTCGAGAAAATAAACATCTAGCTCGTAATGTTAAAACTCAATACTCCGAAAAAGTTAACGTTTGGGCGGGTATCTTGGGTGATAACATTATAGGGCCATTTGTTATCGACGGCAATTTGAATGCAGTAAAATATTTAGATTTGCTGCGAACACGAATTATTCCTGCTGTCCGTCAACTAAACGTCGATTTTGATGCAATTTGGTTTATGCAAGACGGTTGTCCCGCGCATAACAGCAGATTAGTAAGAGGGTTTTTAGAAAACACTTTTCCTAATCGTGTTATTTCCGGGAGGGGTACGATAATATGGCCACCTCGATCACCCGACCTCAATCCCTGCGATTTTTTTCTGTGGGGTTATGTCAAAGAAAATCTTTACGGTCTTCTAACAATACCGAACTTGCAACAGTTGCAAGTTAAACTGTTTAGAATTTTCGAGACAATAACCCCTAGAAATCTCGAGAGAGTGAGGCCGGAGTTTTACAATAGGCTCGGCTATTGTTTGGGAAGAGAGGGCGGTATTTTCGAATCCTATATTGAGTGACTTTCTTAAAATTTAAATTTATTTTGCAGAATTATTGATTTTTTTTTACTTTTATCTTTTAGAAAACGTTATTGTTTTTTTATTACTTATAATTACTTTTCCGTAGCAGCTAAGAATATAATAATAATAAACTGGACCTTATTATGTCTGAAACAAATGGGCAAATTACGTATACAGAACGAATATGCAAACGACTATATCCTTGCGCGGTTTAAGTCTTACTAAATTCTTAACTGCAATGTGCTGCAATTGAAACTGGTGCGCGTAGATGGGATTCGCTGTTGCCACTCATTGTTGACTTTGGCCCGTTCCGAGCTGGTCCTATCGGTATAGATTTAGTTAAATGTAACCTATTGCGAATTAATGTAGTAACTTAACATAAGCTAAGAATTATAAGGATGAATCAATGGACAAAATCCTTTCTTTATACCCACTCCTTGTCCTAAAATTTGCTGAATATCTTCGTGGATAAATTGCAAAATGTATCCAATATAAAAAAAAACCATTTAAGCCAAGGGAATGATACTTTAAATAACATAACTTACCTCAGCATCTCCAGTCCACTTCCTCAGCGGTGTATTATTATCAATAGAGTTGCCTTGTATGTCTTCAGGCGTAACTTCGTGAATATTCAAATTTCCTTCTGTTTTGACGGTATCTATTACTGGAGGTGTTTCTGTGCCGTATAAAACTAATTCCCAGGCCTTTATCTCGGCTAAAATTTAAAAAAATCGACTGATAATGTGAGCAATTCCTAAAAACTTACACAACCCTAAAATTAATTTAAAAAAAATACTCCATTAGCATAAAGCAAAGCCAAACTATATTGCTGAGTTTTACTAGATACATAAATTCGTAACTTAATCAATTCTGTTATGGTAATTAATGAAGACTAAGCGAAATACTTGGTGCAGAAAGTCATGCTTGTACTGGTAGGTGCAGCCGACTTTTGTTTTGTTAAATATGTTTACAAAGTTATTAAATATAACTGAGATGCCAAGTTGTACAGCAAACGAAAGCAGGTGTTTGATATTATATTTTACAGATATTGTTACATCTCATCCATGCAACACGAAGTTAGTAATATTTATCAAACATATAAAACTATTAAAAGCAGAAATAGGATAATATTTTTAGCGCATGCAGTATAAATGCTAATAATAATACAAATGGAATACAGGTAAACCTTGCTTGATAAAAACATTTCTAACTGGAGGATCGCACGCTCTATTTATTTACTGCAATTTAGAATTACCTCCATCCGTGAGTGGTAAAGGTTCTTATCACTTTAAATGCGAGATCCGTTTAACGTCGGGTTTTAATTGAACACGCTAAAAGCACCAAGATCAATACAATTTTCAGAGTAGAGAATAGCGATATGGAAAAAGTAACTAATCGGTAAATTTGTATTAGTTACACGATTGGATCCGATTCCGTACGACTACCTACTTGGAAATGTAATCGTTACTTTTCGCATTTGATTACTTTGGTACATATCGTTACATTCGTATTTGATTGCTTTCGGTACATATCGTTACATTCGTATTTGATCACATTTGTACATAACGTTACGTTTACACATGTATTATATGTATATAAAGGCTGATCCAGATTGGATTTTAGGATTTGTTCTTTGAATAAAACACAGGATATTTGAAAAATTCGAAATTTATTGCTAATAGTGTAAAGTATAGACTTGGCAATTATGTGTGAAATATGATATCGTCCAAATGCCCTCCACGACTTTGCTGACATGATACCACTCTTTTAGCGAAGTTTTCCGTAATAAGTTCCAATAAATCCGGTTCGATTTCAGTAATTGGACGTCTGATGTTCTCCTTTAGTTCTGGAATCGAAGCAGGTTTATTGACATAGACCCTTTCCTTCAAATAGCCCCAGAGGAAAAAATCTAGTGGGGTTAAATCGCAAGACCTCGCTGGCCAATTGATGTCGCCCCTCTGAGAGATAACATGACCAGGAAATTTGGTTTGAAGTTTGCTGTTTCTCGTGCTGTGCATCTCACGATAGCGTACACCGTTGACTGTAACAGCGCTACCGGCTTCATCCTCAAAAAAGTACGGACCAATAATTCCTGCAGCCCACAGTGCACACCAAACAGCGCATTTTTCTGGATGCATTGGTTTTTCCTGTATTTTCACTACCCCAGATGCGACAATTTTGGCGATTCACATGCCCATTTAAATGAATGGTGGGACTCATCGCTTCATATGATTTTTTTGTAAAAATCAGCATCCACTTCTTTGTTTTGTGAAACCCATTTCACAAATGTACGGCGTTTCTGGTGGTCCGCTGGTTTGAGTTCTTGAATCAGTTGAATTTTATACGCCTTTAATTGCAGGTCTTTTTTTAAAATTCGTTGACTAGTGCCATGAAAGGTTCAATTGCTGTGAACGGTGACAGATTGACATTCTCGATTCTTCCTGCACAATATCACGTATACAAACAATATTTTTATCTGAACAACCTCTGCGTTGATAGCGAACTCAAAGGTGTATTAATAACCATACCACTTGTTTCAAATTTTTGCAGTAGATCACGAATTGCACGCTTACTTGGAACATTATTGCGTCCAAACAGTGCTCGAAGTTTTCATCGCGTAATCGTAACTGATCGCCTGTTTTCATAATAAACTTGCACAATACATAGTTACGCGTTGCTGCACTGTATACGACGCCATGATGAATTTGCCATGTGTTTACATACCAACTGTAAAAATGCAACCTTCCAACATTCATAGAACGAAAATGGCGCGCAGTTCAAATCCTAAGGTCCATACTGGATCACCTGTTAGTATAAATCTACGTACAAGATGTCACATTCATCGATTATTTATACTCATAACATACTTCTTAAATATAGACATATCAAATATAAACAAAAAAAATCAAATTTACAATATGTGGAGCTAATTTAATTTATTATAATAAATTCCAAATAAGCAGATCATATTTACCAGTAATTATTTTTAAATTAATTACATATTTGCAAATAAATACAAAACTGTAACATAAATACTGTCCCCAACAATTAGGATTTAAAATATAATTTGATTTGATAAGAACAAGAGTGTCGGTTAGAAATTTGGTTGGGGAACTTGGAAATACTCTTTTATTATTTTTACCAAATATTTCACCACTCAATTGGTGTGTTTTATCAGGGTAAAATAATGCTTATTAAGTTGCACCTAATATTGTATAATATCTATACAATAAAAATATACTTACAAATTGAACTAATGTGAGGAAAGGTTTTACGACAGCATACCTATAATAAGTAAAATGGCAACAAATACAATGATGTTAAAAGATGAAACGGTAAAAAATGTTTTTTTATCCGTCAACAGCGGATATCACTTTATTAGTTTACACTTTGGTGTTACATGCTGTCGCGAAACGTTTATATGTAATGTATTAAAGTTTATTTTCTTGTTTGCCTATATTTTTTTTTATTATTTCGTAACGCATCATGTATGCTATATTACAATAAATTTATTATAAATCGATTTGATAAAATTTATGCAATTTTAGTAGTAGTATATGTTGAGCACTTGTGAAACTTAAATAACACACCTTATATTTTCACAAACAATATTTTATTGTTTGTGAAAATATAAGGTGTGTTATTTAAGTTTAATAGTTTATGCAATTTGTTTTAATATTTCCGTAGAGTTAGTGAAAAACAGTTACGTATACCATTACTAATTCTGCACCGATTCCTGATATGCCAACACCTAATTTATGTAAAATGAATATGTATATGACACAAGTATCAAAATAATCAAAGTAACTAATACATTCAACGATTACTCAAGGTTTGTGTAACGAATAGTAACGATTACTTAAAAGTCATCTCCAGTTCCGATGTTATGCATTTTGAAAATTAATGAATCCTCTCTTAACGAATAATTCCGGTTTACCTGTAGTACAATTAATTTATTTCTACGCAATTTAAATAATAACATTTTATATAAAAAAAAATCATAAAAAAGAGGAAGATTAAAATATAAAAACATCTATTCTATTAAATTGAGCTAATATAATCTTTTGCAGCTATTACCAGTTGTTTTTTCCCAAGGTTTGGCAGTAAATAATTTTGCAACAGTTGATGTTACATTCGCAGACGATGTAGGTCGTGTTGTAAATAATTTATCGTTACTGTTCGAGTTAATATCTCGACTTTTCTCTTTTTGTTTTTGTATTTTTCGGAACGAGTCACGTGATTTTATGCTATCCAATGCCGGTATCATAACCGGATAGGTGATGGTGATATTTTTAACGAATTTCAAGTACTCCTTGACACTCGGGCCGGCGTTTCTGAATTTCGAATTATTTACTGCATAGAAAAACGAAATACCCTCCGTCGGTTTGGGATTTTTCTTTTTGTTATTATGCGATGACAATAAAGAAGAGGCAGGATATAGATTATTGTTTGGCGAGAAATATTTTGGAGTGCTTAGGAAATTCTTACTTTTCGATTGTTTGCTAGGTGTCTTTATTTTGGAGGGTATTGTAGGTGATTTTGTAGAATTTTTTTCGTTCCTTTGTTTATTCTTATTAGTTTTCTTTTTATTCGGGAACAATTTAATTTTTTGTTTTAGCGTGTCCGAACTGTTTTCGGTGGGGTTAAATTGCTTAGTCCCGTACAATATGAGAGACCAATTTTGTAGCGTCGCTCTTCCTAAAATTTAAAAGTTTGACGTTGACGTTTGACAGATTAGTAATTTTGTTAGTAGTTTTAGTCGAAATACAACTACAAATTCCACAGAACACGTGGTTTCCCATTACTTCAAAGAATATTACTTGTATTGCAAAACTTACCCAATAATCGACCATCATTGTGAATTTCTAATTGCCATATGCCGAACGGGGATTCACCCCATGAGTGTACAGACATAAAAGGCCAGTGCGCGAAACCTTGACGAGATATATCATGTGGTCTAAAAAAATAATAAAAATAAATCTCTCTAAATATACCGTGTGTTAACATGCATTTAGTATGGCGTGTACTAATGATTGAAAAGGAGAAAAAGTTATCAAGTTAAACATAACACATACCTGTGAGCCAATAATGTTACACGTGTCTTCATGGGTGATGTTAATTGTATATTCAAATCTCCTCTTCTATGAGAGTAAATAGTCAGTTTCGCTTGGACGTGTTCCAATACTTGAACACCCTTACATTCAGTTACATGTAATTGTAGTACAACCACACTTTTAGCGGGTATTGTTCTGGAAAAAAAATAATAACATTTCTGATAACATTAAAAAAGACACACCTACTTTTCAACATGAGGTGCTACTATTTCACATTTGTGCTGTTCTGGCACTGAGATCCATTTTCTCGCAAGCTGTACCATCGCGTAAGCGTCCATGAGGCCGTATCCAAAACTATGAGAAACATTTCGTCCCACACCATTAGTTTGCCAATCGGAGGTGATGAGGTGTTGAGGACGGGCTGTTCTTACAACGATGTGCTGCATATCTCGCCACGTTAAATTTGGATTCGCTTCTAAAGCTAGGGCACATATACCGGCGGCAAGGGGTGCCGAAGCGCTTGTTCCCGTGTGGCTGCTGGTGCAAGAGTGGTGGAGATCAGTGGTGACAACTTGTTTTTCACCTACAGCACCGCTACTGTACGTCGACGCTAAAGTAGAACTGCAAGCTTCACTATACCATGGCACGTGGCCTTGTTCCGTAGCACTAGATATTGATAAACTGTAAATTGAGTTCGTGTAACCGTCACAATTACAATTGTCGTGTTCTCTTCCGCCATTACCGGAAGCCCATATAAAAATCGAACCCTTTCCGTTACGACCCTGTTGAAACGGAATTATTTTGTTATAAAAATAGCATTCATGCTTCTCCATAATAACGAAAATTAAAAATAAATGATGTCCGGAAGCTCAAATATTCTACATCTGCTGTTTGTATTATTATACGTTGATATAGCGCATTAGGATCATTTCCAAAAATTAGCAAAGGAGGGTTAAAGAGGAAAGTAAACAATGTAGACTATTAGTGCTAATACCAATTGTGCTATTTTGTATTGGGCAATGAGTTGTTTCAAAATAAAATAATATGTACTAAGCGAATCACAAAAATAGTAATACGCCCATACCTCACTTAGCGGCCTAGATACGTTCCGAAAAAGTTGGCCGAAAAGCTGTTTAACGAATCAATTATTTTCATACAAATTCAATCAGATCGGTTCCAATTAAAAAAAAATATATTTAAAGGGTTTGTTCACCAGGCATTTTATTCTTTTCATTTTCTATAAAAATACATACTTACTTCAAAATAAAATAACACAACAAATAAGAAATACATACATAAAACGAACACATTACACAGTTCAAAAAAGAAAAACAAAAGAGATCATATTCACATACAAAAATGTTTATAAAATGTTTGGAAGCTTTTTTAATCTGCTAAAATGCGTCAATTTCCGTTGTTCTTGAATGCTTCGCCCTCCTTTCTGCTTCTTTTTGCAACGTTTTGTAACATCTAATGGCTCAGTTTACCTCTCGAGATACTTTATCGCTGCGTTCTTCGTCGGGATCATTTTGAAGAAGGATGTTCACTTCCTTCTCGAAATAAGAAAGCTCATTCGTCAAGGTTTCTGCTGTTAGCTGCCTGGATATAGCAGACTCTGGCTCCTCATCAAGAATTTGTTCGGTTACTAACTGGATCAGCTCCTCGTTTGAAAGAGGTTCTCTGTCAGCATCGAGCGAGTCAACCAAATCACCTTCTTCTAAATCTTCAAAACCAAGATCTTTTGCTAAGCTCAATATGTTTTGTCGAACTTCTGGAAGAGAATTAACTTCAGACTCATTAGATTTTATGCATTCTGGCCATACTTGCTTCCAAACGTTGGTTCATTGTGGTTGATTTTAAGTCTTTCCATGATTCGCCTAATGTTGTACACGGCATCTTTAATATTATAGTTTTTCCAAAATTGTTTTATCGAAGATTCAGCATTTGCTGAATAAGTTTACGAAAAGATCTGCGTAAATAATAAGCCTTAAAAGTTGCTATAGCACCCTGATCCATTGGTTGGATCAAAGCTGTTGTATTTTTGGGAAGGTACTCAATCTCCACATCTTCTAATAATTCTGGTAAATTAACCGGGTGCTCTGGAGCATTATCCAAAATGAGCAATGCCTTGTTGCTCAAGTTCTTTTCCTTTAAATATTTTTTTACTTCTGGCCAAAAGTTATTTTTAAACTAGTCCTCGAAAAGAATCTTAGTCATCCAACCTTTCTTATTAGATTTCCAAATGACAGGCAATTGTTTCTTGTTGAGCCCTTTAAAACACATTCAGAAAATCCAATATGAATGATATACTAACAGTGATTTTAGCTTAAAATCCCCTGCAGCATTTGCACCGAGAACAAAGTTACTCGTTCTTTAGAGACCTTATATCCAGATGCAGACTTTTCAGATTTTGAAATGAAAGTTCTTTCAGGCATTCGCTTCCAATAGAGTCCTGTTTCCTCTACATTAAAAACTTGTTCGGGAGTGTTGGGATATCGGACTAGCTTTTTCGCCTTTCATTTTTAAATTGTGCAAATTGTGAATGATTGAATTTTTCAAACCAACCTCGATTGCTTCGAATTTTTCATCTTTCGCAGATTCATCATGATCCTCTCTCTTTAAATTTTCGAAAATACTTTGGGCCTTTTCTTGGATAGTCATCTGGATCATTGGCATCTTTCGTTCATTATTGTCTTCAATCCACATAACTAATAATTTTTCCATTTTTCCATAACACTGCTTCTTTGGCGAGTTAATTTTGAAACACTTGAAGGTGTAGCGGACAGCGAATGTATTTCAATTTCTTTTTTTCTATCAAGAATAGTTTGAACGGTAGACTTCGCCAGTCCCATTGCATTACAAATTTGAACAATTTTCTCACCAGCTTCAATACAACGTAAAACTTATAATTTGGTCTCTAGCGTAACAGATTTTCGGTTTTTAGCAGCATCAATCTCCAAATTGAATGAACGTTTCGGTGGCATTTTTACTAAAAAAGGAACGATTATGTTTAATCATGTCAGCTTCGGTCCGATGTGTAAAAGTGGTTGGCCGAATGAAGTATATTTTCCTTTTAATGTGACCCCATAAGAAAAAGTCTAAAGAGATCGACCGTACTAGCCATTCAACAAAACCTCTTCTGCCAATACACCTATCTACCTTGAAAGACTTCGTTGAGATACTCATGTGAGTTGGCGCATTTTGGTGGTGTAGATAGATAGGGTACCATATTCGGGTATGAGGTTGGAGTCCCGTCTTACTGGAACCCCCAAGTCTTCATTTGGAATGTCAGGATCTCGTTGAATTGGGAATAGAACCGCCAAAGCTAGAACTAGGGAATTTTTCAGTAGCTCCAAACATTTTTGGGCTGCCGCACCATCAATGAAGAAGAATACTTAAATAATTTCTCATCTATTTTTTTGTAACTCCGGTGACAAGCTTAGATGTTATTGAGTGTGCGAGAGGCTTAAATTCATCAAATACACCTGACGAGAACAATATATCTTCATTTTTGTTGAAATGTTGTATAGAACATGTTGCCGCACCTTTGTGCCATATTATCAATTTATCTTTCCAGAAGGGAATATTTCCTATAAAACTAAAAAAGTCTATAATACATCCTCTTTATAAGAAAGGTGACATAAACTCTATTGATAACTACAGACCAATAAATATTCTGCCTATATTTTCCAGAGCGTATGAATATTTGATGAAAAAAAATTAATGTCTTTTATAATTAGAAATAACATAGTGAGACATAACATGGCTTCATGCTTGGTAAAAACACCTGATTAACAGCTATATATAACAATTTGGATAGTCGTAAGCCTACATTGGGGTTGTTTAGTGATCTATCCAAGGCATTTGACTGTGTCAATCATAAATATTTGTTGTACAAGTTGGAAAGGGTGGGCATTAGACGGATTGCTCACGACTGGGTTCAATCATATTTAAGTAATCGAACACAAAGATTACATTGTGGAGGCAATACATCTGGGGATGTAAGTATTGATATCGGGGTTCCACAGGGTTCAATCCTTGGCCCAACACTATTTTTAGTCTTTATTAATGACATCTCTTCATGTCTTGGGGGAATTAACTGTACAGTCATTAAATACGCCGACGATGTAAGCGTAGTTATTACGGGAAACATGATAAATGAGCTATGTCATTTAACTGACCTTGCATATGACAATTTATGTGTATGGTTTGAAGCTAACAGACTTTCTGTTAATAAAGAAAAAACAGCTTGTGTTATATTCCAAAATATAAAATCGAATTTGGTAACAGATATAGAAATTGGATTAAATTGTCACCGGTTTTCAATCAATGATCAGACTAGGGTGTTGGACTTAATGATAGACAGTAATTTGAAAGAGGAAAATCATATTCATAATTTATGTCAATGCTTGGGTAAAATTTGTTTTGCATTGGGGGTCCCTGAAAAGAACATGCAGTCCGGATATATTAAAAACTTTTTATCACTCAAACTTCTTATCAGTTCTGCGATATGGCATAATACATTGGCAATGTTCGTCGTCGAGTCAAAGAATATTCTTAATATAAAAAAGAGCGATGCATATAATTTTCGGCCTAAACACAGCAGATTCGTGCAGGGCTTTGTTTGAGGAACATAAGCTTCTCATTTTCTATGACTTATACATACTTAATGTACTGTGCTTTGTGCATAAATGTTACGCAAATTTTAATAACGAGAAGATAGAGCATACATTTAACACGAGGCAGGATAATAATTTGTTACCACCGAAACATAATACTTTCTTTTACCAGAAGGGTTTGGAGTTTAGAGAATGTATCCTTACCAAAAGAAATAAAAGCAATTAACAGTTTTTATTTATATAAGAGAAGTGTCAAGGAATGTTTACTGCATGTTCATTGTTACACAATAAATGATTATTTGGCAGCATTTCCACAAGATTCACACATAATATAATTACTATAGTCCGTCTAGAAAGTATCTGGAATATTATTTTTCTTAATTTTAATATATTTCTTTTTTGTTACATCTTAATACAAAAGTAATGCATTAAGTAGGTTGTGGCGACAGTAGGCCATGGCCAAAATCATATAACAACATCAGCTGTCAAATATTGTTGATTGTTAACAGGCTTAATATTTGTGAAATAATGTCGCAAGTAGGAAAAAGAAAGTTGGTGGAACATTGACTGAACTTGGAGAAAGTGCAGTATATGAGACAATAAAGAGGATAAGAAATGGGAGAGATATGAGCAATGGACCAGTTTACGGCAGACCGCGTAAGATTATTGGAAACAATCTGAACGCTTTAGTGACTTTAGGACGACAAAATCCACGCCTAGGGTTTCGAAAACTGGCTAACAGATTTGGAAATCAACCTCAAATAAGAGTTTGTCTAGAAACCGTCCGCATTTCACTGAAAAGACAAGGTTACTTAACAAGAAAACCAAAAAAAATCGCTGCAATGACACCTCTACAAAGGCAACGAAGAATAGATTTTTGCCAACGTTTTCAAGACGATAATTTTAATGATGTTTTGTTGTTTTCAGCTTGCTGCAAATCATCTAAAAATCCTATCAAGAGAAAAAGTTACCGTTTAAATTTCCAAATTTCCCACTAAAATAATGGTTTGGGGAACAACCTCTCAACGTGGTGCTACACCTCTCTGTATAATTGATGGCACCGTTAATAGTGCAAAGTATTGTGAAATTCTTAATGCTTTTCTTTTTGAAACCGCTCATGCTTTATGTCCAGAAGGATGGCGTTTTCAACAGGATAATGCAAGATGTCATACTTCTGCCTACACTACACCTTGAATGCAAGAACAAAACTTGGCAACAATTCCATGGCCAGCAGCTTCCCCAGATCTTAGTCCCGTAGAAAACATATCGGGATTAATGAAAATTGAAGTAGAACGGGCAGCGCCACGAAATAAAGAAGATTTGATTCGGTCAGTTTTACAAGCCTGGACCACCATCACCGAAAAGTATAGTAGTGACTTAGTTTCAGCAGTACCTCAACGTTTAGTTAAGTGTTTAGAGTTAAATGGAGGTTGTATTAGTAAATGAGATGAATTATTTGTTGTGATTTTGTTAATCAAGTAATAAAAATATTTCCGAATACATTCTAGACGGACTATATTACATATTGTTTGACGTTTTCCAACATGTTGCCGTACGAAGCATGTCTTCGAAATAAAGTGATTATTATTATGAAGGGCCCCAAAATTCTATCACCCATCACTATTCTTGCCCACATCGGCGATAATCGATTTCCCACTACAAAATAGCACTACTGGTATGACCACTACTAGTCCACATTTTTTACTTTAAACATTTAATATCTCGGGAACTATTGGCCAGAAAATTGAACATGTGCATATTACTTAAATCAGAATTTTATTATCTATCCAAATCCATTAAGAGAAGGGGGTGCATTTAAAAAGTGTCTGACGTCATAAAAATGAATTTGTTATTTGTTTCGTAATAAATTTAACATGTTCAAAGAGTTTTCACAACTTTTTACGGGGAAACAAATAAATCCAAGTTTTGAAACTTTATACGCTCTCTGTATGCTGAAAATATGTGCAGGGTGGCCCAAAATGACCGAAGGGGTTTTAATTCCCTATAACTTTTTTATTATAATTTTTTTTTTTTTGTTTTCAATATTTTGTAAAGAAGACTTGGGGAATTTAAAATGGAACAGTACACAATTGAACAACGTGCCAAAATCGTTGAACTTTATTTCTCAAATCAACGATCCATTGTTTTGACTCAGCGTGCATATCGTCGTTATTTTAATGTGCGAGTTGGACCCTCAGAGTCAACAATAAACCGTCTGGTTGCAAATTTTCGAGAACAAGGGGCAGTAAGGAACCTTCCTGGTGCCGGCAGACGACGAACGGTGCACACGGATGACAATATTGAACGGGTACAGGAGAGTATTCGGGAAGATGGAGAAACATCAACCAGGAGACGTTCGACACAACTTGGCCTCTCAAGAGGGTCGCTGCAGAGAATTTTGCATACAATAAGAATGTTTCCATACAAAATTCAGCTTGTCCAACAATTGAAACCGACAGATTACCAGCAACGACTTGATTATGCAATTTATTTTCGTCAAAAAGCAGAAGAAAATCATGATTTTATTCATAATTTAATTATGAGCGACGAAGCCCATTTCCAATTAAATGGGTTTGTTAATAGGCAAAACTGCAGGATATGGGCTACGGAAAATCCAAGAGTAGTTCAACAGCGAGAATTACACCCACTTAAGTGTACCGTTTGGTGCGGTGTTTCGTCGGAAAGGATAATTGGCCCATATTTTTTTGAAAATGAACACGGTGTCGCCGTTTCCATCACTGGTGTTAGATATCGGACAATGTTGGAAAATTTTTTAAGGCCAGCCGTGGAAAACCATCCGCAAGTATGGTTCCAACAGGATGGAGCCACAGCGCACACTGCGAGGGACACAATGGCTCTTTTACGCGACATCTTTGGTGAACGAATTATTTCCCGTACAAGCGATTTTGATTAGCCTCCGCGTTCACCGGATTTAACCGCTTCAGACTGTTTCCTTTGGGGTTATTTGAAAGGAAAAGTCTATATTAATAAGCCTCGAACCATACAGCAATTAAAAAATAATATACGCGACGAAATCAACAACATAACACCTGAAGTTTAGCGAAAGGTTATGGAAAATGTTTTGGAAAGAGCACGAATATGCGAAGCAGAAAATGGCCACCACTTGAGATATAATTTTTCATAATTAAATTAAAAATATTCTCCATTAATATACTGTATTTAAAATTAAAAAAATTTAATAATTATGTCTTAAATAAGAAGTTATAATGAACTCAAACCCCTTCGGTCATTTTGGGCCACCCGTTATAATATAATAAAAGTAGAAGATAATAACGTAAAAAATTGAAAGCCTACCGAACAGACATTACAATAACTTGTAATGTAAAAACGTGTATATTTGTATTTAGTTTAACAAAATTCATATTAATACAATATTTATAAAGTGGTTAATATTTGTGGCCAAAGCTGTATATTATTTGGAAATGAAAATTAATAAAAATATTTACACTATTGAACGAGAATTCGGTATATTTTAGTAATAAGTAGGCGGTAAACATCGGCATTTTTCCCCTCGTTTTCTACTTGGCGCTTGCAAAATTAGGACTTCTTGTGCAAATTTCTATATTATTTTTGATTCCACAAAAATAGATACCATGTCACAATAACGAGACCAAAATAAAAACAAAATTAAATAAAAACCATAATACATTTTGAGAATATTCTGACGCATTCAGGTGTTTGCTATTACAATATTCATTGAAACACATCCAACTTTTCTCATATTAAAACTTCTCTGTTCGCTGTAATAATAACTGTAATAGTAATAATAATATTCTCTTGATGTAATTATATAATACACAAACTCTCGCAATAATAACCGAGAGAAAACATTAGTGTTCCTAATTTGAGACGGCAAAGTTTAAAGGTAATGTTTGTTGGTAAAGTGCTTCCAGGTATAGCTCTTTGCCTGTCAAAACTTTGTATATTAAAAGAGGCATATAGGATCATATCTGTTGTGATATTCTCTTACACAAAGTAAAATTATAGATAATTCTGTCTGACATTAGTAATATATTCATAGCAATATATACATATATATATATATATATATATATATATATATATATATATATATATATGTATATACATATATATATATATATACATATATATATATATATATATATATATATATATATATATATATATATAACAAGTGTTCATTTGAAAAGTCAATCTAGGTTACTTTGAAATTTTGATAGAATAAGACGCAAATATATTAATGTGTTTGTTTTTCCGTAAACGTAAATCCAAATGACATTTGATAATGTCAATCACAAATATCAGTTAGTGCATAAAATAATCGTGCGTCGATTCTGGTTTAAATAAATTGCTTCTCAGTTTTAAAATGGCTTTCACTTTAGAACATAAAATTTTTTTAGTCCAGGCTTATTTTCGAAGTGGTAATAAAATTGATGGTTTATGGGTTTATTCAGTTCAAGATTGCATGGTAGAATTTCAAGTTGAGTTTCCACATTTTGTAATAGATTATATACAATTTAAGAATACTTTGGATAGAACTTTCAAGTTCTATCCAACTTTTTTCTGAAACTGGTAGTCTCTTTAGAAAATCAGGCAGCAGAGCAGTTAAGAAACGTAGACCTCAAGTTGTCAATCGTGTTGAAGAAATAATGGAAAATAAACCACAAACATCTGTTCGACATTTGAGTCAACAAATAAACCTTTCTGTTGGTACAACTCACAAGTTATTAAAAAAAGATATGCAACTTTATCCATACCGTGTCACAGCAGTACAAGAATTGTTAGAAATTGATTACCCACGTAGACTACAGTTTTGTAATTGTTTGTAAATATGAACAATAATGGAGAACTTTCGTAAAGAGTCATCTTTACTGATGAAGCATGGTTTTATAAAACAGGATTCACAAAATACAAGAATTTGGAGTAGTGAAAATCCACATGTAATTAATGAAGAATCGCTACATCCAGAGAAAATTGGTGCTTGGGCAGCGATAAGCCAAAGGCGAATCATTGGACCAATATTTTTTCGGGGAACGTTAACTGCTCAAAGGTACCGTACGGAAATTTTACAACCATTTGTCAATCAGTTGCATGATGATGAACTTCAAAATGCATATTTCCAACAAGACGGAGCACCTTGTCACTGTACTGCAGAATCTTTGGATTATTTAAGAGAATTTTTTGATGAGCGTATAATTAGTCGAAATACTGAAATTGCCTGGCCTGCACGTTCATGCGATTTAACACCTTGCGACTTCTTTTTGTGGCCTTATCTAAAAAATAACATATTTCGAACACCTATATTGAATTTGAATGATATGCTACAGAGAATCGAACAGAAATGCATGGAAATTAATAACAATCCAGTAATGTTGCAGAATATCATCAGAAATTTTGAACGGAGGATTTTAAAGTGCATTGATCTTGAAGGACAACATTTTCAACATTTTTTATAGTTTTAAATAAATACCTATTACATATTTGTTATTTATTTGTATGTATGAAACTGTCAAAATATACGACTTTGTAGGTTAAGTAGTAAATTTTAATTTACGACATACTTCAAAACGTTCTCAGTAAATCACATGCTACTAGATTGACTTTCAAATGAGCACTTGTTATATATACCGGGTGTTACAAAAAAAGGTTGTCGGATATTTTACCTAATTATATTATTGATGGAAACACATTAAAAAGTCCTAGTTAATATGTGTCCGCTTTTATATTTTTACAGCCGACCACTAGATTGTGATTTTGAGTAATCACTATATTCTTAAAGGTTGACATTTGTCAATGAGAAATCCGCGATTGCTTAGAAATTGAGTCAGTAGTTTGTTGAGAGTGAGTTTGTAAAATAATGTAGATTACTCGTGAAGATTTCCGTTGGATGTTTTTTACGATTATAAAAAAGACCTAACTCCACAAGAATGCACTATATCGCTTCGGTCAACTTTTGGTAATGAAGCACCATCAGAGAAGGCAGTTTACGATTGGTTTGCAGAATTTCATCATGGTCGTGTCTCAGTGAGTGATGAATCACGTAAAGGTCGACCAAAAACTGTTGTGATTCCAAAAAACATCGATGCCGTGCGGAAAATGATAGAACACGATCGACATGTGAATTACAGTGAGGTAGAGGCATCTCTTGGCATATCGCAAACTGCAATTCATTGGATTTTACATGAACATTTATTTGTAAAAAAATATGTTCCAGATGGATTCCACATAACTTGACCGAAGCACAGAAAGCAGCTCGTGTCAATTGGTGTGAAGAGATGCGCAAAAAATTCGACGTAGGAACCGCAAAATCCGTATACAACATCGTCACAGGTGACGAAACATGGATATATGCGTATGACAATCTACTGTATGGGTGTTCCAAGACGAACCGAACCCTACGAAAGTTGTTCGTGCAAGGAGCACTTCCAAGAAAATGATAGCTTGTTTCTTTGGCTGTACAGGACAGGACAGGACACATCGCAACAATTCCTTTAGAGGATCGAAAAACTGTTAACGCTGAATGGTATACAGTAATTTGTTTGCCAAAAGTTATAGCCGAAATCAGGAAGAACAACCGAAAACGTCGCAATATTCTTCATCCACAATGCGAGTTCCCATACAGCATGTCTAACAGTTGACTATTTGAAGGGCAAAAGTGTTGAAATAATGTCTCATTGTCCATATTCACCTGACTTGTCGCCGAATGATTTCTTTTTGTTCCCAACTGTGAAACAAAAAATGCGTGGATAGCGATTTTCAACGCCTCAAGAAGCAGTCGAAGCCTTTGAAAACCATGTTTCTGAGACACAACCTTCAGAGTGGAAAAAATGTTTTGAAAACTGGTTCGTACGAATGCAAAAGTGTATAGACCATAAAGGCGAATATTTTGAAAAACTATAAAATAGTTTGTTTCCAAAAATTTTCTTCCCAGATTTTGTAAAAATATAAAAGATGACCCCTGTAGCCATAGAAGAAGCACCATGAATATTTCAACATTAATGTGCGGTGGTTTGAAAAGAAAGGGAAATGACAGGTCATTTTTTAAAAAAATAAATACTATTGAAAACTATGGGCTACCTTCTATACCATACTTATGTTAAACGATATCAATACCATAGAGAAAAAATCTAATATCTACAATTGAAAGTGCGTGGAATTCAATACCCCCAAACTCTAATAAATTCTCTTTATAATTTGCTGTCAGAGAAGACTTAAAAAATCATTTCATTTATGACCTCTTCTCATATGTGTATCAATATAGAACCGATGGTGATTCTTTATCTATCTCTTAACCGTCGATTTTCTCATTAATATAATGCAGTTAGTCTTCCATAGAAAATTACCACATTACAGTGATACTCCCACTCCAAAACCTATCTTTACATTTGTGAGACAACCACCATAAAAAAATTGCTCGTTTTTAATTTATTAATTTATTTATATATAAAAACGTTTAATTTTAACTTCTCTCTAAGAAAACTTAAAACTGTTTTCTTATAAATACATAAAGATTGTGAATTTAAAACTAGTGAGGTTAATCTATTGTCGCGGATTGTATACTGTATAATGGCTGGAGGCTAATTTCGTTCAAATATATGATGACAATAATCCCAGAATGCGCAACTACACTTGACATGCCAAAATAATATTACGTTTTCTTTTTGAAAAGCATCTTTCGCAATGTTTTTGGCCTGCTCTCAAAAGGGAAGTTGTTAAAGAACATTTAACATGTGCACTTAATCTACATAATTATTATATTGTTGGAATAGATATTCTATTTGGATCATTTTCTTTTGTTTTACTTTATTTATATATTTGTATATACATAATTTTCGTCAGCAAGTGTAAGTTTATGTCAATCTGTGTCATTTGCAAAATTTATTTAGAAATCTAAAATTCAGTCCAAAAATAAAATAAATAATGAAATGCAAAAAGTGATGAAAATATTTACATACAGACCGTCCCAGACTTACTGAAACAGTTCCAAACTATTGTCGATAAACGGTCAACCTATCTCGCTTCAATACTAATTTTTAAATTAAAAATTTTTAAAAAAGAGCTATTTTATAACTTATTCCATTTTATCTGATAAAACACTACATCTACATAGTGTCAGAAGTTAATGATTTTTTTTCTTATAACAAATGTTCATATGAAAAGTCAATCTAGTAGCATGTGATTTACTGAGAACATTTTGAAGTATGTCGTAAATTCAAATTTACTACTTAACCTACGAAGTCGTATATTTTGACAGTTTCATACATACAAATAAATAACAAATAATAGGTATTTATTGAAAACTATAACAAATGTTGAAAATGTTGTCCTTCAAGATCAATGCACTTTAAAATCCTCCGTTCAAAATTTCTGATGATATTCTGCAACATTACTGGATTGTTATTAATTTCCATGCATTTCCATATCATTCAAATTCAATATAGGTGTTCGAAATATGTTATTTTTTTGATAAGGCCACAAAAAGAAGTGGCAAGGTGTTAAATCGCATGAACGTGCAGGCCAGGCAATTTCAGTATTTCGACTAATTATACGCTCATCAAAAAATTCTCTTAAATAATCCAAAGGTGCTCCATCTTGTTGGATATATGCATTTTGAAGTTCATCATCATGCAACTGATTGACAAATGGCTGTAAAATTTCGGTACGGTAGCTTTGAGTAGTTAACGTTCCCTGAAAAAATATTGGTCCAATAATTCGCCTTTGGCTTATCGCTGCACAAACACCAATTTTCTCTGGATGTAGCGATTCTTCATTAATTACATGTGGATTTTCACTACTCCAAATTCTTGTATTTTGTGAATGTAGGTATTCCGTTTTATAAAACCATGCTTCATCAGTAAAGATAACTCTTTGCGAAAGTTCTCCATTATTGTTCATATTTACAAACCAATTACAAAACTGTAGTCTACGTGGGTAATCAATTTCTAACAATTCTTGTACTGCTGTGACACGGTATGGATAAAGTTGCATATCTTTTTTTAATAACTTGTGAGTTGTACCAACAGAAAGGTTTATTTGTTGACTCAAATGTGCAACAGATGTTTGTGGTTCATTTTCCATTATTTCTTCAACACGATTGACAACTTCTTGAGGTGTACCTTTCTTAACTGCTCCGCTGCCTGATTTTCTTAAGAGACTACCAGTTTCAGAAAAAAGTTTTAAAGTTCTATCCAAAGTATTCTTAAATTGTATATAATCTATTACAAAATGTGGAAACTCAACTTGAAATTCTACCATGCAATCTTGAACTGAATAAACCCATAAACCATCAATTTCATTACCACTTCGAAAATAAGCCTGGACTAAAAAAAATTTATGTTCTAAAGTGAAAGGCCATTTTAAAACTGAGAAGCAATTTATTTAAACCAGAATCGACGCACGATTATTTTATGCACTAACTGATATTTGTGATTGACATTATCAAATGTCATTTGGATTTACGTTTACGGAACAACGAACCCATACTAATATATTTGTGTCTTATTCTATCAAAATTACAAAGTCACCTAGATTGACTTTTCAAATGAACACTTGTTACTTCAATAACCAATTTACGCATTCCACATTCCAAAAAGAGAATATAAATTCTATTTTATTGTTCAGTACTGCTTAATAGAATCTGTTTGATGATACCGTGACTTTTTGATAGATGGCGTTAGGAGATCATCAAAATTAATACGTTTTTGACATTTGATAATTTTAACAAAGTTACGTACAAAACTTCAAGCAGATACGAGGTGTGTAAATTAAGTAATGAGTAAAGACCACCATTCTCCGTCGGCTCACAGAGGCGTTGACGCGCGGGAGATTTGGAAGGCTCACGTCAGCGCTTCGCGTGCTATATGTATAAGTTAAATTCAACTCTTGTCCGATTATTCTATCAATTGACGATTTGAACGCACAAGATTCCGTATTCTATCGACATTTTCGGCTCTCTTTCTTCTGAAAATGTCTTAAATCCCCGAAAAACCTGGGGCCTTGACAAAACATTGTCTCGGTAGGCCTGCTAGTTTTTTGCAAAAGTTTCCGTTGTACTGTGCCCAAGTCTGAAGCAAAACCTGATAGCATACCATTACTTGAAATTGATGTTACACATTTTTAGAATACAATAGAAAAAAACCGTTTCATGAAAAATTTTGTTTTTATTAATATTGATGTGATATCGAAAAACTTTTTTGAAAATGTTTATTTACTTACCTTAATAGGTACTAAATAAAAAAAAACTGAGGGATAACATATAAGAAATTAATCGTTTGCTAGCATATACCGGGTGGGGCAAAACTACCGTTATGGTT
Source organism: Melolontha melolontha (assembly GCA_935421215.2). NCBI lineage: Eukaryota > Metazoa > Arthropoda > Insecta > Coleoptera > Scarabaeidae > Melolontha > Melolontha melolontha. The sequence goes on along the minus strand of OW285244.1, from coordinate 34,035,819 downwards.
TGAATGTTTAATAACTTTTTTAATAAATTTATATTTTTTATTTTTATTTCAGAATTTTGTGAAGAAAAGTTGGGGAATTAGAAATGGAACGATACACCACAGAACAGCGATCAAAACTTGTTGAATTTTATTTTGAAAATCATCGGTCAATTGTATTGACGCAGCGTGCTTATCGTGGTTTTTTTAATGTGCGTACTGGACCTTCAGCACCAACAATAAACCGCCTGGTTGAAAATTTTCGACAACATGGTACAGTAAGACACCTTCCATGTACCGGAAGACCACGTAGGTCCACACGGAAGAAAATATCCAACGTGTTGTGGATAGTGTACAGGGCAGTCCAGAAACATCAACAAGAAGACGTTCGGCACAACTGGGGCTATCGCGGAGGTCCGTTCAGAGGATTATGGTCGCATTGCACATGTTCCCCTATAAGATTCAGCTTGTACAAGAATTGAAGCCTTTAGACTACCAACAACGGCTAGATTATGCCATTTCATTCCGACAAAAAGCAGAAGAAAATCGCGATTTCATTAACAATTTGATAATGAGCGATGAAGCCCATTTCCATTTGAATGGTTTAGTAAACAAGCAAAATTCCAGGATATGGGCTACGGAAAATCCGAGAACAGTTCATCAGCAACAATTACACCCAGTTAAGTGTACTGTTTGGTGCGGTGTATCGTCCGAAAGGATCATTGGTCCATATTTCTTTGAAAATGCACATGGCGCCTCAGTTACGGTTAATGGTGCTGAATATCGAATGATGCAGGACAATTTGTTGAGACCAGCTGTAGAAAACCATCCACAGTTGTGGTTCCAACAAGATGGAGCCACAGCCCACACTGCAAGGGATACAATGGCTATGTTACGGGACCTCTTTGGCGAACGCATTATTTCGCGCAGAAGCGATTTCAATTGGCCCCCACGTTCACCGGATTTAACAGCGCCAGACTGTTTTCTTTGGGGTTATTTGAAAGAAAGGGTATACGTAAATAAGCCGGCGACCATACCACAGCTAAAACAAAACATTCGCAATGAAATTCAAGCCATAACACCGGAAATTTTACGAAAAGTTATGCAAAATGTACTGGAAAGAGCACGAATGTGCGAAGCCGAAAATGGCCACCACTTGCGGGATATAATTTTTCATACTTAAGCCAAAAATATTCCCCATTAATATACTTTCCCGGCTTAGGACGAAAAAAGCCTTCCCGGACTGTTTTCTGATGGTTGGTTAGCAACAGATTAAAATACTAGAATAGCTTATTTTGGGATCTGAAATTGCGCAGAGAAACTAGGCAATCTTGACCGATTTCAGAAAGATATATTTGAAGCAATTCTTATCTAAAGCTGTCACAAACTATTTCATAAGCCCAAGTTTAATATGTAGTGACGGAAGAATTATTTTTTCTCGACTTATCAATGGTTCATGAACGATGTTAGCTTTTCCTACGGCCATAGTTATTGTCGACGGCCATAGTTATTGTCGACGGCCAGTCTTTCCTACCCCAGTATTCATTTTTCGTACGATTGTCCCACAGGCAAATAAAACAGGAATATTTAGTGTATTCACTTTGCTGTCCAATAAAAAATTACGATTTTTGATGTGAAACATCTAATGGAGCGACACGGGGTAAACTCGGCTCTTGAATGTAATCACGCGACGACCGCTCAGTCAGCGCTCTCCTCTCTTCACCATATCGCTGGTGCTCCCTTCTCGCTGCAGCGCGTATAATGTGTGTGCGTGTATATCGGTCAACGCTTATGCTGACGTATCCTCTCTCCGCTATCCCTGCGAGTTATATACTAGGCGTTTGTCGCTTTTACGTGTGTGAGTTTTACTTGCGTACACTGCACGACATATAAAACCCGTATAACTCTTATGCGCATAAAATCAGAGTTTTTTATATAAAATATTATCTTCGTATTTTTCATTTATCCATGATCACTGTGCGACAAATCTTTTTCTAAGTATCTAATTCCTATGCTACTTATTGTTACGGTGTAATTAATTAATTATTCAGTTAATAATCCAGTCATTGTTTCCAACGATTTTGTATGTGTTATCCACACCGACAGCTATTTAAAATATTGGTTTTAAAGAGCACGCGATCTTAGAGATCGATTAACTCCCGACATTTGACCTCAGGTCGTAATTCTACAACTCGCCCGATCTTCCTTTTTTGCACAGACTTTACGATGTAAATTCGATCAAAACAATCGTGTTTTGCTCAAATTAATCACTTGATCGGGACAATATATCTTTAATAATTTTAGCTAGCTTCTTTTTGCTGCTTATTCGTTTGCTGTGATATTATCTCGTGAAGACTACAGAAAGTCTTCACGTTATGAGGTGAATTCCTTTTTAAAAATCCTTATAAGCTTAATAAGCTGAAGTAGATGGATCCATTTGCTTCATCTGCTTGTAATACTAATATGCAAGGGTTTTGCTGTTTAATTAAAAAATTATTTGTAAGAAACTCTTCTTTGTCTTAATTCTTTAATCTCAATTTAGAATGCTCTAGGGCGCCAGTTCTGGGAAACCCTGTATATATCCTTATGTCTTCACGGTCACTCTATATATGTTGTATGTAGTACCTGTGAGCTTTAGAGCAACTGCTTTGGCGACGTTTCAATAAAATTGAACTCATCTTCTTCTCTTAGCTATTATTCGACTCGAACAAGGCGAATGAATCAATCCTTAGAATCATTTTTCGAAATATAAATTGACATATTTGTTCATCATCTCTTCTAAAAATGCAAATATTTTTGTTGTACTTTTTTGATACGAATCGTGTTTTTCACGCCATTGTACTTACTTCACAACATACTTCTTATCGCCAACCCTTAATTTTTTTTTCCATATCCGGTCTTATTGGTGAGAGTTCTTTGATACTTAAATTTCATTTGCGGGAACGTAACGAAGCAATGCTTCAATCCTCCATTGTCCAGTTCCTGGACGTTTTTCCACCGCTTGCTCCGTATTCCGCTCTTGCGTCAACTTAACAATGCGCGTAGGACTAACATATAACTTTCTTGCAATATCTCGCACTGACCAAACGTTTTCGAGCATCTCTACGCCACCCTATTGTGATTAAATGTAGCAAGAGAAAGTTTTAAAAATCTACTTTAAGAAAGTAAATTTCAGAAATTCTCATGAAAGAAAGATTTATGCTTCTGTCTCTGTTAGGTTCAAATAAATCATTTAATTTTTTTTTAAATCGTAACTACGAATCTAATATGTTCTTAACTTTTAACAGTTTCACAATAATTAATAACAATTTTGATTCGAAACAGGTTTAAAATTCCTGTTAGGGAACAAGTAAATTACGAAAATAAATTGAGATATCTCCACAGAATATCTGAACTTAATTCTGATTTCAAAAAACTTTTTAAACAATGATATATTATGCATGAAGCTCAAACAAGGGACGCGAAAAAAGAATAGCCTTTAAATAACTTCTTAAACTGATTTTGTGTGTTAAAAAGCACCTATACAAAGGTGATACAATTAATGCTTTAGGTTTTTAAAGTGAAATATTGGCAAACCTGTACAGTGACTACCTTCATGTATTTGTCAGTTTTGTAGTTTGTTATTACAAGACAATATTAACGCTTCAAGAACGTTGCGAAATTATTAAAAGTTATCAGAGACGATGGATGCTTTATAAAGGAAACTTGACGTATTCAAATGCGAAATTGTGTCAAAATATCAACGCAATCGGTGCAGAACTTTCGGAGGTCTAAGATTTTGATCAAACGAATATTTACATTTTTATTTATATAGATTAATAGTAACATTGGTTCAGAATATATATTATATATATATATATATCATTTGATAAATTCTTGGCGTTTCGGCTTTATATTAAATATTTTTAAAGTAATGTGAATATAAACATTACGACGCTAATTATTCGAAATTTTTATAACAAAAAAATAATAATAATAATTAACCATTAAATAAAAAAGTTATTAAACATTCAAACCATAACGGTAGTTTTGCGCCAGCCTGTATAAAACTCAACTAATTTGTCAAAAGAAATAGCTATTCTGTGATGTCAAAGTCACGTAATTCCATCGCATCGCAAAGTGTCAAAGTGCTTATACTGATTGAAGGTATATGAAATAGCTTACTTAGGTTGTCAAGATTTCTACTGAACATGTATTCAATATCTTCCACGAATATTTGGGTATGAAAAAATTATCAGCAAGATGAGTGCCGTATTTACTCAATTGAATATTAGGTTCGTTTTTCGGAACAGAATTTAGGCAATATTTCCAAATAAAATCAAATATTTCGAATCATTTTGTTTCAATTAATATTTTGCTAATATTTCAAATATTAAGCTTGACAAGCATTTAGAATTTACTAGAGATTTTTAAAAACGGAAAAATACATCGATATAAATACTGCAAATATATGCAATTTTATAATCCAGTATATAACAGAAGATGTAGATATTTTTAACAACCAATCGGTAAACTTTAGTTTTACTGAACAGAGCAGCAAAACCAACAAAAACTTTATATTAGATTAGTACAAATTCTTGCACTTACTTTCTGAACTCCTTCCATAAACGCTCTAGTTGCCAGCTCTCCCGGACCATCAACCGTTTTTCCATCATCATCAGGTCCCCAGGAAGCGCTATAAATATCGATGTGCTGAGGATTTAAACTAAGAGATCTTGCTTCGACCGCATCGGTAACATCTCCATCTAACATTCTAACACCACCAACGTGTGCTCCATGAGCTACCCCCAACGCACAAACCGAGTTATTACTAGTAGCAGCTACCTCACCGGCACACCTCGTGCCATGTCTGTTTGAGTCTATCATGTCGTACCGAGGACTTGGATCGGAATCTTGATTGTTGACATCGTATGATGCCATGGGGTCCTTTAAGATAATATCAGGTCGTATGAATTTGATAATTGGGGATGGTTTGATTTGTGGGGAAAAGGAAATATGCTTACGTAATTCTGAATTAGGTCAGGATGATCTTTTTCTAAACCGTCATCTAATATCGTTACGACAGCCCCTTTTCCAGTTATACCCTCTAACCATGCTGGAATGACATTCATATCTAACCCATTACCTCTATTCTGAAATAATATAGGATTACTTACTACTATGTATAAAACTTTATCAAAATAATACATTAGAAAGTTACAATTCAATATTACTAATGCAACTAAGTGATGGGACCCAAAAAATATTGCGTTCAATATTTAGAATTATTGCAACTCTTTGAAAAATATTTGCCTATATTTTACAAGAATCTAATCCGAAATATACTAACGACCTAAAATTTACTTAAAAATCAATTAAAACGTCCAAAAGTTTCGCACAATTAGTTTCTACGTTTGCATAAAATTTTAGAATATGGTGTGACATAATAGTCCAACGCCAAACGTGTTTGCTAGTCCTGCAATAAGTTCATACCTGCACTGTCAAAAGAACGAACCTGTCGACGTGAACAGCATTTGTTCGCGTTGGATCCCGCATAATTTGATAATCGCGTTCTACGGTACGTTCTACGGTACGTCGGCTAGCACAGGAAATTGAATTAGTTCCAGGTACTTGTCAAAAAAATATTAAAGAAGGATTAGCAATTGTATCCCTATCGTATGTGAGCCGTCTAATAATTACATGAAACTGATTATCCGCAACGTGTTATACAAGGTGTGTATAAATTGGCGGACCCACTACACGCGGCGATGTTCTTCGTTAAATTCGGAGTCCAAAATCCTAATACGAAAATGTTGTACCATGCTCCATATCTTTGCACGAGGTTCCTAAAGTTCGGACTTTCAGTCTTGAAATAAGCATTATTACTCGATATTTGTTGACAGAAAGAGCTACGATTTAGAAGAATTGTTGTTATTATCCTTTCGTTAAAGTTTTCTTTTTGATTTTAAAGTTTGTTTTTAATATTTGTTTATTAACTTATTTTGACGAAAAACACATCTGACAACGTTGTAAAACAATAAGTAGGCAGCCTAATGTTGTTCTAGTCAAATACATTACTACTGTCAAATTCATTCTGAAGACAAAGGAAGCCTGATACATCGTTTTAGGATTAGGACTTTTAACTCAAAATTTGACCAAGAATGTCGCCACGTGTAGTGGGTCCGCCAATTTATACACACCTTGTATATTGCCGATAATTTCAAAAGGCTGTCAACAATGACTTCTTGGAAATTTTTTTTTTTACCAACTGTTATCAGTATTTTCTATAGATAATGTCTTGGTCTTTCGTGTTTATGTTGCTTCAAATGCACCAACCTAATATATTTCGCAATTTTACTTACAAGATACCACATATTGGGCCACCTCGGATCAGAATCTTGCAGCCTTAAGTCACGTTTGCTCCTCCTTTTGGCTACTTGCTGTTGAAACCATTTCACTCTCATATCAGACGCTAGTAAAACTTTCTTTCCAGGATGTTGTGACGTCGATCTTTTAGCGACTTTTCTGTGTTGAAAATGATAGTAATCAGTAAATATCTGCAAAGAAAATAAAAAAAAAATTATACATATTTCAGTAGTTGTCATTAACTAAATAAGAGCAAGTAGTTAGTATTCATGTTCTAAATGAAAGACAAGGAAATTGTATTTTTCCAAGATTAATTTTGAATAACACAAGCCTAATTCCAGATATTAATGCTTTAATAGCATCTAAAGAAACCTGCGTATTAGTTTAATAAGTCGCTAGTAATGTGGTAGTATTTTAACTTTGCCTTTATGGTAGTTTTTCATTTTTAGTACAAATTTATAGAAAAAAATTTTGATCAGTTTTGAAGGAATACTGGAAACTGTAAAACATATTTTTTTTAAATAGAGCTCTAATTATAATAATAATAATAATAATAATAATAATAATAATATTTATTCATCCAACAGATTAATAAAATTCCAGTTACAGGGTAAAAATTAGATAATATAGAAACTAAAAATTAGTAATACAAATTCAAGTTTGCTTTAAACTAATGTAACTGATACAGCACAACTTCATAAAACACAAATAAAGAAAACTATAAAATTATTTATAAAAACAGAACAAACTAATATATGCAATAAAAAAATTTAAAAAATCATTAAATTAAATGCAAACAAAAATGACAAAGATAATTGTTTTCTTCAGAATAGATCAGGACTATTCCTGATTGGCATTATAGAATACATATTGCTATGTTCTCTTCTAACCGAGATAAATTGAATAATTAAATAAAGTTGAAAACAGTAATGAAAATTTGAAAACAAATAAATTTTGAATACACCCTGTATAAACAATACATAGTCAATTTCATGTAAAGTTTCTTGTTATTTTCTGTAATAAGTTTTTATATGCAACGATACAGATCGTGTTAAGAAAAACACTTCTGTTAAAGTAAAGTAAAGTTATATTATATGTAAAATATCATGTAAATTATTATATTTCTCTACGTTCTAATTTATAAATGCTAATAACTTAAATATTTAAATCATACTGTATATACCAATTTATAAAAGAACATTTTTAAATTATAGTAAGCTTCATAATCAATAATTGAATTTTACAAAATTTCTTAAATACATAAATATTGTTTCTGTCACAGTTACGATGCACGTAAAATTTCATAGAAAGATAACCTGAATTGTGAAGAAAACACGGCGTCGGACGGTAAAAAAAAGGAACACTTGAAAATAAGAACGCATTTAAAATATGAAACATTATTAGAAATAAATATTAAAGAAAACGTAAATCAGTATGAGAACAAAAGTTTTTAAATATGGAATATTATTTGGAAGAGTATTTTAACTTAAAATGTATTTGAACAAGAATTGACGTCATGGGGCATATATAAAGAAAATTTCTCAAGGAGAGAGACACTGATCGAAATAACGTTTTCAAGCGGTGGTCAAATAAAATTTTGGCTATGTAAATTGTATTAAATTTAAATTATTACTTTAGTTTGTTTAATATTATAATAATTACGACAGGTAAATTATGTAACAAAGGCACTCAAGACTTTGAAGTACTAAGATTAAATTTATGAGTTTATTTGTTTTATGTGGACATTTTATTTCATCGTGTGTAATTTCAATTTCTGTATTAAAACATATAATAAAATAGAATACAGCTGTCTTTAACTTGTAAGTAGGGAAAACGATCTCACGAACATTTAAAGAGATCTGGGTTTAGAACTCGAAATTTTAAACTCCTGTTAAATATATGAAATACTAATTAAAACATATCGTGTGTTATTGACGATTTTATGTAGCAGGGTAAAGTCCTCGCCACGTAGATATGAAATAACACATTTTTCCTTTGTAATATTATCAACTTTTAATACTATTATATCCACAAACTTTACAATTTATTTATTTTTAAATAAAAACACTGTTTCATGCTTTAGCGTCTTGTAGGATATAAAAACTCACTGGTCTAAAGTAATACACAGCTGCGTTTTGAAATATTAATATTGGAATTTAAATCTTCAAAGTTTTATTTATATATCTATATGAATGTGAATATTATCTGACTAGATACAAGATTGGTGTACTATGTTTTACTAATAATTGACGATATTTAATATACATAATTGGATACTAATGTATGTTTTAACAAAGTGTGTATAATAAATGTATTAAACTTAACATGCTATCGTTTTATTTCTCTCCTTATTACATTAGATGCTATGCCTAGTTGCGAGGAATCCTTTTTGTAAAACAAAAACCCTGAGAGCAATTTTAGAAGTCTAAAACGAAATATGTGTGTATGATGATTCATGTTTAATAATTGACGACTCATATTTAATATATTGGCGCCCATTTTTAAAATTAAAGTACACAGCAAAAGCGCTTTATAGAGGACATTCATATGCGCTTTCTACATAGAACGTAGCCGATGACTTAATGTTCTACTTTGGCACCAGAAAATTAATTTGTCGGAGCAGAGAAGCTGAATCAGCATCATAATTGACTGAGTTCTATCAGGAACTTGCCGCTTACTTCATCTCTCCATTGGTTTGGGGAAGTCAAGCCAAACCAATTCAATAAACTTTCGTAGTCAGTGCCACAATGCAAGTATATGCCATCCAGTTTATAGGATAACAACTTGAAGAATCGTTTTTGTAGTTCAAGTCACAGTTTTTGATAAATATAATGGGGATACCAAATCACAAGCGCTTACTCGAGCTTAGTTTGAACGAAAGAATAAAATAAAATAGCTAATTGTGTGTAAATTTCCAAATAAACGACAAGATCATATGAGAAAACCTAGAGACCTTAATGCGGATGAACAAATGCTAGTAATATGTGGACCAAAACACAAATGAAAATTAAAGATTACCCCAAGATCCCAAAACTATAGTACCCTAGAAATCCTGTCGTGAGAAATAATATTGGAACGTTTAGAGAATTAAAGAATAGCACATTTATCAACGTTTAAGCCCACTCGATTATTTTGAACACCATTCATGAATTAGTGTAAGATTTTTCTGCGGATCAATTCGATTGAGAGACTATGAAGAATCTTCAAATCAATTATCCGCATATTTGAGAATTCTACAATCCACAAGCATCAAGATATCATTAATATAGACATTGAAAAGTAGCGGTTCCAGGTTAGATACTTGTGGAAGACCAATGGTAGCAATAAAATTATATACATATATCCATTATAGTGTACATAGTACCAACGATTTAATAAATAGGATTTGAGGTCTCAGCGAAGCGCCAATAGATTGTCACTTTAGCAAGAGAAGATAGTGGTCGATTGTACCAAGGGTTTCACTAAAATTAGCATAGACAACATCAATTTTTAGTCGAGCATTCAAAGTTTCACCTATGCTCTAGAATTAATTGAATTTAAAAGATTTAATTTGGCGAATTTCGAATTAAGATCCAAAAATAAAAGTAAAAATAAATTATTAAAATCAATATAATTCTCTTTTACAGTCACATATAGCTCTACAACTATAAATTGAGGGTCGCATGCGAGTAAATAAGAAAATAAGTAATTTTCGTGCTCGCTCGGGTGACATGTTTGATGTTCGGTACCATCGAACTGAATATGGTAGGCATAATCCCATGGACCGAGTTTTATTAGAACTAAATCTTTTATCTAGAGTCGATTTGGTTAATATTTCAAACCACGCCTTTCTGCAAATACTAAAAAATTTGCGGTTTCTTTGATTCTTCTTTTCATTTCTTGCTAATTGTAGTTGTTACAGTGGAATGGTTTTAAGTTTTGGATTTTGGATTCCTCCCTATTTACAATATACATTTGTAACTATAATTTACAAACTTGTGTATGTTTTATTTTGGATTACGAAATTGTACTATTTGGAATTTTGTCTTGTAATGTACAATAAATAAATAAATAAGGTTTCTAGGTTAAAATCCTATGTATCTTCTTATGGAGCTTCATACAAATAGGAATAGCTAGATATTGAACAAGCTCATTACCTGTTCACACCAATTTTATAGCTGGTTCAAACATGTAATGAACAGATATAAAACATGTTTGAACATGTATAAAAGACGTCTGAACAGATAATGAAGTTGTTAAAATGTTGTAACCAGGTATAAAACAGGTGTGATCAGATAATGAACAAGTTAATTACCTGTTCATACCTATTTTGCGTTACTCAACTGTGACGTCCCAGCTCAAATAACTTTGAATTGCAAAAAAAGTTCCATACGAAATTACATGGAATTTTGGCCTAGAACCGCTTTGCTTATCTACTCATGGGGGTTTCCCATGTGAGTAATAGAATTCCTTCAAGGCAGCAATTAAAGCGGAAATAATTGTTACGCATGCCAGATAGCTGTCGTTAATTATATCGAAACAAAATGAACTTATCACCAATCTGATTTTTTTCTTAAGGAAAACCGAAGCAAACAGAAGCAAAAACCTTTTTAGAATGTCGTATATGTCCCTGGCGTCACAAAGAAAATAAATTTGGTAACCAAACATGAGAAAAAATATTTCAAGACAGAAAAATATAAAGGGAAAAGGATGAATCGGATTTTATAAAACGTAAAAGCAATTTGAAAGGTCTTTACTTGCATCGACATAATGTATATAAAAGGGAAGCTGTGTGTCTTCTTCACGCAAATCGGGCAGAGATTTTAGGATAAACATAAATTCGGAGATGGAATAGATTCGAAGGGGAATAAAAATGCGAATTTTCAATTTAGTTATTCTTGCACATGAAAATGTAGACGAAGAACGAGCTCTCTAGAACAGGACAAGAAAAAAATCAAACAAAATCCACGTTTTCGTTTCTATTTAATTAAATATGTTTCCTAATTTAAAAGTATTTTTGATTACACCAGGGCGATTTGAAGGGGAAATACTTTTTTAGGCCAGAATCGATGTGAATCAAATCATGTATTTGTGAATGAATACAAAAAATGGTGAGATTAAAGGATCTTATAAAGTGAAGTATACAAATTCTCTGCTGCACGTAATGTACAGGATTAGGTAGCTGGTATGACACATTTTTATAAACCTGTAAAATTGTTGAAAAATTATGAAATTAAACCAACTTGCGATGTACAGGTGGCCCAAAATGACCGAAGGGGTTTTAATTCCTTATAACTTTTTTATTATAATTTTTTTTTTTTTAGTTTTCAGTATTTTGTAAAGAAGACTTGGGGAATTTAAAATGATACAGGATGGCCCAAAATGACCGAAGGGGTTTTAATTCCTTATAACTTTTTTATTATAATTTTTTTTTTTTTAGTTTTCAGTATTTTGTAAAAAGACTTGGGGAATTTAAAATGATACAGGATGGCCCAAAATGACCGAAGGGGTTTTAATTCCTTATAACTTTTTTATTCTATTTTTTTTTTTTTTGTTTTCAGTATTTTGTAAAGAAGACTTGGGGAATTGGAAAATGTTTTAAAAGAGCACGAATATGCGAAGCAGAAAATGGCCACCACTTGCGAGATATAATTTTTCATAATTAAATTAAAAATATTCTCCATTAATATACTGTATTTAAAATAAAAAAATTTTTAATAATTATGTCTTAAATAAGAAGTTATAATGAACTCAAACCCCTTCGGTCATTTTGGGCCAGCCTGTATAAAAATTTACATACAGGTGAGTTTTTTCTGATGTTTAGCATGGGAATCTCGGAAACTGGCGGAGATATAGAGACGATTAAATGGGGAAGGAATTGCAGTTTACGAGCTCAGTTTAATGAGCTTTTTATTTTTTGGAAAAAATGCATGGCTAACTAGATATATCACAAAAATTATTTTTTTGCTATTATGTCCGTTTGTTCAGCGCTTATATCTCTGTTATTATTTACTTTAGCAAAAATGTGTAAAGGAGTAAGTTATAAGTAATTATGTGCTTAATAATACTGTATAACCGAATTTTTCATTTAAGCTATAATTTTTGAGTTATGACACAAACTTTTGTTTTTTCTAATGGAAACCATAGTCGGCCATAAATGATGTACCACTTGACAAAGTTTTTTTTTAAATAAATGAATTATGGACGTTTCTTTCTTTTAATTTTCGAACTGCTCTAGTAGTATGCTATGAAAACAATGAATAGGTTCACATCGCGTGTAGTAATAAAATTCAGTTTAGTTATCAAAAATATTCTTTTAATTTCGAAATTATAAATACGAAATTGCAATATAAATAAAGTATGTAGTACCAAAACAATGTAATTAAAGTTAGTTAACTATTTAAGACTAAAAATTTTCGAAAGGTTCACTTTTTTTTTTAATGCAAAAGTCACACCTTTTTAAAACTGAATTTGTTGCTTTTCTGACGGACTGTGCATCAATATTATTAAAAACTTCTAATACAGCTTCTCTAAGGTCATCTAATGTGTCGGACGTCTTTCTACGAGGTGCATTCAAGTTCTAAGGCCTCCGATTTTTTTTCTCCAGACTGGAAAGGGATAGAAGCATGTGCATTGTTTTAAAATGAGCGTGCGTTCGTTGTCAATACGTCACAGAGATGGCAGCACTGTACGGCAGATGGAATTGTAGCGGCAGCGTCGAGAATGAGAACTGTTTTAGATACTTAAAATGGCTACGTTTTCCTTACTTGAACAGCGTGCAATCATTCGTTTTCTGAATTTGCGTGGTGTGACACTAATTGAAATTCATCGACAGTTGAAGGAGACATGTGGTGATGGAGTTATGGATGTGTCGAAAGTGCGTTCGTGGGTGCGACAGTTTAATGAAGGCAGAACATCGTGTGACAACAAACCGAAACAACCTCGGGCTCGCACAAACCGGTCTGACGACATGATCGAGAAAGTGCAGAGACTTGTTTTGGGGGATCGCCGAATGACAGTTGAACAGATCGCCTCCAGTGTTAGCATTTCCGTGGGTTCTGTGCACACAAGCCTGCATGACGACCTGAAAATGCGAAAAGTGTCCTCCTGGTGGGTATCACGAATGCTGACGGACGACCACAAGGCTGCTCGTGTGGCATGTTGCCAAGCAATGTTGACGCGCAACAAAGGCATGAATGGGACTTTCTTTTCGTCGATTGTGACAATGGATGAGACGTGGATGCCATTTTTCAATCCAGAAACAAAGCGCCAGTCAGCTCAATGGAAGCACACAGACTCACCGCCGCCAAAAAAATTTCGGGTAACCGCCAGTGCTGAAAAAATGATGGTGTCCATGTTCTGGGACAGTGAGGGCGTAATCCTTACCCATTGTGTTCCAAAGAGCACTACGGTGATAGGTGCATCCCACGAAAATGTTTTGAAGAACAAGTTCCTTCCTGCACTGCAACAAAAACGTCCGGGAAAGGCTGCGCGTGTGCTGTTTCACCAAGACAACGCACCCGCACATCGGGCTAACGTTACGTAACAGTTTCTTCTTGAAAACAACTTTGAAGTGATTTCTCATGCTCCCTACTCACCTGACCTGGCTCCTAGTGAGTTTTGGCTGTTTCCAACAATGAAAGACACTGTCCGTGGCCGCACATTCACCAGCCGTGCTGCTATTGCTTCAGCGATTTTCCAGTGGCCGAAACAGACTCCTAAAGAAGCCTTCGCCGCGGCCATGGAATCATGGCGTCGACGTTGTGAAAAATGTGTACGTCTGCAGGGAGATTACGTCGAAAGGTAACACCAGTTTCATAGTTTTCGGGTGAGTAGTTAGTTAGAAAAAAAATCGGAGGCCTTAGAACTTGAATGCACCTCGTATACGCCCTATATTTTACCATTCTCCATAAATAAAAGTCTAAAACGGACAGATCGGGAGATCGGGGTGGCCATGTAACCGGCGCGTTTCTTCCTATCCATCTGTTCGGGAATATATGATATAGATGATTTCATATTATCAAAATCTTTCTGTAGAAACTGAAGATAACGATCACCGGTTAATGTACCATAAAAAAATGTAGGGACCAAGAATTGTTGAACCAATGATACCGCACCAAACATTAAATCCAAACTTAACTTGGAGTCTCCTCTGATCAACATGATGCTGAATTTCTTACATACATAAATGTTCGTTGTGTCTATTAAACATGCCGTAGTTTGTAAGTTGTGTTTCTCTGTTCATAAAAAATTGAATCTAAACAGTGGGTTAGCTTCACATATTAGTAAACCAAGTACAATAATCAATGCGTTTATTGTAATCATCAGGGTGCAGTGTTTGTCAACTGATATTTTATAGGGATGAAATTTATGCTTTTTCAGTATTCGTACAACAGTACGTTGTGACGTGTCTGCATGCGTTTCAATTTCTCGGGTTGAAATCCATGGATTTTACATTACACGTGTCAATACGTTTATCTCTTCCTCTTCATTTATACCTCTTGCACTCTTATTGGTTTACAGAAAGAACCATACTCTCCAAAATTATCATAGAGTTTCTTAAAGGTAGAGAAGACTGGCGACGATCAAAATACTGTTCGAAATACTGTTGCGTAGCTTGTACGGTACTTTTATGGCACAATATGTAACAATCATATGACGCTTTTCTTGATTAGAAAAATTCACATTGATTTTGACGAAACCTCAATAAAATTGACAATAATTAGAAATTCAACGTCAATAATTGTCATTTGCATTATTATTAAACGCGATGTGTATTTAATCATTGTTTTCATAGCATACTACTAGAGCAGTTCGAAAAATAAAAGAAAGAAACGGCCGTAATTTGTTTATTTATAAAAATAACTATATCAAGTGTTACATCATTTGAATCGTCGAAAGAAGTCATGGCCGACTATGGTTTCCATTAGAAAAAACATAAGTTATGTGTCATAACTCAAAAATTATAGCTTAAATGAAAAATTCGGTTATACAGTATTATTAAGCACATAATTAATTTCTCCTTTACAAATTTTTTCTAAAGTCAATAATAACAGAGATATAGGCGCCGGACAAAATAACAAAAAAAATCATTAAATAGTTAATTGACGAAGGAGATACTTGTTGAAACTTCATTATAACGCTAAGAAATAAGTAATTAAACTTCTAGTTTCAAAAATTCTTTTATTGTAAATACCACTACAATATTGTTTCGCCAGGTGGATCAAATACTGTATTACTGTACAGTATTTCATCCACCTGATGAAGCCATCGTATGGCGAAACAATATTGTAGTGGTATTTACAATAAAATAATTTTTGAAACTAGAAGTTTAATTACTTATTTCTTAGCATTAAAAAAATCATTTTTGCGATATATCTAATTAGCCATGCATTTTTTCCAAAAAACAAAAAATATTTATGTAACTTTTCTCCAGTTTCTTTATTGGTTTTTCCAAGTACAAAATAAAATTTAATTAACACACCACATTTTTTTTGAACCATATTAACATAAAAAACAACATATACTTTAAACGATTGTAATAATTTATCTAACTGACAGATTTGGGCGTAAATTTGATAATATGTTGCCATGACAGACGCTGTGCCACAGAAAATATCTACGGAAAATTCTTCAAGCTGTGAATATCAGTATCTGAATTATACTATTCTATGGGTAGACACGCAAATTCATTATATGCAAGTGTTGCTGCTAAAATTTAGGGACGAAAGCAAACGAAATATTTTTAGAATTAAAAAAATAACTATATTGTTTTGCAAAATATCCCCATTTACGAATATATATATATTTTTTTCATTCAAAGGAACTAATTTTCATAACATTCCGAAGATTCCGCTTTAACTGCATCATCTAGTGCTGAAAATCGTCAACCTCGCATACAATTTTCTATTTTCGGTAATGTAAAGAAACCATTAGGAATATCTGGAGGATATGACATTAATTCCACATTTTGATCAATCAAATAATTGTTTATTGTGCTATTTTGAGCTCGTATTGTCTTGATGAAGAATAATTCTTCTATTTCTTTTTCATATTTCAAATAAAGCTTTTGGTAAGCAGATGATTGTATATCACTTAACATTTACTGTTTAGGGGATCTGGTGGGATCTTCTAAAGGAATAGTAACATGTCTAGTTTACAGCACAAAATCAGTAATAATTTTTTTTGCAACGAGCAACTTTTATTGGTCTTATTTCACCTCGACACATAAATAGTCGATTGTTGTTTTGCTTCAGGTTGATATTAAGAAATTCAACTTTTATCACTACTAACGATACCAGATACCAATTCAACAAGAGCTTGTTTTTGAGTGAACTTGTGTAGAATCCAATGTGGACAAAATTTTTGACATTGAGACTATAATAAGAATATCATATTTAATTTATTCATTCCATTTCGATGGTCAGAAATTACTGAATTTTCTATTTTTCTGCTGTATTCGATGTTATTGACCGACCTTAGCAAAATTCATAACACGGCAGACTGTGTGCCCGGTGCATGGTGACATGAATCATGTCACCATGTGTACTAAATATTATACAAAGGTATTTTTAATAATATAAAATATTATTAAAAATCTGGTGTGAAGAACACAAATGCAGGTTCACTATTAATATTTTCTGTGAACGTGTCCGAATATATCCTATCCCCAGAGACGTAGATACGTATTTCGCTTTTCTACAAGCTCATCGGTACGCCCCTGCTGGAGAAAGGATATTTCCAGACACATTCACAGAAAAGAACCACCTCGCCCTATCACCGTAATTATCCAGACCGAGCGCGGAAGTAAATTCGGCGCTACCTGTTGTCAGACAGCCGAAGTACCTCGCATACCGTCCACATAATTAATGTGAAGTAACGACGCCCTTCCAAAGAGGTTAGCACAGCCAACTCTCTAGAAAACTGCATTTTGTTTGTGCCTTCACTCATACTACGGCATAACCGCATGTGTAATGTATCAGAATAATTGAAACATACATGAGTAGGTAAACCCCACCAGTTTTGTATAATACAAAGGTATTTTTAATAATATAAAATATTATTAAAAATCTGGTGTGAAAAACACAAATGCAGGTTCACTATTAATATTTTCTGTGAACGTGTCCGAATATATCCTATCCCCAGAGACGTAGATACGTATTTCGCTTTTCTACAAGCTCATCGGTACGCCCCTGCTGGAGAAAGGATATTTCCAGACACATTCACAGAAAAGAACCACCTCGCACTATCACCGTAATTATCCAGACCGAGCGCGGAGGTAAATTGCCGAATTTACTTCCGCGCTCGGTCTGGATAATTACGGTGATAGGGCGAGGTGGTTCTTTTCTGTGAATGTGTCTGGAAATATCCTTTCTCCAGCAGGGGCGTACCGATGAGCTTGTAGAAAAGCGAAATACGTATCTACGTCTCTGGGGATAGGATATATTCGGACACGTTCACAGAAAATATTAATAGTGAACCTGCATTTGTGTTCTTCACACCAGATTTTTAATAATATTTTATATTATTAAAAATACCTTTGTATTATACAAAACTGGTGGGGTTTACCTACTCATGTATGTTTCAATTATTCTGATACTAAATATTATTTTTAATACCACTTTTTCTTTAGAATAAATGTTTCGTTCATTGTTAGAAATACAAAATAATGTTTTTTTTTTATTTTGATTTAGAACTGTAAAATATATGTTCAAATTCTGTTATCTCTTTGATAAATGCATGTATGGAAATATTTAGGAAACTACTAAATATATGTTTTCCTGCTCCGATATGTAAACAAAGCGAGAGGAATGAATGAGCCATAAATTTTTTCCTGAAAGAGGAATACTTTCTTTCTATTATTGGCAATAACAGATGCACCTGCAAAACATATTTATATTATAGTATCCAAAATAATATTTAGTACACATGCTGACATGATTCATGTCACCATGCACCGGGTACACAGTCTGCCGTCTTTATAATCATCACACATGCTACTACGATCAATTTTAAAACCTTAATGCCATCGAAAGACAGCACTGATAGTGACTTCTCGCTAAAAGGAGATTTTGGATCATACGAATTTTTATATGTCAAATACCTGATAATTACAGTGTTGCCACATCTAGAAATTGTAGCAACACCCTTCCCAATAGATTTATTAGTTATAAATGTACTATCTAGCCAGCATTTCACATACGAAAATATTATCGTTTTTTATATTCTAACTTTAAGGTTGCAATTTTTAGGAAAATCGGCACGTGCCAAGATTCAATTACAAACCGTAAGCCGTAACCATAGAGGTTAGAACCTAGAACGTAAAGACCTTCTAACTGACCTTAACAAAGTGAAGAAATTGATACCAAAACAAGAAAGAAATTGACAGGTCAAGAAACCTCTTAATAGACTGCGGTTTCAATAACGATTTCAACAGGTTAGGACCAAATAAAAGGATATTGTCTGAGAAATGCCTTTCATATTTAAAATATATTGTGATGAATCAACCGACGATGCGTCCACCCTAGCATCATCTCGAAAGATGTCGATGCATCGGGAAAAATATAGACAGAGGTTCCCGAATATCCGAGAAGTTTTCCGGAGAATATAAATAACACTCAAGAAGGATTTAAGCCATTCAACGGGTAGTCGCCGGATCGAGTTGATATTGTAATAAATAAACATTGATATAAATTCTGTGTAAATAAATATTGTTATAGCTAGTTGTAGTTTTAAGTTTTTTATTTAGTGTATACCGTTTTTATTGTTAATATAGTGTGTGTTTAAATTACCGTGAGTTTTATTTAAGAACCCCGAAAACAGACAAATACAGCACAATATGAAATGCAAGTACTATTTTAAATGACACACCTTGTATATTCACACAACAAAGACGCTTGTTATTATACATAAATGTTAGGTAAAAATAAATTATTTATTCATTTATAACTTTTTGGCATTACGTCAAAAAAAGAATATTTGAAGTGTGTTTTGTTATTATTAGATACGTAGATATGTGGTGAGCTGTCCTTGAGTTCAGTTAATTCAATTAAATGGACAGAATTCACTTTTCAGTGTGCTCCTAATGCATGAAAATGTCTTAATTAAATTACTGACAATCGTTGTTCGACTTGATTTTGTTAATTTTTAACACAATTTCCTACATGGTAAATTCTAAGTTTCGAAATATTTGAATTGTAGGTAATATTATATTTGGATAAATAGATTAAATTAAATTACATAAATTTTATTTTTATTTAAAAAATATTGAACAGAATAAAACATCTAATTGTAAGTCCACAGACAATATTATCTCAACAGTAAATTTGCTGTAGGTTAGTGATTTATAAAATTTTGATATGTTAGCATTTAAATACAGTGCTCAACAATATGTATTTGCTGCGATCTTTCAAGTTGTATTGTTGTAATCATGTTACATATTTGTTTTCTGGTAATGAAAGTTTTGTGTTATTTTACAAAATATGAACCAAGCAAGACATAAAAAAGCCAACAAGACAAAAGAAAAATTAATTTATTTGTAATTCAAAAAGTCGTAATTAAAAACAAATACAGAAAAAGTTAATATTGTGTCAACTCACTCCGAGTCCGAATAAGACTTTGAACTCTAGCAGGCATACTCTGATCAGTCCATTCACGAAATCTTGAGGTAAATTTGTCCAAATTTCACTGTCAACATTTCCTAACTATTCTAGCGTTTCTACAGGGTATTATAGGTTAGGGTGGAGCGAAAATTTTTTTTTTAAATTTAGTTTTTCCTGTATTAAACATCGATGCTCTAAGTACTTAAAAGTGCAGAGAAAAAAATCTTATCTTCCTAGGTCAACGTCTTGAAGTGGCGCACAAGACTTTAATTTGTGGAACTTTATCATTTATAAAAAAGTAAACAGTGTGGTTTAAATTTGTTTTTATTCAATAAATTCAAACAGTTACAGTCTTTTATTTACTCACATAAAGCATATTTAATACAAAAACAAAAATCATTCGTTAGTAAATTGTAAAGGATCTCGTTGTTGAAAATATTGAGATTTCGACTCAAACAGTGGTATGTCTTGCCTTGCTTTAATTCTAGAGCGAATGAAACCGTCTCTTGCTTCTGATCCACAAACAGATATTGAAGCTTCAGTGACGAGCTTGACACACCTCTCTACTGCTTGGGTATGACAAGGAAACATCCCAAATTGACTGAAATTATTTCCCGAACGAATCAGGTTTGAAATTTCTGTATTAGAATATTTCATAGTCATTGGTGGTTCAGTTATTCTCACATACGACCAATTTATTAACTCATAGTAATTCGTCGCATTTACTTGAAGTTGTGGAAGGCGGAACTCGCGAACTTTCTTGCTTTTAATACACACATTTTCTTTTCTTGCTTCTAATACTCTTCGGAGAGCCAATTCTCAAATTTTTGAAGTATCATCTTGAAGCATGGCCAACAGCATATTTTCTGGGTGTGCGAAGAATGAATTTCTGTTTATAGTTTTTAAAACAATACTCTTAAGGTCATCTCTTAAATATAAACTTCTCTTGACCATGTTGAAAACATGAACTGGACCATGGTTACAAGATGGCTTTGACTTTATGTCAAACCATGTTGGCGCGTATACTTTCATAATGAAAAGTGCTAGTTGCTTAAGGTTTTCTGGTGGTGTAGCTATTCCAATGTATAAGCGAAGAATACTATTGGCGCAAGTTAGCCAGCGAGAGTGTGCTAATTTCCCAGGGTCTCTTTCAGCTAAACTTGGTGAAACTAAACCAGACGAAATGGATCTCGTAAAGATATTTTTGATCAGTGCTTAGCAACTTTATATCAATATCCGGCAATTCTGCAGGAATCGCTTCAAAAGCTTGTAACTTAAAATCAAGGCACTTGAGGAGGTTTTTACCTATAGCTCCAGAAAAGCTATTAGGACCTGCTGTGTTTCCATCAAGACTTAAAAACAAATGGCGCAGTGGCAATTCATTTGCGTGTAATAAGCACACAAACCATTGCAATGGTCTTTTTAAATGTGTTTCCAATAAGGCAATGACTCCATTTTTATACCCTGTGTTGACAGCCGTTCCATCACATCCGATTGCCACCAAAGATGAATTACATTTATACTTTTTATCTAATAAGGCGACAATATTCCTCATAATATTAGCTGCTTTTCCTGAATCTATTGTGAAATGTCCAATATATTCAGAATTTAGCTCAGATACCATTGAAATATGTTCTTCGGTAATAGTCTTACGCTGTGACTTATTTTCTTTTGAAGTTATATTTAAAGTTTTGTCTTTACGACCATCAAAATAAATAGAAGCCAGAGGTTTTTCATTGCTAACAGAGCTCAACTGCTTTCGAACTTTTTTCCTTTCTCGACGTATTTTACTACGTTGATGAGTTTTCCGCATCTATAATGTTTAAATCAACCATTACTGCGTTTACAACAAATGCTGCAGATCGATCTGAAACTCCAGTCCTGTCACAAGCTGTAGCAAGGGTTTGCAACTTTTGTCTCATCTGCTTATTTCCCTTTTTATTTTCTCTTTTGTGAACTTTTCTTTTTCCTTCATTAAAGCAAAAATCATCTTGCTCTGATTCAGATGTTTCACTTGAAGTGCTACTGCATGACCGATGTAATTCTGACATAGACGAAGAAGTACTTGAAGTCATGTTTTTTTGAACGAATTGATCATATTTTCTCTTTCGAACTTCATTGCGTCGTGTAGATTTTGTTGTCAACCTATCCACACAGCCAATATACATTCTACGCTCATTTCGTTGGACCTTTAAAAACTTTTCCTCTGCTGGAGGTATTTTTGTCACACATTTACATATGTTTCTGGACGCGCACTTACAGGTTGCGATGTCAAATAATTGTTTTTGAGATTCCTTTAAGAAATTTTGTTATTTTACTTCACTGCGCAGTTTCTTCATATTTTTGTATTTGTTGTAATAGGAAATCAATCTTGCTAAGATTTGTTGATGACTTATTATATTATATCGATGCCTTTTTCCATATTTGTTCAATATCAGTAGCAATTATTTCACATATGCACTTAATTGAAGGATCTTTTCGGTTGTTCAATTCAAGCATATCATTTTTTAGTCACAGGTAATATTTAATAATATCACAATGCGTAGGCAACACATTAGCACTTAATGTAATTGGTTTTCCAAATACAGAGCAACACAAATCTTTCCTAGTTTTAGGCATTTTAAATCTTTCCTCAGCAATCACGTTTTAACTTTTGGTAACGAAAATTTTACGTTTGATTAAGTTTTATAAACTTTTTTAACAGGTTGCACTTCTAAATACTATGAAGAAACTGAAAGAAACTGTTTAAAATGATACTTTATTTTATGCATGGGAATCCCCTAACTTTGTTTTTGAGCAATAAACTTAAGTGTTGCCAACAGTTTTATTTAATGGTAGATAAAAAGATTTTTAAATTGTACTTTTCTGCCTTTATGTAAATTAGGTTATTTTTCAAACTTCACCCTTCATGCGTCACCTCGAAATAAAGTCGCAGAGTCTTGTTATTTTGCATAAATAGTGCTTTCTAATAGGGTCATCAATTAACAATACAGGAGTTTTCAAAATTAAAAAAAAAATTTTTTTGTTCATTTTCACTCCACCCTATTGTAGGTGTTCAATTGCCTCGAAATCTGAGCCCAGATATGTTCTATACAGTTCATGTCTGGTGACCGGGTTAGCTACTCCATGCGGTCAATACCGTGAAATTCTAGGGTTTTAGTTACAATGCGTGCACGGTGGGGGCACGTATTGTAATCAACTAAAATAAAATTTTCGCCGATTGCACCCGCAAATGGAACAATAATCACAGCCCAACACACATTTTGGTGCCTGCCATTTTTTAACTGTTTCTAGGTAATTTTTAGGTGTAGAATCCAAAATAACTGTCAGATTTAGTCAGATTAGAGCCATCTTTATTCAGTTTTTCCATGCCAGGCTCAGGAAATATACGTATTAAGTACCCCAAGTACCCCACATCGATTTAAGGCCTACACGAAATGTTTTATACGTCCCAACTTGATATGCAACGGTTGAAATATGATTTTCTCTCTCGCAACGATAGGTTCGTTGATTACGTTCTTTTCCTGGAACCATGACGTTTCATAAGGGTCAATTTTTGTTAACCCAGTGCTGATCTTTAGTTCTGTTGTCCCGAAAACAAAAAAATTATTTCATTATTATTCCCTGTTACTAAAATGGAATGGATCTCAAAAATTAATGCTGGTACGAACAAAAGTCAGGTATATTTGGAATCGGCACATTAAATATATCCAAAATCAGTTGTCAGTTTCTCGGCACCAAGAAAAAAATTTAATTGAATGTACGCTGCTGCACCATTTGTCGCATAGCGATTCCAAGTCCGATTTACAACACTTTGCGTAAAACCTAAATATTGAGCTACTTCCCGTTGCGTTTGCCCTCCGTTGATCCATTGTATAATTTGTTGCACATGTGCGGGCTGCAAACGCCTTCAAGGCATATTTTTCTCACATAAAACTATCTTCTAAGATGGTGGAACAACAACTAACATTATGGAATGAAAATATCAGAACTGGATTTTACACTTTTTGCTGCAGTTTTTAAAAACACCCACAAAAACAAACTTTATCGTTAAATCGTGTAAATAAAGGAAGTATTGTAATAAATAAATATAATTTTAAATATTGTACAATACCGTTGGTAATTGATCGTCTTGTCGTAGTCCTTTTTTTCTTCAAAACCATCTGGTGACCAACCATAGATTCTGATTGCACACAAAAACACCTGGCTGTATTTTTATCAAATAGCAACTCAAAAGTCTAAAAATGAAAAATTTTCACAGCCTGCTAGATTTATTTTATTTCGAACAAATGCGATTATTTATTAAACCGTGATATTTTCATGTCAGGATCACCTGTATATGTTAATTTATAAAAAAATAATATACTAGAAAGTCAAAACAATTGACATAATACTCTTCGTAATGAAAATATAAAACAAGTTATTGAAATTTATGTATGAAATGTGAACGAAAAGTAAATAGGTAAAAACAAATAACAAAAACCGGAAAGCGAATAAAAGTAAAAGACAAGAGCGACACTATATACATCCGTCTTTTTCCCATACGTGCCTACCAACATGTCAATACTGGTCGTTTTATTCGACATCTCTTTCCTGCACGAGGGACTTCGCTTCGTGAAGATTATAAAGGAATTTCTTGCGAATACACCTTCCGGAATACTACCCGAACAGTTTCAACAACTTGTATAGAATTAAATTTGGACATTTCGTGTTGAAAAAGTGCTTTTCAATATTCTCTCGTAACACTGTACCATTTCATTGAATTTGTATATATTATCTTTGTAAAAGTCAAATACTAAAATATGAATGGTGTAGATTTTCTTTTATGTATTTGAGAATGAAAACCAGAATGTAAACGTCAAATAAATTCAAAAAATATCGGGTGTCCGTTATCGATTAAAGCTGGCGTTTGTCAAATTTTGGAAATTTCTTTGCTTAGTATTTAGCATACTGAGAGTTAATAATTATTGTCAATTGGTGTCAGCTTTTATTATACTTTTTTCGTTCGGTATTCATTCTTGTATCAATTAATTTTTCTTCTAAAATAAATTATTCAAATTTGCGTAAGTAACTCCAGGTAATGTTTAAAAATACTATGCATCTGCATATTAATTTTCTTTCGCCAGCTTCAGAAAAAAAATTAAAAATATAAATAAATTTTAGCATGTACTTTGTTACAGCCACCATCGACCTGTTGAAACTAGTAGAAACATGTTAATACACAAACAATATTATCAGTAAAGGCCGGATTATATGCAGTTTGCATATATTTGCATAATATACGCATTTTGTATATTATTTGCATATTTTATAGTAATTCAGCATTTTTGCATATTTTAAGTATCCGAGTTTTATTTATTTACTAAATCAAATTTATTATAGGCATGTGGATGTAACAAACAAACAAAAATTAAACAGCCCTCTTTAAATTAAAAATAGCATTTTATTAAGCCTCTTCCCGTTACTTTTCCGATAAGCGTCTCCAAGAAATTATTAATGCTCTTCCCATACATCCAGGCCGAGACAAAATTCCAGGAAAAGCTAATACCTTAAAACTTCTAAATAAATACAAAAATACATTTAACCAGAAAATTAGGAGTATATGTGTTTCTTTGCTATTCGGAGAAGTTTATTCCCATATTCGAAAGTAATTTTATTTTAAACGTCATTTTACGTTGGTTTTTCGAAGTGTAAACTGAGTGAGTTGTGATATATAATAGCAAAAATGCCGAAAATAGCGACTGTGCCTAGATGGATTGCAACTTATTCAGAATTGCGTATGGACGGAGAAAAAGTGTTTTGCGTAGCATGCTGCAAGATTGTGAGTAAAATTTTAAGTTTATTTCCTCTTATTAATTAATTAATTAAGTTTTTAATTATTACTTTATCCTTTACTAACACTTATTTTGTAAGAAAACAACCGATGATGTGATATTTTTTTTGCAGATTACAAGTGAGAGAAGGTTCCAAGTCGACCAACATATGAAAACTCCATCCCATGCTGCAAAACTAACAAAGATGCAATTGGCGAAGAAGAGTCAGCAAACATTACCGGAATGTTTGCAATCAACTTCCAAAAAATCGGAACAAGAACAATTTAATGTAGATTTTGTCAAATGTTTGTGTCGGCAGATATTCCACTACATAAATTAAACAATTTAAATGTCAAGTTATTTTTGCAACAAATATAACATTCCCGACGAGAGCACGTTAAGAAAATATTATATTGGCTGTATCTATGCAGAAACATTGAATAGCATTAAGAAGGTTGTTGCAAACAATTATCATTACATATGCGTAGATGAAACTACTGATAGTGTGGGCCGCTACATAGTTTATTTAATGATTGGTATCCTTAACGTATCGGTTCCAGCATAATTTCATCCAAACAGTTGGAAAAGGCAAATAATTTGACAATAACAAGGTTTATACAGGAAGAACTGGCAACTTTCTTCTTACCGGAATCGATTCCAACAGAGAAAATTCTATTGTTTTTGACGGATGCTGCACCATACATGGTGAAGGCAGCTTTCAACTTGAAAATCTTTTACCCAAATTTAATTCATACAACTTGCTTGACGCATGGACTAAATCGTGTTGCAGAAGAAGTCATAAACCATTTTCCCTTAGTAAATACTTTAATTAGTAGTGTTAAGAAAGTATTTTTAAAGGCCCCATTACGAGTTCAGTTTTACAAACAACATCTATCCGGTGTTCCGCTTCCTCCTCAACCAGTAATCACACGATTTGGAACGTGGTTGGAGGCTGCTATTTTCATGCAAATCATTATGAAGGAATAAAGACAATTATTATGGGTGAAGGAATAAAGACAATTATTATGGGTCTTGATAGGGATGCGCAATCTGTGATAGACGTCCAAAAGGTGTATTCGAGTAAAGAAACACCTCAACAGTTGGCGTTTATTAAAGCCAATTACAGTTTTATTTCCACTTCTATATTGCAGTTGGAAAAACAATTTATGTCGTAAGCCTACATCGGGGTTGTTTATTGATCTATCCAAGGCATTTGACTGTGTCAATCATAAATATCTGTTGTACAAGTTTTAAAGGGTGGGCATTAGAGGGATTGCTCACGACTGGCTTCGATCATATTTAACTAATCAAACACAAAAAGGACGTTGTGCAGGCAATACATCTGAGGATGTAAGTACTAATATAGGGGTTGCACAGGGTTCAATCCTTGGTCCAACGCTATTTTTAGTCTTTATTAATGACATCTCTTCATGTCTTCTATGTCACGATGTAAGTGTAATTATTACGGTAGACACGATAAATGAGCTCTGTCAACTAACGGACCTTGCATATGACAATTTATGTCTATGGTTTGTAGCTAACAGACTTTCTGTTAATAAAGAAAAAAACAGCTTGTGTTATATTCCAAAATATAAAATCGAATTTGGTAACAAGGAATGTTTACTGCATGTTCATTGTTACACAATAAATGATTATTTGGCAGCATTTCCATAAGATTCACACAAAATATATTTGTAACTATTACATATTGTTTGACGTTTTCCAACATGTTATCGTGCTGTACTAAGCATGTCTTCGAAATAAAGTGATTATTATTATTATTATATAATTACATCTCTTCATTTCCCATACATTGTCGTTTTATTTCAAGGACACGCTGTATTATATTTTAACAATATTTTTAATACTTCCAAGTAATTTCTTAAATAATGTTTGACATCAATATTTTTGACGCATCTTGTAATTTATGTTATTTAGTAAAACTCAATTTTAATAAAGAACACAGTTAATCGTAACAATAAAATTAATTTGCATGGAACATTTTCATCTTTAACAATGTAATAAAGTTGAATTTAATTACGTTACCGGTGATTAAATGTCGATACCTTTGATCATATTCTAGACTTAAAACAGTCCTTTTATGTACATTCATCATAAAATTTTTTATTGGTACTAAGAGCATCTATGAAACGATAAGAGAATTTAATAACAACTTCTTGTACATTTAATAGACATGATTCACGTGATTAGAGATTTCGTAAGTTAACTTAAATATTATGTATATAATTATATTAACGGTGCGATGACGGACACTGTACGAATAAGCCAGAAGCACATTTTCATTTAAGAAACAAAATACTGTAAGATATAAAACAGATATAAAGCAGAACATAATCAAAAAGATTTCTTCTATCTTGTATGTTAAACACAAATTATTTACCTAATCCTTTAAAGAAATTGATAATTGCGTGATTCACTCTTTTTCCTGTTAGTTGATACATTTAATACTGGGGAAAATCTTAATTTTTTTAATTGTGTTAGAATACAATTACTTGCGCGATTATTCGCCCGATCGTCTAGAGTAGACCGTGAAATAAAAAAAAAATACATATTACATCACATTCTGACAACCGATGCCCTGTTAGTTTAGAAAATTTGTGACACAACGTGTTTCGTATGCAATTTCTTTACCCTGCTACCATTTAAGTGTAAGCGATCTTGGCGAGAATTCAGCTTCACAACGTAAACTGATCAAACAATCATCAAAAAACGAAGTTGGTTTATAAAAGGATATAAGATGTTGTCTCGATACCTTTGGGCATTGATGGTTCCTCTAAAGAATAGGGGTAGCAATCGTCTGCGAGAAACACCAATCCATACCAACTTTCTGGGAATGCAACTGAGAGTTTTCAGCAGTTCGCGACCTCATGGTTTGTGAATTGATATACCCTGGCAAATGAAACCACGCCTTATCTGTAAGGAATGTCAAATCCAATAGGTCATTGTTGTGTAATAAACATTGGCAATATAACATGCGTCTGTTATGATCAGGCGGTAACAATTCATGAAAAGCCTGTATCTTCTAAAGAAATATCCCTCCTCAAAATTGTTCTGGATGAACCATAAGATACAGGAACTTGCTGTATGAGTCTTCGTAAAGGTGTTGTTGGTGTTTCATTTAATAATCTCTCGAACATTTTCAATAGTCTCCGGTCTACGAACCGTTGGTCTGCCACTAGTAGTGATGTAAGTCGGTAAATTACCCCGTATATTACCGAATTAATTTACGGTAAATTACCACATAAAATTTCCGTAAATTACAAACAAAGTAAAACATCATCTATGTACACGTATGACATTGCACACTCGGTGATTGGGGAAGTCCCTTTCTAGCAGATGTAAATGCTCGTGAATCATCCGTTTATATAACGAATGAAGTGGTCTTTCAAAAGATTTCGGTGTATAAGTTGAACTATATAAAGTTTGTGAATATACTACTCGTAGTTCGTAGATAAAATAAAAAAAGTTATTTTAACAGCATTTTCAAAATCCACAGAACATTCAAAATTATATTCGTGTAACTTCTGTTCGCAAAGTTATGTTTTAAATGTAACCAGAATGTCCAGTCACTTACAGAATAAGTGCATTCGTTGTCCTCGTAAAATAAAGAATGAAATACAATCAAAATCAAGAGCATTAAGTGTTAAGAAAATTAAAGCAATAAATAAAGGTGAGTAATTTTGATTGATTCCTATTGGGTTTGATCGAAAAGTATTTAACATTTTAGAGATTCCGGAAAGAAAAAGTTCTTCGCAAACAGATTTAGAAGACGACGATGGAGAGACGATTTCAAGCGATTCTCGCCCACAATCTGCTGCAAGCACCACTAATTCCGCTTACAGTGAAAATTTGGATTTTTTTGTGGATGTAATGAATAAATCAGAAGAAGAGGAAATTTGGGATCTCTTAGCAAGAGCATGCTTTGCTAGTAATACCCCTTTAAATTTTACGGAAAATGTTCATTGGCAAAAATTGTTTAAAAAAATTAAACCATCTTTACGATTGCCGACTAGATATCAGTTATCCAATGCGCTTTTAGATAAACAATACTCCCAAATAAATCAGTTAGTTAATGAAAAAATAGCAAAGGCTAAAACAATTGGAATTCAAGTTGATGGGTGGAGTAATATTAGAAACGAATCCATTATAAATATAATAATTACATGTCCAGAACCAGTTTTATTTAAAGTAATTGACTGCAAGGAAAATCGCCACGATGTTGCATATCTTTGTTCTTTACTTAGTTCTGTTATTGACGACTTAGGTATTAATAAAGTTATAAGCATAGTGACTGATAACGCTAGCAATATGAAATCAACTTGGAAATTAATTAGTGATATGTACCCGTCTAATTATTTTTCTTGTTATGGATGCAGTGCTCATATTTTGAATTTATTCGCACAAGATATTTTAAAATTGGAAGTATTTGCATGTTTAATTACTGATTGTAAAGTCATAGTAAAAACTATTAAAAATTCGCATATTTTGAATGCTACATTTAAAAATATACAAGATGAACAGCGAGCATTACAAAAATCAAACACACTAAAATCTCTTAAACTACCTGGCCAAACTAGATGGTGCTCTAATATTTTCTGTTTAGAAAGCTTAAGGATAAATAAAAAAAAATTTAAAACAATTGGCTATAACAGAAACTATAGCTAATACTTTAGACAAAAGAATAAAAAATAATATTTTAGATGATCTGTTTTGGGAGAGTTGATACATTACATACAATTTTACACCCAGTCTTCGTAATTTTAAAGAACATACAAACTTCTCAACCTTGCATATCTCATGTTGTTGAATATTTTCAAGACCTGAAAGATCAACTGATTGCTGCATGCCCAGTTTCAGAACCAAATGCTGTCCTATCACATTTAAAATCACGGAGAGAAATGGCTATAACACCTATACATTTGGCTGCCAATTTACTAGATCCAAAATTTATATGCAAAAATCTCAATAACGAGGAATATATCACAGCACTGACATATATTAACAAACTATCAACGCATCTAGTTAGTGGATCTGATATAGCAGAAATTATGACTGAGGTTGCTTATTACAAATCGAAAGAATAATTGTTTTCAAAAGATTTTATATGGCAAGCATTAGAGACAGGCAAATTGAATTCTGTATTATGGTGGAAATCAGTTTGTTGTACTACAACTTTAAGTAAAGTCGCAATAGAAATTTTGAACAGCCCACCAACAACATGTGCGACGGAGAGAAGTTTTTCTATGTTTAGTATTATACACAGTAAAAAACGAAATAGATTAACTAATGAAAGAGCTGCTAAGTTGGTATATGTGAATTTAAATTTAAAACTGAAAGAAAATCCGGCACTGAAAGAACTCCCAACAGAAGAGTTGGAATGTTCTGTTCGAATTGCAATACTGAGACTGAGAGTGATCTGGAATAGTTATGTAAATAACATTACATATTACATAATGGTAATAATGAAAAATCATTGTTTAGTTCTATTTTCAGAATATTGTTTAATTTTAAAATATCTTAATATTGTACTCTTTATTTTTTTTCCTTTAATAAAATGTATAAGACTTTTTTTGTTGTAGGGGTTTTATTTAAACAATAGTGTGCTAAATTACCATGGTAATTTACTCAAAAAATGGTAAATTACGCAAGAATAAATCTTGGTAAAAAAAGAGCAGTAATTTACCACGGTAATTTACCAAAAATATATATTACGGTAATTTTACATCTCTGGCCACTACCGTCCTTATGTGTTACGCTTCCTATTTCTCTGAACAATCGCACATCATCGCGCACCGCATTGAGAAAGTCAGCATTTAAGAACACAACATCAGGAAACTGTTGTCGAAATTCAATCAGGCAAGTAACGTATAAAAGTATAAAGTATTTTTTATTCTATAATGCCATATATGACGTAGAATATCTCAATAACAATATAAAAACAATTATGTTATACAAACATGCACATTTAAAATCATACACAAAATAGTCTTTGAACATCTATAACCTAAATGGTTCCGAAAATAAACCATCAACAGCATGCAGTGCCGTTCATTAAGTAATTTTTTTAATATTTTTTTTTAGATTTTCAAAGAGTTAACTTTTATGCCTTCAAGAATACGGTTATATATTTTGATAAATCTAAATACAACACTTTTTTGTACTTTTGTTAAGCGTGTTTGTGGCGGAACCAAATTGCACGTACGCTACCCCTGGTACCATGACATCTCAAACGCCTTGAAAAATTCATTGTAATGTCTTTTCACAACCAATGCACACTCTAACGCATAAATAGACGGCAAGGTAAGTATATTATTATTTTTAAATACTTGTTTACATGAAGCCCTAGGTTTTAAGTTGAAAATAGTTCTTATGGCAGTTTTTTTTTTGCAAAATAAAGATACGTCCAAAATCGACCGCACTTACGTTGTTTGTAATTACTTTCATAACAACATCGACATAGCTTCAGTGTGCGAACTCCAGGACAGGCCCGAGTCGACGCTAACTCCCAAGAAAACGGCGCGATTAACATTGGTAAGTATTTTTCCATGATGATTCACCTCCAATTCCTCGTGAAGGCCATTAAAATTAAGTAAAAAAGTTTTATTGATATTTAGGTTGAGATGATGTTGTATTAACCATTGATCCAAAGCACCCAAAACCGATTGTTAACCGCAGCTTGTTTATCCTTCGCTCGGATGACAGCGGATGTATCATCGGCATACTGAACCACTCAATTACTAACAGCTAGTGGCAGATCATTAACATAGAGAAGAAACAATAGCGGTGTCAGAATCGAGCCCTGGGGAACGCCAAACTCAACATCACGCCATGCGGACTGTATCCTTCTCCCCGAGGCATACTGACATACGACACTCTGCCTCCTACCAGAAACATACGAACCCACCCAATCCAGAGACACACCTCGAAATCCCATCACCTCAAGTTTCTCAAGAAAAATCCCATGATGTACATTGTCAAATGTCCCCGACAGGCCCATAAATAAACATGATGTAACCTCCCTCATCAACCAACTGAAACATTACTCTTGCTGTACATCGGCCATGTATATATCCATTGCGATTAAAAAGTATTTTGATTAAAATTTAATATCTGATGCTTTTCCACAAAGTTCAGAATTCTTGAGTAAGCAATTTTTTCAATTATTTAGGAAATATTTGATGTAATAGCAGTAGGTCTGTAGTTCTTACATTCATCTTTATTACTTTTTTTTGTAAACAGGTCTTATTAATGCATATTTTAGTTTATTCGGAAATATACTAGAAACAAATGAACAGTTCACTACATGAGCCAACGGCAACGTCAGGCTTTCTGCACAATGCTGCACAATCAAAAGACTTATAGCAATTCAAAATTCAAATCGAAACTGACATCCAACCAACTTGTAGAACCAACAACAGGCTGAGCCTATCAAAGACAGTGATCCTCCCAACCATCCCCACCCCTTATCTAAACAATTTTTGCTCATATGGTATATGTTATGTTAAATGTCTTATTCCTGCATAATGGAATTGTACGATTAAATAAATAAATATATACATATAGATATGTGAATATACGTATAGCAAACGCCAATTAAGTTAGCGCGAGGAGGGGTAAGTTAGCGCAGGATTAGAAGTAGTGGGGAGATTTGTATTTGGTTTTACATCAAATGTCAGATAATTCTAACCTCTGAGCGTGTATCACTTTATGATTCCCTAGTAAAGACATTATGTTCCGTCAAACGTCAATGACAAATGTATTCTGACAATTATTTGAGTAGTGGGGGTGGACGTTTTTAGAAACGGCTTCTGCGCACCCCCTCCTCGCGCCAACTTAATTGGCACTTGCTATATATCTCCATAACTCTAATATTATTTCTGTTTCTGGAAATTTGAGTCAGTGAAGTTTCACATTTTATATGCACCAATGCTTCTGCGAAACGGTAAACAACTAAAGATTTTGTTTATTTGTTTAATCTTATTTCCTTCTTTAAATTATTACTTTTTACAAGCGGTACGCTTTTCATCTCTTATTGTTAATAGGATTATCAAGTATTAAATCAATTTCCAAAGAGGATTTTCGGTATTTGCTAAAAGTACTGAAAATCCTACAGAAAAAATAGATACCGGAATGTATGCTTGCTTATTCGGTTTAAATATCTGATCAGTCTTCTAGCCCTGCCAATCGATAACTTTATCTCCACCGCATTTCGTCTTGCCTAAGAAGTTTCCATCAAGTCAAGGGATTTTATTTAAGAGCACGTATATATATATATTTCCCCTCCTTAATGGTCTACTATATACGGACTTGCATTACGAAGTTACTAAAATCCAATTTATCTCGACTTGGTAGGTGTATTGCGTAAAAATGCCGCTTTTTTTGTGCGTAGAAAAACGGGAAATTGATATAATACGTATACAAACTTGAATTACAAAAAAGGAAAGTTTAAACAGGAAAGTTTGATCAAATTAAATTAGAAAATAGATTAATTTGGAGATAATGCGTTCGAAAACAAATTCAAGAAAGACTTGTAGAATATCAAAACTGAAGCATCTTATGAAATAACGATTTAGTGAGGATTGAAAATAATTAAACAATCGATTATTGTGACAGAAAAATGTTTATTCCTCAACAGATAAAAGTGTCCGAAAAGAATACGACTACAATGAATTAGTTCTTATGTGGTTCGAGGTTATTAGAAGCCCTAATTCAAATAATCAAACTGGTAAATGTTACAAAGACGATTTTAAAAAACATCTCTACTAGGTACTAAAGTAATAACATTTTATATAATCCCTTTTTCGTTCATATACAACGTCCAGACTCGCATAAAGCAACTTGTAATATAATACTTTTTATTGGAATCTTTTATATAATGAAAGTGCACCCAGTAGGAGGGAAAACTTCTGGAACAGCACGAGATATTTTATTTTGCCGGAACGAATCGATATCTATGTAGGTAAATGGTACAACGGAATTTATTAATGACGCTCCGACAAAAAGGCACAAAAATAAAATTGTATGCTGTAATATAATACGTAGCAACGCATTTAACAGTTTTTGCAGATGAATTTATTGGGGTTTTTGAGTGCCATTTTGTGTTCCACATACATACAGCGCTAATATAATGGTTCTGCAGTTTTCCTGTGTACTCGATTGCAAATCCAATTTATGTTGAAGTTGTTAACTGCATTCATATTATAACGATTTTGG
The DNA here is from genome assembly GCA_935421215.2 of Melolontha melolontha. NCBI lineage: Eukaryota > Metazoa > Arthropoda > Insecta > Coleoptera > Scarabaeidae > Melolontha > Melolontha melolontha. The sequence continues at coordinate 34,000,871 of OW285244.1, read as the reverse complement.
CAACAAAGTTTAATACAATCGCAACGCATAACGTTATAATAATGTGTTCAATGATTGTTTCCGAGCGTACAATTAATTAATTGCGAAAGTGTATTAAACATTTAATGAAATATATCGATGGAATACAGTTTGTACATAATACAGCGTCAAAGCAAACATTTATTTAATAAAAGGAAATTGAACAATGCATTTCAAAACAAAAGCAAAAACTATTACTTAAAATAAACAATAAATATTTAGTAAAGTTTACAAAAGCAAAAAAGTCATTTTATTTAATTGTAACACTGTTTGCATATTTACTCTAAATGCTTCTTACAATACACACTTGCAGCACAAACTAGACACCCCTCTTTTTAGATTGAATTGATGTTGAAGCTGTATTTTTTCAATAACGTCTCTTACAGCTCTTGTTCTAGGAAGGCACTTTCTTCTTTCAATCTGTGGTTTTACCAGCGAGATGCCCAAATTTTCAAACTTTGAAGACTTTTTGGTACATTTTTCGTTTGTAGTAGAGTTCTGGTGGAATACAAGTCTTGTTTCTTTTCATTGTACCAATTATCCTGATATTTCGCTTCAGTAGAATTGGCCTAGTTCATATGACGTAAAAAATGATCGCATGTAATATTGTGACCTTTTGGTTTAAAAGGCCACAATAAAGGACTTATCTTGGGGTTTATAAGATAGGTCCAAAACAACTCGCATACCATAATTTTGTTCTTTGGGGTTTTCAAGGAAAGACTGGATGTTCCATACATAATTTGTGTTATTGTTGCATAATAACCAAAACTTAATTCCATATCGAGCAGGTTTACTGGAGATGTATTGCATAAAAGGGCACCGGCCTCTGAACCCAACCAATTGTTCATCAACGGTTACATTTGCATCTGGATTGAACAATTTTAGTAAAATGTCCACTCATTTATCCCAAACCTCCATATTAGCAGCAAATTCAATCAAATCTTATTATTCTAGACATTCGTTCGAAATTCTCTAAAGACATTGTTGCACGATATATAATATAAAGGTAGAAGTATACGACGGTTTTCCAGGCTGAATTGTTTGCAGTCGCAGCCTGCGCCGAGGAAATTCTGAAAGCCGATTGCGCAAACAAAAAATCAACATAATGACTGATAGTCAGGCAGTTATTAAAGCCATTATGAATCCATCTACCAGGTCTAAACTGGTGAAATATTGCAAACAGATCCTCAATAAACTGGCACAAGACGTGTCGCTGATATGGGTGACAGGGCATGAGGGAATTAAAGGTAATGAGCGACGAACTGGACAAAGAAGGTACTAACAGGAACTTCATAGGATCAGAACCTGTATGCGGAATCGCTAAGGATTCCGCTAAAAGAGAGATCTGGTTATGGCTAGAAAGAGAACATAAAAAGAAATGGACATTAACGAAAGGCCAACTCCATACTAAAACACTACTAAGGGAGCTGGACTGAAGGCTTTCAGCCAACCTAATTCGTAGTAACAAAAAATAAATTAAAATAATTACCGGCTTAATGACCAGATACGTTTAAGAAAGCATCTGTAGCATGGGCTTGGTTAGCGAGCTCTGGTGTAGCAGATGTGAAAAACAGGAGGAAACTAGCCTTCATGTAATATGCACGCGTGAGGAACTGAAGAGACAGAATTTGGAAGAAATCTATTGGGTTCTACGAGTGTACTCAAACTTCCCCTAAGGAAGATAGTGGCTTTTATCAACGACACAAGACTAACAGAGTTGAACTGAGAAATCTATTTGGGATAGTACAAAGAGTGCTCAAGTGCCTGGACGTACTGGCATAGTTGCAGATGTCACACGGTTCTTCCTTCTTCAAAGTTACATTTGGAACAGACAGACATATGATCTTCAATTTCAGACCACTTTTCTTCGTCACATGGATCCCATCCATCAGAACAATCTTGAAAATCAAATATTTCTTCGTCTGAAATATCAATTGCTTCTTCTAGTTTCTTTTGTGTCAAAAAAAAAGCACAAATCTTGATTGTTTTGAAGTTATAATAACAAGAAGTTACTCCGCACAAGGTGTACATAAAAGTAAGACTCAACACTCACTGAACGATATGCAAGCACTGTGAGATAAGAAATATAGGAGGGATTAACCTGCATGTCTCAACCTGGTGCCATTAGTCACACCGCGCTGTACTTAATTATGCGAGTTTCAATCTGTTTCGGCTTCTAAAGAGGAGAGGACAAAAATGACCCAAACAATCTATGTGACAAAATTTGAAGCTATATTAATTACAATTAAAGTCCTAAGCGCTCAAATTTTTAGAACAAGAAATACATGTTTAAGCTATAAATAAAGCAGCAACTGGGTCTAAAAGGACCTGAAAACGACACACCAAGGTTAAGTAAAAAAGAAAAAAATACAATATTTTTTTATCAAATATACTGCATAAAAAACTAAAATACGCATTGCAAGAACTTTCATGATATTTTAATGCACAAACAATTCCCTAAATACCCGAAATCGATAATTAATGTAGAGCTACTGCGAGTTTCAAGTTTCAATTACGTAAAGTTGAAATAGGAATTCCACAGAAAGGGTCGTTTTCGAAAATTTGATTTAAAGGCAATAACATTCCTATTATTACTGCCTGGTTCATGTTCTCAATTCACCGCTCTTTATGATTTCGATTAATTTAAGTTATTTTGTTAATAATATTTTATCATTTTAAAACAAAGCTTGAGAGAGTTGATCACTAATGAGCGAAAATAGATTATTTTCGGTGGAAAAAGTATGTATCAGACAAGTCCAATTTGAAAGACAAGTGTTCTCCCACAAGTATTCAACGAATTATTAAAAAAATATAAGGAAATTGGTAATGCAGTGGATAAACCAAAAACGCGAGATTTAGAAGCATCCGCAGGAGATACACCTGTAAGTAACTCTTAAAAAATAGAATTAGCACTGTAATATATGTTTCTGTATTTGTATTTTTATATTAACCTTTAACTGGATTTATATATCTGTTGAATAATAAATACTATTATTATTAAATAAATCGGGGTTAGGAGGATGTGTAGCCCTTTAGAAAATGATTCCTAAGACGTCATAATAAATTGAACAAAAATTACAGTAATACAGAGATCATCTATATTAAGGAGTTAATGATTGAAAATAAGTTTTGTGGACTCTAAAAGGCACTAGTACGTAAGAAAATGTGTAATGTGAAATATCAGGGTAGCTATATTCAGGTAAAGAGGTGTACTTCACCATAAGCAATTTGTGACGTTGTTAGAATTGAAGATAAATTCAAAACAGAAAAATATCTTTTTAAACAATGACAGGCAATAATTTCGTCTTACAACAATATAATAATAATAATAACAACGATAATCTCAGCCTTCACATCTCCCAACAGCTTAACATCAATTATAGGGGGCATTGCTAGGCTATAAGATGATCCGATCCGGGTCAGTGGTTTTGGATTCAAATCTCAGTCTCCGGTGTGACAAGCCAGTAACTTCCCACTGAGATATCACCCTGCCAAGATAACGATTACAATGCTTCCAATTTCGTCAAAATATTTAAAACAAAAACAAGAAGATAAAGTACTACGAGGGTCGTGCCTCAGTGAGTGATGGATCACGTAAAGGTCGACCAAAAACTGTTGTGATTTCAAAAAACATCGATGCTGTGCGGAAAATGATAGAACACGTTCGATATGTGACTTACAGTGAGGTTGGCATATCGCAGACTGCAATTCATTCGATTTTACATGAACTTTTATTTGTAAAAAAAATATGTTCCAGATGGATTCGATATAACTTGACCAAAGCACAGAAAGCAGCTCGTGTCAATTAGTGTAAAGAGATGCGCAAAAAATTCGACGTAGGAACCGCAAAATCCGTATACAACATCGTTACATGGATATATGCGTATGAGCCGGAAATCAAGCAACAATCTACTGTATGGGTGTTCCAAGATGAACCGAACCCCACAAAAGTTGTTCGTGCAAGAAGCACTTCCAAGCGCTTGTTTCTTCGGCTGTACAGGACACATCGCAACAATTCCTTTAGAGGATCGAAAAACTGTTAACGCTGAATGGTATACAGTAATTTGTTTGCCAAAAGTTATAGACGAAATCAGGAAGAACAACTTGAAACGTCGCATTATTCTTCAACACGACAATGTGAGTTCCCATACAGCACGTCTAACAGCTGACTATTTGAAGGAGAAAAGTGTTGAAATAATGTCTCATTGTCGATATTCACCTGACTTGTCGCCGAATGATTTCTTTTTGTTTCCAACTATGAAACAAAAAATGCGTGGACAGCGATTTTCAACACCTCAAGAAGCAGTCGAAGCCTTTGAAAACCATGTTTTGAGATACAACCTTCAGAGTGGAAAAAATGTTTTGAGAACTGGTTCGTACGCTTGCAAAAGTGTATAGACCATAAAGGCGAATATTTTGAAATACATTAAAATAGTTTGTTCCCAAAAATTTTGTTTTCTTCCCAGATTTTGGAAAAATATTAAAGCGAATAATGATATGGCCACTCCAGAGTTCAAATTTAAAGATCCTGACTGAATAAAAGATCGAAAGAGTATCAAAAAAATTACAAGAGTTGTGAACTAGAGTGTGTTGCCGGATAGGTGTCTCGGTAGGAAAAACATTTTTATTGCAGATTTATGAAAAAAAATTATTTTTTAAAATTTTTGCTTGATCGAAAATACACAAATAACACTAGACTTTTAAAATAAATTTCATAGTAATGCGCAAAATAGTTGTTGTTTTTGAGTAACACTTTTCTAAGTCTTTTAATAAACTTTAATAAAGAATATATTTCTTTCATAAATCTACAATGTTTTTCCTATAGGGACAACTATCCGACAACACACTGTATACCATTCTTATTATTTCTTATTTATTAAGAAGTTGGATGAAGGTATGAAGCAACGAAGTTACTATTAAATATCTTTATGTAAAAGGGTCATACTTCTTCGTAAAATTTTTTTTGGCCTTTCTTTCACGTGGAATTACTACTCTTTAAGGTTTCCTATTTCCAGTGTCTTCTATTTTCTGAAATTAATTGTTTCTCGATCTTTCACTTCTCCTCCTCCACTCTTTGGATCATTTCTTCTAAATTTTTGGGTTTCCTATTTCCAATGCCATCCTATTTTCTTAATTGTTTCTTGGCTTACTACTTCTTCTCCTTTCCAATTTTTCCTCACCTATGACCTTCCTTACCAAGAAGTTCTGGACCATTCTTATCACGTGATCAAACTAACTAATACAGTTTTTCTCACATAAATTTAACCGTATAAAACACTTTTTATTTTTTTTCAATTCGTTTTGTATTAAGTATACCAACGCCCGTTTCTTATGCATATTAGTGTATATACAGAGTGTCATTGAACTAAAGAGACAACGTATGAAAAATTTAAAGATGTAATTACAGTAGCCGCTCGAAAGAGTGAACACTCTATTCAGTGAACAGCTCGTTTATATGAACAACTAAAATTTTATTAGTAAAGCTCCATAAAGTGAACAATAACACATTCGATTCAGTGAACTGGGTAAATTCCCGGCGTATGAATTATTTTGCTGACTCGCCGGCGTAACTTACAAGAACAGCGCACAGATGTATGTATGTATTTTATTTTAGTTGTAATTCTGAGTTCTGTTGATGTTGTAGGTGTACTGTGCTAGAACATTTTTGTGTTTACAATAAAAATGAAGCGAAAAGTGTTAAGTTTGCTCGAAAAATGTGAAATTTTAAAAAGTCTGGACAGTGGAAGCAGTGTAACGTATTTGTCTAAAAAGTACGGGATTGCCAAATCCACAGTATGTGCAATCAAAAATAAAAAACGGGACATTTTAAAAGTCACATCAAGGCGCAGTGAAATACGGAAAAGAAAAACTTTAAAAACCTGTAAGATGCCATGAATGGAAAAAAAATTATATTCATGGTTTTGTACACAAAGACTTGAAAATGTACCGGTTTCGATTGAACTTTTAAAAACAAAAGCAAAAGCTATCAATGAAACTATCGCTGAAAATCCTAATTTTAATGCTAGTGACGGATGGAGCTAAAGATTTAAACGAAGATATGGAATAAGACATTTAAAAATTTCGGGAGAAAAGTTATCAGCTGCTCCGGAGCATGTAGGTCCATTCAAGAATTATCTTCGAAAGAAAATAGAGGAGCTACAATTAACACATGACCAATTATACAATGCCGACGAGACAGGCTTGTTTTGGAAATTACTCCCAGAAAGGACTTTGGTTACGTCTGAATAAAGATCGGCCCCTGGTCGGAAAACGGATAAAAGTAGAGTTACTTTACTAGCAGGCGCCAATGCAACCGGTGAACATAAAATCAAACCGTTAGTGATTGGGCGTGCCGCAAATCCAAGATGCTTTAAGAACTTTTCACTTCCAGTGCAATACACAAGTACGAAAAATACGTGGATAACGTCGGGGGTATTTGAAAATTGGTTTCATCATTCATTTGTCCCGCAGGTTCGAGGATTTTTGAAACAAAAGGGATTACCACAAAAAGCTCTTCTACTTTTGGATAACGCTCCAAGTTATCCACCAGCAGAAAACTTGGTTTCCGATTATGGAAAAATTATTACTGTATACATGCCTCCGAATGTAACAGCTCTTATACAGCCCATGGACCAGAATGTCATTAGGTTAACAAAATTGTTTTATAGAAGAAGCCTTTTATCCACAATAGTTGCTTCTGATAGCAATGATATTTCAGCTGTCTGTCTAAAAGATGCTGTTACACATCTGGCATTAGCATGGATGAATGTGAAAGAAGAAATTATTGCTAAGTGTTGGAAAAATATTTTACCAGATTCTTTCAATAGCGACTCTGATTCAGAAGAAGATGTTCCATTGGCTATTCTACAAGAAAAATACAAGAACAGCGTCGAGGCAGTGACATTTCAAGAAACTGTAGCATTACTACAAAAAGTGAACGGAAACATAACATACAGCCGTAAAGACATAGAAAACTGGAATACGGATGTCATAGAAGATCTTGAAGAGGATGTAATTGAAATTGAAAGTGCGGAAGAAACAAAGGATGATGAGCCAATGCCAACTATCATCCCCACTCAGGAAGCTTTACAAGGACTTAATATAGTGATTTCTTAGGCAGAACAAAACATGCTAAATTCTGAAGATCTATTAACTTTGCGAAGAATAAAAGAAATCGCAGTTCAAAGATGTTTAAAAGAAAAAAAGGTTCAAACAAATTTAACCAGTTTTTTTAACAAACAAAACTGACTTCTTTAAATCATTACGTATTCATGTATGTATGTACGTATCTATGTAGAACATGTATATTTTTCATTTGTTAATTCTTTTTGATGTAACTGAATACATATACATATAAATAAACGTTTTAAACTGCACATTCGATTTAGTGAACATTTCGATTCTGTGAACAGGTAAGGTTTTAATTAGTTCACATAATCGAGCGGCTACTGTATATTGAATATTAATCCAAAATATTTTCCCAAAATTCCCTCTTATAACCGAAAAAAAATATTTGTAATGCCACTGTGTAACAAAATCATAAAACGATACTTAAAGGTGAGCGACAATAACAAAAAGAGTGGTTTTTGTTCGTCTATGATTCAGGCAGTTGTTGATCGTTACATGCGTATATAAGTTTTTATAAACATTGCATTCAATAGCGGTATTTTTTCATAGATATTCTGAATCCTAGTTAGTATTTTATATTTGTTACTTCTCGTAACAAAAAAAATATTCACGTATTACGCATTTTTTTAATTTTTAATAATTTATTTGCATGTATAAGCAGGTGATTTTGTAAGTAAATATATTGCGGTTATTGACCTTAGCATACAACATGTTAAAGTTTTTATAACATCAACACCTGTTACGTATGTAAACATACCCTGTAGCTGTATGTATGTGTGTAACCTCAATAGAGGTATTTAGTATTTATACATATTCAGAATATATTGAATTCATAGGCGTCACATAATACAATTTTTAGGGTGTTTTCTATATAATTACATCTTTCCACTTTTTATACGTTGTCTCTTTATTTCAAGGACACTTGTATATTAAGCATACTTAAGTAAAAACAGCAAATCAATAGCTCTGTATTATTAGTTACCTACAAATTACCAAACCTAGAGTAAGCGGTGTAGTGTATCAATGCTTTTTTAGAAATGTTCTAATAAAATAATAAAAACAAAATACAGGTTATTTCTGCGCTGAAATGTTTTAAATTATGTTATTTTCATTCGAGCATTTAGAACTTCTGCATTTATTTGAAATTTAATCGAAATTCATTCAAGCAGTTTTCCAGAATTTGTCATTAAATAAGTTAAATTAGAATTTCCAAGGCATTTGATCAATATTAAATAGGCCTAGGTTACGAGTATTTAGGTTGCCTAAAATGAATGTCACTTCATTTTATTGTGAGATAGATTCGGAATTACCATTTAAATTACACGAAATAAAACTTTATCGGGTAAATAACAGACCGCTGAACCTTCAAAATGGTAGAAACGAAACGCCTTTCTGTACTTGAGAAGTTCTTTTTCGATTAAGTTCGTCGAACAATCGCTAAAATTACGTATTTTCGATTTAATTAAATTCTCGTATTGAAAGGATTTTATGGTAAATCTGTTTGGGGAAAAATGAAAATAATTTATACACAATGCATTTATCGGTGAATACTTATGACATTATTAAAACTATTAATTCGAAATAACTGAGCGACTATAGATGATCAAAGCAAATATTCAATTTGGCAATCCTGAGAAATTGACTTGTCTGGCTATTCGCTTCATATTTATCCATTTGGGTCACGATTCTTTACATAAATATGATTTAGGTAAGGTAATAGTCGTTGTTGGATTAGGAATTCGAAACATGTCCTTTAAGCGAAGTGTACGTTTAAATTCATTGTAGCACCGCTTCCCTATACGGTGACGAAGGAACATTGTTTGTCAACAACTACCCCATTCCTTACGGCTTAAGCTATGATCAAAATTTAAAAAAAATTACATGTCGATAATGTTTTGTTCAATTCCAGGATTTCTTGTACAAACAATTACTTTAAACTTTTCTCAAAAATATTTTTAAGCTGTCAGTATAATTCTTCTTGGTCCTAGGCCTCATTTACCTTGCTAGGTGTAAGACTGGTGGGGGTTAAGTCTTATATTTTTGTCTCCATCGTTTTGGTGAGGATGCTTTAAGCCGGGCGCAAACTTATGAGTAATACAACCGTTTTAAAAATTGACGTGTGTCAGTTGATGATGATGAGTTTTCCGGTCGTCCATGGACGGAAAACAGTCATAAACTGTGGTAAAAGTGCGTGATGCCATCCTGCAAAGACCAAACGAGAACAATCCATGAAATTTGTAACATTGCCGGCTTGTTGTACGAGGCAAGCGGGCCGCTAGGTGCCGTAATAATTTGTGGATCCTATACCACGACAATGCACCAACCCACACGACGTCACTTGTGCGTCAGTTTGTAGTTTCAACGAAGACAGCAGTGCTACCCCACCTTCCCTACTTCCCAGGTCTTGCCCCTTGTGGCTTCTTCCTGTTTCCGAAGTTGAAATCGAAGCTCAAGAGACGTTTTGAGACGTTTAAGGAGATCTTGACCAGATCGCATGCAGTCTTGAACACGTTAACACGTGAAAACTTCCAGCACTGCTTCCAATCATGGCCAACTCGCTGTTCTTTTGGGTAGCACCTCATCTGTTCACCGAACAGATATAGTCGTCACGACAGAAGCACGTCTCAAACCGATTTTAAACGAGCGAATGAAAATACTGATTTCGTAGGCAATAGATGTCGCTGTACCGGTGTTATTCTTTGACAGTTGAGAAAGCAAATTATTAAAATATTTTTCATAAGCCCTGATGTAAATTTCTTGCAATTTTTTGTTGTTTTAAGTATTACAAAATGCTGAAATTTCTGTAGACCTAGAAGATATTTTTGTATTTCTCTGCTCAAGTAATACTAAAAACGGTATGCTACAGTTTAAAATTCTGTATATGTAGGTATATAAACGTAACCTTTGTAATAAACATGAAGAATTGAAAGAATTATGTTCAGCAATTGTTATAAAGCATGGTGGAAGGAAAAAGCAGTAATAAAGTAAACGAGAAAATATTGAGGCTTCCAAATATTGATAAATTCTTCTCCTCAGAAGATAAATAAATGGGGTACTATACATTGTATATACAAAACATGAAAGAGTTTGAAGCACTCCAAATTTACGTATGAAGATTGAACAAGTGTTAAACTGAAAATCAATACATAGGTACTTTACTGACATATGAGTAGAGCCGACCAATTTCCGTGCGCGCCATGTGCGCCGATGTGAGGATGATTGTATTGCATCAGAACTAATAAATAGTATTCAATATGTGTTTGGTACTTGCTTAGATTGAATGTAAGTGTAAGCATACGTAATAAAATGTCGTCAACACATAAATCGAGAAAACGACCGTTGTCAGACGAAGTGAATAAGTTTATTATGGATTTCCCGGACTTAATATACGATGGCTCAAAAATTTAATGTTTAGTGTGCAATACATATCAAATGTGTTGGTCAAAAACACATTGTAAAGAACACGTAAGCAGTTCGAAGCACAATAATAACAAAATTAATCGACAACAGTTTATACATGAACTATGTGTAACTATGATTGTGTGTACACTGCCGTTTACCTTGTTAAGTAATGATTCATTTATTTCATTTTGGAATAAATACGCGAATCAAACATTACCGAGCCCGACAACGTTACGAAGGAATCTACCATCGGTACCATCGGTAAACAGGTTGAAAATAAAATCAAAGCCGAACTGAAAAATAAAAAACTGTGGTTATGTGTGGACGAAACAACTGACAGCAAAAAACAATCTGTAGTTAATGTGATGGCGCGTAATATGGAACCACATCAACGAACGTTTTCAATTTTATTAGCATCCAAACGACTAGAACAATGTAATGCCGAAACAATTTCTCAGAGGTGCTATTAGATACTTTGGAAAAATTTAAACTTTCGAAAGACCAAGTATTAATGTTTATGACCGATGGTGCCGCAACCATGTGTTCTGTAGGCCGGTCTCGTAGAAAATATTGTCCTAACTTGTTACATATTACTTGTAAACTCCATGCTCTACACCTTGTGGCAGAACAGGTTCGAAGATGTTATCCAAAGGTAGATGCTTTAATATCGAGTACAAAGGCAGTATTCCTGAAATCTCCAAAACGTATTCGGAAACTTCACGAATTGTGTCCCCATACCCATGAGCCACCACAGCCGATTCTGACCCATCGGGGTACATGGTTACGGGCGGGGTTTTACTATCATGAACATTTTGAAAAAATTAAGGACGTGGTTTTATTATTCGATCTGAAAGAAAGCGCAGCTGTCAATACAAGCCAGAAAAAATTTCAAGATGCCCAGATTAAAATGGATTTACAAAGTATTCGTGAGAATTGTTTGGGACTAGAAGAAGCAATAACAAAATTAGAAAATTCGTCGCTGTCGTTAGAGGAATCACTGCAAATCGTTAAAGATGTTCACGCACAACTGTGTGCTGTAGAAGACGCAAAAAGTGAAAGTGTTCTAATTAAATTTGAAAGTGTTTTAGACAGAAATGCAGATTTTGACACCTTAACACGTATTTGTGAGGGCACGTCCAAAGATGCGTTAATGTACCAAATGTATATTTAATTATTTCTGATAGAATAAATGTCTCTACTTTTATACTTATATCGGTAACAAGCTCATGTTGCGTCCCTATTCTATCGCATATTCTAATATATTACGAATTACACTTCCATACCGGCGCTCATGGCGCGCACGGAAATTGGTCTGCTCTACATATGAGTAACACAGTTTATCCTATGTATCGATATTTAGAAAATATTGATGGTAGAAAATCTTTGGGATTTATTGGATTTTAAAAGGTCGATCTAATGATTTATTCATTATTTTCTAATAATTACATGTGTGAATATTTATTTAAGTAACACGTTACATGTACACTGTGAAAATAAAATCTTTTGCCTAATTTTGTTTATTATTCAAAGGAAATAAAGAATCAATTAAAAAAAAACCAAATAAATACATCTACTGAAGTATCTACTATAAACACTTGATTGTAATATCTAGAGAACGGACACGCTTACCACCCTGTGCAGTACTGGCGAAAGGCTGTATTTCTAAAATATTTAATTTTATTTATATAATTGGAAAACGAACGGGTGGTGATCCATAAAATTACGAAATACATATTTATTTGTTGAAAAGTTGTATTTATAAAGTTTTTAATTTTATTTATATAATTGGAAAACAAACGGGTGGTGATCTATAAAATTACGAAATACATATGTATTTGTTGAAAAGTTGTATTTTCAAAGTTTTAATTTTTTTTTTATTTCTATAATTGGAACATTTTTATTTGTTCATTTTGTCGTTCAAGTTGAGTAAAGGAGTATTAATATTGACTAGCAATAGTTTCTCAAGGTTTTCTTCTGTCAATTTTGTTCTCTTTGAATTAAGTACATCCTTATAAATAGAAAACGTCCTTTCTACATCGCAACTGGTTATAGGTGCATACTGGAAATATTCTTTTATTTTTTCATATTTAGCCGTTAGATTTTGTGGAATTGTCTCCATACATAATTGCTGCAATGTAATTAAATCTGGATTTCTATTAAGAATTGCTTCAAACTTTTGCCGAAGGCCACATCCGAAGTCACTTGGAATACTTTTCAAATTATTAACAGCCACATCTAATGTGGTTAATCCGTCATTTAATTTGAGATTTAGATTTTCAAAATAAGTGATTAGTTTTGGCAATTTTCCAAAGTGTTCGTGAAGAAAGTACAACTGATTTTTTAAATTTGGGATTTGTGTGAGCTCCTTGCACTCACCAATACTTCTAGCATCCTCCTTTAGCAGTGTTACGAAATGTTTTAGACTATCGAAATTCTCAGCATAATAACTAGTAGCTTCCAGCCATGTTCCCCATCTACTTATTACTGGAGTGGGAGCCAGTGACAGAGATGAAAATTTTTCCCTGAAAAGAGCTACTCTCAATGGTGCTTTTCTGAAAACTTTTTTAAAAGCTGATACAAGTCTATCAACTTCCGGAAAAGTGTCTCTGATATATTCACAGATTCTGTGGAGAGCATGTGCTACACAAGTAATATGCAGCATATTAGGATATGTTTTCTTCAATAGTCTGCCTGTTTTTAACATATACGCAGCACTATCACTGACAAATTAAAGTATTTTTTCTTTGTACGTGGCGTCCGAATGAAGCATTTTTTGCATATTCCCCTTAATGGTTTCAGCAACTGTTTCCGCATTAACTCTATTTATAACACTTGTTGCTATTACATATGAGTTATAGGGAATAGTTGGATGTAGTACACCAGCTACAACATTTACCACACAGCGTCCAAACATATCCACCGTTTCGTCGGCGCTTATCCATATGTATTGATTTAAAAGATGGCTTCTAATGCGTTCTACTGTTCTCGTATAGCACCTAGAAACATAATATTTGCGTAAAGTTGATTCATCAGGAACATTTCGACCAGTATATTTTTTCAGAAATATTTTTAAAGTGGGATTGCTAAGTTTATTTAATGGAATATTAGCCGCCATAAAAGTTTTACAGAGTTCAGATGTGTTTGCGATCCTAAGTGACGAATTTTTGACGATATTTTACGGATTTTGTAATAAATTTCGGAATCACTGACAATGGACATACAATCAGTATGACCTTCAATCCAACTCGCCATTGTTTTACAATGCCGTCCTCGACATTCTTCCATATCATGTCTGAAAAAGTAACTTAAACAATGCTCTAGATCTAAATAAATGAAAACTAAAAATGTGTGCGTAAGTTATTGAAACTGAACGAAATTCAATGCACACTCTTACGTCGAAATAATTGGTAGAAAAAGATTCAATCAAACGATATTAAACAGGATCTATCACAAAAATTACGATGTAATTAACAGTTAAAACTATGAAAACAAGAAAAACACTTTAAAAAACACTATATTCTCCGAATACAATAGCTGGCTTGTCCATTGTTATCGCGGCGAGACCAGGTGTCCGAGTAAGTCAAACAAATACTTCATTGAATTACGCCGGGATGTACTGAGCGACGTTATACACAATTCCAATTGCCGATTGCGTTTTATGGAAATTGCGTCCGTTCTCTAATGAATATCCCTGCCGTTTCTGCTGTGTATTCAACAATTCTTGTTTTCTTCTGTTCATTTGGTTGTTGTAATTTGTGTATTTTGTATATATTTAATACGGCTTGTTTTTCATTTGCAGAAAAATGCTTGCTTTTACGCTTTTTCGGTGGTGATTCTGCCATTTCTAATGAAATTAATTTAAAGTAAGCACGGATGATCGATGGCTGGCACGCTATGAGTAACCTACAGCAAGGCTAATTTTACAATAAGATATAAAATGCAAATAGTTTAAAAATCACGGCAAAAGTCTTAAGTAAACAAGGTAAATCACTAAAGTTTCAATCGTTTGTAACTGACTTGCCTTTGATTTTAGCCAGTCAATCAAATAGCTAGTTTTTGTGATCACGAGTTAATCAAGCATTTTTTACACTTTTTCTGTTGGGCGGATAAAGTAACAAAATTTGTTCTCACCTTCGTATTTATAGTCTTTTATAGTACAATATATGTATGCATTGTATTAAAAACGTTAATTGCTTTAGGTCACATTCAGTATACAACATTTATTATAATCTAAATATCAGGAAAGACGACATAATTTCTTTTATGCATAATTAACAATCTTATCATATTATGATTCATTTTCACTGGAAAAATTCTATATCTGGATATGTTATTATGTAAATATACATATGTAAGACCAAGAAAAATGTGTATGTAAAGATCTCGGAAGAAAAAATGGGCAATAAATAGATGAGTCAATATAAAGCAGGCGTAATGCACTACGTTTGTGGGAAACCGACTTTGTATGTTATTTCTGTATGGGTGTACGAAGTGTACAAAATATATACGCGATAATAGATTACTATTAAGTTCATTTAATAATAAACTAAATATTTTTACAACGTAAATAATGACTTTTTTACGACAGAAAAGAGTTGACAACGTTTAAAAACAGAATATTGTATTTACAATTAGCAGCCTCGCCAGCCGACTTTTGAATTTAGAATTAGAACACTGTCTGCAGCGAAAATTTTGTAGATAGTGAAATTAGATTTTTAATAACAGCAGTAGGTATATCAAGAAAGGACATAATCAATAATAGCATGATATGTGGATACTCTGAAGTGGAAACTCTAGACCTAGAGAATAGAGTTGAATATGGAAGCATTTAAGATGAATGTTTCACCTAATAAGACTACATGAAAACAAAACAGTGAGACAAATAGGGAAAAATGGAAGAAATCAGGAGAGGAAGGCGCAAAAAAATCGGGGATTTGAAGGTAGATACTTCAGAAAAAAGGTTCAGACCTTTTGGAAACAATACGAAGCAGGCAGAAGGTTACTATGAAACCAATCCAACTATTTTATATCTACTGGTATCCTATATTTCCTTCACACAAATACGAAACCAAGGCGCATTTTGATATGAATGGATTCTTCAATAAACGAAATATCCTTATGGAAGGATCGCCTATATTGCACCACTTTTTACATTTTATTTTTTTCTAATTCAGTTTAAATTAAAATGCTCCACAAATTTGGCGTTACCTTTCATAATATTTTGTACATCTTCATTATTTTTTCAAATTTATTTAAACAGCTTTTTGTCTACGAAAAATCGATTTCTAAAAACTCTTGCAAGTGGTACGAGTTTAGCAACTCATTGCCTAAATTGTACCACTCAGTCTCCAAAATCGTACCTCCCATAAGAAATGATGTTATATGTCCCAATAATATATGAACATTGTTATTTTTAACTCCAAAAAATTCTTTATAAAATATGAAAATGAAACAATGTATTCTAAATAATAATAACACACGATCCAAAAAAAAAAAAAATAATAAAATATTTTTCTAAGTACAAAAACCATAAGCATAACCAGCCTTGCCAGATGTTATATTGGCACATGATGCCATGCATCCATTTACTGCATTTGGTGCATTAAATCATGTCTTCAATTCTACGCTCTGTGCAAATAGCGCAAAACCATTCCTCTTCGTTAAGTTCGATGTCTTCTTTACTTGGTTTCACTACTTTGATGAATTCCTTCAACCATGTATGAATAAGTTCGGAATTGCTGTATCCTGTATCCGACATTTGAACGATACACCCGGGTTAGGCCCCTATACCTAATTCTGTAACCATTCTTTTTCTCTTAAACATGATCATTGATGCTATATATTTATCTGCAGCGCTAGTGCATACCACCATTGTAGTATTTACTTCTCGTTCACCACTAGCTATTACTCCCACCTCCGATTTACCTTTTCTTGCTAATATTTTTGATTTCTCTTCTGGACTGTTAAAAACCCCGACTCATCGACATTGAATAACTTTGTGGCAGTGAAATTATTGTCATCCACAATTTTTTCTAACATATCAAAGAATCCGCACACGTTTTCTCGATTAAATCCTTTACTTCTAGCCAGTGAAGTAGATTCTGATATTCTAAGAGAGATATTAGGATGACAGTGTTTAAAGTTATAATACCATTTCCTTCCCGTTATTCCTTCATTCAATTGAAGTTTATTTAATACCATTTTTCAGCAAAATCGTACGCCGTTCTTCTAACATCTTTTATGGTTACCCCCAAAAAAATTTCTTCCAAATGTAACAAATAATCTTCCAATTCCTTCTCTGTATCTTCATAAAAAATTGTAACACGACTTAATACTTTCCAGTCTTCATTTGTCCTGACGTTTCTACCTTTTAAGTGTCTTAGAAATGTTGGTATTGGAATTTCATACAAATTTTATTAACTCCATATTTACCAGTTCGGTATTTCTCTATGGCTTCTCTCCTATCATCAGTAGACCATACACAGTATTTTCGTTTTTCTTTGGTGGCAGGATTCATTCTGTAAACATAATGTATCACTGCTATAGACTAGAGACGTGCCATGCATGCTAAATTGTACCGGTACGATTGGGGAAACTAAAAAGTTGTACAACCTAAGGCAACCAATCACATTTTCAAGAAAAAACTTTAAACAAAATTCAGTTGAGGTTATGTATTTAATTTCTGGCGTAAAATATGTTAAATTGAACGATCTTTTATTATAACCAGCACTTAAAGCATTACTTATATTGAGTTCAACAAGATTCCTTACGATAAAGTGTCCAGAAACTTCCATCTCGAAACTAGGAAACACTTTTAACTAAATATTGTCCAAACAGATTGGTGCCAGTCTGTAAAAGCAGTCGGTATTAATACTTCGTAAAACTATCCTCAGTTAAGGCGGCATGTACATTATTTACGAGAAATAAAGGTGGTACAATTTAGGCGACTTTCTCCTATTTATATTTTCCAATTTTCTGCGGTATTTGGCCCCCTATTTCTGAAGTTGATAGGAGCAATAGAAGTAGATTCCTTTTATTTTCATTGTAATTATTAAATTTAATATATAATTAATCTATGTAAGAGTAACTGTATATTTTCTAAAGGAATTCTCATACATTTTACATGTAACACGACACTTCTTCTAAACTTCATTATAATTGTCAGGAGGTCCCCCTTGATATAGGAGGTATGTCTCAGATGTAACGAGATTGATATATTTCAAAGTTTTTTATTGAATGTATCTACAATTTAACATTGTCCCCTTTAAAGTACGCTCATTGTGAATACACACAGCGTCTCCGGCGATTATGCCATTCCTGATAACAATTATGGAAGTCTTGTTCCTTTGGGCTGTTTAGAATCTGCGCTGGGACTCTTTGTATGTTGTCTATTACTCCGAAATGGCAACCTTTCAACTTCCGCTTAAGCGTTGAAAAAAGAAAATTAAGCGAAAATTAAGGCTTTAAATGCCTTGTGCCATCTAAAAACTTATGCTGAAGACAATGCAGCATCTCCATATGCTGTTCTTAAGATTTGAAGTGTTTCTGAGGCTGTATTTCCCAGCTTAAACGCAAAATTTAATGCAACAATATCCATTTTGTATTTCAAATTTTTCATGAAAATATTAGGTGGCGTAATACAAGTTCTAAGGATTTAACAATAGATGGCGTTTGTTTATTATGACATCTATGTGCCATATGTTATTTAGGTTCCAGTATATTATTCAGCAAGTTAGACAGAGTTCAATAAATAAATGTAAATTTGTTTAGATCGCATATACATTCCAAGTATCGACCATGAGCACCGACGCTGGTCAGAGATGGTTCAATTGCTTTTATTCCGAAAATAGAATCTCAAGAATGCTACCTGTACTGATTCAAGGGCGACTGACGATAACCAAGTCTTGGGGACAGTCACTATTCAACAACTCGCGAGATTTCGCAACGTTTTCAAGTCGAGAATTACAATGTGATTAAAAGGGCTTGATGACATAAAAATAGCAGATATTTGAGTTCCTGATGAATTGTCCGGAAGAAACCTCTTGGAATGGATAATGTTTTAGTTTTTTTTTTAAATTAAACTGAAATTACTTCTCGAAGAAGTAACCACGTGAGGAAAAAATAGCTGGTTTACATTGACATAGAGTTGAAGTGGATATAGTGAACATTAAATGTATGGTCATAATCACCACCAAACACTTTTCGACAAGGAAGATGTCGAAAAGTGTTTGGTTGGATTGGAAAGACATAATGTGCTACGAGCTGTTCCAGTTGGCCAAACTGAAGCAGAAATTGGCAAACAGGACGGAAGGGAACTCCAAATCACTATTGCTATGGTTGCCAAGCAAAATTTGATAAGCTTTAGGTGAGAAGTTATGCAGTATCAAATATATTCACCAAACCTGGTACCGTCGAATTATCATAACAATCACCTGGATGGTAAAAGACTCGATTCAGTAGAGAACACTAAAAAGTACTAGACGCAAATAGCAAAGCTTCTATTAACTACGATAATGATTTTACCTGAACGTTAGCTGTAAATCAGCAAGCAAAATGGACAATATCTCGCGAAATATGTTTGCAAATTCATTTGATTCAAAATTTTTACCATTCCACATTTGTTTCATTCTACTCTTTGAATCTCTTGGATTTCGTGGTTTGTTGGTGTAGATCCTTGATTTTAAACATTGCCATATAAGGTAGCTAAGAGATGAAACAATTGCAGACTTAATCTTACAAATACACTGGAAAACTTAATATAAATTCTTTTCTAATTCTGTTATATTCCTCTCGTTTTATGTAATTACTCACAAAAATACCGTCAATTAAATTTAATTGGCATATGATGAAAGACAACAATAAGAAGAGGAAATGAGAAATTACGATAATTTTCGCAAGCTAAAAAAAGAAAATACGAAATTACACTACCCGAACGAAATGTGAGTTTGTTTATGTCAAGCATTAACTGGGATAAAAGCTCTTTTAAATTAATGGATTCCCCTGCAGGCATCTGTATCTCTTAATGTCACCCAGACTTCTCCCCGCACGAGATCGATAAATATAAAATTCCCTCTTGAAAATCTAAATAATTTTGTCGTCCCCTTAAAATACGCAAGTACTCAAAAAGTCCCGTCCAATTTATTAAAGAGAAATGTTGCTGACGTCTGCTTATAAGATTGAAGTCAACCTAGAGTCTTGCGAAATACAATTTACTTTTTGCATATGACACGACATCGACAGTTCAAAAACAATAACGAAAACTGATTATTAGTCATTTTTTAACGAAATGAATAGTGCATTGCCTGGAATTATGTAAACGCGTTGCGGTTGCGAAAATATTAATCATCAATAAAAAAAAATCATTGTTGTGAATTCCTTAAACAAAGTTAAATTGCTGCATCACTTCACAAGTGTATAATTTCTAGTTGCATACGATCCACTCGAGAAAATAATCTACAATGTTGGAACTTTATGACAATTGCTTAATGTGACGAACATATTGTAAATAATCAATGTCAGAGGTTATATACTATTCAATGCTTTGATTATTATTTGGTTTAATATGTACACTTAGCGATAAAAGTTTACATACGATCGAAAAAAATCGAGAAATAATAAAATGAAACGAATATAACAATAATTCAACAGAATAATCCATTTACAGGGCAACTAAAATTTAAAAAAAGATACACATTACATAACATTGAAAAAGTACATTCTGTATGCTTGTAAATAAAGAAAGAAAAGCAGTTCACAATTAATATTCATAAAATAAAGGAGTATTTCACAGACAACCCTGAAAAGAGAATATTCGTCATAGACTTCCATCATAATATTAGTTCTTTCCTGCACTAGACACAGAGAACTTGAGAAAAATTTCCAGACGAAAGACGCGAAATATGAAAACATACCCAAGAGTAAAAACTCGATAACTCAATTTCATTGCTGACAAGTTTCTTTATAAATAAAGTACTACTCATTTGCACTTTACGCGCACTCAAGGATTCCATGTTACGTCGGTGCAAGAGAAAATTGTAGTCGATAGTACGTTCGGGAAATGCTGGATTGTATAATAGGGATGCCACACAACTGATGCGTAATATAAAGTTATTAATGTTCTGGGGTCTTCAAAATCTCACTGGTAACTTTGAATAATAAAGTCAAGTGACTTGATAGCTGATGAGGTGGTGTTCATCAAATGCTGCGTAAAGTTCAATTGACTATCAAACGTAATAAAGAAATTCAAAACAGTATTGCAACGCACAAGAATGAAATAAGTATTATGTTTTCTCGTATAAGATACAGAACTACACTTGTTTTTCCTGCACCGTTCAACTAAAATTAAAATGTTCAATGCGTTCTGTAGACAAGTGATGTCTAGTTCGTTTAAGATGGTACGATATAAATCTTAAGATCATTTGCATAGGCCACAGCTGCAAAAAGTATGGAAGTTAGCAGGTCATTAATGAACATAATGAAAAGCGGTGGTCCTGAATTAGAGCCCTGCGGCACACCTGAGGTGGAAGTGTAAGACTTTGGCCTATTATAGTACACATAGTTGTGCCTATCCTGAAGATAACTATGAAATAATCTAATTGAAGTATTAGAGAGACCAAACGTACTTAATTTCCGCAGCAATACCATATGATCGATGGTATCGAAATCAGTATATAGTACATTAAGTTGACCGCCTCTCTTCTGCTATTGTCATGTCTAATAATGGCAGGATTTGTTGTAGTGGAACACCCAGTCATGAATCCATGTTGAGAAGGTGAAATAAACACTGAGATGCTCTTCATTATAATACTGTGCAGCAGATGTTCAAAAACTTAAAATTTTTTTTAAAGATTGAACGAATTCTAGCAATCGTCCGCACACTTGGAAACTTACAAGTCCGCTAAGCTAGGTTAACAATTTCTGATAAAGTTTGAGAAAGGACGCCAGCACAATCCCTGACCAAGAAACTGTTGTCAATGTCAACGTCAACAATGACAGTTGGAGAAAGGTTAGACAGCATATCAGTCAATGATGTAACAAATAATATAATATTGAAGTCTAGTTAAATACAGTACCGGACAAAATAATTACGGTATCGCTAAATTTGCAAGAAAATATAATAAATAATTGAATAAAAAACCAAAAAGTTGTTTATTAGGTATATGTATAATATAAAAATACAAAAAATAGATTTGATATTTGATTGCCTAATGCTTATTTTTAAATACTGCTTCCACAAAATTCTATAATTGTTCTCGAAGAAGAAGCAGAGAAGGCCTGGACTTGATGGAATAGCATTATACCAGCTATTTTTACCCAATTATAGTACTCATGGAAGAAAACAAAAAGTCAAAAATCTTAGTCAACATGCCTTCGCAACTCAAAGTGATTTCCAACTGTTCTGAAGCTTAAGCAGAGAAACGATAATAAAGTGGATGGTTTGGTTACTTCACTTCAATACTTGAGCAACTTAGACCGTGTAAGTGAATCATTCGAGGTTTTTGTGTAGAATTCTCTCAGGCTAGCGCGACTAATGTTCATTTGCTGTTATCGGTTGCGAGTTGAGATTTTCAGGTATAGAAACACACTTTCAGCAACAGCAGCAATATTCCAAACTGAGCACGCTGAATATACACGAGGATAACATATTGCTATAGATTTTTCCTTGGACAAGAAAGGAAAAAAGATTGAACAATGTTGAACTCTATATGAAGGACATTTTAAAAAAAATTAGCTATTTCAGTTGTATGTTTATTTATTTCAGACGGGGATCGTTATATATATATATTATTTTATAAGTAAAATAAATTTTATAATGTATGAAATTATGATTGGCTCTCGTATATTTAGGTTGACCAAAGGATTGAACTTGCCGCTTTTCCGGATATTGTATTTGTTAAAATGTGTTGTCTGTATATATTTTGATTTTATAGATGGTGGGGATGGACAAGCGGATATTGAAATTTCATTTTGATTTAGAGATATCTGGACGGTTAAAGTTATCGGTTTATTAAAGAATAAAATTCTCAATTTTATTCTTTGTTTTATAAAATCGGGTTGAATTTTGTTTATGCATTTATTGTAAGGTGCAAGTTAATCTTAATTCGATTTATGCGAGTGTTTTTGATGTTTATTGAATTTTTGTGAAAAAGATATCTCTCGTGCATTCTATAAATTGTGCATAGATCTATAAAACAAAACTTAACCCTGATCCGTGAGGAACGATTCATGAGATGGCAGTTCGTGGATTCTACTAGACTGAATAGCCGGCGATATAAGCTGTAGTGTGAATAAAAAAATTAATAAGCAATTTCAAAGTAAATTCCACTGCACAATTATATCAAATCATCATCATAATAAACAAATTCATAACACCATTAATTTCCAAGCAATAATAATAATAATAATAATAATCATATCCTAAGCTTAATTTCTTCTTCTTATATATTTATATAATTTTAATTTTTTTCAACGCAATTCCCATTATCAATAATTTTTATACGCAGATAAATTTTAATTAGTTAATTATGTCAACAATAAATTTTATTTTATATCTCATCCTGTATATATCCATTTGCTTAATCCAATTTATTACCAGGTCAGTTAAATCAGCACATCGTAAACCATCCTATTCAAATATTTTTATTCATTAACCTTTTTAAACATGCCAATAATTCTTTTTCTATATATTCATAAATACCATAATTTTATTTCAACAATATATATATATATATATATATATATCTATTATCATAATAATTTTTTTCATATATCAACGACGAAATTCTATTTAAATATACCGACGAAAATTTTTTCTATAAATACACTTTCATTTTCATATAAATATTTCATATATTTATTTCATATATTAGCGACGAAAATTTTTTCATATTCAATATCATATAACTTTTTATCACGACGAAATTCAGTAAACACCTTTTTATTTTACTTCTAAATCCTCTTCTTATACTAATAATCTAATCCTAATTATCTTTTACGTTAAATCCATTTCAGTATCATTTATCAAATCCTATTTACTTTTCCAAATTTTATTTATATATATCCTTTTGTTACAACACATTCCATTTAGTTAATTCAAAAGCAAAAATCCTTATATCTCGCATATTCCTCTAAATAGTTTACAACGAAATTTCTCATTAAGTTGGGCCTATTTAATATATCCGACAGTAAATAATTTGTAATTTCATTTTTACTTTTACCTTACTATAAAATGTGGGTCTATTTAATTTAAATTTAGTACCCTTATACTTTCTAATTTTCAGAGTATAATATTTTAACATTTTATTATTGACATGCATCTGATTTATATTATTTAAAAAACAGTTGATTTTAAAAATAGAATTACGGGAATTTTTGCGTTTATTTACCATATAATTATTCAAATTATATTTATAAATCTCATTTTTAGAAACCAATTTCATTTTAATTTTAGTTCGTTTATCATTAATATCATTAATGACGACTGTTTGTTTATTTAATTGATTGATCATTTTCTCATGATTACTTTTATCCATCCTACTTTCTACCTTAGCATTTATTTTAATTATATTAAATTCTTTTCTCTCGTTAGTTTTAAAATTAATTTTATTTAATGTAATTTCTTCGCTTACCCTAATTTGATTATTTCTTCTTCCTATTTCTGTATCCATATCATTTCCCTCGTCCTGTGGCATAGATTCCTCCCCAGGCACGTCCTCTAAACTTTCTTTTGTAATTGTTGATTCATTTTCTTCTTGTTCCATTATTATTATTAATTTCTTTTCTTCTATTGCTTGTTTTTCCTCGACATGTGCTATTTTACTTTCGCTTATTGTGTTTTCCTTGTTTATTTGACTGTTACTGCTATCCATTGGTACTATTTGATCCACTATTTCTTCCACTTTTTCTTCCATATCATTATAGTTTTGTTTTATTTCATTGTGATTTTGTTGCATTATATCCATTTGTTGTTGTTCTATCCTATTCATTTGTTGTTTCATTTCCATTATCATTTGTGTCATTGTTTGCATCATGTCCATTATCTGTTGACTGTATACCTCGTCGTCCCCCTCTTCATGTATGTAACCAGCATTACCCATTCTTTGATTTAAATATTCCATTATATTTTCCATATTTGAATTATATTGTTTTATTTCTTCCAATTATACGTTGGACTCGCCAAAATTGTAAATTATCTTGTATTTCCAAATTATTTGCTTATCTTTATACGCCGACACACTGGGCTGCCAAAATTGTAAATTTTGTCATTCGCTTTGCTTCATACGCCGACACGTTGGGCCGCCATAATTGTGCAGTGGAATTTACTTTGAAATTGCTTAGATCTATTTTTATTCTGGAAAACAAAACTTAACCCTGATCCGTGAGGAACGATTCATGAGATGGCAGTTCGTGGATTCTACTAGACTGAATAGCCGGCGATATAAGCTGTAGTGTGAATAAAAAAATTAATAAGCAATTTCAAAGTAAATTCCACTGCAATATGTTATCAACTAGCATTCCGACCCCATGAACTTTCTTCATAAACTTACCTACGCCAATTACAGTAATTTGCACTGTTTCGGTAACTCAACTCATTTTGGAAATAATGTTTCAGTATTTGTTAACATTGGTCAATCGTAAATTTATGGTCTACTCGTTACAATTGTAACTACATAATTTTGTTTGTGTTTGCGGTTTTTGTTTCAGTTTTTATCAATTATTGACTATTTCAAATTATTCTCCTCCATAGTTGATGCTTTTTGCATCCGCGAAAACCAATCTTGAAAACATTTTCTTCAATCTTCTAGCCGTAGTATGTTTATTCCATTTTTAAAGGCAACAACCGTTTCTTCGGCCGACGTAAAATGTAAACCCCGTAATTTATCCTTAACCCACGGAAATAAGAAGAAGTCTTGGGTCTGGACTATATGGTGAATAACTCATTATTTCTATGTTTTGGGCATTCAAATACTTAGTTGTTCGAGCGGTGTGAACCCGAGAATTATCTTGATGGAAGATAATAACCTAAGGCAAACAAACTGTAGTGTACCATTTTGAATTAATAATACGTCTATCCTCCAGTGCTACAGTGGAAACATGCCCAGAAATTACACAAAATATGGCGACAATCTTCATGTTTCGTTTTTTTTCACGAACAACTTTTGTCGGAGCAGACTCATTCTTAAAGACCCAAACTTACAATTATTGCTTTTTTTCGGGATCATAGCAATATATGCTTCGTCACCGGTGATTATGTTGTACATCACTGTTTTTCACATATACAAGTCGATTTTCGGTTTTAAAATAAAAAAAATTGTTCTTTTTTTGTTTTAAGGGTGGTGGCCTTTATGAAACAACTTACTGTGACTTAAAATTAGCTCTGTCAAACATATTGTCATAGATTTTTCTCCTCAGAAGAAAGAAAAAAATAGTAGAACAATATTGAACATTATTTGTATAACATTTATAAAATTATGTATTGCATTTTGGTGTCTATTTTCATTTCAGACGGGGAACGATATAAATTTAAATTTTAAGTGATGAATTTTGTAATGTTTGATTTTTATCCATGTCTGTAGATTCTGGGCTAGATAGATGTTCAAAGTTGGCGCCGTCCTGGATGTTAGAGCGTGTATTGAGAATTATACATTTTATTATTGTTTTGAGTTATATAGGTGGGAGGCCCTAGCGTTTCCCGGACCTTCATATTAGAGATTGATTAATGTCCTTGAAGATAGGTCGTTATAAGTGAATATTAGACACGACTTAATTTTGTCTAATATATATTTAATATCTTGGATAATTCGTTATAGTTTTTGGTGCGTCGATTGTGTTTTAAAAGTAATTTGTCGTGAATTTACAAATCTTTTATATTTGTAATTTAATTTATTTGAAACACCTATCTAAAGAAAAGGAATCTCTCATGCTGTATTGCGTTACATTAATTAATGTAGGTACCTTTTATAATTATTATTAATATATTGAAGAAAGCGCTATAATTAATTTGTAAACTTTTGTGAAAATTTTTTATATGTTCAGAAAAATATCTAGAAAATTTGTTAGACTGTTTTTATGGAGTTTGGTTTTTATTCACATAAATATTTCAATACGTAGGAAGGTGGGGACAAGTTTGTGTGATGTCATGTTAATGCATGCATGACGGTAAGAATTTGATTTCGCGCGCAAGATAAACAAATCTTTATTTTGACGTTTGAGTTTTGGGTTAAAATTATTGTTGACATTTAATAAATTTTCTTGTATATTATTATTTATATTTTTGCTCGTGGTTAGTCAGTTTGAGGTTTTTAACGGCTTGTATCTTCATATGATATCCAAGCCTTTTTACCCTCACAGCTGTGCTTTTAACAGTTCAACGTTACACTTAGTAAAGTTGATTTTTTTTCTTTTTCTTTTTTTGAAATAAAATTGTAAGGTGGAAAATGTTTGTATAATTTGTCTGACACCTTGTATTATTTTATGATATTACCCGAATCCGAGAGGATCGACACTGGAGAAGTGAGCTCAAGGAAGGCAACACGACTGAACACAGCCGGCAGATTAAGTTGCAGTGTGAACTTAAATCTAATTAGCAATTAAAAGCACATTCCACTGCAATATGTCACAAGATTATTTATCATTTGCCTCAATTCTTCCTATTCTCAAATTATGCCCGAGTACACAGATGCAGAAAAGAAGTGGTCAAGATGCATTTTACGTACAGTAAGATTCGAAATATTATAGATCGGTAAATTTTTTTTTGTTTCTTAGCATTATTACTACTATTAATATATAGGTCGCTCTGTTATGTATCGTACATATTTTTAATAATTATAATGAAATAAAATGTAAAAAATTCTTTTATTTTCGTATTTAATTTAATAAAACTTCATTTACAAATAAAAACAATTTGTTTTTTTCTTCTTGCAGTTTTTTTCTGAAGATTTGGAAGGTTGTTGTGTCATATATTAAATTTAGTGAATTGTTTATTTGTATCGGATATTATTCATATATTCACAACGGTGAAAGGGCAAATAAACAATTCAAGAGAACTCATCCTTAAACAGATCAAGACCTTATATAGCACAATAACTTTCCAAACCTTCCAGAAAAACACCGCAAAAAGAACAAAAGAAACCATCACTCATCAACAGAAGAAATCTTCCTACCAAACTTTACATTAAACCAAATGAATATGACTAAAAGGATTTAGCCGAAACATATTGTATTTAAAAGCCTTATTAGAATTTACTAAATTGTCAATATATACTGATAACAATATGAAACAAACATGTAAATAATTTACATATCTGTAACTATGCACATGGACAATACACCTCGTATTTTCAGCATTTACTTCTGCTTAATACACATGTTTCTGCCATCTAGGCGTCCTCAGATAAGCTAGTGAAGCAATGTATACAAACTAATACAAACCCGTTATAAACAACTGGTTTGTATCTGTATTTAAATTCACTGAAATAGCCCGCATAGATCAAGCAAGTTCCGTCCTATAAGAAGACAACCATTTAATAATTGACATCTTACGGGCGAAAGAGACTTTGTCTGGAGGGCTACCTATCGCTCGAACAGTCAAGCTGCTACGGGAAACGATAAAATACGTATGTAGATGTAGTCCATTAACAACCAGCCAGATGGCGGTAAATATACAAAAAGGTTTTGTTTAAGTATGACAATACGTTAAGCACGTATAAAGCGTTTGTACAATATGAAACAAACATGTAAATAATTTACATATCTGTAACTATGCACATGGACAATACACCTCGTATTTTCAGCATTTACTTCTGCTTAATACACATGTTTCTGCCATCTAGGCGTCCTCAGTTAAGCTAGTGAAGCAATGTATACAAACTAATACAAATCCGTTATAAACAACTGGTTTGTATCTGTATTTAAATTCACTGAAATAGCCCGCATAGATCAAGCAAGTTCCGTCCTATAAGAAGACAACTACATAGAACTACATCTACATACGTATTTTATCGTTTCCCGTAGCAGCTTGGCTGTTCGAGCGATAGGTAGCCCTCCAGACAAAGTCTCTTTCGCCCGTAAGATGTCAATTATTAAATGGTTGTCTTCTTATAGGACGGAACTTGCTTGATCTATGCGGGCTATTTCAGTGAATTTAAATACAGATACAAACCAGTTGTTTATAACGGGTTTGTATTAGTTTGTATACATTGCTTCACTAGCTTAACTGAGGACGCCTAGATGGCAGAAACATGTGTATTAAGCAGAAGTAAATGCTGAAAATACGAGGTGTATTGTCCATGTGCATAGTTACAGATATGTAAATTATTTACATGTTTGTTTCATATTGTACAAACGCTTTATACGTGCTTAACGTATTGTCATACTTAAACAAAACCTTTTTGCATATATACTGATAAACTAATATTTTTAGTAAATTAATAAGGAATTAATTATTCGAATTTTTCATAGAAAAAATTCGCCCTCAAGTAGGAATCGAACCCACGACCGCTGGCTTGTCGGACCACCGCTCGACTATTGAGCTATTGAGGCGTGAATTAGAAACTTTTAAGGGGGTTCCATTCCTACTTGAGGGCGAATATTTTCTATGAAAAATTCGAATCAAATAGCGTCGTAAAGTGTAGAAATAATATTTATAATAAGGAATTTCTTTATCCCAAGTATTTATAATTTCCTACTGATTTTATTGTGTTCGCAACTGTATGTGTATAAACATACATTTTTTACCACTGTTTTCGCGGTTTTTATTTCCTGTCCTATGTAGACTTTTGTGATTATCTGTATATTTGTAAAACATTTACTAACGGAAATAGATTTACTAAAGCAAACATGTGTAAGTATATTGAAATAAGAAATATAATAAATGAATCTATCTATTTAAATTATCTGTCCGGAAAGTTCATAACATTTTGCTACGTATATGTAAATAGTACACATAAAAAATTATTGATAAGGATAATACAGTGAGTATCTTCATTTAAAAAAGAAAACGTACAAGTTTATCATTGTGCAACATGTCGAGACATGTTAGAATGAATCGTGAGACCAGAAAATCACAATTAATCAGTGATATCAGTCTGGGCCAATTTAATCTTATTACTTTTCTTTTGAAATTAGACGAACAAATTACCGAGGCTTGTAAATTATATTCAAGCAAGTATTTTTTTGCTACAGTACAATATTAATTTGAATGAAATTATTTAATCGTCTGTAGTTCTGCAATGTTCTTTTTTTGCTAGAAATTCAGCTTTTTTGTTTGATAGGTCAAACATACACAATTATTTTGGATACAATAAAAGTTATATACGAGGGTAAGGTGAAAAATTCTCAGCCTGACAATGAAAGACTGCGATTTTCAGTTTATTTTCCTACATAATATCCCTTGACTTCAACACAGTTGGTCCAGCGTTTCTCTACCATCAGTATTCCTTCCCGGAAGTTAAGAGTCAGGAAGGCTGTGAAAATATCCATCTATGGCCCTCTCAACTTCCTGATTGGAGGCGAAGCGCTTCCCAGAATCAAATTTCTTCAAGTTTGGAAACAGATGGAAGTCTGAGGGTGCCAAATCAGGATCATAGAGGGAATGGCCGAGCAAATAATACCCCAAATCCCGCAGTTTTCCCATTGCCAACGCACTGTTGTGAGCAGGTGCGTTGTCCTAGTGAAACATGATTTTTTTCTTCTTCAAGCCAGGCCTCTTCGAATTTTGACATCCAGCTGGTCAAGAAGGTTGGAGTAATATTCCCCTGTAATTGTTCTACCCTTTTCAAGGTAATCAATTAACAGGATCCCTTTCGCATCCCAAAACACACTAGCCATGACCTTTTCGGCAGATGCGATCGACTTCGCTTTCTTTGGCGCTGAACCACCGACTTCCACCCACTGCTTCGACTGGTGTTTCGTTTCTGGCGTATAGTGGTTGACCCATGTCTCATCCATGGTAATAAATTGCCGCACTAAATCGGTCGGATCCCCCTATTGAATCGATCCAAATATTGCTGCGAAAGTGGTTTGCGCATTTTCTTTTGATCATTCAGCAAATGCGGCACCCACCTTGCGCATCCCTAATTCTTCGCGCAAGATATTTCGCACTCTTTCTTCCGATATCCCCACGGCCTCAGTTATCTCACTCACCCTGACCGCCTATCGTCCAACACGAAATCGTGCACCTTTTCGATGGTTTCCGGTGTAGCTGCGGTTTTGGCCGTCATTCACGTGGGTCATCTTCGAGGGACGTGCGACCACGTTTAAAATCAGCTGCCCACTTTTTAACGGTTGACATTGAAGGAGCAAAGTCCCCGTAAACTTTTGTCAACTTCGGATGAATTTCCTTAGGGGTTAATCCATCCAAAAAGAAGAATTTTATGACCGCACGCTATTCAAGTTTATCCATTTTAACGAAAACACGCAAGACATCTACTGCGAAACTTCTTGTAAACAAACTAGTTGAAACTTGTCATACGAACTAATGACAGGTGCACCCAGGCAGGAATCATAAATTTTCGCTGTTTGGAGCGCTATCTTTGTGTCAGGTCGAGAATTTTTCACCTTATCCACGTATTTCACCTATCAAGAATATTTCAAAAGCAACTAGTGATAGATAAAACAGGTCGTTTTTATATTTCCGGACTGTACAATTTTCTACTATTTTCTAAATAGTGTAATAGTGTAGAGTTGTCACAAAATTCCTTACACTACAAGAAAAAAACTTGGTCGTTCTATTGACGCAATCACTTCGGATGCCAAAAAAAGTGTTTGATAATGGAGGATGTAATGAGAAAAACTAAAGTAACTGTTATATTTAAATGATGTGCAATACTATTCTGGAAGAATAAGTTATAGTACGAGGTAGCATCGTCAAGTTTTAATTATAAACTAAACAACCGAAATATCTGAATAAAATTTATTCTGCATATTAATTGAGTCTCATGTACATAATGTTGTAAATTACAGCTATTAATGTTGATTTGTTTCGTTTGAGGAAGTCCATAGATTGAGCTAACCCAGACTTCCTTCATTTGAAAGTATATTTACAATGCCAGGAAAATCCACTATGAAATTATGACTGTTTATGGAAACGATAGCCCGTTATATGATACTATTGTAAGGTGGAAAAGGAATTTTCAAACTGTCCCTCACAGACGATCCCAGAAGTGAAGGATCACTACTTACGGACGATGCTACCACAGTGAAGAAAGTGGACGACTTTATCCTATTAGACCAAAGAGCAACCATTCAAATAATCATGAATAAGACTGTTTTTAGTTACGGCAGTGAGTGGAAAATTATTCACGAAGATTTGCACATGTCAAAAATATGCAGTTCTTCAAGCTAGGTTCCACGATTACTGACTCCTTTTCAGAAGCAAACATGACGCGACTTGTTAAGGAAGATGTTGATATTTTGTAGCAAGACGACGAGGACTTTTTAGGACGCCAGATAAATCTTAGTTCTATTAATAAATATGATCCAGAGACCAAAGAGATGAGCAAAGAGTAAAAGCACAGTAACTCCTCCACCCACCTGCAAGAAAGCTAGGTGCACAGAAGTCTACAGGGAAGGTCGTATTGTCTGTTTCTTGGAACTGCTGTGGAGTCATCTTAACTTCTGCACACTGCTGAACAAATTACCTAATGCTATGTATGATGTCCATCGTCTTGCCGACAATGCACCTGCTCAGTCATCTCGAAGAGCGGTTGACGAATCAAAGAGATGTGGCTTTCAAATTTTGCCCCAATCCCGATTTCGCCCAAAGTGACTTTTTTTTATTGGACAACACAAATAATGTCATTCAAGAGGTGGAATAATGGTTTTCGACGCAATCTGCTGAGTTCTACAAAGATGGTTTTCAAAAGGTCAAGAAGCGCAGACAGAAATGTATAACCCTGTATGGGAAGTCTTGAAGAATAACAAAAAAAAAGTTTAAAGTTTACGACACCCCTTCGTTCGTCCTATATAATAAAAATTAAATAACAATTACACAATAACTTTTTATATTTTTTTTAAAGTTGCTTATGTTGCTTTGACAGTTTTTAAGACAGTGGATCATTTTTACTTGGAGTCAGTATATCAATAGTTTATACGCTCTATACAAAAGTTTTTTAACCTTTTGCAGTCATAAAGTCATGAAATTGAAAAGTCAACGCGAGGCAATAAATTTTATCTTGCAGCTATATATCGTACTTATTGTTAGTAAATATAACGACAAAATAGCATTGACTATACAACTTAGTTTCGTCATTTAAGCTTGCAGGACATTGGATTTCAAGGTTTAAATTTTTTTCTGCACTAATTTCTCATTAAAAAATAAAAATATTTTTAATTTTAAACATGTCCTACCTTTTTGCAGAGCACTAAGTGTCTAGGCGTTAGAACTCTTTTGAATAGGGTTATCATATTAATTATGTATCGAGCGAAAACAACATTTCATTGAATAGAAGGTCGTTATGCCACATTAATACATTATACTCCTTAATTTGTATTTATCTCTTGCTTTATTGAATCAAATGATTAATAATATCCAAAACAACTGGTAAATATGTATTTTAATACAGTTAAAGACAGATTTTTTTTTATACAAAATGAATAACATTTAAAACTTGGCTTCTTTCTTATATTGTTAAAAGAATGCCATGAAATAAAAAAAAAAATTCTAACAAAGTTAGCCTAACAACCACAACTTTGCTATTATGCAAACTGAAAAAATTAAAACCAGTTATGATCTGGATTTGTAAATTTTTTTTCGAGAAAACAGAAATTAATTATTGCCGCATGTCAACATCAATTAAGGGAATTTATAATTGTGTAAATACCGTACATACTCCGAATCCTCACATGTAAACATTTTTTAATTAATAATTAATTTCAACCTTTTCCAATCTCATACAAGTAACAAACATTTACGCATTGTTGAATTAACGACTTAATATGTCTACGTAAACGATTCATAATATGTAATTCCAGGGTCTCTTTTGAGAGCGGATCCAATAACATTTCAAGTAATACTTTGTAAATATTAGATGGTTTCTTCAAATGAAATATCGTGCTGAAATAGTGCGCAATATTGATATTTGTGATAAAAAGATAGGTTTGAAATTTGGAAGCGATAATTAGTCGTTAAATATGTGAGACTAACACCTATGTATTTCATTCAAGTAGTTACTCACATTTATTTTTTAATGACACAAATATTAATGGAAGACGTATGGTAATGCGGTATAAATTTAAATATGAAAATAGTGAGGTGACCACAACTCGAAACATAAACACAATATATGGTACAGCCTATTGTAGACGACTAAACGGTACAACATTGGTTTCATAAGTTTTGCGGTGGAGATGAGTCACTTACATGTGTTTCGGGAGAGGTCAGAAACCTTGGTTGGCTACGACGTTTTAAAGATTTTTTGTCGAAAAAGATCCAAGTCAAGGCTCGAGAATTTTTATGCAAATTAAAGATTAATCATTAAAGACCGGATTATATGCAGTTTGCATAAATTTGCATATTTGCATAATATATGCATTTTGTATATTATTTGCATACTTTGTAGTAATTCAGCATTTATTTGTATATTTTGTAGTAATTCAGCATTTTTGCGTATTTTAAAAACATTTTAAAAATATGTCGTGGATGTAACAAACAAACAAAAATTAAACGGCCCTCTTTAAATTAAAAATAGCATTTTATTAAGCCTCTTCCCGTTACTTTTCCGATAAGCGTCTCAAGAATTTAATAATGCTCTTCCCATACATCCAGGCCGAGACAAAATTCCAGGAAAAGCTAATACCTTAAAACTTCTAAATAAATACAAAAATACATTTTACTAGACAATTAGGAGTATATGTGCTTCTTTGCTATTCGGAGAAATTTATTCCCATATTCGAAAGTAATTTTATTTTAAACGTTATTTTACGTTGGCTTTTCGAAGTGTAAACTTGTGAGTTATGGTATATAATAGCAAAAATGCCGAAAATAGCGATTGTGCCTGGATGGATTGCACCTTATTCAGAATTGCGTATGGATGGAGAAAAAGTGTTTTGCGTAACGCAAAATACTTTTTCTCCATCCGTAGCATTATCGCAATGTTTGCCATCAACTTCCAAAAAATCGGAACAAGAACAATTAAATAAAGATCTGTGTCAAATGTTTGTGTCGGCAGATATATGCCACTACATAAATTAAACAATTTAAATGTCAAGTTATTTCTGCAAAAGCACATCAGCAAATATAACATTCCCGACGAGAGCACGTTAAGAAAATATTATATTCGCTGTATCTATGCAGAAACATTGAATAGCATTAAGAAGGTTGTTGCAAACAATTATCTGTATATATGCGTAGATGAAATTACTGATAGTGTGGGCCGATACATAGTTCATTTAATGATTGGTATCCTTAACGTATCGGTTCCAGCAAAATCTTATTTAATTTCATCCAAGCAGTTGGAAAATACAAATAATTTGACAATAACAAGGTTTATACAGGAAGAACTGGCAACTTTCTTCTTACCGGAATCGATTCCAGAAGAAAAAATTCTATTGTTTTGACGGATGCTGCACCATACATGGTGAAGGCAGCTTTCAACTTGAAAATCTTTTACCCAAATTTAATTCACACAACTTTCTTGGCGCACGGACTAAATCGTGTTGCAAAAGAAGCCAGAAACCATTTTCCCTTAGTAAATACATAATGTGTTTTCATTTGAAAAATCAATCTAGGTTACTTGGAAATTTTGATAGAATAAGACGCATATATATTAGTATGTGTTTGTTGTTCCGTAAACGTAAATCCAAATGACATTTGATAATGTCAATCACATTTGTTATTTATTTGTATGTATGAAACTGTCAAAATATACGACTTCGTAGCTTAAGTAGTAAATTTTAATTTACGACATACTTCAAAATTTTCTCAGTAAATCACATGCTACTAGATTGACTTTTCAAATGAACACCCGTTACTTTAATTAGTAGTATTAAGAAAGTATTTTTAAAGGCCCCATTACGAGTTCAGTTTTACAAACAACATCTACCCGGTGTTCTATATTGCAGTTGGAAAAACAATTTATGTCGCTAATCGAGAGCGTTGAAATAATAAACAAATTTGAAAAGTTATGTTTTGATGTTAAAGGAGGAGTGGGACAGTCCGTGTATGAAAAATTTTTAAGTGTAATAGGAAGAAATGAGGGTTTTAAAAACCTAAAGGACATTGCTAAAATCTTGTAGAAAATATTGAGTTGACAATAGATGATGATTCTAATTTGAAATATGCTCCTATAACAAGCGTCGAGGTAGAACGAACCTTTTCATTATATAAATACATGTTCTCAGACAAGCGTCACAATTTTTCTGTTGAAAACTTTGAGAAATATGTGATTGTAAATTGTTTTCATAGTTAATTATGTTGTTGAATGTTCTAAATAAACTTGTAGTACATATATATATAATAGAATATTTTTTTCTACAGTATGAGTTACAAACACCATTCATACTGCTTTAAAATGAGTATCTGCAGGTACTAATGCACAACGCTAGCCATATTAGCCCTCTAGTCATTCAAACAGACGAAAATTATTTATTTAATAAAAATTTCTACTAATTTTAAATATTACTCAGCAAATTCGATGTTTCATTCATATCAATCTAATGCTTAAATATATTTCAAACATAAAATTTTCCATGATAAATATCTAATTATTTATTTTGCATTTATTAACACAATATTTTTGGAAAGATTCGAAAGTAAACAGTCTAAAATATAGGAAAAAAATTATTTTAAATATTTACAATGTGGTGACGTGTCATGAACGTGTATAACAAAACTTTTCGGAATAAAAAATATAATACGAATCTTATCACAATTTACACAATACCTATTTAATTTGTTTATTTTTTTAATAAATAAGATAAAATAAATAACTAAAAACCAAAACAAATGGAAGTCTTTAATTTGTAGATGTAAAACATCAAAAAGTACTGTGCTAACAGGGATGTATGTAAATTCTACTAAAATAGTATATTAAAAAACAAGTTTCATAAGGCACCATTTTGCCGCACGAGATCAGTTTAGAAAGCGAGTTTTCTAAAGAGCGAGTGCGGCAAAAGGCCTTATGAAACGAGTTTTTTATACTATTTTTTCTATTTTGCGTTTTTTACATTAATAAATTGCTTAAATTGGAATTATTTAATTTGAAAGTTCAGAGTTTAATTTTTATATAAAGCATGCAGTTGGTCACATTGATACTTGACATTGTCAAATTTAAATCTTGCTATCCGCGAAGTATATTATATTACTTATTATTTATTAATTTTCGTTAACATTACTTGATATTTCATTTAAAAATATAAACATGAGTGACATAGAAACATATATATGTTGTTGTCAATTGTATACAACATACGTTGTTTGTGTAAAATACGGACATATATCATATCTGTCAAATGTACATAAATTCTTAAAATCATATGACAGCAATGATATTTATTTCTGTATTCGAACAACGCCAACATTGAAAAATGAAAAAAAGTGTATCGAAATGAAGCTCATTTCGATACTGTTTTGGGTTTCATAATGAGTTCATTTCGAACGCAAAATAGAAAAAGAATTTCTTTTACTGACAATGTGAAAATACACACACACTCGTACAAACGTTGCAAATTACAAGGAAATCTGATCAGTTTGAAACATTATACTTACATGCTTGTTAAATTGGACAAAAGAATATGATATGTTTTCCAAACATTGGTGTTTATTTATACATATATACAAATAAACAATTTTATCATTATGTTTTGCTATGTTAAGATATATGTTGGTAAATATACATACATACATATTTATAAATATAATTGAATAGTTAATTGGCGAAGGAGATACTTGTTGAAACTTCATTATAACGCTAAGAAATAAGTAATTAAACTTCTAGTTTCAAAAATTCTTTTTTCTATTTTGCGTTCGAAGTGAACTCATTATGAAACCCAAAACAGTATCGAAATGAGCTTCATTTCGATACACTTTTTTTCATTTTTCAATGTTGGCGTTGTTCGAATACAGAAATTAATATCATTGCTGTCATTTGATTTTAAGAATTTATGTACATTTGACAGATATGATATATGTCCGTATTTTACAGAAACAACGTATGTTGTATACAATTGACAACAACATATATATGTTTCTATGTCACTCATGTTTATATTTTTAAATGAAATATCAACTAATGTTAACGAAAATTAATAAATAATATGTAATATAATATACTTCGCGGATAGCAAGATTTAAATTTGAAAATGTCAAGTATCAATGTGACCAACTGCATGCTTTATATAAAAATTAAACTCTGAACTTTCAAATTAAATAATTCCAATTTAAGCAATTTATAAAAAGTTTGTAAAAAACGCAAAATAAAAAAAACAGTATAAAAAACTCGTTTCATAAGGCCTTTTGCCGCACTCGCTCTTTAGAAAACTCGCCGCTATCGCGGCTCGCTTTCTAAACTGATCTCGTGCGGCAAAATGGTGCCTTATTAAACTTGTTTTTTAATATACTATTATTGTAAATACCACTACAATATTGTTTCGCCATACAATGGCTTCATCAGGTGGATGAAATACTGAATATGTACAATACAAGTTTGAATATTTATGTGAAAATTATTGGGGAAATGGTGGTGGAAAAATTTTTACAATCTTAAATTTAGTAGAGGGGAGTTGTTTAAATCTAGTTGATCATTTAAAGCTAATCCTAAACTATTGTATCTATTAATTTCTAAGTTTTCTAACAAGTTAAGTTTTTTACTTTTTTCTTGAATGTGTAAAATTTTGAAATCTATATTAAATCTATGATTGATATCTATACAATGACTTGCGAAAGTTGAATCTGTTTTCTTTTCTTTATGGCTTCTCTCGTGTTCTTTCATCCTAATTTTGAATGTCCTCCCCGTTTGTCCTATGTATACCTTATTACAATCTTCGCATGTTAACTTATATACACCAGAGTTTGATTCTTTGTCTATTTTATCTTTGTTGTCTATACAGAACATTATTAAAAACAACAAAGATAAAATAGACAAAGAATCAAACTCTGGTGTATATAAGTTAATCACTTTCGCGATCGTTGGATTAGTGGAAGAGGGCCTATTGAATGGCCTGCTAGATCGCCGGATTTTACACCACTTGGTTTTTCTCTCTGGGAGCATCCTAAGTCAAAGCGTCCTTACAAGAGTTATTCCAAAAAATTGTTGAGCTATGCCAACGAATAACTCCAGAAATATCAGGAGAGCATTTGAAGCAAGATTGTACTATTGTATGGAGGTTAATGATCATAATTATGAAAATTTAATTATTCGATAGCTTCCCTGATTATTCTGGTTCTATGTTCTATGTTCGCCAATAATTTGGTGTTGCTGAAGTCTATCGTGTGGGACGTTTCCTTTGAATGCTGAGCCAAAGATGATGTAATAAAAATCCAAGCCATTTCACTCAAGTCGTCTTATTATACAGGTTGCAAATAATGCACTTACTGATTGCTTACTGATGAAAAAATGACTTTTTGATGTTGCCGTAAAGAGAATTAAAATACTTTTTTTAATCTTCCCTAATTAAATTTTTATGGTGGGGCCGCTGCGCCCCCAGAAATTATTTAAAATCTTCAGGCTCGACATTAAAAGTTGTCCCCCTTAAAATGAAAATTGACAGGTTTCAGAATTTTATATAAATCACAGCAGGTAAAGAGTTATTTTAGGTGGCTCGATTCAATTGATATGCCCTATATATATAAACAACGTGTCCACGAACAATCCCTAAAGAATGAAAGGGCTGATGGTACAATCAAAATTATGAAAAAAAGTTTCTATCTCTTGTTTATTGGCCAGTGACTATCGCCTACAGTTTTACAGAGGTGTCAGGGGCCCTATACATTTTTTACACTAACTTTTTTCCTTAGTGATTAATTATATTTTTTTGCAAGATTATAATTCTATGATATTTTTAATGTTAAAAAGGTTCTCTTGCTAAACCTCGGAAAAAAACAACCGTTTTCAAGAAAATACGTCCGATGTGGAGCGGTTATGTTATTTCATATTTAGTACAAATGTAAAAAATTAGATGGAAGGATTTTGTTACATTACGACTTAAACAAAAAAAAAACAGTACAGCATAGTATGAAAATTGTCAATGTCAAAA
This sequence comes from Melolontha melolontha, assembly GCA_935421215.2. NCBI lineage: Eukaryota > Metazoa > Arthropoda > Insecta > Coleoptera > Scarabaeidae > Melolontha > Melolontha melolontha. The sequence goes on along the minus strand of OW285244.1, from coordinate 33,961,133 downwards.
ATTGTTATCGTCATACCAGTTTCGTGACGCCATCTCTAAAGTACGGTAGCTCCATTAAGAAGCATTTCCGGACCATAGTTTTCATTCTTTAGGGATTGTTCGTGGACACGCTGTATATATAGATTTCGCTAAAGCGTTTGATGGGATCTAACTTATTTGGACAATAGGTCTGCCTATGTTTGTGGATATAGCTCCAACATATTCACTGTGTCTTCTGGTGTTCCGCAAGGGTCCAATCTAGAGCCTCTACTATTCATAATCTATATATATATATATATATCTATAAATGATCTACCAATGTCAATTGGATACGTTCTTGCGTACACCGATGACCTAAAAATATTACCAAAAATCGCTCCCATCTCCGTTCCACTGTGGAACATTGCCTCTGCAATGTTCCAAGTCTGGCAAACTGTTCGCTCCTGAAATAAGCGACAATAACACCCTTGTTAATACTTAATTGAAATTAGTTTGTGTGGCACCAAGCAATAATAATATCGATGTTTAGAGTTGGTGCCACACATTACTATTTTCGATACGGTTTGATTTGGTGTCAAACCGTATCGACAATCGTAAAAAATCATCACTCGAAAATCACGATTCAAAATTTCCATTTTTGACACAACTATTACTTTGTTAAATTCTGTTGAGACAAAACTGTTCGGTTTTAAATCGAACTGTCAACTGAATTATAGGTTAAAAATGTCAAATTTAACGAATATGATAATTGTGGAATGCTGGCAATTCAAGGAGTACTTGATTCCGCGTTATTTTAGCAGTATCCCTCGTAGAACTAGTGGGATATATCCACCACGCAGTATATACTATAATATAACGGAGAAATGTTTCTAGTGCCAACTTTTTAATGAAAATTATTACAAACAGAATTGATTCTCCGTCATTACTTGACGAACTAGTATTTCTTGTGCCCAATTACGGCACACGAAATCAACTAATTTCAATTTGTATATAGAATTAACACTAAAATGTATGTTTATGTATTTGTATTTCTATATTATCCTTTAAGTGGATTTGTATATTTGCTTGATAATAAAGATTATTATTATTATTATTAAATATTATAAAATAGAATTTTTCGTAATTTTCAGGCATATTCAAGTTATGTCAATTATTAATCTTGGCGATCACTCGGCTTTCTAAACATAAAAAAAAAACACATTAAAGATCACAAGTATTGACCGTTCAACCGTTATTACCGATGGAGACGAATCGATATGCATTTTTCCACACGTTTTACGGCATGTCATCTTCGATATTGTCACCGTTGGCTTTTTATACCGAAAAATATATACAAAGATACAACAGATAAGAAGACATCTTTATGTCGAATCACTGAAAATTCAAGCGTACATTCTCCCCTTTAGGATATGGACATAGAGCACTCTTTTGGATCACTGGACGTGTTACCTTAATGAAACAACACTCCCTTACCATTTTTTCACGCCATTTCACCCACCCGGCAATTTTGTAATTAACTATATGTTCTGTTCGTGATCGTTATTCGGGTCAATCGAGAATTTTGATTTGTGGAAGATGGTTCAAAAAAATTTCCTAAAGTAATTAAACATTATTTTTTGCAACGCACAGGAAACTAAAGTCAACATTATATATATATATATATATATATATATATATATATATATATATATATATAAGTGTTTAGATAATATCTTAGCCGTTTATTAAATATAACAATTGATAAATTATTGGAGTTTTTCGGCTTTTATAACTCACATCTACTTTCAAAATAGGCATCTGCTTTCTAATCTGACGTTTGCTTTCATAACTGACACCTGCTTTCAAAACAGACATCTGCTTTCAATAACTGACATTTGCTTTCACTAACTGACATCTGCTATCAAAACTGACATGAGCTTTCAAAACTGACTTCTGCTTTCAACTTGACATCTACATTCAATAACTGACATCTGATTCATTAACACTGTTACTTTATAATGCATTTCTGAATAGCTTGAACCTGGGCCTATTGTGGCTGAGTGGTATAAGCGACGGCCCGGCAAGCTGTAGACTTGGGTTCGAGTCCCAACGTAGACCATATTTTTCAATTAAAAATTTCGTATGATTTGCTTTGTAATTTGTGGACAGCAATGTTTACATCCCCACTTACTCTGCAATTACATACATTCTAATTTGATATTTGTAAATATTTCATATAAAAGCCGAAAAACTCCAATAATTTACCAACTGTTATATATATATATATATATATATATATATATATATATATATACATTATGGTAATTTCGTATCATAAATTTGAACTGTTTGCAAGTACATAGTTTAGTAATTTTCGAAATTATATAAGCATAAACAGCGCTTAGCGTTCTGGATGGTCTGTTGAAGACAATACTACAGAAAATATTGAGAAAATTCATAATATGGTGATGGAAGAGAGAAGTATGTAAGATAGCTAAGGCAATAGGTGGATCCGCAACATTTTACGCGAATGTTTACATATGGGAACATTATCGGCCGATTTTATTCACGATTCACAACCCTTTTATGTTATTTCAACGTCCATCAAAGAAATTATTACGCTGTTGTGTAACAATAGATCAAACTGGATACTTACCAACCTGAAGCCAAGGAATAGTCAAAATAATGGATTGCAATCGAGAAATTTGCTCCAAAAAAGGTGAAAACGTTTGCATTAGCTCGAAAGGTAATAGTCAGTTTTCTGGGATGCTCGCGGTATAGTCTTTGACTAAAGGCTAAAACAATATTACAAAACCTTGCGAAACGCCATCATTTGGCGAAAAAGCGAATTCCTTTTTGTCAAGACAATAAATGAGCACACTCTTCAACAATTGGTACAGAAAAATTAGCGAAATTATGATACGAAATCCTACCTCCTGCTCACCAGATTTTAGTCCTTGCGCGCTATTCTCTCTATTCAAATATGAAGAAATGGCTTGTGAAGAAAGAGATTTACATTCAATAATGAGATCTGGATGGGATTAAAAAAACTACATCATTGGTCCAAGTGTGTAGACTTTGGAGGAAAAATCATTTTAATTTTTACACGGGCTTTTGAAATTGCTCTGGTTCATAATATTTGTATGTAATTGTAGCTTGTTTTTGGAGAAAGTCCAGTAAATTGGACAGTACTGCTTTGAGCTTATTTATCACTAAAGATTGTGCTTCTATTCCTTGTCTTGGGATTTAATTTCAGGATCGTAGTGGTGAAACCAAGAATCTTTTTATCTCTCTGGAATGATTTCGAAAAACGTTTTAAATATAGAAAATCGATTTTTTTGTATGTAAAACTCTATTCTCTATTCTTCCAATCGCTTCCATGGCTTTATCTCTAATGGTTTGGTCTATCCCTTCATTGAATGTTATTGCAGGTCTTTCCTTTCTTCTTTTGTTTCGTGGTGTATACTGGAATTCCCTCTTTAGCCATCGATTCTTCTCCATTCTCATTACATGTCCGTACCAAGATAATTGTCTAGTTTCTATTCCGTCGGTGCTTGTACATACTCTCATTATTCGACTTCTTATTTTCAGCATTACATTTTATCCTTTTTGGACAGCTGCCAACATTCTGAGCCATAAATTAAAATTGGTTCAACGATAACTTAGGGAATTCAGCATACGAATACATTTTTTGGCTTGCTGATTCGGTCTTGGTATGACCTTTTTTGACGTTCCTTCCTCCGACAAAACACTTCCCAAATACTTACATTCCATACATTTCCCTATTTCCCAGATTTGCAGTTTTGAATCTTCTTCTTGCCTTTTCCCTGCTTTCAATATACAATCCCCACTTATATTCTTGCTCAAGTTTTCTAAACATGTATTCAGTATCTTCTTCGTCACAAGCTATAAGTACTTGATCGTCAGCAAATAGAAGAGTTGTTAAGCATTGGGCTTCTATCTGAATCTCCATTCCTGCAGTGTTTCTTCTCCGATTATCTAGTGCTTGTTGAATTATATTTTAAACAAGGTAGGTGAAAGGTTACATCCCTGCTTAAGTCCTTTTGTTGCAGGGAAAAAATGTGAAATACAGTTCGCCAACTGCACTAGACATGAATTATTATTAATTTTATCGGTTTTCATCTTTGGTATATATATTTCGTATGTTCGTAATATTTTTCTCGTAATATTTTTTAAGCTTGTTAATTCTCACGAAATATTTCTCCAACTTAAACACGGCACCAAACTCTTATTGCGTTATAGTTATAAAATTTAAAATTGCATCCTCTTTTTTTTTGTAGATATTTTATAATCACTTTCTGCTTGACGAGCGTATAGCTTTATCAAATAATATGTGCATAATAAAACCATATGAGATTTTGAAACTAATAATTTATCAACTTTATTTGATTAAATGTCAAAAATTTCATGAATTAATCGGGCAATTGGAAATAAATCAGCCGTAGAATATAGGGATTAGAGCTCGCATATAACACGGAAATCATTGATCTATCTCATCGCTTATTCGAAAGTTATTCCAATCGGAATAGGGATTGTCCTGTAGCAGTAGTGGGGGAAGGTTATTAGTAATTGTAAATGTTTTGTAGTTCACATTTTTTTTTATTTAAACCGAAATAAATTTTAATATTTTTTTTATATCAATATTTATTCTTATTAATTTATTTCAACTTAAATTATTTCTTGACAATTGTATATTATAGTAGATTTAGATATTCGGAGATTTAAGGTCTGTTTTACTTTAATATGTATATATTTAAAATAATCTCTTACATGTTTCGTTAAATATTACATTTATCAAAGAATTATAAGTGACAGTATATTAATGTCAAAGTTATATAAGTGATGTAGTCATGGAAATACATATTAATACATACATTCTACATTAAATTCAAATAATAATAATTCATGACCTAACATAGCTTGACGCTTGGTTTTCCTTCTCGTTCTAGGCGAATGCCGACAGCTTAACATTTTAAGTCGCTCCACGGGCGCAAAGGTAATAATAACTCATGACTAGAGCAGACCAATTTCCGTGCGTGGCATGAGCGCCGGTATGGGAGTGTAATTCGTAATATATTAGAATATGCGATAGAATAGGGACGCAACATGAGCTTGTTACCGATATAAGTATAGAAGTAGAGACATTTATTCTATCAGAAATAATTAAATATACATTTGGTTTTCTGCTATTAAAGTAATATGCATAAGCACACGAAAAATAAGAATAGTACATATTTTAAGCGTCTTCCAAGGATTGACAAACTGGAGAAACTCGATTGTATATTTTCAACATCAGGTGCGTTTCTAAGGTTATTTCTGAAAAACATGTCCGCCGTGAGGAAAAAATATGTTTATATTCGGAAAACGAGCGTTCTACATCTAGTGATGTTATATTCGCATAATCAAAAATTCTTTTTTAAGCAACTTAACGCATCTGTAGACGTGCCCTCACAAATACGTGTTAAGGTGTCAAAATCTGCATTTCTATCTAAAACACTTTCAAATTTAATTAGAACACTTTCACTTTTTGCGTCTTCTACAGCACACAGTTGTGCGTGAACATCTTTAACAATTTGCAGTGATTCCTCTAACGACAATGACGAATTTTCTAATTTTGTTATTGCTTCTTCTAGTCCCAAGTAATTCTCACGAATACTTTGTAAATCCATTTTAATCTGGGTATCTTGAAAATTTTCTGGCTTGTATTGATAGCTGCACTTTCTTTCGGATCGAATGATAAAACCACGTCCTTATTTTTTTTTAAATGTTCATGATAGTAAAACCCCGCCCGTAACCATGTACCCCAACGTATCAGAATCGGCTGTGGTGGCTCAGGGGTACGGGGACACAATTCGTGAAATTTTCGAATATGTTTTGGAGATTTCAGGAATAGTGCATTTGTACTCGATATTAAAGCATCTACCTCTGGATAACATCTACGAACCTGTTCTGCCACAAGGTGTAGAGCATGGAGTTTACAAGTAATATGTAACAAGTTAGGATAATATTTTCTAAGAGACCGGCCTATAGAACACATGGTTGCGGCACCATCGGTCATAAACATTAATACTTGGTCTTTCGAAAGTTTAAATTTTTCCAAAGTATCTAATAGCACCTCTGAAATTTTTTTGGCATTACATTGTTCTAGTCGTCTGGATGCTAATAAAATTGAAGACGTTGGTTGATGTGGTTTCATATTACGCGCCATCACATTAACTACAGATTGTTTTTTGCTGTCAGTTGTTTCGTCCACACATAACCACAGTTTTTTATTTTTCAGTTCGGCTTTGATTTTATTTTCAACCTGTTTACGCACCGATGGTAAATTCCTTCGTAACGTTGTCGTACACGGTAATGTTTGATTCGCGTATTTATTCCAAAATGAAATAAATGAATCATTACTTAACAAGGTAAACGGCAGTGTACACACAATCATAGTTACACATAGTTCATATATAAACTGTTGTCGATTAATTTTGTTATTATTGTGCTTCGAACTGCTTACGTGTTCTTTTACAATGTATTTTTGACCAACACATTGGATATGTATTGCACACTAAACATTTAATTTTTGGGCCATCGTATATTAAATCCGGGAAATCCAGAATAAACTTATTCACTTCGTCTGACAACGGTCGTTTTCTCGATTTATGTGTCGACGACATTTTATTACGTATGCTTACACTTACATGCAGTCTAAGCAAGTACCAAACACATACTGAATGCTTTTTATTAGTTTTGATGCAATACAATCATCCTTACATCGGCGCACATGGCGCGCACGGAAATTGGTCTGTTCTACTCATGACTTTCCAATCTTTTTGTAATTAGCGTCAAGCTGTGCTAGGTCATGAATTATTATTATTTAAATTGAATGTAGAATGTATTTATTAATATCTATTTCTTACCATGACACAATCACTTATATATCTTTGACATTAATATACTATTCGGCGATTTAAGGTCTGTTTTACTTTAATATGTATATATTGAAAATAATCTCTTACATGTTTCGGTAAAAATTACCTTTATCAAAGAATACCGTCATTTATAATTCTTTGATAAAGGTAATATTTACGGAAACAAGTAAGAGATTATTTTAAATATATACATATTCAAGTAAAACAGGCCTTAAATCGCGGAATATCTAAATCTACTATATATATACGAGATATATAATATTTCAAACATGTTAAAACCCTTACTTCTTCTGAAGTCTACATCTGTAATTTGACTCACAACTCCTCCATATATGAAACCAAAAAGATTTCAATTCAATTGTCTGGATTTCTTTACAAAATATACCTGACCTGTTATTAATGGCAGGTAAACCTTTTTAAGTATTTCTTAGAAAAACATAATGAAAGAAAATTATTACGTTAACATGTCGGATATACAGTCGTGTGCAAAAAATAATAGCAGTGGTATAAAAACTGTAAGAAGATATTTTTTGACAAAAAGTGAAATATATAATTGTTTTGTTATAAGAAAATCGAAAATACTAAAAGAAACTGGGGTACGAAATAATAGTGGTGTATCAAAATTAAAAGAAATTTTTATATCGTCTGGAAACGTGGTAAGTTAACGACACCGCTGCGACACTGCTGCGTGGTAAGTTATCGACACGTCTTCGCCGTTAATTTACCACGTTTCCAGACGGTATAAACATTTTGGTATGTATCCTTTCTACTCTTTTAACGAAATATGGATTTCACTAATCTTTAGCAGCTATCCATTGAAATAGATCTTTAAAAATTTTGATCTGCGTTGCATAATTCTTGCATATTGAGCGGTTTGTCGTTTTGAACCTCTTTTTTATGTATATCTAGAGATTTTCAATCAGGTTAATGGCTTTAAGCGAGCCAGGAAACAATTAATATGAATATCATACTCTTCTATGTCCCATGTTTGGGATATACTGCATGAGCAAGCATCCTATAGTCACCTATAGTAGTCGGTAATATTCCGAAATCGAGGGCGCGAGGAAGGTCGCACTTACGGCTAGCTAATATGTGGACAATGCGACCAACAACAATTACGTATTGGCTATAGAGCGAAAGGCATTTATCGTAGTCACATTGTGTCTAATTCTATTTATTGTTTGCAGTTATCTAGAATTTTCTTTTGTTAACGGTTGCTTGTTTCTCTTTACGGCACATTTAATATTATTTCCGTTGATACTGATCTAGCTATTGGAATTTTTTCGCTTCAAGAAATGCAATTTGTTATTAAATGCCATCATCTTGGCCAGTCAATGAGACAAATTATACGTTCATTTCAAACAAAATTTTAAAAAAGCATAACATATGAGACAGTGCGTCACGTTATTAATCATTCTGAAAGCTACAGTTGCTTAAATCCGCAACAATATAAACAGAAAAGAACTTTACAAAATTAAGGACGAGGTATTCTCATTTGTGCTACAATAGAAGGACAAACGCGATTATCTAGCAGAAAAATTGCTGAGAACTTACCGTCTCAGACAATGTCTTTCGTAGGATCTTAAAAAAAATAAATTCCGTTCTTGCAAGAAAGAAGTTTCTCTCATGTGTGCACATGGTTATCACTGTGCTGTATTGGTCTAAAGGTGGGAACAGACTTGAATGCACATGCGGTGAGTCGTTATGCATGGCATGTGTATGCGTGTTGATTTGCCGTATGGGTATCAAGTAATTTCTCTAAGAAGATTTTGCATGCGACGCATAGGATTTCACTTGTCAGAGCATATTCTAAAATGGCGGAAGAAGTTGCTATTATGGGAGCTGCGTATGTGATACTGTCCCAGTAATTGAAGAAAAAAAAAGAGACGAGAAAGACGGTGGTGGGATTCACAAAATTATGAATTTCTACTTAATGCAGTTGGACCCAAAATTTCAAAACAACACACGCACCTGAGAAAATCTGTCTCGGTGAAGGAACAATTATTTATAACTCTACATATCATTTGACCACTCCTTTAAAATATCTGTGGGTACGTTATTTCTTGCAAAATAAATTAAAAAGCACTCTGTCAGTCTTTGCCTTTCGCAACAACATGTTACCTGCATCTGCATGTGCATATGTCAACTATACTCTATTTTTAAAGTAGAGAGACGAATTTCTGAACAGACCACTTTGACAGTGAAATCTCATTGGTTGAAAGCAGGGCCAAATTGCTTTCAACCAATGAGATTTCACTGTCAAAGTGGTCTGTTCAGAAATTCGTTAAAAATAGAGTATAGTAATCGAGTTGAAACCTGTCCCAAACTGCGCGCGCACACATAATACAGTTTCTTTGAGCGGTGCCCAAAAACCGACAACGTTTGGCTCGCGTCATGTGCATCCGAGTCGTTATACATGTGCTGAGTCGATGCAGATAGATTGTCCAGATTTGAATATTTGTCGCGACTCACCGAATGTGCAGTCAAGTCTGTTCTCACCTTAAGGAAAATAATTGTATGATTTATGACGCACGAACGCTACATCCGCAAAAGGTTAATGCTTGGACAGGATTTTTAGGGGACCATATCATTGAAGAAAATTTAAATTTACAAAAATATTTACTTCTTTTACAGAGTAGTATTATACTTTGTGCGCAAATGGAGTTTGGCTTAAGTAGAATGACCCTGAGTGACAGTGTCATTTATCATGACTTCGACTCTGAGATGCGTACCAAGTAATGATTCATGATAGAATTTGAAAGCTGGGTTCGACGTGGCAAACTCCGTCATAGAGACGAAATGAAGGTATTCGACGAAAAGAGATCAGGTCGAACAGTATTAATGACGTATGAGAAGAAACAAAGACAAGTGAATGCACTGATTTAAAGGAATCGTCGGATTATGCAAAGACAAATTGCTTGGTAATTAGGCATTAGTCAAGAAAGAGTTCAGTAGATTGTTCAGACGCTGAATTACAGAAAAATTTGCGCCAGATAGGTCCCGCGACAATTAACGGATGCCATGAAAGAACAAAGAAAAAAACGTCTGTCAAGAACTTCTTAACCAGTATCGACGTAAAGGAGATGATTTTCCCATGGATATCGCCATGGGTTCATCATTATGGCTCCGAAAACAAGCGCCAGTCAATTCAAACGTGTCCTGATTCTCGACGTGTACGAAAATTCAAAAGAGTTCCATCCAAGCCGTGGAGAACGAATTGTTTTTTACACCAAGCTAAATTGCGGCAACGAAACGATGAAGACAGCGACGAGCCTGAAATTCACCTTCCGTACAGTCTTAATTTGGCACTTTCAGATTTAGGATTGTTCCCAAAGTTGAAGGAGGTATTGAAAGGTCAACCGTTTTCATCAGACACTAAAGTTCTGACTACTGTCCGCAATTGGTTCAACAGTAAACAAGAAAGTTTTTTCATGGACGGATTATATTATAGAGTTGAAGACCTTATACAAGTGTCCCGTATCGTTATGTTCAAATTTTAGGAGTGTAAAGTAGACTTCATTTCAAGTAACAAGAACGCAAAACTTGTATATCCATTTTTATTTGTTTCAAAGTTACAGATCTATGAATGTGATTGTTAGATCATGAAAAAAAATGTAATCCTAAAGTCAATACAAACTGTTATTTAAAAAAGTTATACGATTCAATAACAGGCCTGTGATTGTTAACGTCGCATAATAAAATGTTATCCTAAAATAAATAAACACGTGTCGCGGTGCATACAGTAATTTCTTGGAGATCTACAAAAAAGAGTACTGGAAATTGATTTATGATAAAGAAGCTTCTTACTTATTTCGTAAGTGCTGAACCATGAACAATAAACAAATGTTCAGATGACTGTTAACGTTGCATTTTTTAATAAAGGATTACATTACGTTTCAGTTCATACAACTTATTAGTGAGTGGACACGCTTTCTTTATTCAAAATGCCTTACCGATTTTCTTCTCAAGAGTATGCGGACATGCATTTTGTATATGGCTACTGTAACGGCAGTGCACGTCAAGCAGTTATTGAATACCGACATCGGTTTCCCGTTAGGCACATTCCTTATTACAGAACGTTTCTGGAAGTACACAGACAATTTCGGGAATGCGGACTGCGTGATTATCTCTTCGACCGAGGAGTAAATTTGCCACCAGACTTGAGGAAGAAGCAGTAGCTATTGTTACATGGGATCCAACTCTCAGTGTACGTCGAATCGCTAAACAACTAGGAGTGCCACGAACGACAGTTTGGCGAATTTTAAAACGTGAGGGCTTACATCCATATCACTATCGCAGGGTTGCTTGAGGCAGACCACTGTGCTCGTCTAGTTTATTCTACCTGGATATTAAGACAGTCACGGCTTCATTTTAATTTCTGCAAAACAACATCACATACACTACATCCATATCACTATCGCAGGGTTGCTTGAGGCAGACCACTGTGCTCGTCTAGTTTATTCTACCTGGATATTAAGACAGTCACGGCTTCATTTTAATTTCTGCAGAACAGTCCTCTGGACAGATGAATCTACGTTCACGAGAAGTGGTGTTACAAATCTGAGAAACCTGCACAGGTGGTCATCAGAAAATCCCAAAGCTATACGCCCATCTAAATTTCAACATTAATTTTCTATTAACGTTTGGGCGGCCCTAATCGATGACTTGTTGATTGGTCCTGTCGTTCTTCCTGGGAGGTTAAATGCGGACAATTACCTTCAATTTCTTATGGACAAACTGTCGGGTCTTTTAGAGGATGTCCCACTGAATGTTCGACGAGACAAGTGGTTTCACATGGATGGGGCACCACCACATTTCGGAATTGCTGTTCGAAATTGGGTTCACGTCAATTATCCAAGATGGATTGGTCGAGGTGGTCCTGTTGCATGATCACCCAGATCACCCGATCTTAATCCCCTTGACTTTTATTTATGGAGGTACATGAAAAATTTAGTCTACGCACAAGTTTCGAACACAAGAGAAGAGTTGTTTGATCGTATTCACCTGGCTGCCGAGCAAATCCGACAAAACAAGTATGAAATTCGGATAAGTACTTCTTCTGTTGGCTTACGGGCACAAGCCTGCATTCAACAAGGGGGTGGACATTTCGAAAATATTATCAATTGAGCTTTTTTAAATAAAATCAGTTTTTATTGACTTTAGGATTACATTTTTTTTCATGATCTGACAGTCACATTCATAGATCTGTAACATTGAAACAAATAAAAATGGATATACAAGTTTTGCGTTTTTGTTACTTGAAATGAAGTCTACTTTACACTTCTAAAATTTGAACATAACGATACGGGACACTTGTATATTAATCCGTCCTCATATTAACCTGGAATTGGAGGATTTCCCATATTCAATTTGTCATAGTAACCCAGCACCATCTATTATTAAGTAATAAAACTTAGAAATGTTAATTTTACTATGCAATTTCATTCCCGTTCTAAGGTATGACTATTATTTTGCACAAGACTATACATGTACAATTTATATTATAGACAAATATTTCCTTAATTTGCAATAAAACTTTGAAATAGAAATCATTTACAAGAGTAGTTGTTGTTACAGTTAAATACTAATACAGTTTTAAAATGAAACAGTTATCAAATACTACCGTTAGCGAATAATAAGTGCTAATGGACAATATTGTTCATACCATATTCACTTGCAACAAACACGTCGATATCATGAAGCTAAACAATTTAAGACTACTTAAATAAACTTTACAAATGCCGTTACATAATATGTAAGTCACGTTTAAATTTAAACAAATCAGTGTAAATAAATAAAATCGTCAATTCACAATCTTAACAGTTCAGAACATTGAATTGAAGTTCCAACTACTTATAGTATGAAAAAAATTATTATTTTTATAATAATAGAGATGAGTGGAAAAATAATTAAAACATGCCATATGTTTGTGAAATTTACATATTTATTAATGATTTTAAACTTAATTTATAAGTAAACAGAACGCGTAGATTATAAAAAAAAATAAATAAAGAAATCTGTATCAATGTACGAAGTTTTTCAAATAAGGACATGTTTTGAAATTGACATAGAAATCATATTTGAAACGTCAAAATTGTCTGTTGTTATCAAGCGTGTATTAATGTCTGCAATTTCATCATGAAAAGAAACGCGCTTCAAAAACGTTTGAAAATTATCCAATTGTTTTATCAAAATAATCATTCTTTTATTACAACTTGTCATGCACTTCTTCCAATTTATGATCGTCATATCGTATTCGTAGAACTGTTAAAAATTTCGAGCGTCATTTTCCTTTACATAATGCTCGTATTCCAGTAAGACACAAATGCTCGAAATGCTAAGAATATTGCTGCAGTTCAAGTCAGTCCATTTCGAGACGTTCGTCTGTCTGGAACGTCTGCTTGGTATTACAATTTAACTTTAAAATGAGTCTGTTTCGAAAGAATTCTCATAAAATCTCCACGTTTATTCTCGGCGTATGACTTGTTGCCCTGTCCTGCTGAAACCCCTAATGCCCTATTTCTTTTTCAATTTGAGGTAAAAAGAATATCTGCAGTATGTGAACATAATATCGCGTAGCATTAACTGTTACCGTTTGACCCTTTCAAAAAATAAGGCCCAATTATTTTAGACGATGAAATAGCACACTATACAGTAACTTTATGGCAAAGTAAATGTCGCTGGTGTATTTCACGAAGATTCTCTTGAGCCCAAAAAACGGCAAATTTACATCGCACTTGATGTCCTCATGAAAAGGATATTTTCGATAACTTGGTCATATCATGAATTAGACGACAAAATTCGAGCCTGTTAATTTTATCTTTTCTGAACTATTGCGATCCTATAAGGATGAAAATTCATGCATTTAACATTCTTCTCGTGCTTCAGTCACTCACACCAAGGACGGAAGCATGTTTAACAGCGAATCTTTTCGGACTAGCAATAATTGCATTTCTTACACTTTCTTCGTTACGTTCATTGCAGGCAGTTCTTAATCTTCCAGTTGATTTTTTGTCTACAATAGATCCCAGTTGCTTTCATTTATTGCGCCAAGTCAGAATAGTCTTACGCTGAGGACAGCGACAGACATTAAAATTACGTCGAAAACGCCATTACTGAATTAAATTTAATAAATTTTTCAACACAAAAGACTCGATGTTGTGTAGACCAACACGCCATTTTGACAAATGTCAACAATTCTAACAAAATTTCCAAAGCCTATTTTTCCATTTAAAACTATTTTCATTCGAAATAACCGATTCGTTTTTGTGTTATTAGTGAAATAAAATAGGTCGGACCCTGTAAAAGCTATTGAGTTGGCAACTAATTGCAGATTTTTTAGGCATATTTACGTATTGTTGTTTTATATTTGGTACTTCGATTGTATTCAATAAGAAATTGTACTTTTGAAGATTCTAAATGGGCTTTAGGATATTTAAATATGTACATGCATTTGTGGATAGATATCTTTATAAAATGTAAAGAACCGATTCATGAAGTTACCATAGAGACCCTTGCTATTGCGTAGTCATCTCTGTTTCATTGCAGGTCCTAAGTTTTGCGGTTTTAGCACGCCCGGAAGCGAACAAAATCAAAGGCAAAGATTAAAGGACACACATGTTCATACCACTATCGTAACCAAAAAGGTTTAATTTACTTCCCTTATTTAACGAGTGCGTTTCCAGAACTATATGTTACATATATCGTTAAATTTGTACTCTGAAGCAAAGTTGATTTTTATCTTCTTGTTTGTTGTGTTAATTAAAGGCTGTTTTCTAGTTATCCTTTATGAAAATTCTATTCTAATAATTGCCTGATAGTTTCTTAATTCTTTTTCCTATTTCACTTTTACCTCTAAATCTAGCTTTGCAACTGTTATTCCAAAGTTACACTAGTATCTGTAGAAATAAACAAATATCATGCGTTCAAGAAAAAACCTCAGAGTTGGCCATGAAATTTTTAGGTATGTCGTAACTCAAATGTTAATGTCATTAATGTCATCGATAACACGGAATTTTTTTATTCATAACAGGAAGATTATAACCAAGCAATTAACCTTACAATTTTCTAACATCGCAATCTTCTAAAGCAGTCTGTCATTTAGATGTAACTGTCATTTAAGAAATTCATATTAGTAAAGTTACATGTTTTTTCATGATACTTAGAAATCATGGCTCACTAGAGGCAGTTTTTTTTTGAACGCACGATACTACAAAACGAACTAAATTCGTTTTGTAATGCGAGATAGGGATGATAATTACGTAGCCTCTATGTAGATGGCGCAGTTAAGCAAATAATTTTATTATATTTAACAAGCTTCATCCTTCAGTTGGCAACTCTGAAAATTTGACAGTCATCTGTCAAATATTTGTTTGTTAGCAGCTCTTCAAATCAAAGGTTTCGATTAAAATAGATAACGAAATCTGGCTTTACTTCGGGACATGGTGGTTTACCCAGTTTTTTACGAACGTGTGGAAGATTGGCTCGTAATTAAATATACGAGAGGGTATTGATATATTATTAGCCTACTATTGAAACAATTTTAAGTTGTGACTTAGAATATTTTATTATTCAATATAGTCAACATTCAACATTACTTCCGTAAATTTAGGAAACAAGATCTCAGTTTCATCGTTCTGGATTTGATAGACTACGTTCCAAGGTAAAATGTGAAGTAGTGAGTGCGTATAATACTTATTAATCGAGTGTGAGTGGAGACTAATATCATGAGAGATTCGAAATCCTTTTGGAATTTTATGGCGAATAAGAGGAACATGTCTAGGATCCCTGGCTCTATGAATATTAACGATGATAATATTTCAAATCCTCAGGAAATAGTGGATGCTTTTGCTAATGTTTTCTGATTTGACAAATACATCTACTCACAACCACTCATTATAAATATCCATTCAACCTTTTTCTTCAGAAGAAACGTTCAAGTGCATGAAGAATCTGAAATCTGGTTTTACTTCAGGACATGATGGTTTATCCAGTTTTTTTTTTTTGTGAGGGATTGTGCGGGAGTGCTATGAACCCTTAACAGTCCTTTTTAATTTAATAATTACGTCATCCTCGTTTCCGGACGTGTGGAAGATTGGCAGAGTTGTTCCAGCTTTCAAGAAGGGTGTTAGATCGAACCTTTTAAATTATAGGCCTGTTAACATTATTAGCAATTTTGCGAAGATTTTTAAAAGTTTATTGTATCAACAAATTATTTTCAGGTGTAAATCGGCGTTGGCTGTACAACAACACAGCTTCATTGCAGGTAGATCCACTATTACGAATTTGGCTGAAATAACCCAATATATTAGTGAAGCTTTAGATGCTCGGATGCAGGTGGATGTCATCTATACAGACTTTGCCAAAGTATTTGATTTTGTTAGCCATTCCTTACTGTTAACCAAGTTATATGCTTTTGGTTTCTCATATGGTCTACTTCAACCAATATCTTCATATTTGTGTAACAGATCTAGTTACGTCCACTACAATGGTTTTCATTTCAGGCAGTATACTCCATCGTCAAGCGTTCTCCAAGGATCTACTCTAGGGCCCCTATTATTTAGTATTTTTATTAATGATCTCATTATTTTTGTTGTTTCATTGTTAGGCTACCCAATTATCCTCTCGCCCCCGTATTTATGGAGAAATGGTTGGACGATTTCTAAATAAAATATATTTTTCGATATTGCGTTCGAAATGAACTCATCATGAAACTCAAAACAGTATCGAAATTAGCTTCATTTCGATACACTTTTTTTTCATTTTTCAATGTTGGCGTAGTTCGAACATTAATAATTTAAGTGCATTTGACAGATATGATATATGTACGTAGGCTACACAAACAACGTATATTGTATACAATTGCCAACAAGATATATTACTTTCTATGTCACTCATGTTTATATTATTAAATAAAATATCAAGTAATGTTAACGAAAATTAATAAATAATACATGGCGAATAGCAAGATTTAAATTTGAAAATGTCAAGTATCAATGTGACCAACTGCATACTTTATATAAAAATAAAACTCTGAACTTTCAAATTAAATAATTGGAATTTATTAATGTAAAATATGCAAAATAGAAAAAATAGTTTAAAAACTCGTTCTTTTACTGAACTCGTGCGGAAAAATGGTGCCTTATGAATAAAGACGGCAGACTACGTGCCCGAACAGTAGCGTGATGTGGAGGGATCGAGTAGAGGCGTACGACGATCAATTCAGTTTCCGTTGAGACGTTGTAAGCGATACATTGTTAACACAATCGTGTTGAAAATGTCGGGAGTGCGTAGAAACAATGCATCGACTCGGTTGCATGCTAACGTAGTAAAGAAATTTTTACATCGGTTTCCCGATTTAATATATGACGGTACCGTAGTGAAATGTTTAGTTTGTGAAACAACTTTATTAACTTGGAAAGCAAGTCAGTGCCAAAGACATATAAATAGTGACAAACATAAATCGAATAATAGTGGACGCAGATCATATAATAAATTTGTGTGTGATTTAACAATGATGTTAATTGCGAGCAATATACCAATGCAGAAAGTGGAACACCCAATATTTCGTCAGTTTTGGAAGAAATACCAGTGATACCGTGGAAATTACCAGCAAGAAGTACGCTACGGAATTACGTACCGTCAGTGCGTGAGAGAATTGTAAATTGTACGAAAAATACGGTAAAAAAAATTCCTGTGGTTAACAATAGACGAAACTGCAGATATTAAAAAACAGTCCATCCTAGCCATTCTAGTACGGACGCTGACTCCGCAAGGACCTTCTCCTCCTTATTTACTAACCTGTAAACGAATGCAAGGGTGTACTGCCAGAGCGATATATGATGTATTAATAGAAACACTACACAAATTTGAGATTTTACCGAAGCAAGTGTTAATGTTAGTTACCG
The DNA here is from genome assembly GCA_935421215.2 of Melolontha melolontha. Lineage (NCBI taxonomy): Eukaryota > Metazoa > Arthropoda > Insecta > Coleoptera > Scarabaeidae > Melolontha > Melolontha melolontha. Next base: position 33,943,327 of record OW285244.1, on the reverse strand, counting down.
ATGCTGCCAAGGTTATGTGTTCCACGGCAAACTTACTCAAAACGATTCAACCAAACCTGCTGCATGTCACATGTTTGCTTCATGCTTTACACCTTGTAACAAACACTATACGTACAACTTATCCTGATGTGGATCAACTGATAGAACAAACGAAAGCGGTTTTTCTTAAATCTCCGAAGCGGATTCGGCTATTTCATTCGCTGTGTTCTGATATACCCGAGCCGCCGCAACCAATTCTTATACGATGGGGTACTTGGTTAGAAGCAGCATTTTATTATTATAAACATTTTGAAAAAATTAAATCAGTGATTTTACAACTAGAGGCCAAAGAAGCAGCTGCAATACGGCTCAGCCAGGTTCAATTTAACAATCCTCAAGTTGCAGCAAATTTAAAAATTATTTACGACAGTTACGTTCCAATACTGGACGCAATAAAAAATTTACAGAACACTGCGCTGTCCTTATCGGACTCATAAGCAATTATTGACCACGTAAAACTAGTGCTGCACATCCTTGAAGATGAAAAAAGTGATTGTGTCCGTGAAAAATTTAACAGTGTATTAAATAAAAATGTAGATTTTACAAAATTAGGGCAACTTTTTACCAATACTGAAGATCCGTTGTACAGATACAAAGAGCGCTTTAACTATGCAAATATAACATCTCTCAACGTCGAACAATCCTTCTCTGTATATAAACATATATATACGTCGCTACGTACGAACCTTTCCGAGACTAATACAGAAACATATATTATGGTGCAGTTTTTTCATCGCGCACATCCGCATTTTTTTGCAACAACGTAAACATGTTGTGTAAGTTATTTATGTTTTTTCTTAACGTTTTGTATAGGGATTCGATATATTTATTTTTAAGTAAGCGCACTGTTATTCTGCTAAACTCTCCACGCAACGCCACTGCTGGGGCACATAGTCTGCCGTCTTTACTTATGAAACTTGTTTTAATATACTATTTTCTACCTTAAAATCTAACTTTGAAGCAGTTATTTTTGTGCTTTAATTTGTATTTTACGCAGGATATAATGTTTCCTTTTTGTGGAGATTTTATTTGACACCTTTATAGATTTATTATGTAATCAATTGTCACAATTGTCGCTGTTGTATTATCTGCTGAACAGTTCAAACATTTTTATTTACTATTTCAGCAATTTTTCATTGTTTTACGATTCTAGTAATGAAAAATGATTAATTTGCGTTCTTTAATAGCGGTTGAGTTACCTATTGTTCAAGTATGTATATTAAAATACAGATAGTTATAAGAAAGTTTCTGTGTTGAAAGTCAATGTACAGCCATTCACTTTATACGTAAACACAAGTAGTTGTTTACCAATAAATTAGATACATCATTTACGCTGATTGTGTTATTTTAAATCCTTATTTTTATATGCATGCAAAATATTTGTTTGTTATTTAAGACACAAACATATATGTTTTTCATAAAATATATTACTAGGCTTGCATCATATATATTATGAATCACTGTATGTACTGAAGCAATTAAAATTTGTATATATATTAGAAAAAGTAGTTGTTTTAATTTGTACAGCATATCACAGGGAAATAGGAAATTTTGAAGGTTAGTAGTGCCAGAACTGAGGAGCTGGTAGAAATATGAAAGTAGTATCCACCTGTGCACAATTACCTGTGATTTAGTAACCATGGACCAGTGGGCAGGTTCACAACATACACTTGCAGTTAAAGCATTTTACAGGGTGACTGCTGCTCAACGGGAATTCCGACGTCATTACAATGTAATCATCACATGTCATTTCGCGTTCCAATTTACAGGGGATTGTATAAGAAAATTTTCAAGAAAGTAGTCAAAAACCTTTACTATTGTCAAATTATAAAATTTTAATGAAATGAACAGAAAAACCATTGTTAAAATGAAGTGTTGTAATTCGTACAAACAAAAACGGTGAGTTAATTTAAAAACTAGAAAAAAAGGAACTTGACAAAATTAATTGTTTAAGTGCTCAATCCTGTGCACCATTTACTGCCAAACAATGACCTAGTCGGTCTCTATACCCCTGCAAAACATTTTCGAGTGCAATTGGTGAAAGCCTATTGACTTCAGTCTGAATTCTCAGCTGTAAATCCTCGAGATTATTGGGTCGATTGCGGTAAACTTCAGCTTTTAAATGGCCTCACATAAAAAAAAATCCAAAGGATTTAAATCTAAAGAATCTAGCAGGCTATTCTATAGCACCTCTTCTACCAATCCATCTGCCAAGAAACACCTCATTTAAGTACTCTTTTACTACTGCTCCATAATCAGGTGGAGCACATATCATTATTTGAAACTAGAATTCGGGTTGAAATCTTGGGATTCTCCGTAACATCTAATAATACAAAGGTATTTTTAATAATATAAAATATTATTAAAAATGTGGTGTGAAGAACACAAATACAGGTTCACTATTAATATTTGTGAACGTGTCCGAACATATCCCTCCCCAGAGACGTAGATATGTATTTCGCCTTTCTACAGGCTCATCGGTACGCCCCTGCTGGAGAAAAGAAATCTTCAGACACATTCACAAAAAAGAACCACATCGCCACATCACAGAAATGATCCAGGCCGAGCGTAGAAGTAAATTCAGCGCTGCCTGTTGTCAAGACAGCCGAAGTACCTCGCCCCGTCCACATAACCAATGTGAAGTAACGACGCCCTTCCAAAGGTGGCACAGCCATCTCTCTAGAAACTGCATTTTGTTTGTGTCTTCACTCATACTACGGACTAACCGCATGTGTAATGTATCAGAATAATTGAAGCATACATGAGTAGGTAAACCCCACCAGTTTTGTATAATACGAAGGTATTTTTAATAATATAAAATATTATTAAAAATCTGGTGTGAAGAACACAAATACAGGTTCACTATTAATATTAATAGTGAACCTGTATTTAAAGTTAGTTGACCTTGCATTAGCATTAAAACAGTGAACTCAAAAAAGAAATTAAAGCTATTAGTTGATGCCAAATATTATATGAACCATCTTTTATATAAGAAATTTTTTAATTAAATTGCTCATTCAAAAGTTACAAGCGATATTCAGTACTTTTTACCCACCCTGTATATTGTATACAATACGAAATATTGTGCATAAAAAAAAGAAAATTTCATATCACAGGCATAAATTTTAGTAATTGCGCTAGTAAAACAGACCGTAATATCGGGTGTTTTTTAGCTACATGAGAGCTATCGATATCGATAACTATGGTTTGACAGCTGAGAATGTCAAACTGTGTTGACATTTCTGTTCAGTAAGGTTTGGCGTTTAACGCCAGAACAACGCTTCCAAATTGTGGAAATTTACTTTGAAAAAAATAAATCTGTTCACGAAGTTCATAGAGCACTTCGTCCATTTTACGGTCAACATAATCGGCCTAGAGAGCAAGCAATTCGTGCAGTTATTTGATCGTTTTCGCACTAATTTTACTCTTCTCGATTCAAAACCATCAACAAGACAAAGAAATGTGCGTACCGAAGAGAATATTGCTGCTGCAGCGCGAAGTATTGAAGACGCCAAATGTCGATTCGTCGTTGTTCTCAACTTGTTGGCCTTTGTCCTTCGACTACGTGGAAAATTTTACGCAAGGATCTTGGCTTACGTGCCTATAAAATACAGCTCGTGCAAGAATTGAAGCCAAACGACCATCGTTTGCGTCGCATTTTTGCTGATTGGGCTCATTTGAAACTGACCGAAGATGAGCATGAAGCTCATTTCTGGTTAAATGGCTACGTCAATAAGCAAAATTGCCGTTTATGGACAGAAGACAATCCTCAAGCCGTTAACGAATCGCCATTACATCCATTAAAATTGACTGTTTGGTGCGGTTTACACGCGGGCGGCATCATCGGTCCTTATTTCTTTCGAAATGAGCAAGGAGCTGCCGTTACGGTGAATGGCGAGCGCTATCAAGCCATGCTGACAGAATTTTTGTTTCCAAAAATTAATCAGCTAAACATCAACGACATTTGGTTCCAACAAGACGGCGCAACTTGCCATACAGCGCGCTTAACAATCGATTTATTGCAAAATCAATTTGGTGACAACTTTCTTTCCAGAAGTGGTCCTGTTCACTGGCCCCCTCGTTCGTGCGATTTAACGCCTCTGGATTACTTTTTATGGGGCTATGTTAAGTCATTGGTTTATGCCGACAAACCAGCAACTCTTGAAGCGTTGGAAGCCAATATTGAAGCCACAATTGACGCCATTCGGCCAGATTTATTGTAAAAGTAGTCAAAAATTGGACTGATCGAATGGACCATGTAACTCGTAGCCGCGGCGGACATATGCCAGAAATCATATTTAAAAAATAAATGCCATGAAATTATCTACCAGATTATAATAAAAAAAATTTAATTCCAACAATATTTCTGTCTTGTATTATCATTTTAAGTTCTCAAGCTCTTAAAAAAACACACATTATAATCTTTTCAACGCTAACAAGTTTAGAGCCTGACACACATGCTTGCTGCTGCATCTTGAAATTCTAAACACTTGCCAAAATATATTAGGGTAAACCAATCGCAACCATAAATTTTCCAATCGCCGATAAGTGATAAAAAGCCCCGTAATACAAATAACTCTCTAAACACTAACAAGTTTAATGCTTTATGCCCTTTAAATTCTATACACATGCAAAAAATATAACGATTAGAAAAAGTGTGTTATCGATGGTATGTTTGTTTAAAGTGAACATAACTGGTCACCCACTTGAATTCTTTCTGTCAATATGTCAGCGTTTTTTTTTAATTATACGTTCATATTATCTTAACCTATTGATTAATGACCAGTGTCTCTAGAAATGTCGAATAATTTTCACCGCCCTTTGATTTGACGGCCGGTGTGCCGTGCACAGAATTACGGCCCGGGCCTGAATACATGGGTGTCGAATAGACAGCTTCAGCTCTAAAAAAGAACTGAGCGAACCCTAAAAACCATTGAAGCAGTTCGGGCCTCAATTATAAAGAGACCAGGAAAATCGGTAACGAAACATGCAGTGAATGAATCTAAACGTAAATGAATCTAAATCGGACCGTTCGCCGAATACTCCAGAGCGATTTAAAGTTTCACTCTTACAAAATTCAAGTTTTACGGGAACTGAAACCATTAGACTACATGGTACGACAACAATTCTCTGAAAAAATAATTGGAAAGTTTAATAACGACCTCAATTTTATTTACAACCTCATCCTGTCGGATGAAGCTCATTTCCATGTTCACGGATATGTAAACAAGCCGAATTGCAGGTATTGGGCAGCTGACAACGCTTGTAAACTGCACGAACGACCATTACGCAGCCAAAAGATTATATTTTTGGGGTACCGTATCAACGCGAGGTGTGAATGGGCCTTACTTCTTTGGGGATGAAAAGAGTATGCAACGACAGTAACGTCCTAACAATTTGTTGATATTTTCGAAACTTTTGTAGTTGAATATCTTCAAAACTTTCTCGATCTTCATAATCCTTGGTTTCAGCAAAATGGAGCCACGACCCATACTGCCCGGGCGTCAATGGCAGTAGTACCCACGTAATTTCCCGGTTTGGTGACATTTATTAGCCCCCAAGATCACCAGATTTGTCGGTGTGCGATTTTTTCTTGTGGGGCCACCTCAAAAGCAGTGTTATAACACTCGCCCAACGACAATTGCTAAGTTGGAAACGTGGATTCGAGAAGAAATCGCTGCAATTCACATAGAAATGTATCAAAGTACCATGCATAATCTCAGCATTCGCTTCCAGGAATGCATACGTTCGAATGGCCACCATCTTATGGACATTGTTTTTAGAAATTGGAATTTTGTTTTTGGAACACTTAATGGCACGTAATTTTTTTAATTCTGTGAGAGCTACTTCAAAATTTCCAATATCCCTGTGCCATCCTGTATAAGAATTAATTATTCGTTTTTTTTTTCATATAGGTAATTGTTTATAAATATTATCTCCAGCGAACGAATCTGGTAGGTAAATCTTAAGTTTATTTTGGATCTTCGAATAGGTAAAATTTTATTCAAAACATGGATTAAAATCCTTGTTAGATATCAGGAACACACTGAATTTCGCTAACGTATCTTGTAGCACCATATTCGTTTGAAAACACCAGGATTTTAACTTCCCCATGATGATTACTAGTTACTGCTAAATACAAGCAATTATTGGAACTTTCCTATTTGTATTTCCTCTCTTAACTGATAAGAAAGAGCTAGATTATTTTACTTATAGTTTGGTAAACTGCTATATAACAGTAAAAAGAGTATGAAACATATTTGACTGCCATTTTATATACACACACAACATTTTTAGTAATTAAATTTAAAACAATATTACTTGCTCTCTTTATATATGCACATACATGTCTGTTTCCTAAATTACGAAGCAGACAAAATTAATCTGGACTTACAAGCATAATTAATGCTACATTACTTAATGATTGTCGGTATTCTCTAATCGTTTGATCTTATTCTTAGGTCATTATGCAAACTTAAAACAATATATTAACAATTATGACAACAGGATCGTTGAACTGCCAATTAAAGGCAATTGTATGTCATTTTAACTGTAATTTTGTTCATTCATTTGTATAAATGACGCATGCCAATAAGATACTTAGGAGAAAACCTGGCGCAATGTCGAATTCCGATTTGAATGAAACTTTGGGAAAGTATGCGACATATATACAGGTATAAACTAGTGATAATAAAAAAGAGTTTTAAAACGAAAAATGCTTTGTTTTTTATGTGTTGTAAGTAGAGAACGGATGCAATTTTCATAAAACGCAATCGGCAATTGGAATTGTGTATAACGTCGCTCAGTACATCCCGGCGTAATTCAATGAAGTATTTGTTTGACTTACTCGGCCACCTGGTCTCGCAGCGATAAAAATGGACAACCCAGCTATTGTATTCGGAGAATATAGTGTTTTCAGTGGTGTCGTGTACGTAGATAAAATAAATAAGTTTATCGTATTTCGTAAGAGAAATAGCACGGTAAACGTTATTGAAAAATTAATAAATCAACCGTAAAACGTCACGTAGGATCGTTAAAGCACGAAAAAAAATTGAACCCGTTGGAATCTGACAATTTTAACGAAGAACTCTGTGAAACTTTTATGGCAGCTAATATTCCATTATTTAAATTGAACAATCCAATTTTGAAGACATTTCTGAAAAAATATACTGGTCGAAATGTTCCTGATGAATCAACTTTACGCAAATATTATGTTTCTAGGTGCTATACGAGAACAGTAGAACGCATTAGAAGCCATCTTTTAAATCAATACATATGGATAAGCGCCGACGAAACGGTGGATATGTTAGGACGCTGTGTGGTAAATGTTGTAGCTGGTGTACTACATCCAACTATTCCCTATAACTCATATGTAATAGCAACAAGTGTTATAACTAGAGTTGATGCGGAAACAGTTGCTGAAACCATTAAGGAGAATATGCAAAAAATGCTTCATTCGGACGCCACGTACAAAGAAAAAATACTTTTATTTGTCAGTGATAGTGCTGCGTATATGTTAAAAACAGGCAGAGTATTGAAGAAAACATATCCTAATATGCTGCATATTACTTGTGTAGCACATGCTCTCCACAGAATCTGTGAATATATCAGAGACACTTTTCCGGAAGTTGATAGACTTGTATCAGCTTTTAAAAAAGTTTTCAGAAAAGCACCATTGAGAGTAGCTCTTTTCAGGGAAAAATTTCCATCTCTGCCACTGCCTCCCACTCCAGTAATAACTAGATGGGGAACATGGCTGGAATCTACTAGTTATTATGCTGAGAATTTCGATAGTCTAAAACATTTCGTAACACTGCCAAAGGAGGATGCTAGAAGTATTGGTGAGTGCAAGGAGCTCACACAAATCCCAAATTTAAAAAATCAGTTGTACTTTCTTCACGAACACTTTGGAAAATTGCCAAAACTAATCACTTATTTTGAAAATCGAAATCTCAAATTAAATGACGGATTAACCACATTAGATGTGGCTGTTAATAATTTGAAAAGTATTCCAAGTGACTTCGGATGTGGCCTTCGGCAAAAGTTTGAAGCAATTCTTAATGGAAATCCAGATTTAATTACATTGCCGCAATTATGTATGGAGACAATTCCACAAAATCTAACGGCTAAATATGAAGAAATAAAAGAATATTTCCAGTATGCACCTATAACCAGTTGCGATGTAGAAAGGACGCTTTCTATTTATAATTTAATTCAAAGAGAACAAAATTGACAGAAGAAAACCTTGAGAAACTATTGCTAGTTTAATACTCCTTTACTCAACTTGAACGACAAAATGAACAAATAAAAATGTTCCAATTATAGAAGTAAAATTAAAAACTTTAAAAATACAACTTTTCAACAAATAAATATGTATTTCGTAATTTTATAGATCGTTTTCCAATTATATAAATAAAATTAAATATTTTAGAAATACAGCCTTTCGCCAGTACTGCACTGGGCTTTGCGTCATGTGGTAAGCGTGTCCGTTCTCTAGTTATAACTGAACGAAATTCAATGCACACTTACGTCGAAATAATTGGGAGAAGCAGATTCAATCAAACGATATTAAACAGGATCTATCACAAAAATTACGATGTAATTAACAGTTAAAACTATGAAAACAAGAAACTAACTCACAGCACTGTATTTATCTTACGAAATATTAGATTATATTTCGTAAGATATATACAGTGCTTTACTTAAATACAGTTTTAATAATTTAGTCTATTTAGATTAATAGACTAAATTATTAAATCTCCACGCGCTTCTATCTACGCCCATGAAAACAGAAATTTAACTGTAAATATCCAACAAAAAACGTCGCAATTCTCGATGAAAACAGATGTGCGCGCTAGCCAGATCAATAGTGCATTCAATAACTGTGTGATGTACTTACAGATGTTCTAGACTATTTAAATCGTCATTTCAACCCGATGTGTCCGGTCTCTAGTAATAAGCGTTTCGGCAAATCTCTTCTATAGGGGTCTCTATGCTTACCATGAGTGGCAATATTCAATAATAATAATTTATTGTTAAAAATAAAATTCGAATACAATAAGTAAAATATAATAATAGCAATACAAATACATTAAATTTTTACCATTCGAAAAGCCATTTGCAGAGTAAAATATAGGTTTTTAGTATCATTGGGTAGTTTGCTGTAGATTTAAACCTCTCCGGTAGGGTAATAGATAAACATTCGAGTCTCAGTTCGGAGATCTCGAGGTCGCATCCGGAAACTACTGTCGAGTGATCTTTTCCGAGATTTTCCTCATCTCACTTGGCAAAAGCCGAGAGTTGAACAACCCAAGTCGTTCCGCGAGTGCACACGCAATAATAACTCATGGCCAAGACGATTTCTCGCACAAACGTGAGCTTTTAAGGAATGTTAAAGCGTAAATTATTATTTACTTGGCTTTTGTGTAAACAATTATGAATTTTTGTGTTGTAGTTGAAAATCTTTATTTAGAAAGAATCTATGACGGACTCAGGTAAGTAAATTCAAGAATAGCAGATAATAGCAAGTATACTGTGAATTTTAAATAGATTTTGACAGTTGGATCTATTTGGCACAGCGGTAAAGGCTCTACTTTATCTAAAGCGCTTCTAATATGAGTTTCACGTGGCATATGTATACTAATGGGTGATACAATTCGAGTTTCCTATATTGGCTACACTGTAGTAACTATGTAGAAAGCATAGAGAAGCTGGTGAAACGCTACGATAAATGTTTAAATTGGAATAGTTACCACGTACAAAAATAGCTAAGGTATCAAATGTGTTGTAAAATAAGTTTGGTTTCATTATCTTATAAAAAAATATTTTGAGCAAAGAATGTTCTTTACTTTTAGAACCAACCTCGTATCTGCAGGAAGAAATTGCATTAATATGATTAATAAGATGTGTAATAAAAACATTACACTACACTATATTCCTTTTACAGGATTTTTAAATTATTCGAAAAAATTATAGCCTTAATTTTAGTGCAGGAAATTCTTCACAGCTGCTTTATATATGTAATTCCACAAGAATTATAACCTACACAAAAAGTATACACGTACAGTTTGCAATAGGTATATGCGTACATGTATGTAATGCGATATATACTTATAATAACGTTTAGAGGTGCGGAAACTGGGTTTATATGAAAGCATTTCAAAGTATATACACCCATATATATATATATATATATATATATATATATATATATATATATATATATATATGTAATACATATGTATATATATAAACCTGTAATATTGCATTTAAACTCAGGCAATATCAAGGATAAAAGTGTGAGACATAGTATAACATAAAATAATTAATGTTTCACATATCAAACAATGGATGTTGATTATGATATTAGAACATTTACTTCCGTGTGATAAAATACAACATTACGAAAATAGGTAATGTAAAAACACCTTTGTTTTGGAGGGGATACGAATACATATTTTATTGATTACAATTGAATAGTATAAATTGCATTGTTTGTTTAACAATATACCTAATGTTGATAGGCATTTATATAACTATAAAATTATTATTGTTCGCAGAGAAAAGGAGGAAAAATAAAAATACAAAATTATTTTTCTTTTTCAATATTTTCACCTGCAACCCTGATACATTTCTCAGATATCTCAATTAGCTTGTGTATGGCCTTCATAAAAAAATGTTTTATCTGTCTGAAAATTGCATTCTTTACTTCTTCATGGCTCTTAATTTCTTCCCACGAAGTCCTTAATTTTTGAGAACAGGCTAAAACAATCGGAGGTCTGGACTATGGGGTGGGTGATTCAAAATATCGAAACCCACTTTACGAAGCACAACACGACTCTTGTGGACGGGAGGATTATCATGCAGCTTTCGTCAATTTTCACCTATTTTCTTCAATGACTTCTTTTAACTGCTCCAGGATTGAAGCGTAGTATTCTCCAGTTATGGAAACGCCTTTATCTTTGTAATCTATTAACAGGATTCCTTTTAACTCCCAAGAAAACGTCGCCAAGAATTTTCTGGCTGACCGTGACACCTTAAACTTCTTGGGTGGTGATGTTATGCCACTTCATGGAATCTTGCTTGGATTCAGGTTCAAAATAACCAAACCCAAGTTTAATCTCCAATAACAATTTGAATCAATAGAACCATCTCTGTCTTCATTACAGACTTCTAAAAACGCAAGGGAATATTCCGCGCGCTGATATTTTTGCGGTGGCGTAGGCATTCTCGGCACTCATCTTGTGCTGACCTTAGTTATGTCAAGATGATCATAAGTAAAGGTCGGATTATATGCAGTTTGCATAAATTTGCATATTTGCATAATATATGCATTTTGTATATTATTTGCAATATTTTGTAGTAATTCAGCATTTTTGCATATTTTGAGTATCCGAGTTTTATTTATTTACTAAATCAAATTTATTATAGGCATTACTAAAAATATGTCGTGTATGTAACAAACAAACAAAAATTAAACAGCCCTGTTTAAATTAAAAAGAGCATTGTATTAAGCATTTCCCGTTACTTTTCCGATAAGCGTTTCCAAGAATTTATTAATGCTCTTCCCACACTTCCAGGCCGAGACAAAATTCCAGGAAAAGCTAATACCTTAAAACTTCTAAATAAATACAAAAATACATTTTACCAGAAAATTAGGAGTATATGTTTCTTTGCTATGCGGAGAAATTTATTCCCATATTCGAAAGTAAAGTAAAATGACTATCTTAAACGTCATTTTATCGGCTTTTCGAAGTGTAAACTTGTGAGTTGTGATATATAATAATAATAGCAAAAATGCAGAAAATAGAGACTGTGCCTGGATGGATTGCACCTTATTCAGAATTGCGTATGGATGGAGAAAAAGTGGTTTGCGTAGCATACTGCAAGATTGTGAGTGAAAGTTTAAGTTTATTTCCTCTTATTAATTAATTAATTAAGTTTTTAATTATTCCTTTATCTTTTACTAACATTTATTTTATAAGAAAGCAACCGATAATGTGATTTTTTTTTGCAGATTACAAGTGAGAGAAAGTTCTAAGTCCACCAACATATGAAAACTCCATCTCATGCTACAAAACTAACAAAGATGAAATTGGTGAAGAAGGGTCAGCAAACATTACCGGTATGTTTGCCATCAAATTCCAAAAAATCTGAACAAGAACAATTTAATCAAGATTTGTGTCAAAGGTTTGTGTCGGCAGATATTCCACTACATAAATTAAACAATTTAAATGTCAAGTTATTTTTTCAAAAGTACATCAGCAAATATAACATTTCCGACGAGAGCACGTTAAGAAAAGATTATATTCGCTGTATCTATGCAGAAACATTGAATAGCATTAAGAAGGTTGTTGCAAACAATTATCTGTATATATGCGTAGATTTGTTCATTTAATGATTGGTATCCTTAACGTATCGGTTCCAGCAAAATCTTATTTAATTTCATCCAAACAGTTGGAAAAGACAACTAATTTGACAATAACAAGGTTTATACAGGAAGAACTGGCAACTTCCTTCTTACAGGAATCGATTCCAAAAGAGAAAATTCTATTGTTATTGACGGATGCTGCACCATACATGGTGAAGGCAGCTTTCAACTTGAAAATCTTTTACCCAAATTTAATTCACACAACTTGCTTCGCGCACGGACTAAATCGTGTTGCAGAAGAAGTCACAAACCATTTTCCCTTAGTAAATACTTTAATTAGTAGTGTTAAGAAAGTATTTTTAAAGGCCCCATTACGAGTTCAGTTTTACAAACAACATCTACCCGGTGTTCCGCTTCCTCCTCAACCAGAAGTCACACGATGTGTGCATATTTGCATATTTGCATATTAAGTGCATATTTTGGCAAAAACATCTGTATATTTATGCGCATATTTTCAGTCTTAAACCGATTACATCACTTTCAATATGGTTTGAACAGACTTTGCTTGTTTTGTAAGGAACTTTATAACGGCGCAATACTCGATTTTCTCCATATTTCACTTTCTTCCCGATTGATTTGTTTGGTCAACGATGGTTCAAATACTACTGAAGCAATTATGATAAAACTTTATACTTATAATGAGTCACTGAACACGTTACGACATGAAATAGCTCTATCACTACTCCCTCCCCCCCCCCTCCCGGCCCATTTCGCGAACTTAAAAACAGTCTCTCGTATAGGTAGTGACAATCTTTAAAATATTGGTTCTCATTCTTTGTGACGGCGTCCAAAGAGCCAGTCTTGGAAAATATATGCTACAAATCATTATTATTTATAATAAAGGGCAAAAAGTTATGTCTTAGTAAAAGTGAATCATACTATTGTTGAAATGATAACCTGAGTGATGTAAGGCTCAAAAATTTACGTGAAAAATTATAATTTGATCGCATGCAGACTAGAACTTTTCATAAGAAATCATAACACTAATTTAAAGTGGGTAAGTATTTACAAGTATGAGCAGACATAATTAGTTTATTTTAATCTTTCCTCAGATACAAACATGTTACTGAATAATTAATGTAAACTCCTTTCATTTCACCAACTTATTCTGTACGAATTTACGAGGGTTCAACCGTTCCAATTGCCAGCCAAACAATACACTTAAAAAAAAAACTAAGCTGCGATATATACACAAACATTCATTCTGAGGTGGAAAACATCTGAATTTCTTAAATATATTACTCACATTTTTATTAGGAAATAATTCTAGAGGGGATTACGTTTTTCCAGCAAATTCTAGATATTATTGCGAAGTACAATTATTTATTGCTTGCTTAAATGAGTCATCATCTATAAACAATAATATTACTTCTAAGAATCATTTATAAGTTTTACTAGGTGTCTGAATTGATAGCAGTGGCAGTGTATTTTATACTTGAAGCCTGCCTCATTAAAGATTGTCAGTGACAGTATATTTACAAAGATTACGTCATTTTTAACACAATTTAATTCTAATTCTAATATTTGTTTAAAGATTCTAATGCCAGGGATGGCTATTTATGTATCAAGAACTGACAATACTAGTATTGCTAGGCGCCATCTAACGTATTAATTGCAAAGTTTGACATTTTTGACGGTACACGTACTCTTGAAAATTTCATCACAGTTTTAAAAAATGAAATTAACTCATGATAAAAATTCAGGGGATGATTTACTACGACTTACGATGTGGATTATCTCAACAACAGTGCGTCAATCAACTCTCTTCGACTTTTGGCGATGAAGGACCATCTAAAACCATTGTATATCACTGGTTTAGTGAATTAAATCGTGGCTATCGTTCGGTCACGGACGAATTTAAAAAGGTTTATGCAAAATCGATGCTGTGCGCGAACTGATAATGCAAGATCGTCATGCGATATACATTGAGATTGAGGCATCCTTTGACATTCTTATGACAAGCATACATACGATATTGCATAAACATTTCACCGTGAAAAAGACTTGTTCGCGTTGGATCTCTCGCATAAATCGATCGATTGGTGTAAAGGAATGCTCAAAAAATACAATCGTGGTGGGTCAAAAGCCGTGCCATTTATACAGGTGACCAATTTTGAAATCTTGGACAGCAGTTGGGTTTTCCAAGATTAGCTAAATCCAAGTTGTTCGCGCTAGAAGTACTTCGTGGCGTTTTGTAAAAATAAACATGTACCTACAGTGACTCTAGAGGCTCGTATAACGGTCAATTCTGAATGCTACACAACTACTTGTCTGCCAGAAGTCTTTGGAGAAATCGGAAAAAAACACCATGGCAATGCAGGCTCTCACACTTCAGTACAAACAATTCAATATCAATTCGCTGTCAAAACATCGAATTGATGGATTATCTGCCACACAGACCAGATTTGGTATCCAATGATTTCTTTTTATTTCCATACGTGAAGAATAAGTTATGATCAACGACTTTCGACTATGCATTTAAAAATGCATGTTTTAGAGATAACACAATCATAATGAAAAAAGTGTTGTGAAAATTAGTTTAAACGTATGCAAAAGTGGATGGATCTGAGAGATTATTTGGAAAAAAATAAAACCATTTACAATGATAAATACAGTGAAAGTTCCACTCGCGGACATGAGCGGACATCTCTCGTAACCGGACAAATTTTCTATACCCAAGTATTTTGTTACGTTTTTAGTACAAATTCCTATTCGATAAGCGGACACGCTAACGGACGGACACGGACACAAAACACTTTCTAAGTATGTAATACCCAAAAAAGGATCGTAATAAATTCGGTGTTCCCATTTTTACATAGTAGTGTGCTCAGTGTGTGTCACGAATCCCAATGAATTCGGTCATTTCCCTTTTTCCACACTCTTATACGTAGTGTGTCACAAATCGCAGTTAAAGCGGTGATTCCCATTTTTACAAGCTATTATGCTCAGTCTACGTGTTATTTAATACAAAGGTATTTTTAATAATATAAAATATTATTAAAAATCTGGTGTGAAGAATACAAATACAGGTTCACTATTAATATTTTTGTGAACGTGTCTGAACATATCCCTCCCCAGAGACGTAGATAAGTATTTCGCCTTTCTACAGGCTCATCGGTACGCCCTTGCTAGAGAAAGGATATCTTCAGACACATTCACAAAAAAGAACCACATCGCCACATCACAGAAATTATCCAGACCGAGCGTAGAAGTAAATTCAGCGCTGCCTGTTGTCAGACAGCCGAAGTACCTCGCCCCGTCCACATAACCAATGTGAAGTAACGACGCCCTTCCAAAGGGCTCTGGGGAGGAATATGTTCGGACACGTTCACAAAAATATTAATAGTGAACCTGTATTTGTGTTCTTCACACCAGATTTTTAATAATATTTTATATTATTAAAAATATCTTTGTATTATACAAAACTGGTGGGGTTTACCTACTCATGTATGTTTCAATTATTCTGATACGTGTTGTTTACTTTGCTCTTGCTGTTTTTACTCCTTTAGAATCAATCACAACTTGTATCTCGTAAAGATACGTACATATTAGAATGGCACCGCGAAGAAATATGCTTTCGTTAAACGAAACAATTGAAATCAACACGTTGGAGGAAGAAACGTTGTCAGTTCATGAAGTAGCAAAAAGGCAAGATATTTTATTTAGGAAAAATAAACAATTTCTCACATTCGTAATTATTTTTGCACAGGTACAATATCGGGAAAACACAGGCTGCAGAAATTTCAAAAAATAAAGAAAATATTTACTGTAAATGGCAGTTTAGTATGAATATTCACCAGAAAAAAAGTTTTCTTAAACCTGAAGGTTCTCGTATAGACAAAATGTGCTTTGATTGGTTCGCAAAGGCTAGAAGCCAGAACATTCCCATTTCTGGACCGATAGTAAAGGCCAAGGCAAGAGAAATAGATCAGCAAATGGGATACTCTGCATTTTCTGCGACAGATGGATGGCCAATTCAAAGCAAAGCTTCCATCTATATTGTTTGGGTAACCACCAGAGGATATTTACAATGCTGATGAAAGTGGGATATTCTTCCGTGGTTTACCTGATCAAACATTCGCCTTGAAATCTGACAAATGTGTCGGAAAGACTCATTATTTTGTTTTGTGCAAACATGGCAGGGGAAAAAGAGATGTTGTTAGTTATTGGTAAAGCGGCTCGTCCTCGAGCATTCAAAAATCTTATAATTCAAGACCTACCAGCAAATTGGAAATCCAACAAAAAGGCATGGATGACGCGAGATATCATGTCTGAATGGTTGCAGCAATTTGATAAGAAAATGAAATCACAGAAAAGAACAGTTCTTTTGTTCTTTGATAATGCAGCATCTCATCCTAGAGATTTGAAGTTAACGAATGTTAATATAATTTTTCTACCTATAAACACAACTGCAGTAGGTCAACCCTTGGAACAGGGCATAATCCAAAATTTCGTTCATTACAGAGGCTTTATTTGGAAGCAAATATTATCAAAAATTGATGCAGCCAATTCAGCATCACAGCTGGCAAGATCTATTAATGTACTTGACGCTTTATATTTCATTAAAGCTTCGTGGGATAAAGTTGAAGCAGCGACTACTAAAAATTGCTTTCGTATAGCAGGATTCATAAGATTCAATCCTTCCGGAGTGTGATGCCGGAGATAAACTACCATTGTCAACACTTTTAAATCTACAAAGCAGGTTCGTCGAATTAAGTTGGAAGAATTTTAAATATCGATGAAACAATCCACATTGAAGATCACAACATAGAAATTCAATTAGAAAATGAAAATGACATTATGCAAGTAAAAGATTCCGAGAAAGAAGAGGACGAAGTCGATGACGAAGCCCCTGATTCGATAAAATCATATGATGAGGCGCTGAAGCAAATTGCCCGTTTGAAACGCTTTGCAAGAGATGACTTTATAGCAAGTCATTTTCAAAATCATTTGTTGAAGTGGAAGCAAGCCAAATTTCAATAAATTTTTTCAACCCATGTAAATCTTAAAATGTACGTACATATATGTACGTATAGCAAACGCCAATTAAGTTGGCGCGAGGAGGGTTAAGTTCGCGCAGGATTAGAAGTAGTGGGGAGATTTGTATTTGGTTTTACATCAAATGTCAGATAATTCTAACCTCTGAGCGTGTATCACTTTATGATCCTCTAGCAAAGACATTATCTTCAGTCAAACGTCAATGACAAATGTATTCTGACAATTACTTGAGTAGTGGGGGTGGACGTTTTTAAAAACGGCTTCTGCGCACCCCCTCCTCGCGCCATCTTAATTGGCGCTTGCTATACATATCTAACGTGTGTTCATTTGAAAAGTCAATCTAGATTACTTTGAAATTTTGATAGAATAAGACGCATATATATTAGTATGTGTTTGTTGTTCCGTAAACGTAAATCCAAATGACATTTGATAATGTCATTCACATTTGATATTTATTTGTATGTATGAAACTGTCAAAATATACGACTTCGTAGGTTAAGTAGTAAATTTTAATTTACGACATACTTCAAAATGTTCTCAGTAAATCACATGCTACTAGATTGACTTTTCAAATGAACATCCGTTATATACTATACATGCATACATACTATGCTGTTTATATCTACTAATACATATGAATTTGTAATAAAAGCTATTTATTATAACTGAATTTAGAGAAATACTGTATTTTACTGATTACCTTAAAAATACACGTCAAATAAAGAATTTTCTTCGAGCTATCCCATAAGCGGACATCTCCCATAGCCGGACGAAGACACTGGGACCATGAGTCTCCGCTCATGAGAGCTTTCACTATATTTGTTTTTGTTTTGTTATTACGAATACATAAATAGCAGCCCTCGTATGTTTCGTAAGATTACACAATTTTTTCTCAAGGAATTCCCTTATTTAAATATATCTATTTATATATCACTTCAAAATGTTAAATATTATTATATAATTTATTATTCAATCATCTTAGTTTTGTTGTTTAACTAAACTAAAATTAAATATGCCATGTAATTGAACTGTATATAATATATAAATTAGTATCACAAGGTCGATTGATTTTCTATGTCTTTATATATTTAATGTATATTGTATAATTAAACAATGCTACTTTTTTCAGGCAATCTTATTATTTTATCGTCAATACTATTGTGTATGTCTTTAATAACATTTTCTTGAAATTTGATCTATTTTTGGCAATATTTTCTTAGTTCAAAAACTATTGTTCGTAATATAACTGCTGACCTCGCATTTTTTCAGTTTATGTATTGTATGTCTAATTTTAGTGTGGAATATATTGATTAAACTTATAAATTCAGGTAAATTTTTATTATTAGTATCGGTTTCGTAACTAATTGCAGATTTTTTTAGGGAAATAAAAGACAATTTTTGTATAAAACGAACTATTTTTATTTATAGACTGTCTCAACCTTATTATGCAGTACATGTTTAATAGCAATATTGCATCTCTTATTATCTTCATTAATTTGTTATAACGCCTTCTTTATATCCGGCTGCCCTGTAGTAAGTTCTATCAAGCATGTCTAATCGTTGCTGTCATTTGTCCGTCAGTCAATTTTCGCTGTGGTATTTACATTTTTATATTGTCAACAAATTACTTATAGTTACTGCTATCTTTTGCAAGCGTTTTAAATATAGGTATGCATACTATCTGTAGTTCTGATAAATCTGATAACCAAATATACAAGTGTCCCGTGTCGTTATGTTCAAATTTTAGGAGTGTAAAGTAGACTTCATTTCAAGTAACAAAAACGCAAAACTTGTATATCCATTTTTATTTGTTTCAAAGTTACAGATCTCTGATGTGATTGTCAGATCATGAAAAAAAAATGTAATCCCAAAGTCAATAAAAACTGATTTTATTTCAACAAGTTCAATTAATAACATTTTCGAAATATCCACGTCTTTGTTGAATGCAGGCTTGTGCTCGTAAGCTAACAGAAGAAGTACTTATCCGAATTTCATACTTGTTTTGTGGGATTTGCTCGGCATCCAGGTGAATACGATCCAACAACTCTTCTCTTGTGTTCGAAACTTGCGCGTAGACTAAATTTTTCATGTACCCCCATAAATAAAAGTCAAGGGAATTACGATCGGGTAATCTGGGTGGCCATGCAACAGGACCACCTCGACCAATCCATCTTGGATAATTGACGTTAACCCAATTTCGGACAGCAATTCCGAAATGTGGTGGTGCCCCCATCCATGTGAAAACACATGTCTCGTCGAACATTCAGTGGGACATCCTCTAAAAGACCTGGCAGTTCGTCAATAAGAAATTGTCCGCATTTAATTTCCCAGAAAGAACGACAGGACCAATCAACAAGTCATCGATTAGGGCCGCCGAAACGTTAATACAAAATTCATGTTGAAATTTATATGGGCGTATAGCTTTGGGATTTTCTGATGACCACCTGTGCAGGTTTCTCAGATTTGTAACACCACTTCTCGTGAACGTAGATTCATCTGTCTAGAGGACTGTTCTGCAGAAATTAAAATGAAGTCGTGACTGTCTTAATATCCACCTAGAATAAACTAGACGAGCATAGTGGTCTGCCTCATGCAAACCGTGTCCCCTGCGATAGTGATATGGATATAAGCCCTCATGTTTTAGAATTCGTCAAACTGTTGTTTGTGGCACTCCTAGTTGTCTAGCGATTCGACGAACACTGAGAGTTGGATCCCTTGTAACAATAGCTACTGCTTCTTCCTCTAAATCTTCTGGCAAATTTACTTTAAGTTTTGATATACGTGAATTTTAGCATTCATAAAACACTTGCGAAGGTTGTGGTTATGTTTTGATTACGTATAAATGTCAAACACGATGTCAAATAATAAACCGGAAGAACTATACGCATGTTGAGATGATTTGGAAAACATGGATTCGATTCCCATAAGACCTGTACTGCATAATAAGGATGAGACTAGTAATATAAAATATTATCCAGTTTTGTATCAATAACCTTTTGTTTTTAAGACAGAATGACAATTCCACTTTCATAAAACTTCTAATTTTTATCAGCAAAGAACTGAAACAAATTCGATGTCAAATAAAAAACAAGTTTTTTTCTTTATTTCTGAATTAAACACCCGATTCCTCTGGCACCCCCTGTATTTAGCACAGACGAGTTCTTTATACAAATGATTTCTTAGACAATAAAGTTTTTGTTCTTTAGAGATGACAGTAGTCTCTAGTGCACCGTTCCACATCTACATTCTATAAAGATGCCTTCCAGGAATTAAATTGTCACAATTTGTACTCGCGCAAGTTATTCTTTAAGCTATCTCTCGCAGTATTTGATATTAGATATAATTAAATTTTTCCCGTGTTATAAGAAATTGAGAACAAAACCAATTAAATTGTCACACCTAAAAACTCATAGCAAACTCTAAAACTTTGCCATATCTTTCTTTATAATTCTTTATAATTTTGCTTCTAATAAATCATATTTGCACACAATAAATCTCTCATAAGGAATTGTAAAAAAGCGTTGTGCCCTATAATTCTTTCATACAACGTAATTGTGTAAACATATCATAAAATGTCATTGATGCGTCACCTTATAAGCTTCTAAATTTATTTTTATAGTGATTAAGAAAACCGGAAATGCATTCCTAGGAGTTCTCCTTCGTGACATGTGTATGTAAGGAAGAAAAATCTGTTCCACTGTTAGAATATGCAAAATATCGATACAAGCTATCTTGTTCTTGTATTCTAATATTAAACCCAAAATCTATTTAAATTTTATATTATGTAGTATCTACAATATCTATATTATCATAAACTCAAACGTAGCGATAGAGAAGCAAGCAAATTTATTATAATTTAAACCGCACGAGAGTGACTTTTCTGGCAGTCTTAATTGCCTGTATATACAGAGATCATTTTGAACTTACTAACCTATGTTAGGCAAATATGTTTGTTCATATTAATTTAAGCGTTTAACGTTCTATTTTGTATGTACAGTAAAGCAAATATATATCTTCATATTTGCCATCTTCTGTTGTTAATATTAAACGTTAGCTTCCTAAAAATAATTACCGCAAAACCTGAAATTCCCTCTGTTCCTCTTGCTTCTGCGATATCATATATTACCTCATAAGATTATAAAATGCGACCACATTTCTTGTTAGTTATTTTACGTATTCTTTACGCTTCTGTGGTAATGTTATCTCATAAGCTTATTAAAACCAACTCGATTTCACACTAATTATTTCGTGTGTGATGATGAAAGACCGACACTTAGATAGGCAAGCAACGACGTTAGTGCAATGGCTTTACTGAAATAAAAGTGCGAGTTATTTAGAAAAATGCTTTCCGTTCGAATTACGTCTACGCGTATTCGTAAGTACGTCTATAAACAACTTCACACTATGATAGCTGTTCATGTATTCATGTACTGCACACATACAGCACGCGAAGCGCTGGTAAATTGAATTTCCCGAACCTCTAGCTTGCAAGCCGACCGAGTCTGGCGGTCTTTAGTGATAATTAGAGTGGACCAATCCGGAGCGATATTGGTAAATATTTCATATAAAAGCCGAAAAACTCCAATAATTTATCAATTAATATATAGATATATATATATATATATATATATATATATATATATATATATATAGTAAACCTAATCAGTAGGCGATTAAAGGTCTGTATATTACTTCAAAATATATGTATTTAAAAAACTCTACATGTTTCGGCAGTACGCCTTTATCAAGAGAATACAAAATATAAATGACAGGATATAAATGTCAAGTAATTAAGTTGCTATGGTTTAAATTATTCAAAGATACATTCTAGTAATAATAATAAATCATGCCTTAGTATTCCAAAAAATAGATAGCAAGGTGCGAACATATGTGTTGTTCGCTGCTAGCAATTTGTGTCTCTTTCTGGGTATGA
This sequence comes from Melolontha melolontha, assembly GCA_935421215.2. Lineage (NCBI taxonomy): Eukaryota > Metazoa > Arthropoda > Insecta > Coleoptera > Scarabaeidae > Melolontha > Melolontha melolontha. Next base: position 33,920,927 of record OW285244.1, on the reverse strand, counting down.
ACTTGTGTGTTGGTTGCTGCTGGCAGCTTGCGTCTCTCTATGGGTGTGTGGTTTTGTGTGAGAGCGTAAGTGTAGGGTTTTGTATGTCGGTGCGTTCGTGCGTGTGTTTAGTGACCGGTCGCGTGAATTTAGAGAGGTCGGATAACCAGCCGTTGCGTAGGGCCGCCAACCCTTTCCCGGCAACTTCTTTACAATTCCGTGCAGTACTTCGACGGCCTGAGCCCCGCCCCAACGAGGCAAGGCGCAGACCAGCGAAGCGCACCTTGTACGGGGTTGCTCATCGCTAACCAAGGGAACACTCTTAGTGGCTACCTCGGTCGACGATGGTCACACTTGATATATATATATATATATATATATATATATATATCAATTTATATATATATATATATATATATATATACATATATATATATATATATATATATATATATATATATACATATATGTATATAAATTGATAAATTATTGGAGTTTTCCGGCTTTTATATGAAATATTTACCAATATCGCTCCGGATTGGTCCATTCTAGTGATAATTCTTAGAACAAGCTACGAGATATTCTTCTAGTTTTTACACATTTTAGCACTCTTTAATATTAAATCAATTATAATGATTTTTGTAAGATAAAGCAGATCTTAGCTTACGTCAGTCATATTTTAAAACTACCGAAAACGAATCATAATCTGATGTAAGAAATAAGAGAATTAGAAAAGTTCGGCGAAAGGTAAAGGAGTGGTAATAAATGGCGACTACTTCTAAAGATATGATAGTAAACGAAGATCTTGAAAACATATAAAATGGTAAACTAGCAGCTACAGAACAGTCTCGATATTTTTTTCAATAAAGTTGAGGAATTCATCTATGTCGGAGTTATAATAATTAAGAATGCCGTAGAGACAGAGAAAATACAATATCTTTCAAACAAGTGACATTAGTCTGCGCTCCTGGCCATAGGTCTAATGAAAAGGCGAACGAATTGGGTCGACAAGCTTCATGTGACCAGAGCCTACTCTTGACATTGCAAAAACAGTTATGAAAATAGCCAAGAAAAAGTGGACTGAAAACAGATCCCCCCCAAGCTCAAAGACAGGCAAAGCAGTTCTTTAGAGAATGTTGGCCTCAGTTTACAACAGATCTACTAAATAGAGACAGAAAGTGTTAAGAAGATGGTAAGTCTATTAACGGGGCATTGTAAGCTCTACAAACATGAATAATTTGTGCTTGACAGAAGAAACGGTATTTAGATTCTGCCAAGAGATGAATATCTTAAAATGGAACTATTTTTAAAAGAACCGCTCTTGAAGCTACTAATTAAAAGAGCAGTACTTTAATGGGGGCATGAAGAACACCTCAAATAATCTAATCTCTTTCGAACAAGGAAGTATGTGAGTATTACATATTAAGATAAAAACAAATATCACGAAATTTTAAAGAGTATTATCAAGACCAGAACTATTACCAGACTTTTGACAGAGATCTATGGAAATTTAATAAACTGGAAAGTTTTGAAAGAAAAGTACTGAGGATATATGGAGGGAAAACAGGTGGACGATGAGTGAAGAAGAAAGATAAATAAAGAACTGTAGAACTCTTGTCATTATTATGTAGAACCTTGTTAGAAAATTGTGCTTTAGAAAAATGGATTGAATTTAAATATCTTTCGCATACTTTTATATAAAAAATGGTTATATACCAAAACTAAATCTATGAAGTGATTGACATAAAAGTCATGTCTAAACATATTGTAATATTACGTTTTTGTCGAAGATTTAAATGAACTTAATCGATTTAAACAAGTTATTTATTATTAAATCTTTCTCCATCAGTTCTGCTGCGTTTGTGCCCAACGAAGTCGTTTAGCCCTGCAACCTCTTCATACTTATTATATTATGGACTTTGAACGGCAACGCGACGGTAAGGATCGATTTCTTATAATCGCCGTCTTATCGCAAACGCTGAATTTTTATCTCACGGTTGCGATTAATTTCAGATGGAATATCTACGCCACTTAATCTGCTATTATGTTTACTGATCGATTTAATTCATCGAGAGATTCTAGACGGATCCAGTTGGATAATTAAATTAGATTTGTTGATATTTGCTTTTAATTTAATCGTATAAAATAATCTGACGGGCACAGTCTTGCATGAATTTACGGTCTTAGTGGATTACCTCGTGGAATATTGAAAGCGAGAAACACAAATATCAAATATTTATTTCGAATTCCCATTAGATAACGAAAACGAATTGGAAAATTTTGTTTTCTAGTATTTATCCCTAATTAATAACCAGCTTAGGAAAAGAATAATACTACAGTTTAATAATCAATCCATATGGGCGATATTGAAGAAACGGATGTCATATTACAAGAGGAACTGGGGAATAAGCTAACGAAGAACTTAAAGTCAGTTTAGAAACGGATATGGAGATTTTCTGGCTTCAAAAAGACATATCTGTTACTTATCCCGTATTATGGAATACGAGGGACACCTTTCATATTTTTACAATCGACCACTAGATGGTGCTTTTGACATATGTAATCACTGTATTCTTAAAGTTTGACATTTGCCAATGAGAAATCCCCGATAGTTTAGAAATTGAGTCAGTAGTTTGTTGACAATGACAGTTTTAAGACAGTGAGATTGTAAAAAAATGGAGATTACTCGCGAAGGTTTTCGTTGGATGATTTTTTGCGATTATAAAAAAGACCGAACTCCACAAGATTGCATTATATCGCTTCGGTCAACTTTTGGTAATGAAGCACCATCAGAGAAGACAGTTTACAATTGGTTTGCAGAATTTCGTCATGGTCGTGCTTCAGTGAGTGATGAATCACGTAAAGCTCGACCAAAAACTGTTGTGATTCCAAAAAACATCGATGCTGTGCGGAAAATGATAGAACACGATCGACATTGGACTTACAGTGAGGTAGATGCATCTCTTGGCATATCGCAGACTGCAATTCATTCGATTCTACATGAACTTTTATTTGTAAAAAAATATATATTCCAGATTGATTCCATATAATTTGAACGAAGCACAGAAAGCAGCTCGTGTCAATTGATGTAAAGAGATGCGCAAAAAATTCGACGTAGGAACCGCAAAATCCGTATACAACATCGTTACATGGATATATGCGTATGAGCCAACCAAACAACAATCTACTGTATGGGTTTTCCAAGGCGAACCGAACCCCACAAAAGTTGTTCGTGCAAGGAGCACTTCCAAGAAAATGAACGCTTGTTTCTTCCATTGTACAGGACACATCGCAACAATTCCTTTAGAGGATCGAAAAACTGTTAACGCTGAATGGTATACAGTCATTTGTTTGCCAAAAGTTATAGACGAAATCAGGAAGAACAACCTAAAACGTGGCATTCTTCATCACGACAATGTGAGTTCCCACACAGCACGTCTAACAGTTGACTATTTGAAGGAGAAAAGTGTTGAAATAATGTCTCATTGTCCATATTCACCTGACTTGTCGCCGAATGATTTATTTTTGTTCCCAACTGTGAAACAAAAAATTCGTGAAGATCGATTTTCAACACCTCAAGAAGCAGTTGAAGCCTTTGAAAACCATGTTTCTAAGATACAACCTTCAGAGTGGAAAAAATGTTTTGAGAACTGGTTCGTACGCATGCAAAAGTGTATAGACCATAAAGGCGAATATTTTGAAAAACAATAAAATAGTTTGTTCCCAAAAATTTTGTTTTTTTTTCCCAGATTTTGTAAAAATATAAAAGGTGACCCTCGTATCGCGAGAAAATTTTTAATTGTTTTTCCAACTTCATACCTGTGGAAAGGGGTTTCAGGGGTTTTAGTTATTTTATGTAATAGATACTAAATTTCAATTTGGTTCGTTTTAATTTGAATTCTATTAATAAATGTATAAAAGTTAAAATGTGCTTTTTAAGATGTTTTTTACACTATAATTATAAATTGAAATTTTTCGAAGTGAATAGCACTAGGACATCTAGTTTAAGCGAAAAATCCCGAGGTAAATCTTGTGGCTGACCAGGATACTTAGAAAAAAATAATTAGGGAAAAATATAACAAGAAAAGAGGAAGATTCAGGAAACACTGGAATGAAGGAAGATTTAAGCAGCAACAAATACGGGGCTATATGGAAAAAACAAAAGATGGGGGTAAAATTAAGGGATTTGCATTATGAAGGGATAGAACATCCACTCTATTCCAGAGATTTAGCTCCCATGGATTTCCATCTATTACCCAAAACTCAAAATCTTCATCGCTGGTCCACAGTGCAGTTGCAAACTGATACTTTACAGCACTTGCGGAACACTACAGTGAGAGAATAATGGCACTGAAAGATCGCTGGATGAAATGTATTAATATTAAAGGAGATGTTTAAAAATAAAAATTATTGAAAACATAAATTGTCATTTTTACAATCAAGCGGCGAAAATTTCAAGACTACAATCGAAGTCTCAACTTAACGGCAAATCGTCTAACGAATTTGAATGTATTTTCTTGACTTATTTGCAAACTCGACATAATATTTTAACGTTTAACACGAACTTTTGTTAATATGTACAAATGTGTGGGCGACACTGGAAATTTTTAGAAAATCAAACAAGGATTAGTTAAAAAAAATTAAATGATTTTATTCGTCAGCTTAAGATGCAAATGGTCGAACTCCACTTTTAGCTCAAAATGACGTTTTTGTACTCGCTTATCAAAACCTGTCATTTCACGATTCGATTTGCGTGCGTAAAAAGTCACTTTAAACACGAGTGCGTAAAAGTAAAGTTGGTACTTCCTGGAACTTGATTAATTTAGTGACATTTTAAAATCATAAATCCCTAACCTTAATAAATGCTACCCAGTTCGTTGTTTTTCTATGAAAATAAAAGGAAATGAAATAGAAATTGTTATATTTGGAAGGTATGTAATTCAATGTCAGAACAGCAACAAATATTATTTTTTAAATTTATAGAAAACTAAAAAACGGGCAAGGTAAACCTTGAGTCTGGCGGCTTAGACCGCTCGGCCATCCTGACAGATACTAGTAATATTGTTAAAAGGACTTATAAATATAAAAATTTTGAAATTATATTTATATTTTATATAAATATTATTATTGTTTATAGTTCTCGTACAAAAAATATTGTACAAACTTCGTGCGTGAAACATTTCGCGAATTCGTGTCCATAAAGCGCTCGCCTGCGGCTCGCGCTTTAAACTGGTCACTCATTCGCGAAATATGATTTCACGCACTTGGTTCGTAAATAACTATTTAAATTGATCACGTGTATAAAAATTATGCGCATCGACTGAAACACGCCTAACTCCCGAAATGTCAAAATTGCCGTCACAAAACACGACTCGAATCTGGCCTATCTCCTGCCTATTCTACAACAATACGCGATTGGCATAACTCCCATTAGTGTTATGACAGTGATGCGTGAACATTCGTCTCTGAAATTTAAAGTGCAAAAACCAATATTTAAGGTAAGTACTGATAATTTTTTTAGATAAATAGTATTTCAAACAGCTACCTAAATAACCTAAAAAATTGAAGTTTATTGTTTAGATTTGGCCTGTTGATAGATAAAATTAATAATACGCAGGTATCCTTTTTACTTTAACTATTTTGTAGTTCGATAAAATTTTTATTCGCGTGATATTCGAGGGACAACAAAAGACGTGTGGTACGCAGATAACATGTTAAGACGCATCCAGACTAGTAAAAATTTACTCATACTGTGACATTCGGCATAAATTTCTAACGAACCCTATCTATTTCAGAATGAATCCTCAATAAAATACTTTCACTGGCTGGAATACACATTAAAAAAAGGCCAATATAGAAAATTATGCAAACAGAAACAATGTGTTAACAGTTAGTGCCGCTTCTGCTCAAGATGATGACCTTTCTACATTGTTTACAGATAGTAGCAATCTAGTAGATCATTTAATGTCAGCACCTAATGATCAGTGATGACAGTTTAATTATTGATAAAATGTTATTAAACCTCGCTGAAATAGAAGTTGCTAACTTGGATTTTATGTGTTCAAATGCGCCTCAAAGTAAAAATAAAACTGAACCAGAAGGTCAGCAAGGTTTAGTTCTAGAACCAATCTCTAGCGAACAATCCCAAAACTCTATTTCCGAAGTACTCGAAGCCTCTAATCCTTCTGATGAATCATATGAACCGAGTGAAAATGAAACCACTTCAAGCGAAGAAAATGAAGTCTTAGAGGAACTAGAAAAAAACACGTCAACCGAAACCATTGTAAGAACACGCAAGAAAAGACGTCAAGGTGGAGTACTTAGATCGCACCTATTTTAAAAACTTTCAAGGTGTCCAATACATCAGTTCCATACGTCCAGGCAGAACAGCAGGTGATCCGACTGTCACTAACATCAGAGCACTTCAATATAATGAAAACGGAATTCACTTTAAAATCAGACATTCAGAGGAATGGGCACCATTGCCTTATAGATCGACAAAAAGGGTAAAAAAATGGAATCTAGAGGAGTTGCCATTGATGTATCCAACTCCTATACCAATTAAACAAGATAAGTTTCAACATTTAATGGATCTTAAAGCTTCTATTCCTCAGGACTTTCATTTGTTTTATGACAGCTTACCACATTTGTAAATCTGCTCTTGTTTTCCGTCACAGAACAAATAGTGATACAGTAAAACCTCTAATTATGGACACCTCCGACAATCGGACACCTCTAAAAAATGGACATTTTTTGTGGTACGAAATTTTATAATGGGTTTTCTTAACAATAGTCACTCCTAATATTGGACCCTCCATAAATCGGACGCGGACACCCTTTATTTCACCGAAGCAATAAAACATCTGTAAATATATCTCTTAATTAAGGACAGACAAGACGGGCGGCGCCGAATAAAATTTTGCAATTATGTATGTATGTATGTACTTTTATTACTGCACACGTGGAAGTATATCTACTCGGGTTTTTCCCATAATACATATGTATGTACAAAGTGCACACGTGGAAGTATATCTACTCGGGTTTTTCCCATAATACAAAGGAACGACGGTTTACCACTGGCCTACTCGTCAGGTGATAAGTGGAGTGATATGTATTTTGAATCAGTTTGAACTAGCCTTTGATAGTGTCAACATGGATTCTAGTAAAAGAAAGCGGTGAACAATCCAAGATAAAATTGATATTATTGCGGTTAGTGTCCGAAAGCTCGCGGAAAAGTTTGGTGTCGGAAAGTCGAAAATTAGTGATATAGTGAAAAACAAAAGTGAAATAAAAGAACTTTTCGAGAAAAATGGAAACCTAGCTCAAAAAAGGATGTTTCCAAAAACTAGTGGTTTAGCAATCGACGGAGCAGTGTTCAACTGGTTCTGTAAGGTGCGAAACAAAAATATTTCCATGTCAGGACCCCTACTCAAAGAAAAAGCGCTGGAAGTAGCACAAAGTTTACAACTCACCGAATTCAAAGCGTCTAATGGTTGGTTGGAGAAATTTTGTCAAAGACATAAAATATCATTTAAAAGTGTGTGTGGTGAATCTGCCTATGTAAACATGCAAAATGTAGATGATTGGAAAGTCAAGTTGCAATCAATATGCAAAGATTACTCTCCGAAAGATATTTTTAATGCTGATGAAACCGGTTTATTTTTCCGCGCCCTTCCGACAAAAACATTTGCGTTAAGAAGTGATAAATGTGCCGGAGGAAAATCTGCAAAAGAACGACTAACTATATTGTTGTGTTCAAATATGGAGGGTGATAAGGAAAGGCCGTTAGTCATCGCTAAAAGTAAGAAACCTAGATGTTTTAAAGGAGCTCATGTGGATAACTTGCCGATAGGATGGATATCTAACAAAAAAGCGTGGATGACTTTGGATATTATGTCAGCTTGGTTAAAGAACTTTGATAACAAGATGAAGAAAGAAAAAAGGCATGTAATTTTGTTTCTTGATAATGCCACTTCTCATCCGAAGATTACATTAGAAAACGTAAAATTGGTTTTTCTGCCTCCAAATACTACCTCGCATTGTCAACCTATGGACCAGGGTGTGATTCAAAACTTTAAGGTAATTTACCGGAGCATGCTTGTAAATAGGCTTTTGGCGTTAATGGATACTGAAAATTCACTAGAAATGGTAGAAAAAAACATTACGGTAGTCACTGCGTTAATATGGATATCAGCTGCTTGGAAAAAACTCTCGCCTGTGACCGTAAGAAACTGTTTTCAAAAATGCGGATTCAATCAAAGTGACAGTGATCTAAGTGCAGAGTGCGATATAGAAGATAATATACCATTAGCATTTTTATTTCCCAATTTTAACATCACTAATTTAGATTTAAGCACATACGCATTAATTGATAATGACTTATTTACTGAAAATCCTAATGTTTCCATTATAGATTGTATCGATGAAATTACTGATATCAGTGATTAAATGGAAAATGAGATTGAAGAGGAATTTGTAACTAGTATATCAAATATTTCAGAAGCCCATCAAAAATTAAAAGATCTTGAGAACTATTTCTTAAGCACTAACAGTTTTAACATTGCTAACAATATTTCTCAAGCTCTTCTTGAATGTGAATCTGAGATATTTAAACATAAAATTAAAAAAGCAAGACAAACAACAATTAATGATTATTTCAAGTAAAATCTAGCATAAAATATGTATGTATTATGTGTATTAAGTATTGTAAATTTTTTTCGACTTTCGTCTTATTATGTGTGATTAAATTGATATGAGAATGAATATTTTTTTTCGTTTTTTTTTCACCTCCACATTTTGGACACCTCCATATATTGAACATTTTAGGATTCCCCGTCAGTGTCCATTATAAGGAGGTTATACTGTATAATATATTATTAGAATGTTACTATTTTTTTATATGTTTTCTAAGTTTATTTCTATGTAGTAAGTAATTTAAGTTAAAAAGGAAACAGGTACTAGCTGCCTATCACTATTTCACTTTCTGAGTTGTTCTTTGCATCTCCTGGAAAATTTTCGATTTTGGAGTTAAGTTGCAGTTGCATCTTAAGCCGACGTATTGTTTTTCAAAATATTCCCCTTTAACATCAATACCTTTTTGCATTCGATGAAACCACTGTGTTTAAAGTGTTTTGTCTAAATAATAAATTAATGCGAAATATTTGATACAACTTGTTTTAATTTGGAAGTAAATTTAGGAAAAAAGTTTCATACAAAAACTGAGCTGCAAAAAATCTTAGCTTTCATGAAATTTATTTTAACGAGTGCATATTGAGCGATTATTTCAAGGTATTACACAAGAGTTTTTTATAGTTAAAAATGAATCAAAAGAACAACCTCACTTTCGAATTAAGATATTTTTTACGTTCTATATTACAGTCAGGTCTGAGCATGCTTTAAACATCTTTTAATAATCTTTTAATCACGATTATTTCTTTTCTTCTTTAATTATAATGAATATATGTTACGTAATTCTAATTAAGCCAGGTTTCCGGTCAATAAATAATTTATTATTTCTATCATTCCGGAAACCTAATAACTTTCCTAGCAATAAATATTTATGGCTAATTTTTATTACAAGCACGTCGACGCATGGTACATCTTCAATAGTAATTAATTTCGGATCTCCAGAAAGTAGAAAACTTTGGGGGAAGATGGAAAATTATCTTGTCGTATCAAACCAATCACGAAGATTGATAACTAGCGAATACCCACACGCATACAAAGAGTAAGAAAAAGAAGTTGGAACTTCGCTTTTTATTTCCAAATAACACACTATTCTAAATAGCGAATATTTTCCGACCAAAAAAAAAATAATTCTAACAAAACGTAAAACGAAAACAATATTAAGGCAAAAATCTAATTAATGGCTTAAATTAAAACAGTTAAAATAACCAATGTTTAATTGCTAAATATTTTACAAATATAATTTGACGGGGGAGCGATTAAAATTGGCAATAGTTTCGCCATGTTGATTATAGTAATGACTTCAGTTCTGTTTTAGGAGACTACAGTCAAAATTTGCCCAAATCTGTTTAGTCGTTTAAAGTAAATTATTTGTGTTTTGATATTAATATGGAGAAAAAAGAATTAAACATTATTTTTTACTTAAAGAAACTGAGAATATTATGATAAATATGCTCCTTCTCATGAAATATGAAATAATTTATAAGTAATTCACTGCTCTCAAAAGTAGTCATATCAAGATGTTAAACATCCGGTGCCAACATTTCCAGTAACTTCTCCAGAAATGATTAATAATAAAGTCCATACCATTGTAAAAAACGATAATCGAACAAAAGTGTGTGAGAATAGCTTTTGCATCAACATTTAAATATGAATAAGCTTACACGAGTTTGCAAATACAAAGTATTACAATTACAAATGACTGCATGACGCTAAGTTCAAGCGAAACCCAAGAGAATTACTTCATTTGTCGCAGTAGATGAAACCTGGATACTCTATAGAGACAAAAACACAGTCAAAACTATGGATTTTTCTGAAGAACGTGCTCCGAAGAAGGCAAAACCCTTCGATATTATGACCACAATTTTTTGGGATTCAAAAGACGTAATCTTTATTGACTATTTACAGAAGGAAAGTACAATAACTGGTTATTATGTTGATCTACTGAAACATTTCAATGTGGAAATGAAAAATAAACGACCACATTTGTTCAGAAAAAAAGTTTTATTCCATGAGGATAACACCCCCTTTATTTCATCCGCTAAATTTGTCGAATTAGCGAATGAATTGCTGCTAAATCCACCATATTCACCAGATCTGGTTCCAAGTGATTTTATTGTTTCCAAAACTAAAAAAAAATAATGGCTTGGTGGAACAAGATTTGAGACAAATAAGGGAATAAGCAAAACCGCAACGAATACCTATTTTAACGAGCTTTCTTACCATAAAATCACGCTACATTTTGGTAATGCCAGAAATAAGTTTAAATTTTTATCACAATAAGGGGTGTGGAAGCTTTCACCAATGACCTCGCAGATATACCTACGCAATATCAAAGATTAACCAGATTAGCATGTCATCGGTTCACTTCAATTTATGTAGATTTAAACAATTGGAATAATTTTCTTTTTCAAGATCGAATTTGAAATTTAAATATTGCAAGTGTTCGCTGAATATATCAAGGTGACACCAAGAGTTTCCGCAAAACATTTAATGAAATGTTAAAGCATGCGAGTAAGCTATTACAAGTTTTGATTATATGACATTTGGAAGATAATTTACTTTAACAGAAATTGAAAATTATACTTTGTTATAGGAGATATTATAAAAAATATTAAAACGAAAGTATTTTCGCGTAATGATTTTTTACAGTTTTAAGCAGTCGCATATAGCGCTTAAAGTTTACATTTGGCATTTGGGAAAGATATATCATGAGTCGTATACAGAATTTAAACGATTCGGTGATACCTTTCGTCAGGGGTGACTTGTCATATATAGCAACCAACAAAAAGATCGATGCTGCACTCAATGTAACTTTTTTTATGAAAATTAATATAACAGCTCAATCGTTCTTGTTTTCGTCAATTAATACAGAAAATCCTATGTTTCCAAAGCAAAATTTAGAGACGTGAGATGAAAATTTCGATATTATGGAAGTATCGGAGGAGTAGTCAAGGCCCTTAAGGAGGACTATTGAATCATTTAAGCCCGATACTCTTGAATCATTCGGCATAGACATGCGTCGAAGGCGAAAATTTTTGCACGGTGATCTGGTTGTGAGAATGTTGTGCATCCAATGAATATCGGACAATTTGACCATAGTCCCAAAAAAGACGCCCATTGACCTAATGCAAACTAATACCTGAAAAATTCAATTTCTGCTAGTCAAATGCCGTGTTCCGATATCGTAATGGGTGATAAAATATTAGAATTTCGTGTTACGAATAGGACGGGAAATCAAAATTGGTGGAGTTCACATTCTCAATTAAAAAAGCCGACGGAAACTGAGCAAAGAAGAAACGCTAATAAACAGATGGTCGCCTCTTTTTCTTTAGTTAATAGAGTAATATGGTCACAATTCTATTAGAGAATTGCACGCCGCATCTTTGCCGTCGGTGTTTAAAAAATTACATTCCAACCGCCCCAGAAAACTGCATTATCCTGTCACCAACCATCTTAAACAATAGACCAAATCGCTGCTTCTAGAGCTACAGCTAATATAACATTCGCATTGCAGTCCCGATTTGATACCTTGCACACAATCCAAAATCAACAGTACTGAAACGACGCGACTTATAAACAACTGATCTCTGAAATGCTTCTATAACTCTGGATCCAATGTCTATAACTGGTTCCATCGAATGCAGAAATGCACAAGATTCTCAAGACAAATTCTTCGGTAAACAATAAAGCAAAAAATAACAAAATTGCGTGTTTTATTTATGATATTACCTGAGTATATCATATTGTGTTGTGAGTCATCCGATGATACGTCAGACGAGCGATGACCTGGCGATGACTTCACCGACGGAACACATCATCAAGTCTCCCGGACCTCCAAGAAAGAGTCCGGAATTATTCTCGAATGCGTATAGGCCTATATAAGTCCTCGAAAATGGAGGAAGAGAATCAGACAATCAGCAACCGGCAACGAGTATATAAATGTGAAATAAATATTGAAATAAAGGCTATTATTATTAGTCATTAGTTATTATATGTTATTTAGTGTGTTTTAATATTAATATATTGTCTTTGTAATTACCGTTAGTTTTATTTAAAAGAGCCTAGAGAGGCAAGTTCTTTACAATATACTGATACTTAAAAGCTTATGGTCACACAAAATGTATTGGAAATCACGTGTAACTTCTATTGCCAAAATACTTAATATAATATACCAATAATATTAACTTTTACACGCAATGTTAAAGGTAAAAACTGGAATCATCACTTCGAAATATTATTTATAAAAATAATAAGGGAAACTGGGGAGACATGACCGTACAGGAAACTTGACCAGCAACAGAATTTTCCGTTGTTTTTAGGTATTTAAACAGCGCGCGCTGTGGAAAGAGTCAAAACTAATCACGCAAAACAACGCTACTGCAAGCAGTTGTTAATTAGATGTATATGAGGTTATGTGTTTTTGTAGAGAGCAACTGTACTTTTGTGGGTCCTGTTTGTATGAGTTTGGACGGGTTGCTTTTGGATTAAGGTAAATTGCTTAAGTAAAAATCTGTAGTAAAGTTACTGCAGTTTTAAATGTTTATTAAGTGTTTTAAGAACATAGAAGGCAATCATTGTTTTTTTGTAACTTAATTAAATATGGCGATACAGGGAGACATGACCAATGGATTTTAGGGAGAGATGTGGTGTCTCCCTATACCAATAAATTTGGAATACGTAAGTGATAATTTTTTAATTGCTGATTGTAAATGTTTTCACTACACACCCTTTTTATATTATTTTTTTGTAGGGTAAATAACAAAAATTATACTAATTAAAACAAAAACATTTGCCTAAAATAAACAGTTTTTACTTTTGCAAACCCTAATGCGTCTAGGTTTTTTTTGTAGAATGCCTTTTAAATATAAACCAAAGGAAGGGTCTGCAAGAAGGAATTATTCACCTGAAGGAATGAGGTCAGCTGTTAAATATGTGGTAAATGAAAACAGTAGTACCAGAGGAGTTGCCATTAAATATGGAATTGACCGTAAAACACTTAGTAGATAGATTAAAAAATATAAAAATAGTGATAACAAATATTCTGTATCTATGACAGCAAAGTACAATCTTGTCAAATTTTTTCTGCCGATGTTAAGAATCTTTTGGAAAACTACATAATTTATTCCTCTAAACTTAATTACGGATTAAATCCTAAAGCAGTGCTATCTTTTGCGTACCAGTTTGCAATAAAAAATGCGTACAAAAATTTCAGAAAGTTGGCGTACTAACAAGTCTGCAGGATATGATTGGCTGAGAGGATTTATGTCACGACATAAAAAACTTTCACTTCGACAACCTGAATCGACCAGCCTGTCGTTCTACGGCATTCGATAAAACAAATGGCGACCGGTACTTTTCTAATCTGAAAGAAGCATTGTCAGCACATTGTTATGGTCCAGAATACATATACAATATAGACGTAACTGGTGTGACCACTGTACACAAACCAGGCAAAATTATAGCGATCAAAGGTGAAAAACAGGTAGCTAGAGTAACATCGGGAGAAAGAGGCAAATTAGTCACGATGTGCTGTGCGATATCGGCTATAGGGGGGGGAGGAAAAGAGTAACACCTGCTATGACCAAAGGAGCTCCACCTGGTTCAGATGCAGTAGCTCATCCCTCCGGATGGATGACTCAGGAAAATTTTGCTTTATATATCAAACATTTCAATAAGTACAGCAGAGCTTCAAAAGAAAATAAGTGTTTAATTATTTTTGACAACCATGAGTCATATAACACCTACTATAATAGATATGTGTCGAGATAACGGCATCGCACTAGTTACTCTACCTCCGCATTCTAGCCATATATTGTATCCTCTAGATAAAGGTATTTTTGAACCACTGAAAATCTTCTCCAATCAAACTGCAGGTGATTATATGATTAATTCTCCTGGGCAAACAATTACAATACAAGATATTCCTGAGTTAGCTGGAGTCGCTTTTCTTAAAGCGTTCACTCCGACAAATATACAAAAAGGATTTTCGTCATCAGGAGTTTATCCATTTAATAGTACAATATATACTGAACATGATTTTCTTGCCGGACAGATCATTACAAAACTCTGGTAAAGGTAGCAATTCTGAAGTGGCAGCTGATGTAACTTCTGTACAAGCAAAAAGTTCAAAAATACATATATTATCAAACGATATCATCTCTACTTCTGTTTCAACCCTACATTACAGTTCAAACACATCAGTTTCCATCTTAAAATATTTACCTGAAGATGTTCGTCCATTTCCAAAAGCTCCACCCCCGAAAAACAATTGTACGTGGACGCAAAAAAACGATGTTCCTTAATTTTGACAACAAATTCTAATAAAGACAAAATTGCGGAAGAGTATGTGTTTAGAATGAAAAACAAAAACAAGAAGAAAGCAAAGAATACGAGACAGGTTAAACGGAAAATAGTCGACAGTTCTGATGAGGAAATCAAACGCCAGTGTTAAAAAGTCACGAGAAAAAGACACGGTACAAGAAAAAGACAAATTAAAAAATATTATATTTCTTCATCTGACACGGAAAAAGAAGAATTTCAAAGTGATTTCAGCGGCGAGGACCTTGACGTTGAAGATTTTCCTGATGAGCTGCTTATACAGGTGGGTTTTGAATATTTGTTTATATATCCTGTATCAGCAAATACAGCCATTGTCCCAAAAGAGGACATTCCAATTATGCTGCCCCAACCTATTTCTCGAGGTGGAACAGATCGTGCAGTGCTCAAGATTTCTTTTAATTTTGACTTTAATAGCTTTTTTAATATTAACTATTAAAATTCTTACCTGTACATGTACTTAACACGTTTGTCTATAAATGTTAATTAATTACTACAAAACCCACTAAGTACATAGTCAAATCTCCCAATGCCCTGGTCTTGTCTCCCATAGATAGGGAGGTTTAACCCATTTGTAACAAAAAAGTAAATTACTAAATCTATAAAAAAAAAATCAAAATACGAAGGTCAAGTTAACACATTTAGAAAATAAAAACATCCATTTATTTGTATGACATAATTTAAAAGCAATTTTTCTAATTTTTTTGATAATTTGTTACTATGATCAACCGTCCCCAGTTTCCCCTAAACAGTAAAGAGCTAAATTAAAGAAAAAATTCTGATGTAAGCATGCTTAAGTACAACTGAATAGCAAGCCAGCCGTGTACCAACGTTAAATTTGTTTGTTTACATTAACATTTCTTTTTCTAAAATAAACTTTTATATTTGTGCATTTAAAATTTTAACACAATTATTAAGATTAGAAAAAACATTGTATTAAATGCAATAAATTACAATTAAAAGAACTAAATTAATTAAGTTATTGTTTAAAATTAAAGAATTGCCAAGCTAGTAATAAAATTTTGGATTCTCAGCTTTTACTAACAGTAACTTATTAATTAATAAATTAATTATTTTATAATCAATATAACCATGCGTATGATAACAGATGATCGCAAAAAAACATAATTTGAAGCACATTAGTTACAAAAGTAAGAACAGAGGGCCCGGATGAGTTCCTCAAGGAACACCAGACTCGGCGTAAGCAATAGGTTTAAAATTATTAATTATATTACACTGGGTTTGCAAGCTTAAATAAAACAGGTTAACAGAGTCGTGTAACAATGGTAGGTATATTTTGTCGACTTAATATTTCTCTGTTCACAACCTCTAACACAATTATTAAGATTAGATTAAATTCTCAGAATTTGTAGTTACTAAGTATTGAAATAGAAGAAATACAAAAATAAATTTGTTAGGATTATCGCTTAAAATTGAAGAACAGTCAAGGTAGTAAGTGGTAAGTGTTGGATCTTTAGCTCTTACTAATAGGCATAAACAAGTGAATGACAATTAGTTTATCAAGTACGTATCACTTTACGACAGGAAAAACAGGAATACATCTGACGCAATTTCAACTTTATCATTAACAAATAATGCATTCAAAACAATCTTGGAAAATGCTTGTATTTTTAAACGACTTTTAACTGATACTTACCTCCCCCAAATTATCGAAACCGTAATCTTTCGCAAGAGATTCGGCAACTTCTTTACCACCTGGTACATGAACCACCCATTGCTGAGTATAATAACTCTCGGATAATTGTAATAGAGACGACCAAATACAAATTATAAAAAAATGAAACATCGTCAGTACACGACACACACTTCAAGTCCGATTTAAATTTTGCAAATGCACACACTAAGTCATGAATCTCATCAAAAATTTATTAAATCTATTCACTAAGTGGTTGTTCATAACAGACGCCTCTATAAAACAATACAATTTCTTATAGTTACGTAAATAAAAATATGTATTTATATTAAAAGTAATAAAACATTCTGAACAGTATTATCTAGTATATGTTCTCTTGTATTCACATCCTAACCCTGGATTTTAATGTTTTTGGTATAAAATTTAAATAAAATAACATTACAATAATGATTATCATGAGGATATAACCTAAAAAATTGTCCTAAATATTGTAATATTTACATATTTTGTAAACATCCATCGAATTACATGGGAATAATTTTCTTTTTAATTTTAGATATATTTACGTAAATTTAAATAAAATTAAAATATGTTCATTTATAAGTATATATTAAATATGTTAGTGTTGTAATAAAAACATCAAAGAAATATTTAACATATTACCAGGGCATCGTCCGTGAATTCAGAAAACACATTTTTTTTCTCAAAAATCATAATTCTTCTCAACAATATCGTAAAGTATATTTACAATAACGGTATTATTAAGTCAGTGCAATGCGTCCAATTCATTACGACAAGTGTATAGGTATTTGTAAAAGTCGTCATTCAACCACAGTCCCACTAACCAAACCAGCACTAACTCATTTCCTTGCAATATCACCACTGGTTTCACGTTATGCTATTGCTTCGGTATATTAGGTACAAGCGAGGCTATCTAAGATTGATGCGCATGTGTCCAGAATCCAATGTGCGCGCGTTCAACGATTTGCTTATCTCAAAATTTTCAAATGTTTTAATACACTTCGACTGTGATCCTAATCGTTGAGATGGCCTTAAATTTCAATAAAAAAATATCCACAATGTACGGGTATCAGAGATAAAACTCAGCGAGCGAACAGATTTAAATATTTAATGTAGAACGCGAACAAAAGTTGTTAATGAATTCAACACACCATCAATTAAGGAAAGTTAAATCTATTTATGCATGGAAAAGGTTATTTAAATATTTGACATCACAAAACAGACAATGAACAACAAATTTTAATTTTTTCCCTTATTTTTAGTGTATACATGCTATTATTTTTACTCCCAAGTTATTATAGGATCGGCGAAATCGAATTATTCCCTATATATCCAAGACCTGCGAATGATATATTAAATTACTTGAGAATCAACGATTTAATTCCCGGGACACGTCTTTAAAAAATATATACCTGAAACAATGCACTTGTTCTTATGTATCCAAACACTGACATAAACGATGTTCAAGTTTGTAGAAACAGGGTTGGAACTCATTTTTCGAAGTTAAGCAACGGTTTCACATTCTACTCGTTATCAGATATAATAAACCCTCTTCGCACATTCAATTCAATCAAATTTTTTTTTTATTTTGCAAATACAGTGAAAGCTCTCATAAGCGGGCAGTCACGGTTCCAGGATTTTTCCCCGCTTATGGGAGGTGCCCACTTAAAAGAAAACTCTGAGAAATCAAACAGAACTCGTATAATGTAACATGTAACTACTATATAGGTACATATATGTATGTACATAATATGTAATGACATAGACACAAACAACTTATTTAGGAACAGCTGGAAAATATCTTAAAATGGATGACTGCTTCATTTTCCTTTGCTGTTCTTCCATACGGCACTTCTGAAAATGACATTCCAGATTTTTGATATGTTCAAAAGCCACACAGTCATCTGTGGAAAACTTTTTCAGTTCCCTGATGCAATTTAAAGCTTCATCAAAGCACTTTATTTTATTTTCTTCTTCTTTTTGTTCTTGAACGTCTTCTATTTCGTCATCGGTCTCGTTCGCTTCACTAACTTGACTGGATGTAGTAGTCTGGTTTTCAAAATCATCATCTTCTGTTGGTGTCTTATCATCAATTTTTATAAATTCGTCTAGGTTCTGGTCACTGGTAATATTTAAATCTTCTGCAGCTCTCCTCATCATCTCCATTGTCGCAAAAACAGACAACGGTAAGTCATCCTCATCCTCAGAGTCAAACTGAGGAACCGTCGCATCCGTTTTTCTGAACCCAGCCTTTCTGAAACAATTTTGTATTGTTGATGGAGTGACCTTTTCCCATGCCGTTTTGATAAAATATAATGCCTCTAAAATATTAATTTTTTTTGATAATTCAGATGATGATTTAGAAGAATCTATGTTTGATAAAATATGTTGTATAATCTGGTTGCGGTAATAAAGCTTGAAATTCTGAATGATGCCTTGGTCTAGTGGCTGGCAAACAGAGGTTGTATTGGGAGGGAAAAAAATTAATTTCACATTTTTGAGGTGTAATTCTCGAGGATGTGAAGCAGCTTTATCTAAAAACAGGAAAATTTTTCTCTTTTCAATTCCCATTTTTCGATCAAGCTCGATTAACCATTCACCCATTATATCGCCTGTCATCAAGGCTTTCCGATTTGACATCCACTTGACAGGTAAATCCTTAATACTTATGTTTTTCACTGCTCTAGGACGAGCCGATTTTCAAATCACTAGTAGTTTTTCTTTCTGCCCTGTCATACTTGCACAAAACAACACTGTAAGTCTTTCTTTGGCCAATTTCCCACCTACACACTTTTCAGATTTTAAGGAAAGGGTCTTATTGGGAAGCGCGCGAAAAAAAAGGCCACTTTCGTCGGCGTTGCAAATGTCTTCGCATTGGTATCCGAGTAATAGTGAAGGAAGTTTTTCTATGAATGCATCATCAACTGTCTCTTGGTTTACATCAGCTGCTTCACCAGAAATGCATTTAAAGCTTACATTATGTCTTTTACGCCACTTTTGTAGCCACCCATCAGATGCACTGAAACTGGTGCAGCCGATTTTTTCTGCAATTTGTTTTGCTTTTTCTTTTAGAAGCCCTCCAGAAATGGGTATCTTCTGATTTCTAGCATTCACGAACCACTGATAACATTCTTTATCGATGTTGGAACCTTCAGTTCTGAAAAAACTTTTTTTTATGCACATTTACACCAGACTGCCATAAACGTCTAATGTCCTCTTTATTTTATGCTATCATCGTAGCTTGCGTCTTTCCTATCGAAAATCGCGCTGCTATAGCCCGAGTAGATAGTTTTTCTTTATCAATTATATTCACTATTTCCATTTTTTCTTTTAGTGTTAACATTCTTTTTTGTGGAGGCATTGTTAAAAATGCACACACCCGATTCTCTATCACAACTAAAGCACAAAGAACCAACGACTAGCTGTTTCTTAAATGGTAAATCCCCTAAGGGAATCGACGAGTCTAGAAATGTGTAATGCGTGTTAAAATCGCCTGAAGTCTACTTTACACTCCTAAAATTTGAACATAACGATACGGGACACTTATATACATATTAAAGTAAATCAGACTTAAATCGCCGACTATCTAAATCTACTATAATATACAAAGGTCAAGAAATAATTATCTATATATATATATACATATATATATATATATATATATATATATATATATATATATATATATATATATATATATATATATAAGTGATTAGATAATTTCTTAGCCGTTCATTAAATATAACATTTGATAAATTATTGGAGGTTTTCGGCTTTTATATGAAATATTTACAAATATCAAGTTAGTATGTAATTGCAAAGTAAGGGGGTATGCAAACATTGCTGTCTACAAATTACAAAGCAAATCATACGAAATTTTTAATTGAAAAAATGTCTATGTTGGGACTCGAACCCAAGTCTACAGCTTTCCGGGCTGTCGTCATTGGTCTAGTGGTTATGACGACAGCCCGGAAAGCTGTAGACTTGGGTTCGAGTCCCAACATAGACATTTTTTCAATTAAAAATTTCGTATGATTTGCTTTGTAATTTGTAGACAGCAATGTTTGCATACCCCCTTACTTTGCAATTACATACTAACTTGATATTTGTAAATATTTCATATAAAAGCCGAAAACCTCCAATAATTTATCAAATGTTATATATATATATATATATATATATATATATATATATATATCAACGTTCATAAAATTCTTGGATTTTCGGCTTTTTGTTAAATAAATAAATTAGTGTGTTTACGTTTCGACAACTATTTTATTCTCGATTGAAAATCGTGTCTTCATCAGAACATGTTTCGACACGATTTCCTATGTAGAATAAAACAGTTGTTGAAACGTAAACACACTAATTTATTTATCTAACAAAGAGCCGAAACTCTAAGAATTTTATCAACGTTATTATTAGAGAACGGACATTCTTACCACATGACTAAGTTCTCCCAATACAATAGCCGTTGTCCATTGTTAACGCTGGCGAAATCAGGTGGCCGAGAAAATCAAACACAAATACTTCATTGTATTACATCGGGATGTACTCAGCGATGTTTATAAACATTTCCAATTGCCGATTGCGTTTAATGGAATATATCCTCCGAATACAATAGGTGTGTTGTCCATTGTAATCGCTGTCGACCAGATGGCCAGATGGTCTAACAAATACTTCATTATTACGCCGAGTCATGTGGTAAGAATGTCCGTTCTCTAGTTATTATATTTATTAAACAGCTAAGAAATAGATCTTCTCGGTATTATATATACTCGTATATACATATATATATATATATATATATATATATATATATATATATATATAACTGTGTAATAAATCTGATGACTGATGTTAAAGTTGTTAAAGTTTAGAAAACATTTTATTATAAGAGGCAGGTACTGTTTATCCACTCAAAGAAGTAATTGATACATTTCACAATACTATTCTTTTAGAAATTTGGTTTGCAGAACAATAGACGATACTTTTTATACTTTCGTTATAGGAATAGAACATATGCCAGGATAATAAGGAATAAAGAACGATTGTCCAGAAACATTCAACAAAATCAATTAGGTACTCTAAACGAAATATAATGCATATCTTCTTTATTGCTATTTACTACAGTAATCCTTTCATACAGAAATCGCTTACCGGCAAGTATATGCATACTGGTGCATGTACACCCATACATTTTTTTCAAAATTCGTAGAACTATTTATAAACTATCGATTCAGAAACATCTTTCATGTATTAGTAATAAAAAATGGATGGTTTATTTTAATACTAAGGTAATACATATAATCATTTTTCAAATACCAGAATTTAATTGCATTTGTATTGATTATACGCCGGTGGGGATGCACTACATACGGTCCTGCCTTACCGCAAAAATCCTCAGCTCTAGTAGAGCTGAGGATGTTTGCGGTACGGCAGGACCGTATGTAGTGCATCCCCACATTTTAACTATTTATCTAAATATTCTCTGAAATGATTTGCCGGATCTCATAAATTAATAGAGTGATATTTTAGTATGCACTGGATATTGTTATTATACAAAATCATAATAGCCATTTGTATTTATGGATCATAAATAATAATACGCATGTATTTGTATTTGGTTGTGAATTCAATTTAAACTTAAAACGAATCGTAATATTTTAACGACAAGCCGTCCTTACAATACATGCATTCGAGACAAAGTGTGCAACTCTACGAATAACTTCCATAATTGATCGAAAATGGACATTTTGGAGCTGAAGTAAAGCCCCTATTCTTAGAAAATTTTATTACTGTCGTTAAGAACTATTATTATAAACAACAAAGGCATTTTATTAGTGTTGAAGTTTTAGTTTCATTGAATTTCCATGTTGTAAGTAGTCAATTGTAAAGTGTTCATTCACAATATTCTAAAACAAGGTGTAAATTTAACTAAAATCCAGAAAAACACATTCTGATAATATATTACTAGATTAGAAGCTGTGTTTATTACTATTTATTATATTATTTTTATAACCAAATGCAATAAAAGCTACGAAAACAAAAGAAACCTCGATTTATTAAAATCTTGTCACACAGCCTTTCAAAGCCTGGCAGCACATATTTTGCATATATTTTATATATACTACCTACTTGAACTAGGTGAATGAAGTTAGAAGTTATAACTTATAACTTCTAACTTCATTCACCTAGTTCAAGTAGGTAGTATATATAAAATATATGCATATATGTGAATGAAGTTAGAAGTTATAACTTATAACTTCTAACTTCATTCACCTAGTTCAAGTAGGTAGTATATATAAAATATATGCATATATGTGAATGAAGTTAGAAGTTATAACTTATAACTTCTAACTTCATTCACCTAGTTCAAGTAGGTAGTATATATAAAACATATGCAAAATATGTGCTGTCAGGCTTTGAAAGGCTGTGTGACAAGATTTTAATAAATCGAGGTTTCTTTTGTTTTCGTAGCTTTTATTGCATTTGGTTATAAAAAATAATATAATAAATAGTAATAAACACAGCTTCTAATCTAGTAATATATTATCAGAATGTGTTTTTCTGGATTTTAGTTAAATTTACACCTTGTTTTAGAATATTGTGAATGAACACTTTACAATTAACTACTTACAACATGGAAATTCAATGAAACTAAAACTTCAACACTAATAAAAGGCCTTTGTTGTTTATAATAATAGTTCTTAACGACAGTAATAAAATTTTCTAAGAATAGGGGCTTTACTTCAGCTCCAAAATGTCCATTTTCGATCAATTATGGAAGTTATTCGTAGAGTTGCACACTTTGTCTCGAATGCATGTATTGTAAGGACGGCTTGTCGTTAAAATATTACGATTCGTTTTAAGTTTAAATTGAATTCACAACCAAATACAAATACATGCGTATTATTATTTATGATCCATAAATACAAATGGCTATTATGATTTTGTATAATAACAATATCCAGTGCATACTAAAATATCACTCTATTAATTTATGAGATCCGGCAAATCATTTCAGAGAATATTTAGATAAATAGTTAAAATGTGGGCATGCACTACATACGATCCTGCCGTACCGCAAACATCCTCAGCTCTAGTAATAATATATAAAAAATATTTAATAAAACTTCATTCACAAATCAAAACAAATTTAAATATAGCGTACAGCTTGTGTTTATATTTTCTTTTTCACCTTCTAATCCACGAGAGATCACTTCATTACAACTTCAAGTGTATTGTTAAAGAATATTTTATTATTTTGTGAATGTTCGATGTTCTATGATAAAACTGATTTCTACGTCATTTATGAAAACTGCTCAATAAAATGTTTCAATCATATACCTCTTCACTCGTTAAGCTAATCAGCGAAAATTCAAATACTACATACGCTTTTTTATTTTTGTTATAAAAAAAGTAAATAAAAGGAAGTTAGGTACATCAATATTCGACATAGCCACTTCATACGATTTCATTATCAATTAGATACTTATCTACTTGATAAGTAACCGTAACTTTTGACGAAGAAATTTAAATGTATTTTATTGATCAGTATATTTATATTGAGGATAGCTATCATAGACTTTATCTAGAGTTGATGAAAACGGGCGTGACTTTATTAGATTAAAATTTACGCGTGTATTTGTTTAAATATGTTGAAACTCGAATACACATGTGATTTCGATATAATTACATAACATGATATATTACACCGCCATTTCGGTGACTAAACTGTCACACCTTGTATAATTTGGCAACTGTAACCTATTATAGTATAATCGGAATGTTTGTCTCTTCCATATTCTTTTGTACTAAGACTTTAAGTTTACCAAAAACAATTACCAACGGTAATCAATCAACATTTAGACATTCCATTTGCTCTTGTAACGTTTCAATGAAACAGTTCCCCTTATTACCTTCAACATCGCTTATTTTCGGTAGATAAGTTCTAATTGAAAATGTAAGAAATGTTTTTGCAAATTTAGTATCTTATAACATATAAATCCTACTAACGGTTTTTAAATTCTGTCTTTTCGAATTATTTTATGTCGTTAATGATTCAGGATCTCTTTAAATTACATATATTGCATTAATAAAATCTAAAACTACTCTATTGCTAATCTATTTTTTACAGACATTAATGTAACTAAATTAAATCTGATTTTTATATAATGGTTTCATCGAACTCTACAAAATTAATCCAATGTATAACTTTATTTAATGAATAATTAAATAACAAAAGCGATTTGAAACAGACTTGAGTGGGTAATAACTTTATATCGAAATATTATTAAAAATAGGGTGTGGAGAACACAATACAAGTTAATATTTGTGTGAAATTTGCTTTCCAGATATGCAGACACGTGTTTGGTCTTGCGCCTTGCTGTAAGCTCGTCAGTGCGTGATGCTGAGAAAGAAAAACTTCACCAAAAACTCCCTTGCTACCTACTACTCGTACAATCAAGTCACAAAAGTCGGTGTAAGTGTAAGACAAATCGTAAGACAAAGCAAGTGATTGCCATCAGACAGTCACAGCTGCAACTGACGGAAACTGTATTAGCGTGCCTTCACTATCAGGCAAATTGCTTCGACAGCGTACATAACAAAAACACAAAATTATACAAAGTTTTACCCACTTAAGTATGTTTCAAATTGTTATGCTATGCATAACAAAAACGAAAACAGTTCGACTCAGTGGCGGCTCTTGATGACGTTCGATGTGAGCTGCTGCACGGATGAGACTGCTTCGTTTAAGCTTTCATATATACAGAGAAGCAAGTAACCGTACCGAAATCTTCCTCTTGTCTCATCCGTGCAGCAGCGCACATCGTACGTCATCAAGAGCCGCCACTGGTTCGACTGATAGTGGAGGCACGTTAATAGAGTTTCCCTCGGTTACAGCTGTGACTGTCCGATGGGAAACACTTGCTTTGTCTTACGATTGTCATGTAAACGACAATAGTTGATCGTAAGACAAAGACAATTGTAAGACAAAGCAAGTGTTTCCCATCGGACAGTCACAGCTGTGACTGTCCGATCGGAAACACTTGCTTTGTCTTACGATTGTCATGTAAACGACAATAGTTGATTTGGTTTGCTTTTTTCTATAATTCAATGTCTGAACAATGTACTGCACCCTTTCTTGACTAATGCATAATGCCAAGCAATTTGTTCATGCGTAATTCAGTGATTTCCTTGAATCAGTGCATTTACTTGTCTTTGGTGCTTCCTATGCGTCACTGATACTGGCGACCTGATCGCTTGTCGTCAAACACCTTAATTTCGCCTCTTTAACAGAGTTTAGCAAGTCGAATCCACTGGTAAACATTCTTCACATCCACACAATCGTTGCCATAAATAGCTTTCAAACGACTGTAAATTTCGGTATGCGCGCAACCTTCCAGCGCTAGAAATTCTATCTTGGCACGCATCTCAGAAATCAAACTCATGATAAATGACACTGTTATTCAATGATGGTATATAGGAAAATTAAATTTTGCATGCTAAGACGAGATAATGGAAATTACTGTTTGCAGGTTACATCTTGTTCCTATCCCCACTACTCACGCAATGGCGTTGTTGGAGACCTTATATATCAATTCGCCCTAGTGTTTTATTAAAATAGTGATCTCAGATTAATGCCTTTCTTTTTTTCAGAGGAACCTATCTATTTTTATCTATCTACATTTCTTAATGCTTATTTCCAAATTACTTTGATTACGCCACGTGTAAAGCGAATTTATATCTAATTATAGTTTAGTACAATCTTCGCTTGTGTATACAAAAAAAAATTAAGGTAATCTGCAAATAATATAAATTTAGAAGAATAGACAAAATAATATAGGTCCTAGATGGCTACCTTGCGGAACACCTGCCAATATCCTCTGTACACGATTGATGAGATAGGAACGAAGCCATGTATGTTAATACATTACGAATAATTCCATACATTGGCAACTGTTTCAGTTAAAGATTGTGATCTACGCTTTTGAAAGCTTGAAGTTAGTATAAATGACGCTAAGAAATAAGTAATTAAACTTCTAGTTTCAAAAAATTCTTTTATTATAAATATCACTACAATATTGTTTCGCCATACAATGGCTTCATCAGGTGGATGAATACTGATGAAGCCATTGTATGGCGAAACAATATTGTAGTGATATTTATAATAAAATAATTTTTTTAAACTAGAAGTTTAATTACTTATTTCTTAGCGTTATACTGCAGTTTCAACAAGTATCTCCTTCGTCAATTAACTAGTATAGATGAAATCAACTTAAGATTCATTTTCCAAATATTTCCAAATATAAAATGCAAATATTGCAAAAGATTTGTCTCTGTACTATAATCGGTTATAAATCCATGCTGTTCTGATATAATAACTTATCCGCAACGATAAAATTAAGGATTTTACCAAGTCTACTGGGAGAGCACAGACTTGACAATTGTATTGTTACCGCCTTTTAATTTAAATGTAAATCAATACGCAAGCGCGTCCTTCTCCTTCCTCCATGACAACGTTAATTCGTTGATTGAAGGAATATATATTCCGTCAATCACCGGTTAATTATTGTATGTAATAACACTCAGATAGCACGCTACTTTTCCAATGTAAAATTTAAACCAACATTTCATTTTTGTTGGTATAATATAAGTATGTAAAAAGGGAAGTCAGCAACACATATACGAGGGATACCTTTTATATTTTTACAATCCGCATAGATGGTGCTTTTGACATATGTAATCACTATATTCTTAAAGTTTGACATTTGTCAATGAGAAATCTACGATAGTTTAGAAATTGAGTCAGTAGTTTGTTGACAATGACAGTTGACCTAACTCCACAAGAATGCATTATATCGCTTCGGTCAACTTTTAGTAATGAAGCACCATCAGAGAACACAGTTTACAATTGGTTTGCAGAATTTCGTCATGGTCGTGCCTTAGTGAGTGATGAATCACGTAAAGGTCGACCAAAAAATGTTGTGATTCCAAAAACCATAGATGTTGTGCGAAAAATGATAGAACACGATCGACATGTGACTTAAAGTGAGATAGAAGCATCTCTTGGCATATCGCAGACTGAAATTTATTCGATTTTACATAAACATTTATTTGCAAAAAAAACATGTTCCAGATAGATTCCACATAACTTGACCGAAGCACAGAAAGCAGCTCACGTCAATTGGTGTAAAGAGATGCGCAAAAAATTCGACGTAGGAACCGCAAAATCCGTATACAACCTCGTCACATGTGACGAAACATGGATATATGCGTATGAGCCGGAAATAAAGCAACAATCTACTGTATGGGTGTTCCAAGATGAACCGAACCTCATAGAAGTTGTTCGTGCAAGGAGCACTTCCAAGAAAATGATCACTTGTTTCTTCGGCTGTATAGGACACATTGCAACAATTTCTTTAGATGATCGAAAAACTGTTATCGTTGAATGGTATACCGCAATTTGTTTGCGAAAAGTTATAGACGAAATCAGGAAGAACAACCGAAATTCTTTCATCACGACAATGCGAGTTCCCATACAGCACGTCTAACAGTTGACTATTTGAAGGAGAAAAGTGTTGAAATAATGTCTGATTGTCTATATTCACCTGACTTGTCGCCGAATGATTTCTTTTTGTTCCCAACTGTGAAACAAAAAATGCGCGGACAGCGATTTTCAACACCTCAAGAAGCAGTTTCTGAGATATAACCTTCAGAGTGGAAAAAATGTTTTGAGAACTGGTTCGTACGCATGCAAAAGTATGTAGATCATAAAGGCGAATATTTTGAAAAACAAGAAAATACTTTGTTCCCAAAAATTTTGTTTTCTTCCCAGATTTTGTAAAAATATAAAAGGTGACCCTCGTAGTAGCGGGTTTTTCAAAAGAGACGTAACAATTTTATATTTAAAAAAAACACCAAATAATTGAGACATCGGGCTGAAGTTTATTCAAGGTGTAGTACACGTGTTAAATTTAAGTATGGAATTCAATATCGCTCATATGATCACCGCGAGCACGTTTGCAGCGATCGATTCTTTAGAGCCAATTTTCCACCACTCTTCCTCACATGTCGGTCGGAGAGTTGCCAATTTCGCGTTAGATATTGTTCCTGAGCTCCTCTAACGGTATTGGCTTGTTGGCATAAAGCACTGACCAAATTTAGTACAAATCTAGACAGTTTTGATGTTTTTACAAGTTTTATTTAACCAAAAATGAGTGAAATTTAGAAGTGTGTTAAAATTCTTGACGAAAAAAGGAAATGGACCCGAAAATATTCATCAGAGGATGAAAGGATACCAATTCTAGACGATCCAAGATGCGGAAGCCCCATCGAAGCAAGAACTAGGGAAAACCACAAGAAGGTCGCGGAGATAGATAGATCTTAGCAGATCGAAGAAAGGTGTCAATTATTGCTGTTGAAGTGGAGATATTAGAAGTCACAATATTAAAAATTTTGCATGTTGATTTTGATTTAAAAATGAACAAACTTCAGCACGGTAGATTCTCAGATTGCTTACTACTGAACAAAAAAAATTTTCGCAACAAATTTGTAAGGAAAACTTGAGGACTTCGATAAAAACCTAACGATAAAAACCTTCTTTCAAAAACACATGATGAGACAACGATCCCAAAAAGAAATCCAACGGCGTAAAATAGCATGAACGAGGTGGCCATTCGACCGGACTATTTATTGAGATTACACAATTACCGAACTTCCCATTCAATAGATCAATTGTTTGACCAGTTGTGTGGCATGTGGCACCATCTTGTTGGCACCACATACCACTGATGTCGATTCGATCTAATTTTGATCAAAAATAGTCACCCAACATGGCACGATAGCGAACTCCATTGATCGCAACATAGCGATCATTTTCATCGACGAAAAATACGATCCAATCACATGAAATCCACACCACACGCTCACTTTTTGTGGATGCAATGTAGTTCTTTGAAGCACATGTGACGTTGTTGCTGTCCAATAACGCATATTTTGCTTATTGATAAAGCCATTAAGCCAAAAATGAGCTTAATCGCTGAAGATGATTTTTCGATGAAATTCAGGATTTTCATCGAAATTTTGCAGAGCCCAATCGGAGAAGTTTCGACGCTTCAAATGATCAAAAGGCTTAACTTTTTATTAATTTATATATAAGTTTATTTGATCTTATAAGGGTGTAAGCCAAGATCTTTGCGCAAAATTCGCCACAATGTGGACTGAGAGATTCCCAATTCCTGTGAACGGCATGGAATCGTCTGATTTGGCTAATTTTGAACTTAAACTTACGGCTGCTATATTTTCGGTGCTTCGACTGCCTCACTGGCACAGGAACATTCAGTAGTATGCTGATTCGAATTATCCACTATAGCACGCACAGCCTATCTGGTGGGACGATTATTACGACCGAAAATTTGAGTAAGCTCTCTTAAAGTTGCGACCACCGACTCAGATTTCGGTAAAATTTAAAGATGCGTTTGTATTTAAATACAACATTGTTATGTCCCTATTGAAAAACCCAATACTTACCTCTTAAAAAAGCAATATTCTTTAATGCGTTAACAAGAAATGAATATTCTCTTGCTTGCGTGTGAAACAACGAACATTATACGCCTTGGTTAATACCGAAAAATATATGAAATATGGCGGTTTTCAAAAGAAACCGCCATATTTCATATATTTTTCGGTATTAACCAAGGCGTATAATGTTAAATAGGGAGTATTAAGACAGTGTTTTAATTCTTGTCCATGTATTCAAGATGGCACTAAATACAGAAATTCTTGTCGGTAAATTAACTGTCTTGAGCAAAACTGTTTCTTTTAATTTTACTTTATACATGAAACATTGAACTATTTTTTTTACATGTATTATTTAATGCGCAGCCTATGTGAATATTATTAAATAGTAAAGAAATAGTTATATACATGTATACAATATATTTTTAGAATTATTGAACATGCCAGATGTCACTATATTATATGGTGCTACCTCATAGGACGAAATTTGCTATACCTTATAGGAGATTTAAGCTTTTAAATTACTTCACTAGCTTAACTGACGACGCTTATAGTAATAGCAGAAACATATGTCTTAAGCAGAAGTAAAAAGCTGGAAAATACGAGGTTGTTGTCCATGTTTACAGTTACAGATGTGTATTTTACATGTCTGTTTCATGTGTAACAAATGCGTAATACGTGCCTAACGTATTGATATACTTAAACCTTTTTTGTATATTTAATGCCATGATGTTATGTCCCAAATTTTAAACAAGAAGAATTTTCAAAAGAAACACATGTAGGTTTCAACAGTTGAATAATGCTACAGTAATACGTTCATTTAGAATAGACGATATTCATTTACTATCTGTAGAAAATATTTGGAGGCAAAATATTTAACAAGAAATAATAGACTAATATCAAAGGCCATAACAACACTTTATTTACCAGGTAGATAATTCTTAGGGCCGGTTGGACAATTCGAGTTTAGGAACAGCTTAACCTCTAGCGGTACTTAGTGTAATGTTAGTGACAGTTGTGCGTTATAACGGGTGTTCAGAAACATTCGAAGTCAAGTGGGCTCTGAACAAAAAATCGTATATCTTTACTTAAGTACAGGCGCGGCTCGTGATAACGTATTTTGGTTTGCAGTACAATGATCCGAGTGCTTCGTGTATTCTCGTGTACTAACTGTAACGTTTGCTTAGTAAACACCGAAAACACACGAGGCACTCGTATCATTGTACTGCAAACCAAAATACGTCATCACGAGCCGCGCCTGCTTAAGTATCTGATTTGTAATAATTATTAAATGTCAACTGTTGTCTGTCAAAAATCAATCTATCTCAGATATGACTTCATATTTTCAAGGACTACTTTGACTTCGAATGTTTCTGAACACCCGTTACATACAAGGTCTAGAGTTTAAGCTGGAATATTTCTCTGGTTTAGCTAAGCCCCGACGTTCCGGGTTTAACGAAAGCTTAACAGAGTTAAGTGAGTTACATAACCTATTTAGGTATTTGAAGAAAAAATTCATTGAGATTATATATTCTTTAATTATACAGGCTGATTCATTTTCGGCCCTCACCATGGGGATCTCTCTTATTATTGGAGATAGAGTATAGGTTTAAATTTGGCAAAGTTGTTAAATTTTGTGTTTGTTATAAATCCGTAAAGAAAATAAACCTGTGACAAATGACCTTCGTTATTTTAAAAAAAACGCGAAAACCCCATTTTCTTCTTTTACCTGTAGCACCGACATTTGGCCTTGTAGAGAAAAAATAAAAACACATCTTTGTGGCCATTTCTAAACCTCTATCCAGTGGTGTGCTCTAAATTTTTATACGACGTTTCGTTTCTTTCTGGCCATCATCAACTATCTAATTTCTTATAGGCGCCATATTGGATTTAGACATCTTCAGAAAGAGTTTTTTTTTCTGATTTCAACCATGTACCACATGCTGACTAAAGTTTTTGACATTAGGTTTTATTTGAAAGAATAAATTATAAGATTAAATAAGGTAGCCATGGAATTTCAATCTGTCAAACATTTCATTTATTGTTCATTAATAATACAAAAATGTCATACACTAACGAAGAGAAACGCGAGATATGATAAGTATTCTTTATTCTTCGAACCGAAATTCAACAGTAGCGAGTACAAGATAACAAAAACATTAATAAAAATACATAGAAAAGTAAACAATAAACAATTACAGTAAATGTTCAATTATCTGGCCATCTTCGGTAATGCACAATTGGGCACGCCTTCTGGCATTTTGTACTGCCCCTTGTATAGTTCTTCTAGGAACTGCATCGAAGGCATTCTGAAGTCTGTCTCGTAATTCTTCAATGTTTTGTGGCGCATCTACTTTATAAATATTATTTTTAACATATCCCCATAAAAAAAAATCTAGCGGACTTAAATCAGGTGATCTCGCAGGCCACTCAACAACTCCCCTATTTCCAATCCAACGGTTTGCAAACTCTTGATTTAAGAAATTTCTAACAACAGCTGCATTGTGTGCTGGTGCGCCATCTTGTTGCCACCATAAATATTGTAATTGATTTAATGGGATATTGTCGTCAAGATAGTCAGATACGTATGTACGTAAAATGTTTAAATATCTTTCTCCATTTAAATGTTCTTCATACATAACTGGTCCTAAGAGACGATTTGCCAAAATACCCATCCAAACGTTTATTCCAAAACGATGTTGTGGTCTTCTAGCCCTGTTTTGTCGGGGATTTTGTACTGCCCAATAGTGCTCCGTATTTCTGTTGAACATTCCAGAATTTGTAAATTTTGTTTCATCTGACCAGATGATTTTGCTTAAAAAATTTTCGTCATTTTCTATCCTTCTCATTAACCAATTACAATATTCTAGCCTTCTCAAATTATCTCCAGGCAGTAAAGAGTGACTAACATGGATCCTGTATGGTTTAAACCTACTTTTATGTAAAGTTCTCCAAACTCTTCGCGTGTAGAAATTGATGGATTATTATTTATCTATAAAAATACAAGATCAACATGAAATTTGAAAACACGCTTTTAATTTACCATTTGTAAAATATCTTGTCGATTTTCATTTAAATTCCTGTTGTCTTGACCATTACGCGACTTAGTAAACGATCCATTCTCGACCAAATTTCTGTCGAGATCTAGAAAAATGGTATGATGAGGCTGTTGTCGTTCTGGATATAATTGTAGATATCTTGTACTCGCTACTGTTGAATTTCGGTTCGAAGAATAAAAAATACTTATGATATCTCGTTTCTCTTCGTTAGTGTATGACATTTTTGTATTATTAATGAACAATAAATGAAATGTTTGACAGATTGAAATTCCATGGCTACCTTATTTAATCTTATAATTTATTCTTTCAAATAAAACCTAATGTCAAAAACTTTAGTCAGCATGTGGTACATGGTTGAAATCAGAAAAAAAAACTCTTTCTGAAGATGTCTAAATCCAATATAGCGCCTATAAGAAATTAGATAGTTGATGATGGCCAGAAAGAAACGAAACGTCGTATAAAAATTTAGAGTACACCACTGGATAGAGGTTTAGAAATGGCCACAAGGATGTGTTTTTATATTTTCTCTGCAAGGCCAAATGTCGGTGCTACAGGTAAAAGAAGAAAATGGAGTTTTCGCGTTTTTTTAAAAATAACGAAGGTCATTTGTCACAGGTCTATTTTCTTTACTGATTTATAACAAACACAAAATTTAACAACTTTGCCAAATTTAAACCTATACTCTATCTCCAATAATAAGCGAGATCCCCATGGTGAGGGCCGAAAATGAATCAGCCTGTATAGTCATATATATAGAGAACGACCAACGACCAAGTCACCGGGTAACTTGCAATACATTTTGGAAATGTTGATATTGGCCCTATAAGATAAGCGAGTAGTTATTTAATAATAACAATACTATTTTTAATGATTGGAATCATTGATAGAATTGATGGAAAGATTAATAGACTTTGTGCTGTTACATGTATACCTATACAAGGTGTGTACAAATTGTCGCAAAAGCCACACGTAGCGACATTCTTCGTTCGGTTCTGAATAAAAAATCTTAATGTTAAAATGTCGTATCATGCTTCGTAAATTCGTAAATGTCAAAATTTGACAGTAATGATTTTGATTGAACTCACTTTGAAATACAAACTTATTGTTCTACAACGTTGCCAAATGTGTTTTTCGTGGAAGTACGTTAATGAATAAATGTTAAAAACAAGCTTTTAAATAAAAAAGAAAACGTTTACGAAATAATACTAGTAAAAATTTTTTCTTTCAACTAAATTGCATCTATCTCTATTAACAGATATCGAAGAGCAAAGGTTAGTTACGCACTAAAAGTCTGAACTTCAAGAACCCCGTGAAAACAAACGAAGCATGATACGACATTTTAACATTAAGATTTTTTATTCAGAACCGAACGAAGAATGTCGCTACGTGTAGCTTTTGCGACAATTTATACACACCTTGTATATTATTAATAGTGTATGAAATAAATATTGAACAATTTGATTTTGAGTTGTAATCAACCGTTGCATTAATGTGATTGATTATATATCATAATTTAGCGAACACCAAAGAATCCAGATATTATGCCTACGAAAACGTAATCTGCACTAATGAGACGGAACCGTCAAAAAAAATTTCAAAGAATTTGCTTGTCCTAACATAAAACGTAATCAAAATAATGCAAATGGTATTTATTTAAAACAATCACGTCATTAATTCTATCCAGGGTTACATAAGAGATATTTTTGTAATCAAATATTCGTGTCTGGCATCGTGTTAATGGACTACACCTATATACGTATTTTCTTCTCTTATGTACCGGCTTTGCCGGTCGAGGGAAGGGTTGCCTTTTTCGGCATAGTCTCTTTCGTCCGTCAGATGTCACTTATTATATAGTGCTACCTGATAGGACGAAATTTGCTATGTCTTGTGGGCGATTTAAACTTAAATGTATATACAGATACAAAACTGTTTTTTAAATAGATTTGTATTATTTTGTATTACATTGCTTCACTAGCTTGACTGATGACGCCTATAGATGGCAGAAACACGTGTCTTAAGCAGAAGTAAGTGCTGTAAAATACGAGGTGTATGGTCCATGTGTACAGTTACAGATGCGTATATTACATGTCTGTTTCATTTGCAACAAATGCGTAATACGTGCATAACGTATTGATATACTTGAACCTTTTTTGTAAAAATTCGATTATTAGAATTCGATCTTCTTGGGAATTCTTTAGTCACAAAAAGGTTGAATATGAAACGTTTTATATACTAAAATATATCATTTAAAATACAGAAAATCACATACCTTATTAAGACGACGCAAGCAATAGTGTAAAATTGGAATCTGCAAAAAAATTTTTGTATTATATTTATCTACTTTTTGTTGGGTGTTATTTATTTGAATTTGTAATAAATGATATATCTGTTTAAAATAATTTAATGTTTTATTTAAAAAAAAGTATGTAATAAGAAAATGCAGAGATATCTAACGGGTGTTCAGAAACATTCGATGTCAAGTGGGCTCTGAACAAAAAATCGTATATCTTTACTTAAGTATCTGATTTGTAATAATTAATAATTATTAAATGTCAACTGTTGTCTGTCAAAAATTGTCAGATTCTAATATCGAAGATACTAATTTGATAACCTATAAAATTGTATTAAGTAAATGTATCAATCTATCTCAGACATGACTTCATATTTTCAAGGACTACTTTGACGTCGAATGTTTCTGAACACCCGCTACAATAATAATAAAAAATGTCATTTCCTAACATAATTAGCTAAGAACCGAACCATTTCCACTACCCACAAAAATAACTTGAGTTACTTGAGTCAGGGATCGAAGCATGTAAATTAGATGTCGCTATGTTAAATTTTTGAAAATACAAAATAAATTTATTATTGCATATTTTATTAGAACAGAAATATTCTTTTTGTAATTAAAATATTATAATAAACAGTTAAAACTACTCGGCACAATTAAAAATAATAAATATTTCAAATTCAATTTATTTCGGTAACATAGATCCCTGGTCTTACAGAAACCATTAAATAATCGTAATATTTTGATTTTAAATGATTATTTAATTTATATTATCAAGAATATATTACTTTTTAAAAACCGTAATGTTATAACAATAATGTTTAATACTTTGGTGTTATTCAGAAGAACTGTCAGTGTCGCTACTTGTCTACCTACATCTTTACATTTATTTAGACACTGCTTATGATGTTGATAATGTTGATAACTTCATGTTATTTGTATCGGGGAGCGGCCAATGTTGGTTCATCGGTTTGACAAGCTACCACATGCTTTTAAATATAGTTATATAGTGTATTTCGATCAACATTGATCTTAAATAAGCAAAAATGGATTTTAATTTTACGGTATTCCAAGAACCGCGGGGCGTTATGCGTATTTTCCATTTCGTAAGTATACATTTGACTGACAAAAATAATTTATCAAAATTTTCTTTTACAGGTGTTTGCCATTGTAGCATTTGCAACGACGGTAGATTTTGTTGGAGAAGTCGTTGTTCTCTGCAATCACAACCAATTTACTCACTCATATGATTACCCTTTTAATATAACTTTCAAAAAGGACTATAAAGATTCCTGTGTTGCAAGTATGGGAGTAGATTTTTCATCAGATGCCAAATTTTATGTTTGCACAGGTGTCTTAGCTATGTTATATTCTATAGCTATTATTATTGTCTATGTAAAATTTGATGATTTATATAGAAGAAATGAAAATGTGCCATTAATTGTATAAAATTTAAATTTTCTGTCCAATTATAAATTACTTAATCGTGCCTTTTAGGATTTTGGACTTTCTGTATTCCTAGCGATATTGTGGTTGTCGAGTAGTGCAGCTTGGGCAAATGGTATTGTTGGAATTAAGTCTACAACAAATAGTCCAACATTTAGTGATGAGTGTAAGCCCTTAAAATGTTCAAATGGGGTTGGCAGCTTTTCCTTACTTAACATATCAATAGTAATTCTATTTTTTTACATTTTTAGATTTATTATTAATATTTTTCATTTTTAGATTGTGGGATTTTTGAATTTCTTTTTATGGGCATCGAATCTCTGGTTTTTGTATAAAGAAACAAAGTTCTTTGCTAAACCACCAAACCCAGAAGCTTAATTATAAAAGTATTAATAAAGTGTTGCCGATATATTTTGGTACATCAAATATACATATTTTTTTTGTTGAATAAATTTTTCGTTAGTTCTGAATCTAATATGGTGACATGATATTTTCATATTAAAAACTTATTGTTAGCACAAATGAGCATTACACCTAGTCATAATTTCATAGGTGAAAAATGATATCAAGACTAGTAAACACAAAGATCATATTTACATATGGATATTTTGTTAATTTATTGCTTTGTCTTTATATATTATGTTATATACTTTGTTCTGATTATATCTTTAGTTTTTTACATTTTCTGTTTATGTAACATTATTTTCTTGTTTTATTAAAATGTTTTGTAAATCTTAGTTTTTCTTTTCCCATTCTTAAATACATTCTTTTAGAATATGAAAATTAAATCATATTTAGAAAATTAGTTTAAGGAATGTAATAGAGATTGATTTCTTATTTCTACAATTTATTTGGAAGTAAGTATTATTTTTATTCATATTTTTACAAGTATTCAATTGTACATGTTTAGTTATCAAAGTTTTCTTGAATAAATTTTATGAGATTTATTGAACTTTTTTTTACCTCACAAAAGCAGCATCACAGTCATAAGGTATCAAATTAGAATCACTAAAAATTTAGGAAATACATTTCAAGCAGGCGCGGCTCGTGAAGACGTATTTGGGAGTGCAAGTACAATGATGCGAGTGCTTCGTGTATTCTCGTGTACTAGCTGTAACGTTTTCTTAGAAAACACACGAGGCACTCGCATCATTGTACTTGCACTCCCAAATACATCATCACGAGCCGCGCCTGATTTTATGAAATGTATATTTACTATTTGACAATACTTCTTGTGTAAGGATTTAGGTACTAGTTGTTCAAGAATTACATTATTACTTAAGCCATTTGTTTTACAATCCCAAGATAACGTAGGTCTCATAAATTAATGCCAGGAAAGATAAAATATTCCAAGGTTAGGATATCGGTTGATTTAATTTGATTTTATATTCAGATTTTTACAATTGTAATTTTGCTTTGGGTGAGAAAAAAGTAATGTTTTCCGTCAAATACAATCGAGAATCGGCGAATTAATGGTATTGCCAATTGGGTAGAAAAGTTTATTATAAGTGAAAGAGATATAAACATATCGCATCGAACAATTCAGAGACAACTAGAAATCCCAAATTAATAGCACGAATGCGAAACTCGCTTGGATTGAGCTAGGTAATACGAAAATTGCTCAATCGATGATTAGACAAAGACAAAAATTAACATTTATTTCAATAACTTCATATTACTTAGAAAATTTCATTTATAAGTATTTTAATGGTTTATTAATTATTTTTGAAATTGTTTATAGCTTGTATTCAGTGATGGGACAAAATTAACGGCAATAACATGACTTTCCCAAATGTATATAAGAAAATCTTCACTTCTCTGATATCACAAGGTCATGTCCCATTGTAGGTACTTCCTTTTAAATATCATAAATAATCAGACACAATAGACCTAGGTTTCAAAAAGAATTTACTCCTATGTATCATATGTTGGCACACTAAATGAATACACATTTATGTAAGACAGTATTATGTCATAGAGTATAATCTTTAAAAAATTACAGAAACATAGTTAATTTATCGTTATTGGATTGGCCTGGAAATTCAATGAACTTAAATCCTATAGGAAGCGTATGTATTAGAAATCATTGTGCCTTCCCAGAAAAATAACAACCAAGAAATATTAAGAAAATTTAAGGAACGGAGAGCAAATAAAAATGAAGTCAATGGATTACATGTCCAGGAGTGTAGCTGTGATAATAACAAAAATATTAAATAACATGTTTCTTATTTTTAAATGTTTATCAATAAAGTCTTATTGCAAAACACATTCTATTTTTCCCTTTCCATACGTCAATACATACCTAAATTTCTTAATTTAACTTAATCAAACAGATACTTTTACCCGGTGTTGAATATTTATTTTAGATAGTGAGTTGTTCGATCTTTCGTCAATTTCTAAGCTCTATTCCACTTTATAACATTTCTACCTTCATATATGCATCTATATATTATATCATTTCAGTTACCCTTAAGGCTGTCTCTATTTTGCTTTATTGCCCTTTTCGTCATTCATACTATTTTCTTTAATTAATCTTTTTGGTAATATTTTCTCATTTCCATATTTTTTAAAAAAGGTATCAAAACCTTAATGCGATAAAAGCAAATATAGCAAGCGCCAAATAAGATGGCGAGAGGAGGGGGTGCGCAGAAGCCATTTTTATAAACGTCCACGTTATATATTTTACTCTAATAAATTATTAATTTATTAAATGATAGATGTATAGTTTACGCCACCTATGGTACCTTGCAAATTCATGTAAAACGAAATACAAATCTTCCCAATACTTCTAATCCTGCGCGAATTTATACCTCCACTCGCCAACTTATCTGGCGCTTGCTATAATTATATATGATTTAAAGAAAGTTGGTCTAGCGGATAGGTCAATAGAATACGGATTTTTGATGAACCAGGTTCAAACCCTGGTCTAACCAATCAGTGGCGTTTTATCAGTCGCAGGTTGATAAAAAATGAGTACCTGGAGGCAAATCTGGGGAAATGATATGCGACCAGTGAGTAGCGCTAGCCACGTTACCGTCCTAAAGTAAAGGCTAGAGGAAAAATAAGGTCGATAAAAATAGAATCGAAATTTCCTAATGGTGCTAATTTAACGGCCAACGTTTATAACTTAACCTTGATTTGTTTGACAACTTATTAGTTAAACAGTAATATTCAAAACTACGAATGTATATAAGTAGGCTATTTTTTTGATTGGGGTCGGTTTTAACAAAATAAAACTTATCCAGGTAATGTTGAAATCTTCATTAAAAGGAAACATCACAGACGCGGTAATAATTCATGGCCAGCCAATGTTGCCTCTAATTGGCGTTAAGCCATGACATGCATTATTGAATTTAAATTTAACATAATGCTTACAAGAATATAAAATATATTTTGTCCTAGTTTCTGTCGACTAATTTTAGTTTTTATTCTTGCTATTCAATCAAAAAGTACCTAAGCACAGAAAGGAATAAAGTTGTTACAATATCGCTAAATATCACTTCTGTATGTGCCGCAACATATCTCAACGTTGCCCAGGGTGTACCACCGACGGGGTTATCCATATTTACAATCACTAAAGGTATTAAAACGGTTCGAAAAGAAGAAAAAAAATTTAATTATAAAATTAAAGCTTTTCACCAAAAACCATGTGAGAAAGAAACATAACCAGCAAACTAATAAATTATTAAACTAATATACCTAGTTTAACCAACTCAGAACGATAAATCTAGAAAAAATAATGAACTACAATAAGAATAGGTACTTACAATCTAAAATTACTTCTAAAAAATGCAATATTCTCAGCAAAACTTGACGAAAAAGAAACAGAATTTTTAACCAATAAATACCATTACGAGTAATATAAAACAACAATTTTAATAGAGTAAAGTAGCCTAATATCGGATACCTTTTGAAAAACACAGATTTTAGGCCCATTGTATCGGAATATCGAGGAATCTTTTACAACAAAACAAAGATTAAAGAATTTAAAAACATTTATTAAAACAAAAGAAATGAATACCTACTCTAAATAACTTAAATACGGATTCTAAAAAAAAGTGCAAATTTTCGTTACCGAAAAAAATGATCTTAATACCGGATAGGACAACGGGAAGGAATTGGCCATCGAGGCAGAAATCACAAATGTATGCGTCTTTTCTGTCTATGTTAGCACAATCACAATGAGCCCACTTAAAACATTTGGAACACTGAATCCATTGTTCACCTGCATGATCATCAGAGAAAAACC
Source organism: Melolontha melolontha (assembly GCA_935421215.2). Taxonomy (NCBI): domain Eukaryota; kingdom Metazoa; phylum Arthropoda; class Insecta; order Coleoptera; family Scarabaeidae; genus Melolontha; species Melolontha melolontha. The sequence continues at coordinate 33,879,681 of OW285244.1, read as the reverse complement.
CACTACAAAACATGCATTCTGCTTCCTCTTCTCCAATGTCACAATCCAGGTCAGAATCATCGTCTAAAACCAGGTCTTCATCTTCTTCAGATGAGTCACTAGATTCTTGCTTCTTTACATTTTCTTGCTAACTTTGAGTGTCACGTTCTTTTTAGCAATAGATTTACCCTTCTTTTTATTTGTTACTTTAGAAGAAACTGGTTTGTTTTCCATTTTCAATTTTGGAATTCCCTGTGAAACACTTTTCTTTCTATTTTGTTATGATAAACTTGCTTCTAAAGCATCTTTATACGGGGTACCTGTAATCAGAGCAGCAGATCCCTTCCTAGACTTCTTTCTTTAGCGCTAGACTTATAGAAAGAAGTGCTCGGTATTGGGCTAATTTCGTGAGCACTTACTTTTGGATCTAGAGAATGAGACATTCTCCTAACATATGACTGTTCTACACATTTCGTCGTGGTAATATCTCTTGGAGGAGTCACATGCCTTAGTTCTTCTGCACTAGTAGTTGGAGCTTCCACCTGATGATGAATGGCAAAGTCGTGGTCTCGGAAAATATGTCTATTACAAGGAAGAATGCCGCTCTTTCGAAAACCATCTATAGCTATTTCAGCTGTAGCACATCTTACATATGCTTTTTCAAGCAACTCGCAAATTTGGTAGCTGGTGACCACTCTTCCTGGATTGTGTCTTAACCAATTTTCAATCTCCTGCCAATAATATGTTTTAAGGGGCCCCATGAACGCAAGGTCCAACGGCTGCATTCTATGCGTTGAATGCGGAGGGAGACATATTATAATACCATGATTTTGTCGCGCCAAGTTTATCGTGTCAATGTTCCGAGTATGGGAGTAGTGGCCATCCAAGACAAGCACAGCTGGGTCAGCTTCAGTTCATTTAGTGAAAATGTGGCTTTGAATCCAGCCTGACACGTGACATGCAGCAACTGTTCCTGGTGGAGCGCCGTTGAGTAATTCTAGCTTCATATTTTTTCTGGGGAATATGATCGTTGGAGGCACATAACCGCCAGCCGCATTCATGCATGTCACCACCGTTACTAGTTCTCCTCTTTCTGCAGAGGTAACGGCCACCACCTGCTTTTTGCCTTTTAACGTGATTATCGTGGTATGCTTGGATTGTACAGACGTTATACCCGTCTCGTCTACGTTATAGATTCGGCAAGGGTTGAACTTAATTTTTTCCAACGCTGGTTCTAAGATATCAAAAAACCGATTCACGTTTTCTTGTGTGAATCCCTTTATTCGGCCAGTTGACAAACCTTGCGGCTTTCTAAATGTTAGCTCGGGATGTCTCTTCAGAAATGAACGCATCCATTTGTAACCTGCTGTTTTCTCCTTCTGTGAAAAGTTATGTTTCAGATTATTCCGAATTGCTAATTGAAATGCTAATCTTCGAATATCAGAAGCTCTTAGCCCGTAAAATCTCTTGTCCATCTCTACACAATAAGCCACCAAATCTACCTCAATATCTTTCGGTAATACTGGTGGACGACCTAGATTTGTTCGGATCATTTCTTCTGAGGACTTTCTACTTTTATTTTTTACATAATCTTCCAATGTGCTCTTAGGAACATTGAAAGTTTTTGAAGCCAATAGGTATCCCATTTCCTTATTTTTTTACCGCACTGATAGCAGCAAGCATGGCTTCGGCATTCCACTTTTTTCGCTGTTGTTTACGTTTTGCTAATGACATCGTATTTCTGAAATTAAGCAAAAATGTAAGATAAAAAAATAAAAGTAGCAAACCTTTGTTACGATTTAAACAAAAATACATAATTTTTGATGAAAACTTCAAAGTATATTCATTAATGGGACATTCGCTACCTAAAGACGGTGATAATAGATATACCTAAATCGTTACAAGAGACTTTTTGTTGTTATCGGATATCCGATATTATGGCATTGTAAACATTCGATATTAGGCAAATATTCATCTTTGAGATTACGTTTGTCAAACAAAAAGCATATATAATTTTCGATATGTATAAATACACCAACTTAAAGCAGATATATTACATACTAATGTAAGTTTTAGAAACAATTTTAATAACTCACCTGGATGTCTGAAAATCACGATAACAATTAGCGCGTCGAAAAACTCGGAAAGTGACAGTTTACATAAATACCCATAGCGCCATCTATGATTTATAAATAACACTAAAATATTATTCCGTGGCATATTCTTAGCTTTAGTTTGAAGTGTAGACAGGTTTCTTTAATTTCAGATTACAGATTTCCTCAAAACAGTACTATCCGATATTAGGCAACTATCCGATATTAGGCCACTTTACTCTACTGGATTTATAAAATATACTTTAGGGGAAGGTGTTCTAATATCGACCACCTGACATAAATAAATTTATATCATAAATACGCGTCGACAAAATAACATATTTCGATGTGAATACATATTGACTGATCTTTAAAGTAATTAAGTAAGCACAACTAATCCTTTAAAAGTAATTTATTTTGAGAAAATAAATAAAATACAAAACGGTTGCGTGATCGGTATTATCCGACCACCAATGGGAAATATCGACCACGAGTGGGGAAATATCGACCGAAATTTTAAACAATTAATAACTGAATGAATACTGTTTACTCGCAATAATTACATGATGTAAAGTCATCTGCATTTTCCTCAGTGGTGCAAGCAGCGTGAAACCATGTGGCACACGACCTGCATCGCCACCACTCTTCATTAGCCGCTCCGAATTCACCGCAAACATAACATGTTGATGGTGTTTCTTCCTCTATCACTTCCTCTATAACTCCTTTCTTATTTATCTTCGCCTCCTTTTTCCTCTTTCTGTTTGGTTCTGTAGTTTTTCTATCTTCACAAAATACGCGTTTCTTCACACCAACAGCAGCTTTCTTTTGTTTTTTTATTTCCTTTTCTTCCAGCTGTTCCTTCATCGGTGTCGAGGTCAAAATTTTGGATTTCTGTTTCTTTCTTTTGCTGTTTATCGGTTTAGGCTTAGGTGTTGGATATATGTCTTCAAATGACTTGATCTTGATCTGGATCGTTTTGTCTGTATCATCGGACGCATCATCGTCATAAACTTCTTGCAACTCGCAAGAGGATTCGTCAGTGTCCCAAAAATTGTCATTAGAATTCCTTTGCCTCAAGTCTTTTTTCAAATCAGGAATTATTTTCTTATGCTTGCTAATGGAAGTCAACCCACTTGGGCCAGCAACGGGACTTGAGCTTGCCATAGGTGGACTATTGGAATCAACAACTAAAGCTGACATGTCCATGTTATCCGCAGTAGGAGTAGGTGACTCAGGTATTTGAGTAAAGTCTTCCTCTTTAAATACATTCCTGTCCAGCGGAAATAATCCTGTAGTTTTGAATCCATTTACGCCTTTTTCAATCGTAGCCACTCTGTTGTAGGCTTTAGCAAATATCTCTGCAATATCTGTTACAGCGATTGTTTCATAGTGATGCGATTTCATATATTGGTCACACTCATGATTGTATGCAGATTTCAATCCACCGAAGAAAGTCACATCCAACGGCTGAACCCTATGCGATGTCTGCGAGGGAAGAGAAACCATCATAATTCCATTTGCACGACAGTAATTGTAGGACTGCAAGGTAGAATGTGAGGTGTGATTATCTAAAATTAGTAGGACCGGATCATCAAGGGTGGCTTTCACGAATTTACAAAAATGTTTTAACCACTCAGGAAACAGTTGCTCTGTCATCCAACCGGACTTCGAGCAGTGGTAGATTGCGCCAACTGGACCATTTTTACTCAATTCCTCCTTCATTCTTTTTCTTTTGTAAACAAACATCGGTGGTACATATTGTCCTAGAGCACTCACAGCGCAAACTATAGTAGTGGTTTGACCTCGCTCTCCACTTGTAATGGACCCAACTTGCTTTCTTCCCTTTGGTGCAATAACACGAGATGGTTTGTGCAGTTGTTATACCGGTCTCGTCCACATTATATATGCGGTCCGGGCCACAATTGTGTTTTTCCAGAAGTATTTCCATGTTGTCATAAAGCAAGTGGATATCTGCTTTATTAAAAGCCAGTACTCTATTCTTACTAGTAGCTTCTGGCTTTCTTAAGGAGAGCTGGGGATGCCTCCTTAGGAAACCATATAGCCATTCTTTTCCACATGTTCCTTTATTGGGGTTGAACTTGTTTTTAATCTTGTTTGACACAGCATAATCATATGCAACTTGCCGTATATTGTTTGTTGTCAATCCATAGAAAAGGTTTGATAATTTTCTTACATAATCAGCCAGTTCCTTTTCTTGTTCGTCAGAAAAAAACTGGTTTTCTTCCTAACGTAATTTTCTTGACTGGAAATCTATTTTTAAGACGGTCTTGCAAAGTACCATATGGTACCGAGAAGAGTGCAGCTGCTTTTCTAATTGAACATGCTTTTTGATTAACCGCATTTATTGCCCGCTTCATCTCCTCTTCTGTCCATGATGAATGGGCTGTTTTTCGTATATAATTTCTTGGCATCTACGAATGAGAAAAACATACTCATTGAAAAACAAAAAGTACAATGTCGATCACTGCAACGGGTAATATCGACCACCATGATAGATATTACCCGTTACGGACATAGCAGTTTATTTTTTTTTTAATTCAGCGCCTAACCTCAAAATTGTGGCCCTGCAAATGCCATAATAGATTAATAATCATACACTAATAACGCTAGTTAGAGCAGATTTTCAACACAATAATGCACAAAAATTACAAACCTTATTTCCCGATGCCAGAAAAGTATAGAAAATCAGCGCATAAACAACTTTATTTTATTTCTTCGGAATCGCACGTCCGACAGAGCACATGTGATTTTGTTAGTTTCGTAACTACCTTGCGTAGATGGCAGCACCTAATAGATCATTGAAATGTAGCGCTATGTTTAAAAAATAATGGTGGTCGATATTGCCCGCTGGTCGATATTAGAACACCTTCCCCTATTTAATTTAAATTTAGAGGAAAATTTTATATATTTATATTTCCAATATGGCCTTTTTTAAGTAAAAATAACCAGTCCTTTTAATAATATGAAATTTATTAAAAAGACTTTTGTTTTATACAAAATTGTTGAGATTTTACCGGCTCAAGTACCTATACTTCAAATTATTTTGTAATCATAACTACGCCAGTATTTTCAGTTATTAGACAGTTATCCTTTAGTCATTTCTATAACTGGACAATACTAGTACATTCGTAAAGTAGCGAATAAATTCAATAAAAATTAAAAGTGAAGTTTTTCAAAAAAAATCCTCGAACCCCGATTTTAATTTTTTAGTTTAGAGTTTTCCTACGTAAAACTGAAATATATAGGTGTCTCCAAAAACCGATACGAAGTCATTTTTTTTTAAATATCAACACCCATTTTTTATTATAGAATTAGAAAGGGCAGATGTTTTTACATACGACACGATAATTTTGGATAATGTTTACATAAAGAAATTTTGAAGTAATATTGTGGTAAATATTAAGAATGAAAAAATAATCATCTAAATTAAATGTTCGAATTGAACACCGTTAACAATCAGACAATAGCCAATGCGATTAAGAAATTCTTTTTGAACTTCGTCGATGACATTTGCGGTAATGTTTCTAATGAACGAATGCACTGTATGTCTGTATATTAATCTAATAAGAACTGTTTCTTCTTAAAAAAATCTATCTGAATATGAATAGAAATGATAAAGCCACAGCAGATAAAAATCAATTAACTAATTAAGATTACTAAACGTTTTAGTGGTATTATTAATATTACTCTTTTTGTAGATAAGATTGGGATGAACCGAATCGTTTTTTCAATGTATATTTTTATTTACAAAATAATTTCGCATACGAATCAATTAGTTTGAAGAACACAGGACAAATATATTTAAATATTTGAAAAAATTTTGTAATACATAATTTAAAAGGATATTTTGAGAATTAGGTTGAAATAGTAATAGAAATCCATTAACTTATTTTCAGTTAATTCATATAGCATCCGCATAGCATATATATTTCAAAGCTGCGAATGTGTTCCAAAATTGTCGAATTTGAAATCTTTATGAATTTTGTTCAAATTGTTATTGTAATCTACTTAAAAAAGGTATATAACCCCTTACCACAATTATTAATCGTATCCTAAATACGTATTTCGACAACTAAGTTGTCATCATCAATAGGTAAAACCACTAAAGGCAACCTTCAAACTTTTTCTAAAAATTTTCGCAGTACTCAATGCTGTCAATGCTCGATTATAGTATAGTGTATAATAATTATTAAAATTTTCCTTTCTTCATAAAATAATCTTTAATTAGTGTTTTAGATATTAAATCGATGTATATCTAGTTTTGGTTTTATTGTTTAATGCACACGAAACAATAAATAATTACGATTTTTTTTTGTCACCATACTTGATAGGATCTCATCTGTCCAGTACAATGAGTTATTAAGATGATAAACGTATTATTAGAATTTCTATAAAAAGACGTATTTGTGACTGGTCTTAAATAATGACAATATTATGCACCATTTAATTATATCTTTAAAAAAAATTATTACATAGATTAATAATTAATTAAATTACAAAATAATACAGTAAATTTTTAAATTTGCGGGCATTTATAATAGTTACTCAGCTTGCAATTCAGATGGTGCCGCTATATTCGATAAGAAGTAATCTTCTTCAAGGTGTTTTCTCTCATTGGTAATTTCTAACGATTAGACTTTATTGAATTATCTTTCTTTTTACATGGAATTGTTATACCTTACATAACTTAAACTTAATATTTTTGACATAAATACAACAAATATGAAATTAAAGAAATCTAAAAATATTTATTTTGATACATTTTATATAGCGCCATCTCTGACTAAGAAGTCAAATTAATATTACTATCTAATATCAAAATATAGGCTTCTTTAACAACATAAATATTGCGTATTCAAGACATATTAATGATAGAAACAATATAAGTAGTAGAGGTGATACTATTCATATTTTACTGTTAGAGTTCCCACCAACTGGGATCGGTGTTTGCGATTTATGTATGTGTTTTGATACATGAGATTGTGAATTTAATTAAAAAGCATTTAACGACATTTAAAAAGGTAAGTCAAGGGATTTAATAGCCTCTCCTATTACAGTTAATTCAACGATGTAAATGTATGTTTCTATTATTTTCTGTTTGATCGTTTGTCGGTATAAGTATTGTGTGTAAATTTCATAATTTTAAATGTTTTTAAGTGAAAGTAAGAATTTTTCAGTAGTGGTTATGTGTAGGCAGTGCACGTCTATAACTTTGAAAAAAAATAGATGAAACATTTGTGAGCAAGATGTGTTGTGTACAGGTTTCAAGGTTTCGAAAGATGTTCGACGAACTGAGATGAAGATGTGGATGAAGTTTTCATTTTATCACATCTATCTCGTGCACATTATGATATAATTATATCCACAAATGCTTCAAGGGTGTTTTAATATTATTGGTTATTATTGCCGTAATAGTTTCTGGTCTTGCTCTCCTGCTGTCTTCTATAATTTAATCTTTCATAAATTGATTATAACTGCCTTCAATAAACATATTTCGTGGATGAAATCTGCCTTATCTGATTATCAGATTAACTATGCTTAAACTAACTTATTTTTTTAACCATTTAATTTCTCATTAAATATTCTTATCTGTAGACAGAGTTCAGTGAATGACATGAAAAAATATATGTATGAACCATCGGAAATTAGTAGGCGAACACAATATTCGCGATCCAATGATACGTTTATTCGCAGGACAAGATTGATAACACCGGATGTCAGTCAGATGAAGAGAATTCATATCAAAATATTTATGTATATATAAGCATATATTACTTATTTTGCGGCTGTTAATGCAGTACTATTAAAATATTTTAGACCAGTAACACTTACGCAGACTTAGAACTCGTATGAAAATTACCTAAAATAAATTAAAATTGTTGGATATTTATTTCCTCTATATAAATATTTATTTATATATTTAACAAGTAAATTACAAACACAAAGAAACAATTAATATTTTTCCTCGATTTCTTTTACGCCACTTAAGTACTTTTGTATTTTTATAATTTGTAACAAAATTTTTGGAATTGTTCAATATAATTTTGTAATAAATTACTGATTGCTTCTGGAATTCCATGCCCTTGACTTTGTTTCTTTTTTGACCAAGAACAACCGCACAGGTTCTAGGCAATAATCGACAGCGGCCGTGGAAGCTTACAAGCCAAAAGTAAAATGATTTATACTTATAAATATATACCATAATTTATTTATAAATTGTACTATTTAGTTGCGCCATCGTGCCTGGTTTTATGCGAGTACACATCGTCAACGCGAGTGCAAGTATCAACAAGTACAGCTACAAATTATTTTTTTATACAGGGTCATCGAAAAAGGTGTCCGGGAATTTGAAGCGAAATTAAAATCTAAATATAAATGGCAGAATATTTATTTGTATATTAAAAGACGCAGCAAATCTTAAATTTTTTTATCCCATCTAAAAAGGGTCAACGTGAGCTCCTCCCGTCGCACGGCAAAGAATCCCAAAAATCCAACTATATACAGGGCATCTCAAAGAAAGAGACGTTTCAAAATGGAAAGATGTAATTATATAGAATATAAATCCAAATTTTTTTTTTTGTTAGAAGAAGTAACAAATATAAAATATTAATATGAATTCAGAATGTCAAAGTATACCGCTATTGAATTTACACGCAAACACACCCTGCAATTTTTATGTTTATAAAAACTCTAGAAGATAACGTTGTGTAGACAGCTTTGTATGCTAAGGGCTGGGTAACCTGGTACGAAAAGTCACCTGTTAAAAATTTATAGTCGACCCCCGCTATTCGCGCCTCCTGTAATTGCGAATCTGTTTTCACTGGCATTTCTCGTTATCCGCGGCTCCGTATTCGCGGTTAAGTTAATTCCCCTAAAGTTTCGGTATTTCCTTTGTTAATTTATTTCTTTAAAAGTTACAAACCGTATTTGGCTCTTCTACGCAATACAGTGGCGGCTCGGGGTGGTTCACATAGGGAGTGCATAATTTCAAAATTAAAAAGTGTAATACAAAAACGCTTACCCAATCCTTATAAATTTCACCGACGTACTGTTCCAGACAGGTACTGTTCATTGTAGAGTTTGTTTTGAGGAAATAGTAAATATTACACTACACAGTTTAATTACATCTGACTATAAACGAAGTCCATTTTACGTGTCTTTGACTTGCAGAACAGTTCTATCACTTTTTCATTAAAGTTTGGGAAATCATTTATACATTCTTTTTCACAAGATAACATAGTAAGGGCATTTAATCTCTCTTTTTCATTGTATTTCTCAGGAAAGTTTTTATTCTCTTCACCCGTGAAAACTGGCGTTCCGCTTCGGACGTTGTCATTGGGATTGTAATAATAAATTTTAAAAGCGTAACAACTTCATTAAAGGTGTCGCTTAATCCATCCAGCAGAAGACCTACAGCACCGACTTCTATATTTTGCCTAAATTCTTCTCTAGAATATAGAACGCTTAATTCAGTTCGTAGTCTGCTTTCATTGAGGCATGGATAAAATTTTACTGCTTCTTTAAGGCAATCTTCCGGAAATTTTTTTTGAAAATACGAGAACTGTTTAAAAGAAATTAAGTTTGCTAATATTAAGTGCCCTGTATACCGAAATCTAGTTTTTATTTCTAACAAAATAATATCGCACACTTCAATAGTTTCCCTCCTTCTTTGGCTACGATCAGTTGCTCTTCGCCGCTTTGATGGTCGAGGAGTCAGTTCTGGGTCATTTTGTTTAACCAACTGATTATCTGTGTCAGCGATTTCAGTTCGAATTTTTCCAATAGCACGTTCAAAATTATCTAAATTATTCTTGATTTTTAATGCATCTGTATTGACATTTTGTAATGATTAAACAATATGTCCAAATGTGGCATAATTTTATGAAAGAAAGTTAACCAATAGATAAAATTTTCCTCCTCTAAAATTCGCAAATTGGCACTAGCTTGATGAATGGTAGTCTGTAAACTAGCTTCTCCCTCGATTTGTTCTAGAGCTTCAATTATTTCTTCTCGGTGCTCATATATTGTATTCACTGTCCTAGAATTGAAGTTCCATCTTATTTTTGAAGAACGAGGTAAGCTTTTTCTCTGAAGGAATTCTTCCAATCTTGCAGCTCGTTGTCGTGAAGTGGAGAAAAATGTACATAATCCCGTCAGATTGGCAAAAAAATTCTGCAATTACTACTGCTCGATGTAGCATGTGACATAATTAGATTTGTCTGATGTGCATAACAATGTACAAAATTAGCCCTTGGATACTGGTCTTGGACATGTCTTTGCACGCCGTTAATAGCACCACTCATGACTGCTGCCCCATCATAGCTCTGTGCAATCAGTTTTTCTGGGTCATCAACAAGCAAACTAATTTCGTTAAGGATGGAGGCAGATAAAGAATTAGCATCATGTCCACTAGGCAGAAGAAATTTCCAAAATCTTTCGACCGGTCTCGCGTTCACAATATATCTTAAAACAACCACCAACTGAAACTGATTGGACACATCTGTGGTTTCATCAGCTATCACAGATATGAAGTCGGTTGCTTTAATTTCACTGGCAACTTGTTCATGATACACTTTCAACATTGCATCAAGCAGCTCATTCTGTATCGTTTTTGATAATCCCTTAAAAACCGGTACTGCTTCGATGTGATCTCTGAGCGATTTATCCAATTCTGCCGTAAAATTTATCAATTCCCGAAAAATGCCCTTGTTATTCGACGTTTGCTGTTCATCATGACCCCGAAGTGCCAGTTCAAACGCGCCACAAAATCTAATGCAATATTATTAAATTTAACGCATGCCTATTTTTTGTTACCTTTTCATTGTGTTGTTGAATTGCTTTTCTATATGATGAATCTAAAACATTCTGAATGTTATTTTTTCCTAACATTCTTAGACTAAATATATTTTTCAAATGCCCTTCGGAATTTTCATGTTTACTAATTTAAGCACTAAGATGAATAAGTCTCTTATTCCGTTCTTTGACCAAGACGGTTCACCACCAAACAAAAGACACGGAAAACAAAACAAAGTTTTTTAATTTCACACCCACAAATCCAGTCATTTTTCTGATAAATATTCATTTTGAATTTTCTTATAACGTCTTTACCTTTAACAGATTGTTTATTTTCTAAACATAATTGAGGCATCGGCCGTTTGAGATTCTTTACTGCGATTTTTTCATTATACTTTAAACGCGAAAACGCGGTGTTTTCTAAAAAAGACACGGAGTTCATCGCAATAACGCTCGAGAGCAGTCTGGTTTACTTGCTCCAACGTTATGTATTATACGACATTGAACTACAGCTAAATACAGTTCTCCCCACCATCAATGTAATGTTAATGCCTTAAAAGAGCAACGGTAGGGCTTTGCTCAGTATATCTGTGACGACGCTCGGTGTATGTACGTTGTTAGCGTGCCACGTTCCTCGTCAATAACTATGAATACATAATATACATAATAAATAAACACTTTCAGTTAGTCGCCGCTTGGTTTGTTTTGTTTCATAATTCCAGGGGTGCAATTGCTCACTTGCTCTCATTAAAGAGCCGCCACTGACGCAATATGTGTATCTGTATATGTATATATTTGTGTCGATTACATACATACATACATACCTGTAGTTTATACGTACATACTCGTATATACCTATTATTTTTGTAGCCCGATATTCGCGAATTCAATGTTCCCAGTGTTTTCGTGGAACGCAACCCCCGCGAGTAACGGGGGTCTACTGTACTTGCATGTGAATTTTTAAGAGAAGATGTAAGATGGGGGATTTCACGTCCAATTTGGTAACAATCTACTTTTAATCGAAGAGGTACACATGTAATATTCGACAACTGACTGAATCGGGGACATAATTATTTCCATACTTAAAGAAGACCGACAATAACATAATAGTAGGGGTACCTACTCTGACTATGATATAGTCGGTTGCACAGTGGCGTGACAAATATTTTTTTAAATCACTGTCATTTATTTTCTCGCTTAGGAGAGGGAAAAAAATCTTTTCACTTTTATTTAGATTCATCTGACCACATTAGTTTCGACTAATGTTTAACGAAAAATTTTTCACCGGCTTTAGAAGTTTTTTTTTATGATTCTATGTCAGTTAGATTTGCTGCCACGAAATATCTTACCGTGCTTGAGGAAACTGGAAGTTTTTGTTATATCCACAGTTTGCCACACACATCTTTCGATAATTTTTCATCGACCCAGTAATCTCGCGCTGTTGTAATGCGTTTTCGTCTATTTTTGCTCTTTTTTTCATTGGGAACCTGTTTCTTTAAAACGTTTTATTGTTGTAGGAGCTACATAGCGCGAACATTAAATTTTTTTGGTTGTGAGAATCCCAACGAATAATAGCATTATCTAATTTCTTTTGGACACCGTTAATTGGACTGTTTTTTTGCATAATAATTAAAATAATCACGCTCGAACAAGTTCCCTTTATTTATTCGAGTCAAACTAATACATAAATACATATTTCTTTTATAATTTTGTTAATGTATAAGATACCCCTAAACCACCTCTTCAGATACAATTAAATTTGTCTGCGTAAATATCCTTTTAAGCTATATAACTGAAAATTCCGTTGTTTCTAAAATAAAGGAATTTTTGAAGTGTGCGTAATACTACATATGGCTATAGCGTATATAAAAGCCCTCTTGGATATTTTTCGCCTGCCTGTCATTCTTGAATCTTGCTACATTATTTTCTCGAGATTTTAATGTGCAATTTTCGTGCAAAGTAGTAACATCTTTACAGTATAGATGCGAAAAGAACTATAAAAATTTAAATTATGAAGTCAATAAAACAATGTAAGTAAACAGAATAATTCGAAACATTCTTGAGTAGGCAAAAACATCACCAATTTTGTATAATACAAAAATATTTTTAATAATATAAAATATTATTAAAAATATAGTGTGAAGAACACAATACAAGTTCATTATTAATATTTTTGTAAAGGTATCTTTCTTTAGAGACGCAGATACGTATTTCATCTTTCTACAAATTCGTCAGTACGCCCGTACTGGAGAAGGATACATTCACAAAAGCACAACTTCGCTATTTCGCAAAAATTATTAAGATTGAGCGTAGAAGAACATTCAGCGCTGCATATTAACAAACAGCCGATACAACTAGCTCTGTCTACATAACAACTGTAGAACTAGCAAAGTGTTTCCATCAGATGGCATCGCCATATCTCTGCAAACTGTATTATTGTGTATTCACTACTCTTTACGGATCAACCGCTGTGAGATAGCGAAGTTGTTCTTTTGTGAATGTATCCTTCTTCAGCAGGGGCGTACTGACGTATCTATAAAAAGATTAAATACGTATTTGCGTACCTGGAGAAGAATACCTTCACAAAAATATTAATAATGAACTTGTATTGTGTTTTTCACATATGGTGTGAAGTTTTTATAATATTTTATATTATTAAAAATGCTTTCGTATTATACAAAATTGGTGAGGGTTTTACTTACTCAATGAAGAAGAAATAAATCAGGGTTACTTTCAACAAGACGGAGCTAGAGCGCACACAGCTGGTGAAACAATTAATAAGATACAGCAAATTTATCAAAATCGGTTGATAAGTTTAAACACCCAACATGAATTTCCACAAACATCTTGTGATCTTACCCCCTGTGATTTTTTTCTGTGGCCTTTTTTAAAGAACTCAATTTTTCGGGAACAGATATCTGATCTTGCAGACCTTCAAATCAGAATTGCTGAAAGAATTAACTAAATCGACGATATGATACTACAAAACGTTTTCTCCTCTATTAGAAGAAGATGTGAGAAATGCTCGAACAAGATGATCGCCACTTTCAACAATTTTTATAAAATGTTACTTGTTTGTTCCAAATAAACGTATCTCATTCAGTTGAAAATTTTAATTTAATAATTTTGACATTTGTCATGTCATTCAATTAGTTTATAACCAACAAAATTCGTATTAAGAACTTAAGCAAAAAGCTAAGACATACATATTATTTCCATGAGCAACTTCGAGGTAAAATTTATTTGAACGCTCTTTATACATACAGCATAACTGAAAAGTACCAAGACAGACTGTAAAAAATAAGAAATTTAGGATTTCAGGTTTAATTTTATTTAGGCATCTACGCATTTTCAAAAAATTGTTCTTTTAGAGATACTTTACCTTTAGAAGTAATAAATAATCGGTAAGGGCTAGATCTGGGGAATATGGTCGGTGTTGGATTACTAGAACCTGACATTGGGTCAAGAACTGCGAGGCAACTGTAGGGGTATGGGCAGGCAGATTGACGCGAAGAGGGCCACCAATTACCAGAAGTGCTACTCGCTTAGCAAGTCATTTCAAAATATCTAAATAAAATGCTGAATTAATTGTTTGGCCAGGAGGTACAAATTCATGATAAAATGAAAAATTGACGAGCATTGTCTTTACTTGGTTAAGTATTCAACCGATACTACCGAAACGTGCACGTATTTTACACAAAGGTCCGTACTGCCAGCCGCTATTTGTCTCTTCAGAAAAAAAATTAAACCGAGAACTTGTCAGAATGTGTAACTTTTTGCACATTTTTTTGAGACTCAGGGATTGGTTACATGTTTCCAAGTTTTCCTATTTTTTTTTAGTTGTTTTCTCTCAAATAGTTTATAAATATTTTAACTTTTTTCATCTTATAGTGTTCTAATTTGGGGCCATAATTATTTGTTTTGTGCATCGATGATTTATTGGAAACCTTACCCTGCCCTGTTCTTAAGTATGTTGATGACCTCGAAATTTATACATCCATTATTAATTGAAACTATGCTTTGACAATGTAGAATATCAAAAATTATTTTTGAAAAAAAGCTAATTTAGTTAAGGATTAATCTTTTGTTTGTAAATGACAGTATACTATATAAAATATAACAGAATATGTATAATACGAATAACATTTAAAACAATAATTAAAACAATACTCCAGAAACAATGAGTTATTATTAATATTATAACTAAATTAAAATATTAATTGTCAGAATCATTAGGTTCATCATAACTTGTGCTCTCGTTATCATCTAAGTGAAATACAAACGGCTGAATTGTGTTCGCGTATCCTGTTTATGTATTTTCTATATCCATCACGTGATCAGTACAATTCCTAAGGTTTTCCGATGATATATTAGCAATTGAAAGGAATTTTCAAAGGAAAAGGATATTTTTCTGTTACAGCCCACATCTCATTTGCAGAAGTGACCGCTATTTCAGGTAAGGGATTTGGGTCGTTATAATGTGAAATGAACTGTAGTTTAGTACTTTCAAAATAATGAGGAGTTGATCTGAAACGTGTTAATCATACAACTTCGCCGCTGCAATGGGATTAGTACGTATATAGCAATAGACTTGTAACTCTTGTAAAATGCAAATTATGCGGGGGTTTATGTAAGGGAATTTTTGTAATTTAGTTCATAGCAGCGAATGCTCTATCAGCGTAATTAAATCAGATATCTTTGAAAGGGGTGCATTTACTGAATTGCTTACTTAATTAGTTTTATTGATTCATTCATTAAGCTTGGGAAAATTGACTTTCATGGATATTTTTTTGATGAATCAGCCGAAATGTACACAGCTAGTTCTAAAACGCCCTTTTGTAATTTCCACCACTCACGTCGTGGTGGGAGTAATTTTGTAATTAAGGTTTTCCTTGGAATACAGGGCTAGGACACAAGTGAGTACCATCCAAGACATCAAACAGAAACATTTTTTGATATTAGTTACTGAAATCATACTTTCTTTAGTTAGTAAACTTCAGTAAGTTTCCATAGTTGGTCTTTCCACTATTTTTATTTTCAATTGTCTATTTTGAAAAAGTTCAACGTCGTTTCTTTAAATATCTCTCTTTTAAATTTGATAGTTATTATTAAAGACCCCCATTCTCGGTCGGCTTACAGAGGCGTGGGTGAGCGAGAGGTTCAGGAGACTCATCTTACCAACGGTTCGCGTGCTATATCTATGTACTAGGTGGCGCAAAATTAATCACCCTGTCGGAAGATGTTATAATTTTTGCAAATAGCGTCGTACGTCAATCATATTTGACATTTGTGAACTAGACAGCTGCAGAATACAAACAGACAAACAATGGAGCGCTATACTCCGCAAGAGCGTGGAATAATTGTGTCGATATTTTTTACCAATAATCGGTCGGTGGTGTTAGCGCAGCGTGAATTTCGTCGTCGATTTCCTAATCGTGTCGCGCCAACTGGACAAACATTACGCCGCTTAGCTGCTCGACTCGAACAGACTGGAACCACAAGAGATCTTCCAGGGCGTGGCCGCCACCGGACTGGTCGTTCTGTCGAGAATATCGCGGCTGTGGCTGCTGATGTTGCTGAGAACGAAGAAACATCAACCAGACGACGTGCCACGCAATTGGGCGTCAGCAGACGGACCCTACAGCGAATTTTAGTGAAAGACTTAAACATGTTCCCATACAAAGTGCAAACAGTGCATCAGTTAATGCCTACTGACCTTCAGCGACGAGGCGCATTTTCATTTAAGCGGTTACGTCAATAAGCAAAATCTTCGTTTCTGGGGCACTGAAAATCCGCGTGTGATGCACGAAAAGCCGTTACACCCACTCAAGGCTACTGTGTGGTGCGGTGTTCACGCGGGAGGAGTGATTTGTCCGTATTTTTTTGAGGACGCCATCGACAATACGGTTACTGTAATGGAGAACGCTACAGGGCCATGATAAACGACTTCTTACTGCCAGAATTGAATGAGCGGGGCTTGGTGAACATGTGGTTTCAACAAGACGGTGCAACCGCACACACAGCAGGAGCCACAATGGATATTGTGAAGGAAGCATTTCCTGGTCGCGTAATGTCCCGTTTTGGCGATTTGGCATGGCCAGCAAGATCGCCCGATTTAACCATCCCAGACTTCTTTCTTGAAGTCGCGGGTTTATGCCAACAAGCCTCAGACAATCGCAGCCCTTAAGGAGAATATTCGACAGGAATGCGAACAGTTATCACCAGAAATCGTGCGGAAAGT
The DNA here is from genome assembly GCA_935421215.2 of Melolontha melolontha. Taxonomy (NCBI): domain Eukaryota; kingdom Metazoa; phylum Arthropoda; class Insecta; order Coleoptera; family Scarabaeidae; genus Melolontha; species Melolontha melolontha. The sequence goes on along the minus strand of OW285244.1, from coordinate 33,862,554 downwards.
TATGGAAGATGCGATAAAGCGGGCACAAATGTGTATCAATACTGGCGGCAGCCACTTGGCGGATATCATATTTTCCAATTAACAGAAAAAATTGTAAAGGTCCAAATAAAGATTGTCACCACTCAAAAAATTTTTTTTAAATTTACTAAAAAAGTTATTAAAAAACAAAATTGGATGATTAATTTTGCGCCACCTTGTAGTAAATGAATACATGAATAGCTATCATAATGTGAAGTTGTTTATAGATGTATTTACAAATACGCGTCGGTGTAATTCGAATGGAAAGCATTTTTCTAAATAATGCGCCATTTTATTTCAGTAAAGCTTGCCTACCTAAGTGGCGGTCTTTAGTTATTATCCAGAATGAGGAATTGAATATAGTTTACTCCTTAAAAAACATATTACATACTGTTTTTCGTATAGGAATTACTTGATAGTTCCATTGATAGCCTTTAACTCTTTTTCTATTTTATTTTTATTATTGTTCTCTCTATTGTTATTATTGTTCTCAGAATATCCCCCTCTACCTATTCCTAGAACCAATTTAATGTAGGCGTCTCTATTACCTAGAATGTGCCGGTGATTTGCACTATAACATCTTTTGATAATACTTATTTAATGAAGCATAATTTTCTATTTCGTTTGTTTCCTAATTTTTACGTTTTATTTTTAAATCTTGTTCTGTAATTGGATGACTGTTGAACAATAAATATCATTTTTATGTATTAGTTGACGTTTATTACTGGGAAAAGAAATTCATTTCTCGTTCCATCTCATTGTACATATATGTATACACCTTCTCAACATTAGGGATTCGAAATCCAGGGTTTGTATATATTGAAGATTCATCATTATCCCGAATTTAGGCCATGTACTGTACTGATTGGTTCCGACAGAGAATCACACAAATAAGATTGCATATAATTAGCTCTATATACAAAGACTGGGAAAATACGCTGTATAATTTAATTATAATGAAGACGTGCATTGTGCTTCCGTACAGTTTAACAAGGATACGCGCTCGCTCCTGACGACCAATTTACAATCTTTTCCTTAAGGCAAGTGTACACAAAACACGGGTAAAAATTTTAATTGAATTTACACATTCCCTGACATGCTTTCAATAAATCGATGAAACAAAACAAAAAACAATTAACGGTATTATATAGGGAAACCCGCCTAATTCCCTTCAAAATTGAACTGAATACATTTCGGTTATTTTTGTTTGAATCGAATGACGTTAATGCTCGTTATTGAAGATACCGTTTTTGTTTACTTCCAATTCTTTTGCTACCGTTCAACAGAAAGAATAATATCAGGGAACTTTGTGTTTCATTTCACTTTTAAATTAATATTGACACTAGGTTTTCATGACCCAAAATTGTACACATTTATAATTTTGCATTTCCATACAACAATATTTACTTTAACAACAAGTAACTGAAGAATCTGTCAAGCAATGCAGGTTTAAATACACTTAATCATAGAATGATTCGTATAATTATCAACATTGTAAATAAATAAAACGTATTTTTTTCCAAAAATAAAAATATTTTTTATTTATACAAGTGTCCTGTATTGTTATGTTCAAATTTTAGGAGTGTAAAGTAGACTTCATTTCAAGAAACAAAAACGCAAAACTTGTATATCCATTTTTATTTGTTTCAAAGTTACAGATCTATGAATGTAATTGTCAGATCATGCAAGAAAATGTAATCCTAAAGTCAAGACAAACTGATTTTATTTAAAAAAAGTTATACGATTCAATAACAGGCCTGTGATTGTTAACGTCGCATAATAAAATGTTATCCTAAAATAAATAAACACGTGTCGTAGTGCATACAGCAATTTCTTGGAGATCTACAAAAAAGAGTACTGGAAATTGATTTATGATAAAGAAGGTTCTTACTTATTTCGTAAGTGCTGAACCATGAATATCATACAATAAACAAATGCTTAATTGCATTTTTTAATAAAGGATTACATTACGTTTCAGTTCATACAACAGCTTATTAGTGAGTGGACACATTTTCTTTATTCAAAATGCCTTACCGATTTTCTTCTCAATAGTATGCGGACATGCATTTTGTGTATGGCTACTGTAACGGCAGTGCACGTCAAGCAGTTATTGAATATTGACATCGGTTTCCCGATAGGCGCATTCCTCATTACAGAACGTTTCTGGAAGTACACAGACAATTTCGGGAATGCGAACTGCGTGATTATCTTTTCGACCGAGGAGTAAATTTGCCAGCAGACTTAGAGGAAGAAGCAGTAGCTATTGTTACAAGGGATCCAACTCTCAGTGTACGTCGAATCGCTAGACAACTGGGAGTGCCACGAACGACAGTTTGGCGAATTTTAAAACGTGAGGGCTTATATCCATATCACTACGCAGGAGACACGGTTTGCTTGAGGCAGACCACTATGCTCGTCTAGTTTATTCTACCTGGATATTAAGAAGTTCACGAGAAGTGGTGTTACAAATCTGAGAAACCTGCACAGTTGGTCATCAGAAAATCCCAAAGCTATACGCCCATCTAAATTTCAACATGAATTTTCTATTAACGTTTGAGCGGCCCTAATCGATGACTTGTTGATTGGTCCTGTCGTTCTTCCTGGGAGGTTAAATGCGAACAATTACCTTCAATTTCTTATTGACGAACTGCCAAGTCTTTTAGAGACTGTCCCACTGAATGTTCGACGAGACATGTGGTTTCACATTTCGGAATTGCTGTCCGAAATTGGGTTAGCGTCAATTATCCAAAATGGATTGGTCTAGGTGGTCCTGTTGCGTGGCCACCCAGGTCACCCGATCTTAATCCCCTTGACTTTTATTTATGGGGGTACATATAAAATTTAGTCTACGCGCAAGTTTCGAACACAAGAGAAGAGTTGTTGGATCGTATTCACCTGGCTGCCGAGCAAATCCGACAAAACAAGTATGAAATTCGGATAAGTACCTCTTCTGTTGGCTTACGGGCACACGCCTGCATTCAACAAGGAGGTGGACATTTCGAAAATATTATTAATTGAACTTTTTTTTAAATAAAATCAGTTTTTATTGACTTTAGGATTACATTTTTTTCGTGATCTGACAATCACATTCATAGATCTGTAATTTTGAAACAAATAAAAATGGATATACAAGTTTTGCGTTTTTGTTACTTGAAATGAAGTCTACTTTACACTCCTAAAATTTGAACATAACGATACGGGACACTTGTATAATACCTTAAAACAATAACAGGTTTCAAAATGAATCTCAGAATAAAACAAAATGCTTTATGATAACAATAATTTTAATATTTTAATAACAAAATCAATTTAAACTACAAATTCCAAATTAATACAAATATGTATTCATTTATAAAAACGTTATCAAGTAACATATGAAATTTGTAAAATATTTTGTGATATGTCTTATACCTTTTATTTATCAGAATGAGAAACATTCAAAACTCGATGTAAATATTATTATTCAGTTTATTTAATTAAAAATTACATTAATTGCTGAAAATGTTGCATTTCAACACTCTGCGATAGAAATTTCCGACAACACTGAATTAGCATTAATTTTAACAATTTTTTTGTTAAATTCTTTGCTGCAAGATAGCTAAATTAACCACAGGTGAAAAAATTCTGTTTCTTATGTAAGGCCATAAAAAGAAGTCACATGGTGTCATATCACATGAACGTGGAGGCCACGAAAGTTCTGTGTTTCGACTAATTATTCGATCGCCAAAAAATTGTCTCGGCAAATACAATGTTTTAACTGTACAATGGGAGAGTGTTTTATTCAGTTATTTTTCTTTAAGAGAATTTTTTATTTAATTCGTTTTGGTTTCATAACCTTCATAACACCAGCCCCAAAAAAGTACATATTGTAAAGTTTGTCTTTTCGGGTTCTTAAATAAAACTATCGATAACTTTCGACACACACTATATTAATAATAAAATGTATAAAAATATAAAAACTAACTACTAACAATAAGCACATTTATGTGTTTATATTTATGTAACTTTAATCCGCGATGATTCGGTATGGAATGGTCAATCCCTTCCTCGACGGCTTTGTATATCGTGGTGAATAATCTTCTAGAGCGTTCTGCATGCCTCGAGAAAACGCCAGAGGTATGACGCGCGACGCGTCGTTGGATGAGTCATCACAATATCATACCAAGTGGGGCACAATTATACCCCACTGAAAAAACCGATTTGAAAATCAAGAAAGAAACAGTTTTTCAATTTAGGGCAAAGAAAGTATAACAAGAATGTTTCTTACCAAAATCAATTAAAAAAAAAATCATTAAATGTCTTTACAATTGTTTACCAAAAATTGGTTTATAATCTAATCGAAAACTGTTTATTAATGTTTAACAAAAAGTTTGTTTATCGAGTTTATCAGCATGTATTTTGAACTTAGAAAATTAATCGCATCAGAACTTTATTGGTGGAGGAGGCAGTAAGAGTATGAGTTTTGTTGGATGAGGGGTACTTCAATGCATTATGTTGCTAATTTGATAAAAATAATTCCAGCATAAGTAGCATGCTTAAACATTTTAAGGAAACAGAAGAATAAATTTTGGATGCTGCTCATGAAGATCCGACTTCCAGCGCTAGACAAATATCCCGGGAACTGAATATTCCAAGTAAGACAACAGAGCGTGCAGTACTATCTCAGAATCTTTTGTTGACATTTCATGTAAGAAAAGTTGAACCATTGCACATGAATGATAATGTGCACAGAACAATGTTTTGCAATACGATGTTAAACGGAATTCAAGAAAAGGAAACTTAATTTTTCTACGCACAATTCTTCATGCAAATTTTTTTGAATTGGCATTTATGAAATCCCCAATGATGCCTCGATTCAGTCGCGGCTCTTGATGACGTAAAGCGTGGGCACCTGCACGGATGAGACTGCTTCGTTTAAGCTTTCATATACAGTAGTTGACAAATTTTAATTTTTGTTTGCGTATATAGCGTATGCAAAAGATGACCTTGTTATATCCTTGCCTGATTTCTAACAGTGGTAGGAGAAGCAGAGTGGTGGACACATATACACATTTAACATGCCCTATTCCCTAATAAACACTTACCGGGTGTCGACACTTATTTCTCTACGTGCTTATATTAATAGTCGTTTTCAACATGCATGTTTTTACAACTCAAGAAAAGACGCAAATCATAAAATGGTATTTCGCCGGTAGCAGTTCATTAGAAATCATTGGGCGGTTTGACTTTTACGTTTAAAAATCGTCCAGTCCCAACTGAAAGAATTATATTAAATATTCACAGGTTTGATAAATGTGAATGCGTGATGAAATGTAGAGACTGAGAATGAGAATTTGGAAGACGATGAGCCGAGAAATCGTAATATTAACGAAGAAAAAAAAATAAAGAATTATAATTTGTGCTGCAGCGGAAAGTAAAGCGAAAATTTAGCGAAAGATGAATGAAACAACATTCTCTTTAGACGGGCATCACAATAAACAAGTAACTGGGCTATTGGTCTAAGTAAAATAGACAACTCAATGTACCTGTACATACCCAATATCCACAATAAAATAAATGTATGGGCTGGTATTTTAAATAATTCAATTGTCGGTCCTTTTTTTATCGATGGCACACTTAATGCCGATAAATATTTATACTTGTTAAGTAACAGCATTATTCCCACTGTTCGCCCGTATGACATCAATTTGGAAGAAATCCGGTTTCAGCAAGATGGTTGCCCCAGCTCATAGTGCGAGAAATGTGAAGGTGTTTTTGAGAAACACTTTCAATGATCGTATTATAAGCAAGGATTGCACAATCGGTTGGCCGCCAAGATTTATCGCCTAATGATTTCTTTCTATGGGGAATATCAAACAAAAAGTAATCCCCACGAAAGAATGCACAATATAAATGAATTGCGAGAAAAAATATTGAGAGCATTAACATTAACACCTGATATGCTCAATAATGTCCGCCAAGAATTTTATTATAGGTTGGCTTACTGCCAAGAACAACATAGTGGATTATTTGAGCATTTAATTTAGAATATTTATTTTTTATTGTTAGCGGACAAGAGTTAATTTATTTTCGTTTCATGAGAGTTACATTTATTTTTTTTTTTATATATATAATTTAGGATTAATATTTTATTTATACGCGGAGAATATAAGTTTTGTTGGATATCCTCATAAAAGTAATACACCATGAAATAAGTATTTTTCTGTAAATATTCGTGGCGAATTTTATATGTATTTCTAAGATACATTTTACATCCTTCTAAAGCAATAAGCCTACTGACTAGCTATAATCTGACTGAACTTTATCGTACTGCACTTCATCTATTTGCATACATTCCTTGGCAACCTCGCTATATATCTTTCTTTACTTTTCTTCGTCGCGCTCTTTTCCTCTTCTACTTTCGTACCAGAAATTAAAATTTCTCGATTACGGTATACAGAGAAGCGAGCAGATGCGAACGAAATTGTTCGAATTTGTTCGAAGCACTCTCATCCGTGCAGGTGCCCACGTTGCCGTTTCTGGTGCGCCTGCTCTTGGATCGTTGGTAAGACTAATCCATTCACGTTTGATTTCTCCATACCAATGAGAAATTGTTGACTAATGTGGTGCTTCATTACCGAAAACAGAAACCAACTCGGCGTGGCATTCTTGTTGAGATAATGTCTTCGATTAATTTGTCAACTTTGACAGTTCGTTGTAGCTACAACACTGCACGTATCGCACTCATCGCACTGAAACTTTGGATTTCGGATAACTAAAGATGGAGGTTACGTTTTTGTACTGACATTTGATTAGTGACGTCCTCTATGTCCCAGTGTGATAATTTGGCTTGCTCCTGGCTGAGGATGACTTTTTCTTCCGTCGCGTAGTTCCCATTTTGTTTATTGGGTTACCATATTTTCGGGCTCGTTCGGGATTTCACTTAATTTATATACGGTTTTGACTGGCTAGCAGGATCGCCATGTAATGTCAGATGATGGGATGGCAGGATTACCATGTAATGTCTGATCATCTAACATTACATGGCCATCCTGCCAACTTCTGACATTACACCAGTATGGAAAACATAAAGGACATCCCTCATATATATTATTCATTTAACTGCATAACAAATTGACTAAATGGAAGTAAGTTATGCGTAAAGAATTCTGGCACGATTGCGGAAGGAATAAATACACATTCTATCGTAAAATATTTTAAGATTAACGAAATAATTTATTGAAATGTACTTTACAAATTTGATAGTCCTAATTCAAATAGCAGGTGTTGATTGTACAAATCATTTTTACAAGTATTTTTAGTATTTTCAAGATTAAAAATAACTGGAATATAAATGATTACAAAAATAGCTTTTTCTATTTTGCGTTCGAAATGAACTCATTATGAAACCCAAAACAGTATCGAAATGAGCTTTATTTCGATACGCTTCTTTTCATTTTTCAATGTTGGCGTTGTTCGAATACAGAAATAAATATCATTGCTGTCATTTGATTTTAAGAATTTATGTACATTTGACAGATATGATATATGTCCGTATTTTACACAAACAGCGTATGTTGTATACAATTGACAACAACATATATATGTTTCTATGTCACTCATGTTTATATTTTTAAATGAAGTATCAAGTAATGTTAACGAAAATTAGTAAATAATATGTAATATAATATACTTCGCGGATAGCAAGATTTAAATTTGAAAATGTCAAGTATCAATGTGACCAACTGCATGCTTTATATAAAAATTAAACTCTGAACTTTCAAATTAAATAATTCCAATTTAAGCAATTTATTAATGTAAAAAACGCAAAATAGAAAAAATAGTATAAAAAACTCGTTTCATAAGGCCTTTTGCCGCACTCGCTCTTTAGAAAACTCGCCGCTATCGCGGCTCGTTTTCTAAACTGATCTCGTGCGGCAAAATTGTGCCTTATGAAACATGTTTTTTAATATACTATTTTCTATTTTGCGTTCGAAATGAACTCATTATGAAACCCAAAACAGTATCGAAATGAGCTTCATTTCGATACGCTTCTTTTCATTTTTCAATGTTGGCGTTGTTCGAATACAGAAATAAATATCATTGCTGTCATTTGATTTTAAGAATTTATACATTTGACAGATATGATATATGTCCGTATTTTACACAAACAACGTATGTTGTATACAATTGACAACAACATATATATGTTTCTATGTCACTCATGTTTATATTTTTAAATGAAATATCAAGTAATGTTAACGAAAATTAATAAATAATATGTAATATAATATACTTCGCGGATAGCAAGATTTAAATTTGAAAATGTCAAGTATCAATGTGACCAACTGCATGCTTTATATAAAAATTAAACTCTGAACTTTCAAATTAAATAATTCCAATTTAAGCAATTTATTAATGTAAAAAACGCAAAATAGAAAAAATAGTATAAAAAACGCGTTTCATAAGGCCTTTTGCCGCACTCGCTCTTTAGAAAACTCGCCGCTATCGCGGCTCGTTTTCTAAACTGACCTCGTGCGGCAAAATGATGCCTTATGAAACTTGTTTTTTAATATACTATTTTTCTATTTTGCGTTCGAAATGAACTCATTATGACACCCAAAACATTATCGAAATGAGCTTCATTTCGATACGCTTTTTTTCATTTTTCAATGTTGGCGTTGTTCGAGCACAGAAATAAATATCATTGCTGTCATTTGATTTTAAGAATTTAAGTACATTTGACAGATATGATATATGTTCGTACTCTACACAAACAACGTATATTGTATACAATTGACAACAAGATATATAGTTTCTATGTCACTCATGTTAATATTTTTAAATAAAATATCAAGTAATGTTAACGAAAATTAATAAATAATATGTAATATAATATACTTCGCGGATAGCAAGATTTAAATTTGACAATGTCAAGTATCAATGTGACCAACTGCATGCTTTATATAAAAATTAAACTCTGAACTTCCAAATTAAATAATTCCAATTTATTAATGTAAAAAATGCAAAATAGAAAAAATAGTATAAAAAACTCGTTTCATAAGGCCTTTTGCCGCGCTCGCTCTTTAGAAAACTCGCTCGTTTTCTAAACTGATCTCGTGCGGCAAAATGGTGCCTTATGAAACTTGTTTTTTAATATACTATTATCATGTTTATTACGAAAAATTTGTTTTGTTTAAATTTTATTTCATTAAAATTTTATTCAAAAATAAACACAAAATAAAAGCAAAATTATTATTTCACTGATATTCTTGCTGATATTTAAAATAACACATTACCTATCTCCCTTATCTCTCTGTACGATAGGCTGAATTTAGGGTGTTCTTTATTGTGTATATATATGTATATATATCTTTTTAATATTGTCTATTTTCACTTTGATATTGAAATGTAACTGATAACATTCCAATAATATACTTTTAAAATGAAATTAGTTATATGATTTGTACTGAAACGATACAAATAAGCCAAGTTTCAATATGTACTAAATAACATAAAATTTTATATCAAATAATTATATTTAAAATAAATTCAATAGCGTCCAAAGCAAATATATAATTTTGCAAAATAAACATTTTAATCATATGGAAATAAAATAGCTGTTTGTAATATTAAAAAACATTTATATTAATCAATAAAGAGGATTAGGCGCGATATAAAACAGATGTTTTTAATTCCCAAAAGGTATCATTTTTCGATAAAAATCCAAATGTATAATAGTTTCATTAAAAGAAAATTCCTGGTTGTTTGATAAATTCGTTTGTTGACATATTTTCGGGTGTTTTTAATAATAATAAGAAAACATTTTTTTCTAATTTGCTGATATAAATGATAACAATGATATTAAAATATCGAAAATGATGCGATTATAATATATAAACGTACTGTTCTAGTCTAATACAATTTAGTTTATCAAAGGTCAATTTCATATCAAATATAAACGTCAAAAAATATAAAATCGAATTCTCAAATGCAAACTTAAACATCAAATAATCATAAATAAATTGTCCATAATTGGTTTATATTTAGACTGTTGTATTTAAAAATATACAGTGAATTTTCGAGTGGAGTACATTGAAAATTTTAATTTGTATTACCGTATTATTATCTCAAGTAAGTTTATTTGGCTTTACTATGTGGCTTCCTATCTTTATAACCGCCCATGTTGCGTCTGCTACAATGGCTTTTATTCCTTCACTTTCACTGCTACCTCTGGTGTTCCTCAGGGCTCGAATCTCGGTCTACTACTGTTGAAGCCTCCTTGGTAGTGATGTGTCGATCCGGATGGATTCGTTCCAAAGGAACGAATCCATCCGTGGAACGAATCCGAAATTGTAACTGTATGTCGTTCCTTTATTTCGTTCCATCGAGATCATTCAATCAATAACCACGATAGAACGGCACGTCGTCAAGCATTTGTCGGTCTTTTCACATACTTGCTTACTAAGATATAAATTATCAATGTATATATTGTCCATGTATTTTTTCATAATGTAAACAAATCATTAATACATGAGTCTCTCTATTTATGTTTATTTTAACTTTTGGCTCTTATCTACTTCATCAATTGTCGCTTGTTTCAATTATATATATATATATTCGATGTTAATAAGAATCTAAGGTTTCTTATTTATTTTATTGGCCGTATAATCATTAGAGAACGGACGCAATTTCCATAAAACGCAATCAGCAATTGGAATTGTGTATAACCTCGCTCAGTACATCCCGGTGTAATTCAATGAAGTATTTCTTTGACTTACTCGGACACCTGGTCTCGCCGCGATAACAATGGGCAAGCCAGCCATTGTATTCGAAGAATATAGTGTTTTTTAAAGTGTTTTCATGAGCGTAGATAGAAGCGGGGTTTTTATAATGTATTTTATTTATTAGTTTATATTTCGTAAGATAAATAAAGTGCTGTGAGTAAGTTTCTTGTTTTCATAGTTTTAACTGTTAATTACATCGTAATTTTTGTGATAGATCCTGTTTAATATCGTTTGCTTGAATCTATTTCTACCAATTATTTCGACGTAAGAGTGTGCATTCAATTTCGTTCAGTTTCAATAACTTACGCACATATTTTTAGTTTTCATTTATTTAGATCTAGAGCATTGTTTAAGTTACTTTTTCAGACATGATATGGAAGAATGTCGAGAACGGCATCGTAAAACAATGGCGAGTTGGATTGACGGTCATACGGATTGTATGTCCATTGTCAGTGATTCCGAAATTTATTACAAAATCCGTAAAATATCGTCAAAAATTCGTCACTTAGGATCGCAAACACATCTGAACTCTGTAAAACTTTTATGGCGGCTAATATTCCATTAAATAAACTTAGCAATCCCACTTTAAAAATATTTCTTCAAAAATATACTGGTCGAAATGTTCCTGATGAATCAACTTTACGCAAATATTATGTTTCTAGGTGCTATTCGAGAACAGTAGAACGCATTAGAAGCCATCTTTTAAATCAATACATATGGATAAGCGCCGACGAAACGGTGGATATGTTAGGACGCTGTGTGGTAAATGTTGTAGCTGGTGTACTACATCCTATACTATTCCCTATAACTCATATGTAATAGCAACAAGTGTTATAAATAGAGTTGATGCGGAAACAGTTGCTGAAACCATTAAGGAGAATATGCAAAAAATGCTTAATTCGGACGCCACGTACAAAGAAAAAATACTTTTATTTGTCAGTGATGGTGCTGCGTATATGTTAAAGACAGGCAGACTATTGAAGAAAACATCCTAATATGCTGCATATTACTTGTGTAGCACATGCTCTCCACAGAATCTGTGAATATATCAGAGACACTTTTCCGGAGGTTGATAGACTTGTATCAGCTTTTAAAAAAGTTTTCAGAAAAGCACCATTGAGAGTAGCTCTTTTCAGGGAAAAATTTCCATCTCTGTCACTGCCTCCCACTCCAGTAATAACTAGATAGGGAACATGGCTGGAAGCTACTAGTTATTATGCTGAGAATTTCGATAGTCTAAAACATTTCGTAACACTGCTAAAGGAGGATGCTAGAAGTATTGGTGAGTGCAAGGAGCTCACACAAATCCCAAATTTAAAAAATCAGTTGTACTTTCTTCACGAACACTTTGGAAATTTGCCAAAACCAATCACTTATTTTGAAAATCGAAATCTCAAATTAAATGACGGATTAACCACATTAGATGTGGCTGTTAATAATTTGAAAAGTATTCCAAGTGACTTCGGATGTGGCCTTCGGCAAAAGTTTGAAGCAATTCTTAATAGAAATCCAGATTTAATTACATTGCAGCAATTATGTATGGAGACAATTCCACAAAATCTAACGGCTAAATATGAAGAAATAAAAGAATATTTCCAGTATGTACCTATAACCAGTTGCGATGTAGAAAGGACGTTTTCTACTTAATTCAAAGAGAACAAAATTGACAGAAGAAAACCTTGAGAAACTATTGCTAGTCAATATTAATACTCCTTTACTCAACTTGAACGACAAAATGAAAAAATAAAAATGTTCCAATTATAGAAATAAAATTAAAAACTTTAAAAATACAACTTTTCAAAAAAATACATATGTATTTCGTAATTTTATAGATCACCACTCGTTTGTTTTCCAATTATATAAATAAAATTAAAAACTTTAAAAATACAACTTTTCAACAAATAAATATGTATTTCGTAATTTTATAGATCACCACACCCGTTCGTTTTCCAATTATATAAATAAAATTAAATATTTTAGAAATACAGCCTTTCGCCAGTACTGCACTGGGTGGTAAGCGTGTCCGTTCTCTAATAATCATACTAAATAAAAATATTTTTTTGGTTTTAGCGACCTTCAATGAAATCAAACAAATTTATTTATGAAAACGACGTTTCGACTTTTATCAATTATTAGTTTTTGTCAAGTTTGTACATATAACGGAACAAGAAATTATGTTTTTAATAATATTTTATATGAAAATTTTTGAATAACGAAACTCACCAATTGTTCTATTCGTTAATTAATGCATTTCATGAACTAAACTATCTTAAACTATACACTTCACAAGTTTTTTTCCTTTTTCATTTCATAGTTGTTTTGGAAAAGGGATATGTGTTTCAACTGAGATATTTTGTGTGCTCCTTTCTGTAAGTGGACCTAACGATCTTGTTTTACTGCGTTTTTGTGTGAATTATTTTTTTATTATGCCCTTGACTTATTTTAAAATTTCATTATATATATATATATATATATATATATATATATATATATATATATATGTATATATATATTTCAAATGGATTTTTCTCAACTTAAGTTGAAACAAGATGTAAGCACAAGGTGGAATTCTACTTATGATATGTTTGATAGAATTATTAAAATGAAAGATCCTTTGCAATCAGCTTTAGCTATTTTAAACTACAATATTAATTTGTTTGATCACGATTTCGAAGTTCTTTCTATGTGCTGCAAAATCTTAGAATGTTTCAAAGATGTAATAGAAGAACTAAGTGGTGAAATAGTGGCGACAATTTCAAAAACTTTGGTTTCGTAAAATGTTAGTGAATTATATATCCAAAATGAAAACGCAGTTGGTTACGGTCGAAGCAGGTGAGGCAGATAAGATGTGCGAAATTGAATTAGCTGAATTATTTAAAAGATTTGAACATACAGAAGATAATCAAATTTACAGCGAGTCCACATTTCCCGATCCGCTATTTAAAAAGTATGGTTTCAGTAAAGAGTCAGCATATAATAATACCAATCAAACAGAAAATAGCCGCTTTAATTGAAAAGAAAAATGCAAACCGCAGTGAGCCTATTGCAATAGAAAAAGTGTAGATACAGCAGACGATAACATATGAAGTAACTTTGAAAATGAGTTTTCGGAAATAAAAACAACATTAAACCTACTGCAGAAGCAATCAGTGAAATTAATAAAGAATCCTTATTAACTAGGAATCAAAATCCTCTTAAATGGTGGGAAGACAGGAAAAATGTTTATATAAATTTATATACCTTTATGAAAGGTCAACTTTGTATATCAGCTACATCTGTTCGTTGTGAACTTATATTTTCAACAGATCGAAGAAGTAGATTATCTGCTTCAAAGGTAGAAAAAATAATATTTTTAAATTATAATCATAACTTGTATTAATGTAATTTTTGTACACCAGTACTATAGGTTTATATTTATTGTTTTGTATTTATTGGAAGATTCACATGAAAACATATCAGTGATGTCAGTGTACAATTAAATATAATATATTAAATAAGTACTTATACATTATTTTTCTACATAAATATTATACATACCGATAGGTCCAACCCGCTACGGGCCATACGCAACAATATACGTATGGAACGTAATGCGATGTGGCAACGTATGTACGATGCCACTCCGCGTGCGCATACATAAGTCCGATAATCGAGAGCAATGCAATAGATTGCCCGTCATTCGTATCTAGCTGTGCAAACGTAAAGGTTGCAACAGTTGCAAGTTCAACTGTTTAGAATTTTCGAGATAATAACCCCTAGAAATCTCGAGGGAGTGAGGCGGGAGTTTTACAATAGGCTCGGCTATTGTTTGGGGAGAGAGGGCAGTATTTTCGAATCGTATATTTAGTGACTTTCTTAGAATTAAAATTTATTTTGCGGAATTATTGATTTTTTACTTTTATCTTTTAGAAAACGTTATTGTTTTTTTATTACTTAAAATTACTTTTCCGTAGCAGCTAAGAATACAATAATAATAACTTGGAGATTATTATATCTGAAACAAATGGGTAAATTACGTATGCAGAACGAATATGCAAACGACTATATCCTTGCGCGGTTTAAGTCTTACTAAATTCATAACTCTGCAATGTATGGTAATGTAAGCTACTGCGCGTAGAGGGGGATTCGATGTTGCCACTTATTGCCGGGTATGGCCCGTTGAGAGCTGGTCCTATGTGTATACATATTCATGCAGCTCTTAAATAAATAAATAAAACAAACAGGCAATCACTCAGCTAGATCGAAATTAATGTCACTTGTCGGACTCTACAACTCCGATCGGCATTTAACATCGAGGTTGTTATAATCGTTCCAAGGAACGAATCCTCTGGACTCGTTCCATCTGCAGAATGGAACGAGTCCACAAAAGGAACGATTGCGCCCATCTCTACTCCTTGGTTTGAGAGGCTTTTTGTTACGCATAGTTTTCCGAATAAAACACTCGTTGTGAACTAAAATATTTTATTAATATTATTAATTGTTTGATAAAAGAAAGTTATTTATTTGAAGTTTATTTTGAATATCTGAACGAAGATAATGCCGAGTTTTTGTCTAGCTCAATGCTTTACGAGTTCTGGCTAGATGTTTTCTTGAATTCTTCGTTGATACTAGTCCTGACTGGTCTTTTGTGCCAGGTCAATTATGGAATCGCATCTACAATTATTCCGACAAGGTAATAAAATTAAACTAAAACGTATTGTAAGAAATCTGGAATATCAATGAATAAACATACGGAAAAACTCTCAATGAATATAATAAACACGGCTATAAACTGTACACGAAAAACCCATAATAGATCTTTACATTCAAATACGCCTTTGCATATTTAACAGAAATAACAGGCACGTGACGGGCCACAGAATTACATCTATTATATTAAATCAATTAGTAAATTTTGGTAATCTAGCATTTCGCATGGATTACAATTGTAATTAATATTGAATGGTATGATCCAAATGCAAGATCTTTTAAGTATCCTATATACATTTATGAGTATGAATTTAAAGAAAGTAATTAGCTAAATGTATATAAATTAAACTAAATGTATATAAAATAAAAACAAAACAATTATGAATGTTATTGTTTTTGCATGGAATATATGCTTATTCGGTGTCAAACAAATGTTCACCTTTGTCTGAAGCTTTCTTAGAAAGTACTATTTAATGTTTACATTAATTATGTAGTATTGCTTAACTGTCGCGTCCTTGCTCACGCTGACGATTTAAAAATCTTCAGAAAAATATCTTCGACTTCAACAATATTGTGCAAAAGGATTTAAACACTATCTAGTACTGGTGTAACAACAACAAAATAAAAATAAGTATAAATGAATATGATGTTATCACATACACTAACAGACAAATCGATTGATATATACTTATTCACTTAATCACTTTAATATTCCACGATTACAAATCAAAGACCTAGGTGTTTTGTTTGATCAATGCTTGCAGTTTACTGACGACATTTTATGTATTTGCAATTTCGCTTCACGCACTTTTAGTTTCGTTAATCAATCCTGCCGAAAATTTCAAATCTAGATACGCTAGACACTTTATTATAAATTGGTGCGTGCAAAACTGAAATACGCGTCAATTATTTGGCACTCTACCAAAATTTACTGATCGAGAAAGTGCAGAGATTTTTGAAATATTTAACCTGAATTGTTTAACCAAATCATCTGGTAACTATTCTGCCAGGAGTATTAACTATCAAAAATTGCTACGGGATTGTAAGTTTACCTCATTTTCTGATCGCAGAGAGACAGTCAGTGTTAACTTTATGATTTAGCTAGTCAACATTGGCATTGACGCTACGAAATTACTCTCAGCTGTTGACATCATGGTGCCAAAATATGGAACAAGATCAAGTGAAATATTCGCCGAAGCCAGAGTTAAAATAATCGTCTATGCCAAAGCACTTATTTCGCATATGATTAATAAAATTTTCGCTGATGCCTTTTACCTTTCCGACACAATTAACCGTTTAACATAGGTTTAGTAAATTACCCATGTTTGCACATATTGACAATGTAAACTTTTATTTAGTATTTATTATAATTTTCTTTTATTTGAATTATTATTTTTTATTTTAATTAGTTTTTCTTATGGATTATAATTAAATGTTTGATACTCTTTATTGTATTGTCCTCTTAATGGATCTGCTAGACAATAAAGTCCTTATTATTATTTATTATTAAATTTAATGAGTACAGAATATGTAATATAAAATTGAAGAATTCAATTTTAAATTGACTATAATGAATAAAGGCCGGGTTATATGCAAAAAAAAAAGTATGAGCATAAATATGCAGATGTTTAAGCCTAAATATGCACTTCCTTATGAAAAATATGCAGGTAAAAAAGTACGAGGAATGTTAGAAAATGGAGTACTGTAGAAAAAAATATTCTATTATGTTTACTACAAGTTTATTTAGAACATTTTACAGCATAATTAACTATGAAAACAATTTACAATCACATATTTCTCAAAGGTTTCAACCGAAAATTGTGACGCTTGTCTGAAAACATGTATTTATATATTGAAAAGGTTCGTTCTACGTCGACGCTTGTTATAGGAGCATATTTCAAATTAGAAATATCATCTATTGTCAATATTTTCTACTGAATCACAACACAAGATTTTAGCAACGTCCTTTAGCTTTTTAAAACCTTCATTTTTTCCTATTACACTTAAAAAAGTTTCCGTCCGTGTATTTAACATCAAAACATGACTTTTGAAATTTGTTTATTATTTCAACGCTCTCTATTATCGACATAAATTGTTTTTTTTACCTGCAATATATAAGTGGAAATAAAACTGTAATTGGCTTTAATAAACGCCAACTGTTGAGGTATTTCTTTACTCGAATACACCTTTTGGGTGTCTATCACAGATTGTGGATCCCTATCAAGATCCATAATAATTGTCTTTATTCCTTCATAATGATTTACATGAAAAATAGCAGCCTCCAACCACGTTCCCATTGTGTGATTATTGGTTGAGAAGGAAGCGGAACACCGGGTAGTTGCTGTTTGTAAAACTAAACTCGTAATGGATGGGGCCTTTAAAAATACTTTCTTAACACTACTAATTAAAGTATTTACTAAGGGACTGACTTCTTCTGCAACACGATTTAGTCCGTGCGCTAAGCAAGTTGTGTGAATTGATTTGGGTAAAAGATTTTCAAGTCGAAAGCTGCCTTCCCATGTATGGTGCAGCATCCGTCAAAAACAATAGAATTTTCTCTGTTGGAATCGATTCCGTTAAGAAGAAAGTTGCCCGTTCTTCCTGTATAAACCTTAGCATTGTCAAATTACATATTTGCTTTTTCCAACTGTTTGGATGAAATTAAATAAGATTTTGCTGGAACCGATACGTTAAGTATACCAATCATTAAATGAACTATGTATCGGCCCACACTATCAGTAGTTTCATTTACACATATATAAAGATAATTGTTTGCAACAATCTTCTTAATGCTATTCAATGTATCTGCATAGATACAGCGACTATAATTTTTTCTCAACGCGCTCTCGTCGGGAATGTTATATTTGCTAATGTACTTTTGCAAAAATAACTTGACATTTAAATTGTTTAATTTATGTAGTGGAATATCTGCCGACACAAACATTTGACACAAATCTTCATTAAATTGTTCTTGTTCCGATTTTTTGGAAGTTGATAGCAAACATTGCGGTAATGTTTGCTGACCCTTCTTCGTCAATTTCATCATTGTTAGTTAGTTTTGCAGCATGAGATGGAGTTTTCATATGTTGGTCGACTTGGAACTTTCTCTCACTTGTAATCTTCCAAAAAAAATATTACATCATCGGTTGTTTTCTTATATAATAAATGTTAGTAAAAGATAAAGGAATAATTAAAAACTTAATTAATTAATTAAATAAACTTTTACTCACATAAAATTTTACTCACAATCTTGCAGCATGCTACGCAAAACACTTTTTCTCCATCCATACGCAAATGCTGAATAAGGTGCAATCCATCCAGGCACAGTCGCTATTTTCAGCATTTTTGCTATTATATATCACAACTCACAAGTTTACACTTCGAAAAGCCAACGTAAAATGACGTTTAAAATAAAATTACTTTCGAATATGGGAATAAATTTCTCCGAATAGCAAAGAAGCACATATACTCCTAATTTTCTAGTAAAATATATTATAGTATTTATTTAAAAATTTTAAGGTATTAGCTTTTCCTGGAATTTTGTTTCGGCCTGGATGTATGGGAAGAGCATTAATAAATTCTTGGAGACGCTTATCGGAAAAGTAGCGGGAAGAGGCTTAATAAAATGCTATTTTTAATTTTTGTTTGTTTGTTACATCCACGACATATTTTTAGTAATGCCTATAATAAATTTGATTTAGTAAATAAATAAAACTTGGATACTTAAAATATGCAACAATTCTGAATTACTACAAAATATGCAAATAATATACAAAATGCATAGGTATATTATGAAAATATGCAAATTTATGCAAACTGCATGTAATCCGGTCTTTAATAATGAACTACCAACCACCACGAGGTCATAAAAAAGGTAAATTAGAAAAAATTTGATAAAAACTTTAAGATATTACTCCCATTGTTTATCGGGTCTTAAAATTAGCATGCTGTGAGAAGACCTGTTTTACTATACAGTACAGTCTCGCTAATCCGGACTCCGATGATCCGGCCGGCCGGCTAATCCGGACGGCCCTACAAAAAAAAAAGAATAAGTTGCAGTACTTTACTGGGTACAGTATACGAAATCGAAGTTTGTCGATAGCGAAAATAGTTGAGGGTTCATTTGTCCTTGGCTATTTTTAGCATGAAGAGAAGGCTCTCTACCGCCCGCCCGCCCATTATCTTTTGTCGAATCAACAGTCCCTTTTTGTTTTGTTTCTCGCTAGACGTCTGCTCAGTTGCTAGTTGACTTCAGTCATTGAGTAATGCTCAGAGCGTTATTAATCGATCTGTGTTCGGAGTGCAAGTTTGTTTCTTTAGTGTGCAGCGTGTTCAATGAAAATAGCGACTAAACGTAAGTCAGTGACAGTAACAATGGAACAAAAACTCCAAGCTATGTTTCGTATTGATGCAGGTGAATCGCTTACTAAAATTGCAAAATTGCTCAAACTGAATGAAAAGTTGAAAGGCGACCCTAATTTTACTGCCAGTGTGGGTTGGCTGTCTCGATGGAAGGAGCGAAAAAGTTTTTAAATGAGAAAAACTCCCTCAAAAAGTTTGTTAATTGATAATGCCCCGTGCCATCCCAGTGAAGAATTGCGTCATGGTGACATTTTTGTAAAAATTCTTCCTCCTCATGTCACGGCTCTCATCCAACCAATGGACCAGGGAGTAATAGAGGCGACAAAACGGCGATACAGAAAAAGTTGATTTTATCGCTTTTGGAACAACAGGAAGCAGATCCAGCTACAAACTTTATGGACCTTTTTAAAAAAGTGACAATCAAAGATGTCATTTATTTGGCAGCGGAAGCATGGGAAGAAATTCAACCGTCTACTCTCCAAAAGAGTTGGAAGAAATTGTGGCCTAAGATGTCACAAGAAAGTGAACAAATCGAAACTCGACCTGCTGATGACGCTGAATTTGTTCAATTTTTTCAACAGTTAGAGGGTTGTACTGAGGTGGAGGAAAATGACATTTCCGAGTGGATAAACAATGACAGTGACATCGGTCATCAAGTGCTAAACGAAGACGAAATCGTCGCGATGTGCACTTCAAACGCAGAGACTGACAGCCCTGAAGATGAAGACGACACAGAGGAACCAGTTGGCCTAACTCACAGTGAGACGAACATAATGCTGGACGGGTTGATGACCTACTTCGAGAAACAGATCGATACGTCATCAGCTGAGCTACTGACCTTGAAGCGCCTACGAGTTCGCACTGCAAAACGGCGTCATTCATTATTAAAACAAAAGAACATTACAGACTTTTTTCACTAGTTTTTCAAAATTTATTATACATATTTTTGTTTCCTCTGCAGACTGTTATTGTACTGTAGTCAAGTAAAATATGTCTATCAATCAATGTACAGTACCGTTAAACTTGTGTGAAGTCCATAAATAAATTTGTTTAACGATAAAGATATTTTTATTCTTTTTAAACCAGTTCAGTTACAATCACTCTTTGCGCTAAATATGTAGGTTATAAAATATGTACGTACTCTGTCCGCTATATATTTACTGTATCACCAGGCTTTTTCCGTCTAATCCGGACTTTCGCTAGTCCGGACAGGGACCGGTCCCGTTAAGTCCGGATTAGCGAGACAGTACTGTACTAGTTCTTTAAATACCATTTTATTTAATATAAAAGTATTTTTAATAATATAAAATATTATTAAAAATCGGGTGTGAAGAACACAATACAAGTTCACATATTTGTGAATGTATATTCTCCAGATACTTATTTCACCTTTCTACAGGATCATTGGTACGCCCCTGCTGAAGAAGAGAAACATTCACAAAAACAACACCTTCGCTATCTCACAAAAATTATTAAAACAGAGCGTAGAAGCATATTCAGTGCTGCCTGCATAACAACTGCAACATGAAACGTCGTATTGCATTACGCATTCAAGAGAATGGTGACCATTTTGAACACTTGTTATAAATTAGAATTAAAATTTTTACAAATTAGTTATTCACCTTGGTTGTTTGATTAATATCCCATCTTTAAAGTTTTCTTATTAAATAAATTAATAATCTAATTGTACTTGTTATTAATTTCATCACCATACATCTCGATAATAATTTTGACAGTGATAGGTAGATAACCTTCATACTATTTAATCTATATCCGCATTTCAAGAATGCAGAACACCATAATTTATAGGAGAAATTCCTAGACAACTAGATATAATTCTTTTTGAAAAATGTAGAAATAAATTTTCCACCTATATTACTAATTACTCATACTATTAAAGGTTGTCTCTATTGATTAAATTAACCTGTGAATTTGTTTAAAAAAAAATTAATATAGGATCTCTCGATTTTCAGGCAAATACTGTTTTAGAATATTTTAAGTGTAGAAGAGAATCTTAGCTTCGAAACCGAGAGGCCGTGACTTCGAATCTCACTTTCGATTCAAACCTACCGCAACCACTTATTTGGAGATAATTTAAGATAACATCGATTTTCTTTTTAATTTTATTATTTTTTTAAGTAATTATAACAATTGACATCTAACGCTCTCTGTTGCTGTATTTATATAGTTGTCAATATTGTAAAAAATCAAAACTCTCTCTTATTTTTGGGTATTATTATAAAACAGATCTCTGTTTGCTTATGGGTTATTCAAATATTAGGAGATGAGAGGGATTACACCCTAACGAGGTGGTTTGTTTACGCTAAACCTTCCCAACACACTTTAAGATACAAATATTGAAATCCATAGTTCGCAATTTATTAATTTGGGGCTTAAGGAATTTCAAAATCCCGCTTCGGCAACTACCCTCAGAGAGAGCCAAGTGGGTGGCTGTTGTCTATCGATAGCTGCGCTTGTAGATTGCGCAATGGTATACTCAGTGTTGCTACAGTCGATAGCATTATATATGTCAATTCGCGAATTGCTGTTCTGTATTTTGTCGCATTTTGGCGAGCTTAGTATTGAAGTTAACATTCACCTGTATGGGCAACTACTCAAACGTATGAACTTAGATTTTTCATAGATAAACGTAAGTTCCAATTGTTTGATTTTTCGAAATTTATCTGCACGTTTTCTAGTTTTATATTTTTATCCGAATTTATGTAAAAATAGTTGGTGTCGTCTATCTGATCGTGATTGATACATGTAATATATTAAATAGTAAATATTATTCCTTGTAATGCATGTAATATACAAATTTTCGGCACTTTAGTGTTTATTTCGATATTGAAAGAAACTATGAAATGCCTTCAACCAACATATCTACCCACGAATGCAAGAAATGTATTGAATTTGGATTAATTTTCTAATTTTATAAAATACTCATTGATTTTATTATTTTTTGTATACTGTATTTTGGGGACTTGTTTTTCAATAACATCTAACGTAAAATAGGGAAATTATCAGTAAATTTCGTATAATTTCAAAATTTTTCAAAAATTTTTTTCATCTCTTGCAAGACATTTTCGAAAATTCCGTAATACTTGACATTGACCTAATTTTCTATGCTATGAAAGGCCATGTTGTATACTCTTAAATTGAAATTTTATTAAACCACATTTAGATACTATTTTTCGCGGTTGCCCCTGTAATATAAAGTATATCACAAATTTACGTGAATATTAACAAATTTGATTGTTTGGTTATCTTAATAAATAAGATAAAGAGATTTGGGTAAGATAACTAAATTAAGCAGATGTTTACAATGATACTTTATTGAATTACGTATTTTATTTTAAATTAACGAATCCGTCAATTATTAAAAAGAAATTTAATATCGTCAAATTACCACTTACAAAATTGTATTATAGCTTACGTTAGATTTATAATAGGTTTTATATGTAATGTAATTTGTTCTATTTGTTTTAGGATCCAAATATATACCCTACCAACATGGCGTTTGCTGGCTTAAAGAAACAAATTAACAAATGCAATCAGGTATGAAATAATATTTAAAAAAACGGGTAGTAATTGATACTATTGAGTTATTTATTAGACTTTTTGTTATCATTAAAATTCAAATTTTTGGAAAGGTATATTAAGTTTGTGTCTAAAATTTTGAATAGATTGACTATGCCGAATTTTATTATTTAAAATTTAGCTTCCCTATAAATTCCATTGCATATAACAACATATAATAATTTTCCAATATATTTCTGACCTTTCAATTATGTAATTTTAATTGAATTGGAGACACCGAATTTAATTTTTCAATAAAAATTTTCAACATATATAAAAAATGTATACAAAGCACTCTAGTTTTGATACAAAATAATACAAATCTGTATAAAAACAAATTTGTATCTGTATATGCGTGGACTCTAGTTTTATTGATATATTCACCTCTAATTATACAGACACAAAGCATTTGCTTTTGAAAATTAAAAAGCAAAGCCCATTCCATTATCATTAAAATATTTGAACTAAAACTTTTCAGCAACTAATACTATTATTTTTAGTGCACCAATTTATTTTAATACGCCATTTGTATTTATAAAAACAAGGATGCAGAAGAAACCTCGCCGAACGAAATACTTTCGTCTGCTTAAATTGTCACTGAGCCGTCCTCAGGCAACGACAATTTTAATGCATCCTTACAACCCAAAAACAATTGATTTTCATCCCTTTCGAATGCTTATAAATAAATTCACTTGACATTTTCGCTTGCATTTGCCATTTTACTATTTTAATTCATTACAATTCAGAAACATTGTTTTTATGAACTTTGAATGATTAGAAATAGATGAATTCACTTAACATTCGGACTGCAAATTACAATTTTAATTCATATAATCCAGGAGAAATTGCTTTTCATTACATTTGATTGATTATGAATAGACAAATGCACCTAAAATTCTCTTTGCGTTGATCATTTATCAATTTTAACTAATTTTTCCAATCCAGAAATAACTAGTTTTTATTACTTTTAAATGATAAACGAATTAATTAATTAATATTCTCACTGTATTTATCATTTTTCAGTTTATAAATTCCTTCTTATAATCCAGAAATATATCATTGCAATTCTAAAACAATTGCTTGAACGATTATAAATAAATGAATTCACATAATACACGCTTCACATTGGAAATTTTCAAACCTTACAAACTTACTTTCACTTTTCCAAGTGGCAATTTCAATTGATCGAAGCCAAATTGGGATTATAAATTCGTTCTTGAAATTCCAAAGAAAAGCCTTTAATATTTGTCACAGAATGGAAATAGCTCGTCACAGAGGAACAGTGAATTTCACTACCTTATGTTTTATTTGTTGTCAATTTTTCAAACTTCTTCTCACAGGTTTTACACACAAAAATAACATTTTTTGATCAATTTTATAGGGTTACAATTTTTTAAATACATATCTATGTAACAATATAATTACTTTTAAAAACATAAATGCAAAATGCCAATGAATTCCTTCAATTTAAAATGTGATTAAAATTAAAAACATTAACGCAAATTAGTCGGTCAATATTTAATTTTGATATCAGCAACTTGGTAGAATATCTTTCTGAGATAACAAATAGAATTAGCGTGGTATTTATAGTAAATTTGTTCTTAAATAAAATTATGCAATTAATTTTTAAATAAAGGTTGAAGTCTTAAGTTAACAGATTAAGACAATACGAATGAAAATCGTTTAGTGAAGAAAGTAAATTGTTAAAACACGCCAGTAATGATCTTTTTAGGTTTACTTTTATATATTATAAGTATATACAAGTGTCCCGTATCGTTATGTTCAAATTTTAGGAGTGTAAAGTAGACTTCATTTCAAGTAACAAAAATGCAAAACTTGTCAATATCCATTTTTATTTGTTTCGAAGTTACAGATTTATGAATGTGATTGTCAGATCATGAAAAAAAAATGTAATCCTAAAGTCAATAAAAACTGATTTTATTTAAAAAAGTTCAATTAATAATATTTTCGAAATGTCCACCTCCTTGTTGAATGCAGGCTTGTGCTCGTAAGTCAACAGAAGAAGTACTTATCCGAATTTCGTACTTGTTTTGTCGGATTTGCTCGGCAGCCAAGTGAATACGATCCAACAACTCTTCTCTTGTGTTCGAAACTTGCGCGGAGACTAAATTTGGTATCCCCATAAATAAAAGTCAAGGGGATTAAGATCGGGTGATCTGAGTGGCCATGCAACAGGACCACCTCGACCAATCCATCTTGGATAATTGACGTTAACCCAATTTTGGACAGCAATTCCGAAATGTGGTGGTGGCCCATCCATGTGAAACCACAACATTCAATGGGACATCCTCTAAAAGACCTGGCAGTTCGTCAATAAGAAATTGAAGGTAATTGTCCGCATTTAACCTCCCAGGAAGAACGACAGGACCAATCAACAAGTCATCGATTAGGGCCGTCCGAACGTTAATAGAAAATACATGTTGAAATTTAGATGGGCGTATAGCTTTGGGATTTTCTGATGACCACCTGTGCAGGTTTCTCAGATTTGTAACACCACTTCTTGTGAACGTAGATTCATCTGTCCAGAGGACTGTTCTGCAGAAATTAAAATGAAGCCGTGACTGTCTTAATATCCAGGTAGAATAAACTAGACGAGCATAGTGGTCTGACTCAAGCAAACCATGTCCCCTGCTATAGTGATATGGATATAAGCCCTCACGTTTTAAAATTCGCCAAACTGTCGTTCGCGGTACTTCTAGAGTTGTCTAGCGATTTGACGTACACTGAGAGTTGGATCCCTTGTAACAATAGCTATTGCTTCTTCCTCTAAGTCTGCTGGCAAATTTACTCCTCGGTCGAAAAGATAATCACGCAGTCCGCATTCCCGAAATTGTCTGTGTACTTCCAGAAACGTTCTGTAATGAGGTATGCGCCTATCGGGAAACCGATGTCGGTATTCAATAACTGCTTGACATACACTGCCGTTACAGCAGCCATACACAAAATGCATGTCCGCATACTCTTGAGAAGAAAATCGGTAAGGCATTTTGAATAAAGAAAACGTGTCCACTTACTAATAAGCTGTTGTATGAACTGAAACGTAATGTAATCCTTTATTAAAAAATGCAACGTTAACAGTCATCCGAACATTTGTTTATTGTATGATATTCATGGTTCGGCACTTACGAAGTAAGTAAGAACCTTCTTTATGATAAATCAATTTCCAGTACTCTTTTTTGTAGATCTCTAAGAAATTACTGTATGCACTACGACACGTGTTTATTTATTTTAGGATAACATTTTATTAAGCGACGTTAAAAATCACAGGCCTATTATTGAATCGTATAACTTTTTTTAAATAAAATCAGTTTGTATTGACTTTAGGATTACATTTTTTTTCATGATCTGACAATCACATTCATAGATCTGTAACTTTGAAACAAATAAAAATGGATGTACAAGTTTTGCGTTTTTGTTACTTGAAATGAAGTCTATTTTACACTCCTAAAATTTGAACATAACGATACGGGACACTTGTACACAGTGTATTGCCGGATAGGTGTCCCAATAGGAAAAACATTTTTATTGTAGATTTATGAAAAAAATTCTTTATTAAAGTTTTTGCGTAATTGAAGATACACAAATAATACAATAATACAATATGTTACTAAAAAATTTGCAGTAATTGCACTATTTTACGCATTACTATGAAATTTATTTTAAAAGTCTAGTGTTATTTGTTTCTTCAATCAAGCAAAAACTTTAATAAAGAATTTTTTTTCGTAAATCTACAATAAGAATGTTTTTCCTATTGGGACACCTATCCGGCAGCACACTATATATATATATATATATATATATATATATATATATATATATATATATAAATTCGCTAATATTTGGGGTATCGGTCTATTTACTAAAACTCAAATGCTCTTACTCAATATTTCGTCAATATATTAATGACTTCATCAGGAGTAGCTACAAAATTGAAATATACATTTTATTCGGATACTAATATATTCAAAAAAGAAAACTTACAGCTAGAGTTAAGCGTTGGCAGTCTTATTAATTAATTTACACATAATTATCACGAGCAACTCACAGATAACACATGAACATTACATTTTTAAACAACTACAACTGTAAAATTTCAACTTGACCTTTTTCACTCGCATCTCTGTATAATATGTATGTGAAAACAAATCTCTCGTAATTTCTACGTTGGGTCCTTATCCGAATGTAAAAAATCGGGTGGTAAGAAAAAAAGGTCTATATACAAAAATCTATTTATGTATATACATTATGTTATTGTAACTAAAATAAATTCTAGGTTACAGTGTTATGCACACGACATTAAAAAATATTAAAAATGATTATTGTTTGTCTGTTTAATAAATTTGAATAAATTACACTTAAACTATTGGTGTCCGTTTCAAAATTAAACTTGCTTTTTTCTTTCTGAATGTGTATCAGGGTGAAAAAGGTCAAGTTGAAATTTTACAGTTGTAGTTGTTTGTTTAAATATGTAATGTTCATGTGTTATTTGTGGGTTGCTAGTGACAATTATGTGTAAATTAATTAATAACACTGCCAACGCTTAACTCTAGCTGTAAGTTTTTTTTTGAATATATTAGTATAAGAGTAAAGTGTATATTGCGATTTTATAGCTATTCCTGGTGAAGTCATTAATATATTGACGAAATATTGAGTAAGAACATTTGAGTTTTAATGTGAACAAACCGATAAAATCATTAATATTTGGGTTATCGGTTTGTTCACATTAAAACTCAAATGTTCTTACTCAATATTTCGTCAATATATTAATGACTAAGTACGGTTAAGAAATTTCCTATAATTATATACATATATATATATATATATATATATATATATATATATATATATATATATATATATGTATACTAGGGACAGTCCGAAAATTTCCGGGAATCTATGAAGAAAACATTTAATACGCAAATAAACGGCTTCGTTAATTTTCAAAATATTCACCATTAAATTCTATGCAATTTTTCATTAGTTCAAACCAATCTTTAAAACAAAATATATAATTTGAATGCAGTGATGGCCTCTTCTGGACAAGGACAAGTTTTTTTTTTGATTTGACTTGCGCCCAATTCAGGACTATTGGCTAAATGAGTAATTAATTCAATGCCTTTACTTCGCAAATAATGAACTGTTATATGGGGTACCATTAGCATTATTATGATGAAGGATGATTGTACGTTTAGGGTTGCCATTCTTCAATAACTTCAGGCAAGCAATTCCGTATTTACAACTCGACGATTCTCCAGAATAATTGTAGCAACATGATTTTGCTTCGCGAGTGAACAACTTTTGTAGGCAAAAGTTCATTTTGAATTCCCTAAATTGTCGATTGATGTTTTGTTTTAGGTTCATAGGAATATATCCACTATTCGTCACCTGTAATGATGTCATAGACATGTTTAGAAGATCCGTGATTTCAGCATTGCTTTGCACCATTTTACGCGATCGTCTTTTTGAGACGATCGCGTAAAGATTATGCGGTATCCAACGAGAATAAAGTTTCCTCAAGACGAAATGAGCATGCAAAATTTAATGTATCGAGGTCATAGAAATGTGCAAGCATCCTCATCGTACGTTAAACGGCGTTCCTTTTCAATCATTCTATGTACACCATCAATATTTTCCGCAAAAACAGATGTTGCAGGACGTCCTTCCCTTGTTTTGATCATCAAGCGAAGCACGACCAGAATTGAATTCTTGAAACCAATGATATACCATTGTCTTTGATGGCGGTTCATCGCCGAATGCAAAAATTAAATATTCTATGCACGGTTATGAGTTAAACCACAACAAAAGTTATAATAAATCATAGCGTGAACATTTTCACGAGTTACCTTTTTTAATACATTTAACAAACTTTAAAACTGCACTTTGGCAAAAACGTCATAATTTTTATACATTACAGTATACCAATGCACATGCATCATTTATCAAACTAAATAGCATTGCCAGATTCCCGAAATTTCTCGACTGTCCCTCGCATATACATTTGAGAGAATAAATTAATAAATATTTCCTAATGAATTTTATCTACTTAATTTAAAGAAATGCATAGTCCCAGTGATAATACGCATTGTAATTTTGTTTTTATCACATACATAGTTTCTTCAATAAGCAAATATTTATTATCGCTAAAGACGAAGACGGAAAAAAGAATATTTTCAATCAACATAGCGATATAAATAGCGAAGTCCTTAAAATGGTTGAACTTTGAATGTAATTCTTTCATTCAGAAATTCCGCCATTCTCTTATTAAAAACTTAATGGCATATTTAGGTCAAAATAATTTGGGGGAATTTCCTTTTATTTCCTTTTGAAATAAAAAGTTCGCCTGACTTTAAAATGAAAAAAAAAAACTTCGCTTATTGTCTCGGTGATTTCGCCTTTGAAGGTCGCACCAGTCGTGTTTCAAGAAACGAAAGTACAAAAATTATGTTAACATAGTCACGTTTTTTTAGCATCTTTTTTGAATTGCAAATGGCATAGAGTGAACGATCATTGGATTTGTTGAAACTTTCGAGCGTTTTTCGAAATAACAGATGTTCTTAAGAAATTAAATTTGATTATTGAGTATTGGAATAGATTACAATTTTCGTCTCTTACAGTATGTCACAGAAAAAATGGGCGGGGCCGAGGGTACTAAACTCGATTTGGATTTTATGGATATGGAAAGGGTAAGGAATAGAAAGAAAAATTGGTATGTCTTTAATAATATCCTTATTTTTTTCGCTTATTAAAAGAAGACAGACGTTACTTATGAATTGGTGGAAGAATTGCAAGCGAAAACCAAAGAGTTTTTACAACCAAATCCGACTGCTAGAGCAAAAATGGCAGCAGTTAAAGGTATAAGTAAATTAAGCGGTCAGGCAAAGTCAAACACGTACCCCCAACCGGAAGGTGTTCTGGGCGATTGCATGTTAATGTACGGAAAAAAATTAGGTGACGACAGCATGTTCGGATCAGCGCTAGTCGAAATGGGAGAATCATTAAAACAAATGGCAGACGTAAAATATTCGCTTGATGATAATATCAAACAGAACTTCTTAGAACCTCTTCATTATTTGCAAACGAAAGATTTGAAGGAAGTCATGGTAAATTGAATTGTGCGTTAAAATTTTTGCCATTGCAATAAGATCTTTTCCAGCACCATCGTAAGAAATTACAAGGGCGCAGACTTGATTTTGATTGCAAACGACGACGACAAGCCAAAGGTAATGTGCAATTACTGATTTTTTCCTCTCTTTCAATTAATATATTGGAGTTCCTTTATTCTAAACTACAATTAAAATGAAGCATCTCTAATAAAGACGAAAATGCATGATAAAACCAGAAAGGAATTCCAAATTAACAATAGTCATTACCACCAGCTCCATCGTATAATTTCATCAGATTTGAAGTTGTAATTGGATTGTTTGAACGTTGCATGTATTTCTTTTAGTTTCTAGGGGTTCCAGTCCCTATTCCAGTCCGATTAAATTACAGTCTCGCATGTCTGGTACGTCATTTGCAAACGAAAAGGATTTTGAAAATCCTTATGTAACGAGCTAGAGTTATAAACTGTAAAGTTAATACCTATTCTTGTAATTATAATAAGTTAATTGCAAATCTTTATATCAGCAGTTAATTTCGTAAATATTTTTTTTCATTTTAATAGGAAATATATGATAATCAAGGGAAACAACTCCAACAATACTATTCCATCCGTCGTAAAATTTTCTATAAATTAAATTAAATATTTGCATTTTAGTTTGTAAAAAGCGCATCTTCTTCAATATATGTCATTAATGTCAAAAAGCGTTTGATGTTGAGGGATCTATTCCAATCTACATTCACATAAGTTTGTTTAAAAAGAACTTCATCTCACGTACGTTGCTGGGAATGTTTTTAGAAAAAGTATTAAAAAAGAACCAGCCTGTATAAATAGCTTCATTGTTTTTCAAAGCCGTCACTTTTCCATGGGGTTGGACCAATACCAGAAACATTTATTACATTCAAAAGTATCAAAAAGAGATCACAAAGTGATAAATTAGTATTAGAGTAATGAAGCATTAAGTCCATGTTTTGTTCCTTCAAATTATTCAATTATTTGACCGACTGGATTAAAGCTCGCATTGTCAACTTGAAGGATGATACGATATCAACTTCTTTTTAGCAATTTATCAATAACTTCTGGCAAAAAAAACTGTTGTATACAAATCACTCGATCCTCTAAAGCCACAGTAGGTAATTGAGAAAAATGTTGCGCTAATTTTTTTTTTGTAGCACTGCGAGAACAAACAAATTTTGTTAGTTTAAACTCGTGTAGGAGCAACCAAATAGCTGATTGATGTTTAGTTTTAAGCTCGTAGCAATAAATTCAAGTTTCATCGTGAGTTGCCATGTTATAAACGGAATTTGAAGCACCTCCGTTAAGTTTATTAAGCATTTGGTTGCTCAATTTGACACGAACTTTTTTTAGCTTCAAAATCAGCACAAAGCTTGTTCATAGACAAAAGTTCATGCAAGATCTCATGTATTTATTTCACGTCGATGCCGATACATCGTATCATTTCTCTTCTGGGATCGATGTTTGGTGCAACAATAGAGGTCGACGGACTGCTTTCACTGTTTACCTTTGCAAACTAGCAGTGGTTCATCACCAGTTGAGATATTATAAGTGTAAGTTTGATGTACTACGGTTGAATTTCTTAAGTATCTCTTTACTAAGATTTTTACGTCCATGCTTAAGTTGTAAACAGTCCTATTTTATGGTTCCTTCTCCCAAAGAGCCAGATGGATTCGATCGAGGCGTTGTTGAGTTAATTTACACAGAGAATCGTACAAATTAACTTTTGTAAAGCAATGCAGAAATAAAACTAGTCAAATTTTACTAAAATTAAACTCTACACGTTGTCTAAAAACTTTCACAGCAACTTACGTATTAACTTTTTATCTGCCGACACCTTTGCATAATCTATTCAAGAATTTCCAGCCAAAGCTTTTTTCGTCACCCCAAGTTGATCATGGATTTTGCGATCTGTAGTTGATTATTTGCACGAAAACCCGGTCTTGGTTTCAATATTGACGATGGATTTTCATGACTATATAGACTGGATTTTATTCGACATTCTTTGAAGGATTTATATGAGCTATATTACATTTTACTTATCCAAATCAATTGTATATGTAATTGTATAACCTGTAACTAATTAAACCATTTTATTTAATGCTACATCTACATGTTTGATATGTTTAGATCTCCACTGTACCATACAGGACTGGTATATTCACATTTGATGTAGCACAATTTCTATAAGTTTCAATACATTGATAATATACGTAAAAATGTTTTCGTAAATAAAATACTCAGGGTATTATTAGGCATTGGTTTTTTTTGCATAGTTGTTTATGTTATTCCTTATGGCATAGTTTTAGATTAAACAGAATATTTTGAAAGGGTTAAAATTTTAAGCATTTTGGCACAATAAAACTTTTTTTTTTAATTTAAGTTATTAAACTATTTATTTATCACGCCTTCACAATTATGTTGTAGATGCTTCAGACTTAGTATAGTGTTTTCTTATTTAATTCAATTTATATTATTTTATTTTTTTGTTTTCACCATTTTTTTTTTTTTTTTTTTTTTGTAATCTGCATGGGAACTTTTATTTTTATGACAGGTTCACATATTACAGATGAAGAAATCAAGGCGGCAGAAGATAAATTTGCAGAATCACTACAGCTTGCTCAAATGGGAATGTTTAATTTATTAGAAAACGATGTAAGTAGCACTAAATGCGTGGACGTTCATTAAATATGATAAGACATTTTTTTTAATATCAAATCAGGTGGAACAAATATCTCAATTGGCCACTTTCGCCGATGGTCTTCTAGAATATCATAATCAATGTACTGAAGTATTGAAAACTTTAGCGGAGACTCTTCACGAAAAGTAAGTTTAATGTAATTTCTTTTTCATTTTATGTTTTGAAAGGTACAAAAAAAACAAAAATATACTCGAAATAGTTGAATTATCATGTCACATCTCCAGCTTCATGTTTTCCACTAAATTTACAGCGTATTCATTCGGTAAGCGAATTGATCGAGATCATTCCTTAACTGTCATCAATTTCTTTTTGCGAATTATACTTTTCATACGCCCAAATATTATAGGATTCACATCCGAAGATTACATCTCCGGAACAAGCTTCCCATTAAATTTACAGCGTATTCATTCGGTAAGCGAATTGATCGAGATAATTCCTTAACTGTCATTGCGAATTATACTTTTTATACGCCCAAATATTATAGGATTCACATCCGAAGATTACATCTCCGGAACAAGCTTCCCACTAAAGCTTCCCACTAAATTTACAGCGTATTCATTCGGTAAGCGAATTTATCGAGATAATTCCTTAACTGTCATCAATTTCTTTTTGCGAATTATACTTTTCATACGCCCAAATATTAAAGGATTCACATCCGAAGATTACATCTCCGGAACAAGCTTCCCACTAAATTTACAGCGTATTCATTCGGTAAGCGAATTGATCGAGATAATTCCTTAACTGTCATTGCGAATTATACTTTTTATACGCCCAAATATTATAGGATTCACATCCGAAGATTACATCTCCGGAACAAGCTTCCCACTAAATTTACAGCGTATTCATTCGGTAAGCGAATTGATCGAGATAATTCCTTAACTGTCATCAATTTCTTTATGCGAATTATACTTTTTATACGCCCAAATATTATAGGATTCACATCCGAAGATTACATCTCCGGAACAAGCTTCCCACTAAATTTACAGCGTATTCATTCGGTAAACGAATTGATCGAGATTATTCCTTAACTGTCATCAATTTCTTTATGCGAATTATACTTTTTATACGCCCAAATATTATAGGATTCACATCCGAAGATTACATCTTCGGAACAAGCTTCCCACTAAATTTACAGCGTATTCATTCGGTAAGCGAATTCATCGAGATAATTCCTTAACTGTCATCAATTTCTTTATGCGAATTATACTTTTTATACGCCCAAATATTATAGGATTCACATCCGAAGATTACATCTGCGGAACAAGCTTCCCACTAAATTTACAGCGTATTCATTAGGTAAGCGAATTGATCGAGATAATTCCTTAACTGTCATCAATTTCTTTATGTGAATTATACTTTTTATACTCCCAAATATTATAGGATTCACATCCGAAGATTACATCTCCGGAACATGCTTCATGTTCTCTACTAAATTTACAGCGTATTCATTCGGCAAGCGAATTGATCGAGATAATTCCTTAACTCACATCAATTTCTTTTTGCGAATTATGCTTTTTCTACGCCCAAATATTTTAGGATTCGTATCCGAAGATTATGACGACCAGTCCGGCAAGTCGACTCGATTTATGTACATTGTCCTCTTAGAGTATCCATTGCTGATTTTTTATCCAAATAACTTTTGTACGGATGGTAGTAATGTCTTTTCATAAGTTTTTACAATTTTTTCGGTGGTTAAATTTTTGGCAAACAATTGCTGAATCCCTGTTTGGAAACGCAACCTTAAACTTTGATGGGTGTTGAATAATTTTATTATTTGGAGTCGCCCAAACACACTGTTCATCCAAAAGGAGATGTAGGTAAAAATCGCAATTGTTATTCTCTGTTGTACAAGACATTTTTTCCTTGCATGAATTTTGCGTAGGAAGGGCACTTCCCCATTTTATATTAGGAACGTATAGACAGGTACTGTCCTAGACCAAGTGTTAATATTAGATCTAATACAATAATCTACATCAAGTGAAGACTTACTAAACCGTGTGTTTGGTAAGTTATCAACTGTATTTGTTTTCAAAAAATGTTACACCCATTTGTTAACAAATCTCTTCGACTTTTTTATATATTTTTGTAATTTCTTGTGTGTTCAGAGGAAAACTGCTTCTAATCGTTTCATGCACGTTGCACGCATTAAGAAGTTTGTGTCGTTTCCCAAGAACTGTTCAGCCACAACTAAGGGCTATTAGCGTCGTGGATAAACATCCCTTTACTTGCTTTTCTAAGAATTTTGCTTGTAACCCGTCCCACATCGCCATTATGTAATTTTTTTCCATCAAGATTTTCATTATTTTTAACTTTTTTCCAATTTCTTTTACCTATGCCAAGCGATTTTCTTTTTTGGCCTTCTACTTTCTAGTGTAACTTATTAATTTGTAGATTGTCTATGTTCATTCATTATCGAAATTTAGTATAAATCGTTGTTTCCAATTCCTTTCACCTTCGCTAAGTGATCTCCTTTTTTTCCCGTATCTATTCTAGTGTAATTTATTTGTTTATAGTTTGTCTGTCTATGTTCTTTCGTCATCGAAATGTTTGTTAACCATTTTTTTCACGTCTTCTTAACTTCGTCAAGCAATTTCCTGTTTTTCCCTTATCTAGTCTAGTGTAACTTTTTACTTTATAGGTTATCTATGTTTATTATTTGCCAGGATCATAATTAGACTTTTTCTCCTGCTATTTTCGCACGGTTGGATTCAAACAAAAGCTTGCGTGGGCCGTTTCCTTCCTCCGCTACTAAATATATTTCTACCGCCACCCTTTTATCCTTCTATACCTTCCAGCAATTTGCCCATAGTTAGAAAAATGTGAGATTTAGACAGTCTGTGACGTTATTGAAACAAATACTTTTCTGTAATTTTAAAGATGCAACGGAATTTCTTTTCAATTTTTTTTTACAGGAGAGACGAAGCTGCCAGTCGTCCAAAAGTCGAATTTGTTCCTAAAACTTTAACTGATCTGAATATTGAAGGTATCGACGCTGTGAATGGTACGAATTTTAACAATTCCCTTATAAGTACTCGCCCTACGCCTGTTTCTAGGTCCATACCCAAAACACAACCTACTACCCATTATAAACCCGACCCTTTTGATTCTTGGACAATAAATTCAGGTACTTTTTGTTTTTTTATTTTTTTTTAAATATTTTAGTTAGTAATTTACACACTAACCCTTCATTAATTTGTTTTTTGTTTTGTATTCGTTTTTTACCAATTTATAACCTTTAGTGACCTATATTTACTTAAAGAAATATTATATTTGACTAACAACAACGGTAGATTATTCTAAAAACAAAATATCATTTATAGTGTAAGTGCATATGCATAAAATCTGGTTATGCTTACTATGGTACATTTAAAGTTAAATGAACGTCCAAAATATCATTGGAGAACAGCCAAGTTCTATTTTGATATATTCTGTGAAGCGCGGTGTTTACAAGCTAACGTACTGAATATTTAATTCACAACTTTTTCTAACCGATGAGTGCGTGCGCGACTTTTAGAAAATACCTCAATTGTTTTACATGTTTTTCTAATCGATCGGATTTAGCAGGTTCATCTCAACTATCCTCGCCACAACACAAACCGTATCAATTGGAATTACATCCTGGTCAACATTCGGGCAACGGTAAGCGAACATTTCCTTATTACATGCGTGCTTTTGATTTCCTAATTGAGCATATGCCACAACAGCATCACCGGTAGCGTCCCCGATGAAGTCTCCTGCCAGAACGCCCATGACCAAAGCACCATGCTGCACAGCTTTATATGATTTCGATCCAGAAAATCCAGGAGAATTAGGCTTTAAGGTTAGTAGATTATTTTCAATTCAATGTATTATTTTTTTTTTAAATTTAATTAAGAAAATAAATATAATTAAGAAATAAAAATGAATTGTGTGGACATGCTTAAAGCTAAAAATTAACCATATTGACTTGGTCAAATATAAGTAAGGTTTTATATACTTACATTTTATTTTTCTTATTTACCAATTCAAAACATTTCATTTCTGTTATTTATCCTTGGCTTGAACAAAGTAATATAAATAGGAACTGTGTGTTCGTTTCTGTATAAGTTATTTGCAGATGCACTCTGTTTTTTCTAGGTTATGTCTTTCACACTACTAAAATGTATACTTACAAGGAGTGGCTATAAAATAACGAGTCTGCTGTTGTAAATCTTTTTATTTTAAATTTATACAGCCAAGGGACACAATTATTAGGCACCCCCATATTTTTCTATTATCTTTAAGATAAACAATGAACAAATAAACAATGAACAAAGCCCCGCGGGCTTTTATTACAGCTTCAATCCTTTTAGGTAAACTGGCGACTAACGTGCGGCAGGTTGAGGTTGGAATATCCTCCCATACTCTTTCAAGTATTGCTTTTAATTCTTGTTTGGATTTCCATTTGTGTTAGCATACTTTTCGCTTAGTAATAGCCCACAAATGCTCGATAGGATTCAGATCCGGCCTTTGAGCTGGCCATTCCAAGATTTCGATGTTTGCTTCCCGGAACCACGCTAAACTTGCAGCCGCAATGTGGGACGATGCATTATCTTGCTGAAACAAGACTTCGTCAGTATTCATTCCGAATAATTTTTCAATTGAGGGCTGCAAAAATTCTTCTAGCATGCTGGTATAGGCCCTTGAGTTCATTCTACCAGTGCACACGACCATCTCTCCAACCCTTGTCGACGTCATACACCCCCAAATCATGATACTACGGCCATCATGTTTGACGGTAAGCACCACACAATCGGCACGATATTCATCACCAGGCCTCAATACAACTTCCCCGTAGGACGACGAGGAGCCAAGTTATCGTGAAAATCAAAATTCTTCAAGATGGCGGCGCACGAGCGGAAAGATCGAAATCTCGCACGGACGTGCCGACTTGGCGGCGCGCTAGAACTCGTAGTTTTGGAGATGGAGAAGAAGCGAAAATATCGAATTGTAGGTACGAACGTGCCCTACAAGTTTGATGATAAAATTTTTTCGCTATCCATGACGATAAAGAAGAAAAAAAATTAAACCGAGTTCGTACCCGAATTTTGTCCTATTTTCGCCGATATCTCGAGAACGGACGATGTTAGGTGAAAAAGTCATATGACACAAATTGTAGAGAATAAAAAAAGGAACAAAAAGTAACAATACAACTTCCCCGTAGAACGACGAGGAGCCGAGTTACAACGGAAACAAAAATCCACCGTTATTTTCTAAATAGCGGAAAATAGTCACAAGGGTTTCGTTCGAGAACTTCAAATTAGGCATTCCTGACACTCACCAACAACATATAAAAAATTTGGCTTGATGGGATCTCGTTCCAATTCAAATGTACATAATGACTGGACTAGCAGGTAAAGACTATTTGTCTGTTAATACCGCTATATTGAAAAATCTTAAGGGTGCCTAATATTAATGTCTTAATGAAGCTTTGTCCTTGGGGAATATAAAAGTAACATGGTGCCAGGTCAGGCGAATAAAGCGAATAGTCTAATATTGGGATGTCATATTTGACTAGAAACGTCTTGGCAGACAATGCAGAGTACGCCGGTCTTTTTTCTGTACAATTCGGGTCTTTTTTTAACACATTCACTGCTGCCTATTCTAGAAAAGCCATCCCTTGGTGCGCATGAGATTTTTCGCATATATTTGTGTAGTTTTGCATGCAAATTGATTCTTTATTATCAAGTTACTGTTTAAAAATATTTTTCACAAAAAAATTTTACATGTCGCAGATCCGTGACATGCTCATGTCACAATGAATTTTGTTACTAGATGCTAATTGTCACAGATCCTCTACTACATTTTCAGGTTTTATGATGGTATATTGTTGTGATTAAGATAAATCAAGACACCAAAGTTAATATAACTGTATTGGAACAAAATACTAAGGAAAACATACAAGATATGTTGATATATATTTCGTTACTTTTGTTTGTGGTATTGTATAAAGCATACACCGGGACATAAACCAGTCTTTCTTGAGCATATTTCGCAATGGTAAGTACTCATTTTTCGAACTCGCGATTTATGGTATTGTCAACTTCTTTTCCGGGTGGTCTCGCCCTTGTCAAACTTCCAAAATTTTTGAGGGATAAATCAAGAGCATGATTTATGGATTTACTGGTATTACTTTTTTCTCTTACATTCAATAGATTGCAATTACAGATAATCGGAAATCATATAGGGATGGTTTTTCTCCTGAAAATTTATTGGATGAAATGTAACCACAATTCCTTGTACCAGCGAAGGGTCTTTCTTTCACAGGGGTAGTAAGCACCCATCTGATCTTGGTGATCTACTCCACCTATGTCCAAAACTGGCAAAGGTTTCACGTTCGTAGTCCCTCTCTTGCCCACACATTCAATCATCTCATTTTTATATTCTGTGGAGATATACAAAACGTCGTGCTTATCTTTCCATTTGCCCATCATTATATTATTGGAAAATTTTGCGACGGTTTCTTCTTTCTCTATTTTTTTTGAGATTACAGATTTGCAATTGTGTTGTCTCAGTTTCCTGAGAGTTCCAGTGCAGTATGTGCCACGTTTAAGGAGTTCTTCAGCTAACTGGTAGCTATTATAGAAGTTGTCCATGAACAACGAATGCCCAACATTGAGTTTTCCTTGCATTAAGTATAGTACAACTCGAGAAGAATGTCGCTTCGGATCCACCTTCGCTATCAATAGCTCCAGTATATAGAGATATGTATATTTAAAGTAATACCATTTGACTCTGTGAGCATATATAATTTCAATCCGTAACGGTGCCACTTATTTTTTATATACTGCCGGAACATCAAGCTACTACGCCACAAAACCATGGATTCGTCCAATGAGAGTTGCTTACTAGTGGATGGAGCCTCAACGTTATCCGCCATTATAGTTTCACAAAGTTTAGTAATTCGAAAACGGGGTGTACAATTAGAATTTAAAACGTTAGCGCTACACACTAAGCACACACTCAAACGGTCAGCCTGTCAGCTAACTTTGTACTAAACCCATTGACTTGGATATAGTAAATATCACGGATCTGTGCCATGCGCACCACACTGTAGGGGGTGCTCATGTCACGGATCCGTGACATGCGCAATGAATGTGTTAATATTCTCACGGAATTGAGCAAGTACCTCAAGGTATTAATGCTGATTAATAGTTTGATCTCCAGGAACTCAGTTAACAAAATTAACAAAAAGGTTGACAATCTACAAGAGCCGATCTCATTTAGGACGGTCTTTCACTTTTGCGCACAGGCTTCATTCATTGATAAAGCGAACAGTTCACGCGTTTGTTTAGTAAACATATGTTTGTTTAAATATAAACACCCAATATCCCTTACCAGAAATATATAAATATAAATGTGAACTGATTCTATACAATTGTTTGCAAAACAGCCTCTGTTGCGCAATTTGTTCGCGGGTGTATGGGGCCTATTAAGAGGCTTGGGTGAAGGAAGCTATGAAAAAACTGTTTCCTTAGGCATACCGAGAATATTTCATTTCACCCTCGTGATTGTAATGCTTTTTTTGGCAGTACTACATTAAAATAGCTTCTTTACCATTAATGTACTTTACTTAAATAAACTCAGTGGTTGTTTCGACCGTGAAATTTAAATATTTTTTATGTTAATTCATACAAATATTTTCCAAATATTTGCTGGAATTCATCCTCCACTCATTTACAATTCCACAACTGACTTAAAAGAAATCCTAATTAGACATTCATTTCATGTGGGCAGGATTCCCTCGCTGGCTTGACTTAACAAACATATTTTGTAAGTTAAAGTAATCAAACAATATTATTATTATAATCAACTGGTGAAATTAAGAAAACATTTATAACAATTTTGTAATAATATATTTAGTAACTTTCTTTTTGTTTTTACAGGAAAACGACGTAATAACACTAATAAACAAAATCGACGAAAACTGGTTCGAAGGTAGCCTAAACGGTCGCACAGGTTACTTCCCCGTTACATACGTAAGGGTCGACATTCCTTTGCCATGAGTTACCGGTTAAATACCAAACTCCCCAAATACTCCTGATTGTTTTATATTATCACTATATTTTGTAATATTTGTTACTCTAGTTTTACAATTATAATTATCAGAAAAATGTGTAAGAAAATAATGAGAAATCGATGAAATTTCAAAATGACAAAAACGAAAAACGTCATCGTATACATATATGGTATAAAGTGCATAGATTAAAAATGTTTAGTTCCTTATTATTTTATAATGAGAGAAAAACGAAAATAATCGATAAACTTAAGAAATTTTCGAATATTCCTTGCTTTAAAAAAATGGAGATTGCTTTAAGAACATAATATCTTGCCTTGTTATACTTTAACACAAAAAAAGTAGTTTATTATAATGTACAAAATGTGATGGAGTTAAAAAAAGGAAAGGTAGTGAAAGATACAAAGGAAAATATAAATAATGTTACTTAATTTTTAACT
This sequence comes from Melolontha melolontha, assembly GCA_935421215.2. NCBI lineage: Eukaryota > Metazoa > Arthropoda > Insecta > Coleoptera > Scarabaeidae > Melolontha > Melolontha melolontha. The sequence goes on along the minus strand of OW285244.1, from coordinate 33,820,829 downwards.
TTAAACGCTGTTTTCTCTATTAGAACATATTCTATATATATATGCAATATATGACTAATATATATATAAATATATAAGAAATTAACAAAATATGTTATACTATACATAATGAATGTACAATTATCTGAATTATAATTGCTGTAATATTTATTTGAACTGAGAGAAAGGAAAATATTTGTGCCACCTATGGTAATTCAATTGTTAGTAAAATTAAGGCAAAAAGAATATTATAAATTAATTTAAAAAAAAACAATTGAATTAGCTGAATCTGTAAGGAATTATGTAATTTTTTTTATGCTTTCTTAATTGTAATTTTATTACTATCGTTATTATTACAACAATATATAATATTTTGTGATATTATATTTAATTTTTTAAGCCGAAGTTGATGTATGTTTTGAATATTATATACACATACACAGGCTGTTTTATAAATACTTTTAAAAAGATTCTTTTTTTTTACTATATCTATGATACATTTTTATATTGTAAGCAAGTGAATTTTGGAAACATTTTATACACAGTGTAATTTATTTTCTCGGTAAAATATCTTCGTCCACCACCAAATTACTTTGGTGACGTGGCATTTCTAATTGTAAAAATAATACAGTCGCTATTTTCGAATAAAGTATTACATGTTTTACACAATTGAAAAGGGAATTTGCGGTAAATTTTAAATTTAATCTAGAATGTGGTATGATCCCACTTAAAAAATTATTAAAAAAAATTAAATTATTCACACTGTTTTCAGAATTTTTTCTATAGATTCCGATACCGAGATATTAACCAATGTGAAGGAAAATCAATCGCACTGTACATATAGTTTTTTGTATAATAAGGCTATTGAAATGAAAACCGGAAATTACAATGTGAAATTGTATTTCGTGCCTGGGTTCCTTTTCTCTATTTGATATTTAAAGTGTTTAACCAGTGATCTTAACACTTAACAAACAGGTTGTTTTTTCTCTGCCTTTCTCGGTTTCCGGGCATTTCTTAAGACAATTAAATAAACATGGATGTATGGGTTTAAAACGTTGTAGTTTTATTAAATCATCACCATTTTTGACAAAGTTTTACAATTTTATTTATCTACACGTCTAGTAGAGGGGAAAGATATGCTCTGCTACAGATAATTATTCAAGGTAAGATACAGGGAAGAAGAAATATAGGAAGAAGACGGATTTCCTGGTTAAATAATTTGAGACAGTGGTATAAATGCAGCTCCATTGAACTATTCAGAGCCGCAGCATAAAAAATGAGAATAGCCGTGATGATAGCCAACCTTCTGAGAGGAGATGGCACCTGAAGAAGAAGACGTCTAGTATTTGTTACGAGTGTGATATTTTCTAAAACATTCACTCTTGTGAAGTGGAAGCTGACAGAATTGGCATATACAGGGTGTTCCGCGACTCGACTGACAAATTTATACCATATACTCCAGCGATAATTACGATCAAAAAATGTTATATGACCTACAGATTCCTCTTTGTTTCGTAGATATCGATGGAATTTAAATTTAAAAAAATGACAAAAGAAAATTTATTCATAAAATGATAGATAATTAACACAAACTTACAGTAACTGTTCAAAATGAGAATGAGAACCACCATTTTCTAAACAAGCAGCCATTCTTCGTGTCATAGAATGTTGACAGTTAATTGATGCCAATTCATTCTTTAGAGAATTAGTAGCTTCAACTATACGGTCAGTCATCTCTTCGCGTGTATCTGGTTTACCATTACTATAAACACGAGATTTTAGGCAACCCCACAAAAAAAATCTAAAGGCACCAAATCAGGTGACTGAGCTGGCCAATGTACAGAACCACCTCAGCCTATCCACCTTTTCGGAAAGTTTTCATTAAGAAACACCGTCGTGTCTCTCAAAACTTGTCCCCCAAAATGTAGTGGTGTCCGTTCTATGAGATATTCTACGAATACTGGTAGAAGGACTTCGTTCAACTTCATTTAAAACTACTTCAGCGTTTCCAAATCCATCTTTTCTACGCAACGATTTGGGATTGATCTTGTCTCTCTTAAACAGCGACAAACGTTTGAAAATGTTGTGTGGTGAGGAACAATGCGATCTGGGTATCGCCTGATGTACTCCGCAGCTGCAGCACGTCTACTTCCATTGCAAAAACCATATAAGAAAACCATATCAGCATATTTTGCATTAGTAAAACGCGGCATAATGACTTAAATTAATATTACAGCACAAAAGTCATTAATTTGTCAATCATACGTTAATACGTCAAGGCTTACTAAATTAGAGGAATTTACCTATAGGTCATACAACATTTTTTGATCGTAATGACCGCCAGAGTATATGGTATAAATTTGTCGGTCGAGTCACGGAACACCCTGTATATCTTGTTTCGCTTCTTTTTCTCACTAAACCACAGACTTTGCAAGGCTTTTGTGGATATTTTTTCGTTCCTTTCCCAACAATTTGCTTAAAGATGTGCTGCTTTATGTTTCCCGACAATCTACCTGACGGATCTATTTTTAGAGTTCTGCCAGTTGGTTAAATGTGGATATAATTACCAGTCTCTTTGGTTACTTGTTGATCGGTAACCCAGATCCTCGCTCCTTCTTTTAGAAATTTATCGCAAGTTATATGCACAATCGCGGACACGGAATAGTTTCCAGACATATTAATCAAACTAGTGCATTTTTTGAAAATTTGGCATTGTAACACATACTCCAATTAACCCAGATTTGCCCATACAAATAGGGCAGTTATTTTGATGATTTTTTTTTTAAGGATATACAAACATGTTTAGCAAAAAATAATATAAGTTTTATTCTAAAAAATGCAAAATCTGAAAGTCTTCCATTTTTTACTACTGAATTTATATATCTTCCTTAATATCTTCTGTTCGCGGACGATAGACTTGTATTCTGCCATTATTACGTGACTGAAAACTCTTTTCATTGGTAAAGATTACATTTCTCCAGTAACCATTGTCCCTGTTTAAGAAATTATTGCCAAACTCTTATCCGGCTTTATTTGGACGCTTCTGTTAAAAACGGTTTTCTGGCAGCAGCGTAATTGGCCACGCCAGCTTTTTTAATTCTTCTTCGAGCTGTTCAAACACTTCCTGGAAAGTTAGTCCTTTCCCGAGCTGTTACAGGCAAATAGATTTTCTCTCACATAGTGAACGAAAGATTCATCCTGATCAAGATTTTATGACAACATCACCTCCCGATCCTCCTAAACGTTCCACCGTTTGCGTTTCTAACCATCTCCTTATTTTTAGAATACATGTATGGCTTAAGTTGTAAAGCGCTGCTACTTGTCTACTTGACTGACCATTTTTCTAACTGTTACAATATCGCTTCCTCTTGAAAATCAGTAACAAAATTTCTTGGCATTTTACTGACGTTATATTGACACAAGAATGACAACTAATAAGTGTTATTAAGCGGTCTATGTACTTAAACTCAATTTACAATAAGCAAAAATAGCTGGAAACTATTCCGTGTCCGCGATTGTACGTTTGTGTCTGACTTATAAATTACTAATGCATTGAAGAGAACGTAATTAAACAGAAACAAGATCATTCTGTTCGACCATTTTTTAGTTTTATCATTCTGCCGCAATATGAGAGGTACTGATTGGCCCATATATTGGTTATAGTCATTAATGCAATTTGTTTTAACAATATCTTTTCCATCTCTAGTTTTTCCATCAACAATTATCATGCTGGCATCAGGAATTGAGGATATCATACGAACTTCCCTCGTATAATATATCACCGTTTCGCGGATATATATTTTCACCTCTTTTGAAATTGTTTGATTCTTCTTTCAGTTCTAAAGGAATGCCGCGCGATTTGCACGAATAGTTCCACAAACTCTCCGTGTAAGAAGTCGTTCTGTTATCCGTACACTATTATAGAAGTTATATTAATGCAAATGGTGCCAAGGATCTAACACAGTAAATATGGTAATCTAGAGCGTTTTTTCCTTGAGCCGAGTAAATTCCAGAATTAATTATAACGAGCCATCGAAAAAATTCATAATTGGAGTAGACTGTGAAATTGGGTTGGTACTTTAACCACTTCCACATAATGACACATTACTTGATGTTTGACAGTTTCATTTGGTTTCATTGTAAAAAAAAGGTTATGGCATTGAAATGATACTACAACAAAAAAGAAAACAAATAATTTATTTAATATCGAAATCATAATCAAAATTTACATATAGCTACAGAAGTTGTTGAAAATGTTGTCCATTTACATCTAAACACAAACCAACCAACTTAATAAGAGTTTTGAAAAATTTGACACAAACTTATAGTTTCAATGTCAAATAATAAATATCATTATGTGGAAGTGGTTAAAGTATCGACCCAATTTCACAGTCTACTCCAATTATGAATTTTTTCGATGGCTCGTTATAACCAGTTTTACTCTGACAAAGCATTCTAACAAGTAGGAAATATTTGTGGAGTTTGTCAGGGTTATAAGTAGAGCTGAGGATGTTTGCGGTACGGCAGGACCGTATGTAGTGCATCCCCACATTTAACTATTTATCTAAATATTCTCTGAAATGATTTGCCGGATCTCATAAATTAATAGAGTGATATTTTAGTATGCACTGGATATTGTTATTATACAAAATCATAATAGCCAGTTGTATTTATGGATCATAAATAATAATACGCATGTATTTGTATTTGGTTGTGAATTCAATTTAAACTTAAAACGAATCGTAATATTTTAACGACAAGCCGTCCTTACAATACATGCATTCGAGACAAAGTGTGCAACTCTACGAATAACTTCCATAATTGATCGAAAATGGACATTTTGGAGCTGAAGTAAAGCCCCTATTCTTAGAAAATTTTATTACTGTCGTTAAGAACTATTATTATAAACAACAAAGGCCTTTTATTAGTGTTGAAGTTTTAGTTTCATTGAATTTCCATGTTGTAAGTAGTCAATTGTAAAGTGTTCATTCACAATATTCTAAAACAAGGTGTAAATTTAACTAAAATCCAGAAAAACACATTCTGATAATATATTACTAGATTAGAAGCTGTGTTTATTACTATTTATTATATTATTTTTATAACCAAATGCAATAAAAGCTACGAAAACAAAAGAAACCTCGATTTATAAAAATCTTGTCACACAGCCTTTCAAAGCCTGGCAGCACATATTTTGCATATATTTTATATATACTACCTACTTGAACTAGGTGAATGAAGTTAGAAGTTATAACTTATAACTTCTAACTTCATTCACCTAGTTCAAGCTTTTATTGCATTTGGTTATAAAAATAATATAATAAATAGTAATAAACACTTCTAATCTAGTAATATATTATCAGAATGTGTTTTTCTGGATTTTAGTTAAATTTACACCTTGTTTTAGAATATTGTGAATGAACACTTTACAATTGACTACTTACAACATGGAAATTCAATGAAACTAAAACTTCAACACTAATAAAAGGTCTTTGTTGTTTATAATAATAGTTCTTAACGACAGTAATAAAATTTTCTAAGAATAGGGGCTTTACTTCAGCTCCAAAATGTCCATTTTCGATCAATTATGGAAGTTATTCGTAGAGTTGCACACTTTGTCTCGAATGCATGTATTGTAAGGACGGCTTGTCGTTAAAATATTACGATTCGTTTTAAGTTTAAATTGAATTCACAACCAAATACAAATACATGCGTATTATTATTTATGATCCATAAATACAAATGGCTATTATGATTTTGTATAATAACAATATCCAGTGCATACTAAAATATCACTCTATTAATTTATGAGATCCGGCAAATCATTTCAGAGAATATTTAGATAAATAGTTAAATGTGGGGATCCACTACATACGGTCCTGCCGTACCGCAAACATCCTCAGCTCTAGTTATAAGTTTTAAAGCGAAGTCTTTCATCTCCACGGGATTACTCCTTCATCTATTGAGATCTCTTGATTTGGTTTATAAACACTTTTAAACTTTTCAAGGAAGTAATAAAGTCTAAGGGAGTTTGTATTTAAAAATGTGTTATTACCAAAATGCCGAAATTGTAAGATTTCCAGAAATCGATCTCTGCTTTGTTTTGAAAAAATACGCAAGAAAAACGAAATTCTACGCGGTCCGTCCTAGGAAGTCAGAATGGAAAAACGTAAATTTACCCATGAGTTATATGTTAAGTATTTAATCCTTAGTTTTTAAAGTATAACAAGTCATCATTAGAAAAAGTTCGGAATCAATACATATTTTTCGGCTTTCATTTGAATACCAATTCGTATTCTCGTTCATTCAAATTAATACATAAATTAATTACGATTAGATAAACTATAAGAGCATCTAGATTTAATGATTATTAATATGAATGAACGACAACTCAAATACGTTTTTTATGTTTATAAATAACCGAAAAATATGAAAAAAAAAATTAACTATATCAATGGCTTCTATCCGTAATGTTACTATTGCATGAATTTGGAAGTTGTTTCAATAAATGTTCCAAGCGTTATAAAAAAAAAAAAAAAAAAAAAACAGTTAAATGATAACTGGGGTTTCTATTCGTTATTCAATGTTCACTGAATATAATTTGTGCAAGGACCCAAACTATTATCTTATTACATTACATGGGTCGTAGCCAAAAAAAAAAAACGCTATGTTAAATTGTAACCGAAAGTAAATAATGAAAAAAATCGTTTAACAGTTATCATATTTAGACTTTGCTGTAGATGTACTATTTATTATATTTGTGTGAAGTGAAGAAAATGTACCAGATATACTTAAAGAAAATATATAAAAAAACACTAACTGATGTGTCTTGCTGTTTTTTGGGAAAAAAAAAATTATTACAATTATATTGAAATACACACTAAGGGTCTTGTAAAAAATTGTATCTATTTAAGAAACAAATGAAAAAAGATAATATATATATATACATATTATATATTATAAAACAAATGAAATAAACAATTGAAGTATGTACTTAAACGGTTCTTGACAATACATAGGTTTAAATTATATATAAATATATAAGTATGGATTAAGGCTATTGTTAAAAAAGCGTGTTTTTTAAAATTTGTTGAAGACATTAGTATTGTACCATATTAGGTGAGTTTAAACTGTGTATATTAATTTCTCTCATGTCACTAGCTAGTCAAAACAAGAACATCTTTTAAGGTTTCTTCGTCGTCTTTCGTTTATATGTCTCTTCTTTTATGATAAGGTAATTATATTTTTTTTTTTAGCAAACCACCAGCTTATTAATTTTTTTTATTGTCAGTGAATATAATCCTACAGTTGAAGGTGATACTGCATTTTGCGAAATTCTTTTTCAAATTATAACTAGAAATGTATAAAATAAGTGTTTGATGTAGTCATTGGATGGTTATTATATAAATTGTTATACATTTATGCGCACCCATGCGTAATACATATTAGCATTTCTGAAACATACGAACTCTTCTCGGGAGCAAAGCGTAGGCCATGGATATTTCTAAAAATCAATGTAATGCGAAATATATATAACTTATTCCGCACTAATTTATTTGATTTAGTATTCTTCGAAATAGCGTACCCTCGATACACTATTATTGTTTCTTTCTTTATATATTTTCTTATGTTTTGTTAATGGGCGTCCCAACAAGAGCGCCGGATTTAATTTTAAAGAAAAACACATTTTTTTTTGAATTAAGCAAACATTTTTATTTCAACATAAAGAAAAATAGTTCCGATTAAACGTGAAATACAACATCAGGCAGATGGCCACCACGAAACCTCTGGCACAGGGTTATTCTTCTCTTGAAACTTTGAATAACGTTTTCGCATAAATGTGGCTGTATTTCACCAATAACGCACCGTATTTCCTCTTTAAGATGTTCAATTGTTTCAGACTTATTCGCACCTTTTCCTTCACATAGCCTCAAAGAAAAAGGTCCATCGGTGTTAGATCGCACGATCTTGGTGGCCAATGTTGATCACCAACTCGAGAAATGACACGGCCTAGAAACTTGGGCTGCAGTAACACCATTGTTTCACGTGCTGTGTGGCAGGTCGCACCGTCTTGTTGGAAAAACGTCCTCCACATCAATTGCATCCAATTCGGGCCACATAAATTCCGTTAACATTTCGCGATACCGCACACCATTAACAGTTACCGCATTTCCAGCCGCATTTTCAAAGAAATACGGCCCAATCACTCCGCCAGCCCAAAATGCACACCAAACAGTTACTCGCGGTGGATGCATTGGTTGTTTGAGTATCACACGAGGATTTTCAGCACCCCAAATCCGACAGTTTTCCTTATTTACGTATCCGTCGAGTTGAAAATGTGCATTATCTAAAAAAATGATTTTATTCGAAAAATCCGCATTAATTTGAAGATGTTCCAACACCCAATCAGCAAATCCACGGCGCTGCGCATGGTCCCTTGGCTTGATTTCTTGCACCAATTGAACCTTATACGCGTGCAAATGCAGATCTTTTACCAAAATTCGTTGCATAGTGCTTCTGGAAATGTATAATTCTTGACCACGATGCCGAATGGAAGTTCCTGGGTTCTCTGCCACAGATTCCCTTACTGTGGCTATATGTGTGGCCGACAAGGACGACGACGAACAATGATCTTCTGATCCATCAGCGTAAATTTTGTCTTAAATTTTGTAATTAAACGCCTCACTGTCGATTCATTTGGCGCATTATTGCGACCGAAAACTTGACGTAATTGGCGAACTGTTTTCGCAAAACTTGCACCATTTTTGTAATGTGTTTTTACGATAATTAAACGTTGTTCGTTTGAATACTTCTCCATATTCTTAAATCGCGTTGTCTGTACGTGACAACTGTCATATAAAAATCACCGTACAACTCGTATTAACAAAATGGCGGCAAATTTAAATCCGGCGCTCTTGTTGGGACACCCATCACATTTACTGACAATAGAAAGTCACACGTGGTTTTGACTGCAGACTGAGATTAGTAAAAGGGAAAAAAACGATACAAACTTTTAACTAATTTAATTTTAATTTATGTAAATACTCTCTTAGAACATTTATTCTATGTATGTATTATACATAATTATTATATGCATTTTATTGTTTTTTACATCGATTAAAACCTTCAAGCTAATCTGTAATATATAACAACCTTTATAAATTTAAAAAAAAAACAATTTTGATTCAATTCAGAAGGAAAATTCTATGATCAGCTTTTTCTTTTGGATAAGATTAGCTGATCATTCTATAATTTCATATAATTCATTTGAAAATGTAGATGTTATCAAATTGTTATTATATACATGTATACAAACTCAATGTTACCGTATTTGTGCATTAATAAAAAATTGTCGCTATCTTGGATTTTTATTTAAATACCCTTAAGAATACCTTTCAAATAGAACATTACAGGTACTTCAATTCAGTACCCTAGTTGTTGGTGCCCTATTTATAAAAGTAAGTTCCTTTTGAAGGAATCTTAAAATTTTAGTTAATAATAAAGAATACAAATCATACTATATTCGTATTTAACAATTTATAATTGTTTGTACATGTTGGGAAAAAAGTATATAGAATTATAATAAATCTAAAAATACAGACAAATACAAGTGTCCCGTATCGTTATGTTCAAATTTTAGGAGTGTAAAGTAGACTTCATTTCAAGTAACAAAAACGCAAAACTTGTATATCCATTTTTATTTGGTTCAAAGTTGCAGATCTGTGAATGGGATTGTCAGATCATGAAAAAAATGTATCAGTTGAACTCAAAACGCAATTATTGTATAAAGGTTGGTAATGTAAACTTCCGAATGAAAGTAAAGTTGTCATTTTATAGTGTTGGTCTCCTAAAATAGAAAATAAGAGAAATTTAGCGAGATTGCTCATTTGAACAAATATTTTAATTGAAGAGTGAGTCGGAAATTTCTAAATTCAAACATCTGTTTCAAATTTAAGAAAATGTTCATAAAGGGGCCGTTCAAGTATTACGTAAGCATAATTTTAGTAATTTTTAACCCCCCCTCCCTCTTGTCAGCAAAAGTAAGCAAAGCTCTTACCTCCCTCCTATGCGTATTATTATATATTACGTAAGCATTGGTATAATTCAAGTTTTTTTATTTGATGTTTTTCTTGACTGGGGAAATATACTTGAATTTTTTGAGGAATGAATTGGTACCCGTTTTAGCGGTATCAACAGGATGGTGCTTCTCCGTACTATACGCTACCAGTAAGGCAATACCTCAATAATACATTTCCTAACAGATGGATTGGAAGAAGAGGGGCAATTGAATGGCCAGCTACATCGCCCGATTTAACCCCGTTGGGCTTCTTCTTGTGGGGTTACTTAAAATCCAAAATCTATGCGACACAACCGAAAAATTTTGACGTTTTACGACAACGCATCATCTACGAAACCAGACTAATCACTCCCGAAATATTACAGAATGTGCGAAATGGAATTTATCATCGCTTAGGATTTTGTCAACAAAATGAAGGAAAACATTTTGAGCATTTGTTATAAATTTGATACTGAAAATGTCAAAAATAAAACTTAGAATTAGAACACAATTTTTCTAATGTAACATACCAAAATTTTTACATCATGAAATAAAGAATTGTAAATAAAAGTTTCCAAAATCCATAAAAAAATGGGGTTGACATTTAAAAAAATTATCACTGGCGTCATAACTTATTCAAGGTCGACGGAAAAAACCAAATGGTAGCATCCAAATATAGCTAATAAAAAATATGCATCGACATATCTTTGCATTTTTTCAAATAATACACAATAACGTTATTACGGGCTTGTGTCCATACTTTATGGACGCACTGTATATGTAATATTGTCAGTGGTTAATTAAATTATTTTAATAATCTGTTATCAAATGAAGCCTTGTTCTATTATCTCGTGCTTTATTATAATAATTTGGATTTGCTGGATTGTATTTTAACATGTATGTCTTAGTGAAGGTATAGGAGTAGATACTTTCCGAATAAGTTGCTGTAGATTTGTGCACTCCATTTAGATCTCCAACTGTATTAAGGAAACAGCCTGTTGCATAAAACTCTCAAAGTTAGCAACAACATATCTTCTGGTGTTGGAGCCTATTTCCTAATATTATTATATAGTATGAAATAATATTTATAGTACCAATCAGTAGGATTTACTATAACTTCTCTAATTTCGTCTAAAATGCGCCTTATTGTATTTTTACGTAAACGATATCTGACTCTGACAAAAAAGTCTTGTTCATCCCGAATATCAAAATTATTTGGTCGATTTCGTATATTCCTAGGTCTTCAATGATGTCCAACAAAATTAATAACATCATCGTCAGAAGATTTATATGGATTAACGAAATGCATTTTAAAAAGTGAAATGGATTTAACTGACAATAAACTTTTGACAGGAATAGGTTATGTATGAGTTTGAGCGAAAAATTGAACGTTGACCTGCTTCTCTTGCGAGTTCAGGTTGAACCAGATTTTCAGTTCAGTTTTAATGTTCAACTATCACTGAAATACGTTTTGAACTTTAAACATGAACTTGAACCTAAAATTTAGTTTAGGTTCGGACTGAAAAACCGGCCATAAGATGACCAACGAACATCTTGAGTGCGTTTTACGAATTACTTTTAGTAACTTGGAACCAAATCTCAACGAGATGATTAAATGCATGATTTTTTATTTTAGTCTAAAAATATCAAAAGGGTATAAAACTCCTTACCACAATTAATAATCGTATCCTAAATACGTATTTCGACAAATAAGTTGTCATCATCAGTAGGTAAAAACCACTAACCAAAGGGTCGCACATGGGGCACAGTAAAGCCAACACATATAAACGCGTTCTTAACATCGCAACATCTTAACACGGCGTTCACGTATACACTTAGTGTATACCATTCTTTTCAACTTTTGAATACTTGTTATAATCCACGAACTTATTTTACAATGTTCTGGGAACAACGCAGCATGCCGTTGGTGTACATTAACTGTTGACAAACTGAAGTATCACTGCCAACGTATCTGTTCGCAAGTAGCTGTACTTGATAGAAAAACATTGTGTAGAAAATCGTCATAAGGAATTTAGGTATGTAGCTAAATGACAACACGATACACTTAAGGGTTAAGGAAGAGTCTAAATTTCATTTCTCACACGGACATAATAAATTAAAAATAATTTTTTTGGCCCGCCTAAATATTTTAATAGACCACGCAAGTGCTGTCGTCATTTCTGCGGAAGGTCAGGGATCGCGTTCCAAACAAACGGCATTTAAATTTTTTTCATAGGGTATTTCGTATTGTATTTGGAACGCGTTGCAAATTTGAACTGAAAAGTTGTTATTTTTAAGATAATTTTAATTGTTATTGCATTTAGGTATGAACGACGTTGTTTAAAACTGATGTTAATAATATTAGTTGTTTTATAGCACGGTTATACTTGAGTAACTAAAGTACAAAAGTGAGGTTAGATAGATATACATAATGGTGATGTGTTTTGCTCCTACTTGCAAGCATTAAGTGAAAAAAAGGGATGCACTATTTTTACTTTTCCTACAGAAAAGGCAGAATTTTCGAGGTGGAAAAAGCTTTTTTGCAGTCATTGCTAATATTTTTTTTCAAATAAAAAACACCATTGCCAAATATTTTGTTTTTAATAACTATAATATGTATATTGATATTTTGCTTACATACTTGCCAAGTAACAAATGATATTAATATAGGAAGATTAATTAAAAATCGTTTTACCAAGAGTGACTATACGTTTCAAATGGCGCTTTAAATTTGTTTGGAACGTAGACCCTGACCTACCGTACAGAAAATGGCGATTTGACGTCACGCTTGCGTGGTCTATTATTTTACATGGCCCTTCTCTAAATGTATTTCCCCAACTCTACCCGAAATGCCTCTGTTTCGAAATTAAACAAATGCGTTTGTTTCATTTCGAATTTCACATCCCGTTCTTTTAGCTATTTTAATCCAATTGAATTTATATCGGGTGTTTTTTTAAGAGCTTGAGAACTTAAAATGATAATACAAGACAGAAATATTGTTGGAATGAAATTTTTTTATTATAATCTGGTAGATAATTTCATGGCATTTACATATTTTTTAAATATGATTTCCGGTATATGTCCGCCGCGGCTACGAGTTACATGGTCCATTCGATCAGTCCAATTTTTGACTACTTTTTCCAATAAATCTGGCCGTATGGCGTGAATGGTGGCTTGAATATTGGCTTCCAATGCTTCAAGAGTTGCTGGTTTGTCGGCATAAACCAATGACTTAACATAGCCCCATAAAAAGTAATCCAGAGGCGTTAAATCGCACGAACGAGGGGGCCAGTGAACAGGACCACTTCTGGAAAGAAAGTTGTCACCAAATTGATTTTGCAATAAATCGATTGTTAAGCGCGCTGTATGGCAAGTTGCGCCGTCTTGTTGAAACCAAATGTCGTTGATGTTTAGCTGATTAATTTTTGGAAACAAAAATTCAGTCAGCATGGCTCGATAGCGCTCGCCATTCACCGTAACGGCAGCTCCTTACTCATTTCGAAAGAAATAAGGACCGATGATGCCGCCAGCATGTAAACCGCACCAAACAGTCAATTTTAATTGATGTAATGGTGATTCGTTATCGGCTTGAGGATTGTTTTCTCTCCAAATACGGCAATTTTGCTTATTGACATAGCCATTTAACCAGAAATGAGCTTCATCACTAAACACAATTCTTTGATAAAAATGCTCATCTTCGGCCAGTTTCAAATGAGCCCAATCAGCAAAAATGCGACGCAAACGATGGTCGTTTGGCTTCAATTCTTGCACGAGCTGTATTTTATAGGCACGTAAACCAAGATCCTTGCGTAAAATTTTCCACGTAGTCGAAGGACAAAGGCCAACAAGTTGAGAACGACGACGAATCGACATTTCGGCGTCTTCTTCAATACTTCGCGCTACAGCAACAATATTCTCTTCGGTACGGACATTTCTTTGTCTTGTTGATGGTTTTGAATCGAGAAGAGTAAAATTAGTGCGAAAACGATCAATAACTCACGAATTGCTTGCTCACTAGGCCGATTATGTTGACCGTAAAATGGACGAAGTGCTCTATGAACTTCGCGAACAGATTTATTTTTTTTCAAAGTAAATTTCCACAATTTGGAAGCGTTGTTCTGGCGTTAAACGATTCATGATGACTTGCCAAACCTTACTGAACAGAAATGTCAACACAGTTTGACATTCTCAGTTGTCAAACCATAGTTATCGATATCGATAGTTCTCATGCAGCTAAAAAAACACATTATAATCCCTTCAAATTTTCACGATTCTTAACATCTTGTTTTTACGTATTTAATTTCTAAACCTCTACTAGTCGAGTCCTATCCTAGTTGCTTTGATTACCTTTCCCTTCTTTCGGCTAATGTTTGATAATTAGCTTTAATTTAAAACCAAATTTATATGAATTTTACCACTGAATATTCTTTCGATTGTCACTTTTAATGTAACATTCAATTAATTGACATGCTTTTTTAATTTTAATACATATACATAACACAATTTTGTAAGTAAAGACACAAGAACAAAAGAAAGAATGCACAAGTAAGGCAAAATAATATAGATACAAAAAATTAAATATTTTAAGGAAATAGACTGGCTCAATCAGTTGCAAGTAATGGTTTCAAATTACTAGGTGTAATACTTGAACGGCTTCTTTATCATGTTTCAATCAAATGAATACAGTTTAGACCTTAGTTACGATTAGATATTTAACCTGTGAAGACGAAAAATTTGAGGTGGTCGAGTTTAAAATAAATTTAAAATGATAAAAACCGAAAGATCAGCCCTTATAGCAGAAGATACGAAGCCAAAATATGCGTTCGAAGGTAGTATTGTCCAACGCAGAAAGCGACAAGTTCGTCAATTTCAAATATGTCTGTCTACGATTATATGGTGAGTGTCTTCTACTAAAATCAAATAAAATAAAGAAAAATGCAATTTTTCTCTTTAGTTTTGCAGTAATTATTCTATTAGTGACGACTGTAATCAGTTTAACAGTTCCACAAATGAATTCAACAAACGCAAATAACGAATCCGATGTAATTCCTTCATTGAATGATTTTATAATATTACCAGGGCTTTTGGAGTGTAACAATTCACTTACGAAAAGTTACAATAGTTCTTTTTATAATCAGGCTATGAATTCTGTTGAGGATAATCTAGAGTATTTGTGGAAGTTAGAAAAGAGTATGCCAAAATTAAGTATAAATACGCCTAGCTATAGGCATCAAATGACGACAGCTACTACAAATAAAAGTAATGAATTAGCTTCGTTGGGTTTTCTAGAAGAAATGGCTGCTAAGATGTACTTCAAGTAAGTCAAGTTTTTATATTAAAAAAAAAAAAATTTAAATGAAATTCTTGTATCACAAAATAAATATAAAAATGAGTTTATATAATAACTGGTTGGTAAAAAATATATTAAAAAAGTCGTTTATATTTAAACATTTTTTAATGCTAGATGCAGATGAAAAAGGTTTAAAAAAATAGAGGTAAATATTTTAAAAATAAATAAATAGAAAAAAGAATATTCGGATTGTGCTATAAAACTTGAGATATTAAAGTATACAAAGTGATATACAAATTGCACATCATTAATGATGTAAAAATTTACATTTTAATAAGCCACTGTTGACGCCTTCGCATCTACATTTGCAGAAGTTTATCTTCCTAAACACTCCGACGATGCGTCATGTGAGTACGATACTGTTAGTAGTTATCAGCTTATCACCGCTTCTTGTGTTACACAACATGATATCATCGAGGCCATTGGGAAACTGAAGAATAAACATACTGCTGGAGACGATAATATTCCAACGTATTTGGTTAAGGACTGCGCTAATGTTTTTGTTCATCCACTCTCCAAACCCTTCAATTTATCCATTAATACATCTTCATTCCCACAAGCATGGAAAATCGCTAGAATTTGTCCTGTATTTAAAAAGGGTGATCTCTAATTATAGGCCAATAGCTTTTATTTCTGTCTTTGCGAAAATCTTCGAATCCGTCCTGCACAAAATCATCTCGTTCAAATGTCTGCCCTTTATTTCTCCCTCACAGCATGGATTTGTGAAAAATCGCTCGACTCTAACAAACTTGTGCTGCATAACCCAAGATATAGTCGAAGCTTTAGACGATGCTAGTCAATTAGATGTTATTTATACTTCAGTCGCGCATTTGATACAATCGACCATATTTTACTCTTACAAAAACGATTCCCTACACAGGTTTATGAAGTCATATTTGATGGATAGAGAAAACTATGTTACTTACAACGGCTATAAATCAAAATTTTTCTACTCGACTTCTGGAGTTCCTCAAGGTGCCAACTTATGTTTAATATATTTATTAATGACCTAATAGCAGCGGCGGCTCGTGCATCAAAAATGTGGGGGTTGCAAATTTAGTGAATACTAATACTTTTTACAGTAGGTAAACAAGGTAGGTCACTAAGTATGTTTTATTAAAAGTAATTTTGCTAAGGTACATATAAAGAAGAAAAAAGGCTTTTAAAACTCACTGATTCTGATCCTGATTTTATTGAAGCAAAAAATCCATGCGACGATCTTTCGCAGTCGCAAATTTATCTTTCTTGAGAAAACAAGTTCAAAAGCTCGACAAATACTTACACAATTAATTATAATGTTCACTACATATCGATTGTACTTAACTTTCTCGTTGTGCAATGCTATATTTCTTCGATATGCACTATCCATCTGAGCAGCAATATCCACATTCCCAAAAAGCGATAATTGGACTACATTTTTCATATGCCTTTGTGATATACTGTGTTTTTTAATTCGATCGCTTGAATGATTTAAATCAGTTAAACCCATTTTCGTCCATAATTCTTCACCTTCAAATAGTAAGCAAGGAAAGCAGAATAATGCATTTTTTATACTACAACCGCAAATCCACAAATGTTTATTATAAATATCCTTATTAAATAGTCTATTAAAAGTTCGCGTCTTACTGGAAATCGTTTGTTTCAGATTTAAATTCGGAACAGGTCTGCCCAACCGCTTTATTTCAATTTTTTCGGCGTACGTTCTTTTATAGAACGGATCCACTATTAAACTCTGCACTTAATTCATTATTATTTAAAAATAAAGAGCATAAACACTTTTAAACACACAAATACAACTTTTTTATTCGCTTTTATACCGTTGCACCGTAAGCAAGAAATATGTCTAATGTTTTGGTTGCACTGCTGCTGCAACACTATTGTCATTTATGGAGATATACCCGAAAGACGTTCGACAAAGTTCGTCAGCCGTATAGGGATATATACGTTCGTGGATTGCAATGAGTCTGCAAACCAAGTGTGTTATTCTCTCATTTATTTAACGTATTCATATCCAATTAGATATACCTATTATAAGTAATTTATAATAGTTCATTTATTCTGTGAGGTAGTACAAATTTTTAATTTAAAAAATGTAGAATTACGCTTTTTTTCATTAAATTAAATCTATTAGTTTTGGTGGTTGCGCAAACTTGCAAACCATAGCAGAAACCGCCACTGCCTAATAGCATCACTTGACTGCAATGTATTGGCTATGCAGATGACCTTAAAATATATCACACTATTACAAACATAACTGATGTGGATTTTTTGCAAAAGAACTTGGCTACTGTCCATAGCTGGTGTCGCATGAATAAATTTAATTTAAACATTTCAAAATGTTGTGTTGTAACTTTCACAAGCAAAATAAATTACATAAACTCTCTTTATTACGTTAACAATACTGTTATAAGGAAACGAAGCTTTACAAGGAATCTTGGTGTTACATTCGACAGTAAGTTGACCTTCAACGATCATCTCTCAAACATCACTAGATCTGCTGTTAAGTCTCTAGGTTTTATTATCAGAATGTCCCGAAATTTCACTCATGTTGCTGCTATTAAATCTCTATATTTCGCATATGTCGTCAGTAAGTTGGAATATGCGTCTACCGTTTGGTATCCAATCTATGACCTACACGTGTATAAAATTGAACACATTCAGCGTACTTGAGTTACAGGCTGGATGGGGTCTATCCAGAACGCAATATAGGCTACGAGGATTTGCTTGTGAGGCATGAATTGTAATTGCTGGCGGTGCGAAGACAAACGAAGAGCGCATTACTGGTGGCGAATCTCTTGAATAACCGGATCGACTCAACATCGCTGTTAGCTCGAATGAATGTACTGGTACCAAGACGCTCCCCATATTTTGTCTTTTCAACACCATGGACTAATATATTGTGCAGGGCTCCATTGGTGCATTCGTCGAGAAACGCAAATGATTTATTTAACGATGTTTTTATGTTCTTATGGTATTAATTAATTATCTTATTTATGTATTGTTGTATTGTCACATAGTCAAAGTTTTGTTGTCCAATTTGAAATTAATCTGTTGGGCAAAATAAATCATTATTATTATCATTATATTTTGATAATTTTCCAACCAAGATGGATGTTTTCGGTTACTCGAATGCTTAACTTCAACTAATCTCCTCTTATTTGGGCCACAGATCTAGTTGCGCCTATTACAAGGGCCCCTTCTTGCCAGTTTTACTCAGACATGAGTTTGGCAAGAATAGTCCTTCTCAGGGCTACCCTGAAGACGGCAGTAGATTGATTGACGAAACGTCGGCTTATTCAAATCCTACAAATGATGGAAATCGACCAAACAACTACTCAATTGACCTGGCAGCTAAAAATCGTCATTTAAAGCCAACAGTTCTTGACCATTCTCAAACTAACAAGTGTTCATTTGAAAAGTCAATCTAGTAGGATGTGATTTACTGAGAACATTTTGAAGTATGTCGTAAATTAAAATTTACTACTTAACCTACGAAGTCGTATATTTTGACAGTTTCATACATACAAATAAATAACAAATAATAGGTATTTATTGAAAACTTTAACAAATGTTGAAAATGTTGTCCTTCAAGATCAATGCACTTTAAAATCCTCCGTTCAAAATTTCTGATGATATTCTGCAACATTACTGGATTGTTATTAATTTCCATGCATTTCTGTTCGATTCTCTGTAGCATATCATTCAAATTCAAAAATATGTTATTTTTTAGATAAGGCCACAAAAAGAAGTCGCAAGGTGTTAAATCGCATGAACGTGCAGGCCAGGCAATTTCAGTATTTCGACTAATTATATGCTCATAAAAAAATTCTCTTAAATAATCCAAAGATTCTGCAGTACAGTGACAAGGTGCTCCGTCTTGTTGGAAATATGCATTTTGAAGTTCATCATCATGCAACTGATTGACAAATGGTTGTAAAATTTCCGTACGGTACCTTTGAGCATTTAACGTTCCCTGAAAAAATAATGGTCCAATGATTCGCCTTTGGCTTATCGCTGCCCAAACACCAATTTTCTCTGGATGTAGCGATTCTTCATTAATTATATGTGGATTTTCACTACTCCAAATTATTGTATTTTGTGAATTTAGGTATCCCGTTTTATAAAACCATGCGTCATCAGTAAAGATGGCTCTTTGCGAAAGTTCTCCATTATTGTTCATATTTACAAACCAATTACAAAACTGTAGTCTACGTGGGTAATCAATTTCTAACAATTCTTGTACTGCTGTGACACGGTATGGATAAAGTTGCATATCTTTTTTTAATAACTTGTGAGTTGTGTGATAACGCAATGCAGTTTGTGTGTATGCAAACAATCTCAACCAGGTCACAGCCTCGTTCCCGTAACGCAAGTGTAACGTGTGTTACAAATACGTCCTCGCTAACGCGAGTTGTTTGCAAACACCAGCTACATGTCAGGGTTTGTATTACATTCCCTAAGTAGTCCGAGGACCTTCTCTTATGTATATATACTGTAGTGTAAGCAAGATCATTTCAGATTGATATTCAGATTCACGACAGACATTCACATTCACACATTCAGTCTACATACTAGTTAGTAAGAATGTATATAATTGTTATCCAGTTTTAAGTGTTAAATATTAATTATACGATGATACCCAAACTTCGTGAGTGTCTTACTTTACCATAAGTCGCCCTACCTGTTATCCCGTGCGGCTACCCAACGGCCCAACATCACATGGCGTCCTGCCACGAACTTGCACAAACGGCCTCTTATCACATGGCGACCCTGCCAGGCTTGTGTTTGCAAACAACTCGCGTTAGCGAGGACGTATTTGTAACACACGTTACACTTGCGTTACGGGAACGAGGCTGTGACCTGGTTGAGATTGTTTGCATACACACAAACTGCATTGCGTTATCACAGTTGTACCAACAGAAAGGTTTATTTGTTGACTCAAATGTCCAACAGACGTTTGTCGTTTATTTTCCATTATTTCTTCAACACGATTGACAACTTGAGGTGTACGTTTCTTAACTGCTCCGCTGCCTGATTTTCTTAAGAGACTACCAGTTTCAGAAAAAAGTTTTAAAGTTCTATCCAAAGTATTCTTAAATTGTATATAATCTATTACAAAATGTGGAAACTCAACTTGAAATTCTACCATGCAATCTTGAACTGAATAAACCCATAAACCATCAATTTTATTACCACTTCAAAAATTAGCATTGACTATAAAAATTTTATGTTCTAAAGTGAAAGCCATTTTAAAACTGAGAAGGAATTTATTTAAACCAGAATCGACGCACGACTATTTTATGCACTAACTGATATTTGTGATTGACATTATCAAATGTCATTTGGATTTACGTTTACGGAACAACAAACACATACTAATATATTTGCGTCTTATTCTATCAAAATTTCAAAGTAACCTAGATTGACTTTTCAAAGGAACACACGTCACTCTCGACAAACAGTGAACCAATATCTATAAAACGGTTTCTATTAAACCAATTACTCCGTCTCTCTGAAATTCTCTTAAATGGCGATCAATTCCACGTACTTGAACTCAAGACACAACAACGGAATTAGAAGAACAAAGTTAAACTAACCAATAATACCAAGAAATCGTACAAATGAAAACAAAAACGTTATAATAATTTAAGTAGATAGATGCATAAAACATAAACTATGCCAGTTACTTGATATATGGTCTCGAAATTATTGTACTTCAGCAATGCAACATTTCCAGTACTAGGTGTCTATGTTACTCAACATATATTTGAATCTCATAAGACGAATAGAATATATATCTACCAGTTTAATAGAACAATCTTTATTTCGATAAAAAAATTTTTTCTAAGAATCTAGTAGTTCAAAAAAGGTATATAACCCCTTACTAATCGTATTCTAAATACATATTTCGTCAACTAAGTTGTCATCATCAGTAGGTAAAACCCCTAATCAAAGTGTCGCACATGGGGCACTGCAAAGCTAACACCTATAGTAACGCAACAACTTTACACTGACTTTAAAATAAAAATATATCGGCTAAAAATTCCGGCAACTTACCTCTCTTTAGAAAACGGTAACCACATGTGCTTATTCTCTCTTCGCATGTCTTCAACTTTTCTACCTCTTTTCTAAGAATGAAAAGAGACAACTATATGCAATCGGACCGTCGTCTACATTAATCGTGTTCCGTTTCTTTTTAACGATATGAATACTTTCATATGCGTCAAGATCTCGGGGATTATTGATGGCTTTGACAAGTTTTAACCCTTTAATCGACATATTGTGTTCTGTATTTAAGGAATGATTGGGCCACGTTAGATTTTTCTGGTCTATTGTATTTAATATGTGGTTTTACCTACTGATGATGACAACTTATTGTCGAAATACGTATTTAGGATACGGTTAGTAATTGTGGTAAGGGGAGTTATATACCTTTTTTGAGTTTTTTTACTTAACCACAGTCTCCAAAGAAAGACTGTTTTAATCTAGCAGTTGTTTAAAAAGTATTGTCTTTCCTTTTCCTTTTTTTTTAGGAAAAACGATAAATTTCTTTTATGCACGAACAATTCTATAAATGGATCGAATTTATGTAGGACATATCAAAATATCTCATGCGAGAAGTATATGAAATATAGATCTTTTGACGGCATCTGCAATAACTTGAAATACCCGTTCGCATACGGTGTCACCCATAAACCATTTCGACGAATCTTATCACCAGATTATGCTGATGGTAAAACACATCACATAAAATATTTGGAAAGATATCAACTACATTTAGATAACTTTCAGGTATTAGCCAACCACGATGTGCTCATGATGGTGGCGATCTACCCTCGGCAAGAACAATAAGTAACGTTATCCACCGACCATATTTCAGAAATGATCCGAATTTTTCCGTTATGTTAGCCGTTTGGGGTCAATTTTTAGATCACGACATTACATCCACCGCTTCTAGTCGAAATAAAGATGGAACAGTTATTTCTTGTTGTAATAGCACCGTCGTACATCCAGAATGTTTTCCAGTTAAACTATCAAACGAAGACCCTTATTATAGCTACCAGAATATAACTTGTATGAATTTCGTGAGATCAGCACCAGCACCTAATTGCTGTTTGGGACCTCGTGAGCAATTGAATCAAGTTACGGCGTATATCGATGGCTCCGTAGTTTATGGTTCAAGTTTAGAAGCGGCCATGAAATTAAGAACTTTGAAAAATGGATTGTTAAAAATGTTCATAACGTCGGATAACAGAGAATTGCTACCTATATCAAACGATACTAATGACGGTTGCAATAGGGAAGAGCAAAATAAATTAGGAAGATACTGTTTTATGTCTGGTAAATATAAATTTTGTTTTTTTTAACAGTTAGTTCAATTGAACTCATGATTATTTGCGTTTCTAACATCCTGCATCCTGGCATTGTACTTCCAAAGGCATAATCACTGCAAAATGTTTTCGTATGTTATCAAGGACTTGTTTGCTTACCTGGAAGTTGTGTAACTTGAAATCATTTGGTGTCACTACCATCATTCAACGTATATAATCTTAAAGATAATCGATAGTACATAATTTGGTTATTTTTAAACGTATCAGACTTGCTAATTTTAAAATTCTTATTTCGAAGGGTAGTAACTAGATCCATATAATAAGACTAGCTGTGAGCTAGTACATAAGCTCCACGGTGCGGTAGGTTGGTAATGAAGCTACGTACAGACAACATATTATAACTCCATAGTTTTTTACCTTCAGAAACTCATTTTTATCAGCTTAAGTCGAGTTGGGAACCGAAAAAATTCCATCAATGTTATAGGCTGCAGCAGATCATGGAAGTGTCCCGTATCGTTATGTTCAAATTTTAGGAGTGTAAAGTAGACTTCATTTCAAGTAACAAAAACGCAAAACATGTATATCCATTTTTATTTGTTTCAAAGTTACAGATCTATGAATGTGATTGTCAGATCATGAAAAAAACGTAATCCCAAAGTCAATAAAAACTGATTTTATTTAAAAAAGTTTAATTAATAATATTTTCGAAATGTCCACCTCCTTGTTGAATGCAGGTTGTGCCCGTAAGCCAACAGAAGAAGTACTTATCCGAATTTCATACTTGTTTTGTCGGATTTTTCAGCCAGGTGAATACGATTCAACAACTCTTCTCTTGTGTTCGAAACTTGCGCGTAGACTAAATTTTTCATGTACCCCCATAAATAAAAGTCAAGGGGATTAAGATCGGGTGATCTGGGTGGCCATGCAGCAGGACCACCTGGACCAATCCATCTTGGATAATTGACGTTAACCCAATTTCAGACAGCAATTCCGAAATGTGGAGGTGCCCCATCCATGTGAAACCACATGTCTCATCGAACATTCAGTGGGACATCCTCTAAAAGACCTGGCAGTTTGTCAATAAGAAATTGTAGGTAATTGTCCGCATTTAACCTCCCAGGAAGAACGACATGACCAATCAACAAGTAATCAATTAGGGCCGCCCAAACGTTAATAGAAAATACATGTTGAAATTTAGATGGGCGTATAGCTATGGGATTTTCTGATGACCACCTGTGCAGTGCAGGTTTCTCAGGTTTGTAACACCACTTCTCGTGAATGTAGATTCATCTGTCCAGAGGACTGTTCTGCAGAAATTAAAATGAAGCCGTGACTGTCTTAATATCCAGGTAGAATAAAATAGACGAGCATAGTGGTCTGCCTCAAGCAAACCGTGTCCCCTGCGATAGTGATATGGATATAAGCCCTCACGTTTTAAAATTCGCCAAACTGTCGTTTGTGGCACTCCTAGTTGTCTAGCGATTCGACGTACACTGAGAGTTGGATCCCTTGTAACAATAGCTACTGCTTCTTCCTCTAAGTCTGCTAGCAAATTTCCTCCTCGGTCGAAAAGATAATCACGCAGTCCGCATTCCCGAAATTGTCTGTTCCAGAAACGTTCTGTAATGAGGAATGAGCCTATCGGGAAACCGATGTCGGTATTCAATAACTGCTTGACGTGCACTGCCGTTACAGTAGCCATACACAAAATGCATGTCCGCATAGTCTTGAGAAGAAAATCGGTAAGGCGTTTTGAATAAAGAAAACGTGTCCACTCACTAATAAGCTGTTGTATGAACTGAAACGTAATGTAATCCTTTATTAAAAAATTCAACGTTAACAGTCGTCTCAACATTTGTTTATTGTATGATATTCATGGTTCAGCACTTACGAAATAAGTAAGAACCTTCATAAATAAATTTCCAGTATTCTTTTTTGTAGATCTCCATGAAATTACTGTATGCACTACGACACGCGTTTATTTATTTTAGGATAACATTTGATTATGCGACGTTAACAATCACAGGTATGTTATTGAATCGTATAGCTTTTTTTATATAAAATCAGTTTGTATTGACTTTAGGATTACATTTTTTTTCATGATCTGACAATCACATTCATAGATCTGTAACTTTGAAAGAAATATAAATGGATATATGTACAAGTTTTGTGTTTTTGTTACTTGAAATGAAGTCTACTTTACACTCCTAAAATTTGAACATAATGATAGGGGACACTTGCATATCGGAAATTGTTTATTAATATCTTATTGAAGGCACTTGTTTTATTTTCGTTTATTATCCATCAATAATTTTGAAGTATTTTGTCAGAAAAGCATTTAATCATAGCACGCTCTTCCAACGCTTCTATCAGCTTTTGTTGGATTAATAGCCAAGCAATTCCATCTACTATATATTTGAGAACCTACCTCATCAAGATTTTGGTTTGAAACTATTCCAAAAACTTGTCAAAATCAAAATCAATGCGACCAAAGAGGTTATATTAACTGTTACATGCTAAGCTATTAGTATTGTAGGTTCTTACATTATATTAATCGGGTTACTGAGAAATCCAAAATCTTGCATAATTTTCCAAAAGCTAACAAAAACTAAAATGAGAGGATTTGGCCAAATACCTAAATACAAAACGAAAATTCTACACGCGAATTTCACTAACTTTATATGTTTACTGTTTAGCAAAATTGTTGCGTCTTATGGAAGTTGATCACTTAGTTATCGAAATGGGCATATAGAATTTTTAATTTTGTTATAAAGGAAGTTTCGACTTGTTCTTTTATTTTTTCCAAAATCTGCATTGGTAACTAACTACATAGGATTTCTTCACCATTGCATTCAATCATTAAAGTCATATGCAAGGGTGTTATGGAGGTTGTCAACAGTAATATTCTTTTATTCCAAAATTTAATCTTAAAATATGGAAATAACATTATTACAATTTAATTTTTAGGTTATGGTAGAGACAATGAATAACTTCCTTAAAAATGGAACCGATTACCTTGAATCTATTCTTGTAACTGATTTTACATTCCTGAGATATCAGTAATTAACTCGTTTAGTTTTTTTATTCCCATTTTTTAAATTAATATTTCATCAATCTCCCCCAGAAACTTTTTTTAAATTTTCAATTCAAAAATCCATTTTTAAAATAGACGAATAGCATAATTGTAATTGAGCTTTTAGGTGATGGTAGAGCCAATGAAAATTTATACTTAACTAGTATGCATCTGATATGGGCCAGACACCATAACAGTTTAGCTAAGGAATTGGGCAATATTAATACGCAATGGGACGATGAACAGATTTTTCAAGAAACGAGAAAAATTTTGGCGGCCCAAATGCAGCACATTACCTACAATGAATTTTTGAAAGTCATAATAGGTAAGGGCGTTGCAAAAATGCAAAAATATTGCCAAAATAATTTGTAAAATTCTACTACTTAATTTATAACTTATCGTAGGTGATGGCTTCATGAAGAAATTTGATTTAGTTCCCAGAAAGAAGGGATATTATCACAAATATGTTCCAAATTTAGATGTAACCATAGCAAATAGTTTTGCTAGTTCGGCATTTCGCTTCGCACACTCTTTGATACCAACACTAGTGCATTTCATTGCAAATGATAGGAATAACAGCGAATATTTAAAATTACACGAAATATTATTTGATCCTTTCATACTTTATCGATCTGGTGAACTTGATAGGGTGTTAAAAGGTGCAATGTATACAGAAATTCAAGCTAACGATGCATATTTCACGCCGGAAGTATGTATAAATCAGTTTAAATACGGTCATTTTACACAATTCACACGCACACATATACATTAATATATAACGATTAAACATTCCAGTTGAAACAACATTTATTTGAAAGAATCAATGAAAATGCTAGCGCACCTAATGTTTGTGGTCTTGATCTGGTATCCCTCAATATACAACGAGGCCGTGACCATGGCCTACCGGGATATATCAATTGGCGAGAATCATGTAAGCTATCCACGTCTAAAACGTTTGGTGATTTATCTAAGGATATCGATGCAGATACACTAAATTACATTAAAAGTATTTACAGGCAAGTATGAATTCAATTAAATTCGATTTAGTACGTTTATTAAGACGTACAGATAAAAGATTTAGACTTAAAAGTGAAAATAGAATATCGTGAATATTTCTGGATAAATTTATTAATATATTCGTGTTGTTTTGAACTACAAACCCAAATTTCGCAAAGGTCAAAACGTCGTCTTGAATCTTAATAAGAAAGGGCGATTTCGTCTTTTAATATGATTTTACTTTTTCTGTAGACATTTTCTTCGTAAACTTTTCTAACGATCGGTATATTTTATAGAAGCCGATTCGCATTGCATACAAACTTTTTTTTGTTTTCTTTATTATAGCTTCCAAAGTGATAAGTAGAGACAGTTAAATTGGAATTACAATCGCGGGACACTTTAGCATGATCATTTAATATGACATAATAACAAGTTACAATTAATATTAAATATAATTAATTACAAAATTTAGTACTTAGTTTGTTATGTCCCCTGGTCCTCGTTACAACTTCATCTCCGAGACTCACTAGAGGCCGGTTTTACAGGTGTAGTAAATAATACACTCAAAAACAATATAAAGATAACATTTAGTAAATAATCAACAATAACTTTACATGGTATGGTGTTAACATGTACAAGATTGACGCGTTCTCTCCGCCCGTGTGTATTCACCGCAGTACATATACAGGGTTATTCACGCTATACGGCACGGAATATTGTGGCCAAAATACTTGACTTTCAAAAAGTTTCACTTTTGGGATATACAGGCTGATTCATTTTCGGCCCTCACCATGGGGATCTCTCTTATTATTGGAGATAGAGTATAGGTTTAAATTTGGCAAAATTGTTAAATTTTGTGTTTGTTATAAATCCGTAAAGAAAATAGACCTGTGACAAATGACCTTCGTTATTAAAAAAAAAACGCGAAAACCCAATTTTGTTCTTTTACCTGTAGCACCGACATTTGACCTTGTAGAGAAAAAATAAAAACACATCCTTGTGGCCATTTATAAACCTCTATCCAGTGGTGTACTCTAAATTTTTATACGACGTTTCGTTTCTTTCTGGCCATCATCAACTATCTAATTTCTTATAGGCGCCATATTGGATTTAGACATCTTCAGAAAGAGTTTTTTTTCTGATTTCAACCATGTACCACATGCTGACTATAGTTTTTGACATTAGGTTTTATTTGAAAGAATAAATTATAAGATTAAATAAGGTAGCCTTTGGAATTACAATCTGTCAAACATTTCATTTATTGTTCATTAATAATACAAAAATGTCATACACTAACGAAGAGAAACGAGATATGATAAGTATTCTTTATTCTTCGAACCCAAATTCAACAGTAGCGAGTACAAGATAACAAAAACATTAATAAAAATACATAGAAAAGTAAACAATAAACAATTACAGTAAATGTTCAATTATCTGGCCATCTTCGGTAATGCACAATTGGGCACGCCTTCTGGCATTTTGTACTGCCCCTTGTATAGTTCTTCTAGGAACTGCATCGAAGGCATTCTGAAGTCTGTCTCGTAATTATTCAATGTTTTGTGGCGCATCTACTTTATAAATATTATTTTTAACATATCCCCATAAAAAAAAATCTAGCGGACCTAAATCAGGTGATCTCGCAGGCCATCCAACAACTCCCCTATTTCCAATCCAACGGTTTGCAAACTCTTGATTTAAGAAATTTCTAACAACAGCTGCATTGTGTGCTGGTGCGCCATCTTGTTGCCACCATAAATATTGTAATTAATTTAATGGGATATTGTCGTCAAGATAGTCAGATACGTATGTACGTAAAATGTTTAAATATCTTTCTCCATTTAAATGTTCTTCATACATAACTGGTCCTAAGAGACGATTTGCCAAAATACCCATCCAAACGTTTATTCCAAAACGATGTTGTGGTCTTCTAGCCCTGTTTTGTCAGGGATTTTGTACTGCCCAATAGTGCTCCGTATTTCTGTTGAACATTCCAGAATTTGTAAATTTTGTTTCATCTGACCAGATGATTTTGCTTAAAAAATTTTCGTCATTTTCTATCCTTCCCATTAACCAATTACAATATTCTAGCCTTCTCAAATTATCTCCAGGCAGTAAATAGTGACTAACATGGATTCTGTATGGTTTAAACCTACTTTTATGTAAAGTTCTCCAAACTCTGGACTGGCACAAATTTAATTCTGACGCTACTTCGCGTGTAGAAATTGATGGATTATTATTTATCTATAAAAATACAAGATTAACATGAAATTTGAAAACACGCTTTTAATTTACCATTTGTAAAATATCTTGTCGATTTTCATTTAAATTCCTGTTGTCTTGACCATTACGCGGCTTAGTAAACGATCCATTCTCGACCAAATTTCTGTCGAGATCTAGAAAAATGGTACGATGAGGCTGTTGTAGTTCTGGATATAATTGTAGATATCTTGTACTCGCTACTGTTGAATTTCGGTTCGAAGAATAAAAAATACTTATCATATCTCGTTTCTCTTCGTTAGTGTATGACATTTTTGTATTATTAATGAACAATAAATGAAATGTTTGACAGATTGAAATTCCATGGCTACCTTATTTAATCTTATAATTTATTCTTTCAAATAAAACCTAATGTCAAAAACTTTAGTCAGCATGTGGTACATGGTTGAAATCAGAAAAAAAAACTCTTTCTGAAGATGTTTAAAATCCAATATGGCGCCTATAAGAAATTAGATAGTTGATGATGGCCAGAAAGAAACGAAACGTCGTATAAAAATTTAGAGTACACCACTGGATAGAGGTTTATAAATGGCCACAAGGATGTGTTTTTATATTTTCTCTACAAGGCCAAATGTCGGTGCTACAGGTAAAAGAAGAAAATGGGGTTTTCGCATTTTTTTTTAAATAACGAAGGTCATTTGTCACAGGTCTATTTTCTTTACGGATTTATAACAAAGACAAAATTTAACAACTTTGCCAAATTTAAACCTATACTCTATCTCCAATAATAAGCGAGATCCCCATGGTGAGGGCCGAAAATGAATCAGCCTGTATATGGGGGTCTATTATGGTTACATTTTAATATTATACAGGCTGTTCCAAAAGTCCGAAAAGTACCAAAGCTGCATTTTTTAAATGTAACACCCAATGTATATTATTGCACTTTTGGATTCTCCGATCAAAATAAGTGTGTTTTAATTAGGTTTATAATACCTAAACCTTAAGGTTTTTTAAATAATTTGAATTTTGTCAAAATCTAACCTAATTTTCATGTTTCAAATAATTAAGAAGTGTTTAAGTTATGTAAGAGAAATTTACAGTGAAGTGTAACAATAGATCATATTTGATATCCAAATTATAATAAACTTGCCATCTTATACAGGGTGTACTAAAATTAAAACTAATCAAATAAGAACTTTAAGTGGCTATAACTTGATTAATTTTAAATAGAACGGCATATTTTTTAATTTACCAGCAAATGCACTTTTTAATTACCAATTTATATGTCAAGCTTTAATTCTTCGCGTTTTGACAAAATACGCTTAATAATCGTGTTTTGCAGCATTTGGTGTTTTTTAAATAAAAATTCTAATGTATCTACTTGCCTATTGTATTTATAAATGTCAGATATTTTACAATTATTATAATTAACATAAAGCAGAAGCAAGATATTCAAAACATATGTTCGAAATGTCGACCGTTCATTTCCAGACACTTACGTATTCTTTTTTGAAAATCACTAGCTCTGGACAACATTTGCGGGGTTACAATATCAAAAGCGTGTCTTATGCGTATTTTCATATCGTGTGGTGTCGGAGGCGTGTTGTAGACAATCTCTTTTATGTATCCCCATAAAAAAAAACTGGTGGAGTTAAGTCTGGGGATCTGGGTAGCCAATTTTAAAATCAATTTCTTCCAATCCACCTGTTTTGAAAGTTGGCATTTAAAAATTGCTGAACCTCGCGATGATAATGAGGCGAAGCTCAATCCAATTCCAGCCATATGTTTGTTCTGATCTTTAAAGGGATTTTTTCTAATAAAATTGGAAGCTAATATAAAAGAAATTCGAGAAACATCATATCATTCAAAGGTGCTTCAAAAAAATAGGGTCCAATTAAATATGGGCTTAGTATTCCACCCCCACACATTAATGGACTACCTATTCTGATTTCTCATGACTCTGTATTCATGCGGATTCGAATCAGAATAGTAATGGAAGTCGTGTCTATTCACGATACCATTGTTATGAAAATTACATTAATCACTAAATAAAACATTTTCAAAAAAGTTTTTATTTTCTGCCACCTTATCTAACGCCCATATACAAAACTCAATTCGATTGTCAAAATCATTTCCATAAAGTTCTTGACAAAGCTGGATTTTATGAGGATGAAATCCATGGTTTTTAAGAATTCTTGAAATACTTGCTTGATTAATGTTAGTATTTTTGGATATCTGATTTTGACTAATATTGGGATTTTCGATAACTGAACCAACTACAGTAAAAACGTTTTTTTCATCTTCAGTGACAAATTTCCTTGTCATGGGTTTTATATAATTAACACTTCCACTTTCCTTAAACTGGTTTAACAGCCTCTCAAAAATGGCTGGCTTAGTCTTTGAGCATAAACCCGAGAAGCTAATAAACAATTCTGATGACATTCTCCAAGTAGAAAAGTCATATCAATACGCTCTTTTTTGTGTAAGTCTTCATTTTGAACAAGCAATACAGCAAAAATACGATCTAAACTTCCACAATTACAACAAATAATACCCCTATAGCAAAAACAGACTCTGCAGACTAAAATGTCACACTAAATGAAATATCTGACATTTCTAAATACAATAGGCAACTAGATACATTAGAATTTTTATTTAAAAAACACCAATTGGTGCGAAAAACGATTATTAGGAATTAGGCGTATTCTGTAAAAAAAACCCGAAGAATTAAGCTTGACAAATTCTGTTCATAAAAAAAAACTGTTTCGAATGATTTCAATACACTATGTATAGTCAATGTAGAAAATATGTAATTCACTTCGCATCTTTGCATCATATTAAACACTGGATAATAATCAGAAATAAATTTACTGTTTTTTTTTATAACACTATTACCCCAACGCGTGGAATTAAAATGTTTTGTTTATCTAGAAAATAATACGATTATATTTTGTTTATTTTCGCAATGTATAACAAAATTTTAAAAACGAAAATCAGATATCATCAAAAATTTTATGACTGTTATGCTTAAATTTGAACAAATATTTGTGGGGGTGAAACGAGCTATTTCCAATAATATATACACACGGCACCTGACCTTACAATTAGTCAAAAAGAAAACTAAAAGTGTGGTAGATAAAGGTGTTTAAGTTTCTATTTATTTTTTGCCAACAAAGGTGGGATAGACAGCATCATAAAACTAATGATTTATGCGTTACTAACAAATCGGTAAGCCTTGCAAAAACTGAATATATTTATATAACATCTACACATCAATGCATATTTTAGTATACATTATATTTCCAAAACTTATGTCGTTATGATATTATTTACAAAACAACTGCAAACAAAGCAATAATTTATCAAAATGCCTTACTCCGGATACAGTGCTGTTCAAAAGTTTTTAACATGTATCTTAGAGAGGTGTTTGCAATTATAAAATTCGAATTATAAACTATCCGTTGTGTATTTTAAAGGAAAGATATACAAATTCAACAATAGTAAAATTTTCAATTTTTGGCTTTTCTCCAGGCTTATGAAACCGTTTCTAACCAATGGAATTAATTATATTTTCTATAATGGTTGCTTATTTAATGTTTTTATATAATTAATAATATTCTTATTGTTTATAAATGACTAACTGTAAGTTTGCCTTCTAATGCCGACGATATTAAAATTTTGAATGCCAATCACTTATCGTCGAATATAAACAAATATTTTGCCATGTGCTTTACTAAGATATTAACATCCTTTCATTGCTCCTGTTCTATCAACGGATATACATTTTCGAAAGTTAATTCTATGAGAGATTTTAGAATAATATTTGATCACTGCTTGAACTTCAAACTTCACGTACAAAATATTTGCCTCTCAGCAGTTAAAACATTAGGTTTTATCTTACGATCTACCAAATTTTTCAATAACGTCGATCTTCTCAAAAGGTTATATTTTGTGTTTATTGTGAGCAACTTTAATTGTAGATCTGTTACTTGGTATCGGTATCTTTTACCCTTTACATATGGTACCTTTTACGATGCTCAAAATGTTGTGGAGAGAATTCAACGTCGATTTTTTAAATTTCTAAGTTTCGGAATTTATCCGGACTCATAGTCTGATCGAAGAAAATTATATAGCGCATGTTTTTTATATAAATTAATCAATGGTCAGACTGTTCGAACTTGCTTTATGGCGTCAGATTTTATGTTCCACGCATTACTTTTTCTCAATTTTCCACATTTACACATCGCTCTCCAAACACGAATATTATTTGAAAAGCTCCATTTAATTACATGATGAACAATGCAGATATTATACACGTCGATACACGAGTAATGTCTCAGAAGTAGTGAAAATGATTTTTTTACGCTCAATGTGACAACACTGCACCAGGCTGGAGACGACTACATGTGCGTAGAAGAGGTAGGTATGCAACCACAAAAGGTGCAGTCCACTCAGTTCGGTGTTAGCGGTGTGATCGCTAGTTTCTAGTTGTCTTTCAATATCGCATTACACGAAAAATCCAGGCAAATATAAAGCAACGACATGCAATTAAATTTTGCGTTAAACTGGAAGGAACTGCTTCAGAGACACTTCAAATGTTAAGAATAGCATATGGAGATGCTGTTTTGTCTCCAGCACAGGTTTTCAGATGGCGCAAGGCTTTCAAAGGCCGCGAAAACATTGAAGATGAGCATCGCTCCAGATGGCTGTCCACATCGAAAAGGGATGAAAGTGTTTTGAAGGTCCGTTCTGTGCTAGTGGTTAACGGTTAGGATGATTACACATGAGGTAAGTATAAGCAAGTATACTGTATATAGAATTTTGACAAAGGAGGAACTAGGCATTAGAAAAATTTGTGAAAAGCTGATGCCCACGGACTTGTCTGATGAACAAAACGAAAATCGCTTATCCATTAGCAAAGAACTGTTGGATCGTTTGACAACCGAATCCAACTTCATGCACAGAGTGGTAACAGGTGATGAATCATGGGTATTTGAATACGATCCTTAAAGGACGAAGCGAGGAGTAGCACACACCATCATCACCGTGGTCGAAGAAAGTTCGCATGAGCAAATCCGGAATCGAGTCCATGCTTATCATCTTTTTTGATTGTCGTAGAATTGTCCACAAAGAATTCGTTTCGCAAGGCCAGGCAGTGAATCAATCCTTTTATCTTGAACATTTGCGGAAAAGAGTTTTTCGTATGCGCCCTAACATTGCCAAGCTCTTGGATCCTGCATCACGATAATGCCCCCAGACACGCCTAATTGGCGGTTCGAGAATTTTTAGCAGAGACAAACATTCCAGTACTCCTACACCCACTCTGCATTCCAGAAATTGCTCCATGTGATTATTTTCTCTTTTCAATGCTTAAGCGGAGTTGAAAGGTTACCATGACAGAGCAATACACAAGCAGGTTCTGAACAGTCAAAAGAAACAAGACTTCCAGAGAGACGCTGTGTGCATTCCCAAGAAGCATACTTTCCAAGGGACAATGTTAAATTCAATAAAAAACTGTAAAATATATTATTCTCATTACTTTTGAGACAGACCTCGTATATATATATATATATATATATATATATATATATATATATATATATATATATATATATATATATGTATATATATATATATATACATACTGAGAGCCGGCGTTGGTGACGTCGGTGATGACTTGACACAAGTTTTTCTTCTTCAGTAGATAAATTATTATCCTAGCTCAGTGATTCCCTAGACTTTTCAGGGGCTCCCCCAAGGCGCTATGGTGCACATTAGTCAATTGCATTTTTGTGATCTTTAATACGTGTGTTACTTATTTTTACCTCAACACTTTAATTTTGAAAAAGTGCTTACGTAAAGTGTTTTTCGAAAACCTAAACTTAATAAGTTTTACATGACAATTTAAACATGCAAAAAGTGTCTGTGAAATTAGTGCCAAAAATTCTGCACACTGTATTATCTGTCAAGACGTTTCTAGCCAAGTAGAACATCCTCCTAATGCGCCTGGCCTGGCAGCATGTGACTTTTATCTGTTCCAAAGTCAAATCTGCATTAAAAGGAACAAGATTTCATATCGTAAAAGCTGTGAAAGGAAAAGCGACACTCGTCATGAACGAGCTAACAGAATAAGGCTTCCATCACTGTTTTGCACAATGAAAAATTCGAATGGAGCTGTATAAGAATAAAGGAGGGGTGTATAATGAATATGTATAAATTTAAAATAAAATTTTTTACAGCATCAGTCTCGTTATTTTATAACAACACCTCGTACATAGTAATTTGTATATGTGCGCGTATTATATTGTCTAATTCTGTGTTATCCTTATTTGAATGTCCTCTTGGATTTGTATCTGTTACTACTAATGATTATAAGCATTAATCGACACAGTTTCCTGTTTTTATCACAAATATCGCAGTTATTATTTCTTCCAGTCCCGCGCCGTAATTGTGTGTACGTGTGCAAGGCACACAGACGGCCAAATCAAAGGGCGGCGAAAATTATTCGACATTACTAGCGACGATGGTCATTAATCAATAGGTTAAGATAATACTAACCTGTAATTTAAAAACCACACATTCAAGTGGGTGACCGGTTATGTTTACTTTAAACAACCATACCCTCGATAACGCACTTCTTCTAATCGTTATATTTTTTGCATGTGTATAGAATTTAAAGGGCGTCAAGCATTAAACTTGTTAGTGTTTAGAGCGCTATTTGTATTATAGGACTTTTTATCACTTATCGGCAACTGGAAAATTTATGGTGCGATTTGGAAATATAACACTGTTTAGTTTACCCTAATATATTTTTGCAAGCGTTTATAATTTTAAGATGCATCAGCAAGCAAGTGTGTCAGGCTCTAAACATGTTAATGTTGAAAATATTATTATATTATGGTCTGTTTTACTAGCGCATCAATTACTAATTATATTTCGGTAACCCAATACAATAACAATTCATAACGAGTAACAACATTTTGCCCACATCGTGTTAAATGTGACAGATCATATAATAGTTGCTATGGCTACAAATTTCCCAGAGTAAACAATATATATGCAATAAGTACATATTTTTAATCAGTGTTCGGAAATTCATAGATTTATCAATAAATAATATCTGTATTATTGCAATATTCGCATAAAATAATTTGTGCTCGAATATACAATAATAATAACGTTCGTAACAGTTTGGACAACACATGAATGATTTGAAATTTTGAATACATCGATTCCGACAGGGTCCGGAATATACTTTAAATTTGTCTTTACATGCACTCCTAACACATAAATGTAATTCTATGTTAAAATAGTACAAAATTAGGGGCGGAAAATTTATGCATGCACACAGGCGGCCAAAAGTACGGGCGATCTAACACATACATAGCCGGAGATATTACGGACGTTATCGGTTTTGATATCGGCGAATAAAGGAACTTTAAATTGCAAATTAG
The DNA here is from genome assembly GCA_935421215.2 of Melolontha melolontha. Classification (NCBI taxonomy): domain Eukaryota; kingdom Metazoa; phylum Arthropoda; class Insecta; order Coleoptera; family Scarabaeidae; genus Melolontha; species Melolontha melolontha. The sequence continues at coordinate 33,784,372 of OW285244.1, read as the reverse complement.
TATGTAGTCATGTCGTGTATAAATATGCCACGATCGGTGAGCTCGCTTAACCGCCACTTTTCTTATAATTTAAATTAAATGCAAAATTGCATGCGTACGCCGCTGGTATGTGTGTCGAATTTGCCATCTCTAGATGTAACAAACCAAATATTTTAAATATTTCAGATACGTTGAAGATATAGATTTATATACGGGATCCTTGAGTGAAAAGCCCATCCATGGAAGTATGCTAGGCCCAACATTAAATTGTCTAATAATCGATCAATTTATTCGGTTAAAAAGAGGAGACCGTCACTGGTACGAAAACGAGGACGTCTTTACCAGAAATCAATTGATAGAAATACGAAAAACGACTCTGGCGGACATATTGTGCAGTAATTCCGACAATGTTACGCGTATTCAACCATTAGTCATGGAACGGAATGGAATTAAAAACAACGATGTGCAGTGTTCGAGTTTGCAAAAGATGAATTTAACATTGTGGAGTGATAAACACTTTCCTTATGTTTCAGTCGGTAATCGGGACATGGCCATTGGCTACGATAGAACATATGGCACTGCAAAACAGTATGGTTAAAATGAACATTTAAAAACCTGCTTTTGGGAAAACATACGCGACTATAACCGTGTGATGTTAGTCAACAAGGTCATTGTATCTTTATGTATCTCTCTTTCTACAGATATACGTAATCATAATTCAATAACAATACATACGCATATACATATATACATGTTTATGTTCACTGTTCACTTACATATATTATTATTATTATTATTCGTATTTTTGTGTATTTTGTAGTTTATTAAACGTTGCAATAAATATTTTTTATTTACAAGTTTTTTTAATTTTTAAAGTATGATGCGTCGAGTTTTGAAAATTGATACTCTAACGGTGAAAATAATGCAGAAATCTATTTTTTTATCGAAAACTGTACGACAACATAATTAATAATTAAATTATAATAGCATTTTTTATATATTTTGTGAGGTATGGTAAAATCCATATTTACTAAAGAAAAAAGAATTTATACGTTTAAGATATTCCACTATATGCACGAGTAACATTTTATATGAATAATACTCAGACTCAAAATAAGAAACTTTTCCCAATAATTGTTTCTGCTGCTATTTTCAACAACGGAAGAAGTAACGCTACTCTGCAAGGAAAAATCATAACATAATTTTAAGTATAGATGATTATTTCTTGAAAGAAAGATTGTACAGTGTCGTACCATCCCAACCATCCTTATATAAACGCTTCCGAACCGGTGTATAGGCAAAGAAGCAATCAAAGTAAATTCATAGAGTAGTTAAAGATTTCGTGTTTTGATCTAAAAAAAAATCAAGGGTTCAATTTGTTTGATTTTAATGTTTCATATTCCCCAGAAAGATTCTGTAGCCCCGTTAGTGTAAAAATCATCAATTTCTTTTACTCTAACCAAATATAAATGTAACACATTAACTTGTACACATATGGAAGCAAACTGAATTTTAACAGACTTAATGCCTGAATGAGGTACGAATTTGAAAGTATCAAATTACATGCAGGGACAAATAGAAAAATTTTAAAGTAAACGCGTAAATTAGGTCTGTTCCAATTCAGTTATTCAGTTTGGTTCCATATGTGTAAAGCCAATGTCTTACATTTATATTTAGTTAGAATAGTTCAAAACAGTAGAAAATGTAAAAATTATGCATTCAAATTGTAAGTACCATACAGCATATATAATTAGTGTATTATTAATTTTAAATTTACGCTTACACAAATTCTCTAATCACCTAGTATTATAATCAATATTTTTTCTGATGAAGACAATAAAGGTCGAAACGTTAAAATGAGTATTTTTATTTGATGAATAGTTATCAAGCTGAATTCCAAGAAAAATTTTACCATATACACACACACATATATATATATATATATATATATATATATATATATGTATGTACATATAATATATATATATATATATATATATATATATATATATATATATATGGTAAATTCAAATTGTAGGCGATTTAAGGTCTGGTTTTACTTCAAAAACTATATATTTAAAACAATCCTACATGTTTCGGCAATGATGCCTTTATCAAGGATATAAAATATAAAAATTTAAAATAATAAATTTAATTTAATTTAATATAAAATTTTTATATTTTATATCCTTGATAAAGGCATCATTGCCGAAACATGTAGGGTTGTTTTAAATATACATATATACTTTAAAGTAAAGCCAGACCTTAAATCGCCAACTGATTGAATTTACCATATATATATATATATATATATATATATATATATATATATATATATGTATATATATATTCATGTTGATGAATTCTTGGATTTTCGGCTTCTTTGTTAAATAAGTAATGACTCATTACTTATTTAACAAAGAAGCCGTCTCATTAACTGACTCATTACTAATGAGTCAGTTAACGTTTCGACAACTATTTATTACATATCGGCGATCGTATCTTCATCAGAACATTTTTTTACATATATGTACTTAATTAAATCCTATTTTCGTTAAAAAAAAAAATATTTTTTTTTTCACATTTACTTACACATTAAAAAAACAATTACATATTAAAATATCAAACATGTGTCATATTTGAGCTGTGATATTTTAATAATAGTTTTTTTAATGTGTAAGTTAATGTGATTAAATTTTTTTTTTACGATAGTAGGATTTAATTAAGTACATATATGTAAAAAAATGTTCTGATGAAGACGCGATCGCCGATATGTAGTAAATAGTTGTCGAAACGTTAACTGACTCATTACATATTTAACAAAGAAGCCGAAAATCCAAGAATCCATCAACATTCATATATCAATTAAACGGCTAAGAAATAGACATCTCTCTCTCTCTCTCTCTCTTTAAAACAATCGTACATGTTCTCATGCCGTGTTTACACGGTTAAATAAATTCATGAATAAATTGACGAATTTCTTCATGAAGAAATCCATGAATTTATTCATCAATTTATTGGACCGTGTACACGCAAAGTTCTTCCAATATTTTATTCACAATAATCATGATGACCAACCATCAAATAGTGACATTTGTTTTCCAGCAACTGTGCCCAATTTCTTTTGTTTTCATTCGTTCATTTGAAGGTTAGGTTCAACGTATTATTAATTATTTATAAATGAAAATTACAAAAAAAGCAAAAATAAGACAACGTGTAGCGTTGTATACAATGATGCACAAACACGTGTATTTTCAACATAATGGGAATGTTGGCAATACATTTTAAACTCAAATGTAACCATAATTCCCTAGAAACTTGACGAAAAATTAGAGCGAGTTCTAATCCGACAATTTATTCATGAATTATTTGACAAGAAAAACTTCACAATTTTAGCGTTTACACGCTCCGATAAATTCAAGGTCAAAAATTTCATGAACTTCTTTGATCGTGTAAACACGGCATCAGACAAACATCACAATTTTTCTGTTGAAAACTTTGAGAAATATGTGATTGTAAATTGTTTTCATAGTTAATTATGTTGTAAAATGTTCTAAATAAACTTGTAGTAAACATAATATAATATTTTTTTCTACAGTATTCTATTTTCTAACATTCCTCGTATTTTTTACCTGCATATTTTTCATAAGGAAGTGCATATTTAGGCTAAAACATCTGTATATTTATGCGCATATTTTCAGTTTTTTTTTTCATATAATCCGGCCTTTAGTTATTATAAGAACCACCTATTTTTTAAAAAAATTAACAGAGGCACGTATTAAGTTAACATTATTTTGCTCACATACCAGTATTAACTTAAATATTTTTTTGTACATCACATAAACACTTATGAAAAAAAGTGATAAAACCAATAATAATTTCCCGTATAATAACATCATTTAATATCTAAATAGCTAAACTAACTATTAATGCGTAAGTTAATAGTTACGCATCATAAACACAGGCACAATTCATAATTCGCATTTACTTAAGATATATGTAAAATTCATAAGACATCGTGCTGTGCTTGCAAATCAGAAAAGAATATTAAATACTACTGTAGAAAGTAATGGAGCAATGACTATGCAATGGTGACTATTTTTGAGATCTTCCGATAGACTTAATACGTTGCAATTATGGAGTCTTTTTTTTTGATAATGAAAACGAATCTGTATCTTTTCTTAAATCACCTGAGACAAACTTGTTTGCTATTAGCTTTAAAAATTATCAAATAACTATGTTATTATTAACAGTACAGTTAAAAATTTGAAAAATATCAATCTCACGTATATAAACAGTTAGAAATTAATATTTGCTTCGTGTTTACTACGCTATTGACTAAAATATATTTTTAGTTAATATGTATAACGAAATGCAGCCATAAAAAAAAACAATGAAATTATTACACACTTTCAATAACTTAGGCATGTTAGCGTGATTTATATATTACGTAACTATATCGAGATATGCTATTGTCTATAATATTTGTACAGTTGCGAGTGATAAAATATGACGTATGTTTTGAAAAAGCATATTATTTCGCTTTCTACATTTTAGAACAATCTAGTTTTCGAGATAAGATAGACAAGTAGGTTTAAAATAATATTAATAATGTTTGATTTAGTAAATACATATTGTTTTACAATATATTTAAAAAATATTTACAATATTTCTAGAAGTTAATACTTAATTAAACATGTAGAAGTAAATATAAATATACAATGTGTCTGTAAATGATCGTACGTCAATTGTGTTGGCACACACCCACATATTTCTCAACTTGTAGTGGCTACATTGTCGCTTATGTCAATTTTAACAGAGCCCATTGCCGTTTGTTTTGAGTATTACTTGGCGTCGATTTATTGATATCTATTAAAATGTTTACGACTGAACATGATGTGGCTCACTTTCGGAGTGCATCTCGAAACCACGATGGAACGTGGTCATATAATTTGCGGTCTTGCTTTGAACAATTTATGGAAGCATTTCCTCGCGAAAATGTCAATTATAAAGTTTTTGATCACCACAAACGTGAAATTGTAAAACGATTTGAGACAAAAAACTGTATTTGCAAAGGTAAATCAACTGGGCGACCAACAGTATTAACGGAACCTGTTGTTAATGATCTTCGAGAACGAATGAATCAAGTCCACACAAATCATTACGGAAGTTATCTTCACAGTCAGGTATATAGGTTAAATATTTAAAGCACGTGTTTTTTTCAGGTATTACTAGAGCTAGTTGCTACCAAGATTCTGTTGTTCAACAGTTGTACCCTCGTGACTATCAACAACGAGTAGTATATTGCCAGTGGTTTAACCAGCAACTAAATAATGATGATTTACTCGATTTAACCTTTTTCACTGATGAAGCATGGTTTCATTTATCCTGATATGTAAATAGTCAGAATTACCGAACATGGGCTAAGGAAAATTCACACATCCTTGTCGAAAAAGATCTGCATTCAATAAAAGTTGGAGTCTGGGTTGCAATATCAAGACGAAGGATAATAGGGCTAGTTTTCTTTAATGAACCAATTAACGCAGAGAGATACCAAACTGTCATTTTGACAGAATTTATTAATCAGCTGCATGATGATGAAATAACATTGGGTTATTTCCAACAGGACGGAGTCACTGCTCACATTGCTGGTGCCAGCATAGCATATTTGCAGGAGTTTTATGATGATCGTATTATCAGCCAAAGCCTGTGGCCACTGAGAAATCCGGGCTTGACACCGCCAGATTATTTCCTGTTCGGGCATATAAAGAATAGTGTTTTTAAAAACAGCTTACACACAGAGGAACTTAAATACGCAATTAGACGTGAAACGGAAACATCACTCAGGAGGAACTTTGTCGTGTATTTGAAAGTATGAAGAGACGAGTAAACTTGCGTTTACAAAATAATGGTGGGCATTTTCAACGATTTTTGTAAAAATAAAGTATTTTTCTACTCATCAAGTGTTCTTTTCGTTAAATAAAGCATGTTGCATACTCAGTTAACAAATTCACATAAACATAACCTTAGTCTTTATTATTGTACCAACATAATTGGCGTTCGATCATTTACAGACACAGGATAGAAAGTGGTTACTTATCTACAGTAGAAACTCGATTCTTGCTCGCAATGAAAACCGGGCTCGCTGTAAATTTGGAGGTTGTTGCAAGTACCGAACTTTTTCATACAATTAAATTAAAAAGCGTTTATATAGATCTTTTCAGCAAAGCTGTTATTTTTTTTTTTATAATTTTGTTCAATACACTTTTAAAGTTTTAAGTATTTACATTTTTTATGTAATATTTGAAAAAAATTCGACTCGTGTTTGTTTTGTGCAGACTTGCTTACTCAGTACTGCGCTGCCTCTAAACCTCTGGAGTGTCATAACATCCTCTAAGGAAGCATTGTTTTGCTCTGCCCATTCCAAGCAAATATTAAATGCTGATATAGCATTTTTTTTAAATTAAGCACCACGTCACCAACTTCGTAATCGTCGATACACTATTCTTCATTTAAAATTGTAGTATCTGTAGTGTTCTCAGTAATCCATTCCTCTCGATTTCAAAATGAGTCATTTGCTGCAATGGTTCTATTTCCTGAAGCAAAGTTGTAATATTCTGATAATTAGATGCATCATCAACTTGGTGTAAGCGTAGCTCTGAAAGAGGAATGATATCTTCATTATCCCACTCAGATGGTTTTTCGAACAATTTTTGAAACGAAGTCCGAATACAAGTTTCCTTAAGAGCATTCCATGCAGTAGCTAAAAAGCATATTGCGTCTTTCAGATTAATGTTTCGCAGAGACTTATCAATAGTTTGTCCACGACCGACAATATGACTTAAAAGGCTTTTCTTGTAGCTCAGCTTTGTAAGCCTTATAACATTCTGATCCATGGGTTGTATTAGAGCGGTGTAATTTGGAGGAAAGCACATCACCGATATTTGGCCATCATGGCTCATAAACTCGCCATCTTTTGGGTGCCATGGAGCATTATCCATGAGCAGAAGTGCTTTCTGCGGTAGGTTTTTGCTACGAAGAAACTCTTTCACCTGTTTTAAAAGAAATTTTACATTGAAAAAAATTTTTTACGAAAAATTTGCGTACTTCTGGTACAAATGTTTATGGAACCATTCTTCAAACAAAGACAATGTCATCCAAGCACTTTTGTTTTCTTTGTAGACAACAGGAATATCAGCAAATTTTTTTAATGAACGTGGTGGATTCGCCGATTTCCCAATAACCATTAATTTAACATAGATATAATAAAACACAGTTGTATAGTTTCAAAATAATATATATAATGTTAACACACTACATATGTTTCACCACACTGTGGCTTCATCAGGTGGATGAATATACTAATTCAAAATATCAATTAGATCTTATATATATCAATACAAAGTACAGAACTAATCTCATTCTAAGAGGGGGTGGACATGTATGAGTTTTAAGTTTAGTAGGGGGGAGTTATTTATGTCTAGTTGGTCATTTAAAATTATACCTAATTTATTATATTTGTTAATTTCTAAACTTTCTAACATATTAAGTTTTTTACTTTTATCTAGAACATGCAAAGTTTTAAAATTAGTGTTGAATTTGTGATTATGTTCTAGGCAATGATTGGCAAAAGTTGAGTCTGTCTTCTTGTCTCTGTGGCTTCTTTCATGTTCTTTCATTCTAATATCAAATGTCCGTCCTGTTTGTCCGACATACACTTTTTTACAATCTTCGCATGTCAACTTGTAAACCCCTGAGTTTAATCTATTGTCCGTTTTATCTTTGTTGTTTTTTATAGCGTTTTGTAAGGAATTGTTGGTTTTGAATGAAATGGTCTCTTCTTTACTTGTTTTTATTAAGTTTCCTACTTTGTTTGAAATTGTACCGATGTATGTGATAGAATTATAACTAAATGTTCTATTGTTTTTTACTGTGGGGTAAATTGAAGATATCGTTTTAGATTTCTGTAGTTTTTTTTAGAATATTATTAATTAAATTTATGGTGAAACCGTTATTTATTTATTTAGAAAGAACATGAAAGAAGCCACAGAGACAAGAAGACAGACTCAACTTTTGCCAATCATTGCCTAGAACATAATCACAAATTCAACACTAATTTTAAAACTTTACATGTTCTAGATAAAAGTAAAAAACTTAATATGTTAGAAAGTTTAGAAATTAACAAATATAATAAATTAGGTATAATTTTAAATGACCAACTAGACATAAATAACTCCCCCCTACTAAACTTAAAACTCATACATGTCCACCCCCTCTTAGAATGAGATTAGTTCTGTACTTTGTATTGATATATATATAAGATCTAATTGATATTTTGAATTAGTATATTCATCAACCTGATGAAGCCACAGTGTGGTGAAACATATGTAGTGTGTTAACATTATATATATTATTTTGAAACTATACAACTGTGTTTTATTATATCTATATAATGAAGTTTCAACAAGTATCTCCTTCGTCGATTATTAATTCATTAATTTAACTCTATGATTTCCGGCAGCATTAGTACATGCGAGAAAAGTTAACCTTTCTTTGCTTATTTTATGACCTGGTGCCGAGGTTTCTTTTGAACGCACAAGAGTTTTATGAGGTAAAAGTTTCAAAAATAATCCAGACTCATCAGCATTGTATATCTGCTCCTTTGATAATCCAACATCAAAAATTTTCTTGTTGAATTTATCCAAAAACGAATTGATAGAATCACTCTTGTTCGACAATTTTTCTCCACATATTTTGAGCCTTCGGATTCCGTGTCTTTTTTTAAAGTTCGCAGCCCAACCATTGCTGGCGTTGAAGCCACCTGGCTTTTCCTGGATTTTTTCATGGAGTAACTTAGCTTTCTCCTTCAGCATGTCACTTGTTATTGGTAAGTTTTTTGCTCTTTGATTTGCAAACCAATTGAACAAGGATTTTTCCATTTTTGGAAACTCGGAGACCTTGAGCGTCTTTCTTTTACCTGGACCGGATTCAGATTGTGTGATAAAATTCTTTATGAATGGTTCATTTTTCTTGATACGTGTTATTGTTGTTCTATGCACGTGAAAAATATTAGCTATTGCTTTGATAGAGTATCCCGCTTTTTCTTTTATTGTAAGCACTGTGAAATTCTTCTTTGCCATTTTGCAACCAAATCACGCACAATTCAATTCTAGACTGATATAAAATTCAAATTGTCATCTTTTTCATACTACGGCGGGAGTTCCCTGAACTTTATTCAATTCAAAACTCGAAATACATACATGCATTGTGTAAGTGGCGAACAAACAATAAAATATACACTGAGAAACGCATGTGAAAAAAATGTTGCAAGTATTGAGGTCAAAATTTTCTAATGTTGCAAGTACTGAGTACGTAATGAGAAAAATTTTCGTGTCGCAAGAATCGAGGCGTGCAAGTAGCGAGTATGTGCAAGAATCGAATTACCACTGTATTATGTCTACAAATGTAATTAATGATAAACACTATAGCATAAAACGTGTACAATTATGGACCATTATCAATAAAAACATAATATAGAAATCACCAAAAAAATATAGAGTTCAATAGATGTAAATAAAATTTTAAAATATTTGCAATGGACACTACAATAAAGTTATAGTTTCAAATTTTAGTACAGTGCTACAGGGTTCCCGAGGATGTCTGTTAAAGTTCAATATCTAACGAGTTCTACAATTCAACTGCTTCAGGAGTTGCTGTCAAGAAATCGTCTCTAGTCCCTTGAAATTTCTTGCAAGGACACTCAGTGACTATGTGCCACACAATTTGCTTTGAAGTGCCACAGAGCATTGCTTTCGTTCTGGCATGACCTGTCCCAACTCTATTCAGGCGACTCCATGATTTCCTCGGCAACTGCATTTCCGGAAGTGACTCGGTTGGGTCCGTGTGGGCTGTAAAATTATGGTTCCTAAAAGATGTCCATTCTGACTTCCATTCGTCTTTCAAATCATGGGTGGAAGGTACATAGTTCCAAATTGGCTTCCTAGATTTAAGTCTATTATTAAGTAAATAGACTAATGTTTTGTAAATTGGTAGATCTTTAGCAACCGAAGGGTAATTAATCTTGTTCCACTCTCGAACTGTTGTTGACGTCTGAGGTCAGGAGAGGCAATATTCGAAAGGACTGGGAGCTATGAAAGAGGTGTGGATTTGAGTGTTTCGAATATTAGTCTCATTGTGTCATTAAAGTTCGCATCGATCTTGTCTATGTGACAGTTTCTATCCCATACGGGAGCACAGTATTCGGCGACAGAATAAACCAGTGATTGTGATTGCTACACACGATATCTTCGCTTGTGCTCCCCAGCTAATTAAAGCAATTTTCCTAATCAAGTTATTTCTGGTTTTCAGTTTTTGTTGTGTTATTTTTTGTGAGAACGGTCTAAGAGTACTCCGAGATATTTTGGGTATCGGTTATGTTTTATATTTCTACCATAACAAAAATAAATTTAGTTCTATATTTGCTGGGTAATCTCTTAGATGGAAATGGTATACTTCGATTTTCGAAAGGTTTGGGCATAGTCTCCATTTCTTATGATACTGACTGAGTATATTCAGATCAAGGTGGGTAATAGCCCTAATTCATGCGTTTTTATTATAGACTAATGCAAAAAAAACTTTTATTAAAAGAGAGGACATAGGTGTGTGTGTATGCACATGAAAAAAATTCAAGGTAGGAAAGTGTGCGTAGGAAAGGCAAGGGTAGTCCAATAGTTATAAATCAAGTAACTGTTGCAGTGATGAGGGAAACAATTGAAGAACGTCCACAGATTTATGTGCGACACTTTCACCAAGAACTCTAGATCTCTCTTACGGTACTACTAGACGTATCCTCAAAAATGATCTACACTTACAACCATTTACATGCTAATACTTCCTGCAAACATACCTCGAAAACAAACATTTGATTTCTTTTAAAATCTTTTTATTTGTAATATCATAATAATGAATGACACATAGCGGAATGACAGATAAACTAGTGAATAGAATCAATCTAAGACACGACTGACTTTATCTAATGGCTAAGTTTAAAAAACAATTGTGGCTAACACCTTATTTCTCGCTTTGAAAATATCAGATTTCTTTAATTAGTGTTTCAGGTTATTGTCTCTAAGAATAAAAATTATTTATTATATAAATTTACTACACATACGTACATAATAAGAAAAAAAAATCTTTCGAAAGACCGACGAAAAAAATATTTTGATAACCTCGAAATATTAATTAATTAACAATATTTCATTACAATACTTAAAATCCAGAGTAGCTGATAACAAATGATAATGACGCCCTAATACAATAGATTAGAGTTAAAAATATGCTGATTAGAGTTTTTATGGTTGGAGTATTTGTTATAACTAGACTGCGGAACCGGCATTATCCCGTATCGGATGTGATTCATCGGTGCCAACAATGTACAATCGATCAACTTAACAGTATATATGAATGTTATAGCGCAATGGTATTTATAAAAGTTGTCTGTTTGTACGTCTTTCAATGCAAACAGACGGAGTATGAAATATATTTCGCCAGAGTCGTAATAAATAATATGAATAAAAAATGTTTACTGGGGTGTGACAAAGCATTCACTTTAATTATAGGTGATACAATTATTTTAAAGTTTATACTTTTTCAATATTTTGAATTTTTAAGTAAATGCATTTTGTATATATATATACACAAAATGCATTCACTTTAATTATAGGTGATACAATTATTTTAAAGTTTATACTTTTTCAATATTTTGAATTTCAAAATTCAAAATATTGAAAAAGTATAAACTTTAAAATAATTGTATCACCTATAATTAAAGTGAATGCTTTGTCACACCCCAGTAAACATTTTTTATTCATATTAATTATTACAATATATTCTAAACTTTGTTCTGTAAAGTGCGTTCTTTTATTGAACAGTATGTCTTTAAATATAGAAAAACTTCGCTCAACATCAGAGCTAGTGAGTGGCGCATATAAAAAATAATCTTTAAATTTAATATATCCACCGATTTCCGTATTTTGAACATTACTACAAAAGCCTTTCAGGACATTAAAATCAGGGCTACGAGCGAATATTGCATCAATCTTATTATTAAGCGAAACCGACTCTGTCTCTGCGCCTGCATGACTCATTAGTAGAGTGGACCAATCCGGAGCGATATTGGTAAATATTTCATATAAAAGCCGAAAAACTCCAATAATTTATCAATTAATATATATATATATATAATTGAAACGAAATAATCGACCGTGATATATTATAAAAAATTAATTTAAATTCGGGTAAGCGGTCAATTAAGAAAAAAAACTCCTTTATTAAATAACCCTATATTTCGCAACAGACTAATTTTATTATTTTTCAACTCTACATTTTTTACCCCAGAAGAAGCGACAAAGTCTGTTGCGAAATATAGGGTTATTTAATAAAGGAGTTTGTTTTCTTAATTGACCGCTTACCCGAATTTAAATTAATTTTATATATATATATATATATATATATATATATATATATATATATATATATATAAATTGATAAATTATTGGATATTGGTAAATATTTCATATAGAAGCCGAAAAACTCCAATAATTTATCAATTAATATATATATATATAAATTTCATTGTCCACTCTACTCATTAGCGTCTGTTCCGCAGTCTAGTTATAACGGTCAGAGTTTTATCTTGATTATCACTTCAACTCTACAAAATATTCAGTCTTTATTGTATTATTTCGGAGTGAAAAATAATTAAAAATTATTAGTATATCACTGATAGATTAGTGATTGTTGGCACAGTTTTGGGACCTCTGCTTTTTGACATATATTTCAACAATCTGCTTTCAGTGGGTTTGCATGGTGATGTCGTTGGTTTTGCAGACGATACTGTCACACGGTATAAGAACACAGATTGATAGACGTTGAAAAGGTCAACTGAATCTGATTTGCAGAAGGTGATGAAATGACTTGGTGAATGATTGCTGACATAAAACACTATTTTCACGCGTTGACAACGCCGTCAACTAATGTAAACGTTAGACAAATTATTGCATTAATCGCACCCTGCACTACCGTTCAGGAGACTTGGAAACGGTTTCTAGAGACACATTCGAAAGACGAGCAGGATTTAGCAGGCGAAGTGCAGTTGATAATCGTTTTATTATGTTGAATACATTAAGGGATCGCAGAATAACACCAGTTCAACTTCAACATCGCTTGTAAACAGTGCGACGGGTTAAAATAAGTGAAAGGATGTTTAAGTGAAAATTTGAAGAAAGTGGGCTGACTTCACGAAGACCGGCTACATGACCACAATTGTTACCTAGACATCAAAGAGCACGTCTTGAGTTTGCACTATTATATTAGAAATGGATTCTTCAGCAATAGGGTGAAATTCTCTTTACAGACAACTCACGCTTTTGTCTACGATCACTCGATAGTCGAGGCAGAGTGTAGAGAAGACGAAATGAGCGACATGCTGATTGCACCATCCCTGACCGGGTGGCTTTTCATGGTGGTTCTGTTATGGTATGGGCAAGTATTTCCACAGAGGTCATATTTGTAGAGAATGGTACTACAAACGCTCACAGACACGTGGAAGATATTCTGGAAGAAGCTGTTGTATTGTTCTCATTTTATTGGAGTTGATGCATGACAACGGCGGACCACATATGGTAAGAGTCGTTACTGAGTACCTTAATAAAGTTCGTAAAATTCGTAAACTTGATTGGCTAGCATAGAGTCCGGATCTTAATCCACTAAAACACCTTTGGGATGAACTCCAGAGGTGTATTCGACGTCGTCCAGCAATTCCAGCAACTTTAAAAGAGCTGCGATTAGCCCTTTTAGAAGAATTCGCAGCAGTTCCTTAAATTTGCTTAATAAATTTGTTAAAGTCAATGCTAAGATGACTGAACAGTATAATCCAGGCTCAAGGAGGACCTACAAATTATTAACATTCAGTTGATTAGAAGCTGTCATCTTCAGTGTTTGTAATTTAAGCAAAATTTAATTTTTCACTGTTTCTGTTATATTTATCAAATTAAATTAATTTTGCCTCTTTTCTCTACATTCCGTGCGTTTCTCGTTGGGAATGTGCAGTGCTTCAACAAAATTTTAAATTTCTAAAATTAATCAAAGAATAGGTGATTTCGTGAAATATTTAAGATGACCGATTTTTTTTTCCCGGGAGGTGTATATATGTAAATTGTATATAGTACGGTGACACACTATTAATTTTTTGGAATAGTATTTGCATTTTGGGTAAACCTGCAGAAACCAGCTCCCATTCGAATTTCCCGCTACGAACATACCGAATTAGCAGAGAGCAGACTCGAGCGATTGATAATTCATAGCTCATAGGCGTCTGCCTTGTATTCGCAATAATTTTGTTTCTGTAAGCCACTCGTGAGTTTCGAACAATTTGATACGTGTAGTCACTGCATAAGTGGCACATGCCTACATTGCAGTTAAAATGTATTTGTCAATGCATAACAGAGAGAATGTAATAAACGGTTTGGTAACCGGCAGTAACTACTGCTGAAACAAAAGTAATGCTGACAAGCAAATTGCGTATCGAATTTTGAATAAAAATAATTTACAAAGAACAAAACTCAAAACTATGTATAATAAATACTAAGAACAGAAAGAAATGGACTAAAAAGAAGAAACGAAAACTACTCCATAAATTAAACTTAATATTTATAAAAAATTATAGGATAAATATACAATATAAAACGGATTTTTTAAAATACTAAAAGTTGTAACCAAATAACCCTGAAAGAAATGAAACCAGAAACAATCCCTTATAGAAGAGAATAGAAAATATATTATCTCAAGAACAATAAATACATATATGTTGTAGTGATACACGCTTAAGGAGCTTGTAAAGAAACAAGAAATGCACATCGATTTTATTTATATTAAGAATTTTAATTAGTTAATGTTAATTTACTTATACTCTTTAAACTGTTATGAATATAATATTTCAAAATTATAATTAAAAATGAAACGAGGCCATGTAAAGAATAACTGACGTGGAGACGAGAGATATAAAACAGTTTTGGAAAAAAGTCATTATAAAAATAGGTGTCAATTATAAAAAATTAAAAATAACATCGATAAAAGTTGGTTCAAATGCCAAGGTGGGGTAATCTTGGAAGAAGAGACCATTGCTGAGGCGGTGTTTTTGGTTTGAGTGTCCGGTTCGTGCCACCTGACTTTTTCCAGCAAATTGTCAATACTACAGATGTTGAGTCCTGTATACTCAAGCTGCGAATACATGTAGAACAAGAAGTATTAATACAATACTGGAAAGTCACAGTAAATGTTCCTTTTTGGAAGTGTCGTTCTCAGTCAATCAAAATTAATTGTTATAGCGAGAAATCTATGCTTGCTTGAATTGATTTAGTTATAATAATTAATAGCGTCAATTAAAACTTCAAAGTGACAAACCTATATTAACTTTCTTTAGTGTCACCAATTGATTGATTGTATGTAGGTACATGAAACAATCTTGTAAAGTATTATCGTAATGCTTAGCCACTGTTATTGCGATTAAATTTATATTTTCTATTTAAAAACTCGTTGTTTATTTATTTAGTTAATCAAGTATTTGTACAGAACCGACACCAATCATTTATATAACTATTCTAAGCTAGTATATTTTCATTTACAAACTAAAGTGGTTCGGTGTTATATATCAATGTATATGAATGTATAACAGCATGTAAACACGAGAAATAATACATAAATGCATATTCCGTTTTGCACGCCAATGTAGAATAGAATTTATGAATGAATAGACACAATGTACTATTCATAACGACGGAAATAACAGCACCTGCTCGAGGAATGCAACCGAGCAAGCAAATAGTGGGGCTGTTATAACATGCATACTATACTTGAGACCGCCACATTTTATCGGGGCAGTTGGTCATTCAATCGCTTCAGTCCGCTCTCTGCAAATTAGCCGCAACGTTGTCAACAAATATTTTGAAAATCCACATTAATATTTACACATAACCCTATATATCGATGTTTTCTTAGTTATTTTTGTTGATAGGCTGTTGCACATTAATGAAAACGGGGTTACGGAATTGTGTTTACACAATAAATTAATTTAATTCTATATGTTATTTGATTAATCTACAAATCACACTATATCACCAATCTTTATTATAAATATTCGATTTGGCAACGCTACTTAAAAATTGTTCATATGATTTGTTATGCGCATGCGTACATGAGTAAATTATGTCAGTTTAAATGGGAGCTGGATTCTGCATGTTTACCGAATTTTGTTGCCCACGAACAATACTGTCCTTTTGTGGTTCAATGTGTTTATTTACCAAACTATTTAATTGTTTCAACCTTTACTTGATGAAATTCCATTGTAACTATTATCGGGATAAAATAAAACAAATTTTAATGAATTTCACTTTTTACTTTATACCGTAACGATCGTTTCGCTCCAACCTGAGCTTCATCAGACATATAACTAACTAATGGAAAAACTTTTACACAAATGTTCCGTAACAAACACATATTTTGTTTTGAATAGTAGAAGGAATGGGTCCTTTTTATTACTTAAATGCCTATGCACAAAACTTTCACTACGGTTTATACAATACTGTTCTTAAGTGATAAAACTGAGAGTCTACATTATGTTAAGGGAGGTAAAAAAGTTCTATGGAAAAATACAATATATGACTGTCTGAATATCAAATAAATAAATGGAGTAACGGTGAATTATTTGTTTCTAATTGATCATTGAGGATCTTGTCGGTTTTCTTTAATTTATTAATTTCAAGTGACTAATAAATTACGTTTTTTGCTCTTATTTTCTACGTGTAATATTTTTAATTCTTTGTTAAAATTGTGGTTTGTTAAATTAATATGAGACGCATATGAAGTCACTTTCATTATTTCTAAATGAAGAAAAATGTTCTTTGATGCGTATTTCAAACGATCTGCCGGTCTGTCCGATATACGTCATGGGGCAACTACCGCAAGTTAACTCATAGGCTCCTGACTTTTTATTGTTGTTTGTTAAATCTTTATTGTTTTTTATAAATTTGGATAAATTGTTGTAGACCCTCAGTTTTATCACTTAAGAACAGTACCTATTGTATAAACCGTAGTGAAAGTTTTGTGCATAGACATTTAAGTAATGAAAAGTACCCATTCCTTCAACCAGTGGCGGCTCTTGATGACGTTCGATGTGAGCTGCTGCACGGATGAGACTGCTTCGTTTAAGCTTTCATATATACAGAGAAGCAAGTAACCGTACCGAAATCTTCCGAAATAGTTCGAAGTTGTCTCATCCGTGCAGCAGCGCACATCGTACGTCATCAAGAGCCGCCACTGCCTTCAACTATTCAAAACAAAACATGTGTTTGTTACGGTACATATGTGTAAAAATTTGTCCATAAGTTAGTTATATGTCTGATGAAGCGAAACGATCGTTATGGTGTAAGGTAAAAAGTGAAATTCATTAAAATAGTCATATATCTAACCCTAAAAACTATCTGGTTTGAAAAGTTTGCAAGAAAAATTTGACGTGCACAAAATTTTAGGAAAAAACGTTATCTTTGATTAAACACCTGTTAAGTTGATAAAACGGCGGTTTAGTAATTACGCGAAATTTTGACGTCTCTTAAACCGAATATAGAAAAAAACTTTTTGATCAAGACTCGTGTAGTGTCGGTCGCTTTATTTTTAATAACGCGAACACAAATGTGGAATATTTTGGCGATAATTTAATTAGACACGATTAATACATATTACTTAATGTACATACCTTTTTGACTTGTGGCGTTATCCGTGGGAAATGGTGAATTAATATTATTTTTTATGGCAGTGTACAGAATGCGTTGGCGACCGAAGTAATACAAATGACGTCAACACTCACTTCTGGCATACTATTTTAGGAGCGTTGGCATTGGGAGGACTATGAATACTTTTTAACACCACATTTTTGATTTTTTTTTTTAATTATTTGCACTACTTTCTGTATAACTCCCGAATTTCAGATGTTTCTAAACAATAATTGTAAAGGAAGTGGGAACGGGCACAAGGGGTCGATAATAAAATGAAGAAAAATCGACGAATTTACTAAATGATTTTATTGAAAATTCTATTATAATACAATAAATACAATGCTTCAAAATATGTAACAACAAATTACCCTTAAAGTAAATCAATGAAAAGTTACGACACCACATTTGTTTGGCTATATTACATAATTAATAATAAAAAATAAAAATATTTTGAAAATTTAAATTTTAAAAATAATAAAGCCATGTTTGTATAGTAAATACGGCAATTTTATAATAATATTATTTTTGTGGTTTACAAATCAAATAAACCATGAATTTAAATAAAAAAAGGAACAAAACGAAACTGTTAAATATGATTAAATTTTAGATTCTAATCCTCGTTTACTGATTTTGTTTATACAGGATTATTTTAAAAATTTTAAAAAAATACCTACCTATCAAGATATTATTACAAATTTTTGTAAAAAAAAAAACAGGGAATGCATAAGAAATGTATAGATGATCACATGACGGTAATTTGTCTACTTAAATTAAAAACAATCTCTTGTAATATGTTTAAAAATAACTTAAAATTCCCAATGTGTATTTTTTAAAATAATCCGTATGCAGTCAAGTGATTAGCACGTTTTTTATTTTTTTTTTTAATTACAATTCAAAACTTTATTTATTACGACATCCACGCAACATTCATTCTTAAAAAAAAATCAACTGAAACATAAATTTAAATATAAACGCTACCCCAATGCAATAATTGGGATTTAGTTTCAAATCTTTCTTTTAATTACTTTTTCCCTAACCTATCTGTGTATATTTGTACAGTCTATTACACGTTCAGATCGCGGTATCGTGTAGTCCTTTATTATTTTACAGATTTTAATATGGCTGTCCTTTTTTAGAACTAGCACTGCTGCCAAGTTAACCTATTCAAGGCGACAATATATAGAAAATATACCTTATTTAGGTATCTATAAAAATTCGGATAACGCAGGTTGAAATCTCATTAATAATAATACCCCGATCTGAACGTGACGCTGACTATATATATAAATATACATATTAATTTAAATAATAAACACATTTCCTCAAATTGTACTAAAACGTACAGACTTGTATGTTATACATTTCGTTTCAATCTTCGATATATATATATGCACGCGTAAACACATATACATTTATATGCATATACATATTCGTTTAAACGCTTTAAATATTAATAATATTGTTAATTAGGCAACGTATCGTAAATTATATCCCTAGCTGAGCTAGACAAATGTTCGGGGAAGCGAATGTCGAAGTTGATTATTAAATCGCCCCTTCTTGAAGGCTCTTTCGGCAACGGTAAACCTTGACCTTGAATACGTCTAACTGTATTTGGTGTTACTATTTCATTGACAAAATGCAGAGGAAGAGTTGTATCTGTAGACATCGTCGGCACAGTTACTGTCGTACCACATAATGCCTGTAAATAATAAAAAGGAAAAATTTTTAAAATAATTTGGATGTGTTTTAAATAGAAAAAATTGTGTTTTCTATCTTATTTATAATAATTACAATAACTTATCATTAATTTTGCATAGTTGTAACTTAAACAATTTATTGCAAGTATTATTTTTGATAAAAACACATCATATTTCTATTTGTAAAAATTTTTCTATATTTATAACTGTGCTATAAATAGTTTACTAACCTCTTTTAAAGATAACTTTGCTGTATAACGTATATCACTGCCTTCTCTCTTAAAATATGGATGAGGTTTGTCTCTTATTATAAAAACAATATCAGCAGGTATTTTATTTCTTCCTTGGTCACCTTCTCTTTGAAAAGTGATTTTAGTTCCGGCTTTCCACCCGGGTTTCACATTAATTGTTAAAACTTTATCTTCCTTCTTCGTGCTGCCATCGGACTGAAGTACTTTTCTGCTTATTTTCATTTTTTTTGTACATCCTTTCATGATATCTTCCAGGGACACATATAAATCATGTTCAATAGGTGGATCTTGAAGTTTATCTTTACCACGGCTGGGGCTATTGTGGAAATTGAAAGAGTGACTCCTAAATGCTCCACCGGGTCCTCCAGGTCTGGCAGGGCCTACATTACCCAAACCAAACGGATCGTCAACATCGACATTATCATCGTTGAACCCAAACATTCGGTTTCCGCCGCCTCCGAAGTCGAAGAAAGATTGAAATGGGCTGCTGTTCCCAAAGAATTGTGCAAATGTTGCTCTAGGATCTCCATGGAATTTATAATGGAATGTATTACCACCAACACCTCCATCTCCAGGGATTCCGCCCTTCAATCCCTCTTCTCCATGATTATCGTATATGTCACGCTTCTTTTTATCGGACAATACTTCATAAGCTTCAGCGACTTCTTTAAAACGTTCTTCAGCACCAGGAGATTTATTTTTGTCCGGATGATATTTAAGCGCTAATTTACGGTAAGCTTTCTTGATGTCGTCATCTGCAGCACTTTTGTTTATTCCTAATATTTTATAATAATCTTTACCCATGTTTTCAAATAGTTATTTATATACTTAAAAACACACCAGTTCAATCACTAATAAAATTACGGCGCACTAATGTTTAGTATTTTCTTAAATTATGAACACACACAATTTTCACAAAATTTTAATATCGCACTAGACAATATCTATAACATAATGAGAGCGTATCGTTGAACGACCACCATATATATGGTATATGATATTGACAGAATTCTAGAATGCAATAGAATGGAATATGCTAGAATAAATTATTTACATAAGCGTATCAAAATAAAGTTGTAAATTATTCCAGATAAAACATAAAAAAAAACTATATACCGCGAGGTTTTTACAATGGTGTGTATATTTTTGTGTAAGTACATCATTTCATTTGTGTTATATAAATATGAAAACCTTTTATTTATATGACATTTTATTGAAATTATTTGATGTAAAACAAATAAAAAATTATCTATGTTACGCTACTGAATATTTTAGTAAAAATATATATCATTAAAACAGATCCCTGCAATTATTATATTTGACATTCATTCATAGATGTCTCTTGAAAATGTTTGTGTTGATTTATGTTACAATAGAATGAAAATATGTAATATCTTTGTTTTATTTACATTTACACCTATAACAATTCGGTGTTATTATTGTGTAAACGATATGATAAACAATCTAGAATATTCTATGTTAACATAGTAAATAAATTATTTTAATATAATACGTCGAGTTGTGATTACATGTGGCTTAGAAGATACTAATGCATTATATAGAGAAAAATATAAATATTTCGAAATGTTTTTTTAACAAATAAATATTTTCTAACATTAAATTTAGATCAAATGTAAAATTCGTAATATAAAATGCCTGCACAGCCAGAGACGCCTCCAGAGGTATATATCAGATAAACTTTGAACAAGATCTTTATTATTATTTCTTTATAGTATTGTCATTCAAAGTCTATAATCGTTCTACACCCAGGATCTTTAAATTTGAGAGTAGGAAGAGCTTCCGATTTAAATCCTGCAACTGTGTTGCATGCTATTGCTAGAAGATGTTATCCAAACGGGCATAAATACAGAGATACATTTTTACCACCAAAAAGTGAATTGGTAATTATTTTAAAATATCAATTTTAAATTACAATTAAGGCAACATTTATTTTACACCAGTGTCAGACACATGAATTGGAAGATACTAGACTATCTGTTTCACATACATTACAATCTTGCTTGCAATCAGATGGACGTAGAAGATATGCAACACCACCTCAGCAAATTGCAGCATTTAATAGGAGATCCCAACCAGAGGTTCTTGGTCCTACTGGTGGTGATTGGATTAAACCAGAGACTGATGTAGTTATTGGAAATGATGTAATGTATAAAAATAATATTTATTAAAAAATACCTAGCTTATATTAATTTTTTTGTTTAGATTTTGAGAATCTCACCAGCCGAGGATTTTAATATACATTTTCCTTTTAAAAAAGGGGATTTAAATATACATTCTGGCCCAGGAGGTTCTATGACAGCTATTTTAGCAGATCTAGAAACAATTTGGCTGCATGTATTAGAAACACATTTTTCAATTAGCAGAAAAGACTTAAGATTATATAAAGCAGTACTAGTCATACCTGATATTTATAATAGGACATATTTAAAGGAATTAACAACATTATTACTGAGTAAGATGGAATTCGGAAGCTGTTTTCTTGTTCAAGTATGACGATTTATTTAAAACAAACGCTTTTAGTTTCCGTTCTAATATTAATAACATTAGCTTACCAGAATATCACATTATATCACCAAAAATCAAGTATTAAGCTTTCCATATTATAATTTTCCTTGTATAATAATATGAAATTGCATGTAGCTGTTTGTTTTGTTTTTTTTTTTCATTTAAGATAAGTTAACATAGGTTTAAGATTTCAAATCCTATGCAAAGCTGTTACCAGACAAAATTAAAAGTACAGCACATTCTGGCACATAGATAGCAGTTAGTAGAGCTTATTTTCTGATTCCACAATCTATTATTATACGATCTGTCAAATATCATTCATTAATGTACATTCAATAAATTTTCATTCGAGTTTGAGGTAAAAAACTTTTGCACACCTGCTAACATGGAAAAAAAAACTGTTTTAATAATGGACTGTTGGCAATTTTTTTAAATTTGTGTTTTCTATTTCTAGATTGAAATAATCATACATCGTGCTGCTTTTCTTTTGAATAAGATAATTTATTGTTCTGTTTAAATCTTAAAATTTCAAGTGATTAGAATGACTTTAATTGTTCTGTGAATCTATATTTATCATATCCTTTCATGTTTTCAATAATATGGGCAACGCTTACCATCACAACTATAAATTCAATTAAATAATTTATAGATTTTTAGGATCACGTGGCTGCAACATTTGGTTCTGGATTGAGTTATGCTTGTGTTGTAGACGTGGGAGACCAAAAAACATCGGTTTCATGCGTTGAAGATGGTATATGCCATTCAAATACAAGGGTAAGCTATTTTACTAAATATTGAAACTTCAATAAAACATATTACGTTAGGTGAGAATGGAATATGGTGGAGCGGATATTACTCAGACATTTTTTTGGTTACTCCAGAAATGCGCATTTCCATATAAAAATTGTAGTGAAGCAAATAAACTGGATACTATGCTCCTGAGAAAGTTAAAAGAGGATTTCTGTCATGTCAATTTGGTAAAGTTAATGGGAAATTTAATTTTTTTTAATATTGAAACTAATATTTAATAGGATATCTGTGGCTCGCAAGAAAAAACTTTTATCATACGTCAACCAAACGTTCCAATACTTCAATATACTATACAAGTTGCAGATGAATGTATTGTTGCTCCGTTAAGTCTCTTCAGTCCTGAACTGTTTGGAATTACAGGTGTAAAAGCAGTTCACACTCAAAAGCGTTCGACGGGTGACCCAGAGGATCCTCACGATGAAAATTACTTAAGAGAAATTCGAGTAAGTTCGTAGTGATGTCTTCGTTCATGTTAATTTCAACTTTACTATATTTAGAGGAAAGGTATTAAAGAGAATTTGGAACAGTCTTCATCTGACTTACTGAATGAAGCCTATTATGAACAGACAAATATACAGAATAATGCAAATGATGATGATATAGTTGTTGACACTATAGATGCTGTTGTTCCAAGTAGTGACAAGGAATTTGTGATAAACCCTGGTCAATTACTAGGATTAGATCAAGCAGTTTTACAAAGTATAGATCGATGTCGTAAGTGCGGAAGAAAAACTTACGTTAAATTAATTTATTGATTGCATTTCATTTATTTTTTAGCTAATGAAGATTTGAAAAGAAAAATGTATGGCTGTATTTTAATTGTGGGAGGCGGTATGAAATTTCAAGGTATTGCAACATGGTTGCAAAATCGAATTTCCTTACAAATTCCATATGTTTACCGCGCAGGTATGCACTGCTTTCTGAGTTTATATTTTCTTACATTTAACTGTTTTTATTATACAGAACAACTTGATATAATTATTAATCCAAGAGATATGGATTCTGCCATGGTAGCTTGGAAGGGCGCTTCTATAATGTCCTGTTTAGAGACGGCGCAGGAATTATGGATACACGCCAAGGAATGGGAAAAATTTGGTGTACGAATGCTACGAGAACGTGCTCCTTTTACTTGGTAGAATGCGCATAATAAATTAATAATAATCTAATTAAAATGCCTCTAATATTAAATTGTTTTTTAATTAATTTTGTACTGTCTTTATTTTATTCTTGTATAAAATGTAATTGCATATGAATTAAAAAAATAAATTACAAAATGGAGTCTTATTTTCCATTAAATTTAAGTACGTTTTAATTGTACCAAGTTTCACTTATTGTTATACAAATTTTGAATATCGCGCTATTCTCTTAGAATTCTCCAGTGTTGTCAAGCTACATATTTGTGTATTTATAATCACTCCTTATATTTTAATATATGATTTATAAAAAATAGAGTTTCCTTACATTACCGACTGTAATTCTAAGTACGCCGAATGGAGAAAAATTGACTATACTAAATATGAAATAGACACAATAACTTTCCAAATTACAAAAATGTTTTTTATTATCAATATAAAAAGTAATGTTTATATGATACAAGTACAAAAGCGGCACCACAGCTATCCTTAAAAAACTGGTGTATTAGTATGGTATTAGTTCCAACAAAATTCGAAATTACAAGTTAATAGAATTTATTCCCTATTCATAAATTTACCTAATTTTTATATACGCATCTTAGTTATTCATTCAAAACACATACGTAAATCAACGCTAATGTAATACAATATTTAATTTTAAGTTCTAATACACCATTTGTTGTAGTGAAATGAGATAATGTTATTCTAAGAAATATAACGAAAATTTAGTTACATTAAATTGCCAGATTATCTAATTTAGAAAGAACAGCTTCTGGGATTCTAACGTTCAATAAAAAGCACTCCGAAACACGCACTTCACAAACCATTAAAATCAGTTTTAAGTATATTTTAATCATTTTTTAAAAGAAATTTTACAAAACCCATCAAGTCTGTTAGAAATTAGAAATGGTTTTAATAATACATATAGATCTCTATTAAAGAAAAATATGGGCTTACTTCTTCTGCTTTTGAAATATAGATGACGCTTTGAATTAACTGCATGACGTGTGTTTGACTTAAGGGGGCGCTATGATAAAGTAGAGAGCACGAAGTCGGTACGAAATACAAATTCATGGGTTTTGACCTATACAAATAGAAAAAGTAATGTTTTCAAAACCGAAAACAATCCAACTGTTGTCACAATTATCCTAAGCTATTTTACCTTTTTTAATTTCATCCACAATTTGCACAATTTGAAAAAAATAAAAAGATTAGTCTTAGGCCAATTGTAGAACCTAGGCTATTAATATAAAGTTTTCAGAAACTCCAAAGTAATCTTAATTTTTACAAAACCCTCGAAATAAGATTTTGGGGATAAAGAAGCAATCTGTAAATAACATATGGAAAGAGCAAAGCAAGTAACCTTTAGCATCTTCCCAAAAGATGGCGCTGGAAAATTTAACGCCTAAATTTAAAAATGATCTTTGATGTAATGTATCGTAAGTTGTCTACTGCAAGTGTTTATAAAAACTATGTTATTCAATGCCGAATTGTCACCTAGCTCGTTCTTGTGCTGACCGAATCCTTTAATTCTACATTGTGCAATATAGAATACAAGCAAAGAATGCTGTGACTTTACTTTTATTTTCCATAAAAATGTATTCCTTTTTCTTTTATAAAATGTCCAAAGCCGGTCTTATAAAATATGAAGTAGACAAAAAGGAGAAAGAAAATGTTGACTACAATGGAATCAAATGTATGTATACTATCCAATTAAATATATGCAGGTAGAAGTAAACAATAGAAGCATATGTATATAAACATTTTCGAAGTAAAAATGGCACAAAAGGAAATTAATAAATGTACAAACACGTCCTGCTATCTCATTTACCTTTTTGGTTCAACTTGTTTTACAGTTAAAAAACAGAGCACACAACAACGTCTTTTCCAATACTCAGTTTACAAAATATGCAAAAATAAACAAAGATCCAGAAGATTTAATGATTGCTATTGGAGAATTTAGTGTACCATGTACATAAGTGCCACTTGAATCGCTGAAGCCATTATCGCAATATTATTGTAACGTTTTTCGAGGATTAAAAAGAAAGTTCAGGTTTACAGAAACAACATAATTGACAAATTAACTTGATTTATTTACAGACTTCAGTATATACAAATACAAAGAAAAGTCAAAAGAAAGCACTTAAACTCATTAATTTTAAATGTTTCGATTTGACTAGCTTCGCTATCGCGAATCATCTAACTTCGAGTGACCGATAACAGCGCAATATTTATATCTCCTGCTACCATTGCTAGAACTTTCTCGAAGTAGTCGTTGAATAATAGTAGTACAAACCTTGTCCTTGCTAAGGCACCACAATTGCAGAGACTGTGGAGTGCAGTCTCCTCTTCGTCTACATACACTGTGACAGGACGATCGTGTACATGTTGCTATGAATAGTGGGTTAGAATGAAGATGAACCACTATTCACCACAACACTGTCCAACTTTTATGCTCAGTCGGTTAACTTATTCTCCGATTTTCCAATGGGAAAACGCGGTAGTAATACTCCTACATTTATACAGCGCCAGTAAAAGAGTATAGGCGAAAGTGTTTATTATAAATAAAAATCTCAATTGTCAATTAAATGTTTAATAAAAAAAAAAAAAAATTATTCTTTATTAAGTATAAAGAACTGTGCAAAACAAACTTACACAAAGAGGTAAAATAATTTGCTGGTATTGACCGCAAAGCAAATGCAAACGTCCTCTAATGACTCGCGGACTAAATTATATCTAATAAATTGCAAAGATGCTTTTCACTTTCACCCCTGATAAACAACCTCTAATGTAAACAGACAAATCTGTCAGACCGAACAAATGTCTAACACATGCGCGATACCACATGTTAAAAAAAAACCCTGAAATCCAAAACGTTCCAGAATGTAACGTAACAAAAAATTTACTTGAAACGTAAAAACTATCTTTGTCATTTATATATGAACTAATATAAATATATATATAGAAAATCTGACAATCTAAACAAAACCCTAAATGCATTCAATAAAGAAATAATAAGAATAATAACAGTTATAAATCATATTACCCAGTAGGTCCAACGGCTCCCTCGAACTGCGCTAGTCAAAACATAAATTCATACATAATACAATATACAAAAAGTTTAACAATTTTTTAAAATGTAAAAAATCTAAAGTTGCATACAAATTAATAGTTGAATCAAAAGTTCATAAACTTTTGAAAATAATCATGGGGAAAAGTTTATAGCAATGTGTTCGTCAGCCTGCAATGACTGGTCAGCGGTCCTATTGTCATCTTCATATTTGTCCTTCCTCTTTTGTGTAGTTCTTTTGCGAGATACATATTTCCACCATTGTTTGGTCCTATTATATTTGTATAAAAGTTACTCTAAGAACTTGCAAACTTGCTCTAAAAACTTGCAACTTCATGTTTGCACTGTATGTTTGTCTTTGTATAGTGTTGAATTTGTTCTGGCAAAAAGCATCCAAAGTAAAAGCTCTTTAATTTGGGCAGCATTTTTTCCTTCCATAACTGTTCATTACGATATATCTTTTGGATAAAAATGGGAAAATCATCATCTATGTAAACGACAAAATAACAAAAATTTCGTCTAGTTATATTGAGCTGCCCTTGTATCTAAAAAATAGTGAAAGTATTATAGGCATAGTAATATAATAATAAACGACTTTATAACTGATAATGCTATAGTATGGGAATTTCGGCTACCTGATAAAAGTAATTGTGATTTTCCTTTAGAATTGGTGTCTCATGTGCATTAAATTTCAAATAAAAATTCCTATTTGTTCTTATTGCCTCATCAATTGTCTGCTTTTTAAGATGCAAATTATATGCACACTTTATTTCAATAATAGCATCTTCACCAATCAGCCCTTCAAAACATGATAATTAGAATAATACACAATAATATTTGCAATAGTATTTGTACCATCAGGTGAAGCCGCCAAGTAGCCATGATCAACATCAACAAATAAACCAGCATCATGTACAAGTACTTGCAACAACTCCTCAAATCTGGGTCTTACTATTCTTTCACACCTTCTGCCAGGCGCGGCTCGTGATGACGTATTTTGGTTTGCAGTACAATGATTCAAGTGCTTCGTGTATTCTCGTGTACTAACTGTAACGTTTGCTTAGTAAACACCGAAAACACACGAGGCACTCGTATCATTGTACTGCAAACCAAAATACGTCATCACGAGCCGCGCCTGCCTTCTGCCGTACTCCATCGCAGTGTTGGTAAAATGTGAATACATCATTCTCTTTAGTAATGGCGAGCAAGATGTCTTTTCTTTTCTTTTAATCACAGACCCAAAGTTAGATGCAGTAAAGCGGCAAGCCCTTTCTTGCTTATACAAATCATTATTAAATTGCCCAATGGTGGCAATGGCGAGTTGCCATTGTTGTTCTTGCGTAACCTAATTAAACAAAGCACTTGTAAAAATTATAAATTAATGTAAATATAATGCAATCGATGCAGCATGCAACTAAATAAAAAGGAAAAATGCCTACTATATTTGGGTTATATCCATTATTTTGCGCTATTTGTTTAATGATATTTAATTCTTTAAAGAAGTTTTCATTATTTAAAGGTACTGATATTAATCTGTGTATCATACAATGTAATGATGCTAGTTTTTGACTTACCGGGTGACAGGAACTATTGTGAATGATAACATCTGTGTGTGAGGGTTTGTGATATATTGAAAAGACATGTTTATTATTTTGTCTAGAAATTGTAAGGTCCAAGAAGTTTATACTTTGATCTGATTCTTTTTCTATGGTGAAATTAATGTTTTGGTGTAGATTATTTATGTGTTCAAAAAATTCGTTTAATTGTCTATCTGTGCCTCTGAAACAAGCTAATACGTCATCTACATATCTGTGCCAGTATATAAAATATTTAAAATTGGGATGTTCTTTAATTTGACTTTCTAAATTATCCATAAAAATCTCTGATAATAGCGGACTCAATGGGTTGCCCATTATTAGGCCATCATTACATGAATATATCTTACTGTCAAATTCAAAATAGTTTTGATCTAAACAGATAGTTTTAAGAGAACTTATGATATCTAATTTTTTAAATATATTAACATTTTGAATTGTTAACAAATTCTCCACCAAATTAATGGTGTCTTTTATCGGGATACTAGGGAATAAATTAGTAATGTCGAATGATATTAGCTTGGCATTGTCTGGAAGTTTAATATCTTTTATTTTGTTAACTAGCTCTAATGAATTTTTAATTGTAAATTTCGCTGAAAATTTAGTATTTTCTCTAATATGTTCTAAGATTTTTTTGTATAATTTATATGAAGGAGCTGTGACAAACGACACGACTGGTCTGATAGGATTATCTTTTTTATGAAGTTTGATTAATGAATATGCTTGTGGATTCATATTGATAAGTTTACCTTCCTCCTTATCATTAAATCAACTTTTACAATTCTGTATGCACTTCTTAACTGAAGATTGAAATTTCACTGTGGGATCTGATTTTAACAATTTATATTTTGATGGGTCTAAAAATTGCATAGTTTTATTAATATAATCGTTTTTGCTTAATGCTATAACTGTATTTCCTTTATCTGCTTTTATTAATTTTTTTATTAATATATACAAAAGTGTAATATATACTGGAAATTAGTATAAGTGTTTTACTTAAATCCCATTTACATATAATGGATTTCCAGCAAGTATCGGCCGATTCAATTAAATTTATTAAAGAAGCTTCTATAAGTTTCCTGGCCCCATTGTATTTTAAATTACTACTCAAATGTGCAAAGTGTTCTCAGAATCTATGGTTTTTTGACCAGTGTTCCAAGAAGGGTGTGTTCCCGAATACATGAAACTAAAAACGAACAATAGCAGTAGACCGGCATATTTAGGTCACAAGAAGGGACTTGAAAAATGGCTTACCGAAGACAAGAAAACACAATTCAAGAAGAGAGGAAATTTACACATATATTTAAAGGTTTTTCATACAGATTTGTTATATAAATTAAATTATGTAGAATTTATTATGTTAGATAGTAATACTAGAGAAAAAGTAAACTCAATAATTAACAAAAAATACATTAAACAAAAACATAAACTAGAATATTTGATTACTAATAATAAAAAAAGAAATGTGAGCAAAAACATAAGTCATTTTTCAAATCATCAATTCTCAGACAAATCTAAAAATTTAACCTCAGTAGAGTTTTCTAACAAAGAAAAACGTTTATTGGAAAAAGGTTTCAAATATAATTTACAGCCGAAACAATCAGCCTCAGAATTAGACAATATAGCAATAGATACAGAAATTGCATTAAAAAATACATTGCATAACACAGATAAAAAATATGTAGTATCAAATTTTTTAAAAGCTGAATCTTCCGTAAATTCGAGTCCAAATCATGAAATGTTTACATTAAAATCAATAATAAACAAATCAAACAGCAATAATATTATTTTCACAAAAGCAGATAAAGGAAATACAGTTATAGCATTAAGCAAAAACGATTATATTAATAAAACTATGCAATTTTTAGACCCATCAAAATATAAATTGTTAAAATCAGATCCCACAGTGAAATTTCAATCTTCAGTTAAGAAGTGCATACAGAATTGTAAAAGTTTATTTAATGATAAGGAGGAAGGTAAACTTATCAATATGAATCCACAAGCTCCAAAATTATATTCATTAATCAAACTTCATAAAAAAGATAATCCTATCAGACCAGTCGTGTCGTTTGTCACAGCTCCTTCATATAAATTATCCAAAAAAATCTTAGAACATATTAGAGAAAATACTAAATTTTCAGCGAAATTTACAATTAAAAATTCATTAGAGCTTGTTAACAAAATAAAAGATATTAAACTTCCAGACAATGCCAAGCAAATATCATTCGACATTACTAATTTATTCCCTAGTATCCCGATAAAAGACACCATTAATTTGGTGGAGAATTTGTTAACAATTCAAAATGTTAATATATTTAAAAAATTAGATATCATAAGTTCTCTTAAAACTACCTGTTTAGATCAAAACTATTTTGAATTTGGCAGTAAGATATATTCATGTAATGATGGCCTAATAATGGGCAACCCATTGAGTCCGCTATTATCAGAGATTTTTATGGATAATTTAGAAAGTCAAATTAAAGAACATCCCAATTTTAAATATTTTATATACTGGCACAGATATGTAGATGATGTATTAGCTTGTTTCAGAGGCACAGATAGACAATTAAACGAATTTTTTGAACACATAAATAATCTACACCAAAACATTAATTTCACCATAGAAAAAGAATCAGATCAAAGTATAAACTTCTTGGACCTTACAATTTCTAGACAAAATAATAAACATGTCTTTTCAATATATCACAAACCCTCACACACAGATGTTATCATTCACAATAGTTCCTGTCACCCGGTAAGTCAAAAACTAGCATCATTCCATTGTATGATACACAGATTAATATCAGTACCTTTAAATAATGAAAACTTCTTTAAAGAATTAAATATCATTAAACAAATAGCGCAAAATAATGGATATAACCCAAATATAGTAGATACAATTTTAAGAAAAAAGAAATATAGGAAAGCAATAGAAAATGTGTACCCAATAATAAAAGATAAACCAAGCAATTATAAATTATTAACATACATTGGACCGATAAGTGAAAAAATAGGAAAAATTTTACGAAAAACAGATATAAAGGTAGCTTATAAAACTAATAATTGTTTAGGGAAATTCATAAAAAATAATAAATCCAAGACAAGCAAAAGTAATAAATCCTGAGTATACAAACTAATATGTAAAGAGTGCCCTAAAACATACATAGGCCAAACTGGTAGGAGCTTTGAGAAAAGAATACAGGAACATTTTAAAAGTTTTATTAACAAAAAGACAGATTCCAATTATGCAATTCATTTGTTGGAAAATAATCATAGTTTCAATAAAGATTTCGAAATTTTACAGTCACAACAAAAAGGATTAAAGTTAAATTTACTGGAATCCTTAGAAATAAATAAACTTAAATATGCAGATATATTGTTAAATGACCAATTAGCCCTTAATAATTCCCCACTTTTAAACTGGTTTCATTAAATATTAAAATAACAGTAATTTTAGACGATATATCGGTAAGAGACGATTCTAATGTAGACAAGTGCAACCCATTGAAATAGTTTAGAAAAAAGCCATACATTTGTGAAGAGCGTGTTCAGTAGTAATATAAGATCCGAAGAAGCTACATCGTAGCGAAACATGTCATCCATTTATTAATATATAATAAAGTGTAATATATACTGGAAATTAGTATAAGTGTTTTACTTAAATCCCATTTACATATAATGAATTAGTTAAATACTTGTTATTGACAAAATAAATAATATAAGAAGTGTTCAGGCCTAATTAATCAACCAACCCTAGACAACGGATTAAACAAACCTACATATATATTCAAATAAAAAAAAAAACTCCTTCCTACTACATGGCTGTCATGTGGAAAAAGATATAACTGGTGTTCAGAAACATTCGAAGTCAAAGCAGTCCTTTAAAATATGAAGTCATGTCTGAGATAGATTGATTTTGGACAGACAACAGTTGACATTTAATAATTGTTACAAATCAGATATAGCCCAGTCAAAATAGCATTTCAGTGAGTCTCTTCTCTTAGAAGAATCTATAGAGATACAGGAAGAAGAAGAAGGAAGCGACGAAGACATTATAATAGAAGTAGCACTTGAAGATTCTCAATAAGATTACAATTTCCATAAATATACAATTATTAATTTCATTATAATCATTCGCAATAGTTCAATTTTTTCAATTCAATGCAATAGTTTGAATTTTCATTTAATATTTGCACTGTCTAATTAAATTTTTTTCAAGATTGACGGTGGAGTATGCCTACTGGGGAAACCAGGTAAAAAAAAAGCGCTAAGTCCACTACCTCAGAGGTGGTGTGGAAATCTGAAAATATTCGGAATATTATATTTCTTTGTATTATAAACATTTTAAAAACTATACGAAATAATAATAAATATTATATTTTAATGATATCAATACTTTCATATTTTACTAATGCGGAACAGTCGATGAAGCATTACAAGTCGCATAAGAGTAAATATGAGTATTTTCGATGTTTGAAATTGCGATATCTCTGAAATGATGATTCGTAGAAAAAATAACATAGAGAAAATGTTTGTACAGAATTAATTGTACAGTATTAATTTAATACACATTGTGGTAAAAGCAGCAAATTGGAAACTTAAAATCCTAAACAAATGCATGCAATAATTGCAAAACTGTTACATTTATCTTTTTTACTCATTATAAAAAGTGTCTTATAACTATGAATCCAATGCAGACGTAGTTAAGTTCTACCAAAAATAATAGAAATATTGCTAATTACAGATGTATGATCTACTGTACTCACTATAGACAGTGTCTATCACCGTGAAATGGGCTTCTTTTGTACCACAAAAATCGAACCAAACGTACACGTGTGATAAGTCAAACAACTACACTACAACAAAAAATAAAACCATGTGGATATTGCAATACTCAAATTACTCACCATACAAATATGCAAAATTAAACACTATCACCACAATATCTAAAATAAACAACAAAACACAAAAAAATTATAACAAATACAAAATACAAAAAAAATAATATATAAATATACAATAACTATTCTACGCAAGAGATTCAGTTACACAATAGGCAACCCATTCACCAAGTACTTGATTTGGAGCTACCATTTGCCTGATGCTACTTTTCAAACATAGATACCAGCACAATGCAGAGGCATCGTACCTATTTTGTTTGTTGAAAGTCCCCACTATTTTAAGCGCCACCTTAAGGTATCTGGCATTTAAATGCTATTATTGTTTATAATCAATAATAAAAACATGGTTTTATAGTTAAGCGCTGAATTTATGTACCAATAATTAAAATTATTCTTAAAAATGATTTTTGGAGTGTTTCTAGAAATATTAAAATTATGATGTCAAATAACGACGGTAGGTTAAGAAATCTTCATAATCAAATACTAAAAATCAATTTATTGTAGGTCGAAGAAAAGATAAAGATAATGAAGGATCTGATATATTTAATGTGTATTATAAGAACATTCCGAAACAAAATAAATTCTGCTTCAAGAAAGTATTAGAGGGATCTCAAGATACTCATGGATTGTCTACAAGTACAACTGCAGTAAAACCAAACACTTTATTACCTCATGTTGATGAAAAACAATTAAATAAGCAGAATTTAGGATTAAATTTTCAGAAATTACCAGCCAAAAAGTTTGAACTGACGAACTTGCAAAGTAGAAATGCATTTGTGTCAGATTCGAGTAAAATCAAGACAAATATAACATCACGAAAAATTTTACCACTTAAATGTGACCTGAAACCATTGGCTTATAATAAGAAAGATGATGTTCAGCTAGAAATTAAGGGTAAAAATGTTAAACCGTTTTTAAAATTATCTACTAATGAGAATTTAAGAAAAGAAAAGTCATATTCTGAGTTAGATGTTAAATGTTTAACAAATGTTCATGTGGAAAATGAAAATTCAAAGCTAAAAGGAAAATTAGAAACATTTAGACATTCTAAACAGTCTCTTAAGCTTTTGCCTGTTGGAAAACAAAAAGTAGTAGAAAAAGTAAAAAATGTAAAAAAAGAGATTCGCAAAGAAAATGGTAACGTTACACCATCACCAATAAAACATTCACAAAAACCAGGGTCACCCAAAAAGGATGGAAACAATAAGTTACATAAAAAACCGAAGCCTTTTTCTTTTAAAAATGTCACATCAAAATCTGCATCTTTATCAAATTTACTTAATGATAAGGTGAAGTCTCCTCCAAAATCAAGCTCAATTCAGACTATCAAAACTGTTGAAAAATCGCAATCAAGTCAATGTGGATCCGATATTATAAAACCTAGTACTTCCAGTAATAAGCATAACAATACAACAAATACTTGCGATAAATTAAATGAAAGTAATCCAATAGATGACCTGATGAATTCATTTAATAGTAATACTTCTTTAGAAGAGGATGAACATTTAGCTAAATTATTAGATGAAGAAGAACGTCGAAATTATGAACTTTCTCAGCAGCAAAATAGTGGATTAGATGACAAAGAGATGTTTTTATTAGAGAATATTGATTGGAATGATGAAGATAATGAGACTTTTGCTAATCTTGATGTAGATTTATTTAAATCGAGTGAAGGTTCGGTGGAAGCAACTACATCTGGTTTTGATGTTGGTACAGTCATAGATGCAGGAAGTAAGATCTTAACAAGAGTTGATAATTCTGGTAAGTATTTTCAAATAGATTAGTATTCAGTATGCATATATTTATCTGGTCTACTATGCATCCCATGATTAGGTAAATGTTAAGATAACATAACCGTATCAAATAGAATTTTTAATAGTTTAAAAATATTATTTAAATATTTCAAATGATTCTATTTTGCAGCTGAATTTCGAGGAATATATCCTCACACAAGAGTAATGAATGAGATTCTCCATTCAACATTCGGTTTAAAAGAATATCGTCCAAACCAACAAGAGATTATCAACGCATCTTTACAGCAACATGATTGCTTTGTACTTATGCCCACTGGCGGTGGAAAGAGTTTATGTTATCAACTTCCTGCAATTCTAACACCTGGAGTTACGATTGTTATATCTCCATTACGTGCCTTAATATCTGACCAAGTTGATAAATTAAATGCCTTAGATGTACGTAGTTTTTAATGTTCGTAAAGATTTATTTGTGAAAGCTTTTTTTTATATTTCACTATTTTAGTTTAGATTTCAAAATGTTATTCATTTTTAGATACCAGCAGCCCATTTATGCCCTGAAATGAAAAACTCCGGAACCGATCTTGTTTTTTCCAAGTTGTCCCTGCGGGAACCAACAATAAAATTGCTTTATTTAACTCCAGAAAAAATTACTATATCAAAATTTGTCGCCGATATTTTTCAATCTTTGTATCAAAGAGATAAATTGTCCAGATTCGTTATAGACGAAGCCCATTGTTTATCGCAATGGGGACACGATTTTCGACCTGATTATAAACAGCTTTCTTTATTGAGGAGGCAATATCCTAAAGTGCCAATTATGTGTTTGACAGCAACGGCTACAGACACAGTTCAAAAGGACGTAATGAATATTTTAAAATTGAAAGACTGTAAAACCTTCATAAGAAGTTTTAACAGGCCTAATATCAAATATGAAGTATTGGGAAAATCGGGAAAAAGTGTCGTCCAAGATATTATCAACTTGATTAAGGAGAAATTTTTAAAAAAATCTGGAATAATATATTGCTTGGGCCGGAAAGATTGTGAAATCTTAGCTAACGATTTGGGCAGAGTCAACATTAAAGCTAGACCATATCATGCAGGCATGGCGAACAGTAAGCGAGAGACGTTTCAGAGGGAATGGATGAATGACGAGTTTCATGTTATCGTAGCGACTATAGCATTTGGAATGGGTATCGATAAACCAAATGTTCGATATGTTATTCATAATTCACTGCCAAAATCAGTAGAAGCCTTCTACCAAGAGTCCGGGAGATGCGGTAGAGATGGAGAAATATCTTATTCTTATTTATTTTATAGTTATGCCGATGTTATACGTTTACAAAGACTGATGCAACGTAAATATTTTTTAATAATTATCAACCACTACGATTTCATTATTATATATTTTCTTTTCAGGTGAAAAGATGAACGTGAAATGTTTGCAAGGACATTTGGAAAATCTACAGCAGATGACGAGTTTTTGCGAAAATAAGGTCGATTGTAGACGCTATTTGCAATTGATACATCTTGGCGAAACATTTGATAGGAAACTGTGTATGCAAAATAAAGAAACTGCTTGTGATAACTGCGAAAACGTTGGTAACTGTGAGGAAATGGATGTGACGAAGGAATGCAAAGAGTTAGCAAAGTTAATTCAGGATCTAACCAAGAGGGATAACGTTACAATGGTTCAAGTAACTGACATATATAAAGGTTCGAAAAGGAAATTGATATTAGAAAAGCAATACGATAAACATCCATATCATGGAAATGGAGAACATCATGATAAAGTTGACATACAACGTTTTCTGAAGCAAATGATTTTTGAGAATATTTTGGAAAATATTTGTATGAATACTGGAGATTTCCCCGTTGTTTACTTAAAAGTGGGACCAAAGTATGGTGAACTATTCAATACAAACAGTAAGTAATTATTTATTATAGATATGTTTTACAAAAGTTTATTTTTCAATCTATTTAGAAAGAATATCAATTTCGGTGAATAAAAATCAACCTTTGCAACCGCGACCGTCTACATCGAAAGCCAAAACAACAACTACGAAAACTGATGAAACGCCATCCACAAGTATCATACCAGAAGATCAGGTCAACAAGTTGAAAATACAATGCCATGAGGAGCTACTGGAAGTTTGTCGGAACTTCGCCGTACAACGCCAAGTTACTTTGTCTTCAATTATGAACCTATCAGCAATAAGTGTGATGGCCAAATTGCTTCCTAACACAAAAGAAGAATTCATGAAAATACAATATGTTACTAAAGCAAATTATGACAAATTTGGCGCGGAGTTTCTTGTTGTTACGCAAAAGTATCGATTGCTATTAAGTAAAATGGAAGTAAATCATAAATCTTCTCATATTAACGAAAATTCTGAGGAAGAATGGAAAGGTAAATCTTCACAAAGTCAGCGTACAAAAGGTACTAAACGACGAAAATTCCGAAAATATAGGAATTATTCAAAAAAGCGAAAGAAGGGTAATTAATAATCAACTAAATTAATTGTATGCTAATTTGTTATTTTTAAGTTGTAATTTATTAAAGTATATTTTATGTAAGTGTTTTTTTTTCATTCCTGTACATTCCTTAAAAGATTTTACCACAATGCATTAGCAATATAACTTAGGCTAAATTACAATGCAGTCCACAACAAACAAGTCTATAACCTCTATAGCTACCCAGAATTTTTGTTGATCTAAGGTGAACATTAAACAATTCTCTATATATAGATACAA
Source organism: Melolontha melolontha (assembly GCA_935421215.2). NCBI lineage: Eukaryota > Metazoa > Arthropoda > Insecta > Coleoptera > Scarabaeidae > Melolontha > Melolontha melolontha. The sequence continues at coordinate 33,746,077 of OW285244.1, read as the reverse complement.
ATGAGCGCATATGATAGTTTCAATTATTTATTTATTAAAGTTTGATTTTGTAGTTATAATAAATTTCTAGCTTGTAAGTTGTCCTGCAAGTGAAAATATTTTGCTTTTAAAGTATTATGAGATCGCTGAATAAGAAGGGAAATAAACCTACCAAGTAATTTTGTCCCTGGAAAATTGTGGCATTAGATTTTATTCTTTCATTAAATAAATTTGCGTAGATACGATATGAATATAATCTATAATGAATAATTAATGATCTATAATTTCTCCATGTCCAATCTTAGAAATGAATAACAAAAACATAACCTATAAAATGTGTAGGTAACGTTTTATTTAATAGCATTTTAATTTAGTTTCAGTAAAATTTCATTTATCTTTATTATATAGGTATACATTGATACTATTGATATTGTTATTATCAAATAAATATAAATATGTTATTTAAATTTTGTTGATTGGTGCTGCCATCATTTGTCACTTAACATAAGCTCTGCGTTATCAAAAAATCTACCAAATGGTAATAAAATAACGGGTGTTCAGAAACATTCGAAGTCAAGTGGGCTCTGAACAAAAAATCGTATATCTTTACTTAAGTATCTGATTTGTAATATGTAATTATTAAATGTCAACTGTTGTCTGTCAAAAATCAATCTATCTCAGACATGACTTCATATTTTCAAGGAGTTAGTAGTAAAAAAACAAGTTTCATAAGGCACCATTTTGCCGCACGAGATCAGTTTAGAAAACGAGCCGCGACAGCGGCAAGACTTTATGAAACGAGTTTTTTATACTATTTCTTCTATTTTGCATTTTTTACATTAATAAATTGGAATTATTTAATTTGAAAGTTCAGAGTTTGATTTTTGTTGGTCACATTGATACTTGACATTTTCAAATTTAAATCTTGCTATCCGCGAAGTATATTATATTACATATTATTTATTAATCTTCGTTAACATTACTTGATATTTTATTTAAAAATATAAACACGAGTGACATAGAAACTAATATATCTTGTTGTCAATTGTATACAATATACGTTGTTTGTGTAGAGTACGAACATATATCATATCTGTCAAATGTACTTAAATTCTTAAAATCAAATGACAGCAATGATATTTATTTATGTGTTCGAACAATGCTAACATTGAAAAAGCGTATCGAAAAGCTCATTTCGATACTGTTTTGGGTGTCATAATGAGTTTATTTCGAACGCAGAATAGAAAAATACATTAATATTCTCCAATTATAATATCCAAATTTAGTTAATTTATTTACGAGATTGTTTTGCTATTTATAATACCAGCACATTCATTAATTTAAAATATTTAGGCTATGTATACATTAATTCATGTAGTATTCGAATTTGTGGCGCCATCTATTATAAAATAGCGCATTGTCCTGTTAATCTGCATCGCTATAATGTAGTTAAAAAGAAAGTGAAGAAATGTTTAAATTGATTTAAAATGAAGTAAAACTTATGTTAATTATTAAATTAAAACTAGAGCATATTCAAGAAAATAATTTTAAAGAGTATGAGGAAAGAAATATGGCGATTTCTATGACATCTATTATCTGATTTTCAAAGTAAATAGAAGAAAACTAGTTGTATAAGGAAATAAGAACGTAATAATTTTACACTTTACTCACAGATGTCGGCCGACTTTATATTAATTCTAATAAATTAATTCCTTTAAGTTTTGTTTTATATTTTTTATTTTAATATATTAAAAATGATTTTATGTTTATTGACTTGGCTAACCGTATCAAATCTAAAAGTAATATTATTAAATTGTTTAGGAAAATATATCTTATTTTCTGGTAATATTAATAAAATTATTTAAATTACAAAATATTAGTAGTGTCTGTGGGGGATAAACAAACTATGTACTTAATTCTCATTAACGGGGTGGGTTTTGCAGTACTTAAAATAATCCGGATCCATTAAATCATTAGCACTGTCGATTTTTCATTTAACCGCAACCTTTGAAGGAATTGCTTTTAAAGTTTTAATAATTAATGACGGCCTTTATAGTAGGGCAACATGTGCCAGACTACAATAATACTGTTCTCTTGTACATTATATTTCTAAATGGACTTTGCGTATTTAAAATTATAAATCATATGTAGTACCGTAATTGGGCTTCACGTAAAAGAATCATTTGTATTTTACTATATTATTGAACATTTCGGATCTCGAGGAATGTGTATTGTACATAAATGCAAACAAAAAAATACTCTTAGATATTGTAATTTAAGTATTTAGTTATCTTTCGCCTCCCCCACGAGACCTTTTAAAAAATACATACTTTTTCAATTCCTATAAATTGGTGACAATGAAAAGACTTCGGTAGTGTTGACATTTGACAATTTGTAACAGCTTTCCCTTTTTACCAAGAAAAAGAGGCTGTCAATTTTAATTTAACATCAACACGATTTTGATTCTTTATCTTTCTTTCTCGTACTTTTTGTTTTTTTTTATGATTTGCATTTGTATCTAGTTATCGACGACGCAATTGACTGTTACAGTTTTTTTCTATCAAATAGAAAATGTTCATTTTATAGTACATTTCAATCAATGAATATTTATTTTTTAACCTACAGTTTTATATTGAATTGATTTACAAAGTTTTTAGCTTAAAAATCAATGAAACGTGAAATTATATCTTTACATTGGTAAAAGAACTTTAACTTTTCTATATTACAATTTGCATTTTACCTTAATGCGATTTTTAATCTTAAAATTTCAATTTGATGATATTTAATATTTGTGTCATCGCATCAATTTAATAAAATTAATAAAAAAAATTTAATAAAACTGGCGTCATTAATTCCAAATACTTTTTATGTGTTATGTGTGTTTCATAAATTTGATACGTCGCACGGGCACGCATATATATATATATATTTTGTCAGTCGCCATCGGAAAACGTTGAGCGCACTTCGCTTGTGGGATATTACGCCGATGGGGTGTTACTCGAATGAACCTTTCTTATTATTAGGGACCGGACACGAGAGGCCCACGAGAGTAGTATTGAAAATTTGTATTTTTAAAGAGTTTTTAATTATATTTATATAATTAGAAAACAAACGGGTGGTGATCTATAAAATACGAAATACATTTTTATTTGTTCATTTTGTAGTTCAAGTTGAGTAAAGGAGTATTAATATTAACTAGCAATACTTTCTCAAGGTTCTCTTCTGTAAAATTTGTTCTCTTTGAATGAAATACATCCTCGTAGATAGAAAACGTCCTTTCTACATCGCAACTGGTTATAGGTGCATACTGGAAATATTCTTTTATTTCCGCGTATTTAGCAGTTAGATTTTGAGGCATTGTCCCCATACACAATTGCCACAATGTTATTAAATCTGGATTTCTCTTAAAAACAGCGTCTAACTCTTGCCGAAGGCCACATCAGAAGTCACTTGGAATATTTTTCAAATTATTAATAGCCATATCTAATGTTGTTAATCCATAATTTAATTTGAGATTTTGATTTTCAAAATAAGTGATTAGTTTTGGCAAATTTCCAAAGTGTTCCTGAAAGAAGTAGGTACAACTGATTTTTAAATTTGGAATTTGTATTAGTTCATTGCTCTCAGAAATACTTCGAGCGTCATCATTTAAACATGTAACAAAATTTCGTAAACTATTGAAATTCTCTGCATAAAAACTAGCAGCTCCAACCATGCTGCTCATCTAGTTATTACTGGAGAGGGAGGCAGTGACAAAGATGGAAGTTTTTCCCTGTAAAGAGCTACTCTCAATGGTACTTTTCTGAAAACTTTTTTAAAAGCGGATACAAGTCTATCAACTTCCGCAAAGGTGTCTCTGATATATTCACAAATTCTGTGCTACACAAGTAATATGCAGCATATTAGGATATGCTTCCTTTAATAGTCTGCCTGTTTTTTAACATATATGCAGCACTGTCACTGACAAATAAAAGTATTTTTTCTTTGTACCTGTCGTCCGAATGAAGCATTTGGTGCATATTCTCGTAAATGGTTTTAGCTACTGTTTCCGCATCAACTGTATTTATAACTTTTGTTGCCATTACATATGCGTTATATGGAATAGTTGGATGTAGTACACCAGCTACAACATTTACTACACAGCGTCCTAATATATCGACAGTTTCGTCGGCACTTATCCATAGGTACTGATTTGAAAAATGGCTTCTAATGCGTTCTACTGCTTTCGTGTAGCACTTAGAAACTTAATATTTGCGTAAGGCGGATTCATCAGGAACATCTCGACTAGTATATTTTCTGAGAAATGTTTTGAAGGTGGGATTGTTATGTTTATTTAATGGAATTGCTGCCATTAAAGTTTCACAGAATTATTCGTTAAAATTATCAGATTCCAACGGATCTAATTTATGTGTATGTGCTTGCGATGCTAAGTGACGTTTTACGTGCGATTTCTTGGAATTTCTTAACGATATTTTACAGACTTAATGAAACGATACTAAACAGGATCTATTACAAAAATTACGAAGCATGTAATTAACAGTTAAAACATAGAAAAACAGAAAATAACTCACCGTACTTTATTTATCTTACGAAATATAAACTAATAAATAAAACAAATTATAGAAATTCCTCCCGGTTCTGTCTACTCTCATGAAGAAGAAAATTTAAGTATAATATTGAAGTAATTGCGTCACAATTCAACGACAAAGACCAGATGTGCGGTTAACCGTATGAATAGTGCTATTCCATTACTGCTTGTTGTAGTTAGCGATGTTATAGACTATTTACATGGTCCATTGTAATTTCGACTTATCGTGTCCGGTCCTTACTAATTATAATGTACACTTGAGTATGGTGTGATAAGTTCTTGGCCAGACCAAAGAAACGCGGTTTTATTTCTAATTTTACAAATTTATTCCAGCCATGCTCAAAATTCTTTACACGATTCTATATACTTTATTAGGATTTTTCAAAATTCTCAAAATAGGTATTAGTATCAGACATTACCTCGTCGATTCAGCCAAATTTCTTTCCAGACAGTCGTTTTTCAAGTCGAGGAACAGAAAGAAGTGACTAAATATAGTTATTTACTTTTAATACGATTGTCTAACTTGTCCATAGTACTCTTCTGTGATGGTTCTGCCTTTCTTAAGATAGTATCCCCCCAAGTTTTCGAACACCAAATCGTGGTGCATCTTCGATGGTGCACTGCCTCGCGTGAATTCGTTGACCCAAAGTCTGGCGATCTCAAAAGAAGAGCATAAGTATACCTAATCCTCTCATGAATTTCCTTCGTTCTTTTCTTTACAGAAAAAAGAACTGAATCACATCACGAATTCCAATTTTATCCATTTCCAATTTCATTCAAAACGCTTGTGTTCAAGCAATTGTCAAATGAACTACTGTCAGAACTTCTAACTATAGAGAATTTCCTTCATTCTTTTCCTTCCAGAAAAAAGAATTGAATATCACAAATTTCAATTTTATCCATTTTCACTTTCACTCAAAACGCTTGTTTTTAAGCAATTGTAAAATGAACTACTGTCAGAACTTCTAACTATAGAGAATTTCCTTCATTCTTTTCCTTCCAGAAAAAAGAATTGAATAACATCACAAATTTCAATTTTATCCATTTTCACTTTCACTCAAAACGCTTGTTTTCAAGCAATTGTCAAATGAACTACTGTCAGAACTTCTAACTATAGAGAATTTCCTTCATTCTTTTCCTTCCAGAAAAAAGAATTGAATATCACAAATTTCAATTTTATCCATTTTCACTTTCACTCAAAACGCTTGTTTTTAAGCAATTGTAAAATGAACTACTGTCAGAACTTCTAACTATAGAGAATTTCCTTCATTCTTTTCCTTCCAGAAAAAAGAATTGAATAACATCACAAATTTCAATTTTATCCATTTTCACTTTCACTCAAAACGCTTGTTTTCAAGCAATTGTCAAATGAACTACTGTCAGAACTTCTAACTATAGAGAATTTCCTTCATTCTTTTCCTCCCAGAAAAAAGAATTGAATAACATCACAAATTTCAATATTATCCATTTTCACTTTCACTCAAAACGCTTGTTTTCAAGCAATTGTAAAATGAACTAGTGTCAGAACTTCGGACTATAGAGAATTTCCTTCGTTCTTTTCTTTTCAGAAAAAAAAATTGAATAACATCACGAATTCTAATTTTATCCATTTCCACTTTCACTCAAAACGCTTGTGTTCAAGCAATTGTAAAATGAGCTAGTGTTAGAACTTCTAACTATAGAGATTTTATTCATAGGAAGGAAGTTTCCTACCTGCATATACAGATGTCGTTGTCATTATCCGTCCCAAGTTAACTGTCGAATTACCTTTGTATCTTGGACCTGTTTATGTGTTATCGTAATAATATCCACTACCTTTAAAAATTTTATACGACTATTATTCAGCACTGCATTGTAAACTTTTCCAGTAATATAATCGGTTGTGGCCCATTTTGGCCATCCAGAATTACGTTTACATTCTGCTACGCACTTTTTTTTATTGTTGAGAACGAAGGCGCATTATTGCCAAGAGTTAATTTCGTCACAGTTTCAATTCAGTTGGTATTAAACCTTTGAAAATTAAGTATTTAATTACCCTTCTAGAATAGGTTAGAATTCCTATTTCATTACATTATTTCTTTTGAATTTTATCTATTCAGAAAGGAATTTAAACCAAACTATGCTTCCATCAGGAAATGAATTTACTTTTATTTAGTTTTCGTACTTTTTATATAAATTACATCATAATTACGTCGTTTATTATGTTGTTCAAGCAGTTGAATTTTTACATTACGTATTTTAGAGCTCGTAACTTTAACACGCGCTATGAAGTGTGGCTATAAAATAACGAGATGGATGCTGTAAAGCTTTTTATTTTGAATTTATACATATTTAATTATTATCCCCTTAAATAAACATCCCTCCTCATCCATACATCGCCCCATTCGAATTTTTCATTGTGCGAAACATGTGTATTTATAAGTAATAGACAATGTGCCTAAAAGTTATAGGTATAATAGTTGTATTATTAATTTGAGAATGTCCTCTAGAAGTGTTGACAATTATACATCTCAAATGCTTTTGTATCTAAAAACTTAAATAGAAAACCATTTTTTGAGGAATACCACTTTAAGCATTGTTTTGTTGAGACATATACGTGTATATTCTGATTGTGTTTTGTTAATACTAACGATAGTTCATATTTATTATTGCATTATTTTAATAAATTATTACGAAAATCTATGTTTTTTTTCTAATTTCTATTACTATTATTTATAGGTAATAAATAGTAATAATTAACAAATTTTCTAGAATAGCCGTTTTTGCATATTTAATGCGGGGAAACCCAGGATAGATGGCCATAGAGGAGAGATGGCCTATTGCCAAATTTTTTATTATTTGTAAGGGGATGGCGCCACTAGGCTCAAATTCTATTAATTTTAGTGTCTTGCGCTCATTCGTGCAGTCCAGATGTTATAACGGTAGTGTAAGGTATTAACCTTTGTTTTTTAAGTAGTACTGCTAAATTTAATAAGTCAATCTTTAGAGACGTGTAACTTAGCTTTTCATTGGTTTTCGGTCCTGCGTTTGTGTGTATGGCTCGCGATAGCTCAGAACCAATAACTTATCCTAATTTTTTATTGACAACTCCGTTCGTTGGAAAATAGAAGGTATGACCATCTCTCATTTACAAATAGGAGAGATGGCCACTACATATATTTAGAATATAATTCTAGTTTATAGTCGTATATATAACTTCTACACGAATTGAAAGATTCCAATGATTCCAATAAAGGAATATGGTCGGAGGAAGACTTACAGAGGGCGATGCAGGCCGTTCTTAATCATGGTGTTTCTGTAAGAAAAGCTTCAATGGATTACAGAAGATTCAAGAAAAACGACGACAAAAAGGGTAAAATGGGATGATGAAAATGATTGTTTTGGATCTGCAATCAACAGGAACGAAACCGGATTACAACTGAACAATCGCCCTGAACAGGCGAACTGATGATTCTTGCCGTAAAGGGATCACGGAACGTATGCAGCATTTCATCTTCTCGAAAAGGAGAAATCATAACTGTAATTGCCTGTTGCGATGCGGAGGGCACGTTCCTACCGCCAACATGTACCATGAAGGGAAAAAATTTAAAAAAAAGCAGAATTAGAGGATGAAATGCCACCATGTCTGTACTATTAATGAACCAAAAATCTGCATGTCAGTACAGACATTGTTTATTTGTGGCTGTGGTAAATATTTGTACCAAGAAAGCCTGCACGTAAAAACTTGCTCATACTTAATGGGCATGCATTCCATTCCGCAAATATGGAAATATGCAAGTAATAATGATATAGTTTGCCAAGTCACTCAACTCATTACTTACAGCCATTAGACAGAGCTATATTTAGGTCTTTGAAATATAATTTTTATGAAGCCATGAAAAATCATCGAGGCAGAAAGATCACGCGGTATCACTTTGGTCATTTGTTAAGTAATAGTTGGGATAAATCAGTCACGCCTCAAAATGCAATATCTGGCTTTTAGGCATTTTCCCGTTTAATCCGGCTGCTATTCCGGATTATGCTTTTGCAGTTAGTTATCAAAACGCTAATCAAGCCATCGAGAATAATGATGGTATTATGGATGCAAATGAAACTATATCTACTACAACAGACAATCTTGTAGATGTAGTTGAGGAACCAGAGACCAATAACAAACAAGAACATATAAACGAATCAGATAATAATGGTTTGGCATTCACTTCAATCACTACCAATGCAGGCTCTTCGATTATTCCGGAAGAAACGCCATCCAAATTGCTAGCAGAAAATGCACCCTTACCTTCGATAGCAATAGCAGCCGCTGCTTCCATTTTAACATCTCCAGAAAACATTCAAACTTCTAAGGTTCGAAACTCTAAGAAACGTTCACAGTTAACTAACAAAGAAAATCCTACAGTAAAAAAATTACAGAAACATCAAAACGGAAACAAATGGGAAATCAATCCGGAAGTAAAAATAAAAAGAAAACACGTTTGCTCAAAAGAAGCCTGTTGACGATGACGATGAAAATGTTTGCCTTATTTGTACGGAAACTGGCAAAAATGAGATCTGGTTTCGTTACATTTTATGTGGAGGATGGGTACATAAACTATGTAGTGGAAATAATACTCCAAAGCAACATGTATGTGACTTCTGTAAATAACTTGTTATTATATATACTCTAAATGAAATGCCTATTATATAAATCAGCGATGCACATACTGCGGCCCTCGGGCCGAATGCGGCACCCACGAACGAATTTTAAAAATTATTCGAAAAACTACAAAAGTAGGTAAAAATCTTTTCAAATCAATATTTCTTAACTTTTTATTTTATTCTAACTTTTGTAATTGTTAGTAAGATATGTATCTTTAAGTACCTACTACTTTCTTGTTCAGGCTTACTACGTAGGACAGGTATGCTCCTCGTCGTTCCAAGCATATTGTTACGAGACTAGAAATCTGTCGGACAAACTGGATTACTCGAAGATTCGCGAAACACGTCGGCATTATCCCGAACAATGTGGTAGGTTCTCGATGTTAGGTAACTCGTATAAATACAACGCATCGCTCGCTATCGGGGCAGTTAAGTTTTAACTACGGACAAGCGAACGTTATATTGTTTGAATTGTAATCTGTGAAGAATAAATATTTCGTCGTTCGAATTTGGCATCTACCTACGTAACAATATAATAACAATTTTGATATGGATAAACCAGGCCCCAGTAAAAAACGTAGTCGTAAGGTTGAAGATGAAAATCGACAGTTTCAAGATATTTGGGCCGAAAAATACTTTTTTATTTCATCGCATAACAAAAGTGTCTGCTTAATATGCAAAAGTAATGTTTCTATTCTGAAGGAATATAATGTGAAAAGGCATTATGAAACCCAGCATCATACTTTTACCAAATTAATCGGCGAAAATCGAAGCTATGTTTACAAAACCAATTCAAGATGCTGAAACAGCTACTGAAGTTAGCTTTGAAATATCTCGAATAATAGCGAAAACTTGTCGGCATTTTAAAGATGGTGAGTATAAACTCACCATCTTTATAAGCAGTGTTTAGATATCGCCGCAAAAAATGTGTCCGAAATATGCAAAGAGTATTGAGAAAATTCAACTAAATCGGATGACTGTTCAAAAAAGACTTACCACACTAGCAGCTAATATAGAAGAGCAATTAGCTACGAAATCGAAAAGTTTTGAGTATTTTTATATAGCACTCGACGAATCTACAGATATAAGTTCCACTGCTCAACTCTTAATATTTTTACGAGGTGTAACGCAAAATTTTGAAGTGAGTGAAAAACTGATTGGTATGAGTTCTTTGGCAAGTCAAATCAAGGGGAGTGACATGCTCAAAGCTCTTCTGGAAAAATGTTCTATAATGGATTTGGATTTAACGAAATTATCTGGAATTACGACTGACGGAGCACCTTCAATGATTGGAAGTAAATCTGGGATAATAACTATGTTAAAAGAGTATTTACAAACTAAAAACATAGATACCCAGGAATTAATGCAGTTTCATTGCATTATCCATCAAGAGGCCCTCTGTTCAAAATTATTCGGATTTGAAAATGTGATGAAGGTGTAGTACCTACTGTAAACTTTATAAAATCACGAGGTCTCAATCACCGATAATTCACAGAATTTCTCGAGGATATTGAAAGCGAATATGATAATCTCCTGTTTTACACTGAAGTAAGGTGGCTAAGTCGTGGGTTGTCACTAGAGCGGTTTCTTAACTTGATTGAAGAAATCAAAATATTTCTGGCGGAAAAGAAAAAGGACGTCTCCGAACTCGACAACCCTGATTGGCTGTGTGACTTAGCGTTTCTTGTAGACATCACAAATCACTTGAATGTCTTAAATACGCGACTCCAAGGCAAAGATCAATTGATTTCGCAGTTATACTCTCATGTTTCGTCCTTTCAATGCAAATTGAGTCTTTTCAGGACACAAATCAATTCAGCCAATTACAGCCATTTTCCGAACTACAAAAAAAATATGAAGAAATTCAATAAAACTGATGTCAATTTCGCTTATGTTGAAAAAATTGATATTTTAATACAAGCTATTCATGATCGTTTTCTAGACTTCAAAAAAGTTAAACCTCTATTAGACATTTTCGGCAATCCTTTCAACATTTCACCCGAAAATGCACCGGAATCAATACAGCTGGAATTGATAGACATGCAAAATGATGATAATTTACGAAACAAGTTTAATGAAGGTAATTTACTCAACTTTTACCGTTGCGTTGACAAAACCGCTTGTAAAGAGTTGCGAATAAATGCATTGAAATGCGCAAGCTTATTTGGATCGACGTATATTTGTGAGCAAACGTTTTCAGTGATGAAACTAAACATAACAAAAAATTGAAACCGTCTGGCAAATGAAAATCTGGAAGAAATTTTACGTGTGGCGACAAGTAATGTGGAGCCAAACATAAACAAAATTGTTAGGTCAATGCAATGTCATGCATCAAAATAATAAAACATGAAATATTACATTGTAATGATTAGATTACATTAAGATTACATAATTACAACAAACATTTTTGAATCTTCTTTTATTTTTATCATTTGTTGTAATTCATACTATTTAAAAATAAAATTATTTGTGTCAATAAGTATTCTTTGTAGTGGCCCGTCCTTGGCTTATAATTTTCCCGAGTGGCCCCTGTTCCCTATAAGTCTGTGCATCCCTGATATAAATGAATGGAACACATTTTCCTACTTAAATTCCTATGTGCAAAGTATGGCTATTTCACCCTAACAGCTGTGGCCATCTCTCCTGGATGCATTAGGAGAGCCGTTTTATTTTTAAGCCAGTATTTTCAAAACAACAAAAAGGACTGACTTAGATCTATTAAATAAGTATAATATAACCCTGTCTGCAACACTGTATCAAAACTCAATTTTATTATGCTGTTGGTTTTCATATAAATGTAAATATCACACAAAACTTATTCTAAAAATCATTAACGGTTTTAGATTAAGCTTTGATTAAAATATTTACGATTATATATATTAAATGCACAAAAAAATAGTTTTAAAAATATTTAATTTTAAATACCTACAAAGGTTTTCATCTAAATTAGTTCCATCACATATTGTAGGTGTCGCAAAACCCCTCGTATGTGCTATCACCATATTAACCATTCACGAAGTTGTTTTAGATATTAAACAGAAGAAATACAATCGTTACGAACACTCAAACAGATGCAGGCCAGTAAAATTCTTGTATTAATGCAGTTGGTTGGTAATGATAGTGAATGCATTTACACATGTTTCTGTGTATTATAAAATTGGAGAAATCAAGATTAAAATTTATCAGGCCAAATGTCAATAGTTCAATCCAAATTGTGCTTTAATAAATATGTATATATCTATATATATATAAATATGCGCATTGTACATTGTATCAAAGGGAGAAAGTAACTGACATAGAAGCGTGTTAATAAATTATGTAGATAAAAATACATAGTTCTCAATAACTAATAACTATAAATATTGATCTAAAAATCAATGGATAGATGAGTTAAACAAATCTGATGACAAAACTCTGAAGAGTGACGCAGCCTTTGCTTCATGGAGCTCGTTCAATCTCTAATATTAATTGACCTTTTATTGACATTAATAAACATGTCTAATTCTAAAGCGTCCAAGTCCATTGCATTACATATGTGACTGGCGCCATACATTGAATTACACAATGAATGAAGAGAAATAAATACTCACGAAAGTAATTAACTTAAATCTAGGATATCTATGTATGCAGATATATTGTAAAAAAAATGTGTACCCGTAACATATTTTTTATAATTACCTATCTTTGGATTTGTGGCGCCCATATCTTCTGAATCGAAAATAATTACTCATCTATTTTAACGGGCGTTTACTATCCATTAATGATGATTAAATATTATATTAAAAAACGAGTTTCATAAGGCACCATTTTGCCGCACGAGATCAGTTTAGAAAACGAGCCGCTTGCGGCGAGTTTTCTAAAGAGCGAGTGCGGCAAAAGGCCTTATGAAACGAGTTTTTTATACTATTTTTTCTATTTTGCGTTTTTTACATTAATAAATTGCTTAAATTGGAATTATTTAATTTGAAAGTTCAGAGTTTAATTTTTATATAAAGCATGCGGTTGGTCACATTGATACTTGACATTTTCAAATTTAAATCTTGCTATCCGCGAAGTATATTATATTTCATATTATTTATTAATTTTCGTTAACATTACTTGATATTTCATTTAAAAATATAAACATGAGTGACATAGAAACATATATATGTTGTTGTCAATTGTATACAACATACGTTGTTTGTGTAAAATACGAATATATATCATATCTGTCAAATGTACATAAATTCTTAAAATCATATGACAGCAATGATATTTATTTCTGTATTCGAACAACGCCAACATTGAAAAATGAAAAAAAGTGTATCGAAATAGAGCTCATTTCGATACTGTTTTGGTTTCATAATGAGTTCATTTCGAACGCAAAATAGAAAAACATTATTAATAATAATAAAATCCATTATTCTAACACAAATAATTCTCTCTCATTACATACATACAGGGGCGCTATAAAATAAGAATCAGAAAAGACAAAATACACCCATACTTCGCTACAAGGTCGCTCTTTATAATAACGGCCTTTTTTAATTATGACACTTTTTCGATTTACGGCCTAAAATGTTTTATTATACGGCCAATAGTATTTGCTTTATTGTATTAGCTTTATGTATTTTTGTATGTATGTACATGTTATTCTTAACTGAGCAAAACGTAGCGCGCACGACGAAAGAGTACGCGTTTATAAAACGGGGAACCCCAAAATAACGTTTTGTTAAAAAAAGCAAAAGCACACAAGAACGCACGCGCTTTATGGAAATTGCGAATGGTAGTGACCAGCATAGTTATTAATTGCTGAATTAAAAACACAGTTGGTACGTTTTGTAATTAATTCAATAATTCTTTTAAATATAATCGTTCCTTTTTTTAGTAAAAATGCCACCGAAACGTTAATTCAATTTGGAGATTGATGCTGCTAATAATAAAAAGAGAAACTGACAATCTATCACGCTAGAGACCAAATTAGAAGTTTTACGTCGTATTGAAGCTGGTGAGAAAATTGTTCAAATTTGTAATGCAATGGGACTGGCGAAGTCTACCGTTCAAACTATTCTTGATAGAAAAAAAGAAATTGAAATATATTCCCTGTTCGCTACACCTTCAAGTGTTTCAAAATTAACTGGCCAAAGAAGCAGTGTTATGGAAATAATGGAAAAATTATTAGTTATGTGGATTGAAGACAATAATGAACGAAAGATACCAATGAGCCAGATGACTATCCAAGAAAAGGCCAAAAGTATTTTCGAAAATTTAAAGAGAGAGGATAATGATGAATCTGCGAAAGATGAAAAATTCGAAGCAAGCCGAAGTTAGTTTGGAAAATTCAAAAATCGCTACAATTTGATAATTTAAAAGTGAAAGGCGAAAAGCTAGTGCCGGTAATAACGCAGGCAAAGAATATCTTAACACTTTGAAAAAAGTTATAGAAAGAGGTGGATACCAACCAGAACAAGTTTTTAATGTAGACGAAACAGGACTATATTGGAAGCGAATGCCTGAAAGAATTTTCATTTCAAAATCGGAAAAGTCTGCATCTGGATATACTCGTAAAGTCTTTAAAGAACGAGTAACTTTGCCTCTTGGTGCAATTGCTGCAGGAGATTTTAAGCTAAAACCACTGTTAGTATATCATTCAGAAAATCCAAGGTGTTTTAAAGTGCTGAACAAGAAACGATTGCCTGTCATTTGGAAAACCAATAAGAAAGGTTGGATGACTAAGATTCTTTTCGAGGACTGGTTTAAAAATAACTTTTGGCCAGAAGTAAAAAAATATTTAAAGGAAAAAAGCTTGAGCAACAAGGCTTTGCTCATTTTGGATAATGCTCCAGAGCACCCGGTTAATTTACCCGAATTATTAGAAGAAGTGGAGATTGGGTACCTTCCCAAAAATATAACAGCTCTGATCCAATCAATGGATCAGGGTGCTATTGCAACTTTTAAGGCTTATTATTTACGCAGAACTTTTCGTAAACTTATTCAGCAAACCAATGGTAAATCTACGATAAAACAATTTTGGAAAAACTACAAAGACGCCGTGTACAACATTAGCGAATCATGGAAAGAATCAACAACAATGAACCATGTTTGGAAACAACTATGGCCAGAATGCATAAAATCTAATGAGTCTGAAGTTAATTCTCTTCCTGAAGTTCGACAAAACATATTAAGCTTAGCAAAAGAGCTTGGTTTTGAAGATTTAGAAGAAGGTGGTTTGATTGACTCGCTCGATGCTGACAGAGAACCTCTTTCGAACGAGGAGCTCATCCAGTTAGTAACCGAACAAACTCTTGATGAGGAGCCAGAGCCTGCTATATCCAGGCTGCTTACAGCAAAAGCCTTGACGAATGCGCTTTCTTCTTTCGAGAAGGGAATGAACATCCTTCCTCAAAATGATCCCGACGAAGAACGCAGCGATATAGTATCTCGAGAAGTAAACTCAGTCATTAGATGTTACAAAACGTTGTAAAAAGAAATAGAAAGAAGGGCGAAGCAAAGTTGGACGAATATTTTAAGTTAAGTCATTTAACAACAACGGAAATTGACGACTCAGATTAAAAAAGCTTCCAAACATTTTATAATTTTTGTATGTGAATATGATTTTGTTTTTCTTTTTTGAACTATGTAATATGTTCATTTTATGTATGTATTCTTATTTGTTGTGTTATATTATTTTGAAGTAAGTATTTTTATAGAAAATGAAAAGAATAAAATGCCTGATGAACTAAACCCTTTAAATATATTTTTTTTTAATTGGAACCGATCTGACTGAATTTGTATGGATTTGTATGAAAATAATTGATTCGTAACCGGTTTTTCGCTTTACGGCCAACTTTTTCGGAGCGTATCTAGGCCGTTAAGCGAGGTATGGGTGTAATGAAACCAGTCTCAAAATGAAGTAAATTTATTGTACTATCAATGTAGATTATTATTTTTCCACACAATCACCTGTAATGTCGGAAGGGGTTGGTAAAATCGCCATGTGAGGTCGGTTCAGCTAGCGAGAGGCAGGA
Organism: Melolontha melolontha; assembly: GCA_935421215.2. Classification (NCBI taxonomy): domain Eukaryota; kingdom Metazoa; phylum Arthropoda; class Insecta; order Coleoptera; family Scarabaeidae; genus Melolontha; species Melolontha melolontha. The sequence goes on along the minus strand of OW285244.1, from coordinate 33,729,868 downwards.
TTGCCATGTGATGTCCCCTGGTTCTGGTCGTAGTTTCATTTTCGAGGCCGACTCATTAGAGACCGTGTTTATGGGTAGGATAATTGACACATTCGGGAACAATTAAATAACAGTTAAAAAAGGATTTTTTTTGCAGGGTCCGCCATTCGAGTAATAGAAATTTTCATTAATTTTTTTACAAATGAATATATAGCAATTCACAGTTTATTACTTCATTTATATTTTATAAACCTACTAATAAATATTAACTATCTTATGTATCTATTGTATTTATCTAATCCTATATTCGATAGTTATACGATTAATTATATTTACTTTATTTAAGATATTTAGTTCAGGTAAATCCGTTAAATATACCATGGGAAATCCTGTAAAGCGAACAACATGATATTTGTACCTACAGATATTGGTAACCATTTGTTACGAAATAGTTAATAATCCAAAAGTGACAAATTCCTTTTGAGTAAACATATCTGCGTACAAAGAAAACGAAAACCATTAGTGAAAAACCATTAGCAGAAATGTATGCTCTACATTGTGATAATTGCAAATACGTTAGGTGTTATATGTGTCTAATGGTATTTCTAGTTCCCCTTCGATTTCATGTTTAAAATAGACCGTTATTACTAAAATTTGATTTTATGTAAGATAAATGTATGGAAAATACAGATTTATCTATTCTAATAGAAATTTAAGTATTTATTATTACCGTAAAGTAATTATCGATCGATTCCTTATCCTAACTTTATATTTTATTAAAATATTAATTATACAAGTGTCCCGTATCGTTATTTTCAAATTTTAGGAGTGTAAAGTAGACTTCATTTCAAGTAACAAAAACGCAAAACTTGTATATCCATTTTTATTTGTTTCAAAGTTACAGATCTATGAATGTGATTGTCAGATCATCCTAAAGTCAATAAAAACTGATTTTATTTAAAAAAGTTTAATTCATAATATTTTCGAAATGTCCACCTCCTTGTTGAATGCAGGCTTGCAGGCGAAAGAACTAAGTTCACCACCACTAAAACGCTTAGAAAGAGAATCGCTACTAATCTACATTTGACGATTCTGTTAAATACATGATAAGAGGAATGGTTTTATGATGGAGAACTTCCTACGTTAAACAAAATTTTAAAGAAAAATAGAAATATACGTCAAATGAGTCGTTCAACTTTATATAAGCTAGTGAAGATGTTTAATTTTAAGTAAGTTGTGGTGCTATTCAATTATATAAGTGTTTTATGTAATATAGTGTATGTATTCATAGGTATTTCAAAGGTAATTCAATTAAAAAATATGCCCAATCTATTATTTAGATGAAACATGACTTAATAAAGGACACACAAAAGCAAAAATATGAGCAGATATTAATGTTTTATAACACACAGACAAGCATTTATAGATGGTGTAACCAGCAGTCTAAAAAATCCCATTGATAAAGGGAGACGCAAAATTATTTTACATATTGGCTCTAAAAAACGGTTGTGTTGAGGATAGGTTCTTGGTATTTGAGGAAAGAAGAACTGCTGATTACCAGAATGAAATGGATGCAAATGATGTACTCAAATTTCTTTGGTATATTTGCTTCCATCTGGCATCGCGTTAATAGACTTGCACATATATACGTATTTCTTCCCATCTGTACCAGCATAGCTGGACGAGAGAAAATCGCTACTTTCTTTGTCCGTCAGATGTAACCAGATTATTTGGTGCCGTAGGACGAAATTTGCTATACCTATGAAGCGTTCCATTAAACTTTACTTCACTATCTAAACTGACAAGGTCTATGGTTTTCTGTATTGATATAATTTTCCTTCATATACAGTATGAATATATGTACATGGTGAATTTCATTATTTTTATGTTGGTCAAACACAAAACTTGTTTATCCATTTTTATTTGTTTCAATGTTACAGATCTATGAATGTGATTGTTAGATCATGAAAAAAAATGTAATCCTAAAGTCAATAAAAACTGATTTTATTTAAAAAAGTTGAATTAATAATATTTTCGAAATGTCGACCCCCTTGTTGAATGCAGGCTTGTGCCCGTAAGCCAACAGAAGAAGTACTTATCCGAATTTCATACTTGTTTTGTCGGATCTGCTCGGTAGCCAGGTGAATACGATCCAACTCTTTTCTTGTGTTCGAAACTTGCGCGTAGACTAAATTTTTAATGTACCCCCATAAATAAAAGTCAAGGGGATTAAGATCGGGTGATCTGGGTGGCCATGCAACAGGACCACCTCGACCAATCCATCTTGGATAATTGACGTTAACCCAATTTCGGACAGCAATTCCGAAATGTAGTGGTGCCCCATCCATGTGAAGCCACATGTCTCGTCGAACATTCAGTGTGGCAGTTCGTCAATAAGAAATTGAAGGTAATTGTCCGCATTTAACCTCCCAGGAAGAACGACAGGACCAATCAAGAAGTCATCGATTAGGGCCGCCCAAACGTTAATAGAAACTTTATGTTGAAATTTAGATGGGCGTATAGCTTTCGAATTTTCTGATGACCACCTGTGCAGGTTCCTCAGATTTGTAACACCACTTCTCGTGAACGTAAAATTTTTTTGTAAATTTGTAGTCATTTTCAAGTTTCTTTTTCTCGATCGTCAAAACGAACGGTAATTCTTGATGAAATAGTCAAACGTAGATTACCACGCGCTGCTTCTACACGCTGGATTTTCAAAAGTCGAACTGTGAACACATTATTTGAACACCGGAATTCTTTCAATGAATGTTTAGACAAAATTATTGATGGGGTGGATTCAGTTACTATTAGTGAAGCAAGTGGTTTATTGAAACATATGAATTGCTTGGAATTTCTCTACTGGTTGAAAACATTTCATTTCATCATGCCACATGTTGAAATATTATTTAATCAGACTCAAATGCGCGGGATTGACAGTGCTCAACAGCAAAAGGCAATTAAACGATTCCAACAGTAAATTATTCACATTAGAAATTTAAGAAATTCTACCGACAATGACAATCAAGAACGCAGAAATGAAGTTCCTGCAAGGAAAAGACAAAAAACGACAGCTGGAGATAACAGAGCTGTTATTGCAAAGGAAGTATGTGCCACTATTTTAAGCCAAATTAGCGACCGATTTGATTTTAGGGATCACTTAAGTGCAGCAAAATTATTTGATTCTCAAAATTTTAAAACTTATAGTCATTCCCTTCCATAAAAAATTTTGATGAAACTGTGAAATCTTATCCGATGAAAAGTAAACTTTCGGTAATTTATGAGCGCGATGACATGTGTGACGTAGGTGGTGTTTTGTCCCTTTTAGTTTTCATACAGACAACAACCTAAAAAAGGTTTTGACAGAAACATACAAACTTGGATATTATTTGTACAACGCCCATGTCGACAACAGAATATGAACGATGTTTTTACATCCTCAAACGCATTAAAACTTTTCTGAGAAGCACAATGTCAGAAGTCGACTGAACGCATTGGCGGTCCTATCAATATAAAAGAAGTCTAGTCTATCCCGGATTTTGACAACAAAGTCATAGACGTATTTTCCAGCATGAAAAATAGGATAATGGTTGAACGATTTACGCTGGATTTTTCACTTTTTTGTTTTTGTTGAAAATAATACTCGCATGTAAATAGGTATACGGATTTATTTATTACGAGATTAATACACTTGATACATAACAATTGCTAAGTTAATTTCTCGTTTTTGCGTTAAAGACCAAGACATGTTATGTCTTGCCTTGGTGAACTTCTCGAATACACTGCTTTTTCTTACATTACTTTGTCTGGGCGAAAAATGGTCCCCACCCTTATCAAAGGGGGTTGGTGTAAGTAACGGTTCATAGTAGATATTGCAACAATATCTCTCAGATGAATTGACTACGTATTTTTTGGCATTTCCAAACTTTAAACCGAGAACAAATAATTATTGCAATATCTTTACAAGGCATAATAAAATGACCGTAATAAAATGTATCGATACAACAATTTCTCTTATGACCCATGGCTATAATACGCATTCATTCTATGGCAATAAACGGATCGGACCTTTCAAAGCAAGCTACACAAATTCCCATCTGCTAAACTTAGGGGATAATTACCTTCGAAGGCCTTGCAGTATAAAGGCTGTAATACAAATGTTAACGAGATTTGCATATCTTATTCTAAAATAATTCTAGTTAAATACTTTTGTGCACATTATATGGATATGTATGCGAATATACAGGTGCGTCCAAAAGCAAACATACATTAAATCACATGATATTAATAAGGAAACTAAAGGTAAAAAATAAGATTATATAAGATTATTATAAATATTTCCGGGAAACCGGAACAATGGTTTTTATGTACAAAAAATAGGTAAGTTTTTTTTGTGCATAACTCACGAGCCGCCACTGGTTATAAGTACTACAATAATAAAGTTATATTCCATAATTTGCGAAATTTGCAACTATTTAAGAGAACGTTTTCCGTAAATTTTGTATATGAACTAGAGGGAGTAGAAAACGCCCCTAGAGTTTAGCCAAGTTAATCGGAAACACCTTGTATAAGAATGTTCGATTTAAATTTATAAATGTTAAGATTGAGACTTTTAAATGACGTGTTTAATGTGGTAGAATATCTAATGCTTTTTTCAGTAAATATATACTTCTCTCTTCTCTGTATAATATGCAGAAATAACATAATTTAACAAAGGGACCATCGAAGTCAGTCGTCGATATTATATATGCATGTATATATACGTATGTATATGAATATATAAGGTAGCTGCACTCCACGACTACTAGATTCTACACCATGAATGAACGAAATGAATTTTATCTAAGATTTTTTCCATTTTAAAAAAGGAAAGAGATAGAAGGGCATAAATAAGAGGCATATGTATTGAATATGTCCCAGCAAGCTGTATCTTTTGAATTGTAAACAAGAGAAAAATGAAAAACTGTCAATCACTGCGCGTTGTGTGTGCATGTGTTTGTGTATTCTTTGTATTGAAGAGGTCAAATGTTAGCCTGATAAAAAGTTCATTTCCTTTTTTAAACATGTTTGTTATTCATTTATAAAAATTCAACTCCCTCGTTTATTACGGGCGTTAGAAAAACCACAGCAATCGCTAACTTTATGCTATCACAACAAAAATTTAAATTATTTTAAATAATTTTTTATTAATATTATTTTTGTATTATACTGGCAAAAATCTGGCATGCGTTGGTTGCTATGCCACTCAGGTAAAGACATTCTTTCTTGTCTCATTCTATAATAGTATATTAAGATACAAGTTTCATAAGAAATGATTTTTGCGCATGAGTTCAACGAGCCGTAAGCGAGTTTTCTAATGAACGAGTGCTCAAAAATGTCTTATGAATAGAGCAGACCAATTTCCGTGCGCGCCATGAGCGCCGGTATGGGAGTGTAATTCGTAATATATTAGAATATGCGATAGAATAGGGACGAAACATGAGCTTGTTACCGATATAAGTATAGAAGTAGACATTTATTCTATCAGAAATAATTAAATATACATTTGGTTTTCTGCTATTAAAGTAATATGCATAAACACACGAAAAATAAGAATAGTACATATTATAGCAGCGTTGTATATACCTATAAATAAAATGGAAAATATATGAAATCAGTGATTGTGTGCACGACAGAGGATTTAGAAAAACACTTACCGTTTTAAGCGTCTTCCAAGGATTGACAAACTGGAGAAACTCGATTGTATATTTTCAACATAAGGTGCGTTTCTAAGGTTATTTCTGAAAAACATGTCCGCCGTGAGGAAAAAATATGTTTATATTCGGAAAACGAGCGTTCTACATCTAGTGATGTTATAATTGAATTGTTATAATTGAAAGATCTGAATAATGCGATAGGGCTGTGTGATTGTAAAATATTTGACTTTCTGGGTTCTTTTAAATAAAACTAACGGTAATTTAAACACACACTATATTAACAATAAAACAAAATACAATAAATAACACTTAAAGCTATTACTAATAATAAGAGTATTTATTTCACAATATGTATTTATATATGAGTATTTATTTACATTTATGTAATATCACACGACGGCGATTACTCGTTGAATGCCTGATCTCCCTTCCGAATGGTATATACAGATTGGCGTAGTTAAAAGTAGATATTTAGCTTCAAATTCACACACATATACATATACGTATATGTATAACAATTTTCAAGGATACTGGTAGGGATGGCTTTCACTCATGTAGTGGAGTATGTGGAGAGCGGGGATCACATTTGCATCTCGATGCGTGCGATATTGTGTCTGAGCAAACTCTCACGAAAAACCAAAATAATTTTTTTTTATGAGAATTTTATTTCATTTTCATTAATAATTTTATTTTAGTTAAATAAGCATAAAAAAATAAGATTTAATGATATGCAGTAAGTATTTAATTCAAAAAAAATTAAGGAGCAACAAAGCAAAATAGAAATAAACATGTACAACTTTTTATTACATATTTATTATACATACATATGATTGGTTCTGCATACAATTTGTAATAAATTTTTTTCTATTTTCACAAATATTTTTTAGATTTTATTTCTCTATTTGGAAATGAAAAAATCCCTAATCAAAGAATTAATTTAATGAAACACATACAACACTAAATCTAACATGTAAAATACAGTTTTATATTCAAGATATGTACACATTTTTAATAAGTTCGTGAGTTTTTCAAAAGAGAATACCTCAATTTGTAAGGCATACAGATAAATAAATATGATAGTAAAAGCTAATGCTGTTAATTAATCTGTACAATTAAATATGCTAGCTTTAATGATGTAATATAGACAATTTTTGAATTTTACATATATGTACTTTATTGGGTTTTAATTCTCTATTTAGAAATTTTAAACTATAAAAAATACATGGTCTGATAAATAATTTAATTAAATATGTAATAGGAAACTTAGAACACGCTGCATTGAATTTTACAACTCTCATAATATGAAAATATATTTTTCCAACATCCTTTTTTACAAGACAATATGCCTGTGAACAGATTGAGATTTGTGGTTAACAGAAATACCTACAAAAATATGGCGGATTTCGCACATGCGCATAAAATTTTGTAATGTAACTAAACTACGCCTATGGTCATTAGTAGAGCAGACCAATTTCTGTGCGCGCCATGAGCGCTGGTATGGGAGTGTAATTCGTAATTTATAAGAATATGCGATAGAATAGGGACGCAACATGATCTTGTTACAGATATAAGTATAGAAGTAGACACATTTATTCTATCAGAAATAATTAAATATACATTTGGTTTTCTGCTATTAACTAATATGCATAAACACACGAAAAATAAGAATAGTACATATTATAGCAGCGTTGTATGTACCTATAAATAAAATGGAAAATATATGAAATCAGAGATTGTGTGCACGACAGAGGATTTAAAAAAACCCTTACCGTTTTAAGCGTCTTCCAAGGATTGACAAACTGGAGAAACTCGATTGTATATTTTCAACATAAGGTGCGTTTCTAAGGTTATTTCTGAAAAACATGTCCGCCGTGAGGAGAAAATATGTTTATATTCGGAAAACGAGCGTTCTACATCTAGTGATGTTATATTCGCATAATCAAACTACTTTTTTAAGCAACTTAACCCAGCTGTAGACGTGCCTCACAAATACGTGTTAAGGTGCCAAAATCTGCATTTCTGTCTAAAACACTTTCAAATTTAATTAGAACACTTTCACTTTTTGCGTCTTCTACAGCACACAGTTGTGCGTGAACATCTTTAACGATTTGCAGTGATTCCTCTAACGACAATGACGAATTTTCTAATTTTGTTATTGCTTCTTCTAGTCCCAAGTAATTCTCACGAATACTTTGTAAATCCATTTTAATCTGGGTATCTTGAAAATTTTCTGGCTTGTATTGATAGCTGCACTTTCTTTCGGATCGAATGATAAAACCACGTCCTTATTTTTTTCAAAATGTTCATAATAGTAAAACCCCGCTCGTAACCATGTACCCCAACGTATCAGAATCGGCTATGGTGGCTCGGGGGTACGGGGACACAATTCGTGAAATTTCCGAATATGTTTTGGAGATTTCAGGAATAGTGCATTTGTACTCGATATTAAAGCATCTACCTCTGGATAGCATCTACGAACCTGTTCTGCCACAAGGTGTAGAGCATGGAGTTTACAAGTAATATGTAACAAGTTAGGATAATATTTTCTAAGAGACCGGCCTATAGAACACATGGTTGCGGCACCATCGGTCATAAACATTAATACTTGGTCTTTCGAAAGTTTAAATTTTTCCAAAGTATCTAATAGCACCTCTGAGATTTTTTTGGCATTACATTGTTCTGGATGCTAATAAAATTGAAGACGTTGGTTGATGTGGTTCCATATTACGCGCCATCACATTAACTACAGATTGTTTTTTGCTGTCAGTTGTTTCGTCCACACATAACAACAGTTTTTTTATTTTTCAGTTCGGCTTTGATTTTATTTTCAACCTGTTTACGCACCGATGGTAAATTCCTTCGTAACGTTGTCGTGCTCGGTAATGTTTGATTCGCGTATTTATTTCAAAATGAAATAAATGAATTATTACTTAACAAGGTAAACGGCAGTGTACACACAATCATAGTTACACATAGTTCATGTATAAACTGTTGTCGATTAATTTTGTTATTATTGTGCTTCGAACTGCTTACGTGTTCTTTACAATGTGTTTTTGACAAACACATTAGATATGTATAGCACACTAAACATTTAATTTTTGAGCCATCGTATATTAAGTCCGGGAAATCCATAATAAACTTATTCACTTCGTCTGACAACGGTCGTTTTCTCGATTTATGTGTCGACGACATTTTATTACGTATGCTTACACTTACATGCAGTCTAAGCAAGTACCAAACACATACTGAATGCTTTCTGATGCAATACAATCATCCTCACATCGGCGCACATGGCGCGCACGGAAATTGGTCTGCTTTACTTATGAAACGTGTATTTTATACTATCTTTTCTATTCCGCCTTTTAAATATTAAAAAATGTTTAAAATAATAGTCATGTTCAACACGAATATTTTAGATATTTTATTTTTTTGACGTTGGTCACACTGACTTATAATTTGCACATTTCAAATGTTTGAAATACTCTTATGTGTTTTGAAATTTAAATCTTAGACTAATTTATGTAACTATCTAACATCAAAATGGACGAAATAAGTAATTGCACGTCGCGAGAGCTTCGGAAAATTGCAGAAGACAATTTGGAAAATCTTCTGCCAAAAAACCTCGACACATTTATAAAATGGAATATAACCAATTTATAACTTGGTGTAAGGAAAATAACATCGTGACTATTACAGAAAACATTATGATTGCCTATTTTGTCAAAGAAAGTAAAATAAAGAAGGCATCTTCCTTGTGGTCCAAATATTCGATGTTAAAATGTTGTTTGAATATTTATAAAAATACAGATATCTCAAAATTTTCTAAACTAATAGCATATCTAAAAAGATTGTCTGAAGGCTATGAGCTTAAGAAATCGAAGATTTTAGAAATAGAGCACATTAACCGATTTATAATAGAAGCCGATGATAAAACATATTTAGCAATGAAAGTAACTAATAAAAACATAATTAAGTAGTATTTTACTAATTTTGTACATTATTTTGTTATAATAGTCATATTAAAATTATGTTAGGTCATTCTTATAATGGGCTTTAATGGAGCTTGCCGTCGTGAAGAAATAACAAACGTGACTATAGATGATATACTAAAAACTAAAACTTATGTTCCTAGACAATTTATTATAACTCAAAGGTTATGGATTGATTTGGTGAAAAAATATTATCATCTTCGTCCCAGTCATGTTACACGTAGGCGTTTTTTCCTGCAATATAGAAATGGCTTGTATGTAAATATTCCAATAGGTATTAATACAATAGGCAAAGTACCAAAAGGTATTGCTACTTATTTGAAATTACCTAATCCTGAACTCTTCACTAGACATTGCTTTAGACGATCCAGTGTAACATATTTGGCTAATAGTGGAGGAGATTTAATTCCAATTAAGCGCCATGTAGGATGGAAATCTTCCGCTGTGGCTGAAGGTTACATTGATAATTCCATCAAGAAAAAATTAGACGTTGATGAAATACTATCTAACACTGCACCTAATATGTCTACTAAAATCACAGAGAATCCATCAACTTCTAATTCAATGGACAGTGATTTATTAGTTAATCTGAATCAGCAGGGATTCAAACAAAATATAGTGTGTTCCCAGAATCTGCCTGGAATATCTATTAATGCCCACGAATCTTCTAGTGTTACAGTAAAAGTATATAATAATTGGAGTATTCACAATGATAAGTAATCTCAATAGAAGTATTTATAGCGTCTAGCTTTGTTAACGAATTCATAGATACACTCCTTTAGCAAGAGTCTATCGAACGCCTTTTATTATGTATAATTAGTACTAATAAAGTTTTAGCAAATGTCACTACTATTCTCTCTATAATTTTTATTTACATTTTTATCATTGTCAAACGTTCATATCTAACCATATATAACTTTTAAAACAATTTAGTTCTATGATTTAGTAACTTACTACACTTGCGACCAACTTCGAAAAAAAAAATTAGAATGCGGTAAAGTAATAACGATACTGTGTAACCAAGCAACGGGGTATCGTAATTAGCACTTTACAACACCGGAATAGAAAAATAGTATTTGAAAGCATTTAGAATTTATTTAATCGACTAAAATAATGTATATGATGGTGTTTGACACATCAAATATTAGCTTCGAACAGTACATTTACGAAATGGATCGTTTAACTATCGCTCAACGCGTTACAATTGTATAATTGTTCTACAACAATAACAATTCAACGATTTCTTTATCTTTCCGAAAATCAAGGACGGTGTCAAAGATTCCAGTCATTATGAGGAGTAGTCGATGCCTTCAAAAATGGATACTGTGAGGCATTGTAGGATCGATATGTTTCAGCGACAGGTTGAATCGTATCATTCTGTCGATTAATAATAATGTCACCCGTATTAAGTGATTACATATGCCAGTAATTGGATTCGTTTGCATTATATTGACGTGGTGTCTGTCCTGCCCTTTCCAAAAAAATTAATGGATACTGCAAGGCATCGTAGGATCGATATGTTTTAGCAACACGTTGAATCGTATCATTCTGTAAATAAATAATAATGTCACGCGTATTAACTCATCTCCCACTATAACAATGACCAATTCATCAGTAGTTGGTGCGAAATAGTGTCTAGCATGCTCTATGGCTGGTGTTTTGTCAGTTAATGAAACCTGCGCGAATATTGACATTTAGGACTTTTTTAATAACTGTTTGGTTCATACTTCGAGAAGTTCACCCTACCGAAATTTGCACCGCAGGCTAGTAGTCAGCATAGTCATTGACAAATTGACAGCTCGTTATGTCACTTTGTGACAATGGTCTCTCCGTGGCAACGTCAAAACCTATTTCTTAAATTGATAACAGCTCGTTCTGTCACTTCGTCACAACGTCAAAATATATTTACCGCAGACTTCAAGCGATTAACCTTGACTCAAAGAAGGAATTTATTTAGTTATGCTTTTATTTTACATAAACCATCCCCGGCACGAAAGCAATAATTTGCCAAAGTTTCATCGTAATCGGATGAATGGTATAGGAGCTTATACGAAATGAACACATACATTAATTTTTATATACATATTAGATTAAGGTCAAAATTGAATAAATCTATATCTGTATACAAACAAGTATAAGGTATGGAAGGAAAAGATAATTAAGGTTTTGTAAATGATTTTTTTTAATTGGCAATTTTAAACTTGCACCTTTTTCAAAAAGACCGGTCATATATTTTACCTTACACCCAAAGAGAATAATGGACTACTTCTCAAGTGGCTTTCATACAGATGTAATCATTTATAAATAATGATACTTTGCAACAAGATAGACTAAAAGGAACTTATGCCCTTGTGATATTTTATAACCTTCAAAATTCATTTTGATTTACTAGTAATTAATTTATTAAATATATATACACTACCGTTCCCGAAAGTTTGACCAACGCAGAAAATTTCAAATACCATTATAAAAAAAGAATTTAAGAATGACGATAATCATTGTGTATTCAGAATTGTTAAAATTAAATTTTTATGTGGTGATGATTTAAAAATTTTTATTTTAATTATAATAACCTTTATTATCCAACAGAAACCCATTAACATGATAATAGTGGATACAGGACCGTTTAAAAAATGAAAAATTAACGAGAAAAGACATTCAAATTGATCTCAAATTGGTCTATTTAGTCACAATAAAATATTTGTTAATATTTGGAGCGATGCTAGGCATCTATGTACAAACTCCAAGTTGTTATTCAACTTGTAATCATCTACAGTACTAATAATTCTTGTATAAATATGAAGATCACCCATGTAGACTAAAATTATGCAGTCCAGCGAGTAGAGTATGTCGTTAGGAAATATATTAAAAAGAAAGATGGCAAACTAGAGGCTTGGGCAATACTGGATATTGGTTTAAAATGTTCAAAATGAAAACCATTAAAACAAACTTAACATGAGCTAGAACATAAATAGGTAGAAATTGGTGAGGAATCGAAGACCTAATTTAGATAGTAAAATCAAATGATCGACAGAATCAATCAGGAACAACGTTGTTTGCTGTCTCTTAGATAATTAATGTTCGTCCTTCCACAGTTGCGAAAACATTTTGAAACTACTTGCGACCTTACTTCCTATCCAGTATACAGTTACATCTAATTTTTACTGTGTAAGCCATTAATATAATTTTAGGCGGGAAAGTGTTTTAAAATTTTAAAAGACACCACAGTTTACATAATATTATAGCGTTATAACTAAAGGCCGGATTATATGCAATTTGCATAAATTTGCATATTTGCATAATACATGCATTTTGTATATTATTTGCATATTTTGTAGTAATTCAGCATTTTTGCATATTTTAAGTATCCGAGTTTAATTTATTTACTAAATCAAATTTATTATAGGCATTACTAAAAATATGTCGTGGATGTAACAAACAAACAAATATTAAACAGCTCTCTTTAAATTAAAAATAGCATTTTATTAAGTCTCTTCCCGTTACTTTTCCGATAAGCGTCCGATAAGCCAAGAATTTATTAATGCTCTTCCCATACATCCAGGCCGAGACAAAATTCCAGGAAAAGCTAATACCTTAAAACTTCTAAATAAATACAAAAATACATTTTATCAAAAAATTAGGAGTATATGTGTTTCTTTGCTATTCGGAGAAATTTATTCCCATTTTCGTAAGTAATTTTACTATAAACGTCATTTTACGTTGGTTTTTTGAAGTGTAAACTTGTGAGTTGTAATATATAATAGCAAAAATGCCGAAAATAGCGACTGTGCCTGGATGGATTGCACCTTATTCAGAATTGCGTATGGATAGAGAAAAAGTATTTTGCGTAGCATGCTGCAAGATTGTGAGTAAAATTTTAAGTTTATTTCCTCTTATTAATTAATGAATTAAGTTTTTAATTATTCCTTTATCTTTTACTAACATTTATTTTATAAGAAAACAACCGACGATGTGATATTTTTTTTTGCAGATTACAAGTGAGAGAAAGTTCCAAGTCGACCAACATATGAAAACTCCATCTCATGCTGCAAAACTAACAAAGATGAAATTGGCGAAGAAGAGTCAGCAAACACTAACGCAATGTCTGCCATCAACTTCCAAAAAATCGGAACAAGACCAATTTAATGAAGATTTGTGTCAAATGTTTGTGTCGGCAGAAATTCCACTACATAAATTAAACAATGTCACAATATCAATTATTTTTGCAAAAGTACATCAGCAAATATAACATTCCCGACGAGAGCACGTTAAGAAAAAATTATATTCGCTGCATCTATGCAGAAACATTGAATAGCCTTAAGAAGGTTGTTGCAAACAATTATCTTTATATATGCGTAGATGAAACTACTGATAGTGTGGGCCGATATATAGTTCATTTAATGATTGGTATCCTTAACGTATCGGTTCCAGCGAAATTTATTTAATTTCATCCAAACACTTGGCAAATAATTTGACAATAACAAGGTTTATACAGGAAGAACTGGCAACTTTCTTCTTACCGAAATGGATTCCAACAGAGAAAATTCGATTGTTTTTGACGGATACTGCACCATACATGGTGAAGGCAGCTTTCAACTTGAAAATCTTTTACCCAAATTTAATTCACACAACTTGCTTGGCGCCCGGACTAAATCGTGTTGCAGAAGTCAGAAACTATTTTCCCTTAGCAAAAACTTTAATTAGTAGTGTTAAAAAAGTATTTTTGAAGGCACCATTACGAGTTCAGTTTTACAAATAACATCTACTCGGTGTTTCGCTTCCTCCTCAACCAGTAATCACACGATGGGGAACGTGGTTGGAAGCTGCTATTTTACATGTAAATCATTATGGAATAGAGGAATAAAGACAATTATTATGGATCCTGATAGGGATGCACAATCTGTGATAGAAGCCCAAAAGGTGCATTTGAGTAAAGAAATACCTCAACAGTTGGCGTTTATTAAAGCCAATTACAGTTTTATTTCCACTTCTATATTGCAGTTGGAAAAACAATTTATGTCGCTAATCGAGAGCGTTGAAATACTAAACAAATTTGAAAAGTCATGTTTTGATGTTAAAGGAGGAGTGGGACAGTCCGTGTAAGAAAAATTTTAAGTGTAATAGGAAAAAATTAGGGTTTTAAAAAGCTAAAGGACATTGCTAAAATCTTGTATGGTGATTCAGTAGAAAATATTGAGTTGACAATACATTTGAAATATGCTCCTATAAAAAGCGTCGACGTAGAACGAACCTTTTCAATATATAAATACATGTTTTCAGACAAGCGTCACAATTTTTCTGTTGAAAACTTTGAGATATATGTGATTGTAAATTGTTTTCATAGTTAATTATGTTGTAAAATGTTCTAAATAAACTTGTAGTAAACATAATAGAATATTTTTTTCTACAGTATTCCATTTTCAAACATTCCTTGTATTTTTTTACCTGAATGTTTTTCATAAGGAAGTGCATATTTGGCTAATTTTAATAGGTTATTTTTTGCATATAATCCGGCCTTTAATCATAATTATTCAAGTTATTCAGTACTCGGTTCCTCTATCGTAACCAATGGGGCTGAGTTCATGAACAGCTTGAATTTTATACACATAGGACCAGCTCTCAACGGGCCATACCCGGCAATAAGTGGCAACAGCGAATCCCCTCTACGCGCAGTAGCTTACATTACCATACATTGCAGAGTTATGAATTTAGTAAGACTTAAACCGCGCAAGGATATAGTCGTTTGCATATTCGTTCTGTATACGTAATTTGCCCATTTGTTTCAGATATAATAAGGTCGTTATATCTCCAAGTTATTATTATTGTATTCTTAGCTGCTACGGAAAAGTAATTTTAAGTAATAAAAAAAACAATAACGTTTTCTAAAAGATAAAAGTAAAAAAATCAATAATTCTGCAAAGTAAATTTTAATTATAAGAAAGTCACTAAATACAGGATTCGAAAATACCGCCCTCTCTCCCCAAACAATAGCCGAGCCTATTGTAAAACTCCCGCCTCACTCCCTCGAGATTTCTAGGGGTTATTGTCTCGAAAATTCTAAACAGTTGAACTTGCAACTGTTGCAACCTTTACGTTTGCACAGCTAGATACGAATGACGGGCAATCTATTGCTCTCGATCATCGAACTTATGTATGCGCACGCGGGGTGGCATCGTACATACGTTGCCACATCGCATTACGTTCCATACTTATATTGTTGCGTATGGCCCGTAGCGGGTTGGACCTATCGGTATAGATATAATTTTAAATCTTTTTTAATAATATGTGCAACTGATAACTGATCTTCTTGCGACAGTTTCGCAATGGATTTCTTTTGTGAGTTTTCCATTCGTTGTCGAAGATCTTCAATGCAATCAGTAGTTCTTTTTTTAGGTGCTCCGCTCCCGGATTTACGAAATACTGTCCCCGTTTCGCGAAATCTGTCAACGCAACTATGGATTTGACTAGCCAGTTGTTCATACGTGATTGCAAGATTAGGGAACTGTTGTCGAAAATCTTGTATAGGTACATTGATTAATTGGATAAATCCACTGTCCATTTACTAATCTACCAGTTCTAAAATAACTTCCAACAATAAAAACTTTATGTAGTATTTCTGACATGATAATAAATAATCTAATTGATAAGACAACTTTTCAATAAATTGACTTAACTTAAAGGTATGACAGTTGTCAAGATTTGACTTTCGAAGATTTGGGAATACTGTGGAATAGTATTCCCAAATTTATATTGAAATCATAAGCTACTCTAATTGAAGGCATAGTATTTTGTGAAACGTTATTATAAAATATTTTAGAAAAAATTAAATGTCTATATTACAAAATTTGGTGAGGTTTAACCTGCTCAAGTATGTTTCAAATTAAGTTTGTCTCTATTTTAGATTATTTATTATTTGTAATATTTTATATAAATTGTCTGCTTGTGTGAATTCTTTCTGCATCCCTGTATAAGTCTTCCATTCTTTTCGTTAACAAATGAATTGTGCCATCATTTGTTCTTCTCCTTAAACTCTTACTTTATAATTCGTAGAAATTATATTAATTTTTAGGAGAATGATTTATTTTATAAAAAATGTTTCCAGGTTTTCATTCATTGTATCATGTAAAATATTATTATTATAAAATTATCTAACATGAATTAAATGCCTATGTTTATATTATTATTATTATAACATTTGCAATAATTTTTGACAAAATTCTCTGCTTGTACGAGTTCTTTCCTAGCACCCTGTATATTTATTCGAATTATTTTTCGTTGCGGTATATACGATTATTTTCTTTTTATATATCTTTTTATTTCTAAATCTCCACCTGACAATTTACCCAAGAATTATATTAATTTTGAAAAAAAGAACGAAATTTTTTCGAATTTTTTAATGTATTTAATAAAATTCGAAATGTGACGTACTAAATTTATAAATTAATAAGAATTAAAGCCCAGATAACATATTGAAATGTAATTTTACGATTTATTAAACTTTGCGCATTATAATTATTGTAATAATTGAATCATGATATGAAATAATTAATTATATTTTGATATTGGTAACATGGTCCCAAAATTAAACACATATATTCTTATATCTCCATGAATTATACGTCTAATTTATAAAAAAGGGATATCTCTTCAGTATTCTAAGATTTTTTTCGTCTTAGAAAATTCTACCACCATAAATTCTATTCGTTCTGTTGTAGAAAGATGCTGTGATATATTACCAGGGGATAGGACTATCTATCGTTCCGATTAAAGAAATGGACTTTTGCATGGTGCGAGCACATCTTCTCAAGAAAATCTTTTAATAGTAATCCGGGTATCAACTTTAGAATTCTTAGACAAAAGACGGTTACCATGGAAACCCACTGACCTGCTCCGATTGGTCACTGGAAAAGTGTCAATATATACCCGCCCACGAATGTGTCAAGATCCCCTCCTTTTGACCAAGGATTGATTTGTGAGACAAGAATTTCAAATACTGCTAAAGAGCAGATGGGGTTAAAAAGTTTCAATCGTCTGTACTTAGTGACAGCGTTGAAAATTGCGTGTATTTCTCGCTATATAGGTATAGCTATTACAGATTAGAAGATGAACATAATTTTGTCCGTGTGTAAATTCTCATTAATATATATTTGTGGTTAGTATTGGAAAATAAATTGTAAATAATTTTTTAATTGATTTTTTTCTCCTGTATTATTTCAAATTTTATTTTGTTAAGTAATTAAGTAATTAATTAATTAATTAATCAAAATTATATCTCAAAAAACCTTTTATTACAAAACAATTTCAATTAAGTTTATTAATTTAGCGATCTACTAATTGTAATAAATATTTTATACAAATCAAAAATTTTCATTACTAAAACTCGGCAACTTACAATAACCCAAATAAAATTAATTTCCCTTGATAAGTTCATCATTGAATTTAGTTCTATACTCATTTACTGAATTATTAATATACATATATATATATATATATATATATATATATATATATATACAGGGTGTTAATTAAGTACATGCAATAACTTTAGGTGTCGATTCTTTGATTGATTTTAAGACAAAATGTTCAAATAAACATGGGTCCGCAAATGCAAGGTTGGCATTAGAAAATAATTCCAGCGTTTAGTAAACAATTTAACACTTGCCAAATTATTTATGTACGAGGTATTAATTTGGATTTCTTATGGAATGGCTCAGTGCTGCAAGATGTAGTTATCATCAAAGGTTTTCTCAACGTGCAGTGCCTGACGGAAGAACTTTTGTAAGTCTTCATGCACGACTTTCCGAAACTGGCAGTTTTAAAAGATCGACGGTTGTTATTGGAAGGCATGTAACGGTAAGAACAGTACAAATTGAAGAAGCTGTTTTAAATGAAATGGAAGTAAATTTAATACCAACACCCGGAAAATAGCTGAAGAATTAAACATAACCCATGTACCGATACAGCAGATTTTAAGAGACCAGCCCTATACCCCTATACCACATGTAACGCGTGCAAGTTTTACTCTACCCAGGGATTTGCCTCCAAGACTTGCTTTTTATCATTGGTTACATAGTAAAATCATAAGAAATCCAGGATTCTTAAGTTAGATACTATTTACAAATGTAGCTTGTTTTTCGCGAAATTCAATTATTAATTTTCACAACAATCACGTATGGGCCGAAAACATACCATATGCTTAGATAGAAAATAATTTTCAACAGTCTTCTTTTAATATCTGGGTTGGAATTATCGGCGACCACCTCATTGGTCCACATTTTTCTCCACTTAGACTTAATGGCAAAGAATACTGAAGGCTTTTAAAATACGTATTACTTGAACTTTTAGAAGAGGTTCCTGTTATGGAAATATTTCATATGTGGTATATGCACTATGGTGCTCCACTACACTTTAGTGTCATGGCACGCCAATTTTTGAATGAAAATTACCGTAATCGTTGGATCGGGAGAGCAGGGCCACAACCTTGGCCACCTCGCTCGCTCGATATGAATCCCTTGGACTGCTTTTAATGGGTACACCTTAAATCGTTGGTGTAGAAAACTCATGTTGAAAGTGAAGAGGATCTACGAAATAGATTCGTTAATTCATGTAAAATAATATAAAATACGCCAGGTATTTTCCAAAGAGTGCGAAATTCAATAGTGAGGCTAGATTGTTGTATGGAATCTCACGGGGACCATTTCCAATACTTAATTTAATAAAATTTGTTAGTTTAGTTGCTACAAATATTAAATTTATAATTTATTTGTTGTAGTTACTATTATTATTAATTAAAAAAATGTAAATTTCCAAAAATTATTTAAACCGATTTAAAAAAAAAACACTGTATCTTGAAAACGAAGCACTTGCGGACCCATGTTTATATAAACATTTCATCTTAAAATAACTCAAAGAATCGACCCTTAAAGTTATTGTATGTACTTCATTAACACTATATATATATATATATATATATATATATATATATATATACACAGAATGTAAACGAAATTTGTCGACATACTTTAGTATGTAATAGCTGTAATAATATTAAGCATAAAATGCTATTGCACGAAAACTCTATCTCGAACGAGAGCAAAGAAAAAAAGATGTAATAAATGTGCGTCGCTCGACCCAACTCTAAATTTAGTATTCCTTTATAACTGCTGCGCTACGCCTATTGAAGCGTAATGGTGGGAGTTGTAGATGCGATGATGCATACTGTAAGTCAGAAGTCAGTCACTTATCAACTTGGGTGAAATATGGCTTATTCAAATCACGAATTAGCAGATATCGTTTTGATATACGGTGAAATAGGTGGAAATGTTAGAGCTACTAGACGTATTTATGAATGGTGATTTTCGAACTGAAGATGTTCATCAAATGGATACGCGATACATTGCATCCACGTTATGAAGCCGCGGCCGTGAAAGACGATCTTCGGCAACGTATTTTTCAAGCTGCGGCCTATATCTGTAAAACCGAGCCGTGTTAAATTCTAAAGTTTACTGATCGCTTAGAAGCTTGTATTTGTGCAAATGGCAACCACATTGAACATGTTCTTTAAGCTCTCCACCTGTTTCACTCAAATTGTCATTAAAAAAGCGGCAAATAGAACACAGAAACAAATATGAACGTTCAATTAAAAATTGCAAATAATATTAAGACATTTAAGGGAATTCCATTTTGCATTTTTTTCGGGATATTACAAAGGTCATGACTTACTTATGAATAACAACAGAACAGCTGATGCATAAGAAAATTTATATGTATAAAATGAATGAATATATGTTTATAAACTTTTCACACAAATACGTATTATATTATTGAAATGCGAAGTGGATTTTTTGGTGAACTTGAACAAATAAAGGCCTATTTGTTTGTTGAATCGACAACATATATACATATAATTTCTATTTATATATTGAGATTAAATCAGAATACAGGACCGTATTTGAATAGTTTGTGTTCCTATTTTTCTGCAAAAGTTTAAAGTTTCTCATTATAAAAACCTGGTTTCTGAAGTAACTCAGGAAGAGCAGCATTATTATTTTAAGGACTGGTGCCAGTGAATGCAAAAATGTGTTGCTATTGAAAGGGAATATTTAGAAAAAAAATTAAATCATTTAATTTTTTTTAAACTAATCCTTCTTTGATTTTCTAAAAATTTCCAGCGTCTTTCTCGTACATAAAACCCTGAACATCCTTGTATATATTTCGAAAAAGAATTTGACAAATACCTTTTCATCCTTTAAAAAGTCTTTTTCTGTTTAGTATCCGTTTCAAATATTCCGTAATTTAACTTTATTTTTATTAATGTTTCATTCAATTGGCTTTGTTCCATTAAAAAAAAAATGTTTTCTGTTTTCATTAGAAGAAAATTTATAATTCCAATGTTGTAAATTAAAAAACAAAGGTTTTATTCGAATTAAAAATTTATATAAATTATCAAAAACATCGAATATTCCGCGGGAATGAATGTAGAGTTAATATTTTATTCACTCATTCAGTCGCGGGCGAAAGTCTGTCGACAGTGGGTTTTAATTGCGGTGGTCGGAAGTATTAAAGAAATTGAGAAGAAGATGAACACAAGGTGATTAATTAAACTATTCGAGGGAATATTTTACGATAATTGAGGACTGCAAAGTGTTTATTATTTTGAAACTTTGCACTTAAAAGTCAGTTGGCTGCAGATGGAAGCCCAAAAGTTGCTAAGTGCTTGTCATTACTATTACCGTCTAAACACCTGGGGCATAATCTGGCGAAGGGTTGGCTTTACCATTGTCCTCTAAGCCAATACGTTATCCTTGATTAAATATTATCATTAAGTTGACTCTCGTAATTATTAATTTCTATTTTTTATCTTTGTTTCGTCACATTTACATGAGAGAAAATCTAATTATATATTAATGCATTTTTAAGGTTCGTCATAGATTGTGTGCGCAAATAAGGGAGTTAAATAATAAAAGATGTATGTACCAGGGTCGAATTATTTCAAAAATTACAGTACAATATGCTACGTGACAAAAAGAACGAATTACCCAGTGAAAATATATATTTTTAAACCAAATTTTGTACAAATGTTTATTACTTTGTTGAGAAAAATAAGGAAGAAATAAATTTTGTGTTGCTTTTTGCCGAAATTTATGGAAAAAAATCGTTTTTCTTTTCTTTATTTTAGCTCAGTTTAGTTCAGTTATTCGATTGCAACAATCCGAAGTTGTAAATTAGTGTATTCAAACGCCAAGAGTTCTAAAACAACCAAATTAACGGCAGTTGAGTGATTTTTAAGGGTGTCCTATGAGGATTATATTTTATATTTTGCATATAACGTGTGTTCATTTGAAAAGTCAATCTAGGTTACTTTGAAATTTTGATAGAATAAGACGCATATATATTAGAATGTGTTTGTTGTTCCGTAAACGTAAATCCAAATGACATTTGATAATGTCAATCACATTTGTTATTTATTTGTATGTATGAAACTGTCAAAATATACGACTTCGTAGGTTAAGTAGTAAATTTTAATTTACGGCATACTTCAAAATGTTCTCAGTAAATCACATGCTACTAGATTGACTTTTCAAATGAACACCCGTTAGAGCTGGAATAAAACTGTAGATAGCTTTTAAAGACTTTATTGTTTTTCGAAGTATTCTCCACGAAGTTGAATGTATTTTTGCATACGCTAGAACCAACTCTGAAAGCAGTTATTCCACTCATTCGTTGGTACAGTCAAAATTGCGTTTTTGAAGGCATCGATTGCTGACGACTGAAACCAATAACCACGCAATTCATCCTTTATTTTCGGAACGGTAAAGAAATCGTTGGGACTTAGGTCGGGACTGTATGAAGGATGGTTTAACAATTCGACGTTTTGTTGCGTTAAAAATTCAATTGTCTTGCCAGCTGTGTGCGAACTTGCATTGTCTTGGTGGAGTTGTGGGTTGGTTTCTCGGAGCTCAGCGATGACTTACGGCAAACAAATGGTTGTATACTGATCATCAGTAAGAGTTCTTTGATCTTGTAGAGAAATTGTTGCTATTTGACCTGCTTTCGAGACAAATATCGTGACCACCTTTTTGGAGACACTTCGAGAACAGATGACTCTTGTCGGCTTTTCTTCACCTTGGAGATCCAAAACAGACGACTGGCGTTTATTTTATGGCTCCTATGAGTAAATCCAAGATTCATCACCATTCCCGATGTTGTACATGTTTTTAAAGTTTCCTGCGTTGAAGCGGTATAGAGTTTTTTGACACCAATTCACCGTAGCGTTTTCTATTCTCCGGTCAACAGATGCGATATCCAACGGGACACTATTTTTTTAATACAATTTTTCATGCAAAATTTTTTGAATGAAGGTCTTTGAAATTCCCAATGATGCCACATTTTGCCTAAAATTATTGCGCAAAAATCTTCCAGGCTTAATTCAATTCTTCGGCTAACTTGTCAATTTTGATAGTTCGTTGTAGTTACAACACTACACCTATCACATTGAAACTTTGGATTTAGGTTAACTAAAGATGGAGGTTAATTTTTAGTACTGACAGTTGATTAGTGTCGCCCTCTATATCACAGTATGCAAAACATAAAAGACAACCCTCGTATCGTTGGACTGACTACGGAGGCGGATATTGCATCTCGTGAAATTCCTAGGCGCCCGCAAAGAAGAACTGCTGAAGTTATTCGTTGTTGGAGAGATTGGACTCAAGAAGGTAGCCAGTATTATAGAAGAACCTGTGGGTGACCACCTAGGAGAACCACCGAACGTCTAAGATTGATTGGTCTTAGGGATCGGCATAGCATTTTTAGGTTTCTGAAAAATGATTTTTTGACAGAGATAGAGGTAATAGAATAACAATACATTGTATATATCGCCGTAGTTGATTTTCTATCGTTCGAGACCCATGCTGCCTTTCGCTAAGTTGCACCGTACCCTGAGATTGGAATAGTGAAATGTACGGGTAAATTGGGATGAAGAGTGGAACAATATTGTTTTTCTAGACGAATCTAGTTTTTGTTTGTGGGCCCATGAAAGTCGTAGACGAATGTGACGTCGATGGGGGAGAAAGACAGTTTTTGAATTTTTCCATCAAGCTTCACTTACTAGATGATTGATGTTTGGGATGGAATAAGAACTCCTTTAGTTGTCCTTCAAGACCACCTAAACTCTCAAAGGTACATTTATGAAGTTCTGGAACCATTGGCTTTACCACATATTCAAGGATTAAATAATGACACATTCTAGCAAGAAAATGTTCGTCCTCATCTTGTAGCTGTTACATTATGACTTCTGCAAGAGGCCATTATGCTCAACTGACTATAGATTATAGAAAATGTTTGAGATATGATAGGTAGATAGGTTGGTATGCTACTCCTTGATTCTTCAATGAACTTAAGCAACTGAATGATGAAGGAGCTTCCACAGAAGCATATGGATCATCTTATTAGAAGAATGCTCAAGCGAATAGCAGAATATATTCGTCTATTGGGAGCGGAAACTCATTCTTAAATTTCTTAATAAAGGGTACGAATTTGTCAATAATAATAATCATAGTCTTTATTATCCAACAGACATAACGTGTGTTCATTTGAAAAGTCAATCTAGGTTACTTTGAAATTTTGATAGAATAAGACGCAAATATATTAATATGCGTTTGTTGTTCCGAGAAACGTAAATTCAAATGACATTTGATAATGTCAATCACAAATATCAGTTAGTGCATAAAATAATCGTGCATCGATTCTGGTTTAAATAAATTGCTTCTGAGTTTTAAAATGGCTTAAATTTTGAACGGAGGATTTTAAAGTGCATTGATCTTGAAGGACAACATTTTAAACATTTGTTATAGTTTTCAATAAATACCTATTATTTGTTATTTATTTGTATGTATGAAACTGTCAAAATATACGACTTCGTAGGTTAAGTAGTAAATTTTAATTTACGACATACTTCAAAATGATCTCAGTAAATCACATGCTACTAGATTGACTTTTCAAATGAACACTTGTTATATCCAGTTAAGGGTAATACAAAAAAAACAAAATCATAAACATGATCCTGTGGACTTTTCCCCGCAACATTGTGAAGAAAACATTATTTTTGATTTAAACATTTAATTTTGATAACTCTGTATGATTTGTGAAATTTTGATATGAATACTAATTTTATTTTGATTTATTTTTTGAATTGTTAGTTTTGACTAGGGATGTAGTTCGCCGTGTGGCCATGATATTCTTAGACACGTCTAGATACTCGAGTAAGAGTGTTGCATATTTGAAGAAAACTTTTTATCTCTTATTTCAAGTTAATTTCGGGTTTTGTTGTTGAATTCATTGTGGTTGTGATTGCTTTACTCATTACCGAATTTTTACGAGGTTGTGTACTTCGTAATTTTGATGTAATTAATTTTTACTCGAGGCGTGTTTCATGTATTAAGAAAAAATATATTTTTTCGTAAGTTGAAATTTTATTATAATATTATTTCTTTATTGAATGCTTTTATTGTATTATTGTTTGTATGAATTTCTATATTTTAATATTAGTTAAATATAGATGACAAAGATAGTTTTTCGGTTCTAGTAAATTGTTTGTAACGATAAATTCTAGAACGTTTCAATTATTCAAGGTTGGAGTTTTTGCACATGTGGTATCTGCGCATGTGTTAGAGACTTGTTTCGGTTTGACAGATTTTGCTGTTTATTTTTGAGTTGCTTATTCTGGGGCGATAAGAAAAGGTATCTTTGAAATTTATTTAGTATTAATTTTGTTCGCGATTCATTAGAGGACGTTTGTATTTGTTTAGTGGTCATTACCAGCAAATTTTGTTTACCTCTATGTGTAATTGTTATACACAGTTCTTTATATTTTATAAAGAATCAATTTTTTTATTTTTTTTTTATAATAAACAGTCTTTCGAAAATTGTGATATTTAATTATCTTTAACATTTACGTTTATACTCGATACTGGCGCAAAATTTAATGTTGTAGGAGTATTAATACCACGTTTTCCTACTGGAAACCCGGAGAGGAAAGCTGTCTCATTAAAGAAGTTTACCGATTGAGCATCAAAGTTGGACAGTGTTGTGGTGAATAGTGGTTCATTCAACTACGAACTCACTATTCATAGCAATATGTTGCAGTGCTAATTCTGTACAGAAATTAAAATTTTTAATTTTTTATCTTCAATACTTCAAACGTCTTCAAACTAGCTCATAATTTATTAAACGGGTCCATATAATGAACCTATTCGAGTTCTTAACCATATGGAGTATTAGAGCTTCAGCTAAAATATTAGTTCTCGCACGAGGAATTCGGTACAATGATGGAGAATCAATTTTGAAATAATTTTGATTAAAAAATTGTCACTCTCTGTTTCGATAACAACTTGATGCCGTATTCGCTCAATTGTAGTCTATATCACGTGGTGGTTACATTTTCCTGGTTCAGAAAGAAATATATTTCAAAAACTGCTTTTAAATTTTGTCCAAGCTAAGCTCAAGCTGTTGGTAAGTATATATGGGATACCAGACGACGGGGGCATTTTAGTTTAGAACGGACCAGACTGAAATATAACGTTTTTAGTGTAAATACGTTAGAGAATCCTTTGCACGTTCTTATAAGGAAGCCTAACGATCAAAACGCAGAGTCAATGAACATTTCATCATTTATTATTGTCAACACAGTAAACATTTGTACAAAATTTGGTTTAAAATATATACTTTTACTGAGTGATTCGTCTTTTATTTCTTCTAAATTATGAAAAATTTCTTCAGAGATGCTGGGTTCGAACCACGTCCTTAGCATTGGTTCCAGCTTGCTCGACGTCGGTCAAAATGTGACGAAGACGCCAGAATCTCAGAAGTAATCATAAACAACTACCGCAGAAGCCTATTAACCCAGATTATGAAGAATTAATTTAAAATACTTGTGGTTGAGTTCTTGAAAATAATCGAAAGATAATTTCGCATCGCTAAATTTTATAAATGCTAAGTATAAATATGTATTTGTTATATACTTAAATGTAATAATTAAAAGAATAACTTACCTCGAATAGCTATGAAAGTTTTAGTATCTCTAATAATCGCACTACTCAAGATACATCTTTGGTAAAATGGAAGAAATGTAGGTTAGGAAATTATCTAGTTAGAGTCTATAACAAAGGAAAGAAACAAAATGGATAAAGTTGTAATAGGGAGGAAAGGAATTTAATGTATTTATTTTTAAAAATTAAAAATTGTTGATAACTTTGGTGAATATTAATGAATTCTGATGTTTTATTAATGATATTATTATTTGTTGAACATTCTGAATAAGTTTTGCGCTGTAGGCATTTCAAGTTAACAGAAGAGTCACGTGTTACAATTACTTCGGGCCAAATAACATTTAAATTACAATAATACCTAATAATCTCAGTAATTCTCTCGATTCAGTAAATATATTACGTTACCAGGACTGGGCATGGTTGTCGGCTTGGATTCAAATGTCATTCGAAGTAGTTTGTTTACAACGAGTTCATATTCATATTTATAAGTTACAATTTAATTGTATTTATACATCGATAGTATATATAAGATACATTGTTTTCACAACTAAATCATGCCTAAACCGTTAGGTAAACAAGCGAAAGAAATCATTCTATGATTGATCGGGTATTTCGAAAAAGAACGCGATAATAATGGAATATTACTCCCGCTAACTGCTGTTCGACAAGTAATATTTTCTATTATTTATATTGTAAATGTTTTTACACTAATATTTTTTTATTACAGAGAGTAACAAGTGTTTTTATATTAATATTAATATTGTTTTCTTTTTATTTATATCGCAAAGTTACAAGCTCCTTATTCTCTAATATATATATATATATAGTAAACCTAATCAGTAGGCGATCAAAGGTCTGTATATTACTTCAAAATATATGTATTTAAAAAACTCTACATGTTTCGGCTGTGTACGCCTTTATCAAGAGAATACAAAATATGAATGACAGGATATAAATGTCACTTGACATTTATATCCTGTCATTCATATTTTGTATTCTCTTGATAAAGGCGTACACAGCCGAAACATGTAGAGTTTTTTAAATACATATATTTTGAAGTAATATACAGACCTTTAATCGCCTACTGATTAGGTTTACCATATCATACCAAGGTCACGAAGTTATTATATATATATATATATATATATATATATATATATATATATATATATATATGGTAAACTTAATAAGTCTGCGATTAAAGGTCTGGTTTATTACTTCAAAGTATATATATATTTAAAACAACCCTACATGTTTCGGCAATGATGCCTTTGTCAAGGATATAAAAAATAGAACAATATATATTTTATATTTTTTATATCCTTGACAAAGGCATCATTGCCGAAACATGTAGGGTTGTTTTAAATATATATACTTTGAAGTAATAAACGAGACTTTTAATCGCCGACTTATTAAGTTTACCATATCATACCAAGGTCACGAAAATATTATATATATATATATAGATTTTCTGTGTATTATTTTTGTGTATGTTGCCTCAAATAAATAAATTAAAGCATAAAATTACAACATAAACCTAACCTCACAGATTATTTACTAACAATAGCTGACTCAAGGCAATGTAGATTGTTCAACTGTTTATCACGTGACTTGTCTGTTAACGTAAAAGAATGATAAATAAATTACTTTTTTAACGTAATATTAGGTGTACAACCTTGTTTCCAATTAAACTATTCGTCATTATAAGTACATTTCATATTATTTTGGGTCTGATTAAATAGGAGACTGTGCTTCAATACTTCCCTGATTAATTCTGTCAACTTTTTTGAATTGTTGAAGAAACATCATTAGGCTGAAATAGATTCCTTTTTTTATTGTTCAAAAACTTACTGTTTCTGGATAATAATCATTATTATTTCATAGTATGTAAGCTCCTGATTATCCACCTAAATTCTTTTCTTTTGATACCAATCCGGTTTTGTAATTGTTAAGTTTGGGACTATATATACGCTTTCATTTTTACAGGATTACGAAGGACACTTTTTATATTTTTACAATCGACCACTAGATGGTGCTTTTGACATATGTAATCACTATATTCTTAAAGTTTGACATTTGTCAATGAGAAATCCGCAATAGCTTAGAAATTGAGTCAGTAGTTTGTTGACAGTGACAGTTTTAAGACAGTGAGTTTGTAAAATAATGGAGATTACTCGTGAAGGTTTTAGTTAGATGATTTTTTACGATTACAAAAATGGCCTCCACAAGAACTCCACAAGAATGCATTATATCGCTTCGGTCAACTTTTGGTAATGAAGCACCATCAGAAGCGACAGTTTACAATCTACAAGCAACAATCTACTATATGGGTGTTCCAAAACGCAACAATTCCTTTAGAGGATCGAAAAACTGTTAACAATGAATGGTATACAGTAATTTGTTTGCCAAAAGTTATAGACGAAATCAGGAAGAACAACCGAAAACGTCGCATGATTCTCCATCACCACAATGCGAGTTCATATACAGCGCGTCTAACAGTTGACTATTTGAAGGAGAAAAGTGTTGAAAAAATGTCACATTGTCCATATTCACCTGTCTTGTCACCGAAAGATTTCTTTTTGTTCCCAACTGTGAAACAAAAAATGCGTGGACAGCGATTTTTAACACCTCAAGAAGCAGTCGAAGCCATTGAAAACAATTTTTCTGAGATACAACCTTCATAGTGGAAAAAATGTTTTGGGAACTGGTTCGTATACATGCAAAAGTGTATAGACAATAAAGGCGATTATTTTGAAAAATAATAAAATAATTTTTTCCCAAAAATTTTGTTTTCTTTCCAGATTTTGTCAAAATATAAAAGGTGACCCTTGTACTATAGTGAATTTACTTTCATCTCCTGTAATCCAGTGAATCAAAAATTAATAGCTTTTATTCCCTACCAGTAGCGATGATCAAATTTCAATCTGATGCATCAAGTTGAGCTCTGAGAATTTATGTGGAGAATTTATAACGTTTCAGTTTCCAATTTATATAACGAATAGTATTTCTAATGAATAGTTTATATCTTTGTGGTTTGCACATTCAGCATACACTCGTGGCTGTATTGCGTAATAAAAGTATTACAGAACTTTCCAATAGGTGTAATACTTTTGTATTAATAAAGAAATTGTTTATGGGAAATCAACACAGGATTAGGTTGTAATAAAATAATCGAATGAATTTGACAGCTGTCAAAATAATGTAAGGCAGATATGAGGTATTCTCAAATATAACACAACAACTTTATAAATACAGTCAATTTATTTATTTATATATTCGTTATTATTTACAAATAATTGGATATATTTTAAAAAGTTCATAATATATCGATCGTCTTTTCTTTTTTTAATCATATTTCTTTTAAATAGTAAATATTCTATACAAACTACGCTTCGGCTTGGCACTGGCCTCTTTTTACGATTTAAACGATCAATTTGCTTTAATATTAATTATTTTTTTTTATTACTCGTCTTCATACAGTGAATTTCTATTTTACGAAAACAAAACTTATACACATTTACTGAGATAAAATGAATTTTGTTTTAATTTTTCGCAGCTAGCAGTCGATATATATCTACATACAACAACGAAATAAATATAAAAATGAAACACTTATATTAGGCAAGAAGAAACAAAGAATTAGAATATAGAAATTAATAAAATGAAATGATATCTATAATAGTACAGGTTAAAATAAATAATTTGCATTGATTAAGTATACAAAAAGAGTGATTAAGATTTTATATAAATACGTAACATATTCAAAAATGACTAAAAATTAGCTGTATTGTTTTGAAAACAGATAAACTTGTTAACATGTTCTTATGCTATTTTAACTGTATGTTATATTAGGTTTGTTCGTAGAATGGGTGCGAACGGTTTGTTACAATTGATCAGTAATATACTAAACATATCAAACAGTTGCCAACTATCAGTGATTTCTTCTACGAACAATTTCTATGCTTTTGTACGATCATTACGTTTACAAAGTCTATCTGCTTATGAAATATTAAATTTAAAACAATAAAACATTAATTATTACATTGTATTATTAAAATTTAAAATTATATTTTATTGGTTGGTAAGTACGTGATCACAAAAATATATTAGAACTTATGAAATCGTTATTATATTCTTTCATGGCAAAACATGGCGAAGAGCTACAAGTTTCTTTCTTAAATTACGAACGCAAAATAGTCTGTCAGAGATAAAAATGTCATCATTTTATAGAAATATCTAAAATCGCGATGTTTTGATTTAATAATTTATATATAACATACTTAAAAAACGATTTTTTTTGTTATTAAGCGTAAAACTATACGTGAGTTGACTTCTATTTTCTGCAAAATTCTCGTCCAACATGATGTTTTTTAAGCTTTTATATTCCTTACCTTGTTTTCCTTGGTTATCCACTCTGTCGTGGTTTTTACCTCATATGATCTAACAACATAATTTGAAACATACTTGAGTAAGTAAAACCTACCAATTTTGTATAATACAAACCCCACACCCCATTTTTAATAATATCATATGATCTTTTGGTTATTCTCTCTTTTTGCAATCTTTTAACTTTAATTGATTTCTAATTACCTCATATCTCACTTTAGATTCTTCCCATGTTTGTCTTGGCTTTTACCTTTGCGTTTGTATTGTGAGTTTTGTCTCGTATTAATTTTTTGCAATTCTTTCTCCTTACGCTCTCATTAGGTGACCATACCACCTCAGTTGTCTTTTATTTGCCTTTGAATCAATTGGTTTTCCCCTCAATTTACGTTTTTCTTGGCTTTTCTGTCAACCATTTTATTATGGTTTCTGTCTCATATACTATTTTTGCTATCTTTCCTTCTTGCATCCTTATTAAGCAATTACACCATTCCGTTTGACTCGATTGGTTTTATTTTCGATTGATTCAATTACCTCATTTCTCACTTTATTTTCTTCGCACGTTTTAGTCAATCTTCCTGTCCTGTTTTTAATTAAGGTTTTTGCATTATACGCTCTTTCTGTCATCTTTCCTTTCGCACCCTTATTAATATTATTCCAACCGTCTTTCCTCTATTGCTCGATTGTTCTCCAACCATACCACCCTAATCATCCCGATTGGTCCTGAATTGGCTTTCTCTGCGTTTTTCTTGATTTTACTATCTTTCTATTGTAATCCTTTTTTTTATACTTTTATACAATTGGTTTTATCTTTAATTGATCTCCAATTACCTCATTTTTTACTCTAGCTTCTTCCCACGTTTGTCTTGGTTTTCCTTTTTGTCTTTTTATTGTGAATTTTGCTTCTTATGATTTTTTCGCAATTCTTTTTCCTTGCGTTCTTATTACGTGACCGTACAACCCCAGTTGTCTTTGATTTATCGTTGAATCGGTCGGTTTTATTCTCAATTTATATTTTTCTTGGCCTTTCTCTCAGTTTTTTTATTGTGGTTTTTGTCTCATATGCTATTTTTGCTATCTTTCCGTCTTGCATCCTTATTAAGCAATTACACCATTCCATTTGACTCGATTGGTTTTATTTTCGATTGATTCAATTACCTCATTTCTCACTTTATTTTCTTCGCACGTTTTAGTCAATCTTCCTGTCCTGTTTTTAATTAAGGTTTTTGCATTATACGCTCTTTCTGTCATCTTTCCTTTCGCACCCTTATTAATATTATTCCAACCGTCTTTCCTCTATTGCTCGATTGTTCTCCAACCATACCACCCTAATCATCCCGATTGGTCCTGAATTGGCTTTCTCTGCGTTTTTCTTGATTTTACTATCTTTCCATTGTAATCCTTTTTTTTATACTTCCCTCTTGTATTCTTATTAAATGACAATTGGTTTTATCTTTAATTGATCTCCAATTGCCTCATTTCTTACTCTAGCTTCTTCCCACGTTTGTCTTGGTTTTCCTTTTTGTCTTTTTATTGTGATTTTTGCTTCTTATGATTTTTTCGCAATTCTTTTTCCTTGCGTTCTTATTAAGTGACCGTACAACCCCAGTTGTCTTTGGTTTATCTTTGAATCGATCGGTTTTATTCTCAATTTATATTTTTCTTGGCCTTTCTCTCAGTTTTTTTATTGTGGTTCTTTCTTTCCATTTCTTTCATTCCATTTGACTAGATTGGTTTTATTTTCGATTAATTCAATTACCGCCTTTCTCACTTTATCTTCTTCCCACGTTTTAGTCAGTCTTCCTGTCCTTTTTTATTGTGGTTTTTGCCTTATACACTCTTTCTGTCGTCTTTCTTCTCCCATCCTTATTAAAATTATCCCAGTCGTCTTTTCTCGATTATTTCATTACTTTCTAATCGTTTCGTCTCTCACTTTATCTTTTTTCCAAGTTTTTCTTGGTTTCTCCCTCTTTTTATTACAGTTTTTGTCTTATATGTTTTTGCTGTTCATCCTTCTTGTATCCTTATAAAGTGATCATGCCAATTCAATCATCTGTTCTTTATCTTTGACTCGGCTTTATCGTCGATTGATTTTTAACCACCTTATTTTCTTTTAACGATTTTCCTAGCCCTTCTATATCTTTTTTTTATGATTTTTGTCTCATAACTTTTTTTTGCTTAATTATTAATGAGCTATACTATACAACTTTATTTTTCTCTATATTTAACTTATTAATTTGTTTTATCCTCAATCCTCTAATCACCTTTTTTTGCATTTCATCTTTCCTGGTTTTACATGCAATTGTTCTCAGTAACCTCATTCGTCTTGCTTTTAATTTTTTTATACTCCTTAAATTGCAATCGTATGTTACTTATAGTTGATACTGACACTTTTTTTTTGCAAATTTTCATTTTTAATTTTTTATGTATTTCTCTTTTTCTCAATAAAGTCGTTCTAAACAATTTACCTATTCTCAGAGATCTTAAGCTCTAGTCAGCCACATACCTCTAGTACTGGAAATTTTGCATTCAGTCTAGCTGCGGCCGTTACTGTTTGAAAGTGTACAATAAAATTAAGGTATAATGGTTCTTTATACACTCACTGAAAAGCTTCAGTTAGTAAAATGGTTTTATGCTGGCAAGTCTGCAATGAAGTGCATGAATTTGTTTGCGCTGACTTTTGCAGACCGTTCTGTACCTTGCAGACAAACAATTTATATATTATAAATAAATTTGAAACTTGTTTCTGTTTCAATAACTGTACGAAATGCAAACCAAGAGAGGTATCACCACAAAAAATTGAAGAAAGAGAACGGCGGGTTGTATTAATTTGTAGTATTGTGGAAATTGGTAACACGAGATCTACTAGAAGTGCTGCCGAGGAATTGGGTACAAGTAACACAACTATATCACGTATTTGGAAACGTAATGGTTTAAAATGTTTCAAATATTCGAAAACTCAAGAAATATTTCCCGAGGACAATTTCCGGAGAATGGAGTTTTGTCAAGACGTTATGGAAAAGATTCATCGAAATGAAAATTTCGTTAAAATATTCTCTTCACCAATGAATCAACTTTTCCATTACACGGAAAGCACAATCCCTCTGTTCTTCGATATTGGGCTTCGGAAAATCAACACCGGCATTTTGCAAATCGCACTCAGTATCATCAGAAACTAAACGTTTGGGCAGGTATTTTAGGTGACCATTCTATAGGCCCCTATTTTATTGATGGTATGTTAAATGCCGACAAGTATCTCGAATTACTGAAAAATCAAATACTTCCCGCCATTCAAAACATTGGAATAAATCAGGAAATCGTTTGGTTTCAACATGATGGCTGTCCAGCACATAATGCAGTGAGGGTAAAGGAATTTCTAGGAAATACTTTTCCTGGCCGTCTTATTACTGGAACAGGAAACATTAAATGGCCCCCGCGATCTCCTGATCTATCCCCAAATGATTTCTTTTTGTGGGGATATCTAAAAAATATTGTTTATACTCATGAAGCTGGTAGAGCAGAAAATCTAGTTGTCTTGAGAGAAAAAATAACTTAGGCTGCGAATTAATTAACTGCCGACATGTTAGCAAATGTAAGAGCTAATTTCTACGACCGCCTAGGACAATGTCTTGCTGTGCAAGGAGGAATTTTTGAACCTCTTGTATAATTTATTATAATTTTTAGAATCCTTTTTTATTTATTTTATTAGGATTATTCTTTAATTTTATTAGAATTACGCTTTTGTTTATGCGACGCACCGCAGCTTAAATTTCCTGAATCTACTGAAAGAAATAAGAAAAGCAAATCCCTTGCAATTCGTAAATGTTATTTTAGAACGCATTACAAGTACCTATGTCGATGGTCAAATTATTACTGCTAACTTGTATTTGCGAAACAATCGGAGACAATCGTTGCCGGCCGTCGCGGTCTTCGCCGGCATTGGATCGGCTTTTCCATATACATATACATCGTATGTACTCATACCTTATGCCTAATGATATTTGACACATGCGGTATAATTAAGTTCTATAATGGTTATGGTTTCAAATAAATCGCTAACATCTCTGGTAATTGTTTTACTGATTGTTTCTTTTAATGTTTGTATTTCGTTTTTTGTCTCTGTTTTCAAGTTATACAAACATTTGATCACTTCTTCAATGTCGTTTTCTGTTTTGTCTATATTTTCAAGGAAGTATCTTGCCCCTTTCGTCTAGAAGGTTATGTTGAGAAAAATAATTTTATGTTTTAATGTTTAATATTTTGTTTGGTTAGTTTTATTTTGAAATGTATGGTAAGATGACTTGAAAAAAGGCGGGATAGAAAAACTTTTTGCGAATAACAGCAGAGCAAAAAATGTTTTAAATAAGAGGGAATTAAAAAAAATTGAAGTGAACAGGAAGGAATGGAAAAGAATATGTAAGAAAATATTATAAACCCAAGGTTAATCTTACACCACAAAGCAGAAAGGTTAAAGGATTAAGTGACTTATTTTAACGTGACAACTTTTGAGATCCATGACAGACTTTATGCTAATTAATTAAACAAATTAAATAGTAATAACAAACTATCAACAAACAACTTCAAAATGAACACTGGCAAGATTAAAAATTAAACACTCATATAAACAAATAGAAACAGTTACACTGTTTCCAATTATTACAATATCAGAGGTTCCCAACAGTTTTCATTTGTTTTAGAACCCCAAAAAGTTTCGTTTTATACACAACTGTATGTACAAAATTTACAAGTATCGATATTAATAATATGTATAATTACTAGATACATTTTACATATATATATTTTGTATACTTATTTTTATGTCATCTAAAAACCCCATTTTTTAACTTTCATTATTATTAATATTTGCACGTTTTCTGTTTTCTGTTATTATAAAAAAAAGGAACATTGGGTTTCGAATCTATACTTATTTATTATCTATGTTTCTTATGTTTTTGTTCGAAAATCTAAACACATGATATGTTAGGTACTTAATATTATTTTTGTTTAATTTATTCAAAGTTTGTCCAATATATTTTTTTTTTGGTTAGGCAAGCAATGGGGATATTTATTAATCCTATTAATAATTCTGTTATAATAAATATCTCGATTGTATTAATAATAGTTTTTATTTAGCGAATTTTTACTTCGAACTTTTGATATTAAACTATTTTTCCTTATAAATTGGGTTGATTCATAAAAATTTTCTTTTATACGTAAGTAGTGAGAGTTCTTGAAAAATTATTTGCATTTTGTGGCATCTAATCGTTTCAATTTAAATAGGTAGCTGACGATCCCTTAGTTGTGAACCAGTATCTGTGACCTGCAAACAGATAGCATTGGATTTGTTTATTTTTACGCTTCATGTATTCACGCTTCATGGTTCCCTAAACTTCACGCTAGGTTTAAGTAGTATATAAGTGTTTATTTCGTTGTTAGGAATTTAGTGTTATCCCACTGGCGATTTGGTGAAGAGCATATCTTCTAAGGTTTACCTTAGCCAAAAACGCTACGTTTAACACTCTTTTTTTCAGTTTTTAAGGTTATTCTACTGAGGATGGCAACTTAGTTGCCGAAATACGTATATAGTATTTATTGTTATATATTGTGGTTAGGGTGTTTTTCTTATTTCTGTTTTGATTTATTTAATAATTTTAAAATTAACGATCTAATGGGAAAATGTTAATGTACGAGGTATGGCAATTAAATAATGAGAATTCTTGAGAAGAACACCATGGGCAAACGCTGACGATTTCGTTACAATTCCACAGAAAATTCCACAGTTTGTGCGCATGTCTGCAAAGGTACAATATCATAGGATGAGTTTTACATCTTGGAGACAGTTTCAAAGTTGACTTTGAAGTGATTACATCTTGGCAAAATGTGCGATAATAAAATGGAGCAAAATTAGGAGAAAAATCGTAGAAAATTTTAACTAAATTAAAAAATGTTTTCGGCAATTAGTATCTATTGCAGGTATGTGATTAGGTGTGGGCAGCGCGATTTAAGTCTGTAGTACCAGTGGCAGTGCACACAGATCAAAACCAATAACCACGCCAGATGTTACGTAATGAATTGAAGATGCGGAAGTTGTGCTAAACTCGCTCACAGTGGAGCAAAAGGAGTTGCATTTGCCAGGATTTCGTTGAACGCATCCAAAACGAAAGGCGGGCATGGATTGAAACCATTGTCAC
Organism: Melolontha melolontha; assembly: GCA_935421215.2. Classification (NCBI taxonomy): domain Eukaryota; kingdom Metazoa; phylum Arthropoda; class Insecta; order Coleoptera; family Scarabaeidae; genus Melolontha; species Melolontha melolontha. The sequence continues at coordinate 33,692,588 of OW285244.1, read as the reverse complement.
AAAAGACGAAAGCTGGGTGTTCCACCAGAACACAGAAACTCGGAGACAGAATAAGCAGTGAGCAAAGCGTCCGACAAAAGCCAGAATTTCACGGTTTTAAATCAAGACATTGGTAATTTGTTTTTTTGACATTAGGAGCATGATCCATAAAGAGTTTGCGCCAGGACTTATACCTTGATGTCCTACAGCGTTTGAGTGTCAGAGTTGGTCTGGTAAGACCAGAATTAGCTAAGAATGGACGGATTCTGCATTATGAGAGCGTTATCATGACGCAGAATGTCTTGTCCACATTGCGTTCATTGTACAACAATTGTTAGCGAAAAAAAATATTCCAGTGCTCCTCCCTTCCCCGCCTCAACAGCCTGGATCTGGCTCCTACAGACTTTTCGTGTTTCTCAATATGAAAACTCGGCTACAAAGCTTCCGTTTTGATACGACTGAAGATACACAGACGCACGGTGGGGGTTGTGAAGGGGTTAGTTTCAGATGATTTTCGATAATTCTTCCACCATTGGAACCAGTGCATCAAACTTGAGAGAGACTATTGTGAAGGAATAAATGTTGATGGAATTTAAGTTTATTTCATATAATAATAATAATAACAATAATGATCTTTATTGTCCAACAGTTTATAAACCAATTATAGGACATTATACAAAATTAGACTATTTAATGTCTGTAGAAAAAGTACGCAGCATTACAAATAAGTAAATGATCACATACCCGCACATAAGTAACACACAAACACTAACCCAAGGAGCTACGCTTATTAAAATTAGTGGCCATATCGTTTAAAGGAGATTTCACTAAAATCTTGGTTCTCGCAGTCGGGATGTTGACAACGTCAAAATTGCGGGTAGTTCGAGTTGGTACACTTGGGGCGTCGATCCTTTGTGTTAGAAGATTACATAAAAACTTTGCACTATAATCCTCTCGACGACGGGATAGTGACACAAAATTATGCTGAGCCAGTAAATGCAGGTAGTCGATACCACGGACAGGGTAAATGCCGTCCATTCTATACGACAAGTATTTTAAGAATTTCCTCTGAACACGTTGGATCGAGATTTGCTGGTGTAGGTAATGCAGATACCAGACGACAGATGCATATTCTGTATCGAAAAAGGGCATAGTCGTACTTTAATACAGTTCATGCTAGAAAAATTGCTACGCGATCTCACAAGAAAACCGAGAGATTTGCTATCAGTAGAGCAATGCTAGATATGTGCTGGGTAAACGTAAGACCATCATCGAAGAGTATCTCCACCTCCCTAAACAACGTCTTTCTAGCAACCGACTTAGAGCCGGACGTGTAGTGAAATGTAACTAGTTTAAAACACCTAGTATAAGAAATGACAGCGCATTTTTTACATTTAAAACAATTTAATTTACGTGGTATCAATTCCGAATCCTGTCGAGGTCAGCTTGGAGTTTAATACAGTCGTCGTGGTTGCTGATAATACTGAAAATCTTCAAATCATCGGCATACCCCAGGTATTCATAACCAAGGTCATCCATCAGATCATTTATATATATATATATATATATATATTAGAAAGTAAGGGACCTAGATTGCACCTCTGTGGGACGCCAGATGATATCAAAAAGTTATTAGAAGAATAACCGTTGTTGAACCTTTTCTATCAGATAAGTAAGAGCCATTAGTGTAACAGTGCTGAGCAAAAGCCAAGTTGATCCAATTTGTCCAGAAGTATATTATGATCAATAGAATGGAATGCCCTTGAGAAGTCTGTGTAGATGACATCGACCTGTTTGCGTTGATCAATAGCATTAGAGAGGTATTGCGCGATCTCCGTTAAGTTTGTAACCGTGGACCTTCCAGAAATGAAACCATGCTGGTTGACAGATAGGAAGGGCTGTACACTGTTATATATTCTACAATAAAGTATGCATTCGAATACTTAGATATTTAATTGCCATATCTCGTACTTGTGAGTACTTATGTATCAACCCAATATATTAAAGCAAATTAAGTAAATGTATTTGTTTTGCGGAACAGATCTAAGAAAATTAATCAATTTATTAATTTATAATTGTAATAATATGTACCCGTAATCCTTAAAGGTTTATGGGTTTATAACAGGGCATATATGTTGCGGCTGAAATCCTACAGAACGCTAGTATGGTGACGTGGTTAATATTACGCATTAAGTTATCTCCAAGTGTTCATTTTAGAATCGTAGGAATAGAGTTGGGGACGAAAAAGCGTTGTCCATGTTCAAGGCAGTCTGGAACTAGAACCCCGGACCCTCATACATATATAAATCTAGTCACCTAGCCACTAGATTATTAAGATTCTCACTACTAATTTATAGTTTTAACAATTTCCCTTTAAAATTTTAATGGGAATTCTGATTAATAAATAAAATAACAAATATTAGTACAGTTATTTACAGAATTTATTTCTTAGATCGTTTCTGCTTCTTTAAATTATAAAAAAAAATTTTCAACCATATTCAAAGCAAGTAGAAATTCGCTATATTAAATAGTTAATTTTTTTTTTAATACAGCCCAAAGTATTTATATATTATAACACATATATGACTAGTACACCTAGTATAACTTCAAGTATCACATATATGGCCAAGAAAATGAACTTCCAGACAGTAACATGTCTCTAATCAGCGTTTCGATCGGTGTCTTTCCTACCAGCCTTACGAAAAACAATTGTTCTATTACCGCTGAACTGACAGTCCTCAAACTTGGTAACCGAAGCAGCAACTTACCGAATCTGGTCGGCTGGTTTGGATATTGAGAACGACAGTATTCTTCTAAGGCGCACTGAGATTTTTCTTGTATCGATTCGATGTGGGCTACATCACTTAAACCACAAGCATCTGCAAGAAAAAAAAAGAAATACAGAAATAAAATAAAAGCATATTTAATATGATATTTGCAGGTATGAGTTAAGACCATATTTATTTATATGTATGCCTTACAAATTGAGGTATTCTCTTTTGAAAAACTCAAGAACTTATTAAAAATGTGTACATATCTTGAATATAAAACTGTATTTTACATGTTAGATTTAGTGTTGTATGTGTTTCATTACATTAATTCTTTGATTAGGGATTCTTTCATTTCTAAATAGAGAAATAAAATCTAAAAAATATTTGTGAAAATAGAAAAAAATTACAAATTGTATGCAGAACCAATCATATGTATAGTAATAAATATGTAATAAAAAGTTGTACATGTTTATTTCTATTTTGCTTTGTTGCTCCTTAATTTTTTTGAATTAAATACTTAATGCATATCATTAAATCTTATTTTTTATGCTTATTTAACTAAAATAAAATTATTAATGAAAATGAAATAAAATTCTCATAAAAAAAAATTATTTTTGTTTTTCGTGAGAGTTTGCTCAGACACAATATCGCACGCATCGAGATGCGAATGTGATCCCCGCTCTCCACATACTCCACTACATGAGTGAAAGCCATCCCTACCAGTATCCTTGAAAATTGTTATACATATACGTATATGTATATGTGTGTGAATTTGAAGCTAAATATCTACTTTTAACTACGCCAATCTGTATATACCATTCGGAAGGGTGATCAGGCATTCAACGAGTAATCGCCGTCGTGTGATATTACATAAATGTAAATAAATACTCATATATAAATACATATTGTGAAATAAATACCCTTATTATTAGTAATAGCTTTAAGTGTTATTTATTGTATTTTGTTTTATTGTTAATATAGTGTGTGTTTAAATTACCGTTAGTTTTATTTAAAAGAACCCAGAAAGTCAAATATTTTACAATATACACCCCACAGCCCTATCGCATTATTCAGATCTTTCAATTAGCTTCTGTACGCTTTCATAAAAAATGTGAAGGTCTGAAAAATGCTTCTTCATCGCTCGTCAAGTTCTTCCCATGCATTCTTTATTATTTTTGGGAACAGGTAAGAATCCCTTGGAGTGAGGTCTGGACTATAGGGTGGGTGATTCATTGAAGTCCACTTTATGTAGGGCAGCCAGTGTAAGTCTTATGGACGGGAGTATTGCTTGCAGAAGCAGGAAATTTTCAACTTCTGTTTTTCTTTAATGACTTATTTTCACAGGTTGCCGTCATGTGCACCAATATGGTGCACAGTGTCATATCCAAGCCTGATTTTACTTGAAGTCACCGAATTTCAACAGGCCACGGAATATTCTTTTGTTAAATCGTATGTTTCAACAACATTACACTATTTTAACAATTGCATGACATTTCTTAGCAACTTATTCACTTTGTCCTTGCCAGTTTCTGATTCCACACTGATTTAATCAGACCCATCGGACCTCGTGCTTATTATCTAGTAATAGGTAGGTAGTCTAGTTCTAATACGCGTTCAAGAAACATGGCTAACGCTGAAATTGATCGTTTGTTGTGTTTACACTGATAGTGTATACGTGGACGCTGTGTAAAGTTGTGCGCGATGTGTTTGGTTTACTGTGCCCCATGCAACACTTTGATTAGTGGTTTTACCTATTGATGATGACAACTTAGTTGTCGAAATACGTATTTAGGATACGATTATTAATTGCGGTAAGGGGTTTTATACCTTTTTTGAGAACATTAAGATACGATAGTAATTTAGTAAAACACTTGTTCACTATCTTGTATTGCAATTTAATAAAATCCTTGCAAAAAATAATAGCTCATTTCAATAAAATCCTTTCAAAAAAGTAATCTATAGCATACGTACCTGCATAGACACATAGAACAATTGATGTAATTGCGTGTTGTGTACCAAATAGGTTTACGTTTCAGTTAATGGTAAATATAGCTGTGCACCTATATCATGGGTGCACAGACTTATAGGTAACAGGGGTCACTCGGGAACATTATAAGCCAAGGACGGGCCACTACAAAGAATACTTATTAACACAAATATTTTTATTTTTAAATAGTATGAATTACTACAAATAATAAAAATAAAAGAACATTCAAAAATGTTTGTTGTAATTATGTAATCGTAATGTAATCTAATCATTACAATGTAATATTTCATGTTTTATTATTTTGATGCATGACATTGCATCGACCTAACAATTTTGTTTATGTTTGGCTCCACATTACTTGTCGCCACACGTAAAATTGCTTCCAGATTTTCATTTGCCAGACGGTTTCGATTTTTTGTTTTGTCAAGTTTCATCACTGAAAACGTTTCCTCATAAATATACGTCGTTCCAAATAAGCTTGCGCATTTCAATGCATTTATTCGCAACTCTTTATAAGCGGTTTTGTCAACGCAACGGTAAAAGATGAGTAACTTACCTTCATTAAACTTGTTTCGTAAATTATTATCATTTTGCATGTCTATCAATTCCAGCTGTATTGATTCCGGTGCATTTTCGGGTGAAATGTTGAAAGGATTGCTGAAAATGTCTAATAGAGGTTTAACTTTTTTGAAGTCTAGAAAACGATCATGAAAGCTTGTATTCAAACATCAATTTTTTCAACATAAGCGAAATTGACATCAGTTTTATTGAATTTCTCCGTATTTTTTTTATAGCTCGGAAAATGGCTGTAATTGGCTGAATTGATTTGTGTCCTGAAAAGACTCAATTTGCATTGAAAGGACGAAACATGGGAGTATAACTGCGAAATCAATTGATCTTTGCCTTAGAGTCGCGTATTTAAGACATTCAAGTGATTTGTGATGTTTACAAGCAACGCTAAGTCACACAGCCAATCAGGGTTGTCGAGTTCGGAGACGTCCTTTTTCTTTTCCGCCAGAAATATTTTGATTTCTTCAATCAAGTTAAGAAACCGCTCTAGTGACAACCCACGACTTAGCCACCTTACTTCAGTGTAAAACAGGAGATCACCATATTCGCTTTCAATATCCTCGAGAAGTTGTGTGAATTGTCGGTGATTGGGACCTCGTGATTTTATAAAGTTTACAGTAGGTGCTACAACTTTCATCACATTTTCGAATCCCAATAATTTTGAACAGAGGGCTTCTTGATGATGCATAATGCAATGAAACTGCATTAATTCCTTGGTATCTATGTTTTCAGTTTGCAATACTCTTTTAACATAGTTAGTATCCCAGATTTACTTCCAACCATTGAAGGTGCTCCGTCAGTCGTAATTCCAGATAATTTCGTTAAATCCAAATCCATTATAGAATATTTTTCCAGAAGAGCTTTGAGCATGTCACTCCCCTTGGTTTGACTTGTCAAAGAACTCATACCAATCAGTTCTTCACTCACTTCAAAATTTTGCGTTACACCTCGTAAAAATATTAAGAGTTGAGCAGTGGAACTTATATCTGTAGATTCGTCGAGTGCTATAGAAAAATACTCAAAACTTTTCGATTTCGCTCTTCTATATTAGCTGCTAATGTAGTAAGTCTTCTTTGAACAGTCATCCGATTTAGTTGAATTTTCCCAAACCTCTTTGCATCTTTCAGACACATTTTTTTTGCAGCGATATCTAAACACTGCTTAACAAACTCACCATCTTTAAAAGGCCGATAAGTTTTCGCTATTATTCGAGATATTTCAAAGCTAATTTCAGTAGCTGTTTCAGCATCTTGAATTGATTTTGTGGACATAGCTTGCTGGCCTATTAGTTCCCTTTGTAAAGTGGAAATTTTTTGCGTTCGATTTTCGCCGGTTAATTTGGTAAAAGTATGATTCTGGGTTTCATAATGCCTTTTGACATTATATTCCTTCGGAATAGAAACACTACTCTTGCATATTAAACAGACACTTTTGTTATGCGATGAAATAAAAAGTATTTTTCGGTCAAAATATCTTGAAACTGTCGATTTTCATCTTCAACCTTACGACTACGTTTTTTACTGGGGCCTGGTTTATCCATATCAAAATTGATATTATATTGTTACGTAGGTAGATGCCAAATTTGAACGACGAAATATTTATTCTTCACAGATTACAATTCAAACAATATAACGTTCGCTTGTCCGCAGTTAAAACTTAACTGCCCCGATAGTGGGCATGCGTTGTATTTATACGAGTTAGCTAACATCGAGAACCTACCACATTGTTCGGGATAATGCCGACGTGTTTCGCGAATCTTCGAGTAATCTAGTTGGTTCGACAGATTTCTAGTCTCGTAGCAATATGCTTGAACGACGAGGAGCATACCTGTCCTACGTAGTAAACCTGAACAAGAAAGTAGTACGTACTTAAAGATACAAACCTTACTAACAATTACAAAAGTTAGAATAAAATAAAAAGTTAAGAAATATTGATTTGAATGGATTTTTACCTACTCTTGTAGTTTTTCGAACAATTTTTAACATTCGTTGGCGGGTCTCATAAATATCGACAGTGGGCCGCATGCGGCCCGCGGGCCGCGGCATGTGCGGCCATAATAATAATCGATGACCTATATGGTGTACAAAACACGTATTGGCAATGACATCAAAATTAGCTTGGATGTCAGCCTGTTAACTGCTCCAGGATTCAAGTGTAGTATTTTCCGTTTATCTTTGTAATATTAACAGGATTCCTCCCAGAAATACTTCGGCATGAGTTTTCTGGTCGACTATGACACTTTATACATTTAACTGTTTTTTGTACAGCAAAATTTGGAAAATAATTGCCAGTTAAAGAAAAAAAAATTGAATAATTGTCACCTGTTATTTTATATAAAATTACTAAATATATTTTATTATTTTACCTAAGTTTATCAAAATTCCTCTTATTGTATAACGAAAAACTAAAGTAATTTAAAGCATACTTTTACAAATAGAAAAATTACAAATTACGTAAATAAAAAACTCGTTTCATTCATCATGGGATGTTGTATACAGTGAATAGAGATACCTAAGTACAAAATCTGTTTTGTACTAGCTAGGTGTTTCCTTTTTTTTTAATCTGCGGTAATGATGTTTCATTTGTGTTGTTCTACATGATTGCATGACATTAACCCCCTACTGTTGTACAAATGAACTAATTTATCTCTAAACAGCCCCACAATTAATGTCTATAGTTCCCAATTGCTGTCTCGATGCATAGATGTAATATATACCCACGTGAATATAATGTCTGAATACTTTCTTGAGGCCAAAAGATAATACGCTGTATGCAAACTATTTCTTTGTTGTTTTAATATAATTTGTTTGGTTATTAATATGCCTTCTTTCTTATTAAATTTGATTATTATTTTATCATACTTAAATGTGGTTTTCGCGAATAACTACCGCGCGATATCAGGCATAGAGTACCTACTTTGAAAATTTTGGCAATTAATAAAACAGCGGTCGATTATGTAAATTTCTCTGTCTTCATCAATTTTTAATAGCGATGGATGTAATTAAAACTTACTAATACAAAGGGTTTTGATGACAGCAGGAAAACTTTATATTGTCGGAGAAGTATCGTAAAATAATTTTAAGTGCTGTTTGTGCAATTTGTGCGCGACAACATTGCACTGCTGTGAAAATCTGGGGTTTTTAAAAATTAATTAGCTTAAAAATTTAACTTAAAATTTTGTAATTTTGGAATTCGATAAATGTAGTTTGTTAACACTGAATCATGATGGAAACCTTCATATAATTTTTTATAGAAAAATTATCTGTTTAAACAATTATATTCCTAATTTGATCTGTATTTGATCTAATTGAATCTGTATATTCTTGATACAATAATATGATAATATTTGAATACCTCTCCAGCAAAAGTTGAATTATTTATCTACAGAGTAAAAATTCGGTAACTAACTATGAGATGGCGCTATATAAAAGCAATCTCTCCGTGTGTAAATAAAAAAAGTGTCAAGAAATTTGTGCAAGTTGGTTAAAGTTTGATTGCGAAATTTGGGTCCCAATGGAATCCAGTGATGCAGGCGAAAACCTAGAGGTGGATGAAATTGCAAATCAAGCAATTTCTAGCATTTTGCCCGTCAAATCGAGACCCCAACATGAAAAAAATACTCACAATGAAAAAACAGTGAAAAAAATTTTTTTTTCGGTTAAAAAATGCATACTTTGCATACTGAGATTCATAAAAAAAGTCACTTTTTTTGACAATTGGAGAAAAAAAGAGTTTTTTAAGGGGCTTTTATATACACTCAGCGGCAGAATTAACCGCCTACCCTATGTTTTGTTATTGATTCGGAGATTTTTGTAATTCTGATTTTTTTATGTCGAAGTACATCTTGAAAAAGGAAACAAATACCAATTAATTGAAATTTTATGTTTATGCATGAAATTTATGGAAAAAAAGTATTGTTGTCAACGAACTCTTGTGTTACCATAGACGGCTAAACACCAACAGCAATGTTTGGAGAAGTATAGCTTGCGAATGCACTAGAATGTAGAGTGGCATAGGGTGATGTTGATGAATCTCGATTTTGTGTAGGGATGTATAATGGTCGCATTAGTATCGCGAAATTTAATTTTCTGTTGAAAGACAGGTGTGCCAAGGCCTGGGAATTATGGTACGGAGTGCTATAGCGTTACGTTGATGAGATTATGTAACCCCACATTCCTCCATATCTTTACCAGCTCGAAGACTCACTTTTCCAGCGGGATAATGCTTGTACCCACGTAGAGAGAACTTCCCTAAACCTATACAAGAAGATCATGTCAATATCTTGCCATAGTCACTTAGATCTTCCAACCCTAAGCCAATCAAACACGTGGGAAGGTAACTGATGAATTTTTGGTTTTTCATCTATGATCCAGAAACTAAGAGTCAATCAATGCATTGGGAAGAGTCCAACTTCACGGAGAACTAGAAAAGCACGAATGAGCAAATCAAAGCTATGATGAAAAATAATCATTTTTTTTATATCCAAGGAATTGGCCAATTCATGGAATTGGGGTTCTAAAGGCCAAACTGTTTAAACAGCATTACTACTTTGAGGTTCTTGCTAAGCTCCGCGAGAAAATCAGAGAAAAAAAAGACGAATTGTGGGACAAAAAGTCATGGGCACATTGCATTATATGTCAATACGTTTGTAACCAAATATAATATCGAAAGGGTATATTTAAGAGGATAATAATTAAATATGTATAAATTTAAAATAAAAAAAATTTCAGCATCTGTCTCGTTATTTTATAGTCACACCTCGTATATCTAGTCATTTCAACGTGAAACAGACTATAATACGTGAATGTAACATAGAACCAACATAAGGAATTGAGAATCGGCGCGCATCGGGACTACAGAACGAAACGAGAACAATTAGAAGCAAGTGTTACTTACAATATATCTTGTAATTACTAATGTAGCAAACTTTAATTGTTGAAAAAACAGCAGCTGTGTGACAAATAATAAATAAAACCGCGAAATTACGTAATTGTTCCATTAAGGAGACGCGGTCAATCGTCGTTATAAAGGGGCACCTAAAAATAAACCTAACCTAGAAAATCGTTTTAAGTATTTTTACTACGGTTTCAATTAATACTGGTGCATTCGGGTGTCATTACATGGTCGAATCATCTATATAATTTATGTTACTCTTCTTCATTGAAGACATACTTATGTGTTAATTATCCATCCTAATTTTCTTAATATAAAATATACTTTTTGGTGCGTTTTCTTATTTAAAAAAATTCACATATTCCTTTAGTAAATTAAATTTTAATGCAAATTAGTGGATAAAATTTGCGAAAATTAACTTGAATTGAGTTTATTATTTGGAATGGATTCAAGAGAATAAAAAGATAAAAATAATTTCTTAATTGATACAAAATTTTAATTCTAATTCATGCAAAAATCTAATATAGTCAGTCCTGTTAACGCTATTGTCTTCATTTAGATTGCTTTGGAAGATGCCCAAAAAATCGTTCCAAATGACCGCCAAAAAGTAGCTACGACTACTGATAAATTTTAAACACAATAGCGTTAAATAGTGAAACTCTTCACTATTAGACTTGGCCGAACAAATAGCGTATTCTCCAAATTAGAATGCAGTTACAGAAGTTCACTAGAGTTGCAAGATATTATACTGAAAGATAATTTTTTCCTCTAATTTGAAAAGTGTTTAGAAGTGAAGCATAGAGATCAACTCTCCTGTCACTTGAACAAAATTTTAAAGAAATTTCCAATAAATCTGATTACACTGTGTCATATGAGTCTCATCAGTTTTCTTTGAACGTTTGGCTTGGGATTGTGGGTGACAGCATAATTGGACCGGTATTTTTACCAAGGAGACTTACCGGAGAGGTGTATCGCAACTTTTTGGAAAACACGATCCCTGGATTTCTGGAGGACGTACCATTAGCAATTAGAGATGCAATGTGGTATATGCACGATGGCGCACCAGCCCACTTTAGTCAAGTAGCTCGTGATTTCTTAACACAAGCATACGGAATCACTGGTTAGGCCGAGGTGGACCTCACTCATGGCCTGCACGATCCCCGGACTTAAATCCCCTGGATTTTTTCATGTGGGGCCATTTGAAGTCCTTGGTGTACGCTACTCCATTGGAAAACGTAGAAGACTTAAGAAACCGAATCATTGCTGGGTGCAACTCAATTAAAACCGATCCTGGTGTTTTTCAGAGAGTTCGCCAGTCAATGAGGAGAAGATTGGATTCTTGCATCCGAGCTAGAGGTGGTCACTTTACACAGTTTTTGTAATTTTAGGTTGATAAAATTGTTGGTTTGGTAAAATATTTGTTTTTGCCCTTGAATAAAACCTTGTTCTTTAATATTTTTTTTCTGTAATAAATGGACATGCACTAAAATGTTTTTTTTAATAAAAAACGGTACGTCGTACGATAAAAAGTTAAGAGAGCTTTTTTCTTTATAATTGAACAATATATAAAAGCATATTTGTATTTTTAGAGAAATCAGAGGCGTCCTATTTTTTCTTGAAAAATATCCTGTGACGTGCCAATACGCGCGCCACAGGTACGACTGCAACATCGTGTTGTATTGCAAAGTATGTGTCTCCCACAGCTATTAACACGCCTAAAATTTCATTATGATATCTCAAGCCGTTTTGGAAAAATCAAGCTTTTACTGTTTTTTAAAATTAAACTTCAACACGCTGTAGATCGGTAACGAAGCGTATGCGGACCTATGTTTATAGGAACTTTTTGTATAAAATGACCTGGGCAATCACCCCCTTTAATATTGCCGCATCTTTTTTAAACCCACTGTATATCAGAGGATCAAGTAAGAAAAGACCAGACAGATACATTTGAAAGAACCGCTCTCGAAGTTGCTAAGCTTAATTAAAGGAACGGGGCTTAAGAAAGTACTCTAACGAGAAATCAGGACCACTATAGATCTAGAAAGATCTTGTGGAATAGGCTTTGTAGCCACATCAAGTGATCTATTCTATATATGTGGTATATCTGCTAATATTAGCAGATATACCACAGAATGCACAGATAAACAGCCACTAATTTGTAAATAGTCAATTAAATTTCTTCACTAATTAAATCAGAATTGGTTATATATATATTACTTTTTTCATGGTTTTTATGGTTTGATTTGTTTTCGTACCACCAATCAAATTTGCTCCAAAGTAAATGGACATTTCTAAAATAATTTTTATCTTCATGTTTATATTAATTATTTTTCTTAAAATAACCTTAAGAATCACCCCTTTAAAAATTGACATTCAATTAAGAAACACCCTGTATAATTAGCTTTAACGAACTAACAAAGGTGATTAATTTAAATCTTAATTGATTAACAATTGTGATGCATAGTTAAGCAGTACACTTATTGAAGTATACTGCGCAAGTCCTGTAGTCACAATAAATGCTAATTGTCCATGAAGATAGATTGCCGCACTATTGGAGTTAAAAAAAAACCATTAGGTAAAATGTCGATGTTTTGACGCATGCCACTGTTTTTTAAATTCCTTTTCGTAATATTTTATACGATAGTCAGTATGTTTCAAGATGGGCAACCTAATAAATAAATTTAATTAGTCTAATAATTTGCTGTATTTTTAAATTTACGAGTATGAAATGCTTAGAGCGAATTTGGAGAAATTAGAGCAGGAAGAAGAAAAAAACAAACGAATTGGAATAGATGTTAGTATCAGTCGTATGTATATAGTTATATAGAGAAATCCGGGTGTCACTGTCAACGCTTTAGATTATTCACCCTTCCACAATGCACTTGCTTGGGGCGACATCCCTAAAAATTAAAAGCCACAGATTTGCTGTACGCTGTTATAACAAAACCATTGAACCAACCCCAACCCGCAACCCTAGTTTTGCAATAGATAGAGACCGCGAACACTAAAAGAAGTAGTATTTACACGTAAGTGTATATCTGCAAAAATCAATGTATTCACACAATTTAATCTTTTACCTGTGTAAGTGGGTGTATATGCATGTTATAATTAACACATAAATAATACTAAAAAATAGCACATCGATGTGTAAACATATCAAGTATTTGTAGTATTCGTGAATACAAATTAATATAAATATGTTAAAAACACATGGTTATACACAACGTATTTAAAAGTGGTCACTTCAACTACAGACACGTGTGTTTCGATCTCACGAACTCCTCAGTGCAGTTATGAAATGACATCTTAAGATTCGTTCCCGCATGATAAGCACAATCTCATGCAGGGCCTTTCCTGGCCGTCAGATGTCACGAGATATCTCATAAAATTACGGTGATCATGTGGGGAGCGAATTAACATGTCACTTTATAACTACACTGAGGAGTTCGTAAAATTGAAACACATGTGTCACATTGGTTAAATACGTTGTGTATGTCCATGTGTACAGTAGGGTTATGACTAAAGGCCGGATTATATGCAGTTTGCATAAAATTGCATATTTGCATAATATATGCATTTTGTATATTATTTGCATATTTTGGTAGTAATTCAGCATTTTTGCATATTTTAAGTATCCGAGTTTTATTTATCTACTAAATCAAATTTATTATAGGTATTACTAAAAATATGTCGTGGATGTAACAAACAAACGAAAATTAAACAGCCCTCTTAAAAATTAAAAATAGCATTTTATTAAGCTTCTTCCCGTTACTTTTCCGATAAGTGTCCCCGAGAATTTTTTAATGCTCTTCCCATACATCCAGGCCGAGACAAAATTCCAGGAGAAGCTAATACCTTAAAACTTCTAAATAAATACAAAAATAAATTTTACCAGAAAATTAGGAGTATATGTGTTTCTTTGCTATTCGGAGAAATTTATTCCCATATTCGAAAGTAATTTTATTTTAAACGTCATTTTACGTTGGCTTTTCGAAGTGTAAACTTGTGAATTGTGATATATAATAGCAAAAATGCCGAAAATAGCTACTGTGTCTGGATGGATTGCACCTTATTCAGAATTGCGTATGGATGGAGAAAAAGTATTTTGTGTAGCATGCTGCAAGATTGTGAGTAAAATTTTAAGTTTATTTCCTCTTATTAACTAATTAAGTTTTAAATTATTGGTTTATCTTTTACTAACGTTTATTTATTAAGAAAACAACCAAATGTTAAATGTGTGTGTCGGCAGATATTCCACTACATAAATTAAACAATTTAAATGTCAAATTATTTTTGCAAGAGTACATCAGCAAATATAACATTCCCGACGAGAGCACGCTAAAAAAATATATATTTGCTGTATCTATGCAGAAACATTGAATAGCATTAAGAAGGTTATTGCAAACAATTATCTTTATATATGCGTGGTGAAGGCAGCTTTCAACTTGAAAATCTTTTACCCAAATTTAATTCAGACAACTTGCTTGGCGCCCGGAATAAATCGTGTTGCAGAAGAAGTCAGAAATCATTTTCCCTTAGTAAATACTTTAATTAGTAGTGTTAAGAAAGTATTTCTAAAGGAACCAATACGAGTTCAGTTTTACAAACGACATCTACCCGGTGTATCGCTTCCTCCTCAACCAATAATCATACGATTGGCAACGTGGTAATAAAAAAATTTGAAAAGTCATGTTTTGATGTTAAAGGCGGAGTGGGACAGTCCGTGTATGAAACATTTTTAAGTGCAATAAGAAAAAATGAGGGTTTTAAAAAGCTAAAGGACATTGCTAAAATCTTGTGTGGTGATTTAGTAGAAAATATTAAGTTAACAATAGATGATATTTCGAATTCGAAATATGCTCCTATAACCAGCGTCGACGTAGAAAAGGTTCGTTCAATATATAAAAACATGTTTTCAGACAAGCGTCACAATTTTTCTATTGAAAACTTTGAGAAATATGTGATTGTAAATTGTTTTCATAGTTAATAATGTTGTAAAATGTTCTAAATAAACTTGTAGTAAACATAATAGAATATTTTTTCTACAGTAATCTATTTTCTAACATTCCTCGTATTTTTTTACCTGCATATTTTTCATAAAGAAGTGCATATTTAGGCTAAAACATCTGCGTATTTATGCGCATATTTTTTGGCATATAACCCGGCCTTTAATCATGAATATGTAAAATTTTGAAATTTTTATTAAATTAATGATTAGTTTCCACCTGATGAAGCCATTGTATAGTGTATTTTAAGAAGTGAAGACCATTCTTCAATAATTACTTGGTTCTATATTATATATTACAAGAAAAGATTCAAGCACGCTCTGATTTTTAAGGGAACAACAAACCAGCTACCTTCAGAAAAGTGTTAGATCACCATTTACATAGTGCCCTATATACATTTATGGATTATTATTACGTTCAAATATATTACGTTAGGCAGAAATATTGAAAAATGATTAAAGAATCTGAATTATGCAATAAAAACTGAATGAAAACTGCTACGGAGTATTTTTATATTAAAATGTGCTGGAAGGTGTTAATCAAATCGTTAAACGCTAAATAATTACTTCCTTTTTCAATTTATTTTGACCATTTAATTGCTAATTCTTGGTTTGCGTTTCTTGGTGTGTTTCGGTATACTTTTTAATTCATTAAAAAAACACAAAATAACAAGATGTATTACACAATGTTGCGTGGCTTTATTAAATGTTTAAAATTATTCCTTTTCAGTTTTGTTTGTGAACAATATGATGAGGTATAATTTTTTCACGTTTGTTACAGTACAGTTCATTCGTTTAACTTAGACGAATTTCGACGCATGCCGATGTCTGCTATGGGCACGTTCGGGCTATGAAAACAAAGACAAAGTGAACAGGGAGGTATTAGTATCATGCAGTAAAAATAAATTCGAACACGTGTGGCGTACGAACACAATCCAATTCAACCAACCCAGTAAATATGATCTAATGCGTCCTTCTCGCCTACATAAAATGAACCGACTGTACATGAACGACACTTTCTTAATTTGATTTAAATTCTATTAGAAGTCATTCAAGTAACAAGTCTGAACGTATGTTTATTGTATTAAGATGGGATCATATTGTACACGCAAGCCAAGAATAATATAGATGAGAATGGTATTACAAGTTTTGTAGGCTTGGTTTGAAATGTTCTTCTATTCCTTCTCGTCTTTTGCTTTCTTCCCAAAGTTGTCTACGGTTTATTCTCTTCAAATCTTTCCCAACCGCCTCCAGTTATCTCCTTTTTGGATTTCCTTTCCACTATTGGTTTATCTGTCCTACTCTTAAGACCTTTCTTGATATTCTATTTTCAAGTCTCGCCACATGTTTCATACAGCGCGTTCTGTACCACCT
This sequence comes from Melolontha melolontha, assembly GCA_935421215.2. Taxonomy (NCBI): domain Eukaryota; kingdom Metazoa; phylum Arthropoda; class Insecta; order Coleoptera; family Scarabaeidae; genus Melolontha; species Melolontha melolontha. The sequence goes on along the minus strand of OW285244.1, from coordinate 33,676,009 downwards.
AATAACAGCTGTGATTTCACATAGATCTCCAATTTTTTTATCTTCAAGTATCTCTTTTGGAATTGATACACAAAAAAATTATTACTTTGTTTTCTTGTCAACTTTTTCACACTTCCTTATTCCACGTTTTCAACAGAGAGGTGCTATCGTGAATCTTCCACGAATTAGAAGACTCCGCTCAGGTCGTTCGCGAGCATCGATGAAGCAAGGGACGTTCACTCGACGGCGATTTCCGATGAATCACCAAGCATGGGTAAACTATTGTACTGGTATTCAAGAGAGTCTAGAGAAGACGTCAACTTTATTAAAGACCGATAATGGGAGGCGATGCTCATTTTAACTTAAATAAATTTTTGGTCAGATACGATACCAGATTTTGGGGAACTGAACCTATTTATAAGGGCGGGGGCAATGACTGCGATTCTGAGGCTGAAGGCCAATGACGTATGGTGTCCTAACAAGGTTGTGGGGAGCCATAGAGATATCACAGGAACTATACTGGAAGAGCCGATATTTCAAATGCCGGTGGACAGTATGGCACCTGAAATTATGTTTACAGCTAAGTACACTGACGGATCACAATCTAGTCAAGGGGCAGGTGCAGGCATATGCGGAATGTGCCCTAGAAGGAAGATATCGATATGTCTGGGGAAATATACTACGGTTTTCCAGGCCGAATTGTTAGCAGTCGCAGCCTGCGCCGATGAAATTCGGGAAGCCGGCTGCGCAAGCAAAAAAATTAACATAATGACTGATAGTCAGGCGGCTATTAAAGCCATTATGAACCCATCTACCAGGTCTAAGCTGGTGAAATATTGTAAACAGGTCCTCAATAACCTGGCACAAGACAATACAGTGTCGCTAATATGGGTGCCACGACATGAGGGAATTAAAGGCAATGAGGTAGCCGACAAACTGGCCAAAGAAGGTACTAATAGGAACTTCATAGGACCAGAATCTGTATGTGGAATCACTAAGGATTCCGCTAAAAGGGAGATCTGGTTATGGCTAGAAAAAGAAGATAAAAGTAAATGGAGGTTAACGGAAGGTCAACTCCATACCAAAACACTACTAAGGGGGCTGGACGGAAAGTTTTCAGCCAACCTAATTCGTAGTAGCAAAAAAAGAAATTAAAATAATTACCGGGTTAATAACCGGACATTGTCCTTTAAGGAAGCATTTGTACACCATGGGCTTTGTTAGCGAGCCCTGGTGTAGGAGATGTGAAAAACAGGAGGAAACTAGCCTTCATGTAATATGCACGTGTGGGGAACTGAAGGAACTCAGACAAAAATATTTCGGGAGGGATCTATTGGATCCTTCGAGTGTACTTAAACTTCCCCTGAGGAGGATAGTGGCTTTTATCGAGGACACAAGGCTAACAGAGTGGAATTGAGAGATCTATTGGGGATAGTACAAAGAGAAGTGTGCTCAAGTGCCTGGACGTGGTGGCGTCCACCCCAAAACAGCGAAGAAGAAGAAGAAGAAGAACTGAAAATATAGCACCGTCTCAAAGTCATGTTTGGTGCGGAATTACATCAGAAAGGGTACAACCTCCATACTTCTGCAAGATAATAATGGAATATGGTCACGATTACCGGTGGAAGATATCGCCAAATGTCAAGCAATTTTGTGAGCACGCCTTTATTGTGGTGGCAACAAGATGGAGCAACTGCTTACTCAGCCCAGAGAGTCCATGCAGCTGTTAAGGCAAATTTTCCGAGAAAGAGTAATTTCCAGAAATGAGTTTCGTTGGCCGTTACGTGACGCCCCAGATTTCTATTTATGGTGATATTTGAAACAGCGAGTATTACTAAGCCACGCTCTCTTGCTGAGCTGAAGGATAATATTCGTTCGGAAATTGGAATGGTAACAAGAATCACTTTGCAAGCAGTTACGAAGAGTGTTATAGAAAGAACTCGCCTTTATGAAAAAGGGGTTAATTTAAAAGGATGTTATGTTGTATGATTTCATGTTTAGGCCAAAAAATCTCCAAAATGCGTATATTATGATGTTAAAAAGAAAATGAATAAATAGTTAAAAATAAAATAACTTCTTCGCTTTTCTATTTCTCTAAAGTTGGCTTTTTATTGAAGTATTACCTTGGAATCTTGTTGTAATTCTTAGTTAATTAATTGAGATTGTAAGTACATTTAGTTGTGTTATAAAACTTCCTTGAAGTAAATATTTATTAAATAAATTTAACATGTAACATGTTACAATGTAACAATATTGAATAAACAGTATCCGATAACAAATAATTATAGAAATAAAATATTGAATGTCCCGCTAAAAATATCCTGTTTGTATTAAAAGTCAATCTATTTTCCAAGGCTCTAAGTACCAATCTAAATTCAAAAGCAATTAAGTATTTATAGTGGATATATATTAGTCGAAAATCACCGCTGAAGAATTTGTACCCGGGCTATTTTTGCTGACGGGTATGTGGTGTCGAGAATGTCATTTATCTTTGAGATCCATGTGACGTATCCTAACAATAGCAAAAATGTCAATTTACAATTTTTTCCATAAATAGAACTAATTAACGACGGCCGGCATTCTGAAATCGGTTTCTTCTATTCCTTAGTATCTCTAGTCTCCTTTTTATGGATTGATTACGATATCTCTTAATGGAGACACGGATTAGAAACAAAAAAAAAACGACCACTGAGAAAACAGTAGATAAGCAGAGGTCTTTTTTATCGTCGCACACTCGATAAGTATGATTTATAGCACAAAAAAAACTTTAAATATTTTGATAAGAACATTTATATGAGATTTAAAAAAATGACAGAGTGTACGAGGGTTGATTCTTATGTTTTGTCACTGATTTAGTGGCAGTTGTTTGACTGATTGCAATTTTTTAGATTTATACAAGTCAAACTTATAGGTTACGTATATAAATTATTAATTTTGTATTACAATTCGTTCATACAGTTACTAAATATTAGGTTGTTCGAAAAAATGTCGTTTTTTTATAATGTAATAAACAGAGAGCGGACTGTAGCGATTGAATGACTAATTGCCCCGATAAAACGTTGTGGCGGTCTTGTTCGACTGCTTGCTCGATTGCATTCCTCGAGCAGGTGTTGTTATTTCCGTCGTTATGATAGTACATTGTGTCTATTCTTTCATAAATTCAATTCAACAGTGGCGTGTAAGACGGAATATACATTTATATATTATTTCGTTAGGCTTCGTTGAAATAATTACTTAAAAAATTATATCCGCTAATTTCCAAAGTGTATTCTCGTGTTTACATGATGTTATACATGCATATACATATATGTATTTATTCTTCTTGAGATAGTATATTTTCTATTCTCTTCTATAAGGGATTGTTTCTGGTTTCGTTTCTTTCAGTGTTATTTAGTTACAACGTTTGGTATTTAAAAAAATCCGTTTTATATTCTTATATTGTATATTTATCCTATAATTTTTTATAAATATTAACTTTAATTTACTACCTTATTTTGGAGTAGTTTTCGTTTCTTCTTTTTAGTCAATTTCTTTCTGTTCTTAGTATTTTCCTTTGTTTTAATTAACTATGGAGAATTCTCGTAGGGCAACCATGGTAGGATGGATTAGAAGCCATACAGATTGGTTGCATATTCGTAATGATACCGAGATATATTAATGTGCCTGTTCATTAAGTTTAAGGCGTCCACAAAAGTGTAATGTGAAGAGACATGTTTCTTCGAAAACTCATCTAGATAACATATGACCATCTGCACCGGACACTTTTAACGAAGAACTGTGTGAAGCTTTCATGGCGGCCAATATCTCACTTAAAAAGCTTAAGAATCCAGTCCTCAAGAGGTTTCTTACAAAATATACTGATCGTCATATACCAGATGAATCTACTTTACGTAAATACCACTTACCAAAATGTTATTTGAGAACCATTGAAAAAATACGAACCAACCTATCTGGTCATTATCTTTGGGTAAGTGCAGACGAAATAACGGATGTAATGGGACGATATGTGTTAAATATAGTTGTTGGTATTCTTCATCCGAGAACTTTATACCAACCATACTTAATTGCAACTAAAATATTGCTAGTCGTAAATGATGAAACAGTTGCAGAAGTATTTGATCAATGTATTCATAATATTCTGTTATCGGATAACAACTATAAAGACCAGATGCTATTATTCTCCACTAATGCGGCGGCTTATATGTTAAAAACAGAGAAGTTATTAAAGCAATCATATCCCAATACACTACACAGAGTATGTGAATACATCAGGGATCGTTTTCCAAATGTTAATAAGTTAGTTTCATCATTTAAAAAGATATTTTTCAAAGTTGAGACAAAAAGTTGATGCCATATTTAGCAGAAATCCAGATTTTAATATATTATATCAATTTTGCACAGACCCGATTGAAAAATCTACACATTCAAAGTATGGTGCACTTTTGCAACGTTTTAATCAGCACCCATCACCCGTTGTGATGTGGAACTGACATTTTCTATTTTTAAAGACGTTTTAACATCTAAAAGAACTAATTTAACACAGCTTGAACAAATTTTAGTTGTTCATAGTAATGTTTTACGCTTTCAATGTTTCGCAGAAAATACATAGTTTTGAGTTTTGTTCTTTGTAAATTATTTTTATTCAAAATTCGATACGCAATTCGCTTGTCAGCATTACTTTTGTTTCAGCAGTAGTCGCTGCCGGTTACCAAACTGTTTATTACATTATTTCTGTTGTGCATTGACATATACATATTAACTGCATATGTAGGTATGCGCCACACGCTTCAAATAGTTCGAAACTCACGGATCCCTTACAGAAACAAACCTATTGCGAATACAAGGCAGGCGCCTATGGGCTATGAATCAGCAATCGCTCGAGTCCGCTCTCTGGTAATAACTTTGTTTGCAAGGCATCTAAACACGATTTTTTTATTTGCAGATTGAAAAGATAGCTATTCTAAGCAATATACTACGTCGCTGTCATTTCATATTTAGTTGTGTCTTCTTACAACGGATAATGTAGTATAATGTAGACTGCCTCCTTGTGGTGTACCTTGGAAACGTGACTTGTCACGGCTAAATAGTCTGTTAGATCTAGGAAGGATTTCCTGGCAAAGAAAGAATTAGCATGAGCAGCGAAATCCTGGCCGCTTTTATGGGTTATTTATTTTACAAGTTGGAAAACACATGAAAAATATAAGCTTGTGATTTTTTTATAAAGGCCCGTGTTTTTAGTTTGTTTTTTGTTGTTTTTCTTATTTTTTTTTTCTATGCATTACATTTAAAGACAAAAATATAGCGATTTCATGTTTCTATTTTGGTTGATTTAGATATTTTTTGCAGTCCAAAATTTAAATATAGAACATTACATATGTACATGGATTTTTCGAATATTAAACAAAATAGCGACTGGTGTTGTATGGCCACTGCATATGCCAAGTCAAGCACATGATTTAGTTTAACGTCTAACGAATTTACCGTCGAACACTGGACGCGCTGACGTCGGTCAAAATGTAAACACTTATTTGAATGTACAATCAACCGCCACACTCAGAGCCCATTTTGACATAGTAATAACTTCGGTACCTAAGCATATAGGTGCGTATATAAAATATGTGAATATACATAATTCAGATTTCACCTTAAATTTATCGCCATATTTACTATGCAGATTTTTCTATTAATATTCTGTAATAGAACAGAGTGAGAGCGATTTGCAATATAATAATGCTCCCTCAATTCTTGCTTTGCCGGATAAAAATTTAGGGCGAGATGCGATCATAATTTGGGTACAATATGTCACAGCGTGACTAACAAGGGACGATGACGCCCGACAACGACGACGACGCCGAAGAACAGAAGAACAGAAAGAACAAATTTTTTAAACACAAAAAATTACTGTTTTTCTTATATATACATATGTGGTTATAATACTCGTGATTATTTTATAAAAAAAGGAAATTTACATTGTAATTTTACAATTTACCGTTGCTTTAATTATATTTTTTGGAATTTCGCTTACGTTAGCTATGTTATGTAATTTGTATTTAATATTTAAAAATATTTATTATTAATTTACAAAATATTAGGTCTATTTGTAATAATTTTATAAAATAATAAAATTACATTGTAATTTTACAATAATATTAAAAATAAAAATTAAAAATATGTATTGTTAATTTAACAAGGACTATGTCAATTTGGAATTATTTTATAAAATAATAAATTTCCATTGCAATTTTGCAATAATTTACAGTTTTTAATTACATTTTTCAGTTTCCACAGTTTTATGTAATTTTTAATTTAATATTTCAAAATATTCATTGTTAATTTATCAAGGATTATGTCAATTTGCAATTACATATTTTGTAAAATAATAAATTTATATTGTAAATTTACAATAATTTACTATTTTGAATTATATTTTTCAATCCTAACGCTTTCATGTAATTTGTAATTCAATATTTAAAAATACTCATTGCTAATTTATCAATGATTATGTCAATTTGCAATTACATATTTCGTAAAATAATAAATTTATATTGTAAATTTACAATAATTCACCGTTTTTAATTATAGTTTTCACAGTCCCCACGCTTATATGTAATTTGTAATTTAATATTTAAAAATATTTATTGTTAATTTATCAAGGATATTGTCAATTTACAATTACATATTTCGTAAAATAATAAATTTATATTGTAAATTTACAATAATTTACTATTTTGAATTATATTTTTCACAGTATGTAATTTGTAATTTAATATTTAAAAATATTCATTGTTAATTTATCAAGGATATTGTCAATTTGCAATTAAATATTTCGTAAAATAATAAATTTACATTTTTTTACATTTACATTTACAATTTAAATTTACAATTTTACAATAATTCGCAGTTTTCAATTATATTTTTCAAACTTCCCTTAGTTTGATGTCATTTGTAATTTAATATATAAAAATATTCATTGTTAATTTATCAAGGATATTGTCAATTTGCAATTACATATTTCGTAAAATAATAAATTTACATTGTAATTTTACAATAATTCACCGTTTTCAATTATATTTTTCAAACTTCCCTTAGTTTGATGTAATTTGTAATTTAATATTTAAAAATATTCATTGGTAATTTATCAAGGATTACGTCAATTTGGAATTATTTTATAAAATAATAAATTTACATTGTAATTTTACAATAATTCACCGTTTTCAATTATATTTTTCAAAATTCCCCTTAGTTTTATATAATTTATAATTTAATATTTAAACATATTCATTGCTAATTTATCCAGGATTACGTCAATTTGGAATTATTTTATAAAATAATAAATTTACACTGTAATTTTAAAATAATTCACCATTTTCAATTATATTTTTCAAACTTATTATAGTTTTACGTAATTTGTAATATAATATTTAAAAATATTAAATGCTAATTTATCAAGGATTACGCAATTTGGAATTATTTTGTAAAATAATAAATTTACGCTGTAATTTTACAATAATTCACCGTTTTCAAATATATTTTTCAAACTTCCCTTAGTTTTATGTAATTTGTAATTTAATATTTAAAAATATTCATTGCTAATTTATCAAGAATTACGTCAGTTTGGAATTATTTTATAAAATAATAAATTTACATTGTAATTTTACAATAATTCACCGGTTTCAATTATATTTTTCAAACTTCCCTTAGTTTTATGTAATTTGTAATTTAATATTTAAAAATATTCATTGTTAATTTAACAAGGATTATGCTAATTTGCAGTTATTTTATAAAACCATAAAAACACACAATAGACGGCATAGAAGAACATTCGGCGCTGCTAATTGACTAATGCCAACAGCGCGAACGGCGAACCAACTATCGCCGTCTTCATGACAAGTGTAAGACTTGGCAAGTGATTTTCTGCTGATTTTCTCAGCCGCAACTTACGGAAACTTATATTAACGTGTGTCCACTATAAAACACACAGCTCTGGCATGTGTTTTCCACAGCCAATTGTTAATAATATTTTGATATTATTAAAAATATTTTTGTTTTATATAATAAAAAATAGCGAGGGTTTTATCCACTCAAATATGCTTCAAATTGTTTTGTTACTTTGCGCTTTTTTAAATTCGTTTCCAGAAATATTTCCTGCCGCCCTTGGATTATGCAATTTTCAATTTTAATATTTAAAAATAACAATTGTTAATTTACCAAGGACTAGATCTACTTGCAATCATAAAATAATAAAACTACAATGTAATTTTACAATTAGTTATCACACTTATGACTTTTCGAATTATATTTTTCGCCTTTCGCGTTTACTTGAGCAATATTATATAATTAGTAATTTAATATTATTAATAAAGCTTACTTACGATTATGCCTGTATGTAACTATCAAATAAAATAATAAATTTACGTTGTAATTTTACATTAATTTATGGTCTTTTTTAAAATTATATTATTTGCACTTCCCAATAATAATTTTAGCAATTTTAAAGTGGAATTTGTTAAAACTTATTTAGGATTATGCCTGTTTGTAATTATTTTATAAAATAATAAATTTACATTGTAATTTTACATTAATTTATCGTCCTTTTTTAAATTATATTATTTGCACTTCCCAATAACAATTTTAGCAATTTTAAGTGACCAAGCAACGCAATTGCACACGTATATAGTAAATGAGTAATTACACATTAGGATAAATGGATGATAACGCTTCACAAAGATCTCATTCCAATCGAGAATGGGATTTTATGCATGAGTTGATCGGGAATCATCACTGAATATCGGGTTATTCGAAATATCCATGTCAGCGATATTTACCGCTGTTAATCTATAAAATATTGGAAAGCTATAAAAAAAAATTGTACTGGGGTAGTCGCTTTTTTAATACCAATAATAAAAGTTGTGTACATTTTACCTCAATTTAAAAAAAATGAAAATTAAAAGGAACGTTTCTTTTACTTATTAAATTACTGTTAATGGCTGTTGCAATTGGTTCTTGATAAAACATTGTATTTAAATATACTTGATACAAATTATAATAAAAAACAATTGATAAATTTCACTGTTTTATTTTATTGTTTTGAAAATATTGTTTCAGTAAGTTCAACCATTCTCAAAGACAGATTTTATTCAACCAAATGTAGGGACATAACTTACTATGTGATGTATATATACACTGTGCCCATAAAGTATGGACACAAGCCCGTAATAACGTTATCTTGCATTATTTGACAAAATGCGAAGATATATCGATTAATGTTTTTTATTAGCTATATTTAGATGCTACTATTTTGTTTTTTCCGTCGACCTTGAATAAGTTATGACGTCATTGATATTTTTTTTAAATGTCAACCCCATTTTTTTTTATGGATTTTGAAAACTTTTACAATTCTTTATTCGATGGTTTAAACATTTTGGTGTTAGTGTTACATTAGAAAAGTCTATGTGACACAACCGGAAAATTTGAACGTTTTACGACAACGCATCATCTACGAAACCAGACTAATCACTCCCGAAATATTACAGTATGTGCGAAATGGAATTTATCATCGCTTAGGATTTGTCAACAAAATGAAGGAAAACATTTTGAGCATTTGTTATAAATTTGATACTGAAAATGTCAAAAATAAAACTTAGAATTACAACACAGTTTACTCAAAAATTTTCTAATGTAACATACCAAAATTTTTACAACATCGATTAAGAATTGTAAAAGCTATCAAAAAAAAAAGTGGGTTTGACATTTAAAAAAAATATCAATGACGTCATAACATTCAAGGTCGACGGAAAAAATAAAATAGTAGTATCTAAATATAGCTAATAAAAAACATTAATCGACATATCTTTGCATTTTGTCAAATAATGCACAATAATGTTACTACGGGCTTGTGTCCATACTTTATGGACGCAAATGATTACTCAAAAATTTTCTAATGTAACATACCAAAATTTTTACATCATCGAATAAAAAATTGTAAAGGCTTTCAAAATCCACAAAAAAAATGGGGTTGACATTTAAAAAAATTATCAATGACGTCATAACTTATTCAAGGTCGACGGAAAAAAACAAAATGGTAGCATCTAAATATAGCTAATAGAAAACATTAATCGACATATCTTTGCATTTTGTCAAATAATGCACAATAACGTTACTACGGGCTTGTGTCCATACTTTATGGACACAGTGTATATATATATATATAATAACTTCGTGACCTTGGTATGATATGGTAAACCCAATCAGTAGGCGATTAAAGGTCTGTATATTACTTCAAAATATATGTATTTAAAAAACTCAGAGTTTTTTAAATACATATATTTTGAAGTAATATACAGACCTTTAATCGCCTACTGATTAGGTTTACCATATATATATATATATATATATATATATATATATATATATATATATAATTATAAAAATTTCTTGACCGTACTAATATAAATTCATTAATATTTGGGTTAGTGGTCTGTTTACATTAAAACTCAAATGTTCATTCTCTCAATATTTCGTTATCATTAATAACTTCGTCAGGAGGTACTATAGAATTTCAATATATAATTTACACTTCTACTAATGTATTACTTACATATTATATAGACATCCAGTTGAAAAAGGTTCAAATTTTAAAAATAATTACTGTGTTAGTTTTGTTTTAAAATGTAATTTTCAAGTGTTTAGTAGTGAGTTACTAGTTACAATTATGTGCGAATTAATTAATAAGACCAAAGCTTAACTCTAGTTGTAAGCCTCTTTTTGAATATATTAGTAGAAGTGTAAATTATATATTGCAATTTCATAGTATCTCCTGACGAAGTTATTAATGATAACGAAATGTTGAGGGAATGAAAATTTGAGTTTTAATGTAAACAGACCGTTAACCAAAATATTAATGAATGTATATATATATATATATATATATATATAAAGATAATTATTTCTTGACCTTTGTATGTTATGGTAAATTCAATTTGTTGGCGATTTAAGGTCTGACAGTATATTAATATACTGTCATTTATATTTTATATTCCATGAAAAAGGCATCATTTGCCGAAACATGTAGGATTGTTTTAAATATATGCATTTTTAAGTAAAACCAGACCTTAAATCGCCAACTAATGATAATGATATATATATATATATATATATATATAGTAGATTTAATTAGTTGGCGATTTAAGGTCTGGTTCTACTTAAAAATGCATATATTTAAAACAATCCTACATGTTTCGGCAAATGATGCCTTTTTCATGGAATATAAAATATAAATGACAGTATATTAATATACTGTCAGACCTTAAATCGCCAACAAATTGAATTTACCATAACATACAAAGGTCAAGAAATAATTATCTTTATATATATATATATATATATATATATACATTCATTAATATTTTGGTTATCGGTCTGTTTACATTAAAACTCAAATTTTCATTCCCTCAACATTTCGTTATCATTAATAACTTCGTCAGGAGATACTATGAAATTGCAATATATAATTTACACTTCTACTAATATATTCAAAAAGAGACTTACAACTAGAGTTAAGCTTTGGTCTTATTAATTAATTCGCACATAATTGTAACTAGTAACTCACTACTAAACACTTGAAAATTACATTTTAAAGCAAAACTAACACAGTAATTATTTTTAAAATTTGAACCTTTTTCAACTGGATGTCTATATAATATGTAAGTAATACATTAGTAGAAGTGTAAATTATATATAGTGTATTATATATATTATAAATCTACTATATATATATATGAAGGTGTAGTTTCTCGGGTTCTTGGCTGCATGTGAGTCTTGTCCTGAAAAGGACTATTTACTCTACGTTTCAACGAGATCGCACTCGTCATCTTCAGGAGCTAGTCGGTTTGTCGCCGATTAGAGCTGGAGATCGTCTAATGTGCGCCTAGCAATACCTCTTGTTATATGCTGCTGTGTCGGGAGGGAAAATAAATACCAAGTATCAAAGGACACGATTAATCTAATAGAACACTGCCTGGCAAACACTTATTTCACCTACAATAGCCAAAAGTACCGACAAGTGGAGGGCGCACCGATGGGATCTCCTCTGTCACCGATTATTACCAACATATTCATGGAGAACTTCGAAGCAAAGGCATTAAACAACTGCGCAGACAAGCCCAATTTGTGGCTACGATATGTCGACAAATAACTCATTAAATATTGCTTAATCTATGTTTTCAATTTCAAAGAGGTCAAATTGGGTCAAAATTTTGTATGGCTTACAGAAGATCAAACATTTAGAGAACTTGCACCATTTTAAGGTTATGTACTCTGATGGGTAATTTTAAAGTATACCGACGTAAACATAAAGCAGTATCAATGACACACATTTATACTTACTTGTCTCTTTATTTTGCATTTTACAGAAATTAATTATCTTCAACACAATTCGAGAAACACACAGTTAAAGTTGACCAATAAATAAATACTGATCTCGCTAGCACATTTGTAAAAATATTACGTCGAATGACTTTGACATATACATATATAACGGTGCTTTATATTTAGCACAAATAAAAATTAGGTATATTTGTTTTGAATGGTTGCCTATTAGAAAACAACAACAACGAAAGTAAAACTGAACTTTGATTTTTTCACTTTTGCACAGAAAAAGCGGCCGTTTGACCTAATGTGCGATGGTACAAAAAATAACCCACCAATTATTTGGTTTTTTCTTGTAAAACATGGAGTTTATATTTTTGTTAATTAATGTTTTATAGTTTGAATATGTATTATAAATAAGAATATAACAAAAAAGTTTATTTCTTTTCCTTAAAAAATCCTCTAGAGCTTTTTTTGAAGTGAAATTTCCGGACCTGAAAGAGTTACGTTTTTTTAGAAATTAATTGTTTTGTTTATTTATGCATTGTTGTATTGTCACATAGAATCAAAATTTTATTGGTCTATTTGTATTACTCTGTTGGGCAAAAATAAATTATTATTATTGCTATAAATATTTAAATAACAAACACTCAAACAACATAAAAATATTGGTGGATTAATAAACATATGCAGCAGTTTCTGTAAAATTAAATTCCCCTAAACTGTTTATACTTCCTCGAAAAATCGACTGAAATATTGCTAATGCGAGACGTGTACTGCTGCCAACGAAATAAAAAGATTGTTTGACCTATAAAAAAGGTCAAATTTTAGTGTGCATTATAGGGGATAAGTTGTCCCTTTTGAGTAATAACTTCAAACAATTAACCTCGCGTGACCTTTTATGCAACCCTTAAGGTAAAAAGTCAATAATAGTATTATGTGTAAAATGCCAGTTATTACAGTTACATCTTATTACGCGGCACGATTTTAAAAATAATGCGACCGTTCGCCCCGCAAGTTAGGAGAAGAATAAAAAGTCAAATAAGGCTCGTCTAAAGTCAGGTAGATATGTATATACGTACGTATCCGTTAGCTTAAAGATGTAAAAGGTTTCAAGAAACGCCCACTCGAAAATTTTTACAAATACCAGGACAGATGTTAACAGTGGTAAAGTGTAATAATTTGCGTTAAATATGGCTTTAATAAAATCTCATTGAATGCCTTTGCAGTTGTCAGGAAAAAAAAATTAAAAGCAAACAGTTTTTCGGATAAAAGAAGGTGTGTTCTGGGTATTTATAAAATACAATAACGTTTAAACGTGGTGATAAATTCTTGAGACACAATTTCAAACTTCTATACATTCCATAACTATATAATGCAGAAGTTACGTTTTCTTGTTTGATTGCATACGTCACGATCACCCTATTCGATGCTCGCCACATATATACCGCTAGTACAATGAAATTACACTATTGCAATACGATGCTCCCTTCATACTAAAAAGCCACGAGTTCCGCATACGATAAGGGTGCATCATATCGTATGAACTAATCTTGATAACGTGTCAACGAGGGAGGATGGAGATGTATGAAAAATGTGAAACAATAGTATATTTTGAATGATCTTGTGAACAACAAAAACTTATTATACTCAAAAATAGCGAATTGAATGTACATGACTACGTATTAATAACAATGAGTATTAAGTAAATCAAAAAATTGTGTCAAACATTCAAAAAATTCTTATATTTAAAGTTATTTTAACAGAAAAATTTCGATATACCTACATATTGCTATGGCTTTTTTCCCCGCAACATTTAGTGAACATTTTGTGAAAAACATTATTTTAATATTAAATTATATTTTTCAGTAACCCTGTATGTTGTATGAACTTTGATGTTAGTTTGACTTGATTTATTTTGAGATGTGGTGGGACGTCGGTTCCTATTTCCGTTTAGACACGTTTTGATATCTAAGTAAGAGTCCTGTATTGGGAGATAAAATCTTTTTTATCTTTCATTTCAATTAAATTCGGTTTTTGTTTTTTGAATTCATTGTGTTTTGTGATTGCTTTTCTCATTAACGAATACCCGTGTTAGGAAAGAAGACGAAAGTTTTTCACAAATTTTTTATTTATTTTTCAACGTAATCACCTTTTAGTACAATACACTTTTCCCAACGTTTCTGCCATTTCTTTAACCCCTCCAAAAAATACGATTTGTCAAACTCTGCAAAATACGCTTCTGTCTCGACGATAACCTTCTCGTTTGAGCTGAATCTTTTTCCCCCGAGCCACGTTTTCATATTGGGGAACAGAAAGAAGTCGCAGGGAGCCAAGTCAGGCGAGTACGGTGGGTGCGGCAGCAATTCGTGGTGCAGTTCATGCAACTTTGCCGCGACAATTCTGGATGAATGTGCTGGTGCATTATCGTGATGAAACAGCACTTTTTTCTTAGCCAAATGGGGCCGTGTCTCCTTCAATTTTATATCGAATCGGTCCAATAATTCACTGTAGTACTGCCCCGTGACCGTTCTTCCTTTCTGCAAAAAGTCCATCAGGATTATTCCGTTGGAATCCCAAAAAATCGTGGCCATGACCTTTCCGGCCGATGGGACCGTCTTTGTCTTCTTCGGAGCAGATTCACCCCGAAAAATCCATTGTTTTGACTGTCGCTTGGACTCTGGCGTATAATAATGGATCCAGGTTTCATCAACCGTGACGACTCGACGCAAAAACTCCTGCGAATTTCTCTTAAAGAGGTCCAAACACTGCTTCGACATTGACAACCGTATCCGCTTGTTGTCCACCGTAAGCTATCGCGGCACCCATCGGGCCGACACCTTTCTCACCGATAACTTATCATGTAAAATATTAATTGCCGTTCCGTACGACACGCCTACGGCCTCTGCTACTTCGCGCACTTTCGTTCGGCGATCAGCGAGAATCATGTCGTGGACCTTTTCAACGATTTCCTCGGTAACCACGTCTGCCGGGCGGCCTGGGCGCTCCTCATCAAAAACAGATTTACGACCACGCTTAAATTCGTTGAACCAATATCTTACGGTTGTCATAGATGATGAAGGGTCCCCATAGACAGCATCCAACTTTGCTTTTATTTCTTCGCATGTTTTTCCATCCAAAAATAAAAAGCGAATTACGGATCGATATTGCTCTTTTTCCATTTTATCGAGAAACACGAAACACGTGTGATACAACTGGCTGCCAAATAAAAACTAACCTATGAATCAGTCTGAAATTTATTATGGTGTTGTCTGACAGATGGTAGTACACGACGGTAATGCCAACTTCCATCAGGAGCGCCACCTGCCTTCAAGCACGGGTACTTACTGATCTTCCCTCGTACTTCGTATTTTGAATTTATTACTCTCTTATTTGCACGTGTTCTCCTTTGTTATATGAGATAAAAAACCTACGTATGTTTTATTTCACATTTATAATATTATTTCTTTATTGAATGCATTTATTGTATATCGATTGTATGTATTTTTCTATATTTTAATATTAGTTAAATATAGATGACAAAGATATAATTTTTTGTGTCTAGTACTTTTTTTTTGGGTAACGATAAAATTCTAGAACGTTTGATTTTCAAGGTTGGTTTTTATATCTGTGGTATCGCGCAGGTCTTTGTAAGATTTCGGGTTTGACAGATTGTATTCTGTTTACATTTTGACTTAGTTATTCTGGGGTGTTAATTAAAAATATATTTGTGATTTATTAGTTATTATTTTTGTTTGCGAGTCATAAGAGGATGTTTAAATTTGCTTAGCTGTAATTATCAGCAAATTAAGTTTACCTCTATGTGTAATTGTAATACACAGGTCTTTATACTTCATAAAGATTTATTTTTTTAAATTTTTTTTTAATAAACTTTAATTTGGAAACTGTGACTTTATTATTACCTTTGTGTGAATTATTGATTTTGGCGCCCAGTATTTTTGTAGAAGAGAAGTACCACTTTTTCCATTGGAAACCCTGAGAGGAAAGCTGTTTTATAAAAGAAAAGTAACCGATTGAGCATTAAAGTTGGACAGTGTTGTGGTGAATAGTGGTTCAGTCAACTACGAACTCACTATTCATAGCAATATGTTGTCACTGATTTGCGTTAATTTCGTCTTCTTCTTCTGAGTTTTTGGATTGAACACTAATAAGTACAATAGTCACTTGAGCACAATGCTCTTTGTACCACCCCCAATAGGTGTTCCCTGTGTTCCCGATAAAAGTCATTACTCGCCTCAGGAAATTTGTGTACTCTCGTAGGATCCAGTAGATCTCTTCCGAAATATTTCTATCTGAGTTTCTTCAGTTGCTCACACGTGCATATTACATCTAGGCTAATCTTCTCCCGTTTTTCACATTTTCTACACTAGGGGTCGTTAGCCATGCTCATACTGTATAAATGCTTCCTCAAAGGTAATATCCGGTTATCAAGCTGGTGATGGTCTTGTGTCGCAACTCTTTAGTTGCTTCTAATTAGGTTGAGGGAAAGCCTAGCATCTAGCTCTCCTAGTTTGGAATTGAGCTTCCGTTAGCTTCCATTTATTCTTTTATGTTCTTTTTCTAGTCATAACCAGATTTGCCTTCCACCGAAATATTTAATGATTCCACATGCAGGTGCTGGTTAGAGCTTTCAATGGCCACTTGGCCAGTTCATCGGCCATCTCATTGCCTTTAATCTCCTCATGTTCTGGTGACACATTTTTGTCTTGCGCCTGTGTATTGAGGACTTGTTTGTTATGTTTAACTAGTTTCTGGTAATTGGGTTCATAATGGTCTTAACAGTCGCTTGATTATGTCATTATGTTGATCTTTCTATTTTTACGGTCGATTTCCCGAATTTCCTTATGATTTCTTGCCTCTAGGACACATTTCACAGATTCCTGCATCTGTGCCATTATTGGATTGCGATCTACCACCAGATATCGGCGCCTTAATTGCTCAAGTGATTCTTTGCTTGTTTCGTAGTTGGTACAAATATGCGTTAAATTTTTTAGAAAATCTAAATTTCCAAGTCGTGTTTTCTTGATTTTACAGAAATTGTACATACTATAACGTCTATAAGTTTTATCGCATATAAAAGTGTCCCGTATCGTTATGTTCAAATTTTAGGAGTGTAAAGTAGACTTCATTTCAAGTAACAAAAACGCAAAACTTGTATATCCATTTTTATTTGTTTCAAAGTTACAGACCTATGATTGTGATTGTCAGACCAAGAAAATAATATAATCCTAGTCAATAAAAACTGATTTTATATAAAAAAGTTCAATTAATAATATTTTCGAAATGTCCACCTCCTTGTTGAATGCAGGCTTGTGCCCATAAGCCAACAGAAGAAGTACTTATCCGAATTTAATACTTGTTTTGTCGGATTTGCTCGGCCGCCAGGTGAATACTATCCAACAACTTTTCTCTTGTGTTCGAAACTTGCGCGTAGACTAAATTTTTCATATACCCCCATAAGTAAAAGTCAAAGGGATTAAAATCGGGCGATCTGGGTGGCCATGCAACAGGACCACCTCGGCCAATCCATCTTGGATAATTGACGTTAACCCAATTTCGGACAGCAATTCCGAAATGTGGTGGTGCCCCATCCATGTGAAACCACATGTCTCGTCGAACATTCAGTGGGACATCCTCTAAAAGACCTGGCAGTTCGTCAATAAGAAATTGAAGGTAAGTCCGCATTTAACCTCCCAGGAAGAACGACAGGACCAATCAACAAGTCATCGATTAGGGCCGCCCAAACGTTAATAGAAAATTCATGTTGAAATTTAGATGGGCGTATAGCATTGGGATTTTCTGATGACCACCTGTGCAGGTTTCTCAGATTCGCAACACCACTTCTCGTGAACGTAGATTCATCTGTCCAGAGGACTGTTCTGCAGAAATTAAAATGAATCCGTGACTGTCTTAATATACAGGTAGAATAAACTAGACGAGAATAGTGGTCTGCCTCAAGCAAACCGTGTCCCCTGAGATAGTGATATGGATATAAGCCCTCATGTTTTAAAATTTGCCAAACTGTCGTTCGTGGCACTCCTAGTTGTCTACGTACACTAAGAGATCCCTTGTCACAATAGCTACTGCTTCTTCCTCTAAGTCTGCTGGCAAATTTACTCCTAGGTCAAAAAGATAATCACGCAGTCCGCATTCCCGAAATTGTCTGTGTACTTCCAGAAACGTTCTGTAATGAGGAATGTGCCTATCGTGAAACCGATGTCGGTATTCAATAACTCCTTGACGTGCGCTGCCGTTACAGTAGCCATACACAAAATGTATGTCCGCATACTGTTGAGAAGAAAATCGGTAAGGCATTTTGAATAAAGAAAACGTGTCCACTCACTAATAAGCTGTTGTATGAACTGAAACGTAATGTAATCCTTTATTAAAAAATGCAACGTAAACAGTCATCTGAACATTTGTTTATTGTATGATATTCATGGTTCAGCACTTACGAAATAAGTAAGAACCTTCTTTATCATAAATCAATTTCCAGTACTCTTTTTAGTAGATCTCCAAGATATTACTGTATGCACTACGACGCGTGTTTATTTATTTTAGGATAACATTTTATTATGCGACGTTAACAATCACAGGCCTGTTATTGAATCGTATAACTTTCTTCAAATAAAATCAGTTTGTATTGACTTTAGGATTACATTTTTTTTCATGATCTGACAATCACATTCATAGATCTGTAACTAGATCTGAAACAAATAAAAATGGATATACAAGTTTTGCGTTTTTGTTACTTGAAATGAAGTCTACTTTACACTCCTAAGATTTGAACATAACGATACGGGACACTTGTATATTTAAACTAGGTCGCATTGATTTGTATTTTTTATAAATAATCTTATTACCTTCTTGTATTGATCTATGCTGACATATGTATGTAAATGAGTTATATTGATAACATTCATCCTAATGAGAGTATCTAATTCTTGCAAAACAATATAATTGGAATCTATACTCGATGCACTGATAATAAACGGTCCTTGAACATATCTAAATGCTGCTTTGAATCTTTTATGGAACAATAAAGCTATTGACACTCTTTTTACGGTATTTATTATCTTAGTAAATATCTACTAAAAATCTTAGTAGTATTCAGAACATGTCGCCTTTTTACTAATTCGAATTTGTCATTCGAATAACCAGAGACTTTATTAATTGGACTGCTGTTAAACTGTTTTTCTTTGTTTTTATCGTAAGTCGTAATATATTCTTGCCATATGGTGATTTATGTATATAGAAATCAAATGGTGCGAGTTGAAAGAAAGTTTCTGAAGTACTTGGAATTTTATTACATAGATGGCGCTTATCCAGGGAGAAACATTTAATGAAGCACTTTTTTTGGAAAGGTACGTTTTGATGAACGGCACCTAAAATACTCATCGTTCATTGCTGTTAAAAGAAAGTTTCTGAAGTACTTGGAAATTTTATTACTAGATGGCGCTTATCCAAGGAGAAACATTTTATGAAGCACTTTTTTGGAAAGGTACGTTTTGATGAACGGTACCTAAAATACTCATCGTTCATTGCTGCCCACATAATAAGTGTAAGAAAAAGCAAGTGGTTTTCATCGGACAATAATAATTGTAACCGACGGAAACTGTATTGTCTCCACTATTAGTCGAACAGATTGTACAGCGCACATAACAAAATCAATTTGAAACATACTTGAGTGGGTAAAACTGCACTATTTTTTGTATAAAAAAAATACAGGACGCAGGAATAAAATTTATTTATTATATTTGAGTCCTAATTACAAAATTATCCTGACTTAGAATCAATTTATGTAGTATATTTGTTGATAAATTTATTTGTTTTAATTTTTTTAGAATATTTCTATGTTGATTAGTCATGTTTATATAAGAATTGACTCTACCGAACTAACGAATCGCCTTGTACAAGTACTAAAAATAAAAACGTTTCGACAGATGGGAACGTTTGCATTATATCTATAAGAAGTTCTTAAGGTAGTGATAAAAACGAAATCTAACTGGGAACGAAACGCTATCCGGAATAAATTGCTTTTTAATCTTGGCACGGGGAAAAATGGTTAAAAAATAGTTAAACTTAGAGATGTTAAACGTCACCAACAAATCTTCTCCCAGCAAAATCAGATCACACTCACATACTGTACGAGCGAAAAAAAAATCGGGGCTACTTTGTTATGCACCCCAATAGCAAGCGAGCGTACTATTTCATTGTGATTTATCTGCACTCGGCTAAAAGAATAGAAAAAACGACGCTGAATCAATCAGCCATTATTTTAGACGTTAGACCTGTGAAAGATATAAAAGCCCGAGGTCAAATCGCGGGTCATTTTCGCGGTAGAAGATTTTCGAGAGATGTGAAAAATGTCTCGGACGTAAGAAAAAGAAAGGGATATCATATATGCAATTAGTATTGGTCACACCGTCGTCTATATATATATATATATATATATATATATATATATATATAATTTCGTTTTATAATGTAATGATTGTAGTCGTGTTTATATAGGTCAAACAGAACAACATTTAAAAGAAAGAATTAACGGTTACAAATATCCAAAAAACGTTACAGCTTTAAAAAAACATGAAACTAAAAATAACCACACTTTCAATTACAAAGAAGTTAAAATACTACAAACCGAAACAAATTACAAAGCAAAATCAGTATTAGAGTTAATTCATATTCAACATGAAGAAGACGTCGTCAATGACCGTCATGAAATTTCAAATCTGTCGAAATTATATTTCTCATTAATCTAAAACATCCGTAATATAAACAACGTAAAAATTCAAATCCAATAACACTCATTCACACCAAGCCGAAAGTATCAAATTACAGACAAGGACAAAATACAAAAATTTAAAATATATACATACTTTAGAGTCTTTAGACCTACTAAAATTCAGTCTACTTCCATATTTTGAAAGTATAATGTGCCAATTTTAAATTTTAAGTAAATTATTTCAAACTGTTAAAAAACTGTAAAAAATAAGAATACATATTGTAAGTACCATAAATATATATAAACGAACTCAAAGAAATAATTAACCATATATATATATATATATATATATATATATATATATATAGGAGAAAGTTCTTGGGGATTCCAGAATGTTATTATGGGTAGTTCTTTATTTCATTCTACCAATATTTTACATCCTATTTTGGTATGCTTCTTCAGGGTTTCTGAAATTTGAATTTTAATTGTAGTCGAAAGTTTACAATTTGACATCTATGAGCGCAAGGATGATATCGCCACGTGTATAATTCTATGTTCTTTTTTTTTGAGTAGGAGGTCCGAACACACAACACGAACAGACGTAGCACGAAAACAGATTAAAAAAAAATCATGATGCAGCTAAAATTGTGGACAAAATTTAAAAATAATAATAAATAAATAAAATTGAAATATAAATGGAACAGCACTAAAACGTGGACGATGCGGGCAACGGTACACGAATGTCAAAACTCAACATTTGACATTTGTGTACCGTTGTCTGCATATATATATATATATAGTAAATTCAATTTGTTGGCGATTTAAGGTCTGGTTTTACTTCAAAATATATATATTTAAAACAGTCCTACATGTTTCGGCAAATGATGCCTTTTTCAAGGAATATAAAATATAAATGACAGTATATTAACATACTGTCATTTATATTTTATATTCCTTGAAAAAGGCATCATTTGCCAAAACATTTAGGATTGTTTTAAATATATATATTTTGAAGTAAAACCAGACCTTAAATCGCCAACAAATTGAATTTACCATAACATACAAAGGTCACGAAATAATTATCTACATATATATATATATATATATATATATATATAGATAATTATTTCTTGACCTTTGTATGTTATGGTAGATTCAATTAGTTGGCGATTTAAGGTCTGGTTTTACTTCAAAATGTATATATTTAAAACAATCTTACATGTTTCGGCATATGACGCCTTTCTCAAAGAATTCAAAATATAAAATATATTTTAAATTCTAAACCAGACCTTAAATCGACAACTAATTGAATCTACTATATATATATGTATATATGTATATATATATATATACATATATACATATATATATATATATATATATATATATATATATATATATTTAGTGTTTATAAGAAATTAAAATTTATTTCTTATTTATTTTATTGGCCGTGTGCATAATATTAAAATAATAAGCTTTTTTTGGTTTAGCGACCTTTATTGAAAATTCAATTTATTTAAATATCGACGTTTCGACTTTTTTGTGTATAATCAAGTCTTTTTCAAGTGATTTAGAACAAATTTATTTCGATGTTAAAACACATGCCACAGTGCAATATGCATGCTCGGAACCAATGTTGACCCATTCATTACTGTTCTAAATCACTTGAAAAAGACTTGATTATACACAAAAAAGTCGAAACGTCGATACTTAAAAAAATAGAATTTTCAATAAAGGTCGCTAAACAAAAAAAAGCTTATTATTATAATATATATATATATATAGACTTCTAAATATTATCGACTGTACTATATTAGAAAAAATTAATTGAACGCGCAAGCAGTCTGTCAAATACAAAAACTCATTTATTTCACTCTATATTTCATAATGATTTGTTACTTCTTCAGGAGTTCAATTACAGAGTAAAATTTGAGCAAAAACGCCACTAAACATTTTGAAATCAATTCTACATTAAACATTAAATTAACAAGATGTTGCTTCATGCTTAGTGGCATCTTTGCTAAATTCTAACTCTGTAACTGAACTCCTGAAGACGTAACAAATCATTATGAAATAAATGAGGTTTTTTACTTGACAAACTGCTTATCCGTTCAATTAATTTTTACTATAAATATATGCAGTAGATTTAGTTAGTCGGCAATTTAAGGCCTGTTTTACTTTAATATGTATATATTTAAAATAATTCAAATCTTACATGTTTCGGAAATTACTGCCTTTTTAAAAGAATTTTAAATTATAAATGACTGTATATTAATGTCAACATTAATTAATTAACACTCGACATTAATATACTATAGATAGGTATATAATTTAGAACCATATAAGATTCGAATTATTTTAAATATATACATATTAAAGTAAAACAGACCTTAAATCGCCGACTAACTAAATCTACTATAATATGCAAAGGTCAAAAAATAATTATCTATATACAAAGTGATTCAAAGAAACGGTAAATTTTGAAAATTAGATAATTTCATGAAAATGAATTTAAAAAGAAATTATTTATGTCATTTAATAGTAAAAATAATAACATTTTAGAATACATACTGTACAATTTATTTTTTGAAGATGACATTTTTCAGGTGAGCTCCTTCTCTACGCAACCATTCCTGAAGTCGCTTCGTTACATTGTGCTGGTTTGACGTTGCATCTCAACTGGAATTTGGGCAATTTCTCCTCGGCTGTTAGCTTTCAATTCTTCAATTGTAGCAGGTCCACTAAGGAACACTTTAGTTTTAAGATAACTCCACAAAAAGAAATGACATCACAGAAATAAATGGCCGCCCAGATCCCCTGATCTGTCGGTTTGTGATTTCTCTTTGTGGGGTTACTTTAAAACCAAAGTGTTTTTTAATCGACCTGCTACAATTGAAGAATTGGAAGCCATGATCCGAAGAGAAATTGCCGAAATTCCAGTTGGGATGCTACGTCAAACCATGAACAATGTAACGAACCGACTGAAGGAATGTTTGCGTAGAGAAGGAGCTCAATTGAAAGATGTCATCTTAAAAAAATAAATTGTACAGTATGTATTCTAAAATGGCATAATTTTTTAGTATTCAATGACATAAATAATTTTTTTTTTAATTTATTTTCAGGAAATTATTTAATTTTCAAAATTTTCCGTTTCTTTAAATCACCTTATATATATATATTGTAAAGATACTGTGAAGCACTGGTATGTTAAAAAGGCCCCACGTTGGTTCGTCAAATGAAATGTTGCGCTGAGATGCTGTGAAGATCTATGATATAATATAAATGAAATGATAAATGTAATGAAAGTTCAAGTTTATAAATTTGTATTTTCTATTGGGCGCCTTTAAATAAGAAAATATATTTGGATCAACGCTATCTATGTTCTTTTTGTGCCAACTAGCCGTCGGGAGCATGTAGTAATTAGAAATTGGTATCTCAGGATCTTCGTAGATAGAATGACTGTTTACTCCTTATTTTGGTGCTTAAATGGATAAATCTTATGTGAAATAACTCCTACGACTTAATACTAACAAATAAAAGAGTGAGTTTGTTGAAAAAAATAAAATAATTTATTGAAGTAAATAGAAAACTGTAAATTGTACAAATAACTGTATCTAACGACACATACAGTGCTTCTCAAAAGTCCCCTCCCCCCCTCTTATCTTTGGAACGATTATACATACACATGTGAAATTTGGAAACTGAATATTATAGGTTATAAACTTCCCTACTAGTGATGATAGATGACGAAGTCGTCATAGATGACGTCACAAGGCCATTGTGACCAATAATTTTAAATGGAGCGCTACGGCAAGCGACACCTCTTTTAAAAGGTATCGAAAAAACCTATTCAATGATACTAATTTTGTTTGTGTTTGAGGCAGTTTTAATGGCTCATTAGTAAACATGAAAATTTAAATTCCATTCAGTATGATATTAAATACAGATTTAAGAAACAGTATGTACTTAAAGAAATTGCTCGAAGTGACCTCCATTTACTTCCTGACAGTAAAATATCCTATTTTTAAACTCTTCTCGTACTTATTCAAATGTGTCTGCGGAAACAGCCTCCCATTCTGCAACAATACGTTGTTCTAAAACGTCAATATTGTCAAGTTCTGTGGCGTAAACCTTCGATTTAAGGTACCCCCACAGAAAAAAATCCAAAGGTGTGAGGTCCGGTGATCGAGGTGGTCATTCTGTTGAACCTCGTCGTCCAATCCATCTACCAGGATACTCCTCATGCAAATACCGTCTTACTGCACCGTAATAGTGTGGAGGAGCACCATCCTGTTGGAATGTTATTTCCAAATTGGCGAATTCATCTGGATTATCTTCCAAAATTTCAAGGATTAACGGTTCTATTGCGTTTTGCAACATCTCCAGATAAACCTCACCAGTTAAATTAGTATTTAAAAAAAGAGGCCCAACGATGTGGTTTCTCAGGATACCTGCCCAAACATTCACCTTCTGGGGAAATTGGGTATGTGTTTCACGATACAGGTGAGGATTTGCGTCACTCCAATACCTCACATTCTGTGTATTTACATTTCCATTTAGATAGAAAGTGCTTTCGTCACTAAAACAAATTGTTTTGACGTAGTCTGGCTATTGGTTAATTTTAGTTTTCATATTTTCACAAAATTCTAGTCTTCGGTCTGGGTCGTCGTCTGAGAGTTGATGAACCATTTTTAATTTGTATGGATGAAATTTGTATTTTTTCAACACCCTGTGCACTGTACTTCGACTAACTTCACAGGTAAATGCAACTTGAGTTGTTGAAGAAGTAGGATTAACTCTTACTTCTGCCAGTATATCAATTTTTTTCTCATCAGAAATTTGTGGTCTGCCAGATCGTTTCGCATCATTAATACTACCCGTTGTTTCAAACTTACGAAGAAGCTCCCTTAAATAAGTCCTCGAAATGGGGCGATCGGGAAACCTCTCATTAAAAATGCGTTCTGCTGCATGAATATTTTGTCTAGTTTCACCAAGAATTAGGACCGCTGCTACTTTATCACCTAAAGCACGTACCATTTCGCTTCTTGAAGCACTTAAACTTTCGACTCACAACAGTTTAACAAATTATTTAAATGTACAAAAATATTAAAAGTACCATAAGCTGTAAAAACAGTCAGACGTTCGATCAACAATACACAAATTATTAAATGTACAAAAACTTGGACAATTATAAAAACGTGGAATATTGGAGACTAACAAAAACGTCAGATTATTTGACAACTAACCATAGGCGGAGCTTGAATTTGGAATTTTAGTATTAACTTGACAATTTGACGTTTTAAAACAACGTATTGTTGCACAATGTGAGGCTGTTTCCTCAGACACATTTGAAGAAGTACGAGAAGAGTCTAAAAATAGGATATTTCACTGTCAGGAAGTAAATGGAGGTCACTTCGAGCAATTTCTTTAAGTACATACTGTTTCTTAAATCTATATTTAATATCATACTGAATGAAATTTAAATTTTCATGTTTACTAATGAGCCATTAAAACTGCCTCAAACACAAACAAAATTAGTATCATTGAATAGGTTTTTTAGATACCTTTTAAAAGAGGTGGCGCTTGCCGTAGCGTTCCATTTAAAATTATTGGTCACAATGGCCTTGTGACGTCATCTATGACGATTTCGTCATCTATCATCACTAGTAGGGAAGTTTATAACCTATAATATTCAGTTTCCAAATTTCACATGTGTATGTATAATCGTTCCAAAGATAAGAGGGGACTTTTGAGAAGCACTGTATAATTAACTACTTTAAAAAATATGCACGTGTGTTTTATACTTACAAGGTTATGTGTAATGACGAAATGTGATCTTATATTAAATTTCTACAGTTAACATATTAAATTAGGTAAGTACTACTATGTATTAATTATTCAAAGGGATACTATTCAAAGGGATAATTATGATATGAAAGGTTTAGATATAAGTAAAAGTAAAATTTGGTTTTTTCTTTATTTTATAGAGAAGTTTTAATCAAAATATATTAACGAATACGACTTTGTTGTAGAGAATTGTTGGTAGTGAACCTGTATTCCTAGGATCCCTGCAGTTGATGACCAGAAAAGGTGCAAGATTTACGGGAAATACGAGTGCGGGTCTTCCGAATATGATGTCGGCGTATGCGGCGTACACTGCTTCAGTTCTGCTCCTTCGTCGGAACTCCAATTTTAATGATGCTCGTCTTGTATTTCGTAAATTACCAAGTGTAGAGTTTCAGGTTTGTTCTCCAATGTTAAACCACTTATTAATCTCTCGATATATATATAAGGCAATTTACCGACCGATATTAACATATGGCTGTGAATCCTGGATATTAAATAGAAGACAAAAGAATAAATTACAGGCAGTAGAAATGAAGTATTTAAGAAGAGTTAGAGGAGTTACAAGGATGGACAGAATAAGAAACTTGGAAATACGAAAAGATTTGAAAATGCAGGCAGTGCTAGAATACATTGAACAAAGACAGCTAGGATGGTGGGTACATTTATATAGAATGGAAAATACAAGACAAACAAGAAGGATATGGGAAGCAAGGATAATGAAAAATAAAAGAAGAGGAAGGCCAAGGCCAACATGGAATGATGTCATAGCAGAAATACTGGGAAGGAAAGGCAAAACATGGACAGAAGCGAAGAACATGACAAGGAATAGAAATGAATGGAAAACGTTTATAAAAAGCTAGAAGAAGATAAACGCCCTACACCATTGTTATGGTAAATAGTTTTTTTTTGGATTATATATATATAATCTCTCGATTCAGCATAAAATGATTATGAAATCACTGGTATATTAACTTTTATATGAATTTTCTTCGGAGTTCTTGAAAAATACGGCCATACGTTTTAAAGCGTTTTTGGAAAAGACGCCGATAGCGTTTCTTTATTTTCAAAGCCTAGTTAATAATATGATATAGCCTCGAAGTTTTACTTTTACTTACTCTATTGACAAGAATAATATAAACAATTTAATAATTTAGATATAATAATAAAATTTAAAAAACATTTTTCGAGTTTAAAAGATATGTTTTCTAATGCTAGGTTATGTTGTATCTGCGTATAAAAATAACATATTCGCGGGTTGATTGTATTTTAAATAAGTGGGCGTGTTTAACTAGTATCGATACAAAATATTGATGTAGATAAATTAGATATCTGTAATTTCGCGCTAAAGATTTGAATTATGAAATTGAAAATAAAAATATAAAAGTAAGTTTAAAAATAGAAATAAGTTAATTTAATGTATACTAAGTTATCGTCATATTAATTTATATACATTTCGATACTAATTTAACATATTAAAACCGCTTATTTAACCCTTTTTCAATGAATTTTATAATTGTTTATGCTGTTTTTCCTATTGTAGATGCTGGAATTAGAGTGCTGTTTGCCTCATTACATTATATATATATATATATATATATATATATATATATATATATATATATATATATATATATATATATATAGCTACCATACAAGTCGTTATTGTAATAATATCAGTGTGAAAAGATGAATTATTCCGAAGCTTACAGCTCGAATATTGGCGATGTCAAATGCCCTAGTTGGCATAGTTGACATTCCTCCGGTATTGTCGGTTGATTTCGAATTGCAACACTAATTTGTCAATAGCGCATTGCATCCCCTGTCTAAATGTAAATGATTGGGGTCATATTCTAATAAATTCACTTTCGATAAATTGCAAAACACATTTAATAATAAATGCAAGCATTCGATGAAATTTATATCTTCCATACTTCGAAGAGAATGTCTTTTTATCTGCAACCGCAGTTAACTACTGTATAATATTAAAATAGAAGGATCACTATTATATGTAACATGGCGACTATAAACTTTTTTATTTAAACCAATTCTAGAACAACCAATAGAAACATGTTCTGATGTTGCTGTTCCAGTTAATGTTGTACCAAAATCGAATGCTGTACGTAGCCCTTGTGGAACAACGGTTATATTAGTATTAAGAACTTTTACTGTTCCATTTAAAATTTTAAATTCTCATAAATCAATATAAAAACCTAACATATCGGCTGGTAAACAACTAAAAGGTGTGCATAATTCCAATAAATCTCCTACACGACGGAATTTACTGTTTTCTTTGTTGTTATTTGCTGGAATGCATAACCATAAGTATAAAATATTCTAGATTTTTTAAATGTTAAAGTATACATCTTTCATTCCAACAGACCTATTTAAATATTTTGTAGCAGTTTCAATATTACCGATAGCATTACTAACACCCCCACCACCACTACTACTATGAGGATCGGCTGTTGGATCACTAACATCTTGCTCCATATGCATACTTTCATCAAAAATATTGCCAATATCTTGTATAATGTCAGAAGGGTCTTCTTGTGCAGTTGCCTCTCCTTAAAAATCTCCAAAATCGTCTCTTGATGTTCCAGCTCTAGGAGGTCTACGAACTTGATTAGAAGTTGGTCTACTTGGTGTTACTGCTTCAATGGGTGGAACACCTGTTGTTCGATTTCCTTGTGATCTTAACCAATCATGCCAATTACCAGTAAATCCTCGTTGTCTTGCTAACTGATAATCTCTACCTGGTTGCCTTTGTCTATCTGCGTATTGTCTCTGGCCTCTAGTTAATTCCCCTGTTGTTTTTCCGTATCTATTTTTTTCTGGGGGCATTGGATACACTTGCCCAAACTGTTCTTCAAACAAATATTTTCCATTTAATCCCAAAAAAAAACAAATAGAGAATGTGGATTATTTTTATTTAAAAAATCACTTAAAAAATCACTTGCAAATCTTCCATCTTCCATACTTCGAAGAGAATGTCTTTTTATCTGCAACCGCAGTTAACTACTGTATTATATTAAAATAGAAGGACAATTATTTCTTCTATTTCTCATAATAACTAATATCAACTTGAATTCCGCAACAATTGCTTAACATTGGAACAAGAACATAAAATTACTATTGAGGTAGTTGAAAAATTGCACCACTCAGATGTGGTAATTGATATGATGAGTTAACTACAATGGAATATGGATGATCAATTGCTGTAGTGGAATTACATTTCAAACTGTTTGAGAATTGTTGAATTCCATTTGTTCAAAATTATTCATAGATTTTTTCCAAAACCAATCTAAAAGCAGTATTAATTATATAATGTAAATCTTTGAAATCTTGCATTCCAATAGATAATCCAGTTTCTATCAAAGAAATCTAAGAATTCGAAGACAAGATAAAGAATCGGAAATTTTTCTGACACATATCTTAAAGAAGGTTAGATAAAAAACACATAATGTCGAGTGGAAGTAATCATAACTATAGAAATTCGAGAAAGCTGTAAGTTTAATGGGGAGGCATTGACATGAAGATTGTGTAATATAATATAATACAATGTGTTTCAAAAAGAATTACATCTAGTTGTCCATGAATTTCTCCTATAAATTATGATGTTCTGCATTCTTGAAATGCGGATATAGATTATATGGTATAAAGGAGATCTATGGTATATTCCAAAAAGAGCGAGACAAATTTCTGAACAGACCCAAGTGACAGTTGTTTCTTATTGGCCCAGAGCAAGGCAAAATAACACCTTAGAACATTCGCTTTTTGCCATCAATTGTCAAATATTTTGAAATCTTTATATTACGTATACGTTTCTAGAGTTTTGTTATCATATTATTAAATTATTATCATTATTATATTACTTTAACTATTTTGCGGTGTAGATTAGTTCTCTTTATAGCTTCAATTTGAAGATTAATAGATTATGTAAGTAATAAGTAATAAGGGAATTTCAGTTCTTGTAAAATTATAATTTTGTAGCTGTTGATTTCAAATATGGATGCAGAACCTAGCACCAGTACTGCTTAAAGCACAAATGTGTGTTCTCCTCCAAGGAAACGAGAGAAAGCAAGTCATTTGAGCAGTGCTGAAAAGCAAACAGAAATAAATGCTTATAAACAACTTGTGACGGATACACCCGACATGAGAAAAGGTGACATGATTAAGCAGACTTCTCAAGTACTAGGTAACTTGATAGAGTGCATATTATATGTTGCATGTTATATATGTTACATATATTACATATCCCCGTCTTACAAGATATGATTGTAGGAATTTCAAGACCGACAGTATATCGGATTATCTACGAATACAAGAGAACAGGGAAAACTTCAGAGCCAAAAAAGATAACTGGTAGACATTCTGTACTGGAATCTTTTGATGAGGCTGTCAAAACTGCTGTTCGTCTAATTGTTCATAACATGTTTCGACAAAATAAACTGCCGACGCTAGATAAAGTGCTGGCTCAAATAAATAATAGCAGTGAAATGCCAAATATGAGTCGCTCAACATTGTACCGCTTAATGAAGCAACTAAATTTTAAGTGAGAATATTTATATTAGGTAGATTTATATATCTAAATATAACTGTGATAAATATTACAGATACCTTAGACTTGTCAGAATCAGTGTTCTTACTGAGAGAGATGATATCGTAAGATGGAGACGACAATATCTGAAAGATATTTCATTATACAGATCCCAGAATAGACCAATTTTCTATTTAGATGAAACCTGCTTGAACGAGGGCCATACA
This sequence comes from Melolontha melolontha, assembly GCA_935421215.2. NCBI lineage: Eukaryota > Metazoa > Arthropoda > Insecta > Coleoptera > Scarabaeidae > Melolontha > Melolontha melolontha. Next base: position 33,644,304 of record OW285244.1, on the reverse strand, counting down.
GTGCAGAAGATATGGATGGACACAAGTGTTTTAAGCGGTCGATAGGCCTTTGTGGAAGGACTTACAACAGGATTAAAAAATCCGTCTAGTAAGGAACGTCGCCTGATAATATTACATATTGGCAGTTCGGATGGTTTCATCGAAAATGGTTTGTTACTGTTTGAGGGGAAGACAACATCTGATTATCATGAGGAAATGAATGCCGCAGTGTTTGAGGATTGGTTTCCTAATATATTACCTTATCTACCAGAGAATACTGTCGTAGTGATGGATAATGCACCGTATCATAGCCGCAAAGCTGAAAAGACACCAACAACATTGTGGAGAAAAGCAGACATACAAAATTGGTTACGAAATAAGGAGATAGAGTATGAGGAGGATATGGTTAGAGTAGAATTGTTGAACTTAGTAAATATGGTCAAAAGTAAATACAATTCATATGTAATCGATGAAATTCCGAAGTCAAAAAACAAGACTGTTCTTCATTTACCTCCATACCATTGCGAGCTGAATCCGATTGAACTTGTGTGGGCACAAATAAAAAATGAGGTAGCTGCAAAAAATAGAACTTTAGAAGAAATAGAAAAAATAGCAAGGAAAATCGAAAACTATTTTATGGAGCACTAAAATCGATAAGAGAAGAAAAAATACAAGAAACAAGGTACATCAAAAGCAAAAACGGAAATATGTTGACAGAACCTAAAGATATAATCAACAGATCGAAAGAATATTTTCAAGAACTTCTGACTGAGCAAACGGAGAAGGATCTTAACTTGGAACATGAAGAAAAAGTGGAAGAAAATCTAGAAGATGAGATAACTATGCAGGAATTGGAAGAGTTAATACGAAAATTAAAGAACGGAAAAGCACCAGGATATGATAAGATAACAACAGAGATGATCAAAAGCATGGGAGAAACAGGAAGGGAGTTGTTCTTGAAAATTCATAATAAAATATGGAAAGAAGGGAATTTCCCAGAAAACTGGCACAGGGCCTTAATAGTACCAATATATAAAAAAGGAGACAGGAGAGACAGTAACAACTACAGGGGCATAACACTACTGAGTACAGCCATGAAGATATTCGAGAAAATTTTAGATGAAAGAATTAGAAATATAGTGGAGAGTACATTAAATGAGGCGCAAAGTGGATTCAGAAAAGGGAGAAGTGATAACCCAGATAACCCAGAAAGCCATGTGCGAGAAAAAAACTGTATTTCTAGCGTTTATAGACCTGGAGAAAGCGTTCGACAAAACACCGAGGGAAAAAGTATTAAATATTTTGAAAGAAAGAGGAGTAAGGAGTGAAAATAATAAGATTGATACGAAAAATTTACAATAACAACGTTAACACTATCATAAATAATAATATAGAATCTGAAACATTTACAACTCAAAACGGTCTGAGACAAGGAGGCAGTTTAAGCCCAACGCTTTTCGTAACATATATGTATGAAATAATAAAGAAATGTACCACAAAACCTAGCAAGTTCAAGGTTGGACACTTACAACTACAAAGAGTAGATATCTCGGAGGGTGTTTTCGCAGATGATGTCATTATAATCGCTAAAAGTGAAAAAGAACTACAACAGAACCTATAAATATGGAACAAAGAGCTGAAAACCCACAGAATGAGAATAAACAGAAATAAAACAAAAGTGATGACGATAGGAGACGCACCAAAAAACATAAATATAGAAATCGACGGGGTAAAAATAGAGCAAGTGTAGACTTGGAGATCTCGGAGTGCCAATAGACGAAAAGGAACAAGAAGTAGAAATAAGCCAGAGAATAGAGAAAACGTTAAAGCTCTATTATATGATGAACAAGAAATTCATAAACAATAAAGAAATTTCGCGAGACACAAAAATGAAAATATTTAAAGCGATATTTAGACCCATACTAACATTTGGCTGCGAATCCTGGGTTTTAAGCGAGAGGCAAAAAAGCAAGTTACCGGCTGTCGAGATGAAAAACCTGAGAAGAGTCCGAGGAGTTACCAAACTAGAGAAAATTAGAAACGTGAAAATACGAGAAGACCTGGAAATAAAATCAACACTCAAAATTCATAGAAAAGAGACAGCTGGGTTGGTGGGGCCACTTGCAAAGAATGGAAGGAGTAAGACCAGCTAAAAGAGTGTGGGAGGCAAAAATACTGAAAAGCAAAGGGAGGGGTAGGCCAAAAACGCAATGGGATGGAGTAATAGCGAAAATACTGGAGACAAAGGAAAGAACAAAGGACAGAAGCAAAAAATGGGGGAAGAAAGAAAAGGATGAAAAGAATTTGTACACGCCTAGAATAAAAATACAGTTTCGTCCCGACACCATTATATGGTAGAAGGGAATTTAGATTATATATATAAAGCGAATTGGTAAATCTGAGGATTTGAATTTCTTTAACTTGCACACTTGTAGAAATGAATGTCGAGCCAGCACATTAAGATCCAGTGAAACTCTATCTAGATAACGTCCACTATAAGCACTAATCACCTTTCTCACAGTAGGAATTGGGATGTCTCGCAGTATCAGTGAATTCGGCGTGTAGTATTGAGTTTGGACTATTTATAGTATCTTAGTTTGAAACCTTTGCAATATCTCTATATTTGAGTTGGAAACTGTTCCTCATTGTTTTATAATATACGTCCAAATTGGCTTTGTATATTAAAAGATTATTTTGATGAGACGTCTATCATGATCCAATACATTTGTTTCAGTTTTAAACCTAATTGCTTACGTTTCGTAAAAATGTGTTTCTGCCATGTTAGTCTTATCTAAGTGCATGCGAAGATATTTTACACCGGTGTGGCAAGTTGCCAGATGGAAAGTTAAGATGTTAAAAGAATATGGGAAGCAAAACTATTAGGAAAGAATTGAAGAGGAAGGATTCAGCAAGAGTAAAATAACTATGTGGAAAAAATATTAAGAGAGGTAGGTAAGAACTGGAATTTAGCTAAAGCAATTGCTAGAACTACGTTGAATTACGTTGAAGTAATGCACAAATGGAGAAACTAATGAAATTTTAACACTTTGGGTATTATGTTCTGTTCGTTTTCTAAAACGTAAGCCCTCGCTTTCGGGATTTTAATATTCTTCATTTTTGTCTTATTTTTAATTGTAGAACATATATCCGAGGGTTGGGGAGTGAATATTGACTCACCCTATATATCAGCGAGATACTTAAAGAATCATCATTTTGTGTGCGCATCCGTATTCGTATGAACATAAAAGTTAAGAATATTTCATGTAAAGAGACAAATTTCGAGTTTCAAAACCGGAAACGTTAGAAAATCAGTGCGTGTTAGCAACGCTATAAATTGTGTTTAATAGCTGGGAATACAATGGGGTAACTACAGATCGGGAATTTAACGAAACGCCTTTTCGCTGTCGCCGGATAGCCGGATACTTGTATACGTGTATATAGTGGATGTCGTCTTTGATTTTCAGGTTATGATTACTGGATCAAATATCGGTTAAGATAATCAATGAACAGGCCGAGATGACGACAACGACAGGACGAACAATGCCTTGCATGCCTGCTCGCGCGCTATCTACTATGATTCGAGCAGTCTTTTCATAACACTCCATCGAGTGCCCGTGTTTCGTGATCGAGTGCTTGAAATCTACTCATTGTTTAAAAATTGATGCGGATTTCTTTTTATTAGCGTCTCTTTACTGCATTTTTTATATTCCTAGTAATTTATTTTAGAACTTACATACTTAATCTTACCCGTAATGTATGATCTAATTTTTTGAAAACTATGCAACTGTTTTTACCACTTAATAAACAAATTTTTCTTAACTTTGACATTTATTGGAGCGAGATTGTGAGTAGGGTATTAATTTAGTATACAGATGGATACGAAACAAAGAGGAGGAAATTACTTACGACATTTTCATAGACAGCTATTTCTGAACAAAGTCTGCAATCTACGAGAGATGTCCGATTACTAAGGTACGTTTGTGAATTACAGACAGACCACTTTATCTATAGAAATCAAACATACACTACGTAAAAGCGTGAACTGTTAGCTACTTTTCAACATAATCGCCTCCAATGTTAAGGCATTTATCCCAGCGAGGCACAAGCTTCTGTATACCCTCTTCGTAGAAGGTACGATTCAAATTTCTAAAATACTGCTATACTTCATCTTGAAGTTCGTCGTCGTCTTCATACCTTTTACACGATAAATGAGCTTTCAACGCCCCAAACAAATGAAAATCAGAAGAAGCCAGGTTTGGACTATGGGGTGGATGGTCAATAGCTTCCCAATTGTGTTTCTGAAGATAAGCTTTTTGTCAACCTTTCTCTTCGTTTCTGTCGAATGCGTTGGTGTAGTTTTTCGAGAGTTTGGCAATAAATATCGCTGCTGATTGTCGTTTTCGGTGGTAAAAACTCTATGAGCAAAATCCTTGCATATCCCAGAACACAGTAGCCATTGTCTTTTTTGCAGACTGCTGAACCTTGAATTTTTTCGGTCCAAAAAATTAGCGTTACTTGCTTCGTTGGCGAATGAATATAAAAATGTTAAAGCGACTGACCTAGCAATAAGCTGGTTCAAGGTTCAAGCTAAAGAAAATGTCTCTAACTGGAACACTTTAACAAAATATGTAAAATGAAATAATTTCCTGTGGTTATGATTAGAAATAGACCAATCAATTAATATTCTTTAGCTCCCATGGCATGTATTGAAGTGGAAAAATCAGAAGCCATTAATGTCGTCAAATTTTCTATTTTTCTAATGGAGTTATTATTTAAAATAGAAATAAAACTACGGTTCTAATCTTCACTTTTAATTATTATTGCTGTCGTTTAAAAATATAAAGAGAGTTTTCAGTTGGTTTAAAAATTTATTATAGATCGTCATTTTCATTTGATTAGCGAGAGTACAATTTTGAATATTATATAACAAACGTTTGATTTTTGTTCATTTATTTAATGAAATTGAAAAAAATGTGTTTCCAAAAATGTAATCATGCTGAAAGTACACCTAAAGAAAGTTCGATTAATAACATTTTCGAAATATCCACCTTCTTGTTGAATGCAGGCTTGTGCTCGTAAGCCAACAGAAGAAGTACTTATCCGAGTTTCATACTTGTTTTGTCGGATTTGCTCGGCGGTCAGGTGAATACAATCCAACAATTCTTCTCTTGTGTTCGAAATTTGCGCGTAGACTAAATTTTTCATGTACTCCCATAAGTCAAGGGGATTAAGAGGGGATGATCTGGGTGGCCATGCAACAGGACCACCTCGACCAATCCATCTTGGATAATTGACGTTAACCCAATTTCGAACAGCAATTCCGAAATGTGGTGGTGCCCCATCCATGTGAAACCACATGTCTCGTCGAACATTCAGTGGGACATCCTCTAAAAGACCTGGCAGTTCGTCAATAAGAAACTGAAGGTAATTGTCCGCATTTAACCTCCCAGGAAAAACGACAGGACCAATCAACAAGTCATCGATTAGGGCCGCTCAAACGTTAATAGAAAATTCATGTTGAAATTTAGATGGGCGTATAGCTTTGGGATTTTCTGATGACCACCTGTGCAGATTTCTCAGATTTGTAACACCACTTCTCCTGAACGTAGATTCACCTGTCCAGAGGACTGTTCTGCAGAAATTAAAATGAAGCCGTGACTGTCTTAATATCCAGGTAGAATAAACTAGACGAGCATAGTGGTCTGCCTCAAGCAAACCGTGTCCCCTGCGATAGTGATATGGATATAAGCCCTCACGTTTTAAAATTCGCCAGGCTGTCGTTCGTGGCACTCCTACATGTCTAGCGATTCGACGTGCACTGAGAGTTGGATCCCTTGTAATAATAGCTACTGCTTTTTCCTCTAAGTCTGCTGGCAAATTTACTCCTCGGTCGAAAAGATAATCACGCAGTCCGCATTCCCGAAATTGTCTGTCTACTTCCAGAAACGTTCTGTGATGAGGAATGCGCCTATTGGAAAACCGATGTCGGTACTCAATAACTGGTTGACGTGCACTGTCGCTACAGTAGCCATACACAAAATGCATGTCCGCATACTCTTGAGAAGAAAATCGGTAAGGCGTTTTGAATAAAGAAAACGTGTCCACTCACTAATAGGCTGTTGTATGAACTGAAACGTAATGTAATCCTTTATTAAAAAATGCAACGTTAACAGTCATCTGAACATTTGTTTATTGTATGATATTCATGGTTCAGCACTTACGAAATAAGTGTACCTTCTTTATCATAAATAAATTTCCAGTACTCTTTTTTGTAGATCTCCAAGAAATTACTGTATGCACTACGACACGTGCTTATTTATTTTAGGATAACATATTATTATGCGACTTTAACAATCACAGGCCGGTTATTAAATCGTATAACTTTTTTTTTTAATAAAATCAGTATGTATTGACTTTAGGATTATATTTTTTTTCATGATCTGACAATCACATTTATAGATCTGTAGCTTTGAAACACATAAAAATGGATATACAAGTTTTGCGTTTTTGTTACTTGAAATGAAGTCTACTTTAGACTCCTAAAATTTGAACATAACGATACGGGACACCTTGTTTAACAAGCGTTTGATTTTTGTTCATTTATTTAATGAAATTGAAAAAAATGTGTTTCCAAAAATGTAATCATGCTTAAAGTATACTTATGCAACTCTTTAAGCATTACATTATCTATTATATTATCTGCTTACCAGAAATTAACAGTACCTCTCATATGCAGATGATTTATTATTGATCATAATAATTAAAAGATAACACAGGAAAATTTATCCAAGAAAAAAAAACAAATTGACTAGAAATTTATAGGACAAACAGCAGATAAAAATTTAACAAGCAAGCATTGCAATGAAGAAGAAAACTGGAAAACAATTGAGAAAGGAAGAAATCGTAGATTTGGAGGAGGTATGACAATAGTAATGGACCATATATGTTATGAAGAAATAGAAATCAATATTAGAATAACCAATGCTAATTCGTGCGCCGGAGCATAATTACGATAATAATGAAATCAGGAGCCAACATAGCCCCACATAAAACCAAAATCATAATTTATAACACTATATTAAGCTGTGAAGCATATCGTAATGATCAAGAAAGGTGAACAATAGTTCGAGGTCTGAAAAATAATTTTACGAAAGATTTGTATAACTTGAGTTGAAAATCGTCGATTGGCACGGATTGAGTACCTGAAAATAATGAAAACGAATAGGTACATAAAGAACATTGTTTGGAAAATACCAGAGCTGAGATAAAAAAAGAGGTAGATAGAGAAGAAATTGGTAATATGTGGAAATCCAGGACTTATATGGAGAAGGACTTAGAAACTAGAGGAATTGTGCAAAAGATAGGAAGAAATTAATAGGAAGATGAAGGAAGATCACATTGAGCATTGTTTGGTAAATACCTGAGCTGTGATAAAATAGAGGCAGATCGTAAAGAAAATAGCAGTAGTATGCGAAAATTGAGGATTTATAGAGAGATGGACTCAGAAACTAGAGGAATGATACGAAAGATAGGAAGAGATGCTAGGATAGGCGGAGGAAAGAAGATCTTATTAAAATCGAGTCGTTCAACTGCTCAATTTCGATGAGATCTTCTTTTCCTCATTCCTATTCGTCCTCTTCTGAGAAACATCTCTTTAAAGTGGATCAATTCGCGGAAGAAGAAATTTGTAATGGATTTGGATTTTCGATTTCATCAATTTCAGAAACGATGTAAGTTCAATACACACATACACCTTTCTTGCATATTCAAACAATATAATAGATTATCTCTTCATATTAAACATAACGTATTGTGATGACTCATACAACGATAGGTCACGCCCCTGGTGTCTTCTCGACAGATCTAGAAACGGAAAGACCGAGACTAAAGAAAACACGAGAGACTCAGTGGCCGATATATATGCCGTCGAGGAAGGGATTTGAATTCATTCCGATACCAAATTATCGCCGAGTGAACAAATATAAATACATAAATGTGCTTATTGTTAGTAATTAGTTTTTATATTGTTATTCGTTTTTATTATTAATATAGTGTGAGTTTAATGTTACCGTTAGTTTTATTTAAGAACCCGAAAAGGCAAAATTTTACAATATTACAAATTATGCATTAATTTCAAACGTTTTGGATAAAGTTGAGAATTATATGTTTTGCATTTCTTATGTATATGCAAATACATTTTCTTCCAACTAAAAACATAAAATTTAGCACCCTTAAATGAAAACAAATTATATTTTAAAACGAGACTCAAGGGCAAGATGAAACACAAACGAATTTTCGGAATATCTTTGCTCACAAAGAATACATTAGTAGTAGGGTTTTAAATCCTGTTTAGGTACACAACCCTTTCGCGGTTAAAACAATGTTTTCGTTAGAGTTTTACGAAGATGATTTCATTAGTTTAAAAGATTGTGTTGGAATTGAAAATGCGAGGGAGTAAAGTGTCGACTGAGAGTTTGATAATCCTGGCAACGATGACATAATATACAAAAAAAAATTAGTAAATTACTAACAAGAAAGTATGTGTATATGTTAGTATATAATATGCCAATTAGTCTTAATTCAAGTTTTTACTTTATTTAGATTTTTGCTAAGGAAATTATAATTAGAAAAATATTTTGTATTAAATTTTGTGTAAAAAATGAAACGAATTTAAAATTAATTAAAAAATTAATGCTACTGAAATATTAAAATGTTTTGTTCCGTTGGGATGGCTGTTTTTATTTTTGTTTTAGTGAAACTTAAATTATTGCATTTTTTGTAAGATATAAATATCATATTTTTTTACAAAAGCTTGTGTAATTTTTCAGTTTTTATTAAAAAAATTCAGAAGTTTTCCATTTAGGAAATAGCTAGATCGACAAGGGCCAGATTAACAGAATAGGGGAGGTAGGGGTCCGGTACCACAGTAATTTTGAATTTTACCAAAAATTCCCTGGCTAACAACGCATAATGAGAGATTCTTGCCTCGCCAGAATTCAGGCCTTTTCTTCAACAGATTTTACCGCAAACGCTCAAGAACACTTTTACAGTATATCTGATTAATTGTATGCCCCCTAGGAGCATATTTATGATGCACAATACTCGTAGATACGCGATGATTGTGCCTTTGTTTCTAGGTCATACCCATAACCCCATAATTCGTTGCCTGAAATACCTCTATTGAACAAACTTGGTTCACTTTCGACTCGATTAAGCAGTTATTGTAAACACTTGAGACGGTGTTCTTTCTGCTCGTCTGACTTCAATTTCGAAATGAATTCATGGACACTCAACGCATCATTAGTTAAAATTTAGTGAACCTCGTAAAAACGTAGATTTAGTTCGTCAGCCATTTCTCCACTTGTAAGTCAACGATTAGAGCGCCCTAAATTGCGAATTTTCGCGATGTGTGTCTGATTCATAGTCATTTTCAAAAGTGTTGAACTAAATAAAAACATTTGATCGGCTGAGATATTTATCCCCGAAGACTGTTTTCTATGGGTCGTAAGTCTCCGAAGTTGATTTCCCGGTTTGAAAGTAAAAATATAAATTTCTGTTCCGTGTTCTCATCCATTTTCGAAATCAATTAATTCGGCTGTCACTCTAGACTGAACACATGTAACTCGGCGATGCTTTTGAACATTTCAAGGACAAGTTTTCTTTTCACATACGCAGGAAAACCTATCCCTCGTATTGAGCAGTGACGGCTGCTGTCTTAAAACTTTCCTAAATTTCTTAAATTACAGAATTCCAACATAAATTAACAATATAATTTCTCTTGCTGTATGGATTAAAGGACCTTTTGTGAAATCGGTCAACAGTTAATTCTAAGTGTATGTTACAGTGGAAATGACAAGTCTGTATTATATATATTTCATTATACACCCTTAGTTTTATATAGCGCGAAATAAACAAGAGGTGAAAGATGCATATGAGTAATTCCATCACACGTAGAAGGTAACAAGAAAATGATTTTTCTTTATTCGAGTTCGGCCCTGTTGCAGTTAATATATAGGCAACAATACGGGAATTCAAACGTGGTCGGATTAGTCTTAGCGACAATCCAAAAGTAGATGCACCAAAACGGCAGTCACTCAGGAAATCGCCGATGCTGTGTGCATGTTCATTAACGAAGATTGACATGTGATATACCGTGAAACTGAGACATCATTGGGGATTTCAAAGACTTCAAAAAAACAAACAGGGAGGCTAAACGTAAACTAAGAATTACGTGGAGAAGTGAAGAGTTGAAGTCATGTGAGTATCCAGGCAACCCCGAATCGTACGCTCGCGTTTAAGAAACTGTCAGAACATAAAGGCCAAAGTCGAAGCTAGAAACGGTGTTATGCGTAAGCTCACCGAAGCCGATCCTTCGGTCCTGCGAATTTCTGCTTTCGCTCTTTGTTTTTTCTGCTGAGGAATATGCGGCGCCGATGTGAAGTAGATTTCCTCATACAAATCACGTAGACACCGCTTTAAACGACACGGTCTGCATAATTACAGGATGTTTCCGTCTCACCCCATTGCAGAAGATGGGGTATATCTTCTTCGCTGGTATCGCTCTACCTGATATAAGGTTGGAGCAGGGAAGGAAGAATTAAATGACGGACACAAGACGTCTTATACACAACCACGCTCCAGCCAGATCAAGATTGAAATCCAGGAAATGTTTCTTAAAAAGGAAGCAATAATTGAAAATTTATGACGCATAGAACTGTGGAAGATCAAAACACCGAATAAACCATTTGAACTGAATGAGGAACTTGCCCGTAGACATAATCAGCCTTATACAATCTGGAGGACATTGAATAGACTGGGGGTTTTATTCGCTGTCGCGTAAACCTTAGGAGATGGAATTTCCAGGCGGAGAAGAAGGCGGAGGTGTTATGCGTAAGCTCACTGGGTCCTGCGAATTTCTGCTTTCGCTCTTTGTTTTTCTGCCGAGGAATATGCGGCGCCGATGTGAAGTAGATTTCTTCATACAAAACACCTAGACACCTCTTTAAACGACACGGTCTGCATGATTACAGCATGCTTACGTCTCACCCCATTGGAGAAGATATCACCCCCTTCGCTGGTATCGCTCTACCTGATATAAGGTGGCAGGGTTGGAGCAGGAAAGGAAGAATTAAATGACGGACACAAGACGTCTTCTACACAACCACGCTCCAGCCAGATCGAGATTGAAATCCAGGAAATGTTTCCTAGAAAGTAGGCAATAATTGAAAATTTACGACGCATAGAATTGTGGAAGATCGAAACACCGAATAACCCATTTGAACTGAATGAGGAACATGCCCGTAGACATAATCTTATACAATCTAGAGGACATTGAATAGACTGAGGGTTTTACTCGCTGTCGTGTAAACCTTAGGAGATGGAATTTCCAGGCGGAGAAGGATTTGTGTGAATGCAGAGAGGCCCAAATCGACCAGCACCTATTGGTTTGTACCGATCTTGAAAAGGACTGCACAGTTGACGACTTGTACCTCGCAAATGACAAAGTTAAACCGTAGCTAAACATTGGTCGGCTATGTAGAGCATTGACTTATTTTCTTTTAATATTTCCATTTTCTCATCTTGTTCGAATTGTTTCTTTTTGATTTGTTTAATTTCTTTCACTTTACGACGAATAGTTCGAAGAAAGTATTTCTTTTTTGGAATAACCACACAAACGAATTATTCAGAAACATTTTGAAAACTGTACCATCTATACTTATTCTACTGACAAAACATTTTAGAGAACATTGTTCACTCCTTCTCATTACGGTGTGGAAGTTCCAAATTATTTAAACACAGTTTTTCCACAAAGATGGATTGGAAGGAGAGAATTTATCAAATGGCCACCAAGACTGCCAGATATGTAAATATTAGATTTCTCCATTTGAGGACATCTTAAATCAAAAGCATATTCTAATAGGCCATAAAATATTGAAGAATTACAAGACAGGATTCGTCAGGAAGCGTGGAAAATTAGTGTAGATCATTTAGGAAACGTTTACGCGAATTTGAGGAGAGATTAGTGCGTTGTCAAACCGCCCAGGGTTTAGAATTCGAATATTTAATACAGTGATTCCAACTTTTTTTGTTAATTTGTTTGCTTTTTGTTATTGTTTGGTTGATTTTTATGGGACGGTAAATAAACGTACTGCATATTAGTGGCAGCGTGGTTGCCGAGATGATTATTTGCAAATAACTTAAAAACGTCTCAGTTGGTAAAAATTACAAATAATACTAAATATCTCAAGAATGGAGCATAATAGAGACATAATTGTACAAAAGCACTTTAAAATCACACGAGGATTTCAGCTATGTAAAAATATACAGGCTATTTCATTAAAAAAATCAAATTGAATACAGTTTCCATGATAACACGAGAAACATGCAGATTAGAAATATGGTCTTAGAATAGCTTGCTTAAAACAAAAAAACTTTTGTTTGAAAAATTTGTTGAACATTTCTATGGTTTCAAAAATATTTAAGTGTTCTGGAACATTTGAGTAACGCTGTATAGGACATATATTGCATTTTGGCTTTCTTTTTAAGCACATGTTCAAAGCATTGGTCTGATATGTTGATTGTATGTCTTTCTTTTGAGCAATTAAAAGTTCATGTTGTTCGTAATTTATAAATTACTTAAATTGGTGTTGATACGTCGTCCTGCTAGTCAATTGCTGTTTCTACAATTAAACACACTATTAAGGCGGACGAATCCTTAATATATTTAATTATTTATTGTTCTACATATATAAGTTGTTTAATACACGAGATGCTTTAATTATTTCCAGTTATTTCTAAAACCAAACATAAAAGACAAGCTTTCAATAAGTTAAAAAGAATGACGTATTTATAAACAAGAATTATCATATATTGTTTCGTCATTAACATCTTCAGGGTTTCTATACTGTTATTGTACTTTTTTATTTATGTCAAAAGTAACAACCTGATATAATCATGTGTATAAGGACGTAATTAACCCAGAATTTAGTAATTTTAATAGTATTTAGGTTCAATATCCAGTCATTTAAATTGCGGGAGTCGTATATATTTCCCACACATTGCCACAGTTGTCTAAAGTTGATTCAGATATATTTTTAAATACTATTTTGAATACTACACTAAAATTTTCTTTGTTTGTTTCATTGACCTGACTGCGTTAATTTCTACTGAAAGAATCACTAAATTAGAAACTAAACATTAATTACCAGATGGTAATTATCCGCTAAATGGAAGTTGTTGTACAGGAGATGCATTGCCAACACGTTAGGATAGTGTTCTTGATGGTTAATATACTTTTCATTAAACACGACTATTAATTGTTTTACTGTAGACACTTTGAGATGACCTAGTATTAGTGATGTCGACAAAGTAACTATACAGTACTCTTCTAATTGTCTATTTTTCGTCAATATTTCGCTACATAATTGGTGTGCTTCATTAGGGTAAAGTAATGGTAATTAAGTTGTACCTAATACAATATATTATATGATATCTATACAATAAAAATATACTTACAAATTTAACTAATTTGGGGAAACGTTTTACGACAGTATACCTATAAGAAGTAAAGTGCCAATAAATAAAATGATGTTAAAAGATGAAAAGATAAAACATGTTTTCTTTTATCCGCCAACAGTCTACATTATTTTGTTAGTTTACTTGTTGCTAGATGCTGTCTAGAAACGTTTATAAGTAATATATTAAAGTTTATTTTGTTGTTTACTTATATTTTTCTAATATTTCATCACGGATCATATACACTATATTATAATCAGAGACCGAACACATCGGGTTGAAATGACGTCGTCATTACGACGGACGATACTAATAGTCTAACATCTGTAAGTACATCACGCAGTTATTGAATGCACTATTGATCTGGCTAGCGCGTACATCTGTTTTCATCGAGAATTGCGACGTTTTTTTTTATATTTACAGTTAAATTTCTGTTTTCATGGGCGTAGATAGAAGCGTGTGGAGTTTTAATAATTTAGTCTATTTAGATTATATTTCCTAAGATAAATAAAGAGCTGTGAGTTAGTTTCATGTTTTCATAGTTCTAACTGTTAATTACATCGTAATTTTTGTGATAGATCCTGTTTAATATCGTTTAATTGAATCTACTTCTCCCAATTATTTCGACATAAGTGTGCATTGAATTTCGTTCAGTTTCAATAACTTACGCATACATTTTTAGTTTTCATTTATTTAGATCTAGAGCATTGTTTAAGTTACTTTTTCAGATATGATATGGAAGAATGTCGAGAACGGCATCGTAAAACAATGGCGAGTGTCAGTGATTCCGAAATTTATTGCAAAATCTTTAAAATATCGTTAAAAAATTCCATGAAATCGCACGTACATCGATCATGCCGCACCATACATTAATTCCCAATATTCTCTCAAAGTTGGTCTCTCTCATGTAATGAGGATTTTCTACAGATCAATAATGGCAATTGTGTCGATTTACGGTTCCATTATTATGAAAGTGGCTCTCATCTGTCCATAATATTGAGCTAATAATCGCTAGCCATGCAAGGAACGCCAATCTTCTGTCACAGTCTCTAGGTTCTAATCCTTGATGCAGGTGAATTTTGTAAGGCCTGAATTTCGCGGGTTTTAGGATTCGTTGAACGGAAGAACGAGAAATATCGCATTCTGCTTCAATTTCTCGAATTGAAATAAGCGGATTATTAAGCACACTTCCCAAAACACCAACACTCTTCATGCTCTTCATCAGTAGCACTCCTTCTTTTAAAAATGTTTTTTTTCTTTGAAAATGCACCACATGTCTTCAAATATAAAGTCAGACGGGTAAAATACATAGCACTTGACATCGTCTGTCAGGAAACCGCTCTCCATAAACCACGGAAGGCATCACGCCTGTTTTTTCTACATTTACCATACATGACGATCATATTCAATTTTTCCTCACTTGCAAAATCGTCGCTATTCATTTTAAATACAACTTTGTTCGAAGCAACTTTGAGACAAATTTTAATAATACTTTAGGAACTGTCAAAGTTAACAAACAAATAATGTCAAATTTTGCTTTAGTTTCCATAGATCGCTTTGGTTTCTACGATCCCAATTTTTGAATATTTAAAATGCAATTTCACCTTTTGTGTTGTAGTCTAAATATAAAGTGTAATATCTCATGGGAAAGAGAATTTTCCGTAGAATTCAAATTTTGAGGAAAATATATATGGTGCTATTTAAAATAAAGAAGTTAGGGTAGTTTCCGATTCAACCGGAAGCAAAAGATTATGAATATTAGGCTCAATTTAAAGAAAATTAGGTGTATATCAGATGCTCCAAATTTCTATTTTTTATTTT
The DNA here is from genome assembly GCA_935421215.2 of Melolontha melolontha. Lineage (NCBI taxonomy): Eukaryota > Metazoa > Arthropoda > Insecta > Coleoptera > Scarabaeidae > Melolontha > Melolontha melolontha. The sequence continues at coordinate 33,628,989 of OW285244.1, read as the reverse complement.
ATTACATAACGGAGATACGTCATTGGGACAACATAACTGAGACACCCGATATATCAATAATAAATTTTAAAACAATTACTTCTGGAAAAACAAAATTATACAACCGTTGCGGGACTTTATATTAACCCTGTGTATATATATATACATATATATATATAAGGTAAACTTAATTAGTCGGCGATTAAAGGTCTGGTTATTACTTCAAAGTGTATATATTTAAAATAATCCTACATGTTTCGGCAATGATGCCTTTGTCAAGGATAGAAAAAATATAAAATTTTATATAAATTTTATATTTTTTATATCCTTGACAAAGGCATCATTGCCGAAACATGTAGGATTATTTTAAATATATACACTTTGAAGTAATAACCAGACCTTTAATCGCCGACTAATTAAGTTTACCTTATCATACCAAGGTCACGAAAATACTATATATATATATATATATATATATATATATATATATATATATATATATATATATATATATTATAATAAAAATATTAATTGAATATTTATTGAAGACACTAGCTTTAATTCGTTACATTTCTGTTATTGGGATTTCTTAGAAGGTTGGAAGTCTATTATATTTGTATTGTTTTCTTAATTTAGAGTGTCAAATCTATAATTAAATTTCAAAAGTATATGACTTTCTTACATTTACCAAAATTATAGCACTATGTAAATCTAGTTAATTTTGTATACTATTGTTAATGTTTGGTAATATCAAAGGATATGTGTGAAGGAAAATTTAATTGTAAACCAATAAGTTCATAATATTAATTAAGAATCAAAATTATTGTATAAATGTCAAATATTTTGGAAAATTCTATATAACTAAAGCGACCAATGAGCTTCAAAAACAGAAAAGCTGTTGGGTTGCCATAGTGAATTATTGAAAACAATTGGAGAGAGAATAATTTTTGCACTTGAATTAAGGGAATGTGTTTTTTAGATAAAACAAATTTTTTTGAAAAATATAAATAAATAAGCATAATTTATATTACCAAGATTTGAATTGTTTTCATCTTATACTCCGCTAGCATTTAATGAGCCACAAAAGATGTGTACCAGCTTTAAATAAATATTGGGAAACATTACAAGGCCTTATATTACCAGGATTGTGACCGTAAATTAGAAAAGGAGAATTTAGAAAAGTTTGTTTACCTTTGAATAATCGGGAGATCCTAACCTACGAGATCTGCCAGGATCGTGACCGTTGTTCCTGAAGTTAAAATATACCAGCCGTACGTCAGGGAGTCAAGACTTAATTCCAGAGACTAGACGGATAATTGTGATAGTATATTGAGCTAAGTTTTAATTATTTGCATTTTTATTTTAAGTAAATAGATACATTTACTTACCGAAGGTAAATAAAGATCCCTTTAATGACCATTTTGTTTAAAACATTGTAAGTAAGGAAGTTATATACAAATTTAGTTATTCAGCAATTTGATTTATCAGAATCTATTTGTTTATGTAGCCTAGTTTTTGTCTCATTACCGTAGATTCAATTTTTCACCTAATAGAAATTCCACATAACCATTAAATTTTATAATTAAATTTTCAATAAAAATAAATTGTTAACTATTGTTTATTCCGAATGTTTTGTTAAATGTACCTAATTAAACACATATTCACTTATCAAGATAAGATTTTCCTTTTAATAAACGGAATTTAAGAACCAAGACAAGTCGTTTGAATTCAATTAGTTTATCATATTAATACTGAGCTAACATACCTTTTAATTTCTTTGTCAGACAGAATCTTCACGACCCTGGAGATAATAGAGAACTCATGTTCGTTGTTTCTCCAAATTTATATTGAACATCAAACTTTCTTTAAGACCAAAACACTATTTGGTTGTACCTGTTATGATTGTTAACTGCAACGTTTTTATATTCAATGATTGGACCTGCGCAGAAGTATATCAGAATGCGGGGGTAAAAATTCGAATTTTAAATTCATTTTACTGCTTTAAAGTATAATATTTTGTCTTTAAAAACACTTTTTGGTAAACGTTTGACTCAAAGATTATATTACATTTTGACGGTCCAACGTGGGGTTGCTAAATTATTCAATATTTTGGCTGTTCCCAGCGTTTGACTCGAAGAAGAATAGTGTATTTTGGCACTCCAGCGTTTGATGTATCAAAGATTGTTATAATATATATATAAATATAATATTTTCGTGACCTTGGTATGAGAAGGTAAATTTAATAAGTCGGCGATTAAAGGTCTGGTTTACTTCAAAGTATATATATTTAAAACAACCCTACATGTTTCGGCAATGATGCCTTTGTCAAGGGAATAAAAAATATAATTTATATTTTTTATTCCCTTGACAAAGGCATCATTGCCGAAACATGTAGGGTTGTTTTAAATATATATACTTTGAAGTAAACCAGACCTTTAATCGCCGACTTATTAAGTTTACCTTATATATATATATATATATATATATATATATATATATATTTAGTGTTTATAAAAAAAAACGTTACTTGAAAAAGACTGAATAATAATAAAAGTCGAAACGTCGTAGAATAAAACATCAAAATTCAATAAAAGGTCGCTAAACCAATAAAAAGTCTATTATTTTTAATATATATATATATATATATATTTAGTGTTAATAAGATTTAAAATTTATTTCTTATTTATTTTATTGGCCGTGTGCATAATATTAAAATAATAAGTTTTTTTTTGGTTTAGCGACCTTTATTGAAATTCAATTTATTTAACTAACGACAAAAAAGTCGAAACGTTGTCAGTTAAATAAATTGAATTTCAATAAAGGTCGCTAAACCAAAAAAAAGCTTATTATTTTAATATATATATATATATATATATATATATATATATACATATATGCATGTATGTGAATTATGTTATTAAATGATTCAGATAAATATTCATTTATGTATGTACGTAGTATCAATTTTAATATAATATCAATAGCGCTAACGTATTTACATTATACACACACATATGTATAGAGAACAAATTCCAATTACAAAATGTAATTTTATGGACGATAATTATAGTTCTAATGCCTAGTTACTATCAGCAGAAACGATAAGAGACCCGTGATATTGTGCTTTGTACGGTCTATCCGCTTGGTATCATCTATTGATATTCAAGTTGACCTCTGCCTGCAAAGTCATCAACTTACCTTTGGTTGGTTACAAGGAAGTCCGCCACTGTACCTAATAAAAAGAGTTAGACAGAGAGAGTAAGACAAAGAGAAAGAGGGGTCATCAGGCAGGTTTCAGATTTTATAGTGTACATATACGATAAGTCTACAATATTTAGGTATACATACGTTTGATATATTTTAGATTTTATTATAATATCTATTTACTATATGGGGATTAAAAAAAATAATGAGAGATATAACGGGTCAAAGGTAGGCGTTAAGCAGAGCTATCATATAAAAGATATAAACAACAATTGCTTTGAATTTTAAAATAAAATTGTTACAAGACTTCGTTTTATAATTAATTTATGAATTATGAAATCTATTGTACTGTCTGGGATCAATGCCTGCGTCATATAGTTATGTACGACTGACTATCTATGAAATCAAAATTCGCAGATAACAATGACATACATAAAAAATCAGAAAATTATTTATGCGGAGCACAGGTATCCAGTTTTAGTCCCACTTTATTTGACCTACATATACAAGGTATGCCTCAGAAGTAATGAGAATATTTACGCTCAATAGGGCAACACTGCATTGGGCTGGAGACGATTCCACGTGTGTAAAGGGTAGGTACCCAATCAGAAAAGGTGCAGTCCAGTTCAGTGTTAGTGGTGTGATCGCTAGTTGTCTACAATACCGCGTCACACGAAAAATGTAGCCAAATATCAAACAGTGATATGCAATTAAATTTTGCATTAATCTAGAAAGAACTGCTTCAGAGACACTTCAAATATTAATAACAGCATATAGAGATGCTGCTTTGTCTTCAGCACAAGTTTTTAGATGGCACAAGGCTTTCAAAGAGGCAGCGAAAGCATTGAATATGAACATCGACCGTCCACATTGAAAACCGATGGAAGCAGTCAAAGGTGCATTCTGTGTTAGCACTTGGCAGACGGTTAACAGGATGAGTGTACATGAAGTACGTATGAGTAAGGATATTGTTGATCGAATTTTGACAGAGGAACTAGGCATGAGAACATTTTCTGCAAAGCCTTTGCCCAAGAACGTGTCTGATGAATAGAAAGAAAATCGCTTGTTCATTAGCCAAGAAGTGTTGAATCGTTTCACAACCGAACCCAACTTCATGCAGAGAGTGATAACAGGTGACGAATCACGGGTACTTGAATACGATCCTGAAATTAAATGATAAAGCGTGGAGTGGTACACGAAGAAAGCTCGCATTAGAAAATCCTGAATCAAGTCCATGCCTACAAAGAATTCGTCCTGCAAGGCTAGACAATGAATCAAACCTTTCATCGCGAGGTCCTCGAACGTTTGCGGATAAGGTTTTAGGTGTACGACCGGACATTACTAGTTTTTGGAACCCATTACGATAATGCCTCGAGTCACACCTCATTGTCAGTTAGAAAATTTTTGGTAGAGAAAAACATTCAGGACTCCCACACCCATCTACAGTGCAGACATGGCTTTATATGATTATTTATTTTTCCGGCGCTTAAGCGGAAGTTGAAAGGTTACCATTACGGGGCAATAGAAAACATTTAAAGAGTCACGACGCATGTTCTAAGCAGACTAAAGGAACAAGATTACAAGAATTGTTACCAGGAATGGCAAAATCGCTGGAGACACTGTGTGCAAGGAGCATATTTTGACGGGGACAGTGTTAAATTCTACATACATTCAAGTTTAAAATAGATCTCCGTCAATTCTATTCATAAAAATATTGAATTTACCATGGAATAAGAAGTAAACAATAGCATTAATTTTTTGGATCTAGCTTAGAGATTGAGTCAGTAGTTTGTTGACAGTGACAGTTTTAACGCAGTGAGCTTGTAAAATAATGGAGATTACTCCTGAAGGTTTTCGTTGGATGATTTTTACGATTATAAAAAAGGCCTAACTCCACAAGAATGCATTATATCGCTTCGGTCAACTTTTGGTAATGAAGCACCATCAGAGAAGACAGTTTACAATTGGTTTTCAGAATTTCGTCATAGTCGTGCCTCAGTGAGCCATGAATCACGTAAAGATCGACCAAAAACTGTCGCGATTCCAAAAGACATCGATGCCGTGCGGAAAATGATAGAACGCGATCGACATGTGACTTACAGTGAGGTAGAGACATCTCTTGGCATATCGCAGACTGCAATTCATTCGATTTTACATGAACATTTATTTGTCAAAAAATATGCTCCAGATGGATTCCACATAACTTGACCGAAGCACAGAAAGCAGCTCGTGTCAATTGGTGTAAAGAGATGCGCAAAAGATTCGACGTAGGAACCGCAAAATCCGTACACAACATCGTCACAGGTGACGAAACATGGATATATGCGTATGAGCCGGAAACCAAGCAACAATCTACTGTATAGGTGTTCCAAGACGAACCGAACCCCACAAATAATAAATCCAAATCTTCAAAAGTTAATAAATCAGGGGTGTATAAATTAAAATGTGGTAGTAATTGTGCCAAATTTATATTGGTAGAACTTTTTCAAAACTAGAATCTCAGAACATAAACGTAGTTATGATAACAAAAAACTAGATTGTAATTACTCAAATCACTTATTATCTGAAAACCATTCATTTGATCCGGAGTTTGAAATCTTACATGTACAAAATAAATCGCATAAATTAGACCTCTTAGAAGCCTCGGAAATAAATAAAAATAAAAAGTCTGGGAATTTACTGAATGACCAACTAGATATAAATAGTTCTCCTTTACTAAACTTATTTAATTAGGGTTTTTCCATGTAATTATTGTGTTTGAATGCCTAATCTCTTCCTTTCTTTGTTAACAGCTTATCGTTCCTTTCTTTATATACCTGTAATTACCAAATTTATGTGCATACACTCATTTCATTTGTAGAATAATCATTATAGCATCGTTGTTTGATAAAGCTACAGTGTTAGCGAAACGCGTCACATTTTTGCAAACGTTTAATATATAAATATACGTTTTATATAGTGAAGATTAAACAAATTAATTATTTTGTTTTATTTTACATCCCATTAGTTTTATTTTTATTTTAGATCATTTTCATTACTTTTGAGCCATTCTCTGTAACCTACTGTATCGCTACTTTTATTAAGACAACTTAATTATATTTCGAAAAGTATCAGTAAAAATAACTAAGATTAATTACAATAATTACGCATTCAAATGTTATTACTTTCTAAATATCCATATTAAACATAATTAATTCAACAGAAGACCAGATCGTTCTCTAAGAACCAAAGAAAGTGGGCGACTCAAGTGATTATAAGAGATAAATAGATACATGAATAGCTGCACATTTTTATCTTGCATAATTGCTGCGTATTATGCTATACAAATGGATACAATAATAAAGTAATTCATAGACATATACAATAAGTTATATATATTTAAACTTTCTATTTGCCTTAAGGGCAATACTTATTCTGTCTCAAAAAAAGAGAATGCTTGCTTCATAGGTTAGAATGCAATATCATTGTGTATAGAAAAAGAAAGCTAATATTATTTATAGAAAGAATGTTTTTTAAACAAGTCAATTACTAAATAGTCTGTTTTACAGATGATACTTATTCAAGATACGGAAAAGCAAAAAAAAAAGAAAGTAATATCTAATAATTTAGAATGTATATACAAAGAATGTTATATGTGTTTATGAACATTAGATATTTGTAAAAGTCTATATCGCGAAGTATTTTTATAATAATTTATAACTCATGAAGAATATAATACAATACTATTGGAAAACATTATTTAGAAACAGAAAATGAATCGATTTCATAGAATAAAAATATACAATACTAGTCTGTATAACGCCAAAGGAAAAAAGACGTGAAAGGTATATGTGTGTAATGCCTTTATACAAAAATCACGTGGTAACGAGAAAATGATTTTTCTTTATTCGAGTTCGACCTTGTCGCAGTTAAATATACGGGCGGCAATACAGGCTTCCAGCGTTAATTCATCAGTAATTCTCTTTACCGACGAATTATATTGTTCTATCTGTATTTGTCAGTACCACATACAAATTTAAATACAAAAAAATTATATGTAAATATTTCTATATAAATAATTAAAAACCAGGTATCTATCCTATTGGACACGCTAGATAAAGCTCTTTTCTTTTGTTATATACATAACCTATTTAATTTTAATCACATTTTAATTAAAGCGGAATAGGTTTGTCGGCAGATTCGACGTAAAGGCTATTATTGATATCCACAAAAAAAAAACATCGTAATAAAAGCACCATATGTGTGGGCATAAATGTTTTGACACGAAAATATCAACGTTTACTACTTTTATGAATAGGAACTTATATTAAACGTATCGTCTAACCAATGTTTAGGAATTTCATCGGTTTTTCTTGCAGGTCAATGAATTTTAATTACAGCTGTATTTTGGTAAATATAGAATAAACGATATGGACCGATTTTAATTGCATTTTGGCCCTAAAAATTTTGGAAATCGTTGATGAATTGCAAATAAATTTCTTTTTTGATTTTAATTTATACGCGTACCAAGCAACGATCCGTGATAGAATTTTTAACGCTTGAAGGGCTCCCATCGCCATTATCATTATGATGCGGCAGTCCATGGAATATTGTTTTTGCAAATTGTTTATCTGATTCCGGTATATTACGTTTTTTTTAATAAGGGAATAAAAAGAAATCCAGATGCGTCATATCAGCGATCTACTTGGCTAATCATTTATAGTTGTACACTGCGTGTAACATAAAACCCGTACAACTCTTATTAGTATAAAAGTGAGAGTTTTTTAGTTGCGTAAACGGGACAAATATATCCATACTGTCACATAGATTTCATAAGTTATACGTAATATGTCAAATTGGTAACCCTAGTTTACATTGATAATATTTAGTGTACGGGTCTTAGGTGTCGGGCAGTGTATGTATAGTGTGTTCTGTAACAGAATCCTATTATAAATAGTCATTTGTTAATTCTATGTTATTAAACTGATTTATAAATGAATCTAAAAGAATAGACTTGTAGTCTTGTATCTACTGGCATTAATTGTTTCTTGGAAGACTATTGGCCCAATAATTGGTTACCATATTGCCAGTTAAACGTCAATTTTAACTGGATACAAAGACACCATGAAAAACTTTGTCACTGCCTCCCTCTCCAGTAATAACTAGTTGGAAGCTACTAGTTTTTATGCAGAGAATTTCGATAGTTTACAAAATTTCGTTACATATTTAAATGACTGTTTCGTCTTACAAACGAAATTAATTTGTATTATATATTAAATATAAGGATTCGTAGAATATAGTATTTGAACCTAAGGGTCAGGTACAAAATTGAAACCTTTGCATAACTATATTTTATTATCGTATTAAAATGCAAACGTTTCCCTGAATTTAAGATGCGGTATCGTACATATTTATCATCCTTTATTGAATTTGGTACTTATTTTATTGCTGGATTCTTTAGACACTTTTTAATTTACCTTATTTTATGAGTGAACGTGCCATGTACACAGTTTAAAACTTTCAAATGCTTTATCAAACGCACGTTCACTAAATTTTGTACAATAAAATATCAGAATGAAGAATGTCAGCATCATAAACTGGGAATTTTAGTTATAGAATTAAAAAACCATCTGAAATGTTTGCTATTTTAGTAGGCACAGTTTACAAACAAAGCGGTCTTGGGAATTTTGCCAACCTTTGTTCGTCATCTGGCCGCATTCTGATGCGGCCTATTTTGTTAATTGTTCCAAAGTTTACTGAAGTTTACTACAATTCTTAAACAGTCTCAATAGATCAGTGTGGGTGACAACAGTCGCAAGGTGTCAACACAACAGTGTTCAAGACAAGACTCTCAACATAACAGCGTTCTAGACAACAGTGATATGAACAATGCTCAAGACAACAGTCTACATTTAATATTCAGAGACATCAGTCTCATTTTTATCAATAAGTCTTGCTTTATCATCAAATCAACAATTCTTATATATCAAATAGTGTAAATTTTGTAAATAAAGGTGTTATATTGTAGTGCCGCGTTTCATTAAAAACTGTCACCGACAAGTAAATAAATAGTGCGTATACGGCCTTATAACCCGTGCGCGGTGAAACAATACACAGGAGCATCAAGTCCACGTAACAGTGCAGTTGCCCCAACAATGACCATGCTCGAAGTATTTCTGAGTACAAGGAACGAATACTAATAATTCCAAATTCAAAAAATCAGTTGTACTTTCTTCAGGACCATTTTTGAAATTTGCCAAAATTAATAACTTATTTTGAAAATCAAAATCTAAAATTAAATGATGGATTAACTTACATTAGATGTGACTATTAATAATTTGAAAAATATTCCAAGTGACTTCGGATGTGGTCTTCTGTAAGAGTTAGACGCAGTTTTTAATAAAAATCCAGATTTAATAACATTACGGCAATCGTGTATGGGGACAATGCCTCAAAATCTAACTGCTAAATACGCTGAAATAAAAGAATATATCCAGTATGCACCTTTAACCAGCTGGGATGTAGAAAGGACGTTTTCTATCTACAAGGATGTACAGTAGTACCCCGATATCCGCGGGGGTTTGGTTCTGTGGTCTTCCGCGGATACTGAAAACCGCGTATAGTAGCAAACGCTTTATTTTCGAGTACAATATGAAATATGAAGCAAAGTTAAAACAATGAAACAAGAAAAAATAAGTTATATAATATTTATTTAAAATAAATAAACAATAAATAAATAAATATTCTTGTGCTGTGGCACAAATAGAATTTAAGTTTAATAAATATATAAGTTCATACATATGTACATATAGTACATATTTAGATACACAACAAGAAAATATACAACAGTCGATTGTTTACTTAGATCCGAAGCAAACGATGTTGATGGCTGTGCATTATCGATAGTTCTGTCGACTTTTTCAAAGAACATTGTTATTGGTAGTTGCCGTTTTTGTCTTTTCATTTCAATAAACAAATCCTCCAAAGGTTTCAAGGCTTCTGTTATAGTGCGAGTAATTTTTATACTGCGTTCCATTATTGGATCATATTCTACTATCTGTTCTTTTAATGTTTGAGCAGTTCAAAATATCATCCTCATCGTCACTCGCTTCTGGAGAAGATTTCACAAGGTCTTCCAATTCCTCGTTGGTGAATACTTGATCCTCTTCGTTTATGTAATCACTGAGTTCCTCTTGGGTTATATCGTTAAATCCTTCTCCATCTATTTTCTGCGCTATGTTAAATAACGTTGTTAGATGTGAATTAATGTCATGTGTGTCTTCAGAACTAAGAACGATGTCATTCCACAGATTTTTCCAACATGCTATTATCGTTTCTGACTTTAATTCCTCCATCGCTCCTTTGATAAATAGAATTACGTCAGCAATTGTAAATGACTTCCAGCATTCCATGAGCCCGATATCAGAGCATTCGTTAGCCATTGTATACAGCATTTCGAAAACCTGTCGAATATACTTATATGGCTTTAAAGCATCAAATGACACCTTGATCAAGGGGCTGAAGCAATGAGGTCGTGTTAGGTGGTAAAAAAAGCACTTCAACATTTTTATCTTCTGTGCCTAGTGACACAGGATGCCCAGGAGCATTGTCTAGTATCAGCAGCACTTTAAATGGTAATTCTTCCTTTTCCAAATATCTTTTCACTTCCGCAATAAAGCATTGATGAAACCATTGTGTAAATAGAACAGCCGTAACCCACGCCTTTCGATTTGATTTCCAAAACACAGGCAGGCAAGCTTTATCTTTGTATTTAAGAGCACGTGGATTCTGTTATCAGTAACCAAGTCCGGGTTTAATCATATGACCAGCTGCATTTGTACAAAATATCAAGGTAAGTCTATCCTTAATTGCTTTAAAGCCTGGTGCAGTCTTATGAATATAAGTCCGTTGAGGCATTTTTTTCCACATAAGACCAGTCTCATCGCAGTTAAAAACTTGCTTAGGATGATAATTCTTTTCTGCAATAATTTGTTTAAATTTTTCTGGAAACAGGGCAGCAGCTACATGATCAGCCGACGCAGATTCCCCTGTCATTTTTATATTTTTTAGATTAAACCGAGTTTTAAATCTATGCAGCCACCCCCTACTTGCTGTGAATGATTTTCCTTCCTCTTCAGTATAATATTGGGTCTGCATATCTTGATATAAAACCAACGCCTTTTGTTGTAGCATTTTGCCATCGATAGGAATATGTTTTCTTGTCATATCTTCCACCCATAAATTTAAGGCATTTTCTATCTTAAGTAACACTTTATTACGTATTGTGGTTGCAACTTTTGCAGTTTGGGGTGCACTAGAAAAACTAGTTCGAATCTTATCTTTGTTTTTTAACACTTCTCGTATCGAAGATTCGTTTTTATTGTATATTTTAGCAACAGTTGCTATAGATTTTTTTCTATTTCAATTTCTATGAATTATATTAATGATTTTTATTTTTTCACTAATAGTGAGCATTTCACGTTTTCTTTTTGGTTTAGAAGCCATTTTAAAATGGTTTTCAAATTTACTTGCTTTATTTAAAAACTATTGCAAGCACTGTCTTGTCCGACAATTCGAATAGTACTAAACTCATAGTTAACAGGAGCGTTTATATGTACAAGTAAAAGCGAGTGGCACCTTAAGCACGTTCCAACTTGTTTAACTTATCATATGAGAGCGCCGAATTCAGGTTATGACTCATATATACGACGATATATCGACAAATGCTCCTATAACTTTTATATTTATTGATAACGCGTTTTCTGCTCATCATAGGTAAATCGCGGATGACTGAAACCGCGGATACGGAGTCAGCGGATAACGGGGTACTACGGTATTTCATTCAAGGAGAACAAATTTTACAGAAGAGAACCTTGAGAATTGTTTGTTAACATTAATACTCCTTTACTCAACTTGAACTACAAAATGAACAAATAAAAATGTGTTTCGTATTTTATAGATCATCACCCGTTTGTTTTTCAATTATATAAATAAAATTGATAGTACGTTCGTGGGCGATGAGTCATCCGCCTATCGTGTCCGGTCCCTATTTATATGTTATATTTAGATTATTTAAAAAGAAACACAGTCGAAGATGTCTCAATAACATATTTTGCAAACGCGCTCATTAATTTTTTTTTTACAGTTACAACAGCCATTCATTCTACTTCGGTTCAACCTGTACGTATCCTCGTGCGTTACTATCATCGTAAAACGTTTTCTATCATACATACATACGTATATATGAACTAAAGTACGATTTACAGTAGTATACTAGATTACGGTCTGGCCCTTTTGAAACAGAAAGGTCAAAACCCCATTGCAGATAAGGTTTCAATTTAAATTATATACAGACAGTTATGCTCTCATATAGCGCGCTATCGAAGTGTATCCTGATGCTACTACTGCTAGGCTATATGGCTGGTGTTGAATTTGTTAGGTCGCGGTTTGGTCGGTGGCGAGTGTTAATCTCTCAAAATATTCCCCGACATTTGCAAATGAATAATATCGACACACCATATTCAAGGGGTTGCTTTTTTTAAATTTAAACAACAAATCCCTGCGGCTACCCCTGTTGCTTCGAAATTGGAACTTCACTATCAACAATTAAAAAAAAAAAGAGGAAAAAAACACGTGAAGCGCATCGAACGCCTATTGGAAAATTTTATTTGATGTTATCAGGGATTTTCGTTTGAATACGTTCTGAAAGGAAAAGTAGATAACACCAAATTCAAGTTTTGATTTAATTTGTATCTAAAAGTGAGCGGTTAATTTTTTTCGGCCTTCTCGGATCATTGAGGGTTTCAATTCAATATTTTATAACAATGTCCGTTATAGTTTAACTTTAGGGAAGCTTTACCGGGCTTAAATTTAATATGAAGGGCGGATTGATATACAGTCCGTCCTTGAAATAAAAATACAACGTACGAAAAATGGAAGGAGATGTAATGGACAAAACAGTATTAACAAAAATGGTGTTCGAAGCAAGAAGTACCAGAAAATAAGAGGCACACCGCGGAGAGGGTGACAAGAAGGAGTTAAATAAGCTCTGAGCAGAAGAGGAATGAAATGGGAAAAGACGGGAAATATGGTACAAGACATAAGGGGGTGGAGAAAGATATGCAAGGCACTTACGAGAGACAATTCAACTCAACGCCTTACATCGATGGGGGTGGATAGGCTTTGTCGAGTAAAATATAAATTACGTTAAAAAACTGTGTATTGCTTCATGAGCTTCAGAAAGAGAACAATTTAGACTTAAGACTATTTCGTATATACCGGGTTAGTCAAAAGTATGGAATGGACGGTTTATTTCCGTAATTATGAACTTTCTAACAAAATGTCTTTAATAAAAGTTTTTTTACTAATTATTCTCCATTTCTTAGCCTACTCGTTGTTTTCTGTATGTCAACGCATTTCCATGGAAACGTTATTTTTATTTTTTCAAATGGCAACCATGTGTTTTTTCTTGCCGATTTCTATTCCTCTTTTTTTTCTTGAAATGATTTGATATTTTTTCTTATGCTTTCATAACAAAATTTTAGAAAAAATACTTATAATACTTTATTCACTCAAATAATATTTAACTCAAATTAAATGTTCAAACTGAAGACCCCTTGCAGCTTGACAATAACCTAATCTATCACAAAAATTACGCAACGAATTTTGTAGCCAGATAGGTAATATTTCTTCAATTTCATGTCTGATTCTGACTGCCTGGTCTTGCAAATTTTGTGGTTTTCCTTTGTAAATTTTATTCTTTAAATGACCCCAGAGGAAAAAATCTAGGGGACTCAAATCAGGCGTCCTGGCAGGCCATTCAATATGTCCTCGACGTCCTATCCAACGACCTGGAAAGACGTTATTCAGAAACAGGTGAACATCAACTCCATAACGAGGCGGAGCGCTGTCTTGCTGAAACCAAACATTGCGGTTTGGCATTCCTTGTCGATCTTCATCCGAAAATGGATGTGCAATGTCAGGCACAATGTGATTACGCAATAGGTTTAGATATCTATCTGCTGTCAAATTTCTATCTATAAAGTATGGACCTATTATGTGGTGCCCAATAAGACCAACCCAGACTTTAAGTTTTTGTGGATGCTGTGTATGGTGTTCCATCATCCAATGAGGATTTTCACTGGACCATTAACGAGAGTTGTATCTGTTTACAAACCAATTTAGACAAAAAGTGACTTCACCCGAAAATAAAATGTGACTGCATTCTTCTGTCAGGGTCATCTTCGTTTAGCTCATGGAGAAGATGTATCTTGTAGTTCTTGTGTTTGTTCTTGCTTAGTATTCGAACAACCGACGATTGACTAGTATCATTATCCAAAGCAAGTTGCGTGGTTGACGTAATTGGATTATCCGTAACATTAAGTAATACATCTAGAGCTTGATCTTGATTTGTGGCTGATTTTGGACGTCCAGACCTTGGCATATCTTCTACATCTTCAGTTTCTCTAAATTTTCTAACCAATTTAGACACTGTGGACTGTACAATACGATTTCTTTCCGGATGAACGTTATTAAATAAATGACAAACATCTTAGTGTGAACGTTGTCGATCTCCATAACCAACCATCATTAAGATTTCAATTCTTTCAGTTTCACTGAGTTTCACCATGTTTACAAATTAAAATTAAACTATTCTGTTTATTAACTTATATGTAATTCTATTTCAACAATTTTATGCAAAATAGCATTAATAATAAAGTAATACACGAGGTATTGATATCTAGTTAGTCTAAGCCATTTTCCTTGAACAAAACAAAATATTGTTATAATGGCAGGAAATAATGACATTTTAAAAGTGTCACTGTAAAATCTTACGTCAAGAAGTTGAAGTATTGCTGTTCAGTAAATTTTTAAAGAATGTAAATGTGAAAATCGATCAATTGTAGTTGCGAGGCATCATCAAATACTTGTATTTGAAGAGGTTAAGTGGCAAGGGAATTTACGAAGATATGCTTAAGACACTTGGCGATCAATGCCCATCATATGCGAATATCGAAAATTGGATTGTGGCATTCAAACGAGGAAAACTTTCTGTTGAAGATGAGAAGTGACCAAGTCCGATTTCGGTGTCCACCCCCGAAAATATTGACACAGTTCATGCCATGATATTCTCAGACCGATAAATTGGGCTGAAATATATAGCTAAAGCACTAAAGATTTCATATGAATGCGTCCGTCGTTTTACATACGTTCGTGTAAGATTTAAATGGACTGTATTAAGGTGGTTCACAATAAAAAAATAAATTAGATGGATGGAATGCAGGACTCATTACTGGCTTACCACGCAGCACATCTGCTGCAAGAACATTCACTTTAAGTTCAAAATGCACTTAACTTTGTGTTTGTGTGTGTATGCACCGTGTCACTTCTGCCGATCTAATGTTCTGACATGTGGTTTCTCAATCTTCTTCACTCTTTTCTTTCAAGCGCGGTTTTTTTTTTGGGGGGGGGAGGTTTTTGGGATATTCAGCAGTACTTATATTATTACTGCTAAATTAAATGGGCGCGTATGGCAAATAAAGGAAAACTAAATCTAACCTAAACAACATAGTTCACGTCGATTTAGATATGAAAAAAATTCTGTAAAATAGATTCCTAAATGCTTGAACGCCGAACACAAACCAGCAAGAGTGAAAGCATCACGGTCAATCTGTGCCCGTTTTGAAGGAGATCCAGATTTTTTTGAACCGTCTTGTGACTATGGACGAAACATGGGTCCATTTTTACGACCAACAAACAAAACAGCAATCGATGGAGTGGACGTATCAAGCTTCTCCAAGGCCTAAGAAGTTTCGAGTTAAAAAATCAGCTGGAAAAATTCTTGCTCATGTTTTTGAGATATCCGTGGAATAATTATGATCCATTACCTAGAAAAGGGTCAGACCATCACTGGAAATTCTTATTCTAAATTACTAACCACCTGAGAGAGAAAATTAAAGGAATCAAGATGGCATGTTAGCGAAAGGTTGTTTTTGCGGACAATGCCCCTACACACAAATCGGGTATTACCATGAATACAATCCGGGATCTAGGATTAGAATTACTGGTATATACGCCCCATTCCCCAGAGTTAGCCCACTCAGATTATTATCCGTTCCCTCGACGGAAAAAAAAGATTCAAGGGACGCCAATTTTTGTGTAACGAAGAGTTTGCAGACCAAGAAGAATATTTTTTTTAGAAGGATTAAAGGCGTTGCAGGATCGCTGTATTAAGTGTATTAATTTGATAGGAGACTAAAATATGTTAATTAGACTATAAGTTGTAAAGCTCTCGGATCGAGTTCTACAACGCTTCGAAGATCTATTGCTTTCTTTGAGACCCCAACGAGACTCATGTTGTTTTGAAATGAATATTTGAAGGTAATTCTAGGATAATCATTTTTGCGAATAAAATAAAACGCAATTGTTTTTTAGTTTCAGAGAAAATATATAATTACACTACGTAAGTTTCACCACACTATGGCTTCATCAGGTGGATGAATTTACAATACAAAGCACAACTTAGTACCTACATATAATAACAACTATATCAATCTTGCAGGGTTGACGAGAGGAGACGGTCAAATTTTTAATTTTAAATTGAGTAGGGGGGAGTTATTTACGTCTAGCTGATCATTTAAAATTATCCCTAATCTGTTGAATTTGTTTATTTCTAAACTTTCCAAAATATTAAGTTTTTTGCTTTTATGTAACACATGTAAAGTTTTAAATTTATTGTTGAACTTATGGTTGTATTCAAGGCAATGGTTCGAAAAAGTAGAATCTATCTTCTTGTCCTTATAACTTCTTTCGTGTTCTTTCATTCTTAGATCGAAAGTTCTTCCTTGTCTGCCCCACATACACTTTTTTACAGTCCTCGCACAAAGCCACAGTGTGGTGAAACGTACGTAGTGTAATTATATATTTTCTTTGAAACGGAAAAACAATTGCGTTTTATTTTATTCGTTAAAATGGAGTCTCAACATATATCTCCTTCGTCGATTAACAGTTTAATCATTTTCCAATGAACAACAGGACATGAAAAATCAAAATTAGGTAATTTCCAGAAATTCAGATTTTTTAAAATAGTCCTTGTTGGCAGAGTGAGGATCGAGCTCTAGATTGCATCGAAGGTCGATTACATTCTTTCAGCCTCCAACACGACTTATACTGTTCTAAAATGAGTATCTGCAGGTAATACTAGGAAAATAATTTTTCAATGAACAACAGGAAATGAAAAATCGTAATTCGCAAGTTGTCAGAGATTTGGATTTTTTAAAATTGACCTTGTGTGTCTTTGGCAAAGGAAGTAAGCTCCAAACACCATTCATGCTGTTTTAAAATGAGTATTTGCAGGTACTACTGCACAACGCTAGCCATGTTAGTCCCAGCTTTAAATTGTTTTGATAATAGGCTAGGAATATACCAAGCTATATAAAGACTTTGCCACAATACTCTGGCTAAATATGTAAGTGTCAAAAACTGATTAAAATATCTTTAAATTATAAATTATAATTTTCCAGATTTATACTTTTTCTTTGTTAGTTATATTAACTCATAGGTAGCATCTATTTACAATTTCTTTGCCAAATTAACTGAGACTAAATGTATAAATTCGAAAATTTAAAAGATAGATAATTAGCGTGCAAATCTATTGCATTTTCGCGTAGAAATGTGAATGAAATAACGACGCTAATTATTCAAATTTTTTACTGAAAAAAATTCGCCCTTATGCAGGATTCGAACCTACGTCCTTTGGTTTACCGGACCACGCGCTTAACCATTGAGCTATTAAGGGACTGAAGTTCGAATCGTCAGGAATGTCTTAAATTGCATTATTTTGTGCAAATCAATTGCATTTTCACGAAGCGATGGGAATGAAATAAATGCTTTTTCTACATATACGACGCTAGTTACTCGAATTTTTTACTGATAAAAATTCGCATAATTAGCGTCGTATATGTTAATTTGGGAATATCAAAAATAGAAAGTTTTGTCTAATTGTATTTTGAAACTAAAGTTGTACTTGTATATAGTTCAGTCTTCTTGTAATGCTAGTATACCAGTTTCTTTGATATTGGAAGTTATTAAATGACAGTTCATGCAACTTAATATAACTTCCGTATCTTTTGGTGTGGTCTAAGCTGCTTTCATTTAAAGTTTATGCCAAATTTCATTTATCGTCTTTACTGTTCGTAAATCACAATTATTAGGAAATTCTTTTAGGGTTGAAATTAATAATTTGGTTTCACAAATAGGTCTTGAGTTTATAGAATAAAATATATCCATATTACGGAAAATAATTGTTGTAAAATTTAAATTTTTAGACGAAGTTAAATCTTTCATTGTTGTGTAAGTATTTCTATCTTCAGATAGAACTAGATAGTTAATAGAAGTTAGAATAAAGGAACATAAATATTTGGTTTGTCCAGCAAATCAAAGGACGTAGGTTCGAATCCTGCATCAGGGTCAATCTTTTTTTCAGTAAAAAATTCGAATAAATAGCGTCGTATATGTATATGTAGAAAGGACTTATTTCATTTAATTAGTGTGTTTATATAAAGTTAGAAAATATTGATTATGCAAAATTTAGAAATAAGTTTTAAATTATTGTACAGTGCGATTGTAAATGTCTGAAGACAGTTCAAATTTACCGCCGTAGTTTTTAGTGTAATTCATATTTTGACGTTGGCTATTCTATGGTACATCTAACAAAATCGCAGTGACGTTCGTTCATATATTTGGTTCTCGTATTTTCATATTATTTCCCTACTTTTATTTTCGATATTTCTTTTGCATTTACATAAAAAAACTGTTCTTATCAGAACTATTATTCTATATTTTCCGTTATTTAGGTAAGTTTAATAGAAACCTCTAATTCTAATCAATACAATTAAATGATTGCTTTTATTTGTTAAGTATTGTAGCAGCATGCCATTTACGGATGAGCAGGATGCTTTTATTCTAAAAGCACATTACCGTAGTGGGACTCTTAGAGAAGACGGTGAATGGTCATATTCATTGCAATCTTGCCTGAATCAATTTCGGGAAAATTATACTAACCATATTGTTTCATATAAAATATTTGCGCAACATAAAGATAGGGTTATTCGCCGATTTGAAACTAAAAATTGTATTTGTAGGGTAAATCTAGTAGTCGACCAACAGTCTTGACAGAAGATGTTGTTGATGATGTTAGACAACGGATTGTGGCAAGCCCAAACAAATCTATTCGAAAATTGGCTGCACAAACAGGTAAATGCATTTAATTAACGTTATTTTCATTACTAATTTTATTTATTCATTTAAGGTCTGTCATATAATACCACTAGAAAAGTTTTAGTACAAAATTTGCATATGGATCCCTAAGGAGTAACTGTTATGCAACAATTGTTCAATATTGACTATGAACGTAGAGTGCAATATTGTCAATGGTTCAATGAAAATTTAAATAATGATGATATTTTAAATGTGACATTTATGTCAGATGAGGCTTGGTTTCATTTATCAGGATATATCCATAGCCAAAATTATAGAACGTGGGCAAATGAAATTCCACATAATTATGTAGAAACCAGCTTGCATCCATTGAAAATAGGTGTTTGGATAGCCATGTCAAGACGACGAGTCATTGGCCCGATATTTTTTAATGACACTATTAATGCTGAGCGATATCGTACAGAAATACTGCAAACTTTTATAAATCAATTACATGATGATGAATTGCAAACAGGATATATTCAGCAAGATGGAGCTCCACCTCATGTAGCTCATGATACATTAGAATTTCTACAACAGTATTTCGATGATAGATTAATTAGTAAGGATCGTTGGCCATCACGTTCACCTGACCTAACACCTTTAGATTTTTATCTGTTTGGTTATTTGAAAACAAAAGTTTTTGAAAATAGACCTCATTCTATAGAAGAACTGCAAGCAGCAATTGTTAATAAAGTTGACAATATAGATGAACAAGGACTCCACCGCATATTCTCAAATGTTAAGAAGAGAATTAATTTATGCCTGGATGCTAATGGTGGACATTTTGAACATTTATTGTAGTGCTTTAGTTTTTTCTGAGTTAGGTTAACCACTTATAATATAACAATACTATTAAGCCACAATTCTCAAACTTCACAAGATTACTGAAAAATGCTATTATATGGTTTTCTGTAAATGACTCGTAGATAATTTTATTTTTATATTTTCTTTCTAACTTGTCAAATAAATGTAATCGATATATTGGAACTAACTTAATATATTTTATGTTACAAATTGTGTTTTTGATTATATTTACCTTAATTATTAATGTGATGTACATTGATCTGTTTGAATAATGTAATGCATTAATTGTTAATAATAGTTACTATCTAACTTAATATTATTATCTATAGTGAGAATATTATTAATTTTGAATGAATTTAGTAGTAATAGCAATATTTAAAACACAAATTAATTTCTTATTTAATAGTGAACCCTCTAATACGAAACGCCACTGAAGAAAAATAATAGAAGCAAATTTTAAGCAGATACTAAGTGTGACCAACATTTAAAAAAAAAATGTTGCCGCTAAATTCAAACTATCCTCAATCATTTACAATCGCACTGTATATTTAACTAGGTTAATAGAAATGAATTATCTTTATATACCTTACGATATTGCCCGCGTATATCATATACATTAATCCAATTTTTTTTTTAATTATTGCGGGGTGATTACCAAAAAATACATAATAGAAGTGTATGTATTAAATTATGTGAAGTTTCTGAATGCTCTTTGTACCTTTGTAAATCTTACTTTGTGTGTGTGAACTTGCGAGCAGGTTAGGTTACAAAAGGTCGTGACTTGCTTGATCATGGCGACCGCTAGGGCTATGCCCGAAGCACAAGTCAAGCCATCCGATCTTGCCTTATTACTATACTATTCTGTACCATGGAACACTATATCTCCATGTACAATATATATTATATTCTATAATACATATGCGTTTGTATATGCTCGTTATGTGTATTGCTTGTTGCAATAGAAGATACGAATTTACTGTAAAAATATGAATTAATTTCATGCTTTCATAGTTGTTTTAGGTAGCGTGCAAGTACATACAATAAAAATTATATCAGGAAATCTAATTAAATTCTCAAAAAAATGTCATTTTAGCTATAATTCATATTAGCATCCATTATCTTTATAAGAAAAGAAAGCTCAAGAGCTATTTATTTATTTTAACGTCTATTTCATCACATATTTTCATATATTTTACTAACAAATTAAACAAATATTTAATAATAAAGCCTTCAAATGGAAGTAAAAGTTAGGAACAGCTGAAAACATACACCGAAAGAAATAATTTACTATAAATCAGTATTTCATTTGATTGATTTTAGCAAGCAATAAATTTATCTTAATTGCCTGAAATACAGAAAACATTTCCGTTAAAGTCACAATTTGATAATAATAAGTAAACTGTACATAACATAAGTAAAATATAATTCATAATAAATAAGAGAACTTTGGTCAACTTCTTCTTGTTCAGATTAGATCGATTCAGAATACAGTGTTTTATTTTAACTAGACCCTACCAGTTTGCTTAAAATTTACTTTTGGTACGATTGTTTTCAGTAATAAAAGGATAATTTTTGCGGTGACGCAAACTGTATTTTAATAAAAATCCCTGCAATTATAGAAACAATTCAAATGAATAAAAAAATGCGTGCGTATATCCCGATAGGTGTATATACCAGCATTTCATTCTCATTCGAAATCATCAGTACACGATATTCGGACATGACAGGCATGACTTTCACTTGAGAATCTCTAATGAGAATGAAATGCTGGTATATACACGTATCGGCATAAAGGTGACATTCATGCATTTTTCATTTATCCTGACAACCAGGGACGTTGACGTAGCGATGTGTTGCGTTCTGGTACATACTTAGTTTATCGGATTGTAGAAAGTAACGTAACAAATTTGCATGTAACATGAGATTTTAATACAGGGTGGCCCAAAATAACCGAAGGGGGTTTTAATTCCTTATAACTTTTTTATTATAATTTTTGTTGTTTTTTTGTTTTCAGTATTTTGTAATGAAGACTTGGGGAATTTAAAATGGAACAGTACACAATTGAACAACGTACCATAATCGTTGACCTTTATTTCTCAAATCAACGATCCATTGCGAGATATAATTTTTTTAAAAATATTCTCCATTAATATACTGTATTTAAAATTAAAAAAAATTAATAATTATGTCTTAAATAAGAAGTTATAATGAACTCAAACCCCTTCGGTCATTGCGAGATATAATTTTTCATAATTAAATTAAAAATATTCTCCATTAATATACTGTATTTAAAATTTAAAAAAATTATTAATTATGTCTTAAATAAGAAGTTATAATGAACTCAAACCCCTTCGGTCATTTTGGGCCACCCTGTAGTTATTAATTTTCATATGCCTTAAGTTCAAAATTCGAATGAAAACAGATAGTTTTATTTGTTACGAAGTTTTTCTATATATGGAGCAACTTGAAAGAAATAATTGAAAAATTTTAAATATTTTTAATCTCTATAAAAATGTTAAGTTTGCTTTTAATTTCCTAACCGACCTAGTTAGCGTGCCAATATTTGTGTTTCTTTACTAGCGCATCAACAACATCGATCGTTTTGTCTTACATTGTTACTGGTGACGAAAAATGGCGCATTCATGTTAACGTGAAGTACAAAAAAGAATGATTTAACCCTATCAAGAAGACAACTCCCCGGCAAAAACTAATACTCATAAGTAGAACAGAACAATTTCCGTGCGCGCCATGTGCGCCGATGTGAGGATGATTGTATTGCATCAGAACTAATAAAAAGCATTCAGTATGTGTTGGTACTTGCTTAGACTGCATGTAAGTGTAAGCATACGTAATAAAATGTCGTCGACACATAAATCGAGAAAACGACCGTTGTCAGACGAAGTGAATGTTTATTATAGATTTCCCGAACTTAATATGTATACGATGGCTCAAAAATTAAATGTTTAGTGCGCAATACATATCTAATGTGTTGGTCAAAAACACATTGTAAAGAACACGTAAGCAGTTCGAAGCACAATAATAACAAAATTAATCGACAACAGTTTATACATGAACTATGTGTAACAATGATTGTGTGTACACTGCCGTTTACCTTGTTAAGTAATAATTCATTTATTTCATTTTGGAATAAATACGCGAATTAGATATTACCGAACACGACAACGTTACGAAGGAATTTACCATCGGTGCGTAAACTGGTTGAAAATAAAATCAAAGCCGAACTGAAAAATAAAAAAACTGTGGTTATGTGCTGACAGCAAAAAACAATCTGTAGTTAATGTGATGGCGCGTAATATGGAACAACAACAACCAACGTCTTCAATTTTATTAGCATCCAGACGACTAGAACAATGTAATGCCGAAAAAATTTCAGAGGTGCTATTAGATACTTTGGAAAAATTTAAACTTTAGAAAGACCAAGTATTAATGTTATGGCCGATGGTGCCGCAACCATGTGTTCTGTAGGCCGGTTTCTTAGAAAATATTGTCCTACATATTACTGTTACATATTACTTGTAAACTCCATGCTCTACACCTTGTGGCAGAACAGGTTCGTAGATATTATCCAGAGGTAGATGCTTTAATATCGAATTGTGTCCCCATACCCCTGAGCCACTACAGCCGATTCTGACACGTTGGGGTACATGGTTACGGGCGGGGTTTTACTATCATGAACATTTTGACAAAATTAAGGACGTGGTTTTATCATTCGATCCGAAAGAAAGTGCAGCTATCGATACAAGCCAGAAAAAACTTCAAGATGCCCAGATTAAAATGGATTTACAAAGTATTCGTGAGAATTACTTGGGACTAGAAAAAGCAATAACAAAATGAGAAAATTCGTCGCTGTCGTTAAAGGAATCACTGCAAATCGTTAAAGATGTTCACGCACAACTGTGTGCTGTAGAAGACGCAAAAAGTGAAAGTGTTCTAATTAAATTTGAAAGTATTTTAGACAGAAATGCAGATTTTGACACCTTAACACGTATTTGTGAGGGCACGTCTACAGATGCGTTAAGTTGCTTAAAAAAGTATTTTGATTATGCGAATATAACATCACTAGATGAAGAACGCTCGTTTTCCGAATATAAACATATTTTTTCCTCACGGCGGACATGTTTTTCAGAAATAACCTTAGAAACGCACCTGATGTTGAAAATATGCAATCGAGTTTCTCCAGTTTGTCATCGTGACCATCCTTTTCAGGTTTTCAAAGTTCACTTATTACTCCTTCTAGTACACCGATGATCAGTCTTATTTTCAAAATCAGATTCCAATATTTAACCCTTTTTTCGCACTTTGTCCAGGATATTCGTCTCAGCCGGACATGACATCTCTACCATGTATATGGATTTTGTCTCTAATACCGTAACCACCATATCAGGTCTGTTTGTTTTAATTTCTATGGTTGTAGAGATGGGAAAATCCCAGAAAATTTGGATTCTCCCTTCTCTACAACCACAATATTATTATTATTATTATCTCTGCTAAGATTTGCTATCAACAACCCGGTCGGATTCAGGCCGCAAGGAAAAAGACCGGGAATACATCATCATGTCATTTTGGAGTACGATAACGCTCGTAAACATTACAAAAGCGGCAGTACAAGAACTCGCTTGGGAGACCATTAAATATCTGTTTTATTCTTCTGATCTCGTTCCTTCAAATTTCCATCAATTTCGCTCTATATCAGACAATCTTCAAGAATTCACTTTAATAACGAAGTCCAACTTCAAAATTGGTTTGACGATCACTTCCAAATCACCGGATTTCTTCAGGCGCGGAATCGAAAAATTACCAGATCGTAGCGAGACAATCGTAAATAATGGAATGCTTGATCAGTTCGCGTATTTCGTTTATTAAAAAATTAATAAATTTGGAATTTAATAAAAACGCTACTTATATATCAATCCAATATTGCCAACTCAATATTACCCAAACTTATGCCAACGCAAAAAAGTAAATTCTTTACTTTTATTAAGATAAATGCTTTCAGATCGTCTAACTATTGAAATTTGCCCTTAAATGTACTGTAATTACCAATAAATAATTCACAGCATTTCTTTTATATTATACAAATCCGACACCAAATCCAAGATAATTTTGGTTACATATTTAGCGATTTCCGGACTTCCTTTATTTTTCCCCCACCCCCAAAAAAAAAACATCTGCACCCCATGTTTCACAGGTCTTTCATTTTTTTACATGTACTTCGAACAATAACATAAGGAATAATACAATAGTTATATTGGGTCGGTCAAAAGTCATCCAGGTGTATATTATTAACTCGAGCATATCATATTGTATGTAATTTTGAATTGCATACCAACAATGTTTTGTTGTAATTTCCCTTGTTTTAAACCGAAACTTATATATCTTTTATCTCCGTTATTTCTTCTTTGTTTCCCCGACAAAACTATCATGCAAGTAGATCTGGGTAATGTTACTTTAGTACGGTAAAATACAGCAGGAAAAAATATATTTAGGTTTCTACACTTTCACTAAATTGTAAGTTTGTATTCCGTTGTTGTGTGGGTGTATTGTTTTAGCATATATACGTATATACATATATATTCATTATAATACATACATATGTGTGATATTGTATTGCTCCTGCTATTACATTTCCTCAAAATACTGATAGTGCCCGGTCAAATAATGCCTAAATATTAGAGCAGACGACGGTCAGGTTCTCTCTCGTTTCTGTAGGTAGGTAAATGGTCTGCAAAATTCCGTGTATAGAGGATCTGTGTATAGGCAGCAGTTGCTATCTATACAATTCCCTATCGCATGTTTCTATCTTTGTTTACTTTGAACAATGCGAGCGCATTGTATCTAGGAACTAAGTTATGCCAGTTATATATATATATATATATATATATATATATATATATATATATATGTGTGTGTTGTTTGTCTCTGTGTGTGTCTAACATAAGTTATGCAACATGCAGTAATATAGTAATTATTGAAATAATATAAAAAAGAATGTTAAAAAATAATTGATTAAAGAACACATAAAAATATTGCAATTAAAATAAATCTATTACATCACGTATTATTAAAAGATCTAATGGAAGAAAAGAGGTGGTTACACCATTCACTGGATTGACCCTCCCTAGATATCCATATACAAGAAGCAGCAAGATTAGTAGCCAGTAGCCAAACGTAACTGACTATCATAAATTGATAGAAGAACTCAAGGCAGATCCCATTACAGGGAAGTTGAGAGATTCACTGTTTCAGAAATGCAACTTTAATAAGAAATATAAAATAGTCATACTAGATAGGAAGGATTGGAAAGGCCGGATTATATGCAGTTTGCATAAATTTGCATAATATATGCATTTTGTATATTATTTGCATATTTTGTAGTAATTCAGCATTTTTGCATATTTTAAGTACCCGAGTTTTATTTATTTACTAAATCAAATTGATTATAGGCATTACTAAAAATATGTCGTGGATGTAACAAACAAACAAAAATTAAACAGCCCTCTTTAAATTAAAAATAGTATTTTATTAAACCTCTTCCCGTTACTTTTCCGAAAAGCATCTCCAAGAATTTATTAATGCTCTTCCCATACATCCAGGCCGAGACAAAATTCCAGGAAAAGCTAATACCTTAAAACTTCTAAATAAATACAAAAATACATTTTACCAGAAAATTAGGAGTATATGTGTTTCTTTGCTATTCGGAGAAATTTATTCCCATATTCGAAAGTAATTTTATTTTAAACATCATTTAACGTTGGCTTTTCGAAGTGCAAACTTGCGAGTTGTGATATATAATAGCAAAAATTCCGAAAATAGCGACTGTACCTGGACGGATTGTACCTTATTCAGAATTGCGTATGGATGGAGAGAAAGTGTTTTGCGTAGCATGCTGCAAGATTGTGAGTAAAATTTTAAGTTTATTTCCTCTTATTAATTAATTAATTAAGTTTGTAATTATTCCTTTATCTTTCACTAACATTTATTTGATAAGAAAACCACCGATGATGTTATATTTTTTTTACAGATTACAAGTGAGAGAAAGTTCCAAGTCGACTAACATATAAAAACTCCATCTCATGTTGCAAAACTAAAAAAGATGAAATTGGCAAGGAAGTGTCAGCAAACATTACCGCAATGTTTGCCTTCAACTTCCAAAAAATCGGAACAAAAACAATTTAATGAAGATTTGTGTCAAAAGTTTGTGTCGGCAGATATTCCACTACATAAATTAAACAATTTAAATGTTAAGTTATTTTTGCAAAAGTACATCAGCAAATATAACATTCCCGACGAAAGCACGTTAAGAAAAAAATATATTCGCTGTATCTATGCAGAAACATTGAATAGCATTAAGAAGGTTATTGCAAACAATTATCTTTATATATGCGTAGATGAAATTACTGATAGTGTGGGCCGATACATAGTTCATTTAATGATTGGTATTCTTAAGGTATCGGTTCCAGCAAAATCTTATTTAAGTTCATCCACACATCCAACAGCAAATAATTTGACAATAACAAGGTTTATACAGGAAGAACTGTCAACTTTCTTCTTGCCGAAATCGATTCCAACAGAGAAAATTCTATTGTTCTTGACGGATGCTGCACCATACATGGTGAAGGCAGCTTTTAACTTGAAAATCTTTTAGCCAAATTTAATTCATACAACTTGCTTGGCGCACGGACTAAATCGTGTTGCAGAAGAAGTCAGAAACCATTTTCCCTTAGTAAATACTTTAATTAGAAATGTTAAGAAACTATTTTTAAAGGCCCCATTACGAGTTCAGTTTTACAAACAACATCTACCCGGTGTTCCGCTTCCTCCTCAACCAGTAATCACACGATGGGGAACGTGGTTGGAGGCTGCTATTTTTAAATGCAAATCATTATGAAGGAATAAAGACAATTATTATGGATCTTGATAGGGGTGCACAATCTGTGATAGATGCCAAAGAGGTGTATTCGAGTAAAGAAATACCTCAACAGTTCTCGTTTATTAAAGCCAATTACAGTTTTATTTCCACTTCTATATTGTAGCTAGAAAAACAATTTATGTCGCTAATCGAGAGCGTTGAAATAATAAACAAATTTGAAATGTCATGTTTTGATATTAAAGGAGGAGTGGGACAGTTCGTGTATGAAAAATTTGTAAGTGTAATAGGAAAAAATTAGAGTTTTAAAAAGCTAAAGGACATTGCCAAAATCTTGTGTGGTGATTCAGTAGAAAATATTGAGATGACTATAAATGATATTTCTAATTTCAGATATGCTCCTTTAACAAGCATCGACGTAGAACCAACTTTTTCAATATATAAATACATGTTTTCAGACAAGCGTAACAATTTTTATGTTGAAAACTTTAAGAATTAATTATGTTGTAAAATGTTCTAAATAAACTTATAGTAAACATTTTTTTTTTTTCAATTTTCTAACATTCCTCGTATTTTTTTACCTACATATTTTTCATAAGGAAATATTTAGGCTAAAACATCTGCATATTTATGCGCATATTTTCATTTTTTTTTTTGCATATAATCCGGCTTTTGCTCATAATCCATCTGGTACGCTGATGACTCTAAACAGAATAAGTTATTATAACCGGAATATATGGACTTCTTTTAAATCTTAAGGTTATAAATCAATCACTTGAGCACAACGTTCTTTGTGCCACCAATAATAGATCTTTCAGATCCACTCTACGAGCACTGTGTCCTTGATAAAAGTCACAGTCCTCCTCACGGGAAATTTGAATATCCTTATAGGGTTTAAGTGATCTTTACCGAAATGTTTCTGTCACTTCAATTCCTTACAAGTATATATTAGGCGAAGACTAGCCTCCTCCCGTTTTTCGCATTTCCAGGACTCGCTAACCAAGCCCGTACTGTATAGATAATAATGACACAGCTTTTATATTCTTCAACAGCTTGACGCAAATTACAGGAGGCATTGGCAGGCTATGAGTTATAAGGCTATCAGCTGATAGATGTTTCCTTAAAGGACAATGTCCGGTTATCCATCCGGTGATAGTATTAATTTATTTTTTGTTGTTTATAATTGGGTCGGCAAAAAACCAATCATCCAGTTCTTCTAGTAGTGCCTCAGCATGAGTTAATCTTCCGTTAGCCTCTATTTCTTAAGTCCTTTTTCTAGCCATAATCAAATTTATCTTCTGGCGGAATTCTTAGCGATTCTAATATGAGCTACGGGCTCAAAGAAACGCCTACAATCCAAGTAAACCTAAGTCGAGATTCTACAGTATTTCAGATAGAGTTGCGTTATTGCGTTGGAGACATTAACGGACAGGGTGGAACCAATCACACAATTTTGTTCGGCAGTCAAGCAATCTAATTTTAAAACAGTCATAAAAAAGTGGGCTGCGGAAAAAAATTGAGAGACAAAGGAAAACATCTATAGAGGAAATAAAAAAAAATGTTGAGATAGGTGAATGGTGATCAAATTTATCAGAAAAATTCGAACTCTGCATCAAATGATGGTATCCAAATAGTATTTTCATTTAGCTTTTCTTAAATTGTAATAGATATGAATAATGTTTGTGTTGAGGGTACATTTAATATCCTTTCGTTATATTTTAATTTTTTATTGTTAAATATAAGTAAATCTACGAGATAGAATTCAAACATAAACATATCCAATTTTATAAAATATTTAACATGGATTTTCAATCTATAACACACTCTTATTAGCATATTATAAAAACGTTCTTTAAATTCTAAGAAAGTGGTATCCTTGACATTTGCAAATCTATTTATTACACAGGTTATTTAATAATTGGCATCTTTTCCAAATTTACTTATTGCTTTATACCTCAGACCGCTTGTTTTATTACCTTGGGTTATAGTGAAGAAAGGCTTTAATTTGGACATTCATTGTTAAAGTCTCCTTTCTTCGATATGTATATTTTATTATTTATTAGTTAAGATTAGATTTTTAAGACGTTATCGTAAACCTTGGGTATTGTTGTGCGATAACTAAACCAGGTCATGTATTTACAAAACATCTCTTTCGACAATACGGCCTCGGTGAGTTATGATCTTTCACCACATTGTGTTTATCTTGTAACCAGATCACTAGGCTAAGGGGACACACTCTAATATATAACGAGACACTCGAGAGTTAGTCAGACACAGAGTCACAGTCAGAGTCAGAGAGTTAGAGTCCCTGCAAGACTAGTGCCTCTTTATTACAATGTAGTGTTTGTTATTGTTATCATTATATATGTATATAAATTATATGTCGTTATTTAATCGTTGTCCCGTCTATTATTTATCATGCTGGTAAACCTCCGGTGTAAAGGCAACAATGTGACCTCCGGGGCCAGGTGACATTACAGTTGCTTGTAGGCACAATTTTCACGAAATAAGCATACGAAAATTCCCCGTTATAATGTCAAACAATACACTATTCAACCAATGCGATTTTTATATGTAATAGTGTAGGAGTAGTGGTATATTTTTACCTACTTGTATAAATATACAGAATAGATCAGTATAATTACGATAACTAAGAAAATCATTTTCACGATCTAAGTTAAATTAAAATATCTTTATAATACTGGAATTATTTCTAATAGAAACATTTATTCAATGATACTAATATCAAAGTATGTAGTTTATATATTCAATTTGAATTTCGTAAAACAAATTGTCTGTATTTATATATACAGTGCGTCCATAAAGTATGGTCACAAGCCCGTAGTAACGTTATTGTACATTATTTGACAAAATGCAAAGATATGTCGATTAATGTTTTTAATTAGCTGTATTAAGATCCTACCATTTTGTTTTTCCGTCGACCTTGAATAAGTTATGACGTCATTGATATTATTTTAAAATATCTACCCCATCTTTTTTTATGGATTTTGAAAGCTTTTACAATTCTTTATTCGATGATGTAAAAATTTTCGTATGTTACATTAGAAAATTTTTGAGTAAATTGTGTTCTAATTCTATGTTTTATTTTTGACATTTTCAGTATCAAATTTATAACAAATGCTCAAAATGTGTTCCTTCATTTTGTTGACAAAATCCTAAGCGATGATAAATTCCCTTTCGTACATTCTGTAATATTTCGGGAGTGATTAGTCTGGTTTCGTAGATGATGCGTTGTCGTAAAACATCAAAGTTTTCCGGTTGTGTCGCAATGACTTTTAATTTTAAGTAACCCCACAAGAAGAAGTCCAACGGGGTTAAATCTGGTGATCTAGCTGGCCATTCAATTGCCCCTCTTCTTCCAATCCATCTGTTAGGAAATCTATTATTGAGGTATTGCCTTACTGGTAGCGTATAGTGCGGAGGAGCACCATCCTGTTGATACCAAATTCTCCGATCTGGCAAATGTGGATCCTCATTATTTCGAAAAGGAACCGCTAAAACGGGTACCAATTCATTCCTCAAAAAATTCAAGTATATATCCCCAGTCAAGTTTCCATCAAAGAAAAACGGTCCCACAATGCGATCGCCGATAATCCCTGTCCATACATTTATTTAGATTTTGCGGGTATTTAGTATGTGTCTCTTGCATCCAATGAGGATTATTAGTCGACTAAAATCGGCAATTTTGTTTATTCACAATGCCATTCAATGTGAAAGTAGCTTCGTCAGAAAACAAAATGTTAAAGAGAAATAGAGGGTCATTATTACAAATTTGCGTCAACCGTTCACAATATTCCAAACGTCGATCAAAATCGTCCTCAGACAACTCTTGAACTAAATTCATTTTATAGGGATGATACTTTGATTTATGCAAAAGTTTCCCAACTCTACCCCTTGCTACGTCAAATTCTCGACTAAGTTGCCGTATGCTTGTGCGAGGACGTACTTGAACTGTTAACAAAGTGTCAACTTGACTGTCTAGGGCCGTTGATGGACGTACACTTTTTGGTTTATCTTGAACGAATACTTCTTCCAAAAATTATCTGTGGATTTTACTTACAGCTTAAAAACCGATAGGGTCCAGTTCAGGATGCGTTTCATTAAACAACTCCGCGACTTTCTTAACATTTCGACGTCTATCTCCAAACCCAATCATCATGAGCACCTCAATGCGTTCCCGTTCGGATAAATGCATCTCAGAGAATGAATATTTAAAACACTTTACACCAACAATTACGATTAAATAAAAATGTTGTGATTCGGATTATTTACAATCTGTCAAAAAAATTATCTTGTCACTTTGGGAATGACAGAAAGTTGAAAAATGATTACTCAAAAATTTCTAGTGT
Organism: Melolontha melolontha; assembly: GCA_935421215.2. Taxonomy (NCBI): domain Eukaryota; kingdom Metazoa; phylum Arthropoda; class Insecta; order Coleoptera; family Scarabaeidae; genus Melolontha; species Melolontha melolontha. The sequence continues at coordinate 33,596,505 of OW285244.1, read as the reverse complement.
AACTTACCAAAATGTTTACATCATCGAATAAAGAATTGTAAAAGTTTTCAAAATTCATAAAAAAAATGGGGTTGACATTTAAAAAAATAATCAATGACGTCATAACTTATTCAAGGTCGACGGAAAAATCAAAATGGTAGCATCTAAATATAGCTAATAAAAAACATTAATAGACTTGTCTTTGCATTTTGTCAAATAATGCACACTAACGTTACTACGGGCTTGTGTCCATACTTTATGGACGCTTTGTATATATGTACAGGCGGCCCAAATTGACCGAAGGGGTTTTAATTCCTTATAACTTTTTTATTATAATTTTTTTTTTGTTTTCAGTATTTTGTAAAGAAGACTTGGGGAATTTAAAATGGAACACTACACAATTGAACAACGTGCCAAAATTGTTGAACTTTATTTCTCAAATCAACGATCCATTGTTTTGACTCAGCGTGCATATCGTCGTTATTTTAATGTGCGGGTTGGACCCTCAGAGTCAACAATAAACCGTCTGGTTGCAAATTTTCGAGAACAAGGGGCAGTAAGGAACCTTCCGGGTGCCGGCAGACGACGAACGTTGCACACGGATGACAATATTGAACGGGTACAGGAGAGTATTCGGGAAGATGGAGAAACATCAACCAGGAGACGTTCGACACAACTTGGCCTCTCAAGAGGTCGCTGCAGAGAATTTTGCATACAATAACAATGTTTCCATACAAAATTCAGCTTGTCCAACAATTGAAACCGACAGATTACCAGCAACGACTTGATTATGCAATTTATTTTCGTCAAAAAGCAGAAGAAAATCATGATTTTATTCATAATTTAATTATGAGCGACGAAGCCCATTTCCAATTAAATGGGTTCGTTAATAGGCAAAACTGCAGGATATGGGCTACGGAAAATCCAAGAGTATTTCAGTAGCGAGAATTACACCCACTTAAGTGTACCGTTTGGTGCGGTGTTTCGTCGGAAAGGATAATTGGCCCATATTTTTTTGAAAATGAACACGGTGTCGCCGTTTCCATCACTGGTGTTAGATATCGAACAATGTTGGAAAATTTTTTAAGGCCAGCCGTGGAAAACCATCGGCAAGTATGGTTCCAACAGGATGGAGCCACAGCGCACACTGCGAGGGACACAATGGCTCTTTTACGCGACATCTTTGGTGAACGAATTATTTCCCGTACAAGCGATTTTAATTGGCCTCCGCGTTCACCAGATTTAACTGCTTCAGACTGTTTCCGTTGGGGTTATTTGAAAGGAAAAGTCTATATTAATAAGCCTCGAACCATACAGAAATTAAAAAATAATATACGCGACGAAATCAACAACATAACACCTGAAGTTTTGCGAAAAGTTATGGAAAATGTTTTGGAAAGAGCACGAATATGCGAAGCAGAAAATGGCTACCACTTGCGAGATATAATTTTTCATAATTAAATTAAAAATATTCTCCATTAATATACTGTATTTAAAATTTAAAAAAATTAATAATTATGTCTTAGATAAGAAGTTATAATGAACTCAAACCCCTTCGGTCATTTTGGGCCACCCTGTATATATATATATATATATATATATATATATATATATATATATATATATATATGTAAAATTGTAATATTCCCCTTAGTGATAGATAAGCGTATAACGCAAATCTTAATTAAAAAAATAGGAATTATACTACATACGCCATTTAAACTTTATCAGTTATGTGTAATAACATATACAGAGTTCAAGGATAACGTTCAAGATTTATTTTTTTGTTTTCTGTTATTTAATATGAAGATTTACACAGAATTTCAAACATAAACAGAAAAAGGAATGGCATACGAACGATAACACTGATCAATTGGTTTTTTATCCAGAAGTACTGATTGATATTATTTAAGAACAAATACAAAGTGTAAACTATTGGAAAGACGAGAGTTAAGTTATAAACAAATACTGTTCACCATAAACAGGTAAAGTATTTCATTAATCTTTGTTCGAAAAATATAGTATTATGATACGGAATCTTTTGCTTCCGTTCAAGAATACTTAAAGATATTAAGAGGAAAAAAGTTGAAATATAAGAAAATAATGTTGAATCAGGAAGAAATATAACAAGTTAATGTATACAAATCTAAGAATAATACTAGCTAGAGAAGGAAATATGCAAAATGAAATGAACAAAAGAAAAAGTTAGCAAAACTATTAAGATCAAAAGACGGTATTCAAAATGATTTATAGATCCATTTTGACTTGCAACAAATTAACGAAAATCAGGATACAATTTGTAAATATGATGTATCTAAGAGTGATCAAGCATATTACAAGAAAAAAAAAACAGAATAGAAAGCGAATTAGTAATTTTTTTTTTAAGAGTTTTAAGAAACTCTTTGAGAATAGCATAACAGCCGCAACATATATAATACAAAAGTATTTTTAATAATATGAAATATTATTAAAAATCTGGTGTGAAGAACACAAATACAGGTTCACTATTAATATTTTTGTGAACGTGTCCGAACATATCCCTCCCCAGAGACGTAGATACGTATTTCGCCTTTCTACAGGCTCATCGGTACGCCCCTGCTGGAGAAAGGATATCTTCAGACACATTCACAAAAAAGAACCACATCGCCACATTTACTTTACTTTAATACAAAACTGTTGGGGTTTACCTACTCATGTATGTTTCAATTATTCTGATACGAAACATATATGTTAGAGAATATAATAAAATTTGTAAAATATAGCCAAGTGTGTTATTCCTACCAAGTACATCAAGAATTAGTAAGAAAATAATTGCAAAGTAACTCAATTCTGGAGGCTATAGTTTTTCTATAGCCTCCAGAGTATCTCCAAACAAATTGAAATGGTTTGGACATATATCTAAATCAATTAAAATGTTTTCGACATTAGTTGTATACAGGCGATTTAAATAGATAAGCGAAGTAAAAATACGAAAGAGGAGAAAATAGGGAAGACCAAGGAAATTAGGGAATGGCGAAGTAATAATATTTAATAAAAAAGAAAAAACTTAAAAAAAGGTATATAAAAAGAAAAAGTAAAAGACATGGATAGAAGCTAAAAGAACGATAGAAGATAAGAAGGAATGGACAAAATGCATGTAGTATAGCTTACACCTAAGGATGGGAAGTATATAAAATCAGGGTTCTCAGAAATGTTTATTAACCCTTTCGAGACTGCTGGTACACATATCAGGACTAAAAATAGTTTTCGCTATTTAATACGGCGAATATTTGTACCTCTCAATCCCGATAAGTATCCTCTTGTAAGAACACGCACGGGAGACATCGCATAACCTCATTTTTCGATCATTTGCTGTAGGTAGCTGCTCGACGCGCGTGTTTCGGCTAACGTTTTGCAAGTATTTGTGCAAAAAATTTGTGTTTTATATTAAAAACTGTACATAAGCGACATTTGTATCCACTTTGTGTTTGGTAAGTGTGTTTTTGTTTATTATTTGATGCTAAAAAAATATTGGAATGGGTGGATGCCCTGGTAGATATACGTACCATCCGTCTTATGCAGTGGTTCGTTTGTGTACCAGTAGTTCAGTATGTAAAAAGATATTTTGTTTGCAGATATGGATTAGAAAAGGCCACTAACGTATTCTGAGCTCGAAGAGATAGTCAAAAATTTGTCTGACTTTCCATCGGGATCGGATGATAGTGATGGCCTCTACGAGCCTTCTGATGAGGAATCTGATCCAAATGCTACTGATTCAGCGGAAGAATCTGATGCGAATATTGTTGAAACGGTGTCCCAAGATGACCTGCAACCTGAATGCTCTTCGAGGGACATATTCGAAGAAGGGCTCTTCTATCCTGATTGTGTAGATTATTTTGAAACCATTGACAAAATTCCACTCGTCTTAAATAATCCACTGGATAAAGTTCATGAAAACATTGCAGCTTGTATGGATGACAATGTAAGACTTTTTTAAGAATGAATTGGCACGTACCATAAGATAAATTTATTTGTTGGGTCACTACTGAAATGGATGTTTTTGGATTTTCATCAGTAACATGCTGAAGGGCTTCAATATTATCAGCTGGATGTTTAGATGGCCGTCCACTTCCAGTTTTTCGACCGGCGCTACCAGTCTCTCTGAATAACTTTACACAATTTGTCAAAACATTGTAACAATCATTGTAGTCAAACACTAATTCAGGATGTTCTTCACTAAAATTAGCCATGCATTCCGTAATTGAATACTGCCACTCGCCATTTACTTTCACACCTGTACGGAAGTAACATTCGATAATTTTTGCTTTTTGTTCTATGTTGAATACCATTTTTTAAATAAATTTAATTTTCTTAATAAGAGTTTTGAAAAATTTGACACAAACTTATAGCTTCAATGTCAAATAATAAATGTCATTATGTGGAAGTGGGTAAAGTACCAACCCAATTTCACAGTCTACTCCAATTATGAATTTTTTCGATGGCTCGTTACTATGAATAATACAAATTATTGTTATTTTATATTATAAATAATTAACTGTAACATATTGTTTTGGTTGTTATAGTTCGTAATACTTCCGAAATTATTGAGAGATGATTAAACCAAATGATCCAACTTAGAAGGCGCACTATACACTGCATGCTACAGTTTTATTTGGATTTTTGTTCTGAAAATGTGATACGACTAAAATTAGTCGTATTAAAAGTAATTTAGCGAAGAAGTAATAGAAATTATAGAGAATCAATTTAAAGCAATTATCTTTTCAGGATTTTAAAAACGTTATAGACTCATCGGAATAACTATTCTATATTAAAAGGATTTGTCCCCCAATAATAAAATATTTTAAGTTTCTGATTAAATTTGTTTCTGTACTATATTGCATTATTTATTAAAAATTTCCACCAAAATATTATTCCCTGCCTAAAAACACCGAAACGATTTTAAGAAATTACATAGTCTAACCACTGCCTTTGATCTGCAATAATTACACATTACCAACGTTCACAAGTGAAAGAAAGTCTCGTTCTTTCCCGCGTCCCTATGTAAAAGGTAGAAAATGAGCGAGCGCCGAGGTAAGCAGTAAGGGTAGGTGGTACAGTTGAAAGACACTGATCACATTCACCACGGTAATTGTTTGCAGTTTTAGTTTTAATGAAAATGGGTGTATAGTAACTTACCTGTTGTAAAGAGGACTATGGCTTTTAAACAAGAATACTCCGCCGAATCCACATGCAGAGCTTTTAACTTCTCCACTTGTTCCTGGAACAATATAAAATGAGCTTAGTAGAGAGATCTCCTTCATGTCAACGTTTGGTTGTGGGGGGGAAAACGCTTGAATGGGAAACTTGCCAGAAAAATGATTTCTTTCTTTTTAGGAGAATAATAATAGATTGGTTAAAATATGAAGAGTGAATAGGAAAAAATTACCTGGAATATCCTAATGTGATCCATGAATTGTACTACCCGATCTGCGCACATTGGCGATGCGTGCAGACCTGCAGCGGCTATCAGAGGAGCCACATGCAAAGGCATGGAACATTGACTTGCATTTAATACAAAAAGTTCAGACCAAACTAATCGTAAAAGTGCTACCTGTAAAATAAAAATTAAATTGAAATTTGGATAAGTTTCAGACTTTAAAGAGATGCAAAAATTAAAATGTTAAAAGTTATTAATACCTTTAAACTTGGTAATCGTTGTGAATCAAATACCAACATCATTTTTCTATCGTACACTTTATTTATAACAACCAGACTAAATGGACGTGATATTTATGAAAAAGACCAAACAGAAAATAATACGGAACCCATTCCAAATGTTTTCAAAAAAATATATTCAAAAGTAAAATAGAAAAACAGAAGTAAAAAATTGGAAGTAACAAAAAATATAACAGGATCGTTTCAAGTTAAAAATTCCAAACTTAAAATAGACTTCTATTCAGATCCATGAAATGCTGGAGAATTCGGAAAAATTCAGAAATCCACAAAATTGAAAATCGGAAATTAAAAAAGACTTTTCTAATCAATCTCGAATCTCGCAGGTTGAAAGATTGATTTAGAAATATTACTTGTATCAGAGGTGAAGAACAGACTTTATTTGTTTCCAATTTAGAATTATAAGAGAATAAGGAGAATGCATTAGTCGAGATTTTTCCGAGGTAAAAATTTTCTTTTTGAAAAACACTTGAATTTGCAATTAGTTGGAATTCAGTTGCTATATAAAAGCCGTATTTACTTTTTACAAAAAAAAAAACAGTAAAAAAAGACTTCAATAATAAATTAAAAATAGTACAGGCCCCAGATTAGAGTCATGAGGAACGCCAGGAGATAAAATCTAGTCTATATCTAGGAGAGTGGCTATGATAGTAGATATAGATTTCCAGAGAATAAAAAAGGTTAAGTTTAAAAGGAAAGGCACTAATTAAAATATTAAATAGTAAAGGACCTAGATAGATAGAGTCTTGAGCAAATACTAGGCGATAGAAAGTACTATATCTATAGGACGATGAATCCGATAGCAGCTGTTGATTTGTAAACAAACTATAAAGTAAAATATGGAAGGATCTATATTCATTTGCAAATAAGGTTAGATAGGTTTGAAATAAATATGTAATAGTACCGGCCCTAGATTAGGTTATTGAGGAATGCTAGATAAATGAAGTGTAGGATGATTGTAACTCTCTCTTAGTCGATGTAGATTTGTAGAGAAACCAAAATCAATCAGCTTGAGAAATGCGACAATATACGAGGGTAAGCTGAAAAATTCGGTAACTATGAGATGGGGCTATGTCAAAGCAATCTTTGACGCTATTGTATAGCTTGATGTTTCAATGATGTACGCGTTAAACTTCATGTCGATCTCTCAAGTAGTTTGTTGTGTACACTCGCTTCTTAAAAATGGACAATGTCGAAATTCGCGCAGTGATTAAATACCCGTGGAAAAAGTATTCTTCGCCTAGAGAAATCCATGTTGATATGGTAAATGTGTTAGGCGAGGAAGCTCCTTGTTTTAAGACTGTTTGCAAATGGATGAACGAATTTAAAAAAGGTCGTACGAACGTAAATGAGAATCCCCGTTCTGTACGTCCTAAAACAGCCACTTCTGCAGAAGGTGTGCAAAAACTTTTGAAATTTGTAGAAGCTGATCGCCGATACACATAGCAAGATATTGCTGAGGCTACACGCATTTCCAGAGAACAGATGTCGTACATTTTAAATGTTGAGTTAGACATGTCTAAGCGGTGTGCTAGATGGTTGCCGCGTTTACTAACAACACAGCAAAAACTCAAACGGAATGTTCTACAGCGATTTTGGAGCGGTTTCGGCAAAATCAAAAAGATTTTTTGCGCAAATTTGTGACGGACGATGAAACTTGGGTGAACCACTACACACCAGAAAATAAACAGCAATCAAAACAGTGGACTAAACGTGGTGAACCGGCTCCAAAAAAGGCCAAAGTCAGTCTATCGGCAGGAAAGGTCCGTTTTCTGGCATGTGAAGGGAATCTTGCTTATAGACTACCTGCCAAAGAGACAAACGATTCCTGCACTATACTATTCTAAACTTTTGGATCGCTTAAAGGCAGCTATCGTCGAAAAAAGACCCGGAAGAAAGCATAAAAAAATAATTTTCCATCAAGACAATGACAGTTTATACGAGCAGAATTGTCAAAGAAAAATTGGCCAAATCAAACTTCGATACCCTTGAGCATCCCCCTTATTCGCCGGATTTAGCTCCATCAGATTCCTCCCTCGGTTCCCCAAATTGAAGAAACACCTCGGCGGTATGAGATTTGCTTCGGATGAGGAGCTGATAGCTGCCGTTGACCACTATTTTGAGGAGCTCGAGGAAAATTAGTACTCTGAGGGCATAATGAATGTTGAACATCGACTAAATAAATTTATTGATCTTGAGGGAGATTATGTCGAAAAATTAAACACATTTCACTGAAATATTGTTTTTTTGTATACTTTAGTTACCGAATTTTTCAGCTTGCCCTCGTATCTATATTTTCGGATAATATTAGGTTTAGAAAAATGCAATTGATTGAAATTTAATGTTGGCATATCGTTCATATTTACAAAATTTGATATACATTAAGCGATAAACTATTATTGAGTACAAAATTCATAGATGATATTGATTGATAGTAATTTTTCCATTTTTATTGGTTTAAACCTATTTTACATACATATACTAAACCTACTTGATCGGTAACTTGAAGATCAGGAAAAAAAGGTATATTCCGAGCCCATTCGACTGCGGAAAATAGTAGCCTAGCTGCGAGCTCACATATGTTATCTATTCCCATTATATTGTTAGCCTGTATACATTGACCGTATCTACTTGTTGGGTACGGTTCAGCTCTAAGTAGCAAGGAAATATAACTGCTGAGGTAAGTGTGGTTGCTTAATGATGTGGTCACAGAATCAGCTGAGTTTAGGAATTGATTGGACAGCCCAGGTATCGCCGGTTGAGATGGTGGCACCCTTCCTCTCTGTACAGCTGAAACATTAAGCAAAAAAGAACGATTTTCTAATTTAATTTGGATAAAAAGTATTGATTAAATCCGTAAATAAACAATTCACTGGATGTAAATTGGTAAAGTAACTAGGTTTCTATCTTCCTTAATCTGAATATTTTTAAATTCAATTGGGTTTATAGAAATAAAGTTTTTCAAAATCATCTTATTAATTTGTCCAAAATAATTTATTGAAGCATGTTGTGAGAAAGTCACTAAAGATGGATTTTAATCTCTACGTTGCTCCAAATATTTTTAAATTCACTTGGGTTTAAAAAAATAAAATCTTTAAAAAAGAACTTATTAATTTGTTTGAATATAATTTATTGAAGCATGTTGGAAGAAAGTCACTAAAGATGGATTTTAGTCTCTAAGTTGCTCTAAATATTTGTAATTTACTTGGGTTTATGAAAATAAAATCTTCAAAAATGAACTTATTAATTTGTTTAAGTATAATTTATTGAAGCATGTTGGGGGAAAGTCACTAAAGATTGACCTCGACCTCTAAGTTGCTTACTCTAATATTTTTAAATTCAGTTGGGTTTATAAAAATAAAGTCTTTCTCAAAATCAACTTATTAATTTGTTTAAACATAATTTATTGATGCATGCTGTGAGAATGTCACTAAAGATGGACTTAAGTCTCTAAGTTGCCCTAAATATTTTTAAATTCACTTGGGTTTATAAAAATTAAATCTTTAAAAATGAACTTATTAATTTGTTTAAATATAATTCATAGAAGCATGCTGGGAGAAAGTCACTAAAGATGGACATTTGTCTCTAACTTGCTTACTCGAAATATTTTTAAAATTAGTTGGGTTTATAAAAAGAAAGTTTTCTAAAATCAACTTATTAATTTGTCCCAAACAAAATTTATTGATGCATGTTGTGAGAAAGTCACTAATGGATTTTAGTCTCCAAGTTGCTTTAAATATTTTTAAATTCACTTGGGTTTGAAAAATAAAATCTTTAAAAATGAACTTATTAATTTGTTTATTAAATATTATTAATTGAACGATGTTAGGAGAAAGTCACTAAAGATGGACCTTGGCCTCTGAGTTGCTTACTCTAAATATTTTTAAATTCAGTTGTGTTATAAAAATAAAGTCTTTCAAAATCAACTTATTAATTTGTCTAAATATAATTTATTGAAGAATGTTGTGAGAAAGTCACTAAAGATGGACTTTAGTCTCTAAGTTGCTCTAAATATTTTAAGTTCCCTTGGGTTTATAAAAATAAAATTTTTAAAAATGAACTTATTAATTTCTTTAAATATAGTTTATTGAATTATAGAACTGTGTCGGAAGAAAGTCACTAAAGATGTACATTGGTCTCTGAGTTGCTTACTCTAACCATTTTTAAATTCAGTTGGGTTTATAAAAAATAAAGTCTTTCAAAATCAACTTATTAATTTGTCTAAATATAATTTATTGAAGAATGTTGTGAAAAAGTCACTAAAGATGGACTTTAGTCTCTAAGTTGCTCTAAATATTTTAAGTTCACTTGGGTTTATAAAAATAAAATTTTTAAAAATGAACTGATTAATATCTTTAAATATAGTTTATTGAATTATAGAAGCATATCGGAAGAAAGTCACTAAAGATGGACATTGGTCTCTGAGTTGCTTACTCTAACTATTTTTAAATTCAGTTGGGTTTATAAAAAATAAAGTCTTTCAAAATCAACTTATTAATTTGTCTAAATATAATTTATTGAAGAAAGTTGTGAAAAAGTCACTAAAGATGGACTTTAGTCTCTAAGTTGCTCTAAATATTTTAAGTTCACTTGGGTTTATAAAAATAAAATTTTTAAAAATGAACTTATTAATATCTTTAAATATACTTTATTGAATTATAGAAGCATGTCGGAAGAAAGTCACTAAAGATGGACATTGGTCTCTGAGTTGCTTACTCTAACTATTTTTAAATTCAGTTGGGTTTATAAAAAATAAAGTCTTTCAAAATCAACTTATTAATTTGTCTAAATATAATTTATTGAAGAATGTTGTGAGAAAGTCACTAAAGATGGACTTTAGTCTCTAAGTTGCTCTAAATATTTTAAGTTCACTTGGGTTTATAAAAATTAAATTTTTAAAAATGAACTTATTAATTTCTTTAAATATAGTTTATTGAATTATAGAAGCAAGTCGGAAGAAAGTCACTAAAGATGGACATTGGTCTCTGAGTTGCTTACTCTAACTATTTTTAAATTCAGTTGGGTTTATAAAAATAAAGTCTTTCAAAATCAACTTATTAATTTGTCTAAATATAATTTATTGAAGAATGTTGTGAAAAAGTCACTAAAGATGGACTTTAGTCTCTAAGTTGCTTTAAATATTTTTAAATTCACTTGGGTTTATTAAATTAAAATCTTTAAAAATGAACTTATTAATTTCTTTAAATATAGTTTATTGAATTATAGAAGCATGTCGGAAGAAAGTCACTAAAGATGGATATTGGTCTCTGAGTTGCTTACTCTAACTATTTTTAAATTCAGTTGGGTTTATAAAAATAAAGTCTTTCAAAATCAACTTATTAATTTGTCTAAATATAATTTATTGAAGAATGTTGTGAGAAAGTCACTAAAGATGGACTTTAGTCTCTAAGTTGCTCTAAATATTTTTAAATTCACTTGGGTTTATTAAATTAAAATCTTTAAAAATGAACTTATTAATTTGTTTAAATATAATTTATTGAAGCATGTTTGGAGAAAGTCACTAAAGATTGACCTTGGCCTTCAAGTTGCTTACTCTAATTATTTTTAAATTCAGTTGGGTTTATGACAATAAAGTCTTCCAAAATCAACTTATTAATTTGTCCGAACAAAATTTATTAATGCACGTTGTGAGAAAGTCACTAAAGATGAACTTTAATCTGTAAGTTGCTCTAAATATTTTTAAATTTACTTGGGTTTATAAAAATAAAATCTTTAAAAATTAACTTATTAATTTGTTTAAATATAATTTATTGAAGCATGTTGGGAAAAAGTCACTAAAGATGGACCTTGGTCTCTAAGTTTCGTACTCAAAATATCGGTTGGGTTTATAAAAATAAAGGCTTCCAAAATCAGCTTATTAATTTGTCCAAACAAAATTTATTGATACATGTTGGGAGAAAGTTGCTAAAGATGTACCTTAAGGTCCTTACGTAGATTACTTGGTCTTTAAGTATATTACTCTAAATATTTTTCAATTCATTGGGTTTATAAAAGTAAAGTCTTTCATAACCAATTAATTATTTGCCCAAACGTGAATTTCTACTACATTGTATCTCGTAAATGATATATATGTGATATCATATGTGCACTGTTTATACGCAAAATATGAAATTTAATGTTTCGCATTGTATATACGCAAGCATATGCGAAAGTCGTAGAAATATAGCTTGAAGTATGTCAAAACATAAAACTGCATTCCAACGCTCTAGACATTTATAATTTGCAGTCGGAACCTGTTTTTCAATTTGATTTCATGTCTTTTTAACTGCAAATGAACAGTGGATTAGCAGTAAAACACAAATACTTAAAACATTTTTTTTTTGGACAGTAAAGACATATCTCATAAAGTTCAATATACAGAACGGGTGTTTAAAACGATAAGTAACAAATAAATATAAATGCAGAAATGAATGGACAGATTAGGTAAATGTTTAAGAATTATTTGTAATTTTTTGATCAAAAGAAAGCAATAGAAAATCTTCTTAATTAAAACGGTATTATCTTTTATTGAAAGATATTATTTTAAGCAAAGTTAATTTATCTCCTGAAATCTCTTGAAATCAAAGGCAATTTTCACATCTAATTTTATCGTGAAGCTTTTCCTTGAGATATTTAAATCCGTTGAAAATGACTATAACAGCTAATAATACAATCTTTTTCCAGTGGATATTATTATTATAATAATAATCGATATTTAACTGAGTATTATATAGCATGAGTTCGATTTTTTAAATTCGTACTAAGCGACAATCCGTGATAGAACTTTTAACACTGGAAGGTTCCGTGCCCATCTAAATTTACAGGCGTTTGAAAATTGTTTATGGCAATGATTATATGAATGTTATGAAGAATGTTTGTCAGAGGTTTTAAAGTGCAAAGATATGCATAGAGGTGAAATGAATTAGGTCAATCAGTATTAGTAACGCATCCAAGACAAGTGAACGCATTGATTCACGGAAATCGCCGAATCACGCAAAAATAAGTTACTAGGCAATTAGGTATTAGTTAAGAAAGTGTCCAGTACATTGTTAAACATTGAATAACAGACAAATTTGAGTCAGATGCGTCCCGCGACAATTATCGGATGCCATGAAAGAACAAAGAAAGAACATTCGTCAAGAACTTCATAACCAGTATCGACGTGAGGAAGGAGATGATTTTCTCATGAACATCACCAGGGATGAATCTTGGATTCATCGTTACGACCCCGAAAACAAGTGGCAGTTAATGGAATCGATTCGTTCTGACTTTCGACATGTACGAAAATTCAAAGGAGTTTTATCAGCGCAGAAAGTCATGTTCATGATTTTCTGGAGTAATTCATATCGAAAATCTATCGAAGGGATGAACGGATTAATTGAATAAGGTGAAAAACTTTGCAATCGCTAAAGAATTGTATGCGTAGAGTAAAGACGGAAACATACCAATTTTTTCTTAGACCACGACAACACCAGACAGCATTGCAACAACGGAACGATGAATACAGTAACGAGACTGAATTCACGGTTGTTTCACACCGTCCGCCGTACAGTTCTTATTTGGCATCTTTGGATTTCTCCTTGAAGGAAAAGAGTCAGTAATTGAATCAACGTAAACAAGAAAGTTTTTTCATGGATGGAATGAATAAAAAGATTCAGCGTTTGGAGAAATAATTTGTACTAAATGGTGATTATGCAAAAAAAATAATTATGTACATTGTTCATTTTGAAACTGGTTTCATTATTTTGTCTTTTCTTGTTCTTAATTTATAGAGTTGTACCCTTACATATCAATCTGCCCTCGTATAAGTCATAGTCAGCAAAGTAAAGTACACTCCGTTTAATAAATCATTGGACACATTATAATCGAGCAAAACAGGTTAAGCTCTATATTAATTTAACCATTTTGTTTTAATATTCATATCGAAAAGAGACAAAATAAATTACACAAGTCTGCAAGATAAAGAACTATAAAGAAATCCATTTGTTTATACGATATAAGGATATCCAAGGATACAGTGTGTTATATACTGTGCTATTGTCAAATTTAGCGTGTATGTAATGTTTATACTGTATTTGGCTTGATTAATAAGGTAAATAAGCATGGATTTATTTCATACGCATAAATATCGATGACGTGTGACCAATCTTTTATTAATAAACAAAGTTTTGCAAGTTTATTGAGTCAGCTAATTGGAATGTTATAAACCGTAAAAATTAATCTACACATTTAATATAGATGACAGAGAACAAATTATTTGTACGCGTTTATTGCACAGTGTTCGGAAACTGGTATGACAAATTTTGAATTCGGTTGCGATCGTTGTTGGTCAGTTAGTTTGATATTAAACTGCATGCCTATACACACAATTTTGATTAGAATGGAAAAATTTCGACTAAACCAACGTATTTATGCAGCGAATGAGTTTGTTAAAAATTGTTCCGTTATCAAAGCTCGAAGAAGTTTTCGGCAAGAATTTAATGTTCAAAGACATGGGAGAATTCCATCGCAGAAGACAATTTTAAGGTGGGTGAGTGATATAATGTTGCATCAAAATTTAAAGATAGTGTTACAACTGTTCGGACACCAGAAAATATTGAAAGGGTTCGTGTAGCTGTCTACTTAAGTGACAGTATGGTGTGAAACATACTTTTTCGAGGAATATAATCAAGCAATCACCGTTAACTACCATCGTTATATACACATGCTACAGAATTTTTTGGTAGGAGAACTACGAAGATTGGGGCAAAACAACGTATGGTTCCAGCAGGATGGTGCAACAGCCCATACAACGAGGAAAACTTTCCTTACTTTAAGGGAATTGTTTCCTAATAAAGTTATATAAAAAAATAGCAACATAAATTGGCCGCCAATATCTCCGGATTTATCGACTTCCGATTGGGCTTTTTAAAGGAGAGGGTAGATAAGAACCGACCACAAACTATTCAGGCGTTGAAAGACAACATGTTTCAAGGAACGTCAGAGTATTAATGCTCAACTCCTGCTTAGAGTTATGGAAAATTTTCAGGTTAAGGTTTTGTTAAGAAGCCAGACGGGGCTACTTAAAAGATATTACTTTCAAAAAGTAAAATGGCACATATTAAATTTATTATATATCTCAAGTTGGTTTAATTTTACAGATTTATGAAAATGTGTTAGTAATCATTAGGTCGAACTGATCACAGAGATTTATTACTCTGTTACCGTTATCGTTAACTTTTTCTTCCCCATGTTTGCCTACGACGCTACTATTTCTTTGTCTTCCGACTCGAACATTTAGATCTCCTCCTATGATGATCTCCTCACTACACGGGATTTGATCGATTATATTTCTAAGAATATCTTCAAGCTGATCCTTGACATGAACTGTAGCATCGTTGTTTGGCGCGTATACACCGATACTTGTTATAGATCTTCCCCTCACATCATTTTAATTATACGTTCGTTCATTGGTTCCAAAGACCTAATGTATATTTTTAGTTTTTTATGAATTAGTATGGATACCCCAGCTTTTGCTCTTTCGTGCTTGGCGACTCCGGTATAAAAATGTACCTTATTGTGGACAGCGATGAAAACAACAATCTACCATTGGAAATCGAAATAATAAATAGCGTCGACAAAGCTAAATATTTAGGAGAAATTTTCAATAAGCAAGGAAACAGCAAAGACGAAACCCAGGAACGAATTACAAAAGGAACACTCAATTCCATACTTTTGGAAAAAAACATTAGAGGAGACACAAAACTTCGCATTTACAATTCAAATATTAAGAGTATTTCGACATATGGTTCAAAAGTATGGGGTTTAAGTAAAATTAATAGAAGGAAGATGCTGGTCGCAGAAATGGATTTTTTAAGAAGAAGCTGTCGAATATCGAGACTTGACAGGATAAGAAATACGGAAATAAGAAGGATGATGAACATCGAGAGGGATATTATTGACGATATAGAGAAAAAACAATTGACTTGGTTCGGACACACAAAAAGAATGAATGCGACGAGATGACCATGGAAAGTGTTGGATAAAGAGTGGATACCTCCAGAAAAGCGAAAGAGAAGAAGATCAAGAAGAAGTTGGATAGATGACGTTAACAAAGCTATGGATGCAAGAAATTTAGAGGAAGACATGTATTACGACAGAAGGAAATAGAAACTGGGGACGGAGAAACGGTGACAGCCGTAAATAATCCGTATATATACAAGCTGTCCCGTATCGGTATGTTCAAATTTTAGGAGTGTAAAGTAGACTTCATTTCAAGTAACAAAAACGCAAAACTTGTATATTCATTTTTATTTATTTCAAAGTTACAGATCTATGAATGTGATTGTCAGAACATGAAAAAAAAATGGAATCCTAAAGTCAATACAAACTGATTTTATTTAAAAAAAGTTTTACGATTTAATAACATGCCTGTGATTGTTAACGTCGCATAATAAAATGTTATCCTAAAATAAATAAACACGATTTCTTGGAGATCTACAAAAAAGAGTACTGGAAATTGATTTATGATAAAGAAGGTTCTTACTTATTTCGTAAATACCGAACCATGAATATCATACAATAAACAAATGTTCCGATGATTGTTAACGTTGCATTTTTTAATAAAGGATTACATTACGAAAAAATAGTGGAAGTTGCATGAGAGGTTATATCTAAGCCTTCTAAAACCTCCCATTACCAAATTAAAACTTATCTCTTACATTGAACAGCCATAGAAGAGATAAGCATTTCAGTAATTCTTAGTAAAAGAAAAAGACTTTCGCAAAAAATTGCGTTGTTAAATTGTTAAACAACTGGAAATTTTATGGATAAAATCATTTTAAGAAAAATAAAAATGTATTTTTTAAGTTTTCACGTAGAAATCAATCCAAACTTTTTTCATTATAAGATTAAAGCCATAAAATATACTGAAAGATTACAACGTTTCGCTTGCCATTCTCTTATTTTCAATTTCGGACCAAAAACCGTTCAAAGAGATGTTAATTATTACTTTTTTTTTTTTGTATCGTTGTTTTAAAAATCGCCTCTCGACCCTCTCTTGTAAACAAGAAAGCAATTTTGTGAGAGACTGACTGTAATATAACCAGCCCGGTCCATAACACAGCATCAGAAAAGGTATAATGCACCATTAATCAATAGCCATGGCTGTCTAAGATCATTTATATGAGTTCTGACATTTGAATTAACATTGATTGCAGCTATTGGTGTTCGATTTTTTTTTCAGTTTCTTTTACCATTTTTTAAGTGACTTACACATAGGTACTGTTGATCTTTAAAAATTACTAGATAGAGAGAAAGTGTTAGTGCATATAGAAACGTGGTTTATAGTACAACAGTTTAAATATTCTGTTATCTTACTGCTTTATTACTCTCTTATGTTGTACTGCTGCAAATGCGAAAGCTAATACTTAAAACGATCTACCGATAAGAAGAATAAAGACAAGAAAGTATTTGTAAAGTGTATCAAATATGTAAAGGTTAAACGGATTGTAATGGAATAGTTTGTTGCATATATACATACGTACAACATACATAACTGCTCAACTTTCTGTTTTACATCTAGTTAGATGTCTCTTCTATATATATAAGAAGTTAGGTTGGTGGTAAAATTAATAAAAACAGCATTGGCGATGACTTCATTCTTCATGGTATTTGACTGTGGCCCCATCTCTCCTATATACACGCTTGGTCTTCGTTTGAGGTCAGGGTCAGCTAAGGTCATTTCCCACGATAGCCGCAGCATAGTTGCTTTACACTATACACTCTAATCCAAGTTTCATGCATTCTTATATTCTGTACCTGTATGTACATGGCGCTTTTAGATATTGTAATGTGAATATTTATCAAAATGATGAGCAAGTTACACCCTTCTAAACTATGAAAAATTATATCGTTTTCCTTTAACCCTAAACGGTGCAATTTTTTATATTAGGTAATAAAATATCATAGTAATATCTTATATCTTACTAATAACAGCAAAATTATTTTAAAACAAATCTGTTTTGTTAAATTTTGAAGAAAAATGGTGTTTCTGGTAGTGTATCAAATATGATACATAGCGCTTTTGAGACATAAAAAATAAACAATAATCTGATTGTTTATTGTATGTTTTAATTTGTTTAAACGTGAAATTCCTTAAAATAATTACTGTTCTTGTCAAAACATAATGAAACGCCACACTGGCTGCATTTAATAAACGTCAGCTTTTTACAATTTGGTTTATTAC
Organism: Melolontha melolontha; assembly: GCA_935421215.2. NCBI lineage: Eukaryota > Metazoa > Arthropoda > Insecta > Coleoptera > Scarabaeidae > Melolontha > Melolontha melolontha. Next base: position 33,578,588 of record OW285244.1, on the reverse strand, counting down.
ATCTTACTCTATTTGTAGTATATAACAAAATAATTTGAAACATACATGAGTGGGTAAAAACCACACCAATTTGTATAATACAAAAGTATTTTTAATAATATAAAATATTATTAAAAATGGGGTGTGAAGAACACAATACAAGTTATATATTTGTGAATGTATCTCCTCTCCAGAGACGCAGATACGTATTTCACCTTTCTACAGGATCGTCGGTACGCCCCTGCTGGAAAAGAGATACATTCAACCAAATATAACTACCTTGCTATCAACCAGAAATTATTAAGACAGAGCGTGAAAGAATATTCAGCGCTGTCCAGATAACAACTGCCGAACTAAGCAACGTGTTTCTCTAGACAAGTAGTGAAGACACGATAATACAGTTTTCTATAGATATGGTATGTTACCGTCTAGAGAAACACGTTGCTTAGTTCGGCAGTTGTTATCTGGACAGCGCTGAATATTCTTTCACGCTCTGTCTTAATAATTTCTGGTTGATAGCAAGGTAGTTATATTTGGTTGAATGTATCTCTTCTCCAGCAGGGGCGTACCGACGATCCTGTAGAAAGGTGAAATACGTATCTGCGTCTCTGGAGAGGAGATACATTCACAAATATATAACTTGTATTGTGTTCTTCACACCCCATTTTTAATAATATTTTATATTATTAAAAATACTTTTGTATTATACAAATTGGTGTGGTTTTTACCCACTCATGTATGTTTCAAATTATTTTGTTATATACGCATTCGGTTCGCCCGACAAGTAGTGAAGACACGATAATACAGTTTTCTATAGATATGGTATGTTACCGTCTAGAGAAACACGTTGCTTAGTTCGGCAGTTGTTATCTGGACAGCGCTGAATATTCTTTCACGCTCTGTCTTAATAATTTCTGGTTGATAGCAAGGTAGTTATATTTGGTTGAATGTATCTCTTCTCCAGCAGGGGCGTACCGACGATCCTGTAGAAAGGTGAAATACGTATCTGCGTCTCTGGAGAGGAGATACATTCACAAATATATAACTTGTATTGTGTTCTTCACACCCCATTTTTAATAATATTTTATATTATTAAAAATACTTTTGTACTATTTGTAGTATACTTAGACCAGTGTCCTATTTCATCAATATGGACATCTTTAGGTGGTATATATGCTGTGGGGCCTCTCTTCTTTTTCAACTGCATTTGCGTCTCAATGTCATTCAACAGTCTTCCACGTTCTAAAATATTTTGGCTTCCTTCTCTGCACAAACAATAAGCTATTTCGATTCTGTACTCTGATAGCGAAAGATATTTTTCATTTCGTGAGAGATCATTTCTTTGCGATAAATAATCCAACTGTTGACTAAAGTCAATCAACTAAATGGTAAAAAATCCTCATATACCACTTCATCGTCCGAATTTGAATTTTATATCGGCCGATTAAACTATCTAAGAAGTCCACGCCACCCATATGGCGATTATATTCTTTGATCAAGTTTGGACAATCAATTTTAACCACTTTTTATCGTATCGGTCAACCTGTTGTATAGGTAATTTCCCTGTAAAGCTTGATATAAGTGTAACAATCTTATTGTCCTTCCAGACAACAGTTGACACATCAATACCTACGTTTCCCACATATTCATAAGATGTCCCCCCAGGTTCTTTTTTTAATTTTTTGTTCATTAGGTAATTTACAATTTGGAATACGATTTCTTCTAATAGTTCCCAATGAATATACACCTTTAGTTGCCAGGTAGTGAACAAGTGCTACTGAAGCGTAGGTATTTGTCAAAATACAATCTAAAGGATTGATTACATGGGATGTTCCTGGTTAGGTGGACTAAAATATTTGCACTATAACCCATATCATTCGCTGTGTAATCTATTTTTGTTTTCCATTCCTGTATAAAGTTCAAACTTATATGCGTATCCGCTGACACCACTCAAAACAAATAATTTGAAACCCAATTTATGGGATTTCATCGGTAAATACTGTTTCAAATAATGACGAGTTTTAGTGCAACACAACTGTTCGTCCACACACAGCGTTCAGCATTGTTCATAGGGAACTGTTTCAAAAGTTGCGTTTAAAAAACTACTGGTCTTATTTTATGCAGTCTGTCTGCATTAGGATCATCTTTTGTTTGCAAGACGATAGAAATTCCTGGAAGAAATTTATTCATGAGGACGAATGAAAACCTCCCCGACACCTTAACAGTATGAGGGATCAAGACATTATATATATATATATATATATATATATATATATAAAATAACTTCGTGACCTTGGTATGATATGGTAAACCTAATCAGTAGGCGATTAAAGGTCTGTATATTACTTCAAAATATATGTATTTAAAAAACTCTACATGTTTCGGCAGTACGCCTTTATCAAGAGAATACAAAATATAAATGGCAGAATATAAATGTCATTGACATTTATATTCTGTCATTTATATTTTGTATTCTCTTGATAAAGGCGTACTGCCGAAACATGTAGAGTTTTTTAAATACATATATTTTGAAGTAATATACAGACCTTTAATCGCCTACTGATTAGGTTTACCATACATATATATATATATATATATATATATATATATATATATATATATATACCAAACCGAAGCTCCAGGGACCATTGAAAGAAAATACCAACCTCCACCATACATAATGAAACTGGTGAAACACTGCCTGGCAAATACCTACTTCATCTACGGCGATCAACGTTACAATCAAATAGAAGGCGCACCGATGGGCGCTCCACTGTCACCAGTAATAGCGAACCTCTTCTTGGAAGACTTGGAGAAAACAGCACTAAGGACGGCCACCCATAAACCCAAACTTTGGCTACGATATGTTGACGACACGTTCGTGATTTGTACACATGGAGAAGATCACCTTAAGAGCTTCCTGGAACATCTGAATAGTATCCATCCAAAAATAAAATTCACAAAGGAAGTAGAATCAAACAACCAACTACCATTTCTCGAAGTTTTGGTTAAGAAGAAAGGAAATGGAGAATTAAGCCATACAGTGTACCGGGAATCCACACATACAGATCGGTACCTCAACGCACAATCCCACCACCACCCAGCTCAGTTGCAAGCTGTAGTGAAGAGCCTAGTAACAAGATCAGATATTAGCAGATGATGATAACGTCATTCAAGAAATGGATAAACTCCACAATGCAGTCCAGCAGAATGGCTTTAGCAAACGGGCAATCAACAAAGCATTAAAACCTAAAGGAGCCACACCTCAAGAGTAAAAATAGGAAACAATAGCCAAAACCTACTTACCCTATGTCAAAGGTACCACCGACAGAATATCCAGAGTCCTACGAAGACACAAAATTGAAACCACATTCAAGGCAGACAGAAAAATCAGCACAGTTCTTCGGAATCCAAAAACAAGAATACCTTTAGAAAACCAGGGAGTTTATGAAATTCCATGCCCTAATTGTGAGAAGACGTACATCGGCCAAACAAACAGAAGGGTAAACGTAAAAAGAGACGAACACCAAAACTCCGTAAGAAAAGACGAGAAAACTTCATCTTTGGCTCAGCATGTAAAGGAAACGTCCCACACAATAGACTTCAGCAATATGAAATTATTGGCGAGCATAGAACATATGAAAACCAGAATTATCAGGGAAGCTATCGAAATTGAGAAACGTCCAGACAATTTGAATTCGCGAGATGATACCCAGAGGCTACTAACAGCATGGAAACCAGTATTAAGCAAAGAAGTTGTCAACAACAAACAACAAACAAAAATACCTACACCGCAACCCAGCCAGTACACTCCAGCTACAGGCTCAACCACGGAGCCGCGCACATACTCAACCAAGTGTAACCAACCAGAACGCTAAGCGGGTTTATAACCACCATCCTAAACTCGACTACGTCAGTTTACGAGTAACCAGAAGCAGAAAGTTATTGCAGACCTGAAGATGGCAAATGTGATTTTTCCGAAACGTCGTCCAGAAACCAGCACTGGTCTTTACGAAGACCGAACAGTGGAAACGCGGAAGAAAATCCGGAATCCAGTTACAACACATATTACTACCCGCGGAAACCTAAAAGAAAGCATATATATATACATATGTCATTCGTTTATGTAAGTTATTCGTGATCTGTCATACTGAGTAAAATTATGGGTTTGGTCTATACAATCGATGAAAAGGTGCAGATTATGAAATGGAATTTCCAAGGCCACTAATTAGTGTCTATTATAGCTCTCTTTCGAGTGTAAAAAAATATTATGTTTTCGTATTTAATTCATTTACAATTTATAAATACATACATATAGTGAAAAATCCTGGGTTAATATTTTTTTTCACCTTTGGAAGTTTTATGATAAATCTAATTTCTAGCAGTTATATATGAAAACCGGTCAATAATATGTTTCAATTATATGTCTCTTTACCCGCTAACCTAATCAACGAAAATTTAAATACAACATTACCTTCTTTATTTCTGTTATCAAAATAGTATATTAAAAAACAAGTTTCTAAAGAGCGAGTGCGGCAAAAGGCGTTATGAAACGAGTTTTTTATACTATTTTTTCTATTTTGCGTTTTTTACATTAATAAATTGCTTAAATTGGAATGATTTAATTTGAAAGTTCAGAGTTTAATTTTTATATAAAGCATGGCAGTTGGTCACATTGATACTTGACATTTTCAAATTGAAATCTTGCTATCCGCGAAGTATATAATATTACATATTATTTACTAATTTTCGTTAACATTACTTGATACTTCATTTAAAAATATAAACAAGAGTGACATAGAAACATATATATGTTGTTGTCAATTGTATACAACATACGTTGTTTGTGTAAAATACGGACATATATCATATCTGTCAAATGTACATAAATTCTTAAAATCAAATGACAGCAATGATATTTATTTCTGTATTCGAACAACGCCAACATTGAAAAATGAAAAAAGGCGTATCGAAATGAAGCTCATTTCGATACTGTTTTGGGTTTCATAATGAGTTCATTTCGAACGCAAAATAGAAAAAATAAATTTAAAAAAATTAGGTACATCACTATGAAACAATGTTGCCACTTCATACGATTCCATTATTCATTAAATACTTCCGGATAAGGCACTGAAGAAATTCAAACGTATTTTATTTATTAAATATATTTACATTGAGGTATACCTATTACAGATTTTATCTAGAGCTGAAAAAAACGGACATAATACATGCTATATACTATGCGACGTTATCAATAGAGCTGAGGATGTTTGCGGTACGGCATGACCGTATGTAGTGCATCCCCACATTTAACTATTTATCTAAATATTCTCTGAAATGATTTGCCGGATCTCATAAATTAATAGAGTGATATTTTAGTATGCACTGGATATTGTTATTATACAAAATCATAATAGCCATTTGTATTTATGGATCATAAATAATAATACGCATGTATTTGTATTTGGTTGTGAATTCAATTTAAACTTAAAACGAATCGTAATATTTTAACGACAAGCCGTCCTTACAATACATGCATTCGAGACAAAGTGTGCAACTCTACGAATAACTTCCATAATTGATCGAAAATGGACATTTTGGAGCTGAAGTAAAGCCCCTATTCTTAGAAAATTTTATTACTGTCGTTAAGAACTATTATTATAAACAACAAAGGCCTTTTATTAGTGTTGAAGTTTTAGTTTCATTGAATTTCCATGTTGTAAGTAGTCAATTGTAAAGTGTTCATTCACAATATTCTAAAACAAGGTGTAAATTTAACTAAAATCCAGAAAAACACATTCTGATAATATATTACTAGATTAGAAGCTGTGTTTATTACTATTTATTATATTATTTTTATAACCAAATGCAATAAAAGCTACGAAAACAAAAGAAACCTCGATTTATTAAAATCTTGTCACACAGCCTTTCAACGCCTGGCAGCACATATTTTGCATATATTTTATATATACTACCTACTTGAACTAGGTGAATGAAGTTAGAAGTTGTAAGTTATAACTTCTAACTTCATTCACCTAGTTCAAGTAGGTAGTATATATAAAATATATGCAAAATATGTGCTGCCAGGCTTTGAAAGGCTGTGTGACAAGATTTTAATAAATCGAGGTTTCTTTTGTTTTCCTAGCTTTTATTGCATTTGGTTATAAAAATAATATAATAAATAGTAATAAACACAGCTTCTAATCTAGTAATATATTATCAGAATGTGTTTTTCTGGATTTTAGTTAAATTTACACCTTGTTTTAGAATATTGTGAATGAACACTTTACAATTGACTACTTACAACATGGAAATTCAATGAAACTAAAACTTCAACACTAATAAAAGGCCTTTGTTGTTTATAATAATAGTTCTTAACGACAGTAATAAAATTTTCTAAGAATAGGGGCTTTACTTCAACTCCAAAATGTCCATTTTCGATCAATTATGGAAGTTATGCGTAGAGTTGCACACTTTGTCTCGAATGCATGTATTGTAAGGACGGCTTGTCGTTAAAATATTACGATTCGTTTTAAGTTTAAATTGAATTCACAACCAAATACAAATACATGCGTATTATTATTTATGATCCATAAATACAAATGGCTATTATGATTTTGTATAATAACAATATCCAGTGCATACTAAAATATCACTCTATTAATTTATGAGATCCGGCAAATCATTTCAGAGAATATTTAGATAAATAGTTAAATGTGGGGATGCACTACATACGGTCCTGCCGTACCGCAAACATCCTCAGCTCTAGATCAAGGCTATAATTAATTTAATTAATAATAATATTATTATTATAATATAATATATACATAGTTTCGTCTTTTGTACAATGTTTTTTTTTACATAGCTCTATTCGAAAACTTTTTTGCGAAAATAAAATACTTTTTTAAATCTGACGACGATGATTATAAATAAAAATAAAAACGTGTCCTATGTATTATCAAGTTATACATAGTTCTGTAGTTCTGGTTTCTTAAATTTACGAAATGTCCGGATATAAATTGTCTTCTGTCATAAGGAAACAAGCAACCATTACAGGAATTCTCAGAATGGCCGTAATAATTGAATTAATGTACTGCACTAGACCAGTCTGCCATAAGAAACAAGTCTATTATTTTTCCAACATACCACTACGAAAGAAATGTGACAATTTCCAGGAAATACAAGAAGCAAAATATGTTTCATATATACAAAGACACAGCATATATATAGGAGGTCCAATATATGCTTTGTAATTATTATTTTTCGTCAATTCTTTATATCATCCGTCTTTATAGCACGTTAATGTTATCTATTAAAATATGATAATGAATTCTCCATCTTAAAATATATATTATATATAATATATAATAAATATCATATAGCTGTCATAGGAAATATGTATAATTGAATCAATAATAAAATATTAGACATATCAACAAGGTTTTTAATAACAAACAAATAATGATGAAAAAATCGTTGAAAAAACAGTAGCCATTAAATTTTTTAAAACCATAGGTTACGCCGAATATCTGAACTTCTGAAACTCATTGGAAAAGATAAAATATAAACCATAGAAAAACAATAGAAAAGTATAGACGAAATATTCTGTCCCATTTTAAAATAACACAAGTGTAAATTTGGAATACATTTATTAATGTATTCCAAATAACACTAATGAACTGACCATTATTTTGTATGACAATTTTCCAACTCTCAGGCAGTTGATTAACAGTTTTGACATTAAACAAAATTGCTACGATTGGAAAAAGCAAAAATATGAGGGTGTTGCACCTAGAAAATATAGTGAATCTGATAACTTGAGTTTGGTCGGTTTTATTTGACTGAGTATGTAAAATTCTATAAAAAATGTGATACTGTTCCAGTTACCTATACACAATTTGCAAAATTAGATGCTCCGACAACAATGTATGAATTTTTCAGAAAATCTCCAGTAATAGATATTATTCTTCGAAATTATATAAAATAGGAAAACCAACAGGAATATAGTTTAGTTCTAAACTGCAAAACAAGAATAGCTTAGAAGTTATACTCGAAATATTTATTGCGTTGAAAGAATATGTATTGGTCTATCGGGGTAATAAATAAATTTATTATCATGGAATTTACAGGTCATATACTGTCCATTAAGTTACTGGATTTCCTTAAACGATCGTAAAAGTACGTAAAAAATCCTTTATGAAATCCCTACAACCAGTGATTTTCAATCTCAGCCCTCTTTAAATTAAAAATAGCATTTTATTAAGCCTCTTTTCGTTATTTTTCCGATAAGCGTCTCCAAGAATTTATTAATGCTCTTCCCATACATCCAGGCCGAGACATAATTCCAGAAAAAGCTAATACCTTAAAACTTCTAAATAAATACATTTTACCAGAAAATTAGGAGTATATATGTTTCTTTGTTATTCGGAGAAATTTATTTCCATATTCGAAAGTAATTTTATTTGAAACGTTGGATTTTAGAAGTGTAAACTTGTGATATATAATAGCAAAAATGCCGAAAATAGCGACTGTGCCTGGATGGATTGCACCTTATTCAGAATTGCGTATGGATGGAGAAAAAGTGTTTCGCGTAGCATGCTGCAAGATTGTCAGTAAAATTTTAAGTTTATTTCCTCTTATTAATTAATTAATTAAGCTTCTAATTATTCCTTTATTTTCTACTAACATTTATTTTATAAGAAAACAACCGATGATTTGATATTTTTTTGCAGATTACAAGTGAGAGAAAGTTCCAAGTCGACCAACATATGAAAACTCCAACTCATGCTGCAAAACTAACAAAGATGAAATTGGCGAAGAAGAGTCAGCAAACATTACCGAAATGTTTGCCATCAACTTCCAAAAAATCGGAACAAGAACAATTTAATGAAGATTTGTGTCAAATATTTGGGTCGGCAGATATTCCACTACACAAATTAAACAATGTAAATGTCAAGTTATTTTTGCAAAAGTATAGCAAACGCCAATTAAGTTGGCGCGAGGAGGGGTAAGTTCGCGCAGGATTAGAAGTAGTGGGGAGATTTGTATTTGGTTTTACATCAAATGTCAGATAATTCTAACCTCTAAGCGTGTATCACTTTATGATCCCCTAGCAAAGACATTATGTTCCGTCAAACGTCAATGACAAATGTATTCTGACAATTACTTGCGTAGTGGGGGTGTACGTTTTTAAAAACGGCTTCTGCGTACCCCCTACTCGCGCCAACTTAATTGGCGTTTGCTATACATCAGCAAATATAACATTCCCGGCGAGAGAACGTTAAGAAAAAATTATATTCGCTGTATCTATGCAGAAACATTGAATAGCATTAAGAAGGTTGCTGCAAACAATTATCTTTATGTATGCGTAGATGAAACTACTGATAGTGTGGGCCGATACATAGTTTATTTAATGATTGGTATCTTTATCGTATCGGTTCCAGCAAAATCTTATTTAATTTTATCCAAACAGTTGGAAAAGGCAAATAATTTGACAATAACAAGGTTTATGCAGGCAGAACTGGCAACTTTCTTCTTACCGGAAAATTCTATTGTTTTTGACGAATGCTGCACCATACATGGTAAGGCAGCTATCGACTTGAAAATCTTTTACCCAAATTTAATTCACACAACTTGCTTGGCGCACGGACTAAATCGTGTTGCAGAAGAAGTCAGAAAGCATCTTCCCTTAGTAAATACTTTAATTAGTAGTGTTAAGAAAGTATTTTTAAAGACCTCATTACGTGTTCAGTTTTACAAACAACATCTACCCGGTGTTCCGCTTCCTCCTCAACCAGTAATCACACGATGGGGAACGTGGTTGGAGGCTGCTATTTTTAATGCAAATCATTATGAAGGAATAAAGACAATTATTATGAATCTTGATAGAGATGCACAATCTGTGATAGACGCCCAAAAGGTGTATTCGAGTAAAGAAATACCTCAAGAGTTGGGGTTTATTAAAACCAATTACAGTTTTATTTCCACTTCTGTATTTCAGTTGGAAAAACAATTTATGTCGCTAATGGAGAGCGTTGAAATAATAAACAAATTTTATTGTCATGTTTTGATGTTAAACGAGGAGTGGGACAGTCCGTGTATGAAAAATTTTTAAGTGTAAGTAATAGGAAAAAATGAGGGTTTTAAAAAGCTAAAGGACATTACTAAAATCTTGTGCGGTGATTCAGGAGAAAATATTGAGTTGACAATAGATGATATTTCTAATTTGAAATATACTCCTATAACAAGCGTCGGCGTAGAAAGAACCTTTTCAATATATAAATACACGTTTTCAGACAACCGTCGCAAGCGGCTCGTTTTCTAAACTGATCTCGTGCGGCAAAATGGTGCCTTATGAAACTCGTTTTTAATATACTATTTTCAATTTTGCGTTCGAAATGGACTCATTATGAAACCCAAAACAGTATCGAAATGAGCTTCATTGCGATACGCTTTTTTTATATTTTTCAATGTTGGCGTTGTTCGAATACAGAAATAAATATCATTGCTGTCATTTGATTTTAAGAATTTATGTACATTTGACAGATATGATATATGTTCGTATTTTACGCAAACAACGTATGTTGTATACAATTGACAACAACATACAGGGTGGGGCATAGGAACCAAGTGTTTTTGGTTTGGGTAGTACTCGGCCATTAGAAAAAGGAGGGGCGCGTGGATTATTACAATCCATTCCTCGACTCAAAGCATTTCTTCACTTTCTCAGTTGCCACTTGCCATCATGGAGAGGTGGACGCTAGAGCAACGCGTGTTCGCGTATGATTGTTTTGTTCGAAGTGGCGAGTCGGTGACAGCAGTACAGCGTGAATTTCGCAGAAGATTTAATATCCATCGTAATGACTCTGTTCCTGCCCGAGACACCATCTTACGCTGGGTCAATAACCTTCGAACAGTAGGTTCAATAATGAAAAGAAAGCCGCCCGGTCGTCAACGTACTGTGCGTACTCCTGAGAATATTGAAAAGGCGAGACAAGCATTACTGCGAAGTCCACGCCGCTCTGCACGTCGACATTCAGCTGCACTTCAAATCAGCAATCGCACTGTACGGCGGATTTTGCATGGTGACTTACATTTTCACCCATACAAAATACTGGTTGCCCAACAATTAAATGTAAGAGATTACGCCCAACGCTTGAGTTTCGCACAACAAATGCTTGAACTTGTTCAGGAGAATGAAAACATGTTGTTACTCATGAGTGATGAAGCTCATTTCCATCTTACGGGGGCCGTCAATAAACAAAATTGCCGGTACTGGGCTGACGAGAATCCACGACAGTTACATGAGATGCCATTGCATAGTCCTAAGGTAACAGTTTGGTGTGCGGTGGGAAAATTTGGCATCATTGGCGCATATTTTTTTGAAGAAAATGGGGTAACCGCTACAGTAACATCTGCGCGTTACATTCATATGGTGAATAACTTTTTCATACCTGAATTCTTAAGAAGAGGTGTGGATATTCAAGATTTGTGGTTACAGCAAGATGGGGCGACGGCACACACCGCCAGAGCATCTATGGCTGTTCTTCGCCACCTGTTTCCAAATCGTCTAATTTCGAGATTTGGTGACGTTTTGTGGCCTCCTCGGTCTCCCGACTTATCGATTTGTGATTTTTATCTATGGGGGTACCTCAAGTCACGTGTTTACGAGGCCAAACCCCGTACGTTAGACGCATTAAAGGAATCGATTCGTTATGAAATCTCCCTAATCGACAGAGACATGCTGGAAAGAGTGGAGGCCAATTTTCGTCAACGGCTGCAACAGTGTATCAATGAAAACGGACATCATATGCCAGATGTAATTTTCCGTACTTGAATATTTCAAAATGCTTTATTATTAGCTATGTTGTACTACCAATAAATTTTTTTTAGAGTAAAAACTAATAATTTTATTATCATTTCAAAAACACTTGATTCCTATGCCCCACCCTGTATATATGTTTCTATGTCACTCATGTTTATATTTTTAAATGAAACATCAAGTAATGTTAACGAAAATTAATAAATAATATGTAATATAATATACTTCGCGGATAGCAAGATTTAAATTTGAAAATGTCAAGTATCAATGTGACCAACTGCATGCTTTATATAAAAATTAAACTCTGAACTTTCAAATTAAATAATTCCAATTAAAGCAATTTATTAATGTAGAAAACGCAAAATAGAAAAAATAGTATAAAAAACTCGTTTCATAAGGCCTTTTGCCGCACTCGCTCTTTAACTGATCTCGTGCGGCAAAATGGTGCCTTATGAAACTTGTTTTTTAATATACTATTTTCTACAGTATTCCATTTTCTAACATTTCTCATATTTTTTACCTGCATATTTTTCATAAGGAAGTGCATATTTAGGCTAAAACATCTGCATATTTATGCGAATGTTTTCAGTTTTTTTTTCATATAATCCGGGCTTTAATAATCACATTCCAAACAACATAAAAGACAAACCTAGTAAAATATTTAAACGGACACTAAAGACACATTTCCTCGAGAAAGCACTGTATTCAATGAACGATTAGTTTCGGGAAGATTTTAAATTTTATATATATATATATATATATATATATATATATATATATATATATGTGTTAATGTTTGTTATTAGCTATCGTGTATTTGTTTTTTACTTATTTGTTATATACTATTTTATATTTGTTTATTGTACTTGACATATGTTTTTATATTTGACATGTTCCATGCTTTTTGCCTAATGGAACGAAATATATTATTATTATAACGCTAAGAAATAAGTAATTAAACTTCTAGTTTCAAAAATTCTTTTATTGTAAATACCACTACAATATTGTTTCGCCATACAATGGCTTCAGCAGGTGGATGAAAAACTGAATATGTACAATACAAGTTTGAATATTTATGTAAAAATTATTGGGGAAAAAGGTGGTGGAAAAATTAAGATTGTAAAATTTTTCCATCCATCTGATGAAGCCATTGTAGGGCGAAACAATATTGTAGTGTATTTAAAATAAAAGAATTTTTGAAACTAGAAGTTTAATTACTTATTTCTTAGCGTTATAATCAAGTTTCAACAAGTATCTCCTTCGTAAATTAACTATATTATTATTATTATTATTATATTTTAGGCAATCAGCAAATACGAGATTTATCGATATTTTTGAAACCCTATTAAAAACATAAGGAAAATTTACATAAATTCTTAGGGAACATGCAGACAATTAGGAAGCAATGGTTAATAATAACACAGGCCTGCATTTTTCAACTCTTTGAATGTTGATTTAAAAATTTGAACTGGTTTTTAGTAATTGGGTAGCGCTGATTTAAATCTGCTTTTATTTTTTTCGTATCACGTAAGGTTATTTTTCAAACCAGTAAAATCAAAAAATATAGAAAAAACACGATTTATTTCATTTATAAGCTAGTTTTATATTATATTTAAAAAAATACAAAAATATACACATAGAAACTATTAGAAATAGTTATTTATTCTTTATGCTTCTTAAAAAAACGTTTTAGTTTTTCAGAAAAGCTTTGAAAGTCCCAAATCTCTTACTAAATCATTCAGTTCGGTTTGTGAAAATAGCTGAGGTTGGTTTTGACCTGAGGTTGATGATTCAAAATCACTATCCATCTGTACGGAGCCGGAAGTTGAAGAGGTTTCAATATCTTATTGTAGTAATTTGGGGGGTATAGGTATAGGTACATGATCACTGTGAGGAACTGGTCTGATAGCTGATTTAATATTGTTTGGGTACAAAATATGTTTCAAAGTTTTTCTATAATGCCTCTTAATATCACAAAGACAAAAGTAGCAATCTTCATGATGATTTTGCGGTTCTCTCCAAACCATCGGTATTCCAAAAGGAAGGCTTTTTCTATTCCCTTTGGTCCAATGTCTTAAACCTTCTTCACATACCTTACAAACAACGTGCGGTGCCCAATCTTTATCTTGATCTCCTAATTTGATTTTGAAATAAGCATAATATTCATTTTTCACAAATTCACCAATTGGTCTCTTAAACTTTTTCAAGATGAAATATCCACAAATATAACAGAAATCGTCTGGTTTGTTTTTGCAACACCGGCTAGACATATTTTTAAGCAATGTTTATTTACCAAATACCACGTACAACAATAAAGACAAATTAATTTTACTTGATTACTGATCGACACTCAGAGCTATAATGAAGTAAATGACATTAAAATATACATTTTGTTTGGAGTGATAAACTTGAAATCCTTCTTTGCAGTACTAATAAAGTGAAACCATAATAAATAGGATTTAGCAGGTAAAAATTCCCGGAAATCTTGTCTAAAATTAATACATGTAATAAAAGATTTACATCAGGTAATGAGAGCCTATTTAACACATTTCTTTAAAACCACAACAAAAAATCATTTTTGGGTTAATACCTAGAATTTGAAGTAGTACATTCATTTTAAAATGTATTGAAACGCCTATTATAAGATTTTTTTATATTTTTTTCTTTTTCTTTTGTGCAAAAAAAAAATCTGTGGGTGGTAGTGACCAACTGTATTTTAATTAGTTATTGCTATATAAAAACTGAGCTTAACAAACAAAAATCACGTCATCACAAATTTTATGCAGGCCTGAATTAGTAATACAATTTAAGCATTTTAAACTGTTGCGACATATCATTTAAAGTGTTCATCCTCATTTTGAATTGTTGTGGTGAAAATATGGGCGATACCGATGATAAGTGTATGTAAGACTTCTACCAAGAGATAATAACTATAAAGGGATACTATCGGGGTGAATAAAATCCGGTTATATTAGTAAATTACAGCTGGACGTTTCGAAAAGAGGTCGTGGATGTAATAATGTATAAAGAAACATTAAAGTGTTAAAGAAACACATTCTTTTAAGTGTTGCAATAAAATTCAATAATGATAATTCGGTAATAAAGTACAATTCAGTTCGGTAGAGACTTAAAATTTGTTCCAAAATATAAAACCTTCTTTTAAAACTGATGTCCTTATTAATATAGTAACTATTGCGTCTTTGTATGACGGTGCTCGATGCACAAAACATGCATACCTATAGTTTCACGTGAACGTACGCTTATATATATGTACATGTGATATATGATAGGCAGTGTAATTTTCCTGAGGTTTCATTTTTTCCCACGAAGCATGAAAAGGCCCCTTCTCATTTAAATAAATCCCTCAAAGCTGCACAGTTACCTGTTTTGCATAATATTTACTGGACACTGGTCACTGTTTCGCACCATATGCAAGGTGTCATTGCTACCTAAACCAACCCCTGAGTTGAGCTTTCTTTCTTCTGGATTTTTTTTTTTGAACGGTGACCCCATCATTAAATATTATGCGTTACACTTTGTTAGGGTTGTATTATTATATTTATTATTATTAATTGTTCTAGAATATATAGCAGTAGTCTATGAAAACTACGCAAGAAACTTTTGTATCCTTCATATACTTCAAACAAGCATACGATAAAGTAAGAAAGTAATGAAATATACAAAATATTAGTAGCGCTAGGAATACAGAGGAACGTTTTAAAGATGATAAAACAAACTCTAAGATAAATATAGTTAAGGAGGCTTCCAACTCTATAAAATAAGAATAATAGAAGACGAAATACTGAAACCACTCTCAATATGAAGTACAGGTAACCCCCGTATAACACGGGAGTTAAGTTCCAAAAAATTGCCATGTTTATGCGAATCCGTGTTATACAAAACAAAGAACTGGTACGAAAAATGGGGTTAGGTTCCAAAAATTAAAGAACATGCTATTATATTTTAAATAGTTAATTGACGAAAGTGATACTTGTTGAAACTTCATTATAACGCTAAGAAATAAGTAATTAAACTTCTAGTTTCAAAAATTTGAGTAAAAGTAATTTCGACCTTGAACTAAATAGAATATACACAATAGCATTAAACAATTGTTACTCTATAAATATTGTCAATAACATCCTAAATAGCCAACAAAAATCTAAAACCCTTTCCTTAGTTTATCCAAAATTAAAATACAAGATAATTAATTCCTATAATTCAGTCACTTACTTAGGAAAAATTTCGGAAAAAATTGGTACTTTCATTAAAAAACTTAATAACAAACATATATCATTTAAAACAGACAATACTATACAGACATTATTAAAAACAACAAAGATAAAATAGACAAAGAATCAAACTCTGGTGTATATAAGTTAACATGCGAGGATTGTAATAAGGTATACATAGGACAAACGGGGAGGACATTCAAAATTAGGATGAAAGAACACGAGAGAAGCCATAAAGAAAAGAAAACAGATTCAACTTTCGCAAGTCATTGTATAGATATCAATCATAGATTTAATATAGATTTCAAAATTTTACACATTCAAGAAAAAAGTAAAAAACTTAACCTGTTAGAAAACTTAGAAATTAATAGATACAATAGTTTAGGATTAGCTTTAAATGACCAACTAGATTTAAACAACTCCCCTCTACTAAATTTAAGATTGTAAAAATTTTTCCACCACCATTTCCCCAATAATTTTCACATAAATACTCAAACTTGTATTGTACATATTCAGTATTTCATCCACCTGATGAAGCAATTGTATAGCGAAACAATATTGTAGTGGTATTTACAATAAAAGAATTTTTGAAACTAGAAGTTTAATTACTTATTTCTTAGCGCTATTATATTTTCATAGTTAAGCTAAATATCTTTATTAAAGCAATTTTCTTAAAAAGTAATACAAATTAATACGAATTAATTATTAATTAATTAATTATTTCTTCGTTGTTTTCTTCTTCACTAATCACTAAATCACCATTGAGCGAGTGCGCTTCCTTTTTGACAAGATATCCTCTTCCTCTGAGCACTTTTCTATTGATTCATGTTCTACCTTTTGCAAGAAATCTGTTCTTTTAGTTTGCTTGCTATTAGTTAAAAGATCATTATAAATTTCCTTATGTGGTGCTAAGCACTTCTGAAATTTTCTTGTAAATTTTATGTTCCTTTCGTTTGAAGGATTTTCATTTAAGAAATTTAACTCTAACTGTTGAGCTAAGCCTTTCTTTGCGTTTTGCGTAAGAAACTATTTAACTTCTTCGTCTTCACCTATGTTATTGTCTTCTGAATTATAGATAGAGTTGGCAAAGAGGTACAGTGCGGAGAACAACGTGGAGGGGCCTAGAGGCCGTATCGAGGCGAGCGTTCAGTAACGTTTACGTGCTCGCATCATTTATGTTCGCGACTTTCAAGAGTGAGGCGATACGGACGCATGAATGTTTACACATAAAATAATGATAAAAAATATATTATATAACGTGCCGAAACACTTACTGTTCTAAAAAGCGTTCATGAAATTACAAACTCGGTGGCATCTATTAAATATTTGATTCATTAAATATGTTTCCACACTTGTTTCAGTCAAATGAGTGCGGAATAAATATTTTTAAATGATGAAAACGACCGTTCCACATCGAGCGATGTTATATTTGCAAATTTAAAGTAATCCTTGCGACGACAAGTTAATGAATCTTTCGACGCACCTTCACAAATTTGTCTTAGTATGAGAAAATCTGAATCCTTGTCAATAACACTTTCAAATTTTCGTATTACACATTACACATAGGTGTGAGTGAACATCATCCACAATTTGAACAGAATCCACAAACGACATCGAATCATTTTGTAATTTTTCAATTCCCTCCGCTAGTCCATAGTAGTTCTTGCAAATAGTTTCTAAATCACTTTTTACCTGACTATCTT
Organism: Melolontha melolontha; assembly: GCA_935421215.2. Lineage (NCBI taxonomy): Eukaryota > Metazoa > Arthropoda > Insecta > Coleoptera > Scarabaeidae > Melolontha > Melolontha melolontha. Next base: position 33,560,856 of record OW285244.1, on the reverse strand, counting down.
GAAACATTTTCTGGCGTTTCTTGATAGCTTCGGCGTGTCTCGGATCGAATTGTAAAACTACCTTCTTTACATCATCAAAATGTTCGCAGTAGTAAAACGCAGCCTCTAACCATATTCCCCAACGCGTAGTAATCGGCTGTGGTGGTTCAGGCACTTTGGGACACAGTTCGTGAAATTCTTTTGTACGTTTTGGGGACTTTAGAAACACTGCCGTAGTATGAGCTATTAAAGCATTTACTCGTGGATAATATTTAGGTATCAATTGCGCCACAAGGTTTTTAAAGCATGGATTTTACATGTAACAGATTACCACTCTCTTCTTTAAGAGATCGGCCTAAGGAAAGCATGTTAGCGGCACCGTCACTAACAAGCATTAAAAGTTGGTTTGTTGAAACTTGAAATTTGTTCAATGCGCTTAACACCACTTTTAAAATTTCATCGCTAGCACATTTTGCAATTCTTTTGGAAGCAAGTAAGATAGAGGATGACGGTTCAAATTCCTCCATTGTACGTACCATCACGTTCACCACAGAATTTTTTTGCCGATCGGTTGTTTCGTCCACACATAACCACAATTCTTTATCTTACAATACTGCTTTAATTCTTCTTTCAACATAGTCACGAGCAGATCGCATAATGTTTCTTATCGATGTCCGACTTGGTAATGTATAATCCGAATACTTGCTCCAGAAGGAAACAAATGCTTTTTGGTCTAGCAAAGTGAACGGTAGATTACATATAATAAATCAAGCACCTATATCAAATGTTAATTGTTCGCCGTATCGTTTGCAACGGATTGCAGAACAGTGTTTTATACTTTTTAGGTAGCGTTCATACTTCCACCTGCTGGTACACGTCAAATAATCGTCGCAACTTACATATTTAATTTTATCGTATTCTAAATCCGGCGTATTCGCTAGTTTCTTTGAAATACGCCGTTTCCGAAACGTACCTAAATACGACATTTTCTAAGTATGTGTGAACTGGCATGCACTCACAACGACCAGTGGAATAATACTGAATAAGTGTGCTTTTATACGGACGCTTGAGTTTCCATGCCGCGAGCTTCTCCCCTCTACGTTGTTCTCGAAAATGCACTGGAAATTGCCGCTATTTGCCGAGTCTAATTATAGTGGTATGTTCCAAATATCATTTCTACCAAACCTGCTCAATCAATTTCTTCTTCGACCAGTAATTCTTGAATATCTTGAACATATCATCAAAGCCTTCCATTCCGTATCAGTTTCTACTACTGCATTCATTCTATTTCTGCTGACTCGATCAGATTTTCACTTTCAATTGACTCCAGACATATTTTTTGCAACAACCATTTAATGTCGTCAGTTTTATTTCTGAAACCTGATGAAAGTGTGTCGAAGGTGCGTTCTGCGTTAGCACGGGATAGATGATTGCACATAGGGTAAGCATGGGTAAGGATACTGCTGATCGAATTTTGGTAGAGGAACTAGGTATGAGAAAAATTTGTGCAATGCTGGTGCCCAAGAAATTGTGTGATGAACAAAAAAAAATCGATTATCCATTAGCTAAGAACTGTTGGATTGTGTGACTAGCGAACCCAACTTCACGCACAGAGTGATAACAAGTGACGAATCATGGGTATTTGAATACGATCTTAAAACAAAAGGATTAAAGCCTGAAGGGGCACACACCATAGTCATCGCGGCCGAGGCAAGCTTGCATGAACAAATTCCGAATTAAGTACATGTTTATCATCTTCTGTGATTGTCGTGGAATTGTCGACAAAGAATTCGTACGACAGGGTCAGACAGAGAATCAAACTTACTATCGCGAGCGACCTGAAATTGCCAACTCTTGGATCTTGGATCGCGATAATGCCACTAGTTACACCACATTGTCGGTTAGAGAATTTTTGACAGAGAAAAACTCCCACACCAATACTCCCACACCCACCCTACAATCCAGACTTGTCTTCATGTGGTTATTTTTTTTTCCAACACTTAAGCGGAAGTAAAAAGGTTACCATTACGAAGCAATAGGCAACAGCCAAAGAGCCCCGATACAGTTTATCGGGGCTCTTTGGCCTAAAGGAACAACATTTCTAAAATTGTTACTAATAATGGCAAAATTGCTGGAGACGCAGTGTATATTCCTAAGGACTATACTTACAACAACGTTAAAGTGTAGAAACATTGAATAAAAAAACTTTAAAATAAATCATTCTTATGACTTCTGAGACATATCTCGTATAATAATAATAATAATAATAATTTATGTTTAAACAATTTCTAGAATACTTATAAACTTTTAAAATGAATTGAAGTAAAAACAAAACAAAAAATTATTTCTATTACCTTTATTAGAAAAAAATAAGTTTATTATCTTTCTTTTAGAGGCTGCTTCTCAACAGTATTACCATATATACATATATTTAGTTGTAGCGTGTGCCTATTGTAGCAAATAAAAGAAGCATCTAATTTTTTTTTGTCCTCTGCCGTTACCTGTGAAGGATGCAGGCATGTTAAACACGTGTTTGGATGTCAAGCTGCTTATCTTCAGAAAAATTAAACGACTCCGAACACATTAGAATTGAAATAAACTTGAAACTTGTTCGGCACTACCACCGTTCTCCTTTTTACTATTTTATTTTCCATTTTGTGTAGATTGAACAGGTTGAGATTTGAGATTTATACAGGTAAATTTCCGTCAAAGAAGTGTCGTTTAAAATGTTAATGATATTATTGTGCTATTTATTATTCTTTTGTTTATTGTAATGAATGAAAATTTAATTTAATTCTAATTTAAATTTTACAATTTGAATCTATTTCAATGTAGAAAATGTTCGTCTTGATTCAAGGTACTTTTCGATCCGTATTTTTGAATAATGATTCAATAAGCATGTTATTATTATTATGATGTTAGAAGCATCAAAATAAATGTAACAGGTGAATTAGAAAAAAATGATAGAATTCTCAATAGTTGTTACAGCAAAATTTTGCTTATTTAACACAATATTTAATCATCTTTATTTGTTATAATAAAAATGAAATTGAATTCAGATTTAGGCTAAATTTTCAATTCAATGTACCAACAAAATTTAGTTCGATGGGTTTATGAATAAAGATTTGGTAAATTAAGTAAGAATATATTTATATACAGAGCAATTTAGTTTATATTTCGACCTAACAGATTAACAGAAAGGATATATAATTTTTTTGTAAATTTAGATTTTTGTGTGCCGAATCCAATCAGCCATTTTGAAACTATGCCAAATAATGTATGGAATGTTGTTTATATAGTTTATTTAAACGCTAAAGATTTTTAAACGAAATTTAACTTCTCAAAAGGGTAAAAGTGTTAAATTAAATATATTAAAACATTTATAAACACTGAAATAATAAAAATTTTCTATAATCAAATGAGTTTTAATGCTTTTAGTTCCCTATTTCTATTCTGGGTTCGACAAGTATGTATAATAATAATAATAATAATAAACCCGCACAGGCTAGCCTAGAGATAGGTTACTGGGGACTAGCGACCCCACGGGTTCCTGAGCTAACCGTTGGGTTGGGTTAGCAGCCCCAATGAGGTACACTTGCTCCAAACACTGGATGAAAAGGATACTGTGATGGGTCGGAGGAGCAGGATCCAGGTAGGATTAACCAGCAAAGACCGAAACAGCGAATTGTAAATGAAACACAAACATGGCATGCATCAGAAGAAACAAAGAACGCAGGCGAGGATGTTGTTGAGATACCTTCATCTCTACCCACTTCGTCAACATAACAACTAAAGCGCCGGACCCTATGGGCCGTGAAAATGAAACCCCCCCTAAATGGTGGGAGGTGTTATTATCTGCTTACTAAGAATCAAGCATGCCATATGGAGGAGAGCTGCATAGTTAGGTTACGGAAAAATATCTGGAAATAAGAAATAATAAACAACAATAATAATAATATTATGATAGTTATGCCAGCCATCTTGTTCTGACGAACCGATGGGTTAACACACTGGCAACCAAGGACAAATTGAATGTTCTTGTGAATGGAGGAAATAATAATAATAATATGATATACAAGCTGTCCCGTATCGTTGTGTTCAAATTTTAAGAATGTAAAGTAGACTTCATTTCAAGTAACAAAAACGCAAAACTTGTATATCAATTTTTATTTCTTTCAAAGTTACAGATCTATGAATGCGATTGTCAGATCATGAACAAAAATGTAATCCTAAAGTCAATACAAACTTATTTTATTTAAAAAAAGTTATACGATTCAATACCAGGCCTGTGATTGTTAACGTAGCATAATAAAATGTTATCCTAAAATAAATTAACACGCGTCGTAGTGCATACAGCCATTTCTTGGAGATCTACAAATGATTTATGATAAAGAAGGTTCTTACTTATTTCGTAAGTGCTGAACCATGAATATCATACAATAAACAAATGTTCAGATGACTGTTAACGCTGCATTTTTTAATAAAGGATTACATTACGTTTCAGTTCATACAACAGCTTATTAGTGAGTGGACACGTTTTCTTTATTCAAAATGCCTTACCGATTTTCTTCTCAAGAGTATGTGGACATACATTTTGTGTATGGCTACTGTAACGGCAGTGCACGTCAAGCAGTTATTGAATGCCGACATCGGATTCCCGATAGGTGCATTCCTCATTACAGAACGTTTCTGGAAGTACACAGACAATTTTAGGAATGCGGACTGCGTGACCGAGGAACAAATTTGCCAGCAGACTTAGAGGAAGAAGCAGTAGCTATTGTTACAAAGGATCCAACTCTCAGTGTACGTCGAATCGCTAAACAACTAGGAGTGCCTTGAACGACAGTTTGGAGAATTTTAAAACGTGAGGGATTATATCTATATTACTATCGCAGGGGACACGTTTTGCTTGAGGCAGACCACTATGCTCGTCTAGTTTATTCTACCTGGATATTAAGACAGGCACGGCTTCATTTTAATTTCTGCAGAACAGTCCTCTGGACATATGAATCTACGTTCACGAGGAGTGGTGTTACAAATCTGAGAAACTTGCGCAGGTGGTCATCAGTAAATTTTAACATGAATTTTCTATTAACGTTTGGGCGGCCCTAATCGATGACTTGTTGATTGGTTCTATCGTTCTTCCTGGGAGGTTAAATGCGGATAATTATCTTCAATTTCTAATTGACGAACTGCCAGGTCTTTTAGAGGAAGTCCCACTGAATGTTCGACGAGACATGTGGTTTCACATAGATGGGGCACCACCACATTTCGGAATTGCTGTCCGCAATTGGGTTAACGTCAATTATCCAAGATGGATTGGTCGAGGTAATCCTGTCGCATGGCCATCCAGATCATCCGATCTTAATCCCCTTGACTTTTATTTATGGGGGTACATGAAAAATTTAGTCTACGCGCAAGTTTCAAACACAAGAGAAGAGTTGTTGGATCGTATTCACCTGACTGCCGACCAAATCCGATAAAACAAGTATGAAATTCGGATAAGTACTTCTTCTGTTGGCTTACGGGTACAAGCCTGCATTCAACAAGGAGGTGAACATTTCGAAAATATTATTAATTGAACTTTTTTAAATAAAATCAGTTTTTATTGACTTTAGGATTACATTTTTTTTCATGAAACAAATAAAAATGGATATACAAGTTTTGCGTTTTTGTTACTTGAAATGAAGTCAACTTTACACTCCTAAAATTTGAACATAACGATACGGGACACCTTGTATATGTGAAAAAAAATAACGAAGTATAATTCAATAAAATAATCAAACTACCCAAAATATAAAAGAACAGGGAAAGAAAAGAAAAAAAAAACATTAAACGAAGAAGCAAATTAACGAAAAATATCAAAATTATTTAAACTATTAAAATTTTTGGCAGATGGCACCATGGGATCCCTCAGCAAAATATTTGTTCTAGCCATTTGAAGTAAAAGCGCTTCATTCACTCTTGAGTTTGGACGAGGTACTCGAAAATTCACTTCTGCAAGTAAATCAGCTGAGTCGTTCTAATAAAAAATTACATTTTTGATAAAGTTTGAACTGATTAGGTGTCGTCTTGCTTCCAGCGAATTAACTCCAAGACGATCCAAGAGCAACCTGCAGTCCAAACCACGAGGAGGATACGCTCCATAAACTTTATAACTTAAATACTTTAGAAACTTGTGCTGTATGGATTCAACTGCATTAATATAGCAGTCATATATTGGATACCATACGACAACGGCATATTCTAACTTACTAACAACTAGTGTATAAAAAAGTAACTTGAGTGAAGCTATGTTGTCGCAGCCCTTACACGTACGGATAATGAAACTCAATGATCAATATGCTGACGTAGTGACTTGGGAAACATGATCAGCAAAAGTCAGTTTTTCATCAAAAGTAACTCCAAGATCATTGACATGCGTTTTGCGGTTGTTTGCGATATTGTCAATAGAATAATTGGAAATATATCTATTGGGTTTTCTGATGAAAGATATGAAACAGCATTTGTCGATGTTTAAATTTAATTTGTTTGAGGAGTACGATCCAGGTTCTCTTGAAGAACGGCAGCATCTTGAGCACCACCAATTTAAGATATTCTCAATTCTCGAAGCACATTTTTCACTCCGATTGAGATACCTCCAAAACATGTACTTTGAAAGCATCAACCGCTTCTTCAGGTGTCGAAAAATGTTGACCTTGTAATTTATTTTTGATGTGCGGGAGTAGAAAGAAGCTATTGGGTGCCAAATTAGGGCTGCACGACAGATGCTAATGTCCGGTTTTTTCGAAGAAACGAGCGACTATTTGCTTCAAAGTACTTCGTACGCGAACAACTTTTGGCTCATCTTGAAAGACTCATACGGTCGATGCTATTTACTTTCGAGCTCATACGCGTAGATCCATGATTCGTCACCTGTTACGATGGCATAGACGTGTTTTGAAGCACCCCAATCGTATTTTTTTTAGCATTTCTTTCGACCAATCGACACGAGCCTTTTTTTGAACGATTGCCAAATTATTTGGAATCCAACGCGAACAAATTTTTTTGACGGCCAAATGTTCATGCAAAATTAAATGTATACTGGTCCCACTAATGCTCAAAGATACCTCTATCTTGCAATATCACTACACGCACAGCAGCAATCTTTTGGAACAACAAACGATTTTGGACGACTTTCACGAAATTCGTCACTGAGCAAAGCACGATCACGATTGAATTCAGTATACCACCGACATACATTGTGTAATTACATGAAGAAAATTAACAAAAAAAAATTTGAAAAGGTGTTTTCTTTGATAATGTATTTTTCATACGACCCTCGTAGTTACTCTAGTAATAAAGCTAATATTTTACGAATATACGCAATTTTGAGTATCAAATTTTTGGATTTCTTACCTATTACCTAGTTTGAAAATTGTAACACCAACAAAATAAATTTCACTTCTTTCAAAAACAAACGCATGTTGCGATAAGATTAATTATCTTTACTTGAAGTTGAGATTTATATATTAAATATTTAAAAAGGAAGAAAATCAAAAACGGGACCCAAGCAAACATGTATTTAACGGTGAAATGCGTCGAGGGTCTCCCTATATTTCTGGAAAAATGAAAAATACCCCCCCGAATGTAAAGTGTCCGGCCACATCTATGTACCATGTATAGATTTAGATTGTCTTTTATGAAAATATTCAAGTCTTAAATGTATACCGGGACCCGTTCTATTGTGGTCCATTCTTGTGGATGATTGATCGTTTTAATATACAAATAGTTGACCGTGAGGGCCAACAAAGCCCTTTTCCAGGTCCTAAAAGATCGTTTACCGCATGCATATATTAACAACACTGCTTAAGATTAATGGTTTTATCAGTGGTCAGTATATGGGAATATCTTTTTAAATATATTTTTTTGAAACGTCAAACACATGTATGTGTAATGGATAAATATCGAGTTTCCAGTATTATGTACCTCTGCAATTATATGTATTGAATATTAATGTAATTTTATACGAATTTAAAATATGCCGTGAACTAAAATTTTTATTTCAACATTGGATACTATTGAGTCGTATTGTGTGAGTAATCCTTAATAATACCTGTGCTTTTCATTCATTAAATTAATCTGGATTCTAACAAAATAATGCTTTTATTGCTTAATAATACTTAATTCAATAGAATTACACTGGAAAGTTTGTTTATTAATTATTTCACCTAAATGTAAATATTGCTTTCTACATTCTACGACGGTAATTATTCGAATTGTTTAATTGAAAAAAAATCATCCTTAAGCAGACTTCGAACCCACGTTCCATGGACGTCCGGATCATTGCTCTGCCACTGTGCTACTAAGGACTGTGATTCCGAATACATTGGAAACCCTTAAGTTGCATTAAGGAAACATATTGTAGTGAACTTTTCCCCGTAGAACATTTTAAAAAAATAATTATTTATTATGTACAATTTGTTTATAGATTCATATTTATTTATATCTTGAATTTTGTTTAAATATTAATTATGGTTTATTTTATTGACCGCCCCTATATACTTTTATATATTATTGTTGTTTAGCGTAGTCGATATGAACAGGAAGTGGATCGACTTGAGTGATTATTTTGTTTTATTCGTACTTTATGTCCGATCTATTTTCCGGCGCCAGAGATTGTTTTGCCTCCAATGAGTGTGGTGTACCTAGATAAAAAAAAACTTTCTTTTTATCTGTTATTTTAATGTAATTTCGGTTTTCTTGCTTTTGAGTATTTTTGTGCTATAGTAAGTCATTACCGTATTGTATACGAGTTTTGTTTTTCTCGTATCTTGTAAATTTAAAACTCACTGGTGCAATCTCTCATTAGTTTTTTTTCTGTGTGTGAAAATTTTACGCTAGCGTAAGTATTGTTTTCATGCTATATTTATATTATATTTTTTCGTTGTTATTTTATTGTAATTTTGCTGTTGTATATTCATCGATTTATTGTTATATTAGTTTAATAGATAGATAGTGAAGAAAATTATCATTTTTTATAAGGGAGTTTTTTGTATGTCAAGATATTCTAGAACATTTTGAAATTCAGGTTTTGGAGGGAGATTTTATGCTTGTGTTAGTGCGCATGAGTGAAAGTTATTTACGCGTTTTTGACTATTGGTCTATTTACATTTTGAATTTGGGGTTAATTATTTAAATTTTTTGAAATTGAAAGTTTTCTAAACAATCTATTAGATTTAATTTTGCTCGCGTTTCATGAGAGATTTTTCATTGTGTGCGTGTCTTTTATCACACAATCTTTTTCCTCTCCGCTTCTGTATAATGTTGCATTTTTTTTTTTTTTAATAAAATATTATATAAAATTGTGTATTTTTATTAATTGACTTGAATTTTTCCACGTTCCTGTACGGGAAAACCCTGGATGAAAAAGAGTCTCAATTCAAAGAAAAAGCTGACTGAGTTCTAGTATGGACAGATTGTGGTGAACAGTGGACCATCATTCTATTAAACCCACTATTCAGAGCAATATGTTAATATTTTTTGCTCGTAGTTGGCACTTGTTGCGAATTAATTGCATTTTCACGAAATAATGTGAATGTAAATATTACTTTCTATATTTTACGACGATAATTATTCGAATTTTCTAATTGAAAGAACTCGCACTCAAGCAGTCCTTAATAGCTCAGTGGCAGAGCAATGGTCCAGCAAACCATAGACGTGGATTCGCATCCTGCTTAACACGTTGACTGCCATTTCATTCATACACGAATGCCAGTACTGTTTCCGTTTGGGTCCCGTCATACATATATGAATGACGGGGTATTTATGAGTAGATGCCACGGCATTGAAATATGAACGACGTTAACGGCTAATTACTATAGGGCGTTATAGTGTGGCCTGTGAAGAACACACTAATGTACGTAGTTTGGCCAGATTCCCACAGGTAACGTTTTTACAGTGGTTTAAAGCTGCTGAATTATAAACAGAAAAACGTCTACTTCAAACCAACTTTTATTTTGTCAATTCTTACAAAAAAACATATTTAAATACTAATATCAGACTTCAAATAAAAACAAGCATACGTGTAATAAAATAGCTACTTATTTTCAAAAAAAAAAAGAAAATCATATCACCAATAATAACAAAAATAAAACATTTTACGTACAACATAACAAACAGGTAAGTATCTTATTTTGTAATAAAAAATACACTGAGAGAACAAGAGTGAAATCTTAAACCAAAACAATATAATCTTGCTGCACAAAATTTATTTGTGCAACACCTGCCAAGTGGTGTTAGCCTCATCCATAGCATTAAGCCAAAGAACTTTTTAACTTCGTTGGCATCTGTCGGTATCCATTTATTGATACGAGCATGCTTTGTTTGGGGACGAATCGCACTACATTGTTCTGCGAATCTATTTATTTGTTTCGATTACTATAAGATTGATGACTTCATCATCAAATATAAGAGAGAATATATCAAGAGGAGAACTGGTGGATTAAATTTCCTGCTGTAGTCCCTCCTTACCAAAGGAAAGCATTTCTGACGGCTTTAAAAGTCAGTCCACTCGCCAACAATTTCAGATGTATTTTCTTCTTGCTGGATTTCATCTTCATCAGCACTATCGTTTTGGTTATCACTCTCAGCTTGTACAATAGTACGCGTCAAATCAAGTCCTTCACTAACATCTTCCTCTGAGGAACTAGAAAACTCCTCACCTGATGACCAACTAGGGTCTTTGGTATCTTTTTTCAATTAAAAAAATCGAATAATTAGGGTCGTAAGATGCAGAAAGCAATATTTATATTCACAGTACTTCGCGAAAACGCAATTAATTTGCATTTCACCTAAATTTTATTATTTTAACGTAGTAAGTATGATTATATTTCTCAACTGTTGAGAAATAAAAAAAAGTAAACCATGAGGAATATAAAAGACAAAACCGGTGAACTGATAGCAGAAGAAGATAATATAACTAAGAGATGGAGGCAACTCTTTTAAAGAAATAACAGATGCGGTTCAAAATTAAGAAAATTTAGAAAAAGCAAACATGGCAGTTGCGGGAAGGGACATAACCACCAAATAGAAGAAATAACAAGTGAAGAATTATAGGACGCCATAGCAAGATTAAAGGTAATAAACGACATAATACCTGGAATGTTTGAATTTCTGGGTAGCACCGTGTAAATGAAGGAAGCAGCTAAAGAAGCATTAAGAGGATTACTAAATGCAATAAAGAGTAAAAAAAATACCTGAAGAATGGAACACGGCAATTGTTATACCTATACATAAAAAAGGAAATACAAGAAGATGCAGTAACTACAGGAGCATAACCCGTTAATAGGCATGACAAGAAAAATATTAGCAAGAATAATAGAAAACAAAATAAAACAAAGTCTAGATAGCAAATTAGAGGACCCAAAGTTCAATTTTAGAAAAGCTAGAAGCATTTAAAGTCAAATTTTCATGATAATACAAAAACAAGAAGTGTATTGATTTATCGTGTCTGATATAATCGAAGCTCCCGCCAAATTCGAGATTAGCTCTGTGATCCGTTTCCTACAAGCTGAAGGTAATAATGCGGAGCGGAAGAAATTCGTCTAAGACTGTATGTTACATGGGGAAAGCATCATGAGTGACAGTGCAGTGCGAAAATGGTGTAGGAATTTTCGGGAAGGACCAACTGATGTCCATGAAGAAGGAGATCAAGGCAAGAAGTTCGTAGCAACAGAAGACATTGTCGATGAAGTGAACAACGTGATTCTAGAGCAATCTCTGAGCTGTCTGTTGATTTTTCTTAAATTTCTCAGGCAGCTTTTTAAGACGTTGTTACAGTACGACTTGTCTGCCACAAATTTTGCGCACGGCGGATTCTCTAATATCTCACAGACGTTCACAAACTTTAGCAAATGAGTTTTGCGCTAACGTTTTTATAGCGCTATAGTAAGGAATGGTAAGCTTTTTTTGGAACAATTGTAATGGGAGACAAAACGTGGTTTCAGTTTGTGAACACCGTGACAAAAGAGAAATCAAAACAATGGAAGCATATAATCTCCCTGAAGAAATCAAAAAAGCTTAAACGAAGTCTGCCTAACAGAATGGCTACTGTGTTTTGGGACTGGAGACAAATTTTGCTGGGAGTTCATCGAACTTGGGACCACAATTACTGCAGCGAGATATTGTGAAAGCTTTACCCGTTTATGGAGAGCAATACAGGATAAAAGAAGACGAATGTTGTCATCAGGAATTGTTCTTCTTTATAATGTACGCCCTCATGCAACAGCGCAAACACAAGAATTGTTCGTCAGAATGAAAGTGTGGGTAGGAAAGCAGCGGTTCAGTACTAATGAGGAGTTGAAAACCTGTGTGTAAATTTGGCTTAAAGCATAGGCGGTAAATTGAGAGGGCATACAGAAACTTTGTTGTATATATTAAAACTCTTCTTATTGACCTTGTTTGTTTTCAGTACTCCACCCGAACTTAAAAAATAGCTCTCGTGTTGCTCGATGAAGCAAAAACCTGCCTGATTAACACTTATTTTATTAAAGACATCTGCATATTTTCAGTTTTTTTTTTTGCATATAATCCGGCCTTTACTTATTATTATATTTGGACACTTAATCATTTACAACATTATTATTCCCTTATTTCAAAGATACCTGTATAGTAAATATTTGCAAAGAAGTTGCGATAGAGTAGGTCAAGTTTGTGACTTTCCCCTATACATGTTTTAGATGAATTAATTGTTTAAATTATATAAAAAGATTATAAATAAGGAAAATGTAGAAAGACTAGTACAAAATATATTTTCTTTCTTTAATTTAAATAGACGATTTACACATATTATTGCACAAGAAAAAACAAATAAAGAATATCCTTTAATTTAATAAAAGGAATATGAAAATTTGAACGCAAAATTAGACTCTTAACCCTTACAAGGTTATATACATGCGTCAGACCATGAACGATGAATATCTAACGCACATTTCATCTGTACGGAAACTACCTTTTTTTTTTTAATTTAAAAATTTTTAGCGTACATCTGGGCTCACCTTCTCTTCGCATGCCCATTTTCATGCATTTCTTCAGCCGACAATATTGACATTGATTCCTATGGTGTTGATCTATGGGGCAATTCCTACTACCCCTGCATGAATACGTTAAATTTCTTCTAACGCTTCTTTTAAAGAAGGATTTGCAACCTAAAACAAAGAGAAAACAAACTTAATTTCTCATATTAATCATAGTTTTTTTGCGTACAAAAAAAGTTTTACCAACTGCAATACATATATAAATAATTGCTTTTACTAAAAGTAAACATACTACAAGGGATAAATACCCAAAACAATTTTTCAAATTCGTATTTGGAGAGTGTACCTCTCTGTTCGAAGATTGTGATGTATGATTCGCTTGTGAGATTTTTATAGTTTTATAGCCGAAATGTTTTTATAAAGCGTCATTTTTCTTTGGTACTCCCTAAAGGGCTGTCAAATTCTATGCAGAGGGGGTTTCTCTCTACTTTACTAACGATGTCTACATTTATTTTCGAATGTCCTTTTTTTGCTTCGCTTACTATATTCTCGTCGCTTGTTATTACTCTGTGATTTCTTGCAGACGTGATTGGTTTTTTTTTGTCGGTTTTCTTATAATCGTTTTCACAATTATACATTAAAAGAAGATTTCAGTTGAAAAATAAATAAAATCGAATGGAAACCTTACACAGATTAGTGGAGGTGTAATATTTTGACTTTCTTATTGGAGTAATACCTTTTAGTGGCTTATTTTAATCTCATAATGGTCTTATAGTAAGACTTCTCGAGTGAATACTACATTTCAAGTTTATGTATTAAATATATTCATGAAAGTTAATGTAGGTAATTGTAACGGGTGTTCAAAAAAATCCGGAGTCAAGTAAGTTTTGGACAAAAAATGTCTAAGCGTCTCTTGATTTATATTAAATTTTAAATGTCAAATGCTGTGTGTCAAAAATTGTCAGAATCTGATATAAAAAGTAGATGAATAACGTATGGAACATAAGTTTTGAGAAAAAGTTTTTACGAGGAATGCTATTACCAAAAATGGTCCAAACTAGTTACCACTGGGCAAAAAAAAATGCTCGTTTGTTAGTTACTATGGTGGCATGTTAGATTTGTCAGAAATAGTTTTGAAAGATGTCATACAAGATTGTATTACGTAAGTCTATATATAATTTAGTTGGACGAGTACCTAAACGCGATTGTTAACATTTTTCGAGACCAAAATATTGAATTGTCAATCATTTACCACACAATTAAGGAATGTGAAAGGGGTATGCCATGCATGAATTTACTGAAAAGTGGACGACCTCCAGTTTTGACCCCACATGAAGTAAACAGGCATCCAATCTGCTCAAGACAGAGTTGGGACGTCTACCCGCACTTTAGGCCGTAGATTTTGAATTGCGCATAGGACTGTTGGCAGAATTTTGACTAAAAGTGGATTAGAATATGGAAAAAGAAGGCAGTGTCCCAAATACACCACAATCCAGCTAGAGAGAATCCCCAGATGCTGCCGAACATTAAGGCGTCAACATTTTATTTGGCAACAGAGTTATTGTTTTAGACGATGAGAAATATTTCACATTATCCAATTCGGAAATAAAGGTTAACGATCGTTTTTACACGTCCAATATTGCAAATTGTCCTGACAACGTAAAATTCAAACCGAAAGCGAAATTTGTCGACAAGATAATGGTCTGGTGCGCTATTTCTCAAGCAGGAATTTCAAGACCTTACGTTTGGAGTGTTAGAGGTGAAGCTATGGATACAAACGTCTATATTCGCAAATATCTACCTAAATTGACAGATTTCATTAATGCTCATTGTCCAAATGATGATAATTCTGGCCCGATCTGGCTTCATGCCATTATGCTAGAATCACCCTGGTTCATCAAATTAAACTGGTTAACTGAACATAACGTGAATTATGTACAATCCCCCAACATACCCCAGGCGTGCCCCGTTGAGGAATTTTGGACACTACTGAACAGGAAAGTTTATGACAAGAGTTGAGAAGCCCAAAACGAAGCACAGAAGAACCGAGAAGTGAATATAAACGTCGTCCAAAGAATGATGGGGAGAATTCTACCAAAATTGCGTGCTATTAAGGACCATGGGCCCTTATCAGTTTTGTGAATTTAGTTTTTGTATGACGCAATAGTGTATAATAATTTCCCAATGTTTATGTTTTAGTAAAATTTTTACTACTAATCAATTTTTACAGAGTCTGTTAATAAAATCTTGTTGGGTTACGTCTTGTACCGGTTGCACATGATATGAGTGAAATTTATGTTTTCGAGTAATTCTGTTCGCCGAAGTTCTCGATATTCCAACTTGGCGCTCTAACATAGAATTGCTGATGTATGACGATTTTCCACTAGTCTTTAATACTATCTGTTCATTTTCTTCAGTGACCAACCGCTTTTCCCTTTGCAATTTCCTTTCATAACGCACGCTTCCTGTTCTTTCAAAATGTTCTTTTAGTCTAGCAAAATCATAAATATTAAGATGCCGCTCAGCGTTCGAAAACCTTTGCTCGTAAGTGCGACCGACTTGCAAAGAAACAATTCTAATCGCTCGATCCGAAAGCGTAAACCATATTGATAGATTCTTGTTGTGAAAAATTCATTTTTAAAACATTTGACAGTTAGAATTTTGATGTGTGTTATTTGTTTTCCATGGCCGTCTTAGTTTTAAGAACTTATTGCACCGAAGTGGACAGCTTTTTGTAAAGTGATTTTAAAAACGAAAAAATCTCAAAATCTATTGCAGATAAGTATATGACACGCCTAAAAATTAAGTACTCTACTTTAGGAGTAAAGTAACATAAAAAAAGCACTATGCATTCCATTTAAAAAAAATGGAGATTTTTCCGTCTCAAATTTGTGATGTTGCTTTCCCTTTTCTGTATCTCTCTGTATCAAAAAAAAAAATTTTAGCAATTCGTAAAAGTTGTCACAAGTATAAACTACTCATATACAAAAAATTTCGTTTCTGGAATCAAACATAAGTAAGACATGACTTAGCTAAGTAGTGACATGACATTTATTAGAGAAAATGTTAAATATTTCAAAAACTATTACGGTTAGGTATAGGCAATGATATTTGAGAAGCATGTCTATTTTATAGTAGACTCTAAAAATGGAATAAAATCTACGATATTTCGTTTCTGGAATCAAACATAAGTAAGACATGACTTAGCTAAGTAGTGACATGACATTTATTAGAGAAAATGTTAAATATTTCAAAAACTATTACGGTTAGGTATAGGCAATGATATTTGAGAAGCATGTCTATTTTATAGTAGACTCTAAAAATGGAATAAAATCTACGATGTTCCGTTTCAAAAAATTAAGTTAGGTTCAGTACTGCTTTTCTGAGACATCATGTATAAAAGAAAGTATTTATAAGCTGTGGCCCTTTAAGAATTAAACAACATTTTTTCGAAAATTATTTTTGTACTTTCAAACGGTATCGAAGTATCGACCGATATCGCACTATTGGGACACCTGGTATAATACAGGGTGTTCCCTGAGGTAGCCGACAAACTTACACAGTGTATTCTAGAGGTGATTTTAAACAAGAAAGTTCATATACACTTTGCTTAATTTCTTTTTCGTTCTTTAGATTTAAACAAAAGAAGAAAATCGTTTCAGTAATCTATAGCAAGCGCCAATTAAGTTGGCGCGAGGAGGGGGTGCGCAGAAGCCGTTACTCAAGTAATTGTCAGAATACATTTGTCATTGACGTTTGACAGAACATAATGTCTTTGCTAGGGGATCATAAAGTGATACACGCTCAGAGGTTAGAATTTCTGACATTTGATGTAAAACCAAATACAAATCTCCCCACTACTTCTAATCCTGCGCGAACTTACCCCTCCTCGCGTTTGCTATATTTAATTATGAAATTACATAACGAACTAATAAACTAATATTATAACAATTACTCGAAATGTTCGCCTCTTCTTTTTGAACATGTTGCTAGTCATTTTATAAAATGACAAATAACCTATAGTTACTTATGTCATACATGATAATTCTCAAAATATTATCAGTAACCATGCCTAGAACGTACACTAATACGGAATACGCTGACATGGTGTTTGTGTGTGGGTATTGTGATGGAAGCGGACGTGCTGCAGTACAAGAATATCGGTAACGTTTTCCAAATCGTATAGTTCCTCACCATTCCACATTTTCTAATGTCTTTCAGTGTTGGAGAAAGACGAGATCTTCTCCAAATTCACTTGTCGAAAGAGAGTTAGATTTTCATCAGCAAGCATGTTGTCCTAAATGAAGTTGAACAAGATCGATCCACAACTATACGCAGGATATCTACCAAGACAGGTGTTTGTCAATCCCAGGTATGGGCTTTTTCCCTATCATCTACAGAAAGCTCATCGTATGCTACTAAGAGATTTCGTGAGTCGCGTACAGTATTGTCAATGGTTACGGAACAATTAAGAACTTATTCCGTGTATCATTTTTACAGACGAGTCTCAATTTATTCGAGAAGGTATAAACAACGCTCGCAATTCTCACACATGGGCTATTGAAAACCCACATAATGTAGTTTTGGTTAATCACCAACATCGTTTTTCTGTAAATGTGTAGTGTGGGTTGTTAAGCAATGACATTATTGGGCTACATTTTATCCAGGAAGGAAATCTTACGGCAAATTATTATAGGAATTTCTTAGGAGATACTTTGTCGGGATTATTGGAAAATGTTCCACTGGAAACTCGACGCGGCAAGTTTAACAACATGACGGCGTTCCACCGCATTTTAATAGGCAAGTTATTGACTTTCTTAATCAAAATTTTCATGAACGGTGGATAGGCAGAGGGGGGGGGGCTGTAGTATGGCCTGCACGTTCTCCTGACCTTTCGCCATTGGACTTTTTCTTTTGGGGTGGTCTAAAAAATCGTGTTTACTATAACTTTAAGCCAAATACGCGAGAAGAATTGATCGAAAGAATAATAGCAGGTCTAGATTCCCTACGAAATGAACTTGCAGATATTAACTGGCAATATGGCCCAAAGACTAGAAACACGTTCAGAAAGAAGAGGCGAATATTTCGAACAATTTTTATAATATTAGTTTATTAGCTTGTCATGTAATTTCATAATTAAATACATTCTTACATTCTTAAATACTTCTTTTGTTGAAATCTAAAGAACGAAAAAGAAATTAAGCAAAGTGTATATGAACTTTTTTGTTCAGAATCACTTCTAGAACACATTGTGTAAGTTTGTCGGTTACCTCAGGGAACACCCTGTATAATTACAGCCGAAATGAACATGAAAAAATTGTCTGCAAGATGGGTACCACGAATATTAACAGATGCACACAAGCAAACTCTAATGACGAATCTTACAAGTTTGTCAGGTTCGTTTTAGAATCATTAAATATTCTTATACAAGAATCCAATGAATATGCATATGTACTTTTTACTAGAAAGCAGAAGTGCTTAAAGCTGAAGTAGTTCTCTGTGGAAAGATCTAACGCGAGAAGCATTTATAAAATTCATAGGTATGGTGTATCACATTTGTACAATTAAATTAAAAAGGTTATGAGGTTACTGGAAAACATAATGTTTTTTAATTTGAAGTGTTTTGCACAGCACATGGCCGAAATATATTTCTGTGTATTTTAAGATGTCTTCACTTTACTCGACCCTAAATAAGCGAACCCACAGCTAGCGAACGCCTATTTAAAATTAGACCAGCCTTGAATTATTTTAATAACAAAAAGCATTCCTTTTATTTTTATAATAAAAGGATTGCAGCACTTAAAAATTGGGCCTAAACCAGATTAACTTGGCTTTGAACATCAGAAGATCCACATATAGTGGGCAATAATTTTAATATTAATTTGGCCCTTTCAATAAGTTGACAAATTAACAATTTCTACTCTAAAGGCTGGTATTGTTAATTAAGGAACTTGGAAATTTGTCCTCAGTCTCTACTTTTCAATAAATTTAGACATTATATTTATGATCTTCAGATACCCAAAGAGACAAGTATAATAACAAAATAAGCTATTAAAGAATTCACCAGAGAAATGCTGAGTGTTTACAGAAGCGGTAACTTTAAAATTACCATTGTGTAAAGAAGTAATTCTATTTTATTAGAATTGTACCATTGAAAAAGGAAAAAGATTTCCGAAACATGTTTGCAGTCGTCTTTTAACGCTATATAGACACGACAAAGAAAATTTTCTTGCAAGATTGGTTACAATCTTGGATCGGTCATTATGATGTAGAGACCAAAACACAGAGTAAGAAGCACTACCGCCGAAAAATTTCAAGATGCAATTTTCGGCAAGGAAGGTTATACTAATCCGCATTTTGGGATGCCAACAGCTGGATATCGCAATAGATAACATAAAAATAGAACAACTCAAAGATTTCGATACCTTGGTGTTATCTTAGATGAGACAAGGAAACAAGATGTAGAAATTAACGATAAAATTGAAAAAGCGATTGAACTGTATTATGTGTTAGAAAAAAATTTCATAAGTAAAACAAAAATTTAAGCTAAGTACTCAAGAAGATATATAGATCGGTGTTGACGTGTGGGTGCGAATCCTGGGTACTTTCGAACCACCAGAAGAGTAAAATCCAAGCAACTGAGATGATATATCTAAGAAGAGTCAGAGGAATAACCAGAAGGGATAAAATAAGAAATACACAAGTTCGACACGAATTAGACATCCAACCCAAATCTACGTAGAAAGAAGACAACTGAGTTGGGGGCATGTTCAAAGAATGCCAAACACATGCCCAGCCAAGCATGTCTACGAGGCAAGACCACAGGCAAGAAGAAAAGGAGTAGACCCAGAAAAACTCACTCTCAAAAGATAGAAAGATCTGGAAGAAATTTATTCATGATGAAGAATAAAAACCTGCCCAACACCTTACGGTATAAGGGATCAAGATTATATATATATATATATATATATATATATATATATATATATATATATATTGGAATGCTGAAAGCGTAGTTTTGGTAAATTTCCTGCAGAAGGGGGGCACAATTACAGGTGCCTATTATGCCAAATTAATTTCCAAATTACGTGACTTGATAAAAGAAAAACGTCCGGAGAAGTTGGGCAAATGTGTTCAAAGGCCATTGCAACAGCTGCAAGAGCTATAACAGGCTTCGAATTAGTTGAGTATCCGCCATATTCGCCAGATTTGGCCCCCAGCGATTACCGACTGCTTCCAAAACTTAAGGAACACTTACGTGGTAAACGATTTCGTCAGATAATGATGTGATGTGCGATTAATCATTGATTTGCAAAGGTTGAACAATATTTTTTTCGAGAAGCATTAGCATCGATTGGAGACTATCTTGAAAAATAAAAGTAAGATATTTGCCAATTTTTTATTGTGAGTGGGTCAAGACTGAAGTAAAGGGATCCACCCTAGTATATACAGTGAGTCCCCGCTATTCGCAGAGGTTGCGTTCCACCAAAAACACCGCGAACGTTGAATTCGCGAATAATGTATAGTTAAGCTCATATAAATCTAGTATAAATAATTTTTAAATTTTTATTTTGTTGTAATTAATTCTTGTAATATCAAAATGACATTTGTCACTTTTTGATATCTAAAATGGCAAGAAAATTGGCTCCGGCGGACAGAGTTCA
Organism: Melolontha melolontha; assembly: GCA_935421215.2. Taxonomy (NCBI): domain Eukaryota; kingdom Metazoa; phylum Arthropoda; class Insecta; order Coleoptera; family Scarabaeidae; genus Melolontha; species Melolontha melolontha. The sequence goes on along the minus strand of OW285244.1, from coordinate 33,540,197 downwards.
AATTTTGTTAAATTTGGAAAGTCGCAGAAGAATTTCATTTGAACAAATCTACAGTACTACAAGTTAAAAAGAAGATGTGGAAAATGAAGGCAGTATATGTCATAAACAAGGAACTTCTCTTAAAAGAATATTAATTGATGTAGATCACAATATGTTTGAATATTTGAGAGAAAAACCTATTTTTTTAAGAAGTCTCGTTGATTCTATCTAGAAGGTTAAGGGCAGTAAATTGATACGAATTGCGGATCAATTAAGTATTAATTTATCTGTATTTTCTAAATTGTATTAAAAAATTACTTGACATTAGGTTTGTCTTTCAAAGAAAATTAATAAACACTAATCAATACTAGAAAATTTTGACAATTTTGATAAGCTAGGTTATACTAGATTTATGTGAGTTTAACTGTACGCCACACTATATCCATGACGTCCTATATATAATGAAGCAATTAATTGCTTCGACTGTTTACAGAAAGCTTTCGGTATTATATTTAAATGACGCAACGAAATAATAAACACAATCTATTTTCTAAAAGAAACCATTTTTAAACAATTTTTTTATCAAAACAAAATAAACGGGAAAAATGTACACAAAACTAGGCTTATTTGACAGATATGTTATCTTTCAACACCGCAAGTATCTATTACCCTGTTAAAAATATTTACAAGAAACATTTAGTATTCAAACTATGTGTTTATTTGCCATAAATATCTATATTATCATCAATTTATAACATTTTGTATTTAAATTAATGAAATGAAAGCTTTCAAATATAGTTTAATAACTAACTTTTTTTAGTTTCTCTAATACAGTTATGACTACATGTAAACGTCATCAATAACGTACAATTGGACTTAACGCATTTCTTCTATATGTACGTAAGTAATCGACACAAATAGATATATACACATACATATTGCGTATAAGAACCGAACACGGTTTGTGTGGGTTTGTCAACTTTTAAGGAAATAAATAAACAAAGGAAATACCGAATCTCTAGGCGAACTACCTATAGTGAACCGCGATTACGAAGGGTGGATAACGAGAAATGTGAGTAAAAACAGAATCGTGAATAAGCGAATTTGCAAATACAGGGTGCGCGAATGGCGGTGGTCCACTGTATTACAATTTTCATTGCAGTTTGTGTTATTGTAACGTATTTAATTTTCAAGATGGTAAATTGTAATTTCAAGGACACCTTGGCAATTCCTCAAATTACTCTAATAAACTACTATGTTAAATATGTATTATAACATTGTTTTAATAACACCTGAAGTTAATGGTTATATTTAATTTGATTATTAGAGGCGGAAATGTCGAATTTCTAGGAAATCAGGGCACGAAATTGTTCCGATATTTGACTCCAGGTGTAAATTTGTCTTGATCACTGAAGCATCTAGTGAGAAAAAAGGAACTCGGTGAAAATCACGTGTAATTATAATTAAAATGTTCCACTATGGTGAATATTATTAACAACATTATTGCAGTCTAGGTGAGCACGTTGTGCTTGATATAATTGATGACTTAAAGTAAATATATTACATTTATGCATAAGTATTTAATATATTATATATATATATATATATATATATATATATATATATATATATAGGTATCTATATCTTTAAAAAATATAACTCAAAGATAAATCTAAATACCTCCATTTTTAGATTAGGATCAACCATAATTACCTTTTATAATGAAAATAATTAGTAGTTCTTTTATACTTCAGTTCATTCACTTATATTTTATTGTTGGTAATTTTAACAGTTTCTATTATAATGTACATGTCATATAAATCACTGTTGTATTACACTTAAGTTACTTTTTAGGTGTTCTTACTGAAATATGTAATTACATTTGCTAAATTTACTAATTAATCGCAAGCTTTACCTTTTCTTTTGCTTGCGTTTTTCAATCGCATTATTATTAGAAATGCACACTTTGTCCGGAATGCAGGGATGTATTATATTGTGGGACAGCCGGCCGAACCTAATAACTAGGGGTCGGACAGGAGAGGCCGATGACTCATCGCACACTAGCGTACTATTGAAAATTTGTATTTTTAAAGAGTTTTTAATTTTCTCTAATTGATGTTGCACACACTTCTTGGTGAAACATTTTAGTAATTATTGATGTATGTACTTCGTAGGAATAACAGACTTGGCTATATTTAATTTATGCCATTCTCAAAGAGTTTCTTAAAACTAATTTAATCTACGTTACAATGTAACTTATATAGGTACCGCATGTGTCAAATATCATTAGGCATAGGGAATACGTATGAGTACATGCGATGTATATGTATATGGAAAAGCCGATCCAATGCCGGCGAAGACCGCGACGGCCGGCAACGATTGTCTCCGATTGTTTCGCAAATACAAGTTAGCAGTAATCATTTGACCACCGACACAGGTACTTGTAATGCGTTCTAAAATAACATTTACGAATTGCAAGGGATTTGCTTTTCTTATTTCTTTCAGTAGATGCAGGAAATTTTTAAGCTGCGGTGCGTCGCATAAACAAAAGCGTAATTCTAATAAAATTAAAGAATAATCCTAATAAAATAAATAAAAAAGGATTATAAAAATTATAATAAATTATACAAGAGGTTCAAAAATTCCTCCTTGCACAGCAAGACATTATCCTAGGCGGTCGTAGAAATTAGCTCTTACATTAGCTAACATGTCGGCAGTTAATGAATTCGCAGCCTCAGTTATTTTTTCTCTCAAGGCAACTAGATTTTCTGCTCTACCAGCTTCATGAGTATAAACAATATTTTTTAGATATCCCCACAAAAACAAATCATTTAGAGATAGATCAGGAGATCGCGGGGGCCATTTAATGTGTCCTGTTCCACTAATAAGACGGTCAGGAAAAGTATTTCCTAGAAATTCCTTTACCCTCACTGCATTATGTGCTGGACAGCCATCATGTTGAAACCAAACCATTTCCTGATTTATTCCAATGTTTTCAATGGCGGGAAGTATTTGATTTTTCAGTAATTCGAGATTTAATATACCATCAATAAAATAGGGGTCTATAGAATGGTCACCTAAAATACCTGCCCAAACGTTTAGTTTTTGAGGATACTGAGTGCGATTTGCAAAATGCCGGTGTTGATTTTCCGAAGCCCAATATCGAAGAACAGAGGGATTGTGCTTTCCGTGTAATGGAAAAGTTGATTCATCGGTGAAGAGAATATTTTTAACGAAATTTTCATCTCGATGTATCTTTTCCATAACGTCTTGACAAAACTCCATTCTCCGGAAATTGTCCTCGGGAAATATTTCTTGAGTTTTCGAATATTTGAAACATTTTAAACCATTACGTTTCCAAATACGTGAAATAGTTGTGTTACTTGTACCCAATTCCTCGCCAGCACTTCTAGTAGATCTCGTGTTACCAATTTCCACAATACTACAAATTAATACATCCCGCCGTTCTCTTTCCTCAATTTTTTGTGGTGATACCTCTCTTGGTTTGCATTTCGTACAGTTATTGAGACAGAAACAAGTTTCAAATTTATTTATAATATTATAAATTGTTTGTCTGCAAGGTACAGAACGGTCTGCAAAAGTCAGCGCAAACAAATTCATGCACTCTATTGCAGACTTGCCAGCATAAAACCATTTTACTAACTGAAGCTTTTCAGTGGATGTATAAAGAGCCATTATACATTAATTTTTTTGTACGCTTTCAAACTGTAACGGCCGCAGCTAGACTGATGCAAAATTTCCAGTCAATCTGTATCGGAGACAATCATCAGTCGTCGCGGTCTTCGCTGGCATTGGACTGGCTTTCTCATGTACGTATACATTGTATGTACTCATACGTTGATTCTCTTTGCCTAATAATATTTAACACATACGGTATACCTAGTTTTAGTGACCAGGCGGTGGTTAAATGATATTTACAATGGTGTCTATGATGGAGTTGTTTATAAATTCTAGCTGTGCATTAGTGACTATTATGTTTTGTTTCTGGGCTTTTTTAACTTCTAGAATTTATAATAAATCTAATCTCTTACTTTTTATTGCATTATGTACTAAGTTGAAGCTATTTATATCGGGCAAATGGTTTTTCTTAATACAGTGTTCCGAGAAATCTGTATTTTTAATGCTATATTTCACGTCTCTTACATGTTCTGGTATACGTTTTTTACGATCTTCCACTTCGACCAATATATATAGCTTCACAGTCTTGACATTTAATGCTATATACTCCAGATTTTTCTAGTTTACCTATTTGATCTTTGTTGTTAATTTAATTACTTCAAATTTAACCTCTCAATTAGAAGGATTACCCATGGGAAATCCACTCAGTCCTATATTGTCAAACATTTATATACATAATTTCGAAAAAGGTTTATTCGACATTAAAAATAATATAACTAAACAAATCCATTATTGGGCCACGTATGTCGACGATATAATTTGCATCTGGACAGGGACAGACCGACAACTAACAGAATTTTTAAAACTCCTAAACTCATTAAACCCCAAGATACAATTCACAATAAAAAAAGAAGAAGATAACAAATTAAATATTTTAGACATTACCATATACTATCACACAAAATTTACAGAAAACCAACATTTGCAGATAATATAATACACGCGAACACAAAACAGTCGAGTAAAATAAAAATGTCAACATTCCATAGTTATATACATAGAGCAACCCACATACCTTTAAATACTGATGCCTTTAACGAAGAAATAATCTATATTAAAAAAATTGCAGAAAATAACGGATATAATACGAAATACATTTTTCAAGTTGAGTAAAGGAGTATTAACATTAACTAGCAATACTTTCTCAAGGTTGTCTTCTGTAAAATTTGTTCTCTTTGTATGAAATACATCCTTGTAGATAGAAAACGTCCTTTCTACATCGAAACTGGTTATAGGTGCATACTGGAAATATCCTTTTATTTCAGCGTATTTAGCTGTTGGATTTTGAGGCATTATCATCATACACAATTGCCGCAATGTTATTAAATCTGGATTTATATTAAAAACTGCGTCTGACTTTTGCTGAGGGCCACATCTGAAGTCACTTGGAATATTTTTCAAATTATTAATAGCCACATCTAATGTGGTTAATCCATCATTTAATTTGAGATTTTGATTTTCAAAATAAGTGATTAGTTTTGGTATATTGCCAAAGTGTTCCTGAAGAAAGTACAACTGATTTTTTAGATTTGAAATTTGTGTTAGTTCCTTGCACTCAGAAATACTTCGAGCATCCTCATTTAAACATGTAACGAAATTTTGTAAACTATCGAAATTCTCTGCATAAAAACTAGTAGCTTCCAACTATGTTTCCCATCTAGTTATTACTGGAGAGGGAGGCAATGACAAAGATGGAAGTTTCACCCGAATATAAAAAAAAACATAAATAAATTTCAATCTAGAAACTTGTTCTTTGTGTTTATGATTGACCGTAAAATAAAGTTATGTAGAATTTTAAGTGTGGTACTGTTCACAATATGCTTTTCATGACTTACTTCGATGAATTTAAAAAAACACCTGTTAGAACCTAAAGTTGTAAATTAAGCTATACTGTAACATCGTCTTGCAGTTCTTCATCACGCATAAAGTCTAAAAGAAGCACGCCTTTCTGATCCTAAAAGACAGTGGACCATGACTTTCCTCGCAGAGAAAGTTTGATGGCAGCTTAAAGGTTTCCTCGTAGTCGAGTTAGCGACCCCACTGCATTGACTGTCTCTTCGTCTAGACCTTGACATAGGCGACCCATGTCTCATCACCTGTAACAATATGCCTGAGGAAATCTTCACCTTCAACATCGTAACGTGTCAGAAAAGTTAGTGCCCATCTCATTCTCTTTGTTTTATGGTCTTCGATAAAAAGTTTTGGCACCCATCGTGAACAAAATTTGTGGTACACTAAATGTTCAGTAACAACCTCGTAGGAAACTGTACGTGAAATTTGAGGGGAAACGGCAATTTTCGCGAATTTTTTCTTCAACATTACCCGTCACAATAGTCAGTATTCCACTCTGTTCTTCATCATGGATAGTAGTTCGTCCTTCTCGAAAGATACGGCACTATTTTCTAACCATAGTGTCACTCATGACATTTTCACCATATACAGAATAAAGTTCACGATGAATCTCATGTTCTTTGCACACAGTACTCGGATAACAACACGCAATTCACGGTCGATTTTCAATTGCAGCAGTTATTTTAAACGACCAAAATATAACGAAATAATATCCAAACGATCCACTCATTAGCACTTTTAAACTCACATTAAACCAGACTACACCGCAGCGCTGCGATCGCGCTAATATCTCCTATCTTTTGCTCACTAGGCGGTACCGGAACTTACTTTTCGAATCGCCCTCGTAGATAAAATCGCTATTCGTAGGGCAATTCAATACTTGTTTTTTAAGGAGACAAATACAACATCGAAGAACATCTTGGATCACCAAAATGTGTTACCATTCCAGAAAAGTTGATATTACGTTACATGACTGAAGAGTGAAAATGAAAAGATTACCAAGAGTGTGGGCATATCTACACCACATTTTTCATGTCGTATTAGAAGGAATTTATAAGCTTTCGGCCAGATGGGTGCTGCGTTTACTGAAAGTAGATAAATCAAGAAAGAGCGCAAATTTCCATAGACAATTTTATGCTCTTTAACATCAATTCGATTAAACTTGGCTCCATTACTATGTACCAGAATCGAAAAGGCAATCTCAGTAGTGAAGGCATTGTGGCAGTCTTTCGCCAAAGAAGGCTAAGACGTTTTCTTCGATTGATAAGATAATGGCCACGATATTTTGGGATTCGAAGGGGTTACTTCTTATCGACTCTCTCGCATAAGGTTAAACTATCAACCGGACATATGCTGCCCTACTGGGCCAAGCAAAAGTTGCCATTACCGGAAACAAACCGCAATCCCTAGAAAAAAAAGTGCTATCCCATCATGACAATGCACAGTTACACCCCAGTCGCATTCTTCGGGAAAAACTGAGAGAATTACGATTTCAAGTTGTGTACCAACCACCCTATTCACCGGATTTAGTACCTTTAAGCTTCCACTTAGTCCTAAAACTAAAACTGTTTCTCACCGGAAGAAAATTCAAGACAGAAGGAAGTTATTGCAGAAGTATAATATCCACTCCAGCACCGTTGGTCCAAGTATATTAATGTTGAAGGGGAATAAGTTGCAAAATTTAAAAAAAAATTCATGTAGTAATTGGAGAATTTCATTTTAATTATCACCTTTAGTCAAATTATCCTAATTTGCATACAAATTATTTAAACCAAAACAGACGTCTGTCTACATAAACTTTCTAAAATAAAATACCTTTCCTATCTATTTATATAAAGTGTACAGATATCTATGAATTTTTGTCGGATATTTAGCAATTCACTGACAGAAGTTACAAACTCTGAAAATTTGCATACTGAATATTTATAAGGTATCAGCGCTTTTTGCCATCCGAAGTTATAGGTACCTGGGTGAGTTAAAAAAAATATTAATGTAAAAAGAAAAACTTTTAATAACACTTTAACTCTAGTTTAAAACTAATATTTTATTTTAGTTATTCGGATGATTGATTCTTAAAAATTTCGTTCCGGAGACTTAAATATATTTTTGTGTTTATTTCGGGTATATAGCAGTATATACAACAGAAGAGAGTTTTACAAGTCGATTTCCTAAATTAATTTATCAAAATGATTTGGTGGGGCGATAAAAAATTAATCATATAATAGCATGGATAATATAATATAAGAAAATATTATACAAGTGTCCCGTATCGTTATGTTCAAATTTTAGGAGTGTAAACTAGACTTCATTTCATGTAACAAAAACGCAAAACTTGTATATCAATTTTTATTTGTTTCAAAGTTACAGATCTATGAATGTGATTGCCAGATCGTGAAAAAAAATATAATCCTAAAGTCAATACAAACTGATTTCATTTAAAAAAAAGTTATACGATTCAATAACAGGCCTGTGATTGTTAACGTCGCATAATAAAATGTTAGCCTAAAATAAATAAACACATGTTGCAGTGCATACAGTAATTTCTTGGAGATCTACAAAAAATGATTTATGATATAGAAGGTTCTCACTTATTTCGTAAGTGCTGAACCACGAATATCATACAATAAACAAATGTTCAGATGACTGTTAACGTTGTATTTTTTAATAAAGGATTACATTACGTTTCAGTTCATACAACAGCTTTTTAGTGAGTGGACACGTATTCTTTATTCAAAATGCCTTACCGATTTTCTTCTCAAGAGTATGCGGACATGCATTTTGTGTATGGCTACTGTAACGGCAGTGCACGTCAAGCAGTTATTGAATACCGACATCGGTTTCCCGATAGGCGCATTCCTCATTACAGAAGGTTTCTGGAAGTACACAGACAATTTCGGGAATGCGGACGCGTGATTATCTTCTCGACCGAGGAGTAAATTTGCCAGCAGACTTAGAGGAAGAAGCAGTAGCTATTGTTACAAGTGATCCAACTCTCAATGTACGTCGAATCGCTAAACAACTAGGAGTGCCACGAACAACAGTTTGGCGAATTTTAAAACGTGAGGGCTTATATCCATATCACTATCGCAGAGGACATGGTTTGGTTGAGGCAGACCACTATGCTCGTCTAGTTTATTCTACCTGGATATTAAGACAGTCACGGCTTCATTTTAATTTCTGCAGAACAGTCCTCTGGACAGATAAATCTAAGTTCACGAGAAGTGGTGTTACAAATCTGAGAAACCTGCACAGGTGGTCATCAGAAAATTCCAAAGCTATACGCCCATCTAAATTTCAACATGAATTTTCTATTAACGTTTGATTGGTCCTGTCGTTCTTCCTGGGAGGTTAAATGGGGACAATTACCTTCAATTTCTTATTGACGAACTGCCAGGTCTTTTAGAGGATGTCCCACTGAATGTTCGACGAGACATGTGGTTTCACATGGATGGGGCACCGCCACATTTCGGAATTGCGGTCTGAAATTGAGTTAACGTCAATTATCCAAGATGGATTGGTCGAGGTGGTCCTGTTGCATGGCCACCCAGATGACGCGATCTTAATCCATTTGACTTTTATTTATGGGGGTACATGAAAAATTTAGTCTACGCGCAAGTTTCGAACATAAGAGAAGAGTTGTTAGATCGTATTCACCAGGCTGCCGAACATATCCGACAAAACAAGTATGAAATTCGGATAAGTACTTCTTCTGTTGGCTTACGGGCATAAGCCTACATTAAACAAGGAGGTGGACATTTCGAAAATATTATTTATTGAACCTTTTTAAATAAAATCAGTTTGTATTAACTTTAGGATTACATTTTTTTTCATGATCTGACAATAACATTCATAGATCTGTAACTTTGAAACAAATAAATATGGATATACAAGTTTTGCGTTTTTGTTACTTGAAATGAATTCTACTTTACACCCCTAAAATTTGAACATAAAGATACGGGACACTTGTATATATATAAGGTAAACTTAATTAGTCGGCGATTAAAGGTCTGGTTATTACTTCAAAGTGTATATATTTAAAATAATCCTACATGTTTCGGCAATGATGCCTTTGTCAAGGATATAAAAAATATAAATCGCCGACTAATTAAGTTTACCTTATCATACCAAGGTCACGAATATACTATATATATATATATATATATATATATATATATATATATATATATATATATATATATAAATATATGGTAAATTCAATCAGTTGGCGATTAAAGGTCTGGTTTACTTCAAAGTATATATATTTAAAACAACCCTACAATGATGCCTTTATCAAGGATATAAAATATATATTTTATATCCTTGATAAAGGCATCATTGCCGAAACATGTAGGGTTGTTTTAAATATATATACTTTCAAGTAAACCAGACCTTTAATCGCCGACTGATTGAATTTACCATATCCTACCAAGGTCACGAAAATATTATATACATATATAAATATATATATATATATATATATATATATATATATATATATATATGTATATATAATTTCACTGTTAATAAAAACAGAATTTGTGTCAATGTATCAAATAAAACGATTTATTGCTACATAACGTTTCGAAACTGTATTTGTTTCTTCATCAGACCTGATAAACTAATTACAGTTTAGCCATACAAAGTAAAATACATGAGCAAATAACAAATTCTTGAGCGATCTTATAATAAAAATACCAATTAAATCATATTTTAATTGTATTTACATTTGACTAAGACAAAACTATTGCGTAAAGTGCGAAACATGTTATAAGAATTAAAAGGAACGAAGTTTAAAAATTGTAGTAGTTCAAATGTCAGTGCATTTTACCAAAGGTCAGAAACGAAAATGCATACTCCAAAGAACTGTGAAGCGATAAGTGATACAAAAACCAGATGTGGCAAAAATATATATGTATATATATATATATATATATATATATATATATAGATATATATGTAATTAAGTATGTAACAGTTTGAAATAAAATAAAATTGAATACGGGGATTGGACACAATATATACAAATATATATATATATATATATAGTATATCCTTGAAATAAAGAGACAACGTATGATAAATGGCGAGGATGTAATTACATAGAACATAAATCTAAAATATTTTGAGTCAATTGCGACGCGAACCCAGAAATTAGAAATAAAAAAATTGTATTACGTGAACCCTATGAATTCAAAATATTCAGAATGTGTATAAATAATAAATACCTTACATATGGATGAGATGAACGATTGATAAACTATTCTTTTTGTTATTGTCAGTCAACTTTAAGACATCATATTTTATAATATAATCGATCACACAGTAGCGTTACAAAATTTTTTTAAATATCTTTGTAGTTCTTTTCCTCGCTTATGAGAGGGAATTTTGAGAAAATATTTTGGATTTATATTCTATAAAATTACATCTTTCCATTTTTTACACGTTGTTTTTTTATTTCAAGGACACCCGGTATATCCCAAAAACCAAAAGGATATATAAAACTTCTGAATTCTATTTACTTAAAGTGAATCAAGTATAAGTTGAAATTAACAAATTTCATAAAAATAGTGATTCATTATTCTCAACTAAAATTCAGTAATTCTAAGACTTTCAATTTAAACAAACTTCTAGGTAAAAAATAAACCCAATTTTTCGAAATAGTTAGGTATATCTGAAATAATCGTGATAGATATTTTTAAAACATTTCTTTTTCAGTTTCAGAATATCTTTTTTTTTATTAAATTGTTTTTTTTTCGAGAAAATTAGCATAAATTATTGGTTCTTAAAATTAATTAATAGAAAAAAAAATTCATGGAATTAAAATAACAATCCTCTTATATGCAAAATTGACAATACAACCACCAGTCCGTGTTGTAGTTGCAAAATAGCCTATTAGAGAAAGATATAAAAAACGGTAAAATATATATACATATAATATGTATATATTTTATATTCCTTGAAAAAGGCATCATTTTCCGAAACATGTAGGATTGTTTTAAATATATACATTTTCAAGTAAAACCATGCATTAAAACTTAAATGTTCTTACTCAATATTTCGTCAATATATTAATGACTTCATCAGGAGTAGCAATAAATTGTAATATACACTTTACTCTTATACTAATATATTCAAAAAAGATACAGCTAGAGTTAAGCATTGACTGTCTTATTAATTAAGCAGACCGATAACCCAAATATTAGTGAATTTATATTAGCACGGTCAAGAAATTTTCTATAACTATATATATGTATTAATATATAATATATATATAAATATATATATATATATATATATATATATATATATATATATTAACAATATTCCAGAAATAATATATTTTATTTAATTTTCGAAAATACCAGAGCAATTATTTTTTAAATTTTGAATAATAATATTAATTTTTAATTAGATGTTGCTATGTAAGTTTCACGGGAATTTTCTTAATTTTATCCATTTTAATAGATAACTACAATCCTAAATCCTAAAATATTTCTTGATTAAAAGAGAAGAAAAGGAATCGTTTTGTTAACTTTTTTTTAGGTGGTGATGTATATATAATGCAGATCTATCCAGATAAATTTAGTATTTTTTTATCTAACAAGGGTGTTGTTTTTAAAATTTCATGATTTATAATATCATCATTTATAATATTTATTATAAGTTACTTCTCGATGATTTTTGGATAACCCCACAACAACGAAGAATATTTAGAAAAATTCTGTTTCTACTTATAAGGAATTTGATCAAAATGTTAATGCAGTATAACGGTCTGCTAAATTTTACCATATTTCTTTCTCTATGGCTCTTATAAATACTGACTTGACAACTTTTACACATGTTTATTTACCTTCGCATGTGAATTGTCCATAATGTTTGCCTGAGCTTTTATCACCACAAACAACGCACTCAATGTTCTGATTTTTGTCCGTATTATTACTATTGGCACTATTTTGAGAATTTTGGGATGGTGTCTGCCTGTTATTAATATTAAGTGATAACTCCGGATTGTCTAAGCTGATAGGATTCAAATTCGTTGGTAGCGGATTCAAATTTGTCGCGGGCAATGGATTTAAAGCGTTGGGCAGCGTGTTTAAACTGGTCGGAATGGGATTCACTAACGTAGGTTCTCGCCAGGATGGTGCCACAAGAGCCATAGTAAAACACAGCTCTTAGTAGCAGCGACAGCGCGGTTTCTCTGTAAATTTGCACCTAACACCTCTGGCACATCATTTTTCCCGTATGAAAAGAAAAATCACAAAATTTCCACCGCACTCTTACTAAAACGGGATGATCACAGGATCGTTTTCGCTATTGTATATATTTATTTTTTCCTAATATTTGGCACAATTTTTGAATATTTCTTCAAGTCACAGAGTTCGAATATTCGGTACGAAGCACGTATCAGAGCAATCGAGGTGATAGGTCATCCCCTCAGCACTCTCTAGCCTCTACTAGTGACCTTTCGGTCTTAGGCCCGACACTGACTTGGCCTGGGCGGGCCGGGGAGGTCCGCAGTTCATAGCCGGGTCACTATAGGCCACGGGGCGTGTACAAAACTTATGGTGGGGATGTTAGAACTTCAACACTGGAAACAAGGTCTTTACGGATCTATGTGAAACAGCTACAGCGTCTTTCACGGTATTACAAACATATACCCAGTTACTTGTTACATGTGGACACGTGTTTTTCGAAAATTAATCGAACCCGTTGTGTTGTTACCATTCATTTACAGTTTATTAGTGTCATATTATATACTTTATATAAGTAATGTGTATTGAAAGTGCCATTTTATTTAGGAAATACCTAACACCTACAATAAAATGAATATAGTCAAATGAACTTTACTTTAACGAAGTTATAAATATATTTTACGTGATTACCTATTTACGTATCAGTAATTCTAATTCCACACAATATTTTTACGCTTCTACAATTTTACAATATGGCAGATATAAATTAAATTAAACAGTACAAACTTAGTATTAATAATAAAGATTTAAATTACAGTAATTTCCTTACAATTCTAAAGTGTCTTATTAGTATAGATTGGTCAGTGATTACACTTATTTCACACAATGATCGGTGATTTTTAATGTTGAAATAAAGTAAATAAAATTCGGGGACATTATACGAAAACGGAATTAAATAAATTAGTAGAAACATGTGTATTAATCCTTTTAGAATAAAACTAGTTTCTAATTGACAAGAATTAATGTGTAATTAATCATTTCTACAACATTTTTTTCTTTAATTTTATATAAACTTTTCGCCGAAAAATATTAAAAAATTCAGGAATGATATATATATATTCATGACATTTCTGGAATATTTGAAAATGTAGGTACTACTTGCGCTGTATCGGCGTAATGTATACAGGGGCAGCCATTTAAATTGTACAGGTAATAATAATAATATAAGAGATTAATTATACATTTTTATAACTAATCTAATTAGTACCTATAACTTAAAAAAAAAATCACTTGTTCCCAAATATAATAAAATTAAACATCAATTTAAAACAAACAACAAAGAATATATTGGCATTTTAATAGTATATTAAAAAACAAGTTTCATAAGGCACCATTTTGCCGCACGAGATCAGTTTAGAAAACGAGCCGCGATAGCGGCGAGTTTTCTAAAGAGCGAGTGCGGCAAAAGGCCTTATGAAACGAGTTTTTTATACTATTTTTTCTATTTTGCGTGTTTTACATTAATAAATTGCTTAAATTGGAATTATTTAATTTGAAAGTTCAGAGTTTAATTTTTATATAAAGCATGCAGTTGGTCACATTGATACTTGACATTTTCAAATTTAAATCTTGCTATCCGCGAAGTATATTATATTACATATTATTTATTAATTTTCGTTAACATTACTTGATATTTCATTTAAAAATATAAACATGAGTGACATAGAAACATATATATGGTGTTGTCATTTCTATACAACATACGTTGTTTGTGTAAAATACGAACATATATCATATCTGTCAAATGTACATAAATTCTTAAAATCATATGACAGCAATGATATTTATTTCTGAATTCGAACAACGCCAACATTGAAAAATGAAAAAAAATTTATCGAAATAGAGCTCATTTCGATACTGTTTTTGGTTTCATAATGAGTTCATTTCGAACGCAAAATAGAAAAAGTATATTTTATACTGAGAATTAGTATTTTCTTTCGTAACTGTTACTAACAATTATTAGTCATAGATTCTACCGACAACCTTAATATAATATATTTGTACATTAGAAGAAACTACAGAATTTGCCTGAGAATTATCTTTTGTTCATTCAGAAAAATCTGCAATTGTAATATTCCATACAACAAACTATAGTTACTATAGTAACAGCTATCGAGGTGTAATAAAAAATGCAACATTATTTTGGTATCTTAAAGTCGTCGCTTGTACAATTCAACTGCGATAAAATAGTACAATAACTTATGATAAAAAATACATTAAACGGTGTAGGAATTCTTAGAGTTGATGTACAAAAATAATACTGCATAAATATAATCTTTTTTTTTCTTCAATTTTGTTTTTCTCGGTGACGATGGACTGAATGAATCCAGCAACTGACTACGATAACGTTTGTTCGACTACATCAATTGTTAGGAATGAAGAATTCGTGAAAAGATGCATTTCGCTCTTATTGGAGCTCATCAACACACGGTATCCTGGAGACAGACATGACTTCCACTTCTATACTGCGCGTATATATATTTAATATATTTAATATATAGTCTCCAGGATACTGTGTGTTAACGAGCTCCAATAAAAGCGAAATTCATCCACACGGGATAGTTGTGACATTTCACGAATTTTTCATTATCTTAATAGTGTAGCGTTCTGCATACTGGTACAAACTTAGTTTGTCGAATTGTAGAAATTAACGCAACACATTAGGCGAAATTTACATGTAAAGTGAGACTTAATACTCATTAGCAGAGAGCGGACTGAAGCGATTGAATGACCAATTGCCCCGATAAAACGTTGTGGCGGTCTCAAGTATTGCAACAGCTCCACTATTTGCTTGCTCGATTGCATTCATCGAGCAGATGTTTTTATTGCCGTCGTTATGAATAGTACATTGTGTATATTCCTTCATAAATTTAATTCAACAGTGGCGTGTAAGACGGAATATACATTTATATATTATTTCGTTAGACTTCGTTCATGTAATCGCTTAAATAATTATATCCGCTAATTTCCAAAGTGTATTCTCGTGTTTACGTTCTGTTATACATGCATGTACATACATATATGTATTTATTGTTCTTGAGATAGTATATTTTCTATTCTCTTCTATAAGGAATTGTTTCTGGTTTCGTTTCTTTCAGTGTTGTTAGGTTACAACGTTTAGTATTTTAAAAAATCCGTTTTATATTGTTATATTGTATATTTATCCTATAATTTTTTATAAATGTTAAGTTTAATTTACTACCTTATTTTTGGAATAGTTTTTGTTTCTTATTTTTAGTCCATTTCTTTCTGTTCTTTGTATTTCTCTTTATTTTCATTAACTATGGAGAATTCTCGTAGGGCAACCATGGTATGATAGATTAGAGGCCATACAGATTGGTTGCATATTCGTAATGATACCGAGCTATATTGCAATGCCTGTTCATTAAGTTTAAGGCGTCCACAAAAGAGTAATGTGCAGAGACATGTTTCTTCGAAAACTCATCTAGATAACATATGTCCATCTACACCGGACACTTTTAACGCAGAACTGTGTGAAGCTTTCATGGCGGCCAATATCCCATTCAAAAAGCTTAAGAATCCAGTCCTCAAGAGGTTTCTTACAAAATATACTGATCGTCATATACCAGATGAATCTACTTTACGTAAATACCACTTACCAAAATGTAATTTGAGAACCATCGAAAAAATACGAACCAAGCTATCTGGTCATTACCTTTGAGTAAATACAGACGAAAGAACGGATGTAATGGGACGATATGTGTTAAATGTAGTTGTTGGTATTCTTCATCCGACAACTTCACACCAACCATACTTAATTGCAACTAAAATATTGCCAGTCGTAAATGGTGTAACAGTTGTAGAAGTATTTGGTCAATGTATTCATAATATTCTCTCATCGAATAACAACCATAAAGACAAAATTTTTATTTATATATTATTTTTGACTGATGCGGCAGCTTATATGTTAAAAACAGGGAAGTAATTAAAGCAATCTTATCCCAATATGTTACACGTTACCTGTGCAGCACATACACTACACAAAGTATGTGAATACATCAAGGGACATTTTCCAAATGTTGATAAGTTAGTTTCATTATTTAAAAAGATATTTCTCAAAGGTGAGACAAAAAGTTCATGCCATATTTAGCAGAAATCTAGATTTGAATATATTATATCAATTCTGCACAGAGCCGATTGAAAAATCTATACATTCGAAGTATGGTGCACTTTTGCAACATTTTAATCACGCACCCATCACCAGTTGTGATGTGGAACGGACATTTTCTATTTTTAAAGACGTTTTAACATCTAAAAGAACTAATTTAACACAGAAACACCTTGAACAAATTTTAGTTGTTCATAGTAATGTTTTACACTTTCAATGTTTCACAGAAAATACATAGTTTTGAGTTTTGTTCTTTGTAAATTATTTTTATTCAAAATTCGATACACAATTAGCTTGCCAGCATTACTTTTGTTTCAGCAGTAGTTGCTGCCGGTTACCAAACCGTTTATTATATTCGCTCTGTTGTGCATTGACAGATACATATTAACTGCATATGTAGGTATGTGCCACTTATGCAACTAGACACACGTATCAAATTGTTCGAAACTCACGTATCGGTTACAGAAACAAACCTATTGCGAATACAAGGCAGACGCCTATAGAGTATGAAATGTATTTATTACACAATCTTTTGAAGAATATAATCTATTAAACTATACAAGAAGCGATCTATACATTAAAAAATTTGTCTTGATCTAAACTATTGCAAATACATATAATAAAAAAGCTTTTTAACCTAAAATCTCGTTTGTCCAACCCAGATTATCTAATTTTTATGTTTTTTAGCACTGGGTGCATATTGTATGTACTCGAGGCTTCGGGCGATACAACCTGAAATGAAATCCTCATTTTTACACCCGTTCATTTTATTACAGGTTTAAAACACAAAAATATCCTTAAATTTGCTAAATTTACTGTGAACCCTTATTAAGAATTTTTTAATGTATTCAAAACAAAAATTATATAATTTTTAATTGCGAACGTATGTTCTGGATATATTCTTGATTCATACGAATAAATTTTGGATCAAATCAATTAAATACGTATAAGCGAATGAAAGAATAAACGGTTGCTATTTATGTATTCGCAATAACAAACAAAAACAAATATCTATCAGTGAAAAATTTTTTTTTTATATTTGTTATGGTGACTTTACACGGTCAAATAAATTCATGAAATTCATGATTTATTGAAACGTGTTATACACAAAATTGTCGTGAATTTCTTGATTACAATTATGAAGAAATTTACGAATTATAACCAGATCTAATTTTTCGTCAATTTTTTGGGGCATTATGGTTACATTTTGGCTTTAAAGTTATTGCCAACTGTGGATGTAATGTAATAGTTTGTGATGTAATAGTTGTATTATCGTAAAAATTAGAGGTTATATAGGTTTTGGTGGTTATCGTTATAAAATAGAAAATAGATCAAGTGAAGATAGCAAATTAGTCATCATTTTCACTGTACAAAAATCAACATACACATAGATGTAGTATATATACTACATCCATGAAGATACATTTGACATAACCTACTCAACTTATGAGTACAAACACAAACAGATTGCTAGTAAAAAGAAAGTAACTACATATTTTATGGTTTGCATTAACTAATTTATAATAATTAATATTTTATTGAAGTTAACCACTTCAATAAAATATTTGATCGTGTAATACAAGGATGCATTTTCAATAAATTTATGAATTTCTTTAACCGTGTAAAGCCGCCTTTACACGCCCCATCTTATAAAGTATACAATTTACCTCTTTAACCCTAGATCGTATGTTCAAAATCAGGTGTATTATAGCCTAGATAAGTGCATATTATATCGTTTAATACCAGGGTTACTATTTATGTATCCGAAATAACAAACAAAAGAATAAATATTTATCGTTGAAAATGTTTTATGGTTTTTCAAAATATTCTCCATGATGATTAGAGTTGCGTACAATAAAGTCGAAAGCGCGCCCACCGCTAAGTAACTTGATCTCGGCATTTGTTTAAGTATGCTTTCACTCTTCCGTATTTATTATACAGAGTGTTCCCTGAGGTAACCGACAGACTTACACAATGTGTTCTAGAGGTAATTCAGAACAAAAAAGTCCATATACACTTTAGCTTAATTTTTTTTTGTTATTTAGATTTCAACAAAAGAAGAAAACTGTTTTAGTAATGTATTTAATCATGAAATTACATATCAAACTAATATTATAACAATTGCTTGAAATGTTCGTCTTTGCTTTCTAAACATGGTGATAGTCTTTGGGCCATATTCTGTTTCCAGTTAATATCTGAATCTTTCCATCAATTCTTCTCGAGTGTTTGGCTTACCGTTATAGTAAAAACGATTTTTTTTAGACAACTCCAAAAGAAAAAGTCCAATGTCGGAAGGTCAGGAGAACGCGCAGGCCATAATACAGGGCCCCCTCTGCCTATCCACCGCCCACGAAAATTTTGATTTAGAAAGTCAATAACTTGCCTACTAAAATGCGGTGGAGCACCATGTCATATTGATAATACATGCCGGCGCTCGTTGTAGAAATTTGTCATTTTATAAAATGACTGGCAACATGTTTAGAAAGAAGAGGCGAACATTTCGAGCAACTGTTATAATATTAGTTTGTTATGTAATTTCATGATTAAATACATTACTTAAACAATTTTCTTCTTTTGTTGAAATCTAAAGAACAAAAAAGAAATTAAGCTAAAGTGCATGTTCAGAATCACCTTTAGAACGCATTGTGTAGGTTTGTTGGTTACCTCAGGGAACACCCTGTATAAATACAGTCCCTATTTACAAAGTAGATAACGTATAAGTAGCTGTTTAATATTATATTATCTACTTCGCATATTTGAATTAGTCCGAAACCGTAACGAGACGCCTAGTCCGATTCTGTTGTACGGGCCAAATATTTGAACCAATTTTCACAGCGCTTTTTCCATTCCAATTGGGGGCTCACTGCGGTCAGAAAAATATTAAGTTATTTTCTGTTCCAAGTGATTACAGATAATTGAAAATTAGGCTATTTCTTAAGCTCTTATTATACCAAACTAACCAGCTCCACACGAGTTAAGGATATAGTGTAAAATAGCACACAAATAGGCGACTGTTGCCTAGTTACGGGCTTGTTCATTTCTTGACAATTTTGTTAAGTATTAAGTTGATCAACTTGATCAACTTGGAGTGCTCCAATGTGATCACATTGGAGCACCCCAAATTATGTTGTTTAAGGTTGGTTTTCAAGTATGGTTGTTTATTCCTTGACTGTTTTGTTACGTATTAACTTGATCATATTTGACCACCCCAAATTTAGTTCAATTTTTCTGTTTTCTTAAGGTTGGTTTTCAAGTATGCCTAGACGAAAATTAATCGCTGCTAAATCAAACAGAGTCATAGGAATGCTGCAAAGTAGTCATATGCTGTTTACTGTAGCAGGACTCTTTGGGGCGCCACAAAGTGTCATATCTCATGAAAGTGTCATATCTCGCCTTTGGAATAGACTTATTGAAAGTGATTCTGCGTCAGAACGATATTTACATATTTATTTATTATTTATATATTTATATATGGATATTTACTGCAAATATCCCTAAATCTTGTAGCGCAGTTTATTATTAAAATTTGAAAAAATGTCTCTTATTTCAAGTGATTCTCAAAACTAAAAAAAAATTAATTTAAAATTTGCGACAGCCTTTGGTATTTCTGAAATTCAATGTTTTATGTTTTTGGAAATACATATTTTATTTCAAACCCAGTAGATATTAATTCTTAATAACATTCGTTCAATTTTAAAACTTCATCCATCGCTTTCGTGTTCCTATAGATTCGAGAGTAGCTCATTTATGTATTCGGAACTGGCAAGACTAGTGTTGCTTGGCGTCATCTGACATATCCATCTTAGAATTTGAAATTTTCGACAGTATACGTACTTGTTTTGCCATACCGGCAGTTGGGTTGTTTATATTGACTGTGGGTGTTTCAAGGTGAGCCAACCCCAATAAAGCTTGTTTGCCCAAGAAACACTTGGAAGCAAATGGTCGTTTGTTTTTTTGTTGGGGGGGGGGGGATCGATACAATGCCATTAGAAGACCGCAGAACGGTGAATCTTAAATGTTAGGTATGCAACAGAACCTAAATATATACCAATCAGAATTCAGGAAGATAAACATGGAAATTGGACGATTACAGATAGAAACAAAAGCAGACTAACAGCAGTAGAAATGAGATTGCCGAGAAAAATTGAAGGAATTACAAGGAAAGACTGAATTAGGAATGAGGTAATAATACAAAGAAGTAACCTGAAACCGGTTAAGAAGTTGTCGAAGAGAGACAGCTGGGTTGGTTAGGACACTTACAGCGGATGCACGAAAATAGACCATAAAAGCAGGTGTATGAAGCCAGAGTACAGGGGAAGAACAGAATAGGAAGACCTACACTACAATGTGAGATCAAGTACGACAGGCAGACACAGAACGTGGTATACAGTGGTGTGAAGCAAGGAACTTGACACAGAACAGAAACGTATGGAAGGGTAGAATAAATGCACCACTAACTTGAAATGTACTGTTAAAATCCGACACCTAACACGGTATATAGCCATTTGTTTATCAGAAGCTTTTGGAGAAACAAGAAAAACAACCAACAACAGTCAGAGATCACCAAGACAATGCGAGTTCTTACACATTGGCACAAACAACTCAATATTCAACCGGCCGAAACATCGCGGTTTAGCCCTGATTTGGCTACCAATAATTTCTTTTTGTTCCCGTACCCGAGGAATAAACTACCTAATTAACGATTTGCCATGCTAGAAGTAGCAGCTAATGCGTTCAAAATGCATATCTTGAAGATACCTCAATTGGAACGTAGAAGGTGCTATGAAAATTGGCTGAAACGCATGCAAAAACGCGTCGATCATAATGGGGAATATTTTGAAAAAGAATAAAAGATTTTTAATAATAAATATTTGTTTCTGTTTGTTATTTCGGACACATAAATAGTAAACCTGGTATTAAACAAAATAATATGCACTTATCTAGCTATAATACACCTGATTTTGAAAATACAATCTAGGGTTAAAGTCAAATGTCATCAGGTAAATTTTGTACATTATTAGATGGGGTTTATAAGAGTTAAATGTAACCAATCCTTTTGTCACAGCACCACTAAAGGGTTACTTACACTCATAGTTATTTTGACGTAAGTATAATATGGGACCATGGACCATAATATTTACACGTAAATTTGTTCGCGCTAACCTCAGAGTTTACCCTTCAGAAAACCATAAATAATTTAGAGGACATCTTTATTTTGTTATAAAGCACCCATTCAATATACGCGTTTGTAGATAAGTTAAACATCAACTTTGTTACATTGTATTCATATTAACGTCTTACATAAACGTGCAAAATGATAAATACGTATTTATCATTAATTCTTGATATTTCAAAGAAATACTTACGAAATATTTCTGGATATTTTTAATAATCTACTGTGAACGTAATATAATTAAGCAAAACACGAGAATATTTAGAAAACATTTTACGCATTTATTCTTGATAATCTAGTTCTTCTCTTAGTAGCCTGGTGTTATTTATCGTAACAAAGTTGACCTCTTGACACTTGTTTTGTGATATGTACGGTGACGTATAAATTTAAATACAAAATATAATAATGCATGGAATAGTTTGAATATTCAAATGAGAAGTCCGAACAATCAAAGGAAGTTCATTTTCAATTTTTCGATTGAAAATGGGACGTTTTTAAAGGAAATAATCGATATATTTTACAGACACATGCATAATATCTAGAATATATAGAGCTTGTATACGAGGGTCATTTAATGGGAGCGTTATTTTTCAATGAAATATTAATTTTAGGGTAAAAAATATATTTCATTTTTCAACATACGAGGGACTATACCAACTAAGTTTGAGTACATCAATACGTTAAGCACACATTACGCATTTGTTACAAATGAAACAGATATGTATTGCACACATCTGTATCTGTACAAATGGACATACACCTTGTATTTTCCAACAATTACTTTTGCCAAAGACACGTATTTTTGTCACCACGTTGGGCGGCAAACTTGCTACCTACGCCTGAAGCAGGGATGGCGTTTGAAGATGGTCGAAATCTAAACAAAACCCGTAGTCGCATTGTACAATGTCTGGAAGCTTCTATTTATTGGTCAGTGGAGATGGGTGTGGATGACTAAAATAAAAGATCACTCAGTTTTGCTTACAGAAGTTCAATCTGAAAACTGAGAAAAGATAATGCACGTTCTTACGAGCATGCGTATACAGAATATACAATACAAACGCTTAATACTTACGAAATGCGGCATGCATGTTGTGTATGGCTACTGTAATGACAGTGCACGTCAAGCAGTTATTGAATACCGACATCGGTTTCCCGATAGGCGCATTCCTCATTACAGAACGTTTCTGGAAGTACACAGACAATTTCGGGAATGCGAACTGCGTGATTATCTTTTCGAGCGAGGAGTAAATTTGCTGGCAGGCTTAGAGGAAGAAGCAGTAGCTATTGTTACAAGGGATTCAACTCTCAGTGTACGTCGAATCGATAGACAACTAGGAGTGCCACGAACGACAGGTTGGCAAATTTTAAAACGTGAGGGCTTATATCCATATCACTATCGCAGGTGACACGGTTTGCTTGAAGCAGGCCACTATGCTCGTTTAGTTTATTCTACCTGGATATTAAGACAGTCACGGCTTCATTTTAATTTCTGCAGAACAGTCCTCTGGACAGATGAATCTACATTCACGAGAAGTGCTGTTATAAATCTGAGAAACCTGCACAGGTGGTCATCAGAAAATCCCAAAGCTATACGCCCATCTAAATTTCAACATGAATTTTCTATTAACGTTTGGGCGGCCTTAATCGATGACTTGTTGATTGGTCCTGTCGTTCTTCCTGGGAGGTTAAATGCGGACAATTTCCTTCAATTTCTTATTGACGAACTGTCAGGTCTTTTAGAGGATGTCTCACTGAATGTTCGACGAAACATGTGGTTTCACATGGATGGGGGCACCACCACATTTCGAAATTGCTGTCGGAAATTGGGTTAACGTCAATTATCCAAGATGGATTGGTCGAGGTGGTCCTGTTGCATGGCCACCCAGATCACGCGATCTTAATCCCCTTGACTTTATTATGGGGGTACATGAAAAATTTAGTCTACGCGCAAGTTTCGAACACAAGAAAAAAGTTGTTGGATCGTATTTACCTGACTGTCGAGCAAATCCGACAAAAGAAGTATGAAATTCGGATAAGTACTTCTTCTGTTGGCTTACGGGCACAAGCCTGCATTCAGCAAGGAGGTGGACATTTCGAAAATATTATTATTTGAACTTTTTTAAATAAAATCAGTTTTTATTGACTTTGGGATTATATTTTTTTTCATGATCTGACAATCACATTCATAGATCTGTAACATTGAAACAAATAAAAATGGATAAACAAGTTTTGTGTTTGACCAACATAAAAATAATGAAATTCACCATGTACATATATTCATACTGTATATGAAGGAAAATTATATCAATACAGAAAACCATAGACCTTGTCAGTTTAGATAGTGAAGTAAAGTTTAATGGAACGCTTCATAGGTATAGCAAATTTCGTCCTACGGCACCAAATAATCTGGTTACATCTAACGGACAAAGAAAGTAGCGATTTTCTCTCGTCCAGCTATGCTGGTACAGAAGGGAAAAAATACGTATATATGTGCAAGTCTATTAACGCGATGCCAGATGGAAGCAAATATACCAAAGAAATTTGAGTACATCATTTGCATCCATTTCATTCTGGTAATCAGCAGTTCTTCTTTCCTCAAATACCAAGAACCTATCCTCAACACAACCGTTTTTAGAGCCAATATGTAAAATAATTTAGCGTCTCCCTTTATCAATGGGATTTTTTAGACTGCTGGTTACACCATCTATAAATGCTTGTCTGTGTGTTATAAAACATTAATATCTGCTCATATTTTTGCTTTTGTGTGTCCTTTATTAAGTCATGATTCATCTAAATAATAGATTGGGCATATTTTTTAATTGAATTACCTTTTAAATACCTATGAATACATACACTATATTACATAAAACACTTATATAATTGAATAGCACCACAACTTACTTAAAATTAAACATCTTCACTAGCTTATATAAAGTTGAACGACTCATTTGAGGTATATTTCTATTTTTCTTTAAAATTTTGTTTAACGTAGGAAGTTCTCCATCATAAAACCGTTCCTCTTATCATGTATTTAACAGTATCGTCAAATGTAGATAGTAGCGATTTTCTTCCTAAGCGTTTTAGTGGTGGTGAACTTAGTTCTTTCGCTTTGTATTCGTGTATAAGACGGTCAACACTTGACCTTGATACACTTACTATTATTGTTAAATATAAATACAGAAATATTTATGTGTGTTACCCAAAGCGTTTGATATTTGCAGTTTAATCAGTGTTTTCTTTATTGTAGGATCTCTACCAATAATTTTTTTGTAGATGTTCAATATAGCTTGCTTTTAATGTCCACGTCCCAAGGTAGCACGTTTATACTAGGCTGTGGATCCATTTTTACAAGCAAATAGTTAAAAAAAAAATATTTTGATGTTTAAACTAGCCATGAAACGATTCCGATTACGATTAATCGTAATCGACGATTATCAATATTTAGTGATTAATTGGAATCGTCAATTATCATTGCGATTATTTGCCGATTATCTGCCAAAAATATTTTCAAATATATTTTGTTTAAATTCTCGTTTAACAACCTAATAAACGCGTGTTATAGATTGCATACTGTGATGACTTGTTCAACGGTACGTCACGTATCATACCTCCAACACCTTCTCGATAGATGTAGAAAGAGAAAGAACGCCAATAGAAAACACGAGAGAGTTTCAACAGCAATATATAAGCCGCCGAGGAAGGGATTTGGGGAATTCGATACCAAATCATCGCCGAGTGAACTTACATAAATATAAATACATAAATGTGCTTATTGTTAGTAATTAGTTTTTAAATTGTTATTCGTTTTTATTATTAATATAATGTGTCTACGTTACCGTTAGTTTTATTTAAGAACCCGAAAAGACGAATACTTTACAATATTTATGTGATGTATCCGAACGTAAATTCTCCATTGACGGCTTGTGAAGTTCCCAGCCGCGGTCGTAAGTGAATACAGGAGATAGATAGTAACAGAATTGAGTAACAGAATACTGCCGGTGCAAACTTTGTTTGTGAGAAAATTGGTAATTGTTTAGTTTTTGGTTGGTTAAAACACCAATCAAAAACTAAACCATGACATTAGAAGTACTAATAAGTTAAAACACTTATTGGTACTTCTAATGTCATCAAAACGCCAGCTAATTATTGATAGTTGGCAGCATTTTGAAAAGACATCTGAAACCCTCCAAAAATCTAAATGTAAGTACTGCAATGCTAAAATTTCTTGTGTGGGGCAAAATACCACAAATATGTGGAACCATGCCAAGAAATTTCATTCTATCAAGATTCAAAAACATCCAGATGTAGTTCCTAATATCTCTAGTACATCTACAGAATCTCTGGAAAAAAAAACAAGCGACAGTAGTTGAATTTTTTCAGAAAAACATTCAATTTGAGATAAACGACCCTCGAGCGGTTGATATTACAAAATTTATAGCAGAAATGATATGCGTTGGATGATATGCAGCCATTGAACTTGGTGAATCATGTGGGATTCAGTAGATTGCTGAACAAAGTCTGTCCTTAATATAAAATACCGTCTAGAACTCATTTTGCGCAAAAATTATACGTGATATGTACGAACAAGTAAAAGATCGTCTTATGTATGAACTGAAACCCTTACCGTTCATTTGCTTAACAACGGATGTATAGAAAGCGATTCGTCTTCGAATGTAAGAAATGATTTCTTGAGTTTTATAGCTCACGCTATGACTTTGAAACAAAATCTATGTGCCTAGAAGTAATACCCTTTGAGGGAATAACTCATTGTACTGAAAATATAGCATGCAATATCCACTTAGCTATATTGAAGTGGGAAATTGTAAAAAAAATGCAGGCCATTGTGTCGATTATTGTGGCTGATAATCGTAATAGTAATCGTTAAGTGATAATCGTTTCATTACTAGTTTAAACTTTACAGAAACATAAAAAAATATTTACTTGATCAACTGTGTCTACAATATGGCATTAATTACAAGACCGCCAAGTAGTTAATCGTAAGTATATATTTTGGCAGGCCATTTCCAATTTTGTCTCTCTTATTAAAAAACAGAGTATAGCCAAACTGACGAAGTCTATTGTGTGACAGATACGCGTGTCTTTGGTAGAAGTAAATGTTGGAAAATACAAGGTGTATGTCCAAATTCTTGTCATATTACTAGCGCCATCTCTTGGATTTTATAATTAGCTATTGTAGCTGTAATTACTTCTTAGTTATAATTTAAACTTTACGATAACCTTAGTATATGTGAAGATTGTATATGTATGTGACTTTCCATTTAATTATTACTAAGTTCTGCATTGTATGTTTTGTCCATTATTTAAATTTCTATATCTGTTAGACCATGAATAAATAAATAAATAAATGAATAAAAATTTTGCAAACGTAATTTTCAAAACTGAATTTAATTTCACGCAAATTATTCACCGGACATGTAGAAGAAGCGATAATATTACTGTCACTTTTACTGCTCATGTATTTATCGTTTCATTTCCAAAGATTTATTTTCTTTTATACTAGAATGTTTGAATGCTTAAAGATATTACACAAGGGTCAGAAAATTTAAAACTTTACGTTCAAGAAAGTTAATAAATAGAAAGAACTATATGTTCAAGGGGCTCAGGTCATCGGTTACGACCGGCTATCCCTTTATATAAAAATTCTCACGGTCAAAATTTTAGGTATGCACATATGCATATGCATAGGGACGTCACAGAAATTTAAATTTCCTACCATTTTCGAGTATTCCTGTAATGTTATGTTTACCCATAGGATTTATACCAGACCATTTATAACGAGACGACGATACGCTGTATTTAAGATAGGAAGTAGAAAATTTTGTATAGAGACAAATGACCCATGCAAATTTCCATCGTTTCGACGACTAAAAATGAATTTACATAAATATTCGACTGATGATGCGGAGAAGAGGCTGTGAGATTTTAAAAGTCTGTACGCGCGGAGACCGACGTCTCCCGATTTGCCACAATCTAAAGATGAACCATTGTCTGTTTCTTCGCGGCTTCTTGCTGATGAAGTATCCAAAATACAATAGAGGAGATAAGCCAAGGATCCTATAGAGAGTTCCCCGGTTTTATGAAGATAAAGTAAAGAAGGTATATAGGAGCAATTTCGGGCCCGAATACTTAATTAACTTTAACAATATTTACACTTTAAGTAGATTTAATGGTTAATTAATTTTTTTAGTTGTCGAATTTTATGCGATTTATTCTCGTTAGTTTAAAGTCTTTATTAATACATTAATTAAAGTGCTACCAACAAAATATAATTATACTTTACGATGTTCAATACCGAAATATGCATGTTAAAATTTATTGCAGAAATAACATTAATTTTATTATTACTAAAGCCCGGATTAAATGCAAAAAAAAACTGAAAATATGAGCATTATATACAGATGTTTTAGCCTAAATATGCACTTC